>OX421222.1:10963696-13363696 GCA_949125135.1 Alcis repandata | reverse complement strand
GAATTGCATGCCACGATTTTCATAGCATTATCCAATATACATGGTTAATTGGTTAGTGATGGCTCAACCTATAAGGCAATATACAGATTTGTTAATACTCACTTATTTAACACAACAATATCAGTCATTTCACTCTGGAAAGCTCCAGAAAATACTCCCCCATGCTCATTCACAAGCTTTATAATCATCTGCTTGTCCTTCTTAGACAGCCCTGAGGTTGTCACTTGCAGGTTGGCAAATGGTGCCAACTTGTGAGGGTCAAACTCTGGCGATGAGGCGCTGATGTTGATGCGCAGCGAGGCTTCCCAGACCGCCTCGACCCAGGTTTGAGACATTATTGGAATGCCTTTCTCTACTGATTTCTGTGAAGTTCAGAAGTGGGATAGTGGCAGTTGGAAACTAAGATTATGGAGCTGTTGGCTGCAGTATTAACATGTAACAATAATGCAAGTAAATTTTATTGATTTCTCACATGACATAGGCACTGACAAGATAAATAATCTTTTTACAGAACATGTTAAAACTTGAATGCTAGGAGTTAACTCACCACATATTTGTCAGAGATAACAGTGTTTGATACTAAATGTGTGGTATCATCGGTCAACACATTGCTGTAGATGCCTCCCATCCAATGCACTTTCTTTTTAATATTTTCCTGAAAATCAAGAGAAGAAAACACATATTATAATACTGAGGATCGCACTGTATAACCAAGTTGTTAGCGGAACTTTTCTAACCTTCTGCTGCTTAGTGAATCCACTAGCAGTGACAATTAATCCCCGCATGGCTACAGTGAAGACAGGCTCCGGGCCGGACGGAATCGGAGCACCTTCTGTCAGGCAGCAAGATAGACATCTTGGTCCAACCAGCCTGTGTAGACAAAGCAATTATTGAAGTGAGAACAGCAATTATCATCCTCTTAGTTATGCAACTGCGCAATCAAAATGACTGAAGTTTTTGCTAGTTCAACAAAAAGGTTGAAACCTTTCTGAAGATGCTACACGCTAGTGCGCTGCCCGCGCTTTTTGTTGTGAACAATTCAAGATTGATTAATTATTTAGTCTAATTGAAATACTCAAATTTAGGCTGGTTGACATCTATCATTTTGGTACAATTGATTCCAGTATATGGGAATCATGAACAGATAATAAGAGCTAATACGGCGATGATCTTTGCCCAGAATTGAGATAGGTTAAACAGGGTTGGTTAGGAAAATACCTACTTAGAAGTTTTACAGTTTTTTTTAACACTGACTATTTTATTAATCAGCGACGACGGACTTAATGAATAGGTAAATTGAAGAAATTAATATAAATGGTGTTACATGGTGGACAATGCAAGTAAACTCACAAACACTTGGTAGCTCTAAGTTTGTCATACAACTCTCCCTCAAACTCTGTCAAAACAAACACATCTCTTTTGGAGAGGCCTTCAAATTGTTTCCAGTGGTTTTCGTGCTCCCATGTAGCTTGCAGGCCTCCTCCGCTGTGCTGCTCACAGGTCTGAGACAAAGACAAAGATACAGTCAAAAGCAAAGAAGTAGGTATTTGAAATTACGGCAAGAGATATGTAGATTAAGTGGCAACAGCCCGATTGTCTTTATTTCCTAGTAATATAAATTATCTTACGGTGAAAGCCAACTGCATATCCTCGGAACATTCATTGTCACTTCGACAATCTTTGGGTATGATAAACGTTACTTTAATATCTTCGTTCATTTTACGGCTTTTAACCGAGAAAATTATGAAAAGCAGCAGGTGTTTACGGGTTAAAATAAAGAAAATTCACTTTTTGGCGGCCAATAACCATATCGTGATTTGTTTACAAAATTTAAACAGAATACAGATTAAAAATCTAAGAACAGATTAAAAATAAAATAAAGACTTGAAAAATGTGAAATCGTAAAGGATGATCTATACTGTTTGAATGACAGCTATCTGTGTAAAATCGATCAGGCACCTAGCTTGAACGGAGACATCACTAGAAATGTCAGAATTAAAATTAAAACAATATTTCATTTTGGGTTAAGTCTATGGTCGTTTACATTTACATTTTTTTTGCAAATAAATTGCTAATGATACACTAGGTTAGACTGTATAAAATGTGCTATTTCTTGAGATATTAATTGTTATTTTAACCAAAACTGTGTTGTTGGCCAAAATGTTGTACGACGATTTTAAGCCCGTTGTTGATTTAGTGCTGAACAATTGGACTGCGTTACAGCTTGCTGTCGAACATGGCATGGGAGCGCCTGGTGGAGAAAAGGTAGTTTTTGTACAATAATTGATATAAATAAGTCTTACTGATTATCACAATATTTGTCAAAAATCTTAAAATATTTACGCTTAATAATGGTTAACACATCACTCACTGTTTATTAGTCAGTAGTCAGGGATACTGAGGTTACGTCTATTCTGCCTCTGCCACGCTCTTGAGTTCACTAAAAATTTACAAGAGTTTATATAATTCTGTGGGGTTTAATATCATACAATTACAATTCTATTTCTATTTCATTTAAGTAATACTATTTTTTACTAAATTGACCGTAAGGGCCGGGTGCTAAAAAAAAATATAAAGAGCTTTCTTCTTGTCTGGTCAAAGCAACTCGTGGCCAAAATGCTGGCATCTGTCTCCAAGGGTGAGCATCGCCATACAATGGGGCCAGCATTTTGGGAACAATTCCCTAGGCAGTGGTCATTTTGATTAGTTTTATTATATTTTAATGTTCCTATTTACTATTATTGAAGTACTTATTAACTTATAACTTCCTTAATTTCAGACTGCGCAGCTGATGTCAGTTTATGTAGCAAGATATTGTGTGGAGAATGTAGTATGCGAAGACGATCTCACAGAGGTGCTGGAAGATTTGATGGATGAGGAATTTGACACTGTATGCCATGACAATTCACCTAAAGGTAAGTTATGAAGCATGTAAAATATAATGAAATCTACAAAATCTATATTTGACTGTGTACATTTTAATATTGAATGCCCAATGTGGGTAAACTGATAATTATTTCAATGCACTAACATCTAGCTTATAAATTAAAATGTATCAGTTGTTCAATAAATACATATATTATCTGAATTTGAATCAGAAAAAAACTGGTTTAAACAACTTGATAGGTAAGGTGCAAATTATTATATTTCAAGTGTATTAGAATCTCTGAAAAATTTCAAAATAGCATAGCAAATATTATATTACATTTAAATTAAAAATATTCTGATAGCAGTATAAAAAATCTGAATGAAAATATATTTTAAAATTCTAGATCAGCTTCTCTCTTACATTAGAAAAAAAAAACAAAAGGAAAAAGGGATCGAAATATATCTCTTGTCTATTGAGCATATTATACTGTATTTGTATTCATCAGAATATGTTTGAGCTCAACTCAAATCTAGTACTAATTGACAATGTTTTATGTTTGTAATTTACAGAAATAGCTAATTGCCTGCTAGCATTTCTAACAATGTTAAAAGAAGGTAGACACGATGAGCTCCGAGCGACAATAGAGGCCATGCCAATATGTCAGAAATGGCTGAGTCAGCCGGTGCACCCGTCTGTGCCGCCTCAAGTAAGTGATGTAAGAAACACAATCAACATAAATCAAAACTACTAACACAGCTATAATCTGGTAAATATAATGATTGCACACAGCTGTAGCTAATTTTATAAATGTAAAAGGAAGAAACTAAAATTTTGAATTAAAACAAGTACAATAGAGCTGAATAATAATTGTGAGTGGAAGAAAAACTTATAACCATACTATTATACATAATGTGACACTCCATAGAAAGGCTTACCATGTACCTGTTATCGGCAAATGTGCTGTAAAACATCAGGCAAGCAGTTTGCTCGTCTCTTCACCCGAAACCATAAAAAGACCAAAGTAACCACCAAGACAACACCTTCCAATCCAAATGGTCAAACCGCTTGGCTGCCTAGTATGTAATACATACTTACATACACCTAAAAATATTACCCTGATTACAAGCAGTCAGTAAATAATACATATGTTTTCGTTCTACATTCTCCTTTTAGTAATTTACTACAGCTGTCATTTGTTCAAACATTATTCAAACCAACTAACTAATGGGATGGGATTGGTTGTTATTTCTAAAACCTAAATAAACTTCTTCACATTTCATTAAAAATTCATATTTCCCATCGTGCCAAAATATAATTGATAAATTCGTGAACTTTGTGATTTTAGTGTCACGGCAACCCAGATGATGATACAACAAGCAGCAGCGAGGAAGATGATACTGATAATGAAATGAATGGACATGGTATGAACGGACCCAGTTTGAATGGTCACAGTCAACAGAATGAACATGCTGTGCCGTCATCTTCAAATAATGCCGAACCAATGGAGGAAGATGTGGAGCCGGGGTGGACAGTTGTTAAAACTAGAAGGAGGAAATAGGTTAAGAAGTTAATTTAGGTTAATGTTTAGGTATAATTTATATTGTGAAGATTGTTAAAGCACGGCAGGTTAGTCATTAATTATTTATTGTCTAAAAGCCATTTCGTTAAAAGAAAATAATGCCAAAGCCGCAAGTATGTTCACATGTGGCTTCTAAAGTGTCAAGAGTAAAATCTTGTTGTAATAGAAATAAAGGAATATATTTTTCAGAGGGTACGTACCACACAGTCATAGGTACATAAATGATAGAAAATCTTGTATGCAAGAGTTATTGATCACAGATGTAAGAAAATAGAAAAGAAACTTCTCATATCTCTAGATATTTAAGATAAATGTCAGGGTAGCATAGTCACTTGCTTGTCCACCATTATTTATAGCTTTTGGTGTCTATAAATGTTAGTTAATGTTGTAAAAATGTCTATTGCTAAAATATGTTTTGTAGATTTTTCTGAGATCAATTAATTGTAAAATATCTGTTGTAGATTTCTCTGAGATCAATTGTTTTTCTATTTTTAGTAGTGATGCACCCCTATCGTTGATATAGAAACATATTTTATTTTTTGTATAAACGTAAGCTATTGTAAGTCGATTCAAACTTTGTTGCCTCTGTGAAGTTAGGCGCGAGGCGCTGCGCAGTGATAAATAAGTGCGCGGGGGTTGGAGATTATACGCACTTCACAGCGGCCATTACGTTTGAATAGTATTATACTACCTACTTGTCGTGTTATCTCGCTCGCGCACGTGGTTGGAGTGAATTGGCGCAAGCGGGATAACTTACGAAATAAGCTGCAGGATAGAAACTGATTTTATCAAGATTTTAGACTCATGTCAAAATAGTCAAGTGAACTTTTAAAAATATTAGTAATTCTACACTTGTATGGATTATAAACTTATTATTCACCTAAACAAATGGTATATTATCTATTACGTAGATACTCAAATAAATGTTATTGAAACGTTAATTTGGTTTTTAATTATATGTAGAGCACTTCGTCTCGAATTCTCGATAGGGCAAGAGCAATTCAGTATAGATAATAGAATAAAGTAAGTATTCTGTTTATGAGCAAGGATTCTCTAAAATTGAATGTTTTATTTTTGAATTCTATGATAGGCTTGCATTTGACCGCTGTCTTAAGTAAAGCAATGATGCGGTTTACGATGAAGCACGCTTGCCGCTTGCCTAGAAGATACCAATTTACTCTCGACTTGAAGACACAATTTTTCAACTATCAGGAAACACTCAGGGTCCAAACGAAATGTTTCGTTTTACAGCGCCATCTATTGGCAGATAGTATGACAGAAATTAAAGAGACGAGAGTATAATTCAAAAAAAATATAAATGACTTCGTTCTTCGTCGTAGATATATTACATATATGCTTAAATATATTACCTACTCACGTAGTAACTATTATTCCTAATCTGTGGTTTGCCCACCTTGGCACGGTTACACGGTTACAGCGACGGGGACAAAAAATGAAATGTCTGTCACTCTTTTTCAACCGTGTTTGGCACTTGCCATCTTGCTCTTTTTTACAAAGTAGCAATTATGGTTTCATTGGGCGTTTTTCCATTACCCGGCACGGCACCGGCACGGCACCGGCGCCGGGGTTTCGTTTTTCCACTGCGCCGGTGTCGATGCCGGTGCCGTGCCGGTGAGTGGTACAGTACTGACACGGACTTCAGCACGACGACACGTAAAGTGTAATTTACGTTTAGTTATGTTATCGTCAAGCCGTCGACTATATTTGTAAATAAAAATTGTAAATTGTAAATAAATAAAATAAATGTTAATATAATCAATTTAAAAATATTAAAGAGTCAAAAAATCCCTGAAAATACCCCTAAAAAAATCCCATCTCACTTATTTACCCCCTAAATCTGGGGAGAAAACCCCTAAGTTGGGAACCGTGCCCTCCGCTCCGCGCCCTCCTACCCGCCCCGCGCAGTTACACACTCACACGGCTACAATTCATTTAAATATGCAATACACATGCAATTTTGCCGGGCCGGCACCTGTGGGAAGCTTGCTACCCCGGCGACGGCGACGGCGCCGGCAGGACTCAATGCCGTGCCGGCGCCGGTGCCGGTAAGTGAAAAAGCGAGCCATACATTTTCATACATTTTTGCTTCCCCGGCAACGGCACGGCGCCGGCGCAGGCGCCGGTGCCGGTGCCGTGCCGGGTAATGGAAAAACGCCCATTCGTTTAATCTGAGCTCTACGTAAACAGCCCGCGTAATGTCAAAGGCTGAATCTATTATTACGGGTACTGTACGAACAATTCGAAGTGGGGGGTTCCCAACCAGTCACACCAAAACGAGTCACAGTGTGACTCGTTGGGATTTTTTTTCCCAACCAGTAACACTGCCTAAATTAAAAAAAAACTATCGCATAATACTTTTGATTCGCTCGGTACAAAACAATCTTAATTTATGGTACCAAAACAAAACTTATATATTTTTTGACTAACTACTAAAAATAATAATGTTTTAATAATTAAGTGAAACAGTCTCGAATTAAAAACATTTGTACCAGTAACTTTTCATAATCAGTCTTCTCTATTTATTACAGGTAATCATCACATATCTACATTAATCATTAGGGTTATTGAAAACTACAATATTTATTGGTTTTTAGTACCTAAGTCTTTTATCATTAACCAGACATTTTAAGTTTTCACAAAATTTAATTTTTACTGACCTAACAGGACATCTTTAAAATATTCATTTTTTTACGAAGTAACATTCGGTATCATAACGTTACGTTTAAATAATCAGTTGAATAAAAGTGATTAAATATTTGTACGGGTACTGGACGAATAAATTATATTTATTAGCTGAGTCTAATAATTATTATTGTTCGGTACAGTACCTTAATAAATTAAATTTAAATTTAAAATTAAAATTTAATTTAATTTATAATTTATGATTATTAGTACGGTTACATACCATATTAAAAAAAAAAAAATAAAAAAAATACCTAACCGAACACGATTAACAATATTTTGGAAATAACATCAATTTTCTTCAATATGTTTGCAAACTTTGAAATAATAGAATAGTATCGTCTTCAAAATTTCAAATTTAATTTTTATATTATTTTATTCGTTTTATTCGCGTCGCTCTGCTGTACTTGGATTCCTATTTTTAAGATTCCTCTATACCATAATATATTAGCCAATCATCCAATCCATTCTTCATTTAAAATAAATAATAGTTAAAAAAAACTAAAAAAACACGCTTTTTATAAAAAACCGAACTAAAAAAATAGAAAATAAAATTTTATAAATTTAAATTAAGAATAGGGTTGAAAATTTCAATAAATATAAATTAATAATAGTGTAAATAAATAAATATATGTATTTTATTTTTAAAAAGCGTGGGGTGCATGGGTCAATAAGTAGATATTATATATTTTGTAGATACATTTTGTATTGACAGACATGAGTAGAGTGATTAGCATTTTGATAATATCTTAGAAAGCACCCCACGCTTTTTTAAAAATAAAATACATATATTTATTTATTTACACTATTATTAATTTATATTTATTGAAATTTTCAACCCTATTCTTAATTTAAATTTATAAAATTTTATTTTCTATTTTTTTAGTTCGGTTTTTTATAAAAAGCGTGTTTTTTTAGTTTTTTTTAACTATTATTTATTTTTCGCTTTTTAGTTCGATTTGCTAACTATTAACCATCCTTAATATGTACAAATGTGTTGGTGTTATCCGATTTTGGCCGTCTGCTCAAGCAAATTAAAAATAAAATTGATGCATAACAAAAAATATTGAGCAAAAAGATTTGTAGCCGCGTGGTTTCGATCCTCAGACCTCATAAAATAAAATTGATGTGTAACAAAAAATATTGAGCAAAAAGATTTCTAGCGCGTGGTTTCGATCCAGGGACCTCTGGGTTATGAGCCCAGCACGCTTCTACTGCGCCACTCTGTTCTCTGACTCGAATGACGAAACTACCATTTGTAAGTTAAACGGTATAAAAGTTAAAGAAACTTTATAGAAAAAGCGTGTTAAAAAAATTAATAGTTAAAAAAACTAAAAAACACGATTTGTTTAGTGTATTGTCATCGGTCCTCGATATATCTACAAAGTTTGAAAGAAATCTGACCGTTTAAAGTGGGTCAAAAACGCGCTCAAAGGAGTCGGTTACATACAAACATACAAACATACAAACATACAAACATACAAACATACAAACATACAAACATACAGGTGAAGCTAATAAAAGCGTGTTAAAAAAATGTCCAGTACCCGTACAAATAGTCACTTCCAATGTCAAAATTGTTGTTATTGTCACTTGTCACTTTGTCACTCATTGTCATAACTCGTAGCCGTCATCATCGAGCGGTCGGAGTTTCGTGTTTGCATTGCTCATTAAATTTTCCGAGTTTTCTTTTTCAGTTATCCGTTTTCCTAATCCAACGTTTACGAAAAATATATTTTTAAAGAAACTTAATGAATTTGATGTGATTAGTGAACCTTGTGATTTTATCATGGCATTGACGTCACGACAACGAAGTATTCACAACAAAAACAATTCAAAACGCGCTAGTTTCAATAAGGGAAAGCGGAAACCTAGCGAGGGGTAATTTCATAATTTATTGTAGCGTCGCTTTTTCTATATTCTAGCTAAAACCTTCTGAAATATTACCGCCGCAGTGAACCTTTGATTTATGTGAGAGGTTTTCTATTTATAATAAATGTGTTTTATCGCAATAAGTATGTATTTGTTGCGTGTACTCCAGCTTGGCTGCGATCCAGCTGTAGCGGTTCGCGCAAAGGTAAAAACAGGCAGTTGATGATCCATGAAATAACAAATCGGTTTGTTACCAACTGACTTGAAAACATTACCTACTAATAATATATTGTGTATCCCTATATCCTTGAGCTTTCAATGTAGAGCTTTCGGCAAACCTTATTATTTATGGTCAATTACCCTGCCTGATTATATGGTTTAATTATTTTTATTAAAAATATCACATAGTAAAAAATAAGTAAAAATAATCAAAGGTGATTTCCCTGCAGTTGTAAATATCCATTACTGGATTTTAATTCAGACGTGTGTCTCCTCAGTCTGAACAAGCTTGACTGGTCCAATTGCATGTTATTCAACAATTAGCACACTGAATACATGATACAAACATAATGCCTGCAGGATATTAGTTAATCCACTAGCAACAACATTGTAGTAGTGGACTATATCGATTCCCAACTTTTAGGCTTAAATCTAGGTTTGAAACACTAAATTTTCTCAGCTAGGTAATAAGTTTACAGACCTATAGAATATTATCATCTTCCTCTTCTACATAAAAATAAATCAATTGCCATGCAATCTTGAAAATACTTAAAATGGCACAACCAATTCATTGTTTTCTTATTTTGTTTTCCACAATACTGGGATGGATTAGGGAAAAAGTAGTGAAACCTCGAAATTTATTCTATAGGTGGTATGATGTTCCCTGGGTCGTCTAGTTTGTTACAAATTTATCAAACAAAGTCTAATACTCTCAATATATCTTCTAGAGACATCATAGTGACCAGTGCTCCTTCAGATCTGCGTAACATTGGCTACCCGGGTGGTGCGGCGGCCCTAGGGTTGCTGATCACTGCTCGACTACTGGCAGCACACTATGGGCATATCAGTGACTGTGACGAAACATACAACTATTGGGAACCCTTGCATTATTTGGGTAAGTTGAAAAAACTTTTGATAACAAGTTCCATGCTCTATACACCCCCAGGAGGTCGCCAAATTGACTTAAAACTAGATATCAATTGAATTTCATAAAAAAAAACAAATACATAATTTTTAGTTTCATCAAGAGTGATTGGGTGTTTCAATTTAATTAGCCCAAAATAAAAAAAGCAACATATAGTCAAATTGAGAACCGTCTCCTTTTTGGAAGTCGGTTAATAAGACAACCAGTCCAAACAAGTGTGATTGATTTTTAAAAATGTTTATAGAGTCTTCTCAAATAACCTGCATAGTGCATAGCTTTCATCTTTTAATTATTTTTTATCTTTTCCAGTGTACGGCAGTGGTCTCCAAACATGGGAATACAGCCCTATCTACGCAATTCGCTCCTACATGCCACTATGGTTCTTTGCCATCCCGGCCAAGCTGCTGTCCTACTTCATGCAGCCAGTATCCGTGTTTTATACATTGAGAGCCGTACTCGGCGTGCTGACGGCTTGGGCTGAACTTGCCTTTTACAAGTTAGTACTTTTCCATACATTCATATACCTACTATCTTAAATTTTAAAACAATAGCATTTTTTAATAATACTTTTAAATTAAATAACTTAATTCATACACCCTTGTATAAATTATGAATTATATTGTTAATAGGTTTGTAATGTTTAAAGAAATAAAAGTATTTGGTTATAAAACTTTAAAATCTTACTGAAATGATATTCTATTGAAGGTTGTTATACATTCTTTGACATTACATAAAGTTGTTAAAACAACTTGAATAGAAATAGCAGTTTCATTACCTATAATTTTTTCATAAACATTACACAAGTGATAAAAATATGATCGTAAATATAAACATTTTATTTTACCCATAAAAAATTGTAACCGACATTCAAAAGTGTACATTGATGTACCCATTGTACCCATATTTACATAAATTAATTGTATTGATAACACAACTGTGCTCTCCCAGGGCTGTATGCCACGAGTTTGGAGTGCATGTGGGCCGAGTTTGGTTCGCTTTCGCCCTCTGCGCCGCCGGCTCGTTTGCCAGCAGCGCAGCCCTGCTGCCGTCCGCGTGGAGCTCCGCGCTGTGCAGCGCAGCCCTAGCCTGCTGGTGGCGCCGCCGCTACCCGCCCGCCATCGCGCTCACTGCTGCTTCTGCTCTGCTCAGTTAGTACTACGCTAGATTTCAGATTTTTTTTGAAACAAACGAAACAAAAGGATAATAAAACTTAAAACTAGTTCAACAACTGGCGGCCTTATCGCTAAGAGTGATCTCTTCCAGGCAACTTAGGATGGAGAGGATACGTAATATGAATAGAAAACGGGGTGTGCAATATTGGATATTAGATATGCTATAGCTGAACCTGTGTGTTTAGTAGCACTTTCCTTTGACGTAGCACTCCCTCTTGCACATATTCACCGTCTTTTCCTATCAAATAAATTTTTGGCTAACATAAACCCTGCCTTAAAAGGCCCTGCCAGAAACACAAGTTTTTATACTTTTTTTTCTTTTAGGTTGGCCATTTACAGCCCTAGTCGGAGTACCAATAGCAATAGATATGGTCCTTGTCAAGCGAGAGCACACAGATTTCTTCAAATACTCTCTGATCTCATTGGCGGCCATACTCATTCCTACCATCATAGTGGATTCATGGCATTATGGCAAATTCGTTGTAGCACCGTGGAACATAGTGTCATACAACATCTTTACGGAGCATGGACCTGATTTGTATGGCACCGAACCGTGGACATATTACTTGGTGAACGGATATCTGAACTTCAATATTGTTTGGGTGAGTAATAGATGTTTGTGATCCATTTCATGGCGCATGGCGTATAGCGATGCCTGCATACTCTTAGTAGGGAGCTACTATTTTTTTTTTATCGCGAATAAGTCTGCGTTTGACCACCAACTTGCCTTTTGGGAAGCGACCATGTGGTCGAAGATGAAGCACACAGACTAAAATACATGACAAAACAAAACTAGTGTGAAACATTATTTATTTACACATTAACTAACAGAGTTGGACATAGGCTTCTTTTAAAGAACGCCACATTGCACGATTATCTGCTTTACTTGCCACCACCAAGGCATCGCTCCTCCTGGCCGCAGGGTGTCACTCTACATCCGTGGTTTCCACTCTAGAACCCAAGAAAACTTTAACTTGGTGATAATTTGAGCTAAGTCCAGCAGTGGATAGACATCAGTTCGGCTGACGAAGTAACACTGCTCATGTCCCCGCAGCTGCTAGCGCTGTACAGCCCCCTGGCTTTCTTCATGTGCCACGTAACATCCCCGCGGAGTGCCCCACACTAGTTGGCCGACGCCTCTCTGCCCGCAGCTGCTCGCGCTGGGCTCCCCGCTGGCCCTGCCCCTGTGCTACGTGCTGGCGCCGCGCTCCACGGCGCGCGCCACGTTCTGCTCCCCGTATTGGCTCAACCTCATGCCGCTCGGGCTCTGGCTGGCCGTCTTCATGGCTCAGCCGCATAAGGAGGAAAGGTATTGGCTTAGTAGACTATACTTTGTATACATCGATTGCTGCTGAAGGAAAGAAAGAGGAATCAAAGTAGATCAAATTGTGCTCTCAAAGTCAGCCTAAACCTATTCTCCACCGAGGTGGGATATGAATAATTAATGAATAAGCATTTTCACCCGATCTGAAACTTTGTTTATGGAAATGCATATTCAATCACATTGACGACTAGTTGCTTAACACCAATAATTTTAACTTGAATGTAGCTCCTTAACAAAACACATTGGCAATTTCCAGGTTCCTATACCCAATATACAGCATGATAATCCTAGCGGGCGCGATCTCAGTGGACTGTATACAGAAGATGGTGTATACCCTCGGTGTGGAGGTGTTCAAGTCGACGCGATTCAACGGAACTAAGCACTACCTGTCTTACACTATGCCGCTCGTGGTTCTCTGCACTCTAACCGCGGGGATAATTGGTAAGTGGCACCAATCTTTAGAAGTCGGTGGTGACCCTAATGTCAACCGTGACCTACAGTGCTAGACTATTTGTGACCTAAAAGTCATAAGAAATGGAAAAATAGTAATAACGAAGCCATAGATGCCTTATCAGAATATATTATTGCTTTGCTTATAAAAGTTCACCACTGATCGCAGACCTTACAGAAAACAAAATCTACATATACGTAACACATTTCATTAACGGTAACTTATGATCCATTTAGCCATTACCAACTCATACTGTCTGCATACTGTTCTACCACTCTAAAAATAATTCTAAATTCCAGGCATGTCCCGTATAACATCACTCTACAACAACTATCACGGTCCAATGACGATCTTCAACCACCTCCCCCCGTCGCAGGGCCGTGACCTGACCGTCTGTTTCGGCAAGGATTGGTACCGTTCACCGTCGAGCTTCCACCTACCCGAGGGGTATCGAATACGGTTCATACAGACAGAGTTTAACGGACAGATGCCTGCGCCTTTTACAGAGACCAGAAACGGTAAGATTTGTATATTATAAAAACATTACTCCTGACTAATTTCCAGGAAACTTTTGTTATCGCCTAAGTCGATGGTGACCCTGTGACCTAAAAGTCAGTAGTTACCGTGCTTTTGAAGTAGTGTTCACCGCCCCGTAAATAAGTAATAACCCATGACCCAGTCGGTGTTTATCTTAATCTCCAAAGCCAGCGGTGACCCGTGTGACCTTACAAGTCTGACAGTAGCAAAATATATAACTGCGGAGCGAAGCATAAATATTCTGTCAAACAAAATTGCCTACTCTGAAACTATCTCCAACTTCACATTTCAATTTATTAGAACACCCACTATATTCTGGTTAAATTTAGCTTATTCTACCGAATATACAAAAATCACGGTAAACAAGAAAAGTGTCATAATCGGTCTTGGACCTTGGTCATTGTCTTCATTATTGTTGTCATGTGTTTGATATTGGTTTGTGTCTTTATTGGTCACCGTCTTGATAATAATTGAAATCATGTGTCTGTAAGTGTACGTCATCGTTGTCCCGCAGGCACCCGGCTCGTGCACCCGCACTTCAACTCCCGCAACCAGGCCGACGAGCGCACCTACCTCAAGCCCTCGCAGTGCCACTTCCTGGCGGACAGCGACGTGGGCGCGCCGTCCACGCTGGAGCCGGCCTACTACCGCGACACCTCCGTGTGGGAGGTCGCGGCCCAGGCGCCGCTGATAGACGCGGCCAAATCGGACGTCTTCTTCCGAGCGTTCTATGTCCCTATCTTTTCTGAGAAGCACACGAAATTCGGGACGCTTTATTTGTTGAAGAATAGGTTTATTTAGGCCCGTGATTTCTTGTCTTCGAAGGCGTAGATGTGATACTGTCGTGGTCAGTACGGTGAAGTCAATTTTCTCGAACAAAATTATTTTGATTTGGCAACTGAGACTTTATATCGAGATAGTAAAGTCGATATTTGTGTGGGGCGGAGCTCTGCTGTTGGCTTCGCTCTTGTAATTTTGAGTTGGTTTCTTTGACGTCACATTACGAGGTTATACTATTCAAAGCTTATGTTCCTTATTCTTCCGTATTAAAGCTCAATTTTCAATTATTCTATGCTCAAGTGTCGTGTCCGCACGATGGAACATTTGTCTATTCTAATCGACTGACTACACCATCTGATGTATTTAAGAGCGAACGCAGACGGACGGACTATTTGTCGGCGGAAAGTTCTCTTTCAAACTTGCGCAGAATATTTATCTCCTCTCACTTGTAGTTTTTCGGGTCTGCCGACTAAAAGTCCGTTGTCTGCAGTAAGTTTTAAGCGTTTTAATTAGTAGTATAAATGTGAAAGTGTGTTTGTGTTTTTCATGTAAAAACAACGGATCGCGTTGTTTAAAACATATTGAGTCAATTGGGGCCTGGGGATCTTACATTAGCGTTTATTTCTGCCAGATTGTATACAAAACAAAATCCGTATCAATTAGACGACATAGAAGAGTTTTATGAAAGTAATTATATGGTATCTAAAAAAGTTACTTGGTTAAAATAAACTAAATTTATAATTTAAGCTAAAAAAGTGTAGTTAAAGGTATTTACAGATGTTATTGTCGATAAACGAAAATAGTTACCAGTTCTAGAATCACCAATGTGATTTTTGTTATAACTTGATCTATGTAACTTATAAAATAAATGCGTAATGTACGAGTATCAGCTCAGAATGGTTTACCTTAGAACTGGGCTGGTTGTAGCAAATATGGTCATATTTATTAGAGGCACCGATTACCTTCTATGGATACCACATTTCCCTTCTTGATGAAAACATTTGTCGAGACACGCCTACGTGTCACACACGCTTGTCTCATTGAAATAGTCTACAATTGCTACTGAAAATCAGGATTTAAAATATCTCGCCGAAGTCGTAATATTTGCTACAGTCAGTCCTGTGGTATTGTCAATATTAATTTAAGTTTAGGCACATTAAGATAAATCTTAACACTTTAACTGCTGCTAATAATCACATGCGTTGTATTTTACGCGTCTGGCGTGTGCAGCCGCATTCGCGTTGCACAAAGGAAAACAGAAGGTATGTGTTTTCAGCAGTTAAAGTGTTAACTACGAGGCTAGTCATGAAAAAAGTTGCAAAGTCTCCTATTACGTTAGAGATTTATTTATATTTATAGTACAATTGTTGTTGTGTTACTAACAAGATATTGTTGCATTTTTATCAGTAGATATAGACATTTTTTTTTACTCGATACCACGGCATTTTAACGCTTGAAAATCTCCTATTTGATATTAATATAATTATGCAGTTTATTTTTCATCAAGGATTGGAAAAGGGTAAACTATGTAATGTAACTATTAAATATCAACCTGACTGTTTGTCTTGAAAGAAATCTATGAAATGTCGTGACCGATGTGATGTTATAAATTTCAATAAAAATCTATAAAGCTATGAAACAAAATTGTTTCATTACGTAAATTAGTTTAAGTAGATGTAGATGTTATTTATTTTTGTCCATAATTTATTTAAGTTATTTTGAGTTTATTTATTTGCTTTTGGTAAATTATTTGTGAAGATGAGGGAAATAGTTCATGTTCAAGTCGGGAGGTGCGGCAACCAGATCGGATCAAAGGTAAGAAAGAGCCAACTAATTGCTTAGCATATGGATAGAATCTCAGCTGAAAATAATCATGAAAGTATCTTATAGCTAAAATTATGTATTATAGAAGTTCTAAAGTAACCATAAAGGGGTCGTTCTCATGACCTAAATTATTTTTTTACTGACAAAATTATTTGTCCTTATTTATCTTTATCTCAGTACTACTGAGTAGGCAAAGATATATTATACAAATCGAAACTAACATACTAGAGTCATCGACTATTTTCCACTTTATCATAGTCGTAACAAAGTCCTATCTCCATTACAGTTCTGGGAAGTGATATCCGACGAACACGGAATAGATCCTAACGGGTGCTACCACGGAGACTCCGATCTACAACTCGAACGCATCAACGTTTACTACAACGAGGGTTGCCAAACTTCGGGCTTGAAGTTCGTCCCGCGAGCGGTCTTAGTAGACCTCGAGCCTGGCGCTATGGACGTCGTCAGAGGAAGCCCTTTCGGCTGCCTTTTTCGCCCGGATAATATGGTCTGCGGCTCAACGGGCGCAGGCAATAACTGGGCTAAAGGATACTTTACAGAAGGTGCTGATTTGCTTGAATCAATCCTCGACGTGGTTCGAAAAGAAGCGGAAGGCTGCGACTGTCTCCAAGGTTTTCAGTTGGTACATTCGATTGGAGGCGGCACGGGGTCTGGTTTAGGAACCTTACTGCTTGCGAACTTAAGTGAGGAATACCCTGATAGGATATCCGTTACGTATTCGGTTATGCCAAGCCCGAAGGTTTCCGACACCGTCGTAGAACCTTACAATGCAACTTTGTCCGTCAACCAATTAATCGAGCATTCCGTACAGTCTTACTGCATCGACAATGAAGCTCTGTATGACATTTGCTTCCGAACGTTGAAGCTGAAGACGCCAACGTACGGAGACTTGAATCATCTAGTGTCGTCAACGATGTCCGGAGTGACGACTTGTCTCCGGTTCCCGGGCCAGCTGAACGCTGATTTGAGAAAGCTTGCAGTCAATATGATCCCTTTTCCAAGGCTACATTTCTTTATGCCTGGGTTTGCGCCTCTCACGTCTCGAGGAGTACAAAAATATAGAGCATTAACGGTTCCAGAGTTAACACAGCAAATGTTCGATGCGAAGAATATGATGGCGGCTTGCGACCCGCGCCACGGACGATACCTCACCGTAGCTGCTGTTTTCCGCGGACGCATGTCTATGAAGGAAGTCGACGAGCAAATGCTGAACATCCAGAAGAAAAATAAAGAGTACTTCGTCGAATGGATACCTAGCAACGTCAAGACTGCGGTATGCGACATTCCTCCTAGAGGCTTGAAAATGTCTGCGACGTTTATTGGGAATACGACGGCTATTCAGGAGCTTTTCAAGAGAATTTCGGAGCATTTTGCCTCGATGTTCAGAAGGAGGGCGTTTCTTCATTGGTATACAGGTGAAGGCATGGATGAGAGTGACTTCACTGAGGCTGACAACAACATGAGCGACCTGATATCGGAGTACCAGCAGTACCAGGATGCAACCGCGGAGGAGTTCGATGGCGAAGAATGTCAAGTCGCTGACGAATAATAAATATGTCAAAAAATAAAATAATTTAATCACACCATATCATTAGCGCCTGTTATTTCCTTCATCATTTCCATTTTATTACCCGTGAACATTCTAAGTATTTGATCTGAGCCCAGAAATGAATGTTCCAGAAATCTGGAACAGATATGCAGATAGCGAACCACAACTGGAAGTGTCTGTGAAATCCAATCGTATACTGTTCGCCAGCCTCGGTCTAGAACTTGCCCGGACATCAGATCCACATTGCATTTTTATTTTACCCCAAAACCTTTCCTACCACTGCTTATCATACTTATCAAAGTTTTCTTAAGTTTTTAATATAAGTAGACAAAGCTGACCAAATGACATAATATAGGGTTTTGTAGCGAGATGCCTACTATCGGCCTTGGTTGACTGTTTTACGTTTTCATACAATTAGTAGATAGGTAACAGACTGCTTCAGAAAACCTCCAAACACGCAGTTCTTACCCACCGTCCACCTCCTGAGACCACCTGGGTGAACCGTGGAAAGTTTAGTCGCGCTATGCCTACCATAGAGTATACCATAGTACTGTAATAACGGAGAGTAAATGCATACTTTTTCGTTTTTGTTATTGTCATATCGCAGCTTGCTGTACCTACGTTGTGAAATATAGTTTCGGGAATATTAAAGATGCCTAATTTAATACAGTCGTGTTAAAAAGTCTTAAAAAAGTAAGTACCTACCTACTTAATAATGTCGTGATATAATTTGAGTATACATTGCATACAAATCTTTATTTAAAATCATAGTTTATCTCCTTGGTAAGTGCAAGAAGGTTAATCGTAAACTACTTTATAAAACAGTGATGGATCCAAAATTAATTCATGCTGTAAGCTGCTTTGATAATCCCCACCGTACTATAAATGCAGTAGAGGGTTGGCATTCACGCTTATATAAAATAATTAAACGGAAAAAACCAGTGCTAACCCGTGGTACACCTATTTTGTCCACCTGGTGGACCACGGGTAAACATATTCTTCCGTGGTGAACTAAGGTGAACCATAGGAAATTATTATTTAACCGTGGTCCACCCTTGAGTTTTGATTAATAACCTAACTTTTTTCGCTTCTTGGCATTCTAGCACTTCGCCGGCCGCTGCCGCGGCACGCTCGCTACGCTCGCTCGGCTCGTGCGTTGTTTTTCATGTTCTAACATAACCTAACCTATTGATCGTTTCCCGTGATCTACTTAGTTACCCGTGGCACTACCGACCAATAGGTTTTGATTAATAACCTAATAATATAATAATGGTGAAATTCCAATCAATTTCGCATTGGAGAAACTACGTTGAGAGCAATTTTAGTTTTAAGTAATCATCATTTTAATTGAAGTAAATTATTTCAATAAATGAATTTTAAAAAAAAATTTCATTCGGTATACTTCTTAATATGTCGGGATCAATGTTGCATAGATTTAATCTAGCCAATGAAAAGAGGTGGACAATAGGCAATATATTTCAATAAAAATAATTTACGAGAGTTTAAGGTGGACCACGGAAGAATATGTTTACCCGTGGTCCACCAGGTGGACAAAAATAGGTGTACCACGGGAAAGTAGCGGAAAAAACCAAACTTATTCCCGTTCATTAAAAGCGTTTACTCCCACCTGTTCTGTTGAGTAAAAAGTATAAAAAATGAAAGCATAAAATACGATCATGATATTTATACGAGTACGAGTACCTACGAAAGAGCCAGATCCATTACCCAAAAACTAAAAAGACAAACTATAAAAAAAAATAACAAATGATCGCTTAAAAAAAAATATGCAAGTAAAAAATATAAGATAGACTAAGGCCGATAGTAGGCATCTCGCTACAAAACCTAATATACTTAGTGATATATTAGAAAGTGTAGGTAGGTAGGTACCTATCATAGGAGTGGTCAATATGATGGTTATTAATAGGAGGTGGATATCTTTTAAGGCGATACCAAATAATGCGAGATTAAAACTTTTAAACGTGTTTTATTAAGTTACAAAAATCACATCACTAACGAAACAGGTTACACCTAATACTAACAACATTTACAGACATCGAGACAATACATTGGACTGCACAAAAACATTTACTCTTCCACCTCTTCGTCGAATTCTCCTTCGTCGTCAGCCGTGGCGTCTTGATACTGCTGGTACTCGGACACCAGGTCATTCATGTTACTCTCCGCCTCGGTGAACTCCATCTCATCCATACCTTCACCTGTGTACCAGTGAAGAAAAGCTTTCCTTCTAAACATGGCTGTGAACTGTTCTGAAATTCGCTTGAACAGCTCTTGAATAGCGGTGGTGTTTCCGATGAATGTAGCAGACATCTTGAGTCCCCGCGGAGGTATGTCACACACGGCTGTCTTGACGTTATTCGGAATCCATTCGACGAAGTAGCTGCTATTCTTGTTTTGGATGTTGAGCATTTGCTCGTCCACTTCCTTCATGGACATCCGCCCGCGGAAGACGGCTGCGACGGTGAGGTAGCGCCCGTGTCGAGGGTCACAAGCCGCCATCATGTTTTTAGCGTCAAACATTTGCTGAGTCAACTCCGGAACGGTTAACGCTCTGTATTGCTGGCTGCCTCGTGCTGTCAGCGGCGCAAAGCCTGGCATGAAGAAATGCAGCCTTGGGAAAGGAACCATATTGACCGCCAGCTTTCTCAAATCCGCATTTAACTGGCCCGGGAATCGTAAGCACGTAGTTACTCCGGACATCGTCGCTGACACCAAATGATTGAGGTCTCCGTATGTCGGCGTAGTCAGCTTCAGTGTCCGGAAGCAGATATCGTAGAGGGCTTCATTATCGATGCAGTAAGTCTCATCAGTGTTTTCGACCAGCTGGTGCACCGACAACGTCGCATTGTAAGGTTCCACGACCGTGTCAGAGACTTTAGGGCTCGGGACTACAGAGAACGTATTCATAATACGATCGGGATACTCTTCCCTGATTTTAGATATCAGTAGCGTTCCCATGCCAGAGCCAGTACCGCCGCCAAGAGAGTGCGTCAACTGAAAGCCTTGGAGACAGTCGCAGCCCTCAGCTTCCTTTCTGACAACGTCTAGGACAGAATCTACGAGTTCAGCGCCCTCGGTGTAGTGTCCTTTGGCCCAGTTGTTGCCGGCTCCGGACTGGCCGAAGACGAAGTTGTCGGGGCGGAAGATCTGCCCGAAGGGACCTGAGCGGACGGAGTCCATGGTGCCGGGCTCAAGGTCCACAAGAACAGCGCGGGGGACGTACTTGCCCCCGGCTGCCTCATTGTAGTACACATTGATGCGTTCTAATTGAAGATCGGAGTCGCCGTTGTAAGCTCCGGTGGCATCGATCCCGTGCTCATCGGATATCACCTCCCAGAACTGAAATCAAAAGTCAACATTAGTGTACCTACATACTGACAGTGTTATTGGAACTCCAACGGCGACAAAGGGTGAAAACAGTCATTCTACGGTTTTTTACAAAATATACCTACTTAAAAGTCACGGTTGGTAAGATACCTTGGCTCCAATCTGGTTTCCACATTGCCCGGCCTGGATGTGGACGATTTCCCTCATATTTTAGTTATTTCACTAGAAATTTAGACCTTAAAAGTATATTAAAAAGAACTTTGAATAATTTCACATTAAAAAAAAAAGTAAAAAAATGCCGAAAAAAATATTAGATGTGCATCGTTCACGAAATATTTACAAACTGTGATTGTTTTTGTTTGTTTTTTGTCAACGTAGAGAAAGTATTCTAATTTGAAATCATGACGTTGTCATGATTGTGTCTATATGGCCAGCATTCAATTTTCGCTAGAATCCTCTTCATAATATAACCTACCTTTTTTTCGGAAATACCGGATGGTACTGCTGTCGCTACATCGATCGTCTAAAGTGTATTTTTTAACCGACTTCAAAAAAGGAGGAGGTTATCAATTCGTCTGTATGTTTTTTTTTATCATTTTTTTTTTTATGTTTGTTACCTCATAACTTTTGACTGGGTGAATCGATTTTGATGATTCTTTTTTTATTAGAAAGCTGACGCTTCCCATTTGGTCCCATTTCAATTTAGTCCAGTTCTGATAATGGTATCCATGAGAAAACCATATAAGTATTAAATTTGCATAAGGTACGTGCGCGACAAATAGATGAATAACTATCAATAGTCGGTCTCTTGAAGTTTTTGTTTTTTGTTTTGTAAAATAATGTTCTTGTTATGCAGCCGAGATGTAGCCCGTATCCGAGTAGGTGCGGCTGGCGTTTTCACGGTCGCAAGCCTACACGACGCGTGGAGCGACAGACTGCGCGTCGCGCCTGGCGCGGTCTGTTTTCACAGGCCATTTATTTACACGCACGTACAAACTGTACAAAAAAAACACATAAAATCCTCGAAAGATTGTGGATGCGCCATAATTTAGGCGCGCACTTATGTTCAAATATGCCATGAACCGCACTTTTCGTGTATGACCCACCTTTATAATACATATATGTAATGTACATCATAAAAGTAGGTTAAAAACCAAACGAACAAAGGACTACCATAGAATAAGAGCTTTCTTTCTTTACTGTAATTGTCTGTAAATGTACTGTACTAAATGTACTGTAAATGTCTTTTCTGTAATTAAAAATTTGAAGAACCCCTTACTTTGAAACGGCTGAACCGATTTTGATAAAACGTGTCTAATCGGACACAGATAGCGGTCAAACTTTTATCACCTCTCTTTTTTATATGTAAGTATTCTAATGTTTTGTGAATGTAGGTAATATTTTGAGAATATAATATTATGACACTACTGGTAGTGCCAAGCAATAGTGCCCACGGTAGAAAATGTTAATGGGCCACTAGGATCCCCTGACCTGATCCCCAGGGGATCCCAGTGAACTTATCGGTTCACCAGAATCCGCTTTAGTGCCCACGGTAGAAAAAGGAACGAACCGCTTAAAATCGTTTTAGAAATTACACCTAAAATATTATAATTTATTATACGATATTGCTACAAAACTGGAGAAAGTTGGATTAAAGATCAGTAGGACTAAAACAGAACACTTGTTCTGCGACTTTGGTGGTTCTTCCAGCTTTACTCCAATAGCCTTAAATGGTGTATCCCTACCAGTCTGTTCCGACTTTAAGTACCTTGGATCTCTCTTTCAAAACGATGGTGACATAGACCGAGACGTGCAAAACAGGATTAATGCGGGATGGATGAAATGGCGACAGGTCATAGCAACAACATGCGACCCGCGAATGCCCCTTAAGCTTAAGGGGCAAATTTACAAAAGCGTCATAAGACCTGTCGTCATGTATGGATCGGAGTGTTGGGCCACAAAAGGATCGAATGAAAGACGATTGCATGTAGCGGAGATGCGAATGTTGAGATGGATGTGTGGTGTAACACGAATGGATCGAATTAGGAATGAGTATATTAGGGGAAGTCTGAAAGTAGCGCCAGTGACAGAAAAGTTGACAAGTAATCGCCTATCGTGGTACGGGCATATTATGCGAAGAGAGGAGGACCACATTACAAAAAAGACGATGAACTTGAGTGTGAATGGGTATAGCTGTAGAGGACGACCAAAGAAAGTATGGATGAACTGTGTGAAAGATGATATGAAAAAGAAGGGAGTGTATTCAGATATGACGAGTGAAAGAGATGAATGGAAGAAGTGTACATACTGTACGGACCCCACGTAGGTGGGATAAGGGTAGGCAGATGATGATACGATATGTTATTTATTACCTACTAGCTGACCCCCGGCGGTTTCACCCGCTTTTTTTTTACTTTTTAACCTTTTCTGTATTAGAGCAAACAAAACAAAAAAAAATCCAACAAAGCACATGTACATCCGCGCCATGGCGGAGATGTACACGGGCGCCTGAGCAAATGAGCGAAATCACGTTAGAAAGAGACAACATCATAGTCAGTTTTGTACGTTAGAGCAGGGAATTTCGCTCCTGTTTCGCGGTTATCGAACTTACAACTCACAGCGAAACTATTGCGGTTTCGCTTTGTGGGTTTCGCAGCGGAGGTGTGCTACAGGCATAAAGGAGTTTAGGTCCGGATTGTCGAGAAAAAAAATATCCGGCTACATTTTGCAAGTTTGTCCACAAGGGTCAATGAGGATTACTTACTAAGACCCTTCCGGACCCATGGCACAACTACTACTATGATCAACTGATTGGGCCGTGGGTAGGTACTTTTGATTCCCTTCTACACCACTAATTGGTCCGTTCCGGAAAAAAAAATGTACCTATGACCCAACTGACGAAAACTCGAATCCCTGGTTATGCCGTGGGTTCTTTTGAGACACAACTGGATTGATTCGTTGGGAAAAAAATGTACCTTTGGCCCAACTGACGAAAATTAGACGGAAATAGCCATGCCTAATTGCCTACACTGCCAAAGTTAAAACTTAAAACTAATAAACCCAGGACGTTATTAAAAACTCACATATTTTAGTATTACTTATTTTATCTTAATTTATCTAAGGCATGGCCGAGGCTAATTTCACCGTTGATAAGTTGCATCTGGACAGATCTAATAACTTCGTCATTGATGATCTGATCTTTTTTACGTTTTGCGGAAACGCCTTTTGCCATTTGCATTTGGATACAATTACTTTAAGAGCATTCAGTAGGCGCCAAGCATTGACTGTGTTTTTGTTCACGGCTTTATTTAATTTGCTGTACCTACCATCCTTCTAAACAGTTATTTGTTCTGTGACGCTCACCAAATACGGACAGAACAGACAGCACATTACACTTTTTATAAAAAAGGTGATCAATGTACTTTGTAAACAGTGTATCTAGCACAACTACGACGTTAACTTACGTAGCGAGTTTTCGATAGAAAAGTGTACGCCATTTACGCCCGTCAGTGCGCTGTTGACAGGCGTAAATGGCATACACTTGTCTATCGAAAACTCGCTACGTAAGTTTACGTCGTAGTTGTGCTAGACCTACTGTACGTCTTCTACGTTACGTACTACGTTCATCTCAGTACGCAAGAACCATTTTAACACGCTTTTATTAGCTTCACCTGTATGTTTGTATGTTTGTAACCGACTCCTTTGAGCGCGTTTTTGACCCACTTTAAATGGTCAGATTTCTTTCAAACTTTGTAGATATATCGAGGACCGATGACAATACACTAAATAAATCGTGTTTTTAGTTTTTTTAACTATTAATTTTATTTATAATTGCGAATGGTGTGTGATACTGGTGTTCACGATAAAGTACAATCTTGCCGCCATTGTAATCTATGCAGCAAATACCATAGTTTTCATTCATTTTTATAATCTATACTATATACTATAATATAATAATAATAATAATATTATAAAGAAGTAAAGTTTGTGTGTTTGTATATTTGTTAAATTGTAAGGGGTAATCTCGGGATCTACTGAACCGATTTTAAAAATTCTTTCACCAATAGAAAGCCACATTATTGCTGAGTGTCATAGGTTATATAAAAAACCGAAAACGTGGTAACCGTTTTACGTGGTAGTCCGTTTTGCAAAGTGAATCGGAGAAAAAACGGTCCGGACGGCGCGCGATGGCTTCGGGTTTAATTAACATTATGCCCAACGAAGTGGGCAAGGGTCAGCTAGTATAAATTATAAATTTATAATAGGTTAGCTGTCCCGAAGCAAGTTTCGATCTTCTTTGTACACGTCCTCGTAGTAAATAATGACAGCTAACGCTCATGAAGTTTCGTATTAAGTTACGTCATTCTCTTCAAGTATTTTATGATACTTTATGTGTCCTAGTGATTGAAATTAATTATATCGATAATTGCTAATGTAAAGAAATTAATTATTTACGTTTAATGATAAAATGTACGAAAAAAGGGAAAAGGGTCTCACAATAATAGTAACATCGGTGAAAGAATAATTTTGTGTTTGAATAAGGTTAATGTTAATTTTTAAGTGAAATTTATTTTTTGTTTAAGTTCAATAATAAATTGATTGGTAGAATGTGGTTGTAGTATAATTTACTAATGCTACAAATAATATAATCTATATCTATATCTATATCTATATCTATATCTATATCTATATCTATATCTATATCTATATCTATATCTATATATCTATATATCTATATATCTATATATATATATATAAAAATGAAACCCGTTTTCCTTGGTCACGGCCTCACGCGTGAATGGCTGGACCGATTTCACTAATTCTTTTTTTGTTGTATTTGTTATTATTAGGAGAAGGTTCTTACGGAAAAAAATATTAAGAAAATCTCTCAGAAATATTGAAAAACCCTAAAAACAGCCCTTTTATTTTTCCCATACGTTTTCTAACTAAAACGAGCTTTATTGCTATTGTATAAAGTTCATATTGAATTGCAAGCACTCACTGTTGTTTAAGCAATGTAGGTATGTTCCTAACGTCCAAGAGTCAATTTGCACTTTATTACCTCTGTACAAAGTTCAAATTCAATCATATCTATCAAAACAGTGTGCGTTTTATACTGATAATTTTTACTATAAATTGACAAGTTAGCATCAACAAACTACGGTTGCTATAGTTACGCAATAGCATGAGAATAGAGGTTATAACAAAGAGTTCCTATAATTATTCTCAACACCTTTGGTCACGCCATCACGCGTGAACGACTGGACCGATTTCAGTTTACTCTACGTTTATCCCAAAGTCTACCCGTGCGAAGCCGGGACGGGCCGCAAGTTATTTAAAAAAAACATCGATAGATCGATTGCATTATCTACATCATTGGCCATGAGGCACATATGCCTCATGGACGTACCAGTGCAATCACCCATGAGGCACATGTGCCTCATCGGAGACGTTAATAATTAATACATTTCAAAAAGATGAAAAATCTAAAGTGCAACACTCGAATAAAGAGAGGTTTACTTTCAGTGCTTGAAAGAACTGAACAGCAACATTGTACCTACTTGTTAGAATTTGCTATGGCTACTATTTTTATTTGTTATGTAATAACGTAAATAATTTGTATGGTAGGTACTTAATTACAATTTATTTCGGACAACAAGGACATACAAAAGCAATACCAAAAAAAATTATTCCATCCCCTCGCCTTCCGCCTCTTCGTCGAATTCCCCCTCATCGTCAGCCGTCGCGTCCTGGTACTGCTGGTACTCTGAGATCAAGTCGTTCATGTTGCTCTCTGCTTCTGAGAACTCCATCTCATCCATACCTTCACCTGTGTACCAGTGCAGGAATGCTTTCCTCCTAAACATCGCCACAAACTGCTCTGATACCCTCTTGAATATACTCTGGATGGCCGTCGTGTTCCCAACAAACGTAGATGCCATCTTCAACCCTCGAGGCGGAATGTCGCACACTGCGATCTTCACATTATGAGGGATCCATTCAACGAAGTATGTGCTGTTTTTGTTCTGGATATTGAGCAACTGTTCGTCCACTTCTTTCATTGACATTCGGCCTCTGAATATCGTAGCCACTGTCAGGTAGCGTCCGTGTCGCGGGTCGCAAGCCACCATCATATTTTTCGCGTCGAACATCTGTAGTGTCAACTCTGGAACCGTCAGAGCTCTGTACTGCTGAGCTCCTCGTGACGTCAGCGGCGCAAAGCCAGGGGTGTAGAAGTGCAATCTAGGGAAAGGCACCATATTGACGGCCAGTTTCCGCAGGTCCGCATTCAGCTGTCCCGGAAACCGCAGGCACGTTGTGATGCCAGACATCGTGGCACTGACCAAGTGATTTAAATCGCCATACGTCGGCGTCGTAAGCTTCAGCGTCCTGAAGCAAATGTCGTAGAGCGCTTCGTTGTCCAAACAGAACGTGTGGTCCGTATTTTCCACCAGCTGGTTGACACCTAGCGTGGTGTTGTACGGCTCCACGATACAGTCCGATACTCTCGCGCTTGGAAAAACTGAAAAGGTTAGTATGATTCTGTCGGGGTATTCCTCTCGGATTCTGTTGATGATTAGCGTGCCGAGGCCGGACCCCGTGCCGCCACCGAGCGATTGTGACATTTGGAAGCCTTGGAGGCAGTCGCAGCCCTCCGCTTCCTTTCTGATCACGTCGAGACAGGACTCCAGGATCTCGACGCCCTCTGTGTAGTGTCCTCTTGCCCAGTTGTTGCCGGCGCACGCCTGTCCGTACACAAAGTTGTCGGGTCTGTAAAGACAGCCGTAAGGCCCGGAGCGCACCGCGTCCATAGTGGCGGGCTTCAGGTCTATGAGTACAGTGCGCGGCACGTACTTGCCGCCGGACGCCTCGTTGTAGTACACGTTGATGCGCTCCAGTTGGAGGTCGGAGTCGCCGTGGTAGCACCCGCACGGGTCGATGCCATGCTCGTCGGATATCACCTCCCAGAACTGTAGACAAACAAACAATAATTTTAGTTAGGGCAAGAATGACAGGTGAAATTACCTAGAATTTGGCGAAACCAAAGGCTACCAAAAACAACATGTCAGCTGAACAAAATGCTCACCTTTCCACCTATCTGGTTCCCGCACGAACCAACCTGCAGATTAATGATCTCCCTCATCTTGAAAATTTATAGTTTTTTCTACAGATACTTGTAAATTTCTCGAAAATGGATCAAAAGATGTTGATAAAATTGAAGCTTATCATTTACTTAAAGCTAAGTAAAAAAACTATAAAAAAATCTGTCAAAAAAGTCACACTGTGTGCATGATAGCTCGGATTTCAGAAAAATGATTCTTAGAAATAAAAGAAGAGCAGCTGAATTTTTTGAATTGTAATTCTAAAATAAATAATGGATGTATTTTGTGCCAGGAATGCAATTTAGATTTTCTACCTTAGATACTTTATTGCTAGATATTAAATACATTTTAGAAATAAAACTAAGTCATTACCTAAGTATCAAAAATACAAACCATGTTTTTCTAAATGGTAATCGCACCCTAACGATAATTTCGAGAACTACGATGAGCATGATTTTACCGTATTTTGGGGACATTCGGCCGCAACTTTTGCAAGCTTGGAATATCAGCAAATTCCCCGCAACTCCGCGAGATGGCTCTGGATTGCTTTCAGGCTTGTTTTGTTTTCAGTCGCGGCGTATTGTCACTATTGTCACGGCGCTTGCGAGAAATGTCAGTGAGGTAGCGATCCCCGTACACAATGTAATTTATTAGTTTATTCTGTATGATGTAGTTGTATTTAATGTGTGCCGCGTGTGTGGTGTGCGAAAGCTCGCGGAGTGATGTCAGTGGCCGGAGGGAATGCGCCCGGAGATGAGAAAAAATCAAGCTATTGTGAGGACAGCACCGACAGCGATAATGATGCTGAAAGAAAACGTCTCCTGCGGAGAATTTCTACCAGCAAGTGCGTCGGTAGACTGGTGAGTTCTCTCAGAATTTTGTGTATTTACGCTAAAGAAATGAGCTTAGCCTGGGCGTGCCAGACAGCTGTCAAACTTTGGCTAGGGAGGAGGGGGTGGGCCATGTGCCCGGGCCGCCGGGGGCAAATTCGCAAAGATCAATTTTTTTACCGATATTATGTTTGTTTAAGCGGTGATGATAATTTGTGTACACAAGAGATGGGATACGAAGGGCGTTTTACCTATTTCGCCGCGAATGGAAACTGATCCCGACGGGAGAATGCTGCCTGAGGTGAGCATGTTTTGAGCGGGATACGAGCTTTATTTATCGACCTTATGTACACTAATTAGGCACCTGTACGTAACTTGATAAAAGTTGTTTAAAGCTTTAACGTACTTGCCAACGAACTTTAAACAATTTTTTATTTTATGTATTAATTTTCATAATTATTTTTCTTTGTTTTCTATAAATTTTTATTGACGGCATTACTTACCTACACTATATTTTTTAAATGTTAAAACCTGTAAAAGTAAGAACAGAACCACATAGTATAAATAATCATTTTAAAACCATTTGACTAGGTAACAAGATATACCTAACAGGGAAATATTGTTCGCATAGCTACAAAAATATTTTTCATTAGGTATAGGTACCTAAATTGAATTACACCTAATATTAAGCTGATAAATACGTTGGTACGATTACAAGTAAATTTGTCCTGTGTATGACACACATGTGACACAGGACTGGAGAAACATAACGATCCTAAAAATAGAAATTCCTAAGAAACGTAATATACACCAAACCTTGATTCAGACTCACCTAGCGAATCATGGCTAGCTAACCTTGTTTACCGAATAATTTTGGCAGTGTTTGGCATAATGTCCTGTAAAATGGGCACTGCATCAAGAACTTTTCATATTAACGGCCTCTATCTAAACAAATCAGGTATTTTAATACTCAAATTCGTCGGTCTTATGTTGAGAAAATTTGAGGCCACTCGACTGTTACAATGCATGGCCAGAATAAGGCATCGGAATCTCTTGCCTATAGTAAAAGAATCTGGGCTCGGGGTTGTTTAGAGGCGGATCTCCAACCATCCACCCAAACGAGCCCGGGGAGACGACATTGTCCAGTGGCCGCGTTGTTGTAGACGGTTTCACGATAACACAATGGAACTATCCTGGGAGAAGCTGAAGCGCAATGCTGAGGTCTCCAATGTTTTACTTTAGAGAATCCAGGGCTCTTTGTTAAGCACCAAGGCAGGCTATTATGAGAGTCTAGTAAGTTTAAAACCATATAACCCGACTGCACCCCAAAGCAGCCAGGTTGTATCTTGTATTTTTTTTTCGTCGTCCATGTAAAAAAGGTACAAATATTTTTCAAACAATGCAAAAAAATACATTAAAATCTTAGTTCTGGGCTCTTGAGAAAGTGTCAGAATTGAATAATAGATCAAAGTAAGAAGGATTTAAAAATAAGACAGAAAAAAATGAGAAAAATGTAAGTAATGTTGAAACTTTTTCGTTAGCAAGCCTGGAGCGCTGCGGAAAAATGTAATCTTTGTAAATGGAAAGTATTCTCTGAGCATATTTCTCTGTGGATCAAAATTCTCTTAGATGAAAATGCAATGGAATAAAATATTACAGATGAATTATTTTGTTTTATTCTATCATGAAGCAGGTTATTGTGTGACATTACTTTTATTTGTGTCAAGTATCACTGTCTAATTGTTATCGTACATTTCAAGATAATGTCACCTTCACTGTACAGACAATATTTCTAAATCTGTTCAAGCAAACATCAACATTATGTTCATATTGTCAACAACTCCTCTAGCTTACACGCACCTTGTTACAGTTGTTACCTGTCCAAACAGCACTCGACGAAAATATCTGGCGACAACGTAAACAGAAACACGTCATGTGCGACTTGACCGCCTTCCCTGTTCTTTGAAGCGCATTGTTGTCACCCTAGGGTATTGTAGGTTCGTTCTGAGCGGATGTCCGGCGTCTGTCAATCTTTTCACTGGCCCCTTCATGTCCCAGTTTCGTGTGTTTGTGTGGGCTCACTACTGTTCCATTAGAGGTCGGGCCCATTGCGAGTAAAAATTAGCACTCAAATTGATGGAGTAGCGAGCGGCGACCGTCGAGATGAGTCATTAGCTCGCTCTGGCGCGAGGAAGCTTTTTCTTGTACGTTGAGTGCGACTTAGTTGCCTACTTAGTTTATAGGTACCTATATTATATCTATACCTATTCACCTATATTATATCTAAACCTATTCACAAAAAACTGTCTTGGCACTGGGCTTTGCAAATTGAAGGTCATACAACATACAACTTACATTTGAAAATAATACAAATACGATGCTGTATTTTATCTCGACTGCTCAAGTAGGTAGATACGTTTAATAGGCTGTTCGTATGTAGCCTACACGGCAACTAATTTTGAGTTACAAAGTGTCTTATTTGTGTCATACTTTGATGGTAATAATATTAAATACCTACGCCGAACGCAAAATAATTTTTTTAGTAAAAAGCAACTTACTATTCCGAAGAAGGTATGGTTCACACATAATAGCGGGTAAAACCGCAGAGTTCTACTTGTAACCCTAAAGCTATAAATTCCAAGAGTCCGGAAGCTTTTTCAATTCACACTACGCCATCTCTGAACCCCAGGCCTTATGTTTGTAAATTGAAATGGGCGTAGACAGACGCCCCGAAACTTTGGCGCTCGCTCGATGTCAAGAAATTAGAATGGCCAAAAGTTACAATCAAGTTATATCTTTGTATACTTACTGTGTTAGCCATAAGTTCGAGCCAATTTTCCTCGATTAATCGTGAGTAAACGGGAAAAGTTACTTTGGATATTTGGAAATGATTATTTTTATTAGCCAACGTAGGTTTGAGCTCGATTCGATCTCTTATTTTTGACGTTTTTAAAATAAGAATTGTATTTACTAGCGAAAACTAATTTAGCTAATTTTCTGTGATATTCTAAACTTACTTACGCGCCAAAACGAGATGAAAACACATTTTAATCCTTGTAGCTTCCGAATGATATTTCAAAGTTCCATTTTACATGAATGTGGTTTTATTTATTTACCTACTTAACATTTTCACAACATCTTTACCTACTGTAAATACTAAGCCGGTGCTATCCTTATCTAAATGTCCGTATAAATAACGGATATTATACTTCGTACGTAAAATTATCTCAGAATGTAAGCCAAATTGCGCTCAAAGGTTTAGCTATCCGTAATTCAGTATCTTTCAAGATCCTGTTTATAGAGCTATTACCGTGTCTTAACCAGACAATCCTGGTAGAATGCATTAAAAGTTAGAAGTATAAAAGGTGCATGAAATATATTAAACCACGACCTTTTCTGCCATGAAGTTCCTATTACATTTTTGATGAGAACTAATGTGTTTTACCTGAAATTCGTTAAAACTCTCCCGTTCTACTACAGTGGAAAGTTTATTTTCAAGCCACTACGCGAGCTGTCTAATAAATCATGCAAAACTTTCTCATTCAGTGTATCTTTTGCTTTATTGCCATTCGAAAATGAATTCCATTTCATTCGCAATAAGACAAGTTTATGACTAAGCCGATACGCTGCGTTCATCTGCGGATATATCCCGATATTCGTGGCTACATGGACACCCTATCCATCCGTTTCAATCAATCATTGTCTGATAGAGGATTTCGTTCAATTTTATGGTTTTATTTCATTTTAAATCTAGTTTATTGGCGAGTTTTCCCGCGGGTTTTCCTCAGTTGAGCACAGTGAGTTTTATTTATTTTGTGGCACAAAATTTCTTAGTATGTTTTTTTCATTTTATTGATTGTACGACACGTAATTAACGAGCTTAATAGGTAAACCTTATTAATTACTCAACCTTGATTTATTTACATTTTTCTTCCGTTATAAAAACATAGCTTCTACGTTTCCACGAAACATTGTCGAAAGGTAGAGTACGCTGTAAACAACCGTTATATAGCCAAGAACACAGCCCACGTATCTGTTGACCATGCTGTCTAATTATCAAAATAAGTTCAAAACAAAACTTTTTTTTTATAAAATATAAATCCGCATTTGACCACCAACTCGCCTGTTGGTAAGCGACGATGCGGTCGAAGATGGAGCACGCAGATTTAGAAGATACCTATTCACTCTGACCTTGAAAAGTCAAAGATTATATCTCTCAGGGAACAAGGAAGCCGGAAGTCTGTTCCATTCCCAGGCTGTACGGATTAGGAACTTGGACTCCAACCGCTTTGTACGTATCCAGGGGAAATCGACAGTGTAGGGATGGTAAAAGGGCGTCTTTCTACTTGTCCTGTATTGGAAAGGGAATGGCAGTAAAAGGTCGTGTAGCTCTGAAGCACACTCTCCATAATGTATCCTGTAGAAAATCGCCAGGCAGGCCACCTTACGACGGTGTTCCAGACTATGAAGCTTTTTGCTAACTAGCTTCTCGTCGCCAATAAGTTGAACAGCACGCCGATCTACCGAATCAAATGCTTCGAGCTGGTATTTGGCTGAACCGTCCCAAAGATGGCAGCAGTATTCCACACACGACCGGACTTGTGCTTGATAAAGAATAAGCAACTGCCCCGGCGTGAAATACCGCCTAACCTTATTCAGGACGCCCAACTTTTTATCAGCTAATTTAGCCTTTGACTCCAGGTAGGTTCCGTAGTTAAGCGTAGGTGTCAGCGTTAACCCTATGAGATCAAGGTGGTCTGCCAGAGGTACAGGAACATTTCGGAAAGAAACCCTTTAATATGGCCTGTTGTTTTCCAAGTTTTTCCAATTTCCAGTTATAAAGAGTAGGTATGAAAATACCTCGTGTAAATGAAGTTGAACCTATTTGAAGTATGACGATATTTTTCTTCAGGACTTTTGGACTCAGGGCTGTTATTCTATTATATATTTCAGAGACACCTTGGACTATTTCTCTCAATTACGTCGTAAATACTAATCCATTCTGTGTTTTGGCGCATTTTTTCTAAATTTAAGAGCATCGCTTTGGTCAGTGGAGTATTTTTTTTAGACTTAGCGGTCGTCTGCTTTTACTCCCTGTACGACATGATATCTGCCTGCTCTTTTATCGGCTCTAATGTTCTTCTTAGCTTTACTGGTCCTCTCTTTCATTAAACCTTTCTTTAATGATGGTATTCATTAATTTGGCATGATGGAGTGACCAATAATACATATTATACAAAGGTCACACCAAACAAATTACACTGTTACTCATTCTTTTTTACCACCGACTTACACAAGTTACACAGTTACTAGTTGCAACTTTTTTTCTAGCCTTTTTAATACACGGATTAGTGGTGCTCAGTCTGTGGGCGCCCACTAATGAAAAGGGCACGAGTTACAAACTACAGGTGAGTTAATTAAATACAAGTTTAAGTTTAATCCAAGTTGTACCAATTAAGAACGAGTGAAGCTAACTTTGGGGAGTCGGAGGAATCAGAGGTGGCGAGTGTAGAGCAGATACTCGTACTTAGGTACTAGTTTCATTTCGATCTCTTTCGAATAGTTGTGGATGTTCTGGACTTATTTAAATCAAGATCAGAAACTGGTCCTTGAACGACGTATGTTTGAGTTGATTAAGCTTCTGGTACCGAGGTATTTGTTTTATTTCATTCATCATTTATTTTCGAAAGTTTTTTAATCATAATTTAATGTGTCAGGCGTTACTTCACGAAAGTTCATCTTGGAAAAACTGTTTTATAAAACCCGAAAGGATTTGATCGACTTTAAATATGACTGAAAATCTTCATCTCAAATCTCGATTGCCAATTCATAGGCTTAGAAGCGTGCTCTATCATAGGATCTTCAGTCGACGCCGACGTGCCGCATCGCGAAAAGTACCCGTGGTTAGACTGTTTATAAAATTACCTTAGGTATACAAATAGACAAATAGTAGTATTTTTGTTCGAGTAGGTATTATGGTCGTGGTAGCTCGGTGGAAAAACAGCCGCTTCGCATTCTTGAGGTGGCGGGTTCAAACCCCGACTCGTACCACTGAGTTCTTTGGAACTCATGTACGAATTTACATACCACTGGCTTTTCGGTGAAGGAAAACATCGTGAGGAAACCTACATACGTCCGGAAAAGAAATTCAATGGCGTATGTGAATCCACCAACCCGCACTTGGCCAGCGTGGTGGAATACGGCCTAATCACCCTTCGAGGGTAGACCTGTGTATCCCAGCAATGGGAGGATTAAAGGTTGCTGATGACTGATGAGGTATTATGGTATGAACATATTTATGTAACTACTATACTTAAATTTTATAAATTGTAAAATTGCTAAATTTGTGTGACCATGTGTGTGTGTGTGTGTGTGTGTGACCTACGAGTATGTGTGGTATTATTGATTGAGGGCGATACCTACATCTATACAAATAATATCGTGCTCCTTGTATTTATGTTCCCTATATTGTCTGAGTTGATAATATTGTAGAGCGCACAATCACAATGCAACCACAGAGTTCGTCCTAAGAACTACTGCTTGTTCTTATAACCTTAACGATATCTTCAAGGGCAAACTAGATATTTTCATCATATATCTTTAATCTTGTCGGTTTAACAACCTTCTCCTATTTCAAAACTGTAAAATTACGATTTCTTTGATAAACGATTCCAGTTCAATGTATTTGCAATCCAAGTGTTGGTCGTGTTCACTGCTGGCTCACGGCCAGGATGCGCGGAATAGACACTCACAGATTGATCTTTAGACCTTAAGACGTATCCAGTGAAAGACTTTTTATATCCATTCTAACATTTATAAAAGGGTAAGGTTTGTATGTTTTTTGAGGGTAATATGGGCTGATTAAAAATAAATGGAACTATAGGATGCTACGCTCTGAGTGCTATGGGCTAGGTTTATCTACAGCTGTACATTTATAGCTGTTAGACTGTAAGGTGCAGGCAGAGCAGCACCGAGCACGAAGTCCTAAGGTCTCGTTCTCAGCTTTTCTTTTCGAGTTAGCAAAGTGTCTTCTATTATATCGTCACTCCATTGTTTAACAAATATTTTTCTTCTTTGCTGCGTTCTAACGCATCTCTGGCATTTTTTAACCGACTTCTAAAAAGGAGGAGGTTCTCAATTCGACTGTATGTTTTTTTTTATGTTTGTTACCTCATAACTTTTGACTAGGTGGATCGATTTTGATGATTCTTTTTTTATTAGAAAGCTGACGCTTCCCGTGTGGTCCCAGTCCAGTTCTCATAATGGTATTCATGAGAAACCCATATAAGTCTTAAAGCATTAAGTACGTGCGCGACAAATAGATGAATAACTCAATAGTCGGTCTCTTGAAGTCGGTTTTTGTTTCTTTTTTTGTAAAAATAATTATGTTCTACGACAGTTATGACAATGATACCTTAACTTGCCAACACTTTGAGCTGATTATTATCAGTAACTTATCTCTAGCGAGATATTATGATACGGGAGTTATCCATCTGTTTTATCTTCGTGGAACAGCGGGGACAGTAATTGATTTACCTGCAGTCCTCTCATCGCGGTTCCTATGACGGTGAAGTCTTGTTCAACGTCAAGCGAATTCAGATTCAATTTGTTTACGTTTGATGAGTTAGTTTTGATTATCCACGTCTTTATAATCAGGCGTGTTAGTCTTTGGCTTCTGTTCAATTGGTGGGAACCGGCTGTCAAAATGCGGACTGGCCTCCGTTTATTCAGGTATACCGACACACACAAACACATATATAAGGGTGTGTTTCAGTTATTTAATGGTTCACATTAGCATATTCTTTTTGAATTTTTCACACATTAAAATTATTATTTAGCGTTTCTTTAGCTTTCTAAATAAAGGAAATCGAATCTTGTCAACTGCTAAGCACTTCGCCTGAGTTCCACGGCTTTGCCAGCCTTATTGCGACGTGCAACCGCTAAAAGCCACTCTTGCTCCGTTCCGTTACCGATCCGGTGTCGATGTCACTGTAATTAAATGTTGTCACACCGTCGTGGTTAGAGGCACTGTTTCACTCAGTTTACAAGTGCGGTGGTCTGGTGGTACGTACAAATTTACAAGTAGGAGCGCGTTGTGCGTGCAATTTCAGCGGGCGATGCGAGAACTTGTATCAAATCACTTTGTTGTTGTTGTTCCACTGACTTGTCGACTTGACGAATCGCTGCTGTTCCGCTGTTAACTGTTGTTGTCAAAAAGGTTCCTCTAACTACTACTGTGTTTTAAACATAGTTTAATTCAAATATTACATCACAGCTTCGCTTTTTCCACTTTAGTAAAAACCGGGCCCAAGCTTTGACTAGTATGTAATGCTTTATGCTTGTTTGCTAGTCACAAGACTTGAATAGTTGGACAACCAGATTTGCGATGGAGATCTTTTACTTGTAAACTCTACATTTGTATGTTTAGCTGTACCGGATCCATTGTAATACGACTCTCGCTCCACGTCCATTATGGAGGGTTGCACTCGACTGCCAGATAATAGGCTTTCATTAAAGTGGTTGTGTTATTGCTATTACTGCTAATGCATGTTTTACACGCTTGTGAACGACGTACGTACTGAGTTACTATGAATAGCAAGCTTTTAATCAATTTGGTAATTTGAAACTAAAGCTATCTTCATATTTTCATTGTTTTGAGTAGCTGATTGTATAGACTTTTTGTTACAGCTTCTGTCAGCTATAGCAATTGCCTTTGTCTTCAAGAAACTAAATAGATCTCTAGCTTTCATAAAATCCAAGCCCATTACAAGTAGTTACGTATGTATGCGATGACCTCGATATTTTTCATCAAACCTTATTTAACTTTAAAACACTCTGTTTAAAATTGTTTAACTAGTTTGGCGTTGTATCTTTAACAGTATAACTTTATATGAATGCTGTGTACAATATTTAGATTGGCAAATTTATAGTGTTACATTTCTTAATTCGTTTATTTAAGTTTTAGTTTTTGTCAATTACTTTTGTACTTTACAATAAAATAATTGGGCTACTTGTCAAAAGTCTGAGGGTAGCCTTACAACATAACTAACTCTAGAGCTGACCACGTAGCCTATCAAAATTACTCGCCCTCACGAACTGTCTCGTCTACTTTTATAAAAAGGATTTACGGATCGTTTCGCATGCATAAACAATATTAAAATGATGAATATTCTACTCACCTTGATCTCGCGAATCCATTGAACTTGGAGCTTCTTAAATTGTACATTTGTCAACGTTCCGAGTATTATCAGCGTCCCTTTGTAGTTAGATAAAAGCGCATCAAATGAAAAACGACCTTGTGGAGTCGTGAAGCGTAATTCACCTTAATTATTCTCAGCTGCCAAGCGTTGCTTTTTTCGGTATGTTTAAAGTAAGAATTATGCCGAAATTATTTAGGGTGACAATACGTAGGTGAGAAATGAAAAACCGTATTTGGATTTAAGAAATGTTTCGGTGGTAGCTGAACTTGCTTTATGACACACATAACCTACTCGTATAATACCATATTTGACGTAAAACTCGTGTTCCAAACTAAACAATGCGGCTTTCTCGTTACCTGAGAACTGTCTAGGCATCTTCAAGGCTAGAGTAAAATTTTCCTTCTTTCGTTCGTTAACCTTCCTGAAAGGTTCCAATATCATTTATCAAAATAATATGTTTCCCAGCCCGTGGTCAAGGAGGGTTACCTGATGAAGCAGACGCGCAGCTTCCAGCGATGGCAGCGGCGCTATTTCAGGCTTCGCGGCCGGACACTCTACTACGCCAAGGAGAAGGACGTGAGTACAGAGACTAGACTTTATTTTACCAACGGCCAAATGCAAGGCTACTACGCCTACTGAGGTGTCTGTGGGAACCTGTCCCTCAGACACCTTTCATAGTAGCTTTGTATAAAACGAGTACGTTTAGTCCACAGACACGGGTCCGCAAACAGTTTGGTAGGTAGGTACTGGTTGTTTTAATAGGCGTATGATGTACACATTCTTGAATAAAAATAAAATTGGCACAAATTGTGCTCGTATTGACTTGTCTGCCAATGGCACAATTGAGTAACAATTAAACTAAGTATTTTAGGTACTAATGTACGTAGAAATGATAAAATAAGTAGTCAAAAACGGAAACATTATGTGTATCTACCTACTATTTATTCGAAAAGTAGCTAAGCTAAGAAAGTACACAAAGAAAATTCAGACATTCGTTTCTATATTTATTAGTATAGTATTAAATTAAATCGACCGCTTCATCCCAAAACTTGGCCCGTCAACTTGTGACCTCACCATGACTCATCCGCAACGCCAAAAGTTCGCAGCATACTTGAAAACGTAACAGTTTTAAAACGATACAAAGTTACGAGCAGTTTGAAGAAGTATTCAGAAGTTTTCATGTCGGCGCGTCGTTTCAGATTTGAAGACAGCGGGATTTGCGATGCGACTCGCGACAATAAAATAATTTGTCTGAAAATCGGAAAATCTTTTCGCGAGTGTAATTTTTCTTGCGACCAATAAGATATCTGATGATAAAATTAGGACTTTTTACGTCGAGACGATTGATTGTAGTGGTAGGGCTCTTATGCAGAGCCCGCCTGGGGAAGTACCACACCTTTGCCAGTTATTCCACCGCCAAGCAGTAATGTGCAAACATTACTGTGTTCCGGTTGGAAGGGCATTGTTTCCAGTGAAATTACAGGGCAAATGGGAGATTAAACAACATATCTCAGGGTGACGAGCGCAGTGCTGTGCCGCGCAGGGTCTTGAATTCTGCGAATTCAAAATTCTGGGTGGCGCAGACCTGTTATGGGCAAACGTGACGTTTAATATCAGGCGAGCGATTTGCTCGTCTCGTCACTCAATTACATAAAAAAAAAAGACGTCGTGACAAAACATTGCGCAAATGTAATGAAAAGGTAATGAATGATTTACATTAAATATCTTCTTCCCATGGCTTTGAATGTCGAATTCCTGCACAACAGCGTGGTGAGTGACAAATTCATTGGCCAATAGACCAGTAAGTGGAACAGTTATGCTATGTTAGCTACCAATCTGTAGACACTGTTTCCTTCTGTTTAGGTAGCTCACTTACATTACTTAAATTAGAAACACTTCGGCGCTCTTCTTACTTTGGATATGAGTACCTACAAACTAAAATCAAAACTAAAACCAACATTGCTATTATTATAGATTACCATTCAAACTCAAAACTCAAAATTAATTTATTTCATGTTAAATGTGTGATCACACACAAAAATTAAATTATATTGCATTATTAAAAAAAAAATAACCATTAAAAAGTAAGACCAAACAAGAGAAGACTTTGTCGTGTCGCGACGCACAGGATGCGACTCAAGTGCAATCGTACCCTCAAGCATGAAGAGTCGAGTCGCACCAGCGGCAGCGCCCCACTTGCGTCAGTCAGGAAAATTAAACTGTCACCCGGGATCCGGGACGCGAGTCGGGACCGATCCGGACTGAGTAGACGCGATGGGGCCCAGAAATCAGGCCGACACGCATGCAAGGTCACTCTAGTTAACATTTCTCGTTTGTTAAAGTTCTACTTACTTTTTATGATAAAAAAAAACCTACAGTCGAATTGAAACCCGTCTCCTGTTTGATGTCGGTTAAAAAAAAGAAAAATTCGTCATCGAATCAACTCAGGGGCTCCATAAAGTTCAGGGGCCCGGTACAGTTTTACCCTGTGAGTCAGGAGATTACTATGGGTATAGGTAGATATATATTATTCTGTGACTCGAGGGAGCCCGGATTTCATTATGGTCTGGGAATGCAAGAGATGTATGAAATACCTATATTGTGGCGGGAACATGATTTTATGCTGCTCCGAGATTGCGGATTTGAGTGAGTTTTACTTCAAAATTAAATGTGTTATTTTGATGGACTCGTTTCTGAGAATAAATAAACAAATATCATATGCAATATAAACCAGGTAACATAAGTAAGTACATGTTTTTATTGGGATTAAGTCCGTGTTGGCCTCCAACTCCTATCTTAGTATATACCTAATATTAGTTGTGTTAGATCAAGACCCAGAACAGATATTCAAATTCAAAATTGTATTATCTACTCCACCGAGAATCCGTATTATCGGTAAGGCATGGTTATTTATTTGGAAAATATGTAATGATCCCTGGAATACACGTTGGTACAGAACCCATACTATAATAAATTCAATCCATTCAGTTAATTACGAATTTAAATTAATTGCTCTGTATCTTAATGCGGAAATTAATTTGATTTATTGAATAAAATTTCCAAGTAAATTTGCTTTAGATACTCGTATTTAATTATTAATCGGGTTTTGTTTATTGAGTTTGTATATTAATCGTATATTGGGGATTAATTATTGTTAATTACCATTGTTACTAACCTAACGAAAGTAGCGTACAAGTATAAAAAGGCTCCATCGAAAATTTAAGCACTACGGATTCGTAGATGCTGGAGGGCTAACAAAGTATACTAACCTAACGAAAATCCTCCTTCGTACATAATTTATGTTTTGCGGAAGCAACCTCTTCCGACGTTCTCTCAAACAACCTTGTTTTGACGTGTTCACAACACTGAGCAGCTGAAGCGCCCCACGTCATGGACTTGACAGTAAACTCCTTCGTCTTAAACCATATCTTAAACGCAACAAGGGCCTCCTAAGTGCCACTTGCAAACTCGGACATAACTCTTTACGTCAACTCTTTGTAACCTCGTATTTGTTCCAAAGCGACAGAAGTTTGAACTTTCAAAGTCGATACGGTTTATAAATGACCCGGCAACAACTGTCGCGATCTCCGTACGTAGACTTCGAGAACCTTAAAAGCCTCTCGTAGTGAATATTTAAAGCCAACGGAACCCTCGACGGTGGCGGGAACCATCCACATTAGCCAGAACAAGCTGATGATAGTAAAATTAGATAAGGACAGACTGCATCAGCTGCCAAAACGGCCGCTCCGTCTCGTTCGCTCTATGGAGGCTCCGCGCGATTAACGCTAAGAGAGAGTGAGATGGAAATATTTGTTCGTCGTTATCTGAGGTGCTCCTCTATTTATGTAATATCGGCCGTATACCTGGCTTGCGAGACCGCTGGGCGCCGGTCGCCCGCCTATGCTGAATTTCAGGAGCCCGCTTCAGTCGTGCGGCGGGCGCCGTTCCAAACGGACGCCTGATCTACGCTTCCTGAATCCAACAACCGTGCGATCACTCGACTAAAAATCATTAATGAAATTACGTTTAAAACTTCTTCGACGCAATAATTTATGCCTTAGTAATTGTACTGTGTGTAGTTTATGCCTTGACTGAACGTGTGCGTGAACTTTGTATGTTGTGTTACTTTGAACTGTTCTGACCTGGTTTTTATTTTTATTTTGAAACTGTTGCACAATTTTTCGTTGTGCAGCGCGTGCTGTGCTACCGAGCTTTTGATGTGAGTACTACATTAATAATATATACTTTAATTACGTACTTTATGCCTGAGAAAAAAATCGAGGATTTGCAAGGCATTGTTGTATGTGAAGCTTTCCTTTGTAGTCGGTAATCCTATGAAGAATGCTGTTTATAAATAGTCTGGAGCTTTTGAACCATAATTGGGTTCGATTGCGGTTAACGAAGGTCAATATTGAACATTCTACAGGTTGTGTCGACAGCGGGACGGTGTAAAACTGACGCGACGATATTTGACTACGATTCGAGTTTAATTCAAGTTTGTTGTCCTACTATTTCAGGGTAAACTAATCTACAATAATATTAGGAGTGGAAACAGGACATGGGATACCATTACACTGCAGCGGAATTGAACATGCTTTAAATTTCAGGTTTAACGACGAAAAATGATCTAATTTTGATCGTTTTAAGGTTTGGTTGAATTTTGACAACTTTTTAAAATCTTAGTTTTATGTCTATTATAACATTTTATACCTCCACAATTATAAAGTAAATATGACAAATATTTACTTACTTAACAACCAAATTTTACGACGACAAATAACAAACATTGTACTATATCTATACTAATATAATAAAGAGGAAAGATTTGTATTTTGTATGTTTGTGTTGAATAAACACAAAAACTACTGGACCGATTTCAAAAATTCTTTCACCATTAGATTGCTACATTATCCCTGAGTAACATAGGCTATATTTTATACCCGTGCAAAGCCGGGGCAGGTCGCTAGTATGTTATAAATGCATTTATATTACAAAGGGCTTTTCACAACCACATTTAAACGAAAGCAAAAAATTCTTGAGTTCTCCAGAAGTATAGGTATTAGTGTTTGTATTTGTCTAAACCTTAATTCCATAATGACGGCATTTTGATGAAAATATGTACCTACCTAAGGATGGAGGTAGCTTTTACCAAATAAAAAATAACAGGACAGCGAGTAAAATCGCGGGTGCAATGATAGTCTTGTAACAAATTATCTCCTGACCAAAAGTAAGTTCGTGCGTTCATTATCCAAGTTTCCACATAATTACAAGAAATTGCAAGTCTTTAGGGTGCTTCAGGTTACCAATTACGTTCAAGAAGTTTGCGAGCTGTGTCTAACGATTCATGATCTGGTAATTTAAAAGCCCTTGCTCTTAAATGAAGTATGAATGTACTGTAAATTTACTTATTTGTTTTACTGTGCCCAGACATTTTTACTATATTTTTCAGGATGCTCTATTTTAAATAAAACAAATTATTTTACCATATCAACAATATTACGAACCTGATTTACCCATTTATTAAGCTCTGCGAATTTAACTCTCAACTATTTCATAATAATATGCTACGGTTAATACAACAGGCATGCCAACCATCCACCCCGAAGCCACAAACACAGGCTTATTTCACAAAGCATTTTGTGTTATAATTTCCTGTAAGTATTCGGTAATACACGGAATGGGTACGGTAATAATTTCATGACTAGTAATTTTAATCACAACGATATACGAGTATATAATGTTGGTGTCAAAAGCGAGCTTTTCTTTGAACTTTGAATACAAGGAAAATTGCTCCTAAATGTAACGTTTATGTTTAATGTTTATTAAGATTTAAAATATACCTACAGTCGAGTATAATTACCCATGAGGGGAAATAGAATGAATGTGGTTTTGTCACGCACAGTCGAATAAATATAATATTTGGAACGGTCTTAAATGGTTGGTTTATTCGAAAAAGATGTTATTTATTGGCCTAAATTGTAGATAATTCTCAATTATGATAGTCGTTGTTGGGTTTAATTCACGTTATTATTTCTTTCTACTTTTTTACAACCCGCGATGAAAAAATGTTTATTGCAGTTTTACGTTTGGATCTGACTTTTTCGTTTAGAAAATTTACTCGTGGCCAAAAAATATTAAACGAATTTCCAATACCAAATGATAATAAAATGACCGTGTTAATTAAACAAATAATTAATTAATTTGGATTTTCTGTTCATGCAGAAATAATAATCCTTCTTTTGCTTATTAATTAATGCTATATCTTCCAAAACGTAAGGGAAATGACCTAGGAAACAATAAACTAGGTACTTAGGTAGCAATATTACCGTGCAGCCTCATTTGCCAGCAGTGCGGTCGCTATTGCGGATTCTGTATTGGTATATTCAGTCATGACCACAAGTGCTCTAGAAATTTCGGATGGGCCGGCCTAATCACCTATCTATACACATGTCTAAAGGCTGTTATAATATGATGATGATTGGTACTTGGGAAATCCTAGCTCAGGGACCCTATTCTTGGGCGCTCGAGTTTGTCTCCGTCATTCTCACTCTCATGACATTCCTAATCAGAGTAACAGTAACCGAGATAATACCTAACTTGCCTGAATAGAAACCTAGACTGGGATTTTTGTAGTGGTAGGGCTCTTTTGCAGAGCCCGCCTGGGGAAGTATCACACCTTTGCCAGTTTTCCACCGCCAAGCAGTAATGTGCAAACATTACTGTATTCCGGTTGGAAGGGCATTGTTTCCAGTGAAGGTACATGGCAAATGGGAGTATAAACAACTTGTATCTCAGGGTGACGAGCGCAGTGCTGTGCCACGCAGGGTCTTGAATTCTGCGAGTTCAAAATTCTGGGTGGCGCAGACCTGTTATGGGCAAACGTACAACATCAGGCTAGCGATTTGCTCGTCTCGTCACTCAATTATATAAAAAAAGGCGCTTACTGAGTGTAAGCAGACAACGGGAATCCAAAAGTTGTTCAACACGACTTAACATTAGCGGAGTAAGGCAGCACTAATCTCACCTAACCAACCGCTGCCCTACACCTCCCATTACTTGTGGTAGTTATCCGAGCCTCTACCTATGTTCATTTACAGATTTATTTATAGGACAGGTACCGAAGTTGAGGCAGTTCGATTATAATTCGGTTCAAGCCGATTAGTGGTCCTCACCTGGCTTTCGAACTTCACCCCTAAAAGGCCCTATCGAATGATACCGCAGACTAAGCAGAATCAAATTATGACGGCCGGAAGAAAATAGATTGCGGTATGGAAAGGTATTTAAATATCTACCTAATTTTGTTCCAATAAATATAATTAATAATTACGATGAGGATAACCAAAGCAATCTAGAAACTCATTATTCATTTACATTACGAAAGATAACGAAGTTTCGAACAAAAAATTATAGAAAGGTACAATAATTAATGAATATACCTGCTACCGAGCTATTTTTGTAAGAAAATTAAGTGTTTGCTCGGAAAAATTATTTCAATTTTGAACATCCCTTTTATCAGCGATGCCCGGGGTGCTTTGTGCTGAGGGCGAACCTAAAATAACGAAAGAAAAAAGTCTGTTTCAAAATAAATTACATTATTTACACCGCGCGGTGTAGGTATTTATTTGCTTAGTGAGTCAGTGTAATTATTTTAACCTTTGACGGTGATATCGGTGAAATAAAAATAGTCATATTAAGGACTTTAGCCAGTCTCTAGGTATATTAACCCGTTGTTCATTTTAAAGTTACCTATACCTTTCGGATTTTCAGCTTATTTTGTACGTAGGCAAACCAATAAGCTAGTATACCTAACTGAACTCAAATCTATCACTGTACCATAGTACATAACATAAAACTCCATCCAACCGTTTAACATGATTATCCTACAAACAAACACTCATCTTGAACTGCCAGAAATGTACCAATATCAGAATGACTGACTTGGAAAAACAAATATACGCCCACTTTTAACCTAGTAACAGGCGCGGATATAGGTAGGGGGCTACGGGTGCAACTGCCCTATTGAACATTGATACATAAAATAATAATAATAATAGGTACGACGTTTTTCGCGTCGATCAGCCACCAGCAGGTTGAGTCTACGATATTATAAAATCGCGGGTCGAACCTGAATAAGAATGGCATAAGACCGAGATGAGGGGCGTCCATGAAGATAGGCCTATGTTCAGCAGTGGGCGATTACGGGCTCAAAATTATAATGACGTATTGAAATAGGCATACTGCATAGGCATAGGCATCACGATATGTTTATTTGTCTAAATACTCAAATTCTTTAAAGGTTTGTATTCAAAATGAATTTGAAGTCCAAAAAAAGTCGATACAACTACTCTCCCCTGAACGAAATTCTAGGTCCGCTCCTGCCTAGTAAACATCATTGCATCCAAATTGCAGACTGCTGCAGCACAAAATAACGTGAACCAGGTCAAGGAGCGCATACAGAACAAATCTTAGACATTCTGATGGGGTAATAGGGTAAGGGTATGGGCAGACCTGGCGAAACGCAATGCAGCGCGGTTTAGACGTTGACACATTTTTTGATGACTCTGAATTTAACATTGCCAGTTTGGCAGAAAAGTATTTGTAAAAGTCTTTATAACTCTTACTATTTGCATGTTAAACATTGACACCCCTTCAGTCCCTTTTTGTACAATTCATATGATATGCAACCTTTAATCCTCCCACTGCTGGGATACACAGGTCTACCCTCGAAGGGTGATTAGGCCCGTATTCCACCACGCAGGTCAAGTGCGGGTTGGTGGATTCACATACGCCATTGAATTCCTTCTCCGGACATACATATATGTAGGTTTTCCACGGTGTTTTCGTTCACCGAAAAGCCAGTGGTATTTAAATTCGTACATCCCAAAGTAAGTCCCAAAGAACTCATTGGTACGAGTCGGGGTTTGAACCCGCCACCTCAAGAATGCGAAGCGGCTGTTCTCCCACTGAGCTACCACGGCCTTTGTACAATTAACAGCCATTAATTGAACTAATGAGACACAAAAGTGTACCTGTAAATTAAATAGAGCTAATAAAATAATAGTTAAAAAAAAACTAAAAAAACACGCTTTTTATAAAAAACAGAACTAAAAAAATAGAAAATAAAATTTTATAAATTTAAATTAAGAATAGGGTTGAAAAAAAAAGCGTGGGGTGCATGGGTCAATAGATATTATATATTTTGTAGATACATTTTGTATTGACAGACATGAGTAGAGTGATTAGCATTTTGATAATATCTTAGAAAGCACCCCACGCTTTTTTAAAAATAAAATACATATATTTATTTATTTACACTATTATTAATTTATATTTATTGAAATTTTCAACCCTATTCTTAATTTAAATTTATAAAATTTTATTTTCTATTTTTTTAGTTCTGTTTTTTATAAAAAGCGTGTTTTTTTAGTTTTTTTTTAACTATTATTTATTTTTCGCTTTTTAGTTCGAAATATATTGAGCAAAAAGATTTGTAGCCGCGTGGTTTCGATCCTCAGACCTCATAAAATAAAATTGATGTGTAACAAAAAATATTGAGCAAAAAGATTTCTAGCGCGTGGTTTCGATCCAGGGACCTCTGGGTCATGAGCCCAGCACGCTTCCACTGCGCCACTCTGTTCTCTGACACGAATGACGAAATTACCATTTGTAAGTTAAACGGTATTAAAAGTTAAAGAAACTTTATAGAAAAAGCGTGTTAAAAAAATTAATAGTTAAAAAAACTAAAAAACACGATTTGTTTAGTGTATTGTCATCGGTCCTCGATATATCTACAAAGTTTGAAAGAAATCTGACCGTTTAAAGTGGGTCAAAAACGCGCTCAAAGGAGTCGGTTACATACAAACATACAAACATACAAACATACAAACATACAAACATACAAACATACAAACATACAAACATACAGGTGAAGCTAATAAAAGCGTGTTAATAATTTAACTTACTGGGAATCGTCAGTTTACTTGCAAGGTGACAAATAAACGGACAGACAAAATACTTTTGCATTTACAATCATTGGACTAATAAATTTTACTCTGTGTCAATTTGTAAGTCCAAGTAGTGCGTCGCGTTTCGTCAGGTATGCGCTGGCCCTTAGCCCACAATTTTGTCAAAATATCGCATCGTAACAGAGCATGAGCTATGTGTATTGTGTAACCTTGTTTTGAGTGAAGCTCATCTAATTTAGGATATATTATTGTACCGTACCTAGCTACCTAGTATGTCTACAGACAGTTCGACTGCCCTTTACATACTAATACACCGAAACTTCAAATGGCATTTATATGGAATTGTAATTTAAAATCAATGAATTACAATTTGACCTAAATTAAAAATTTTAAATATGTAGTAGATATCAATTTTATTCGAATTAAATCATACATTTTTTTTTATTACCTTTTTTGATTACTTTTTTTTATTCAGCAATAGGCTTGCATTTGACCGCCATCGTGCCTGATAAGCAACGATACGGTCTACGATGGAGCATGCTTGCCTAGGAAAACGATTCACTCGCGATTGCTTGTTTTCCTAAGAGTACCTATATTAAATGTTCCTATAATTGGTACGATGAAAAGCGTGATTTTGGAGTTTCGATACTGTACGAAGCAGCAGTTGAGTTGAGTTGTGCCAATAAATCTCAAACGTTTAAGTTTTATAAATAGCTCGTACTCGCCTAATATTTAAAAACAAACGTTGTGCGCACTTTGTATTATTTTCATAGCAACAACTAATAACTGTTACGCCATAAATCGTGAACGCAAACAAAGATTGGTTTACAATTTCTATACGTGTTCATAATTTCGGTACGTACATAAAGATGCGTTTACCTTTTTTTGACGCTGACTTTTAAACGCTGCTCAGAATTAAGTGACATTATAGATTTCTACTATTATTATTTAATAAGTGATTAGTTAGTACAGTGCACTTTATTTTGGTATTGCCTTGACTCTGTGGATTTAGCTTAGCAAGCATTTTGCAAGCTAAATTGTATTTTTTTATGGCAAAATAGTTAAAATTAGTTTATCGTTATTTCCAAAAATGTAAATTAACATAAATGGTTTTAATCCTGAATTTTGTGAATCTTGGCTAGACAACTTTTTTTGTAAGTCCATCTTTCTGACAACCTTAGATTAGCATGTACCTACATGACATCCAAATGGGCTCGGGAAAATTATAGCGGGTCCTTTTTTGCTACGGAACCCTAAAAGTAGTTCTGTGTAACGTTTTAATTGTTACAAATGACGAGTGGCGGAGTGGCTCGCCATTGGACCAGTCATAGTGGAGGTAATACGCCTGACTCATTTTTGTTATAATTTAACACGGGAATACTCACGTAAAACATTGACTCATCACATCTCATCTCATCTCTTCTCATTTTCATTTCATTCTCATTTTTTTACGTAATCCTACTAAGTATAGCCTATCCTTCTAATATCCCTACTAATATTATAAATGTCTACTACGCTGACGACACAGAGAACGACGCCATCAGTCGATTTGTCTGGCGTGCATCGGCTGCGTCTCCGAAGACCATCAAAGACTACAATCTGCAGATGGCTATCAAAGATCGGAACGAGGCGGTGGTAAAGGCTTTAGGCCGAGAAGAGGCGATAACTGATTAATAGGCGTTAAAATGTGAGGATTGTGTGTATGCCCCGAGCATTCATGCTCACCATCGAAGGCTCATTCTTGCAGCGGCGTCATGTGCCGGGTCGTTCTCTTCCCTCAAATATGGTTGAGGAGGGCGATGGCTGGCACATGCGTCACACTCGTAACCGGGTGCTGCTTGCGGGTCGCTGGTCTGCTCGAGGGAAACACACAATTCTTTTGTAGTTGTAAATATTTAATTTTATAAAAAAAACTCTTCTTGTCGCACTGCCTAAAGTAAATTAAGTTGTAAAAATTTGTAAATGTTTATAAATTAAATTATAATAGTAAAACTCACGGACCATGGAGTCTGTGGTGTTTAATAAACTTTATAAAAAATATATATATAACCCGGTCACAATATCTGTGCACCTCGCTGGAATGCGTATAGCCTTATATATAGTCGCACTGTCGCACCGGGGAATGCGCGGAGAGGTGACAGGGGAAGCGGGAGAGGCTCCCGCTTCCCCTGCGACAGCGGTGCGCGCTGTCAAAGTTTTATCCCGGAAAACTCATGTTAAACTTTGACCGCGGGTGAAACCGCGGGGCGCAGCTAGTTGTAATATAAATGTGAAAGTTTTTGTTTGGATATTTGTTACTTAATCACGCAAACACGGCGGAACGGATTTAGATGAAAGGTACAGAGGTTGTGGGATCAACACGTTGCTTTTTTATCTTGGAGAAATTAACGATTCCTGTTATGATGGCGAAGGGCACCGCGCACAATTTATAAATCAAAAAAAGAAATAATCATTGGGTAGATTTACTGTAAACTTATAGCTACCTAAAACATTACCTCGAACCATTAACTCATTTTACATTCACACTATCAATACGACATAGAAGAAATATTAAAATGCCAAACAACATTTTCATTGTTCCCATCCATCAGCTGAAAAACTGACGAATGGCGCCGCGAAAAACTAGCCTCGCATACAAATTACTTTAAATCTTTCAAACTATTCTAATAAATGTTTTACGAGCGGCCTCAATCGTTGCGGGTATCGCATCAATGCAGTTATTGACTCGTTTTATGATTATAACAGTTATAACAGTAAACCGTTAACACTGTTAACGAGTTTCACAGCTCTAATAACAGTAATGTTTACGTTGAAAACAATGGAATTATTTATAGCAGTGAGCTGATATTGATTATGTTATATATGACTTTGGATAGCACGAAGTAATGATTGTTTGTGGTTGTTTTTGTTTCTTATGTCTGAAATCAATATATGCTGGTAAATTGGCTTATTAGCTATCCTATTTATACGGCCGTTTCCTACTCATTAGTGTAGAAAGCATACCAGCCAGCGTACTGTACTGTCCAGGTAGCTTACGGTAAGCTGCTTACCCACCGGTCTACGTAGCTTACCCGCTTAAATTAATTTAGATAAAATTGGTATGGGACCACCTCTGAAGTATGACCTACCAAATAAAATACCAATCGTCAAAATCAGTTCCTAATTGACAGAGTAATCGCGTAACAAACATAAAAAAACAGTCGAATTAAGGCTCTTTTTTGAAGTCAGTTAAAGAGAAATTAAACAGAGCCAACTAGTGTCAAAAATGTTGCTGGCATGAAATTTTAAACAACTTGAATAGTTTTTAAAGGGGTCCTCTGCTTGAAAATTGTTATTAAAACATAAAAGTGGGCATTCTCGTATCTTCTAAAAATATTTATGGAAACATAATCGAGATGACGCCGTTCACCAACTAAAGTTGAAATGTCTGGATTTAATCGATTTTGTTCTATCGTAGAACGTTTAAGAAATTATAATACAGATCAATGCGTGTAACTAATAGATTGTAGAACTAGATTGGACCAACTCTTGCGTAATTCAATCTACACCTATATCATAAACAGGCATCTAATCCATTTACAAAGCTCTATCATCAAAAGCGCAGTAGAATTCCGGCGCAAGTCCCCTGACGCCGCTATGATGTTTATTGAAGCAATTGGACGTAACGAAGTGTGTTTAGTATTCCACGGTATCGTGGAACCTTGGGCCTTTCGCTGCTCCGGGACTCGGCACGTGCACCAGTGTTACGAAATAATGTTTAATATAATAACTACAACAAGTAGGTACATAATATTTTTAATACTTTATTGCAGTCACGTCTTACAGACTTTGTTTTGTTCTAGCGGAGTCCGTACCACGAGTTCAGTGCGAGCCTAAATTGGAGCGCCCCGGTTTTCGTCCCGCTCTATCGGATAGTGAATCAACGAGACAAAGCCAACGTGATCCAATTGTGGTTCAGCTTATGCTACGGGCCCAGGTTTATTACGCTGAGTCTTTGGTTAAACAACATTCGGCTGACTTACTCTAAGTTATTTTACAAAGTTGTAACGAAAGATAGAAAAATGTCAATGACTCTCGACAAAATGTATGCAGATGCAAATGCAAATGTAGCAGATTCTTTCGTGATTTCAGGGTTGCTCCCATAGTAAAAGTTGCTTGTAATAATGAGTTCTAAGAGCCCTTTTAGCATCCCCTTTCCTTATGACCGTGTGTTGTACTTGTCTTTATGAATAACTTTTACCTTGTTTTACCTTACATTTGTAATAGCAATACAACAAAAAATACGTACTTTTCAGTTGTAGGTAACTAAAAAGCGTTGTTTTCACAATTCACATGCTACGAGATATGTACGAGTAATTGATATCTCTGAGGAAGAAATGGTAAACTGACGTTGATTTGGAAATTTTTTGGGAATTATTTTAGTTTCCTCTAGAACACGATGCGATGGGAGAAACCCGTAAACAGTTTACCTATATCGGATAGCGATATTTGTGTATATTTATACTGGTTTGTATTTGAAAGCCCTATTGCAGCTGCGGTTGCGGTTGCTTAGTTAGCCGTTTAATTAAATTCTGTTTAGGCGTTCGAAAATTATGATCTCATTCGTCGATTTTTTTAACAATTTAATCCAATATTATTACAAGGCGCAATATATCTACGCACTGTGATCTTAAAAACCGCCCTAAATATTTCAATGAAATTTGCTATAAGTAGGTACGGATAATACGGAGCTTTTTGGAGGCGAAAATCGATCTCAATTCTAGAGAAACGCGTTTTTCCAATTTGTCCGAGCAGAGGCTGACTAAGTATTATACTTTATGCACAATCTTGACATTTCAAAACAATCAAAGCATCTTTATTTATTTTGCACTTGAACAATACTAATTAACTCTGGCAACTCTAAACTGCCTGCGGACATAAACATTAATTTGAACGCAAAATTGAATGCAAATTACATTAGTAACTTTAGTAACTTTAGTATTAGTAACTTGTTTCCTTGTTTTTCGAGTTTCAACAGTATTTGTAATTTTGTACTCAGTGGCCCGAATTCTGGGATTAAAATGGTCAGTAGGAAATGTTAGTAGGATTAAATCAGTAGGAAATGTTTTTTGCTCTGTCACTGAAGTAAAAACTACTCCGACCAACAATTAGTTTCTGTCTGGCAGGTTGGAGCTTTTCTGTGTTTCAGGCCTGAGTATTGTCTGGAGTAGGTATTCGAGAGATAGATTTTTCTTACTTCTTCAAGCCTAGAAGCCTTTTAGCTTGTCGGCTATCAGTAAAAATGTCAAAGGCACTCTGATAAAGGTTTTACAACTTTGAACGCTATCAACCTTTCTTATTAATTATTTCTTAAATTACTAATATCACTTAACGGTTTTTTTAAATCTATATTTGGCTTGGGAGTTTTGTTGTTTACATGCGTCACTTAACTTTAAATAAGGTTTATGGATTTATGACCCTACAAGTACCTATTTATATTTATCTACTAGATATGTCAATGATTGGTAGAAACAACAGAAATATAATCCCTTGTGAATCTTGAAATCAAAGTAAAGGCTTACCTCTCGAAATAGATGACATATAAGTATTTAAATTTTACTGCATCTATGCAAACAACTGGTTAATCAATCTAACCTCCCTACTAAACGCACTTATAAAACGACAACTCACACAACATCGCATCCAATCCATCACAACTCCTAATATTAACCCGTGGTATCAAACCTCATATTCTTGGGCGCTCGAGATTATCTCGGTCTCTCTCACTTACATGTCATTTGTAATGAGAGCAACAGGGACCGACATAATATCTCACTCGCCGGAATAAGGCCCCAACTCCATTTTCCGCCTATCACGCCGACACACCGACACCTGCGACACGTATTAGCAATCAACTTGTGACGTTAGACATAACGGGGTCACGACCATCATTACTAACCTATTACCAGACCTTCAATGTTGCAATTCAACCCTTAACTCTACGTGATAAAGGTTATTAAGACTGTAAAGGGTAACGAGTAGAGATTTCACGCGGATTTGAGATGCGTAGATTCGGTCGGAATTCAGTAGTGAGATGATGAGACATTTCAAGGATTTGAAAAGACTTGGAAAGCTCTACTTGGCTTGAGGGAATGATATTAGGTTTTTTAGCACAAAAACTTGGTGCTCTTTTATTGCATTTACGCGATTTCGCGGATTTACACACGCACTATGAGCACCTCATTTCATATTAAACTAGCGGCCCGTCCCGGCTTCGCACGGGTAGACATTCATTTTTTAAACATTTTGGGATAAACGTAGAGCAAATGTGTCTTGATGATATTTGAGCACGCAATTCAATGTCAAATGTTACATAAAAAAAGTTTACATTGTCCAAAGCGCTAAGTAGGCCTATTCTTATTTTTTTTTATTTTCGCGTAATTTTTTTTTTTTAATTTTATAAATTTTATCTATAAACCTATTTTTGTTCTCAAAGTTCTCAATAAATTTTCTAACTTCTGGCGAATTTGTTTTTTATTTTATTTTTTTTCATAAGAACCTTCTCCTGACAATAACAAACACAACAAAAAAAAAAAAAAGTGAAATCGGTCCAGCCGTTCACGCATGATGGCTTGACCAAGAGAAATAGGGATTCATTTTTATATATATGTATATAGATATATAGATAGATGAGAGGATTTTTTTTAATGTAATTGAGTGACTAGACGAGCAAATCGCTCGCCTGATGTTAAATGCGTCTGATGTAGTGCGTCGTTTTAGTTTATTTAATACTAATGATGTCATTTAATGATAGAAAAAACTCTTATACAGGGTGCGTTTATTTTTTTAACTGACTGGATAAAAACACAGTTTTGTTAATGGCGCTTTAATTGTAGTTAATAATTAAAAAATCGTCTGAACACAAGCATTTGTAGCAAAATTGACTGGCTTTGCCTGGATCCAATCAATCAAACTGGCTCTAAAATTGTGTGAACTTTTTTTATTATATACGTATACAAACCTAGGGTACATAAATAAGTTTCACGTTAGGATGAACAAAAACACGCGACCAAAATTGACCTATTTCGGTGAAACCCCGGTTCATTTCTTCATCAAATATTACGGCTCGGTTATATTTTTTCTGTATAACTCTTCAGTTATTCTTCAGCATATTGTTTTAGTGTATTATTCTGTGAAAGGTATCAGAGGCAAGTTATCTTACAATTATTGCGCAGTCCTCTCCCAGTGCGTAGGTACTAGCCTCCGGCTCTTCGATCCTGACTCATTTATTAAACCACGGGCCGTATCAATATTTTCGTTTACTTAGAAATATGTTTGTGTTTGCTTTTTTGGGAAAACGTCATTTCGGACAAACTGTAATTTGTAACATTGTTCAGGATATTTGAGAAGGAAATTGTCAGCGAATTGAAGAATAATAGAGTTGATTGAATGACAAAAACAAAACTCGGAACAGTAGTCACAGTATCTGCAATAGAATTAACTATTATCGTATATGGATTATTTGATACCATACAAAGAGAATATCCTATCATCCCCATTGACGTGTCCGTCAATGGCGAACCTGCCTTACAAAATACGCTTATAAGCACGAATGTGGCTGGCAAACCCAAAGGACATTGTCCAAAGTCGGCTTAGCGTGAACAGGATGCTCACAAAAAAATGATGTTGTCGATAAATCTTTTATTTTTTTTAAATAATTATTCTCGTATGTTTTTGTAGCAAGGTGAACAGAAAAAAAGTTGATTAAATTAGTATTTACACTGAGTAAATCCACAGAAGAAATAGTAGCATATGTAGTAAACGGAACTTTACCGTAGGTTTCAAATCTTGTGTTGCCATTGAAAACGCTGGTTGGTTGATCTATTTTATATCGATTATTATTATTCGATGTTTGGTACAAAATATATTATGATGAATGATGTCGACCGCGTCGCATCGCCGCGTGTGCTCGTAAATAGTGAACTTCGTCTTGAACACCCGGTCCCAAGACTTGTAACTTACTGGAATATCTATCAGGCATTTTACGTTTCCGCACTTGTCTTATGCATATTGCACCGCTAACCGATTCAATTGGACAAAATCTTTTTTTTTAAACATGGCGGCTAGTAATCTTGACTTTTCCTATTCTCGAAACATTAAGCTCGATATTGCACTACTAGTGCATCACAGTGCGTTTGCATTTCCCACTACACAAAAGAAACCTTTTTCAAATATTTCTATTGCCACTTGATATTCATATTGACTGTTACATTCGAAGTTTTCGTAATATTTTTGGCCGAAATGCATCACTAGTTTTGTTACATTATTTATTTAACTTGATGTTTTTATCACATGAACCGAGCATTACTCTCTAGGTTGTATTTATTTTATTATATCTATGAAAACACAGAAACGAAATCAAAATCGATTAGTTTATCGATTATTTTTTTTGTAGTATGGCAACTCCGCATCCGTCATGTCCTGCCTGTTACCTGTTACTATTCAAATTGTTTTCATCAGTCGTCTCGGCGTTCTGGATTGTTTGTGATTGTGTTTTGTAGAAGTTCGTACTTGTTTTGGACAATGGATCCTGATAACGACCCTCGCTTCCCTATGGACTCCGACTTTACCTCCGTTCACAATGACCCTGGCCAACCTTTTGACACTGATGCCGCCGTTCACCATGACCCTGGCACTCCTTTGGACTCCGAAATCTTCCCTCATGTCGAACCCGGCTCGATAATGGATACTGAACCCGTGGCACAAACATCCACACCTCCAGAGGCTCGCATGTCTCGTTGCATCAACTGTGGTGCAGATGTCACAGAGCGTAGACGACATAGCATAAACCTTGTTGAAGTGCAATCAGTTGTAGGGCAATGGATTGCTCCACAGATAGTAAGTTGAATATCATTAAAAAACATATAATGTGACTAATTGTGCACTGTACTAATAGATTTCTTTTCATTTTTAGGTTCAAGATACCAGTACAATATGTCACTCTTGCTGGAGTTTGGCATTGCACGAATCCAATGTGCAAGAAGAGCCTACAGCGAGCAGTGATCACCATCGACATTTGTGTGTCAACTGTGGTACATCTATCTTGCGCACAAGATCTCACATGTTACGTACAGACACAGAACGTGAGACGCGCATAAGAAACACTATAATGGAATGGATAAGACCTCGACAAGTAAGTTTTTGACTTCCATATATTTTGCTAACGTTAATCAGTTTTAATATTGCTAAGACCCTTTTTACATGTCACAACACAATCGCTATGCCATGTAAAGTAGAAATATATGAGGTCTTGTGATAATATCAAATAGTATGGATAATATCTCATGCTTTTTTACTTTACAGAGCACTGTGTTATGTGATTTTGGATCATCACTTATAGTAGACATGTTGCTATATGGATGGAAGGTACAAACTACTGAACATCTGGAGCTTTAAATTCAATCTGTCACTTGCTACTCACTGGTATTTGTTTAGGATATATACAATAAAAAAACAATTTATCTGTTTTAGTTACGACCAGCAGATAAAATCTGCCATCCATGCTGGCAACGGAGTGATCGTGCTGGAGCTCGTCCCTCGGAAACATCACATACAAGTAGATCAGGTCAACCAACAATAAATCTACCCAATTTAACCAGAGCTCCAGATACTCATGGACACTGTTTCTTCCCAGAATGTGGCTCAACAGAGAGATTAACAGTCCCTAATTGGCTGAGAGTAAAACTATTTATCGATTTAAAGTTTTATGTGCCAGAAACATGTAGAATATGTAGCTTTCATTTGCACAATGATAATTGGCAACAACTGGAGACCATTCAACAACCCATCCACAGTTTTACGGCGAACCATATAGAAGATTTTGCCACATTTGTCAACGAAAGAGTACATTTGTTGGACTTTTCAAGAATTGAAACAATGGCTGATGAAACAGTCTACTATTGGATTGGACTGTCAAAAGAACAGTTTACACAGCTTTATTCAGATGTACCAAGATTACATAATAGAAAAAATGGAAAAGTAGCCCTGGCTGCACTATTATTGAAATTGCGCACAGGCGACAGCGACGAAAGAATATCTAAATTCTTAGATATTCCACGTACAACATTGATGAGGCTAATAACTGATGCCCGGAAAATACTGAATGAAGATTTTGTCCCTAGGAACTTGGGAATTAATCACATAACGAGAGCTGAAATTGCTTTAAGAAATCTTTTGATTCCTAATGGGTTATTTGGTGGTGATGGAAGACCAATTGTGATTATGGATGGCACATATTTGTATGTTCAAAAAAGCTCAAATTATATGTACCAAAAAGATACATATTCCCTGCACAAGTATAGGAACCTAATGAAACCATTTGTAATTGTTTGTACAGATGGATATATTATTGATGTGTTGGGCCCCTATCCTGCCACAACATCTGATGCCCAAATCATTCAAAATGAATTCAATGACGAATCTAAGCCTTTGCGGCAGTATTTCCAATCTGGAGATGTTTTTATTCTGGATAGGGGCTTTAGGGACTGTGTGCCTCTATTGGAACAGCTTAATTATTCTGTTCACACACCTGCATGCCGAGAGGAAGGTGAATCTCAATTATCAACACTTGCAGCTAACCAGTCAAGAACTGTAACAATATGTCGTTGGGTGGTGGAAGCAGTCAATGGCATATTCAAACAGTCATATAGGCTTTTACGGCATGAGTTTTTTAATAAAGCATCATTACACGCCATGACAGATTTTCGTATAGCTGCAGCGTTGACAAACAAGTTCCATCAAAGAATAAGTGACAGGGAGGATGCAGGTACAATACTCCAAATAATAAATATGAAGTTAAATACAAATAATGATCTGGCTGATTATGTAAATGGCAATAATCTGAACCGAAGGCGCACACAGTTCCTCAACATCAATGTCAACACTGATAGTATATCCTTTCCAAGGCTTCAGTATACTGACCTTATATTGATAGCGTGTGGAACCTATCAATTAAAGCAAGCACGCTCTTATTATGGAGAGCATATAAGGAGTGATGGTTCCTATACAATTGAAGTGTGCAGGAATACAGCCAGCAACCTACTAGAAGGTTTTCCTTCAGCTGAAAATGACAAATTATTGCGGGCGAAAATTCATAGTAGGCACATTAGCCGTAAAATATATTTCGTATATATATTATATGAAAATAATGGTGAAGGGAGAGAGGCTGTAAAACATTATTGCTGCAATTGCATTGTGGGCCGAAGGACTGTGGGTTGCTGTGCTCACATTATGACCGTCATTTGGTACTTAAGCTGGGCAAGGTACGAAGACAACATAAATCCACCTGCCCAGTTTCTGGATGCTGTATTAATTACATATGATTCTGATTAGAAATAAACTAGAAATAAAAATAAGCTTGTTTTATTTCAAAAGCTCTCCGCTGACCATGATGTTTTACATGTAGGAAAGAGGTCTTACCAAACCTTTGCTACAAAGTTATTATAATATTTTGTTAGCCACTGCCATAAGGTACTTGGCCTATGTAATAATTATACCAAAACTCACTGTTCACTCTAAGCCAAAATCCCCTTACAAGTGGACATTGTCCCAATATTTTTGACATAAAGCCAGTAGTAAATAATTATATCAATGTTGTAGTGCCATTTTTAAACCAAATTAAATGAAACAGCTCTAATACATTTTTATTTCCGTCCTTACATACCTACTAAATAAAAAAGAGGCAGATAAATAATCATTTATTAGTAGGTACTGTCTAATCTATCTATATATATATATATATATAAAAATGAAACCCGTTTTCCTTGGTCACGGCATCACACGTGAATGGCTGGACCGATTTCACTAATTCTTTTTTTGTTGTATTTGTTATTATTAGGAGAAGGCTCTTACGGAAAAAAAATATTAAGAAAATCTCTCAGAAATATTGAAAAACCCTAAAAACAGCCCTTTTCTTTTTCCCATACAAACGTTTTCTAACTAAAACGAGCTTTATTGCTATTATAAAGTTCATATTGAATTGCAAGCACTCACTGTTGTTTAAGCAATGTAGGTATGTTCCAAACGTCCAAGAGTCAATTTGCACTTTATTACCTCAGTACAAAGTTCAAATTCAATCATATCTATCAAAACCAAGGAATTTTAAAATTTCGAAGGATTTGACTCCAAGTCATATCAAATTAAAAAAAAGTTGAAACAACAACCAAACTGTCAATGTCAGTGTTTTTTTTTCATGGATGAGTTTGCTTTTGTCAACTGATACACGAAACAAATTCGTACCTATAATTGTAATATGTTATTATAAGTATAAAATTGTAAATAGTGTTTTGTGCAGCATATTTAATTATGCAGTACCATAGAGAAGTACTGTATGGCAGTACGAAGTCTGCCGGGTCAGCTAGTTAGTTATATAGAGGTATAAGAGACAAGTACCAGTAAATCGACACCGTTACCTATTTATATAGGTGCAATACTTTCTTTCCCCTATTTGCGTAAGAACTTATGTACAAGATATAACTCTACCTATAAAATACGTAGAATACATATTACTGGTTGGAAGTTTTATAGGTCCTATATATCTCGATTGCGTCGAAATCTTCCGCAAAGAATGGGAAATTGGTCTCTGAAGGTGTTCCCGTGAAAGATGGAACGACGATGGCACCTTATAGCCCCATTCACGTCTAGATTACGTCATGAAAAGGACCCTTTCAATAGAGTTGGAAAGCTGACGAGACGGAGGACTGTATCGATTGTGCCAATGTGCTATTAGGGATTGACAAATCTACAGGTTGACTGGTTAGTTACTTGACATATTGTAAGTTATCATAGTACTCATCATTATGAACAATTTTTACTATGGGACCAACCCAAAATTCGAGGAAAAAAAATCAGGTGTTCCATAGAAAAATATCATGGACACTCGACAAAATACATGGAATAGCTGATTTTTTTTCGCAAATTCCGGGATTAGTCATATTAAAAGTTGTTCATAATGATGAGTTCAATGATAAACTAGAATATGTCAAGTGTCTAACCAGTCAACCTGTATAAATAATCAAATCGAATTCACATTTTGAATTAGATCAGTAATAAAGTTTTTGTGGATAAAAAATCCAACTCACCCAGATATTTTTAATAAGCCCGTCATTAATCATGATAAGTTCTCAATTCCTATGTCATCGTGTTTGTTTGTCAAAATCATGATATTTTCAGCCATATAATCGTGAAAAGGTGCCAATTTGAGCAGTAACATATTATTTGCATTTCAAATTATTTATTAGTGTGGTTACTTTTTGTTTAAGCACATTTTTTTAAGTCAATAAAACCAACTAACACATTTCAGAAACTATACGTCACTAAAACATTATACAGGATGTTATCCACCTAATTTAAACCACCATCATTGTAGTTCACGAACAGAACACGAACAGTTTTCGTTCGCCGAAAACTGTACGATACGAACGGTACGAATACCGTTCCGCTACGTAAGCTTCGCTCCTGAGTTCGGGAATCACGGACGAAACCGAAGAGGACCATTAAAATGGAATGTAATATTACTTAGGGATGGATAGGGTTGCCTATTGTTCCGTTCGCTTAGAGATACACAAGCATATCTAAAGGAGCCTTGATAATGTCTTATCTTGGGTGAAACTGTATAGGCGCTAGATAAGTAAGGACCTATAAGGTTAGGGTTGTCAAGTTTCTGAAAACATTGAGAGTGCTTACACTTGTTTTTCAAGTTTTCATTGTTAAAATAAATTATGTACTTAACTGGTTTTAATGAAATGAAAAACCATGAGAACGGACGCGTCACAGCATACATTCACCTCGGAAAACGTAGAAAACTGAAAAACCTTGAGTAATACATACTGGAACTGTATGTCGCAGGTAGTATTCTGTGCCTGTCATGCTTCAAAACTTTTACCTAAAAAGTGATGGCAGCCCTAAGGCAAAGGTACCATGCCGACTCAAGCTCGACGGATCCGTATAGAGAGCACCCTGAATAATTAAAGACGCGTGCGCAAACGTTCGTTTGGATTTATTGAAGGCTCCTGAGCGTGTTTTTGCGAGGTTATGGTTCTCTGGGCGCTGAATTTTTGATTGTAGCGAAGAAACGTTACAAGAAATATTAGTTAACTGTGGATCAAAGAACGGAATGATTTACTCATGTTTTGTATCCCGCTTTTATTTTTTATCAAAAGCTGATATTTTGCTGTTTTTCCATTCCACATGCTTGATATTTGTTCTTTTACAGGCTCTTTTTGTGTTATCTATTTTTAAGCTATTGTACAAAAATTTACTTTATTTTTACTTTACATAGGTATATAGTAATGGTATCCATGTTGATTTATTTTTACTTAAAAACACCTTGATAATAAATACTCAAGCCATCTCTTTAAAATATTTAGTACGTGGGCGTACTCGTAACACAAATTTCTTTTAACAACTTTTATCAAGCCTAACTAAATCTCAAATTATAAGGCACCCTTTGTCAGGATTACATTAAGGATCTAAAATTACGTGCCTTTTTCCTTTCCATTCAATCAGGTCTCAGCTTTAAGTTTAAAATAATATTCAAAGTTGAAAATGTCTTCTTGTTAGTGCCGTTTGTTCTTCGACTTTATGCGGTGAATATTCAAAGTTTTCAATTTATTCTGGAGCGAGCTCAATTTTTGTAAATTGTGGGTTCTCAAGGAAGTTTTTCGACGACGGCCGAGTTTCGGCCACTGGGCAAACGTTTGTGAGATTTATTACGAGAAATTTGAAAATGGCAAAGTTGTTCGTTGTGTCTGTTAAATGTTAAAACATTTGTAGAACATTTGTGAAATATCTGTGGTTTGTACTTTTGATGGGTTAGAGACGTTTTGCTTAGATCTTTTAATTAAGAAAAACATTAGAATAAAGGTGCTTTCTTCTTCAAACAATTACAGAAACAATTGCTACTTAATCTTTTCCAAACCCACGTTATATGACTGAGAAATAAGACACACAGTATTAATGAGAAATTAGAAGAAGGCTTTCTCGAAACTCATTAAATATTCGTGAAAGTTAATGTAAAGAGAATCGTGTTTATTTTGTCTTAACTTTACTTAATCCTGACTCCTTAAGCTCGTACTTCTAAGAAATAGCTCTACATGTCAAAAGACAGAGCCTCACCGAAGCTCAGTAGCAGGAAACTAGCAATTCGGCTAGTATATAGTATATAGCGGTTAGCTATAGCCGCTTAGAGGAGCCGAACTAAGCAGCCAGGCTGCACCATAATCAGTTTATTTCAACTTCTAATATCATACACAATTGGAACCGGTGGTATTGCGCTATAAGCTTAGATTTTGGATAGAGCTCGGCCCTACTAAATTGAAAACCATTAAAAAAAAATTACATTCATACGAAAAGACGTATAATATATTTATTATTCAGTTCATGTTTTATGTTAACTTCTAATCAAACCTCCATAAATGGTCTATATTTCAAGGCAATTACAAATGTGTAAAAGTTGAGTAATTTTGCATCCTGCTAATATTATAAATGAGAAAGTTTTAGTCTGTGTATGTCTGTATGTGAATGTTTGTTCCCGCGCATCTCTGTAACTACTTATCCGATTTTGATAAAATATGGAATGCAGGTAGCTAATGCCCTGGAGAAACCGCACGGGTAAAAGCTGGTAATCAGCTAGTAATACAAAAAAATTATCGGTGAGTTTCGGTGTGGCCCTGGCCGTATGATTTTACTGTAACAAGGCCCTTCTTCTATATAGCGTCATGTTCACTTCTAATTACTACAATTAACTACGCCGTCTGTTCGCGGCCCTTCCCGACCCGGCCTGACGGCAAAATCTCTTTGATCTGTACAGAGGCTATGTTAGGAAAATTTTATTCTAGGAAATTCTTCAGAAATTACCCGTGATTTCAACCAATAAAGGGTCTTAGAGAAGTTTGAAGATAACTAGGAAAACTAAGATTAGTTTTGTTTTGATACAAATTAAGGAATTAAAGTAAAGGCAAAAGCTTACCTACCTATTTTAGAAACCTCTTCATCATCATCATCGTTTTCATCAACCGTTGCATCCACTGCTGAGTATAGGTCTCCTCTACAGCGCGCCATCTTTTTCGGTCCTGTGCCAGACTTCCTATTTTGCCCATCCCAAAAACCTCTCATATGAGTGCATTTTACAAAATATCTTAAATCACTAGTTATTTCTGCAGAGACAAACATGTAATTAAATTACTTCGTTTTCGTTTTACAATTTGATCACCAATTCGACCAGGGAGCACCATAGAATAGGGGCTCTAGATTATCGCGGTCACTCTCATAACATACTTATGATAGCAACAGTGACGATAATATGGGATAATATGTCACATTTGCTAGAAAAGAAAAATAGGAAAAGAATAGAAGGGCCCCGCATCGTGACATTCAAACAATTTTACTAACAACATGGAACATAATTATAGGTCAGTTGCTATTTGCGGAGAGCTGAACCTTAACATTTTATCAGGTATTCTCAAGATACCGACATCGTCGTTGGGCTTCGGGTTCCCAATAATGACTACTTAATAACCATCGTCGTTAGGTGTCGGGACTATCTGGTTCTCAATAACTACTGCAATAATAACCTCCTGCGACTCAGCGTCAGCTTCCAGCGACCCTTCCAGAGTGTCAGCAAATTGCAATTAGTCTCGTCTTCCGCAGAATGACGAGTAATTAGATCTAGCTATTCTATATTTCTTCTACACGTGTCCTGCTGGGGCTGGGATGTTGTTACAAACTACTGCGTTGGCAGAAATAGCGCTGGTTAGATCGAAATAGTATACTAATGGACTTAGGTCTCAGGTGTAAAAAAGCTAACAGCTCTATAACACTTACTTTCTTGTTACTTATGAACCACGTATGTATAATCGTGCATTTTAAAATAGCATCAAGTCATTATTATTCTTTTATTACTTTAACAAAGAAGCCCAAAAGCATATTTTGGTTTCATAAAAACTTATCTTACCAACAATCGAGCTAGTGGCCAATCGCGGACTTAATCGAGATATAATCGTTTCAAAAATGTATTGTTTTGTTAGTATCATGCCTTTGATCAAACAACTCTTAAGTGCCTTCTAGATAGGTATCTGCTATCAAACGTGTCTAATCAAACGATATTAAGTGATATGTGTTGGACAGCCTGCGTAACAGAATGGAGTATTGTTTCAACAATCTCGATGCTTCAATCGCTTGATGGGTTTGGGAGACCTCTTGACGAACCTAGAGAATGTTTGATGAACTGAAATATTATTTACTACACGTGTCGCGAGATTATTTTCTGCCGACCTAGAGTGTTCTGATTAAGGTGCGAAATATCAATAATATATAAATTTACGTTAGTTAATACGTATTTCTGACAAACTCTTAAAATGTTAAATATGTATAAAATCCAAATTCCGTATAGTCGTAAATATTATAGCTTCAACGGATCTAACAGTCTTTTGTTTGATCAAAAACACAACCATCCATTAAACAATTATGAAACACTTTAGACCGCTTTTATGTTTCATTTTAAATAAAAAGAAAAAAAAATTGGAATTTAGCTTCCGCCTTAGCGAGCAAACCACAAAACCAGACCAGCTCGTATATGTCATGAGGAATGAGGAAAACAAATTAATCTCCCTCTTCACTGAATTAATATTTCACAAGGTATAATTTGAGAGCTGCCAACGTTTACCCCGCAGCAATAATGAACATAGCTCACTGGGCCAACACGACATGGAATCGACTCAAAGCACCGAGATAAGGGTAAGAACAAAGCATGAAATATAAAATGAGTGCCCGGAATTGTGTCACGTAGAGCAACATTTCAAATGACGAACGTGGCGCGCATGAAACAATTTGGCAACGCGTCTTGTATTTTGAAGTTCGTTATTTGAAATTTTATTGAAATGGTTTATGTAGTGATGTATTATAATCTATATTATATAAAAATAATAACCAACATGCTTTGAAACGGTTTGAAGGTTAATTAGCTAAAAATTAGAGATTGTTACCATTACAAACGGTTAATTGTGCTTGCGGTCGCTAAAAGCTATATATAGTATGTTATATGTTATGGAAGCAACTTGCTAATAGCAGACTGCAGCTGGCTGCAGTAACCATAAAATTAAGCGGAGTCGCCGACTATCGTTACGACCATCGCTATCATTCGCTAGCTAACTTAACAAATGTCACGGTGTCGATTCGATGTAGTGTAATAAGGTCCTTTAACCACATGTGAAACAAAAAAGTACACAAAAACGTAAGCACAATTTTCAAATTATCCTCTGTCTGCGCAAACAAAATTACATTATGAAAATGCTGGTTTCCCATCCTGTTTTGTTTCATAATTCCGGGAGTTTCGAGCTGAAATGAGAGTAAAATCCAATGTTACATCTAGGAAAGGTCTCTCTATTTAGTGGTGTTTTAGTTTTCTGTCATTTTAGTGGCGCAGTGATATGCCACAGTGTATCTAATGACACGCAACGACAAAATCAACAATGTACGTATTTTTTTGGTTTCGTAAGCAATCTCATCTGAGTGGAATCGTGTTTCGAAAGCAATTTTTCTTTTCTGTGGTTTCGATCATTGCATTTATTTCTGTGACAAATGATAGATGAGCTCACCGATTTGACAATAATATCACCGAAAAAAATATAACACACTAACACACAAATTCACACAATACATGTTCACGCTGAAATGTAACATGTCTATTATTGTCTATCGCCACAAAGTCAAATACTTGAGCAAAAAAAGTACGACGTTATCTTATTATCTATATAAAATTCTCGTGTCACAATGTTCGTTCCCGTACTCCTCCGAAACAGCTTGACCGATTTTTATGAAATTTTATACGTAGGTATATTCAGTAGGTCTGAGAATCGGCTACTATCTATTTTTCATACCCCTAAGTGATAAGGGTTGTCCACCCTTAAAATTATTTTTTTATTTTTTGGACATAATTTTTATTTTTTTTTATTTTTTATAATGTGGCATTAAAAATACATACAACCCTAAATTTTCACCCTTCTATCACCAACCCCTATTTTTTAATAGTCACTAGAAATAATTTTTATTTTATGGCAAAACAACGTTTGCCGGGTCAGCTAGTTAGTGTTCTCTATAAATCAATTCTCTATGGTATTCTGATTGATTGTGGACTAGCATTTTGAGTGCGTTTAATTAATTACCGCAACAGCAACTCTAACGTTTGTGTTGTTGCGATAAAAAGTTGTACTCTGTAATTAAAAAAGTTGCTTGTTTCACTTACGAAGTTCAAGTAAGCGCTCTCCTACACGAACGGCACGATGTCAATACACGAGCGGCACGACGCCAACGGCAGAGGCAACTGTAGCCGTCGACATCCGTCGGCGGCAGCCGACGACACGTCGGCAGCAGCCATCGACACGTCGGCGGCAGCCGTCGAGACGTCGGCGGCAGCCGTCGAGACGTCGGCGGCAGCAGTTGACATGCTAACGGAAATGGCGGACGCGGCACGTTACAAACACAAACAACTGCGAGCGTCGCCATTGGTCGACGGCTGCCGCCCACGTGTCGACGGCTGCCGCCGACGTGTAGTCGGCTGCCGCCGACGGATGTCGACGGCTACAGTTGCCTCTGCCGTTGGCGTCATGCCGCTCGTGTAAGAGAGCCCTAAGGGCTCTCTTACACGAGCGGCACGATGTCAACGGCAGATGCAACTGTAGCCGTCGACATCTGTCGGCGGCAGCCGTCGACACGTCGGCGGCAGCCGTCGACACCTCGGCGGCAGCAGTTGACATGCTAACGTCGAAGGTCTGCGGCAGCCATCGTCGACTCTTTTAGTACAAGAGCCAGTACCAAAATAGATTCCGAAGAAGAAACACTGTTACTACTTTTACTCCACCGACGACGGCAAAAACGAAAGAGAAAAACACGTGCATTGTGGGTTCAAGAAATATTAATATAAAATAAATATATATTAAATATTGAATATTAAATATATAAATATTAAATATTGTCGTTGGAGCTCATTTTATAAAACAGTAACTCGTGCGCTCTCCTGGACTACCTGCAGTCTACTGACAAAATGGCGGACGCGGCACGTTACAAACACAAACAACTGCGAGCGTCGCCATTGGTCGACGGCTGCCGCCGACGTGTCGACGACTGCCGCCGACGGATGTCGACGGCTACAGTTGCCTCTGCCGTTGGCGTCGTGCCGCTCGTGTAAGAGAGCCCTTAGCGCTCTCCTACACGAACGGCACGATGTCAATACACGAGCGGCACGACGCCAACGGCAGAGGCAACTGTAGCCGTCGACATCCGTCGGCGGCAGCCGACGACACGTCGGCGGCAGCCATCGACACGTCGGCGGCAGCCGTCGAGACGTCGGCGGCAGCAGTTGACATGCTAACGGAAATGGCGGACGCGGCACGTTACAAACACAAACAACTGCGAGCGTCGCCATTGGTCGACGGCTGCCGCCCACGTGTCGACGGCTGCCGCCGACGTGTAGTCGGCTGCCGCCGACGGATGTCGACGGCTACCGTTGCCTCTGCCGTTGGCGTCGTGCCGCTCGTGTAAGAGAGCCCTTAGGTAAGTAATTGGGAAGTAATATGAGAAGCGTGACTTGGCCACGATTGGGCCGCTTTCGCTTAATTTGCCTTCATTTGTTTGCTCTTTTAGCGGAAAAGCAATTACTTACTTGAATATAGGGACATCATTATTTGTAGAGGACACTGAACAAAATCGATATGGAACAGCTTAGTCATGTATTTACAACGCCACTGACTATGTTGTGCAGAGATACTATACTAAAAGCTTTTATTTAACTTAGGTGCGATGTTCATATGTAACTATGTTTGTTCGGATGTATTGAGCTGAAAGGTATACCTGTGTAACTCCCATCACAATGCAATAAAAGCTCGTTTTTTAAAATATTTTCAAAATTAATATATTATTGCTCAACTATGCTTCTCGCTCATATTGAGAATGATAATGCTGTGGTAAGGTTTACTTAGGGTCGTATACCATGCCCAGGTATTTGAAGGTAAGGTGAGGTTGTAATGTTTCGTTAGGGTGGATCCCAAGTACAAAATGAATGTAATTTTAACACTATAACTGCTGAAAACACATAAGTACCTTGTGTTTTCCTTTGTGCAACCCGAATGCGGCTACACATGCCAGGTGCATAAAACACACCGCATTTAATTATTAGCAGCAGTTAAAGCTAACGCATTTGATTATTAGCAGCGATATTAAAGTCTATTCGATTTTGATGAAAGAGATATTTGATATTTTGTAAAACTCAGTTAATTTTTAAACTGGTATTCTGGTATTAAACTGGTATTTCTCCTCGCTAGAGAAAATTAGAATTTTGTTGATTTATTTCAGTAAGGGATTAGGTACCTCGTCCCTGGCCTCGGGCAAAACGATCTTTTATTATAATCATAACGTATACACGTACATATAATTAAGGGTTGTAATTTCTTGTCAGAAGTCCGATTCCTTTGCTAGACGGCGTAATTTCCTGGGGCGAACCTCACTAATGAGGTATGCTTTTTGTGGCTGAATTTTCTGCACATATTTTTCCTTCAATGTAGATTATTATGAGAAAATAATGTTTTGTATAAGTTTCAATAATGGGTAGTTATTTTTATGGCATTCTATTTCTGGTTTATCTTTTTGCTCGCTCGCAGTTATCTCTCCTAAGCTTTCCTTATGAAATCAAAATGCAAGTGAAATCAGTCTAAGTCAGTCTGAAACGAGAATAGAACGTTTAGCCATCGAAATATTACTCACAGCTACGCTATAATACGAGTATTGTAGTCTACGTCGTAGCAGCCTGCTACGCCGTAGCATTCTTCAAAATGACCAGGCGTGATAACCTCTATGAAAATTTATTCGAAACCACATTCTGTCGACATACACACAACATCTACCTATCTATGTATTTTTACAATAAAAAATTACAACATCGCACCCACATCGCGTACTAACTATTATTTATTTTATGACAGTTGCCCTACACTATCCATACCTACTATATACAGGGTTATAAGGAAAGGGTATGTTAAGCCGAAAAGAGCTCATAGTACTCATCATTATGAACAACTTTTACTGAGGGACCAACTCTGAAATCGAGAAAAATAAATCAGCTGATCCATAGAAAAATGTCAATGACACTCGACAAAATGTATGGAACAGCTGAATTATTTTTCGCGAATTCCAGATTTGACCCATAATTATGAGTACTTTGAGCCTGTTTCGGCTTAGCATACCCTTTCCTTATAACTCTGTATATTAAGGTACATATAAACTACATGTATATGGAGACGGCTTGTCAGCTTACCATAACTTGTCACTTGTCGCCTTTAGCGAGGGATTAACCGGGCTATATAGTTGACCTGTCGGCTCGGCGCGGCTGGCTCGGCCTGTCGTCCGCTATCGACTTAGTATGCGATATATGTTTGGTTAATATTAGTCAGACGTGAATATGATACAGGGTTATAAGTAAAGGGTATGCTAAACCGAAAAGGGCTCGTAGTACTCATCATTATGAACAACTTTTAACCCGGACCAACCCGGAAAACGCGAAAAAATCAGCTTTTCCTCTAAACATTTTGTTGAGTGTCGTTGACATTTTTCTACGGATCGTTGATTTTTTTTCACGTTCTTTTTTTCCCTATCAACCTGTGTATTGAAGTCTTTGGATAGCTTAGCCTTAAAATAATTATTGAAAGATTAGAGGTAATTTTCAGATCGATCCTCCTTTCAACAAGATATCATCAGCCGAAGTAGTTGTATAATAACGAACTTTGTTTACTGGAGACGAGTTTCTATCTATAAATAATCCCTTGAAGTTTTAGTCGGTAGAGTGGCTAACATTTTTTTTCTTTTCGTGTAAATCGGTTCTATTTGATATTGGGTTTTCAGTTTTACATTGCGGTATTTAGGTCATGTACAGTTTAATGCTTCTTATTGCGGCTGGCCAATTCCATTTTTCTAGTCACAATTTTTGTAACAGACTTTTGTTATTGGTTTCAGTGAATTTAATTTGGTTACTACAGTTTTAGTTTAGCAAAAATATCACCAACCTTTATTCAAAAATGAAAGTACTGAAAGGTTAACTATTTATAGACTTGTTTGCATTCACTATTTTTAGCGACCATCGAGTGAAATTTAATTTTGAGCGGAGCCAATTTGTCGCTGAACATCGCTCTCTGCAGTCGCAGTATTGAATCGGCTGATGCAATAATCGATACCTATTGAGAGTATTCGAGTTGAAAGTCGAACTGGACTTTTATTTAATGAATAAAGTATTTCTGCTTAAAGGGGCAACTGGCTTTTTAAGTATAACTTAACTCAGTTACTTTTTCTTTTTTATTCAATGCCAGGGTTGCGTTTGAGTTTTTTAGTTACTCCTAAACTGATCAGTTCTTTACCGAGTTTCTAACTACTCATTCTATAGTTGTCTGACAGATATTATTTTTATACATAAGAATAATTGTTGTACATTCTATTTTTTTATTGTATATAGTTTTTTAGCTAATTTGCAAAATTGTTTTAAATGGAAGATGATAAACTCGAATTAAAACTGATTATAATTGTCTACCTAAGTGTAAATGGACTTAAAAAATAAGTATGCATAAGTATTCATTTTCTTGCTAAGCCCCCGCCCGTCGCCTACCTCTTGCAGCCAGAAGCCAAGAGCGGTCCCGTAACTTTCAATGTTTGATGAGATTTGATTCGACGGCGCCTTCTGAAGCCAACCCTTTATTTAAGCCCTTCGCCCCTTGTTCTGGGGTGGAACCGACGACCTTTCCTTGAGCCCGGTAAAAGGGCTCTATTCTGACAATCTTATTTTGTATTTTATTCAACTATACTCTTTCGTTTGACTGTCGTCTCACCTGATAGTAAGCAACGATGCGGTCTACGATGGAGCACGCTTGCCCAGAAGAAACCGATTCACTCGCGACTTTAAGACACCCAGACTATGCACTGAGAAAAATGTCCATCTAAATTCCGCTTAAAGAACGATGAATTCACTTCACTTCACACTATTCATCAAAGTTCTCGTCAACAAAGTCATCGTAAAAACGTGCTAATCATCGTACTTTTTGGTGATATCAGTATGCTCCGTACTTTAGGTGAATTCATCGGAATTTTGATGGCCATTTTTCTCAGTGTGTCTATCTATCAGAGTACTCGGTCACTGTCGTGCTCATTAGAATTGTCACGCCAATGAGACTGACGGACATAATCTCGAGTGCTCAAGAATAGGGTCCAGCCCTGCTCGCGGCGGGACGATAACAACGCTCGATGTTTTATTAAGGACGAAGAGTCAAGGATTAGGACGTGAAAAGCTGAGCTATGAGCCGAGTTTTTGTTTTACTTTTGTATTAGGCAGGTGTGAGGGCGACGGATAAAGGCAGTAATCATTCACAGGCTTTTATTGCAGGATTGGCGCGACTTTTACCGCTACTTGAGCCTTATATGAGTTATGCCTACACATATTATTTATATGTGTCGGTAAGTCTGGTTTACAAGTCACGACTTTTTTGTAATTTTCTTTAATACTAGCCACCAATTATATGACGACAATGTTACCATCTCAGGGTATGTAAATGTACCAACTTTGACTAGAACATCACCTTACTTCATTTGGTCTATCGCCTATCTTGTTAACCATAAATATAAATGTTTCAATAGGTTTGAAATTCAAAATTGCAGCGTCATAATTAGTTTAAAAAAACAGCAAAAGACAACATTTCAGTTACAAAGACAAATCTATGACACTTTAAAAATCCAAAATCATTCAAGCCGTTTAAAAGCTAGCATGTCACAGTAACGTCCACTAGAAATCATAACCTACCCTTCTGAGCACTAGCTGCAGGTAAAAACTGCAGAAACCTTAACTCTTGAAAAATACTGACACCGCTATTGCATAAGCCGGTCGTCAAGAATGCACGACTTGTTGGGAAAAGTAATTTTCGATTCAAAAGCCGCAGTTCAAAGGTCCGCTGAGCGCGTGACCCACTTTTGTGGCTGCCGGGCTCCAGCGAAACCGGGACGCTGCCTCTGAGTTCTGGGGACAGTCTTGCTATTAGACTTTAGTCTTCTTTTTAATGACTCGGTAAAATAAGTGACAGACAATTAGCGAAGCGCAGCTGTTTCGATTAAATAAGTTCGCGCTTCTTGATAAGTTATCATGCTTCTTGTAAATAATTTTAAGAGTAATATGAAAATGTAGTTTTGATACGTTTTGTAAGATTGAGTCCGATACTCAGACTTTAGTTTAGACCACAATCGATGTTTTTTAAGCAACGAGAGCCATGAGCATGAGTAAATAGTAATGAATATCCGACTTAATACAACTAGAGCTTCGCGGTTTCACCCGCGGAGTGATGAAAAATTGTGATGATGAAATGTAGTCTTATGTGCTAATCCAAGGCTATCTCCATTCCAAATTTTATCTAAATCGGTTTTATAGTTGCTGAGATACGTAGTAAAAAATACACACACACACACACACATTCTTTCGTTTTGAAAAAAATTGTAAACTTTGCTGCTTATAAAGTGTTCATGTGAAAGCTACTGTTGTTCATTGCTTGGTTACTAGTTAATTGTAGGAGTATTTAAATTCGTTTTCCAAATAGCAGGCTTAAAGACGTCTCAAACAAGCAAACATCGTAAATAGACGACTTGAATGTTTAATGGACCTATCCCAAGACGAGATCCGCTCAAGAATTCAACGGCAGCGTCAGAACTTCGGCGAAAAATTCGCCGGGAATTCGCCAAAAATTTGCCGAATAGAGAAATTTGCGCGTAATTCGCGCTAATTTAATTTGCGTTGGAATTAACATGGGCTCTGTGATCAGCAGTTTTGAGAGAAGGCGCGTAGACCGGGAGCCAGGGGCGAGAGGACAACTAGTAATCAAACACCACAGTTCAGTATCCATCTCACTCATTATTATGGGTAGGTGTATCTTGACTTGCCGATAGATAATTTAGATTTTGATTATCTTATAAAAAAAACTAAAATTAATTAAATTAACGTAAAATCCTACAATTTCTGAAGACGGGCTATACTGAGAAGCTCTAATACTTTTTGAGATCCGAATCTTTGAATCCGTTCAGTTTTTTGTATGTGAGAGGTAACTTCACAATGGCTTAAAAAAATCCATAAAATTTAGCCTTAATTACAAATTACAACAGCAAACTAACATGGTAAACAAGAAAAAGTCTTATTGTACCTCATAAAGTGTACACTCACTTTCAACTCAATCAGTAGAGCAATCAGTAGGTGGTACAACTACCATTGTTCGTCCGAATGAAACCGATATTTGTTTTTTTTTCTAATCTCGCTATCTATCGATAAGTTGTATAGTGGCTCTTCGTCTAAGAGCGCCGACGGTGTATGTTCCACGCCCCAATTCGTACAATTCGCTCTAATTTCAGAAACGTGACATTTTCATACTCTTTTATTAAATTTGCAACGAGAATAAGCTCTTTGGTTATGAAGATGAATCGAAATCGAGAATACCTATTTTTTTTTTCGTTACAAGAGTTATTTTATATCTTGGAATAGAACGTGACTTTAATAGGTATGCTATCAAAAGCTATTTCGTATTATTTGCGTAGCTTTGTTATTACGGGGCGGGTTTCTGTTTAGCAATAATTTCTCAACAACTCTTTTGGGAAATTGTCTTTTTGCTCGTACGAGAAAATTTATATAGACTTAAAATCTATTGTCATTCATTCATCAGTTAATATACGTTCAGCGTTGCGTATTAATCCGGGTTCAATTTAATGAAGCTATACACAAAATACTTGTTCTTATACAATGTATATGATATACCAACTCATAAACCTGTACCTACCTACAATCCCATATTAACAGGAAACGCAATAACCTTCCCGCCGTATCCCCAAAACTCATTACACTAATTAAATCACAAGTTAATCCATGGTTTACGCGTTCCATATCCCAACTAAATGCCTCATTAAATGGTGACATAATTAAATCACACCACATACGTAATTAGGTAAACGTTAAAGTCTGCGAAGTCTCGAATGGCCCGTAAACGGTTTTACTGTGTGACGTCACGGTTACGGATCGCATCACTGGAGCCGTGTGTTTTCTTGGGGCCTTGGGTAAATAGGAAATTCGGTCAACAGAAAACAGATTGGATTAATGACGTATGTAGATGGGATCACGCAATAATCTCACTCGTTTATTTGGTGCTGCGTTTCCCGGTTTTACTCGCGGTCGCTCGGTAGCTTTTTCTGAAGTATCTAGATGAAAATACACATCTAATAAATAACTGCTCTGGGTCTGGGTGTTAGTTCTCCTAGAATTTGTGTGTGTTCCATGGCATCCCGACACAAGAGCTGTGAGTGTGACACGTTATTTTTTTATCTTAAATCTTTCTTTATATATAAAAATGAATCGCTGTTCGTTAGTCTCGCTAAAACTCGAGAACGGCTGGACCGATTTCGCTAATTTTGATCTTGAAATATTTGTAGAAGTTCAGGGAAGGTTTAAACGGTGAGAAACAATAATAATAAGTAAAGAAAAATATTAAAATCGACAATTTAATTTTCCAATACAAACTGTTCCTATCTTTGAAACATTTGATGTTTGGTACGGTTAAGAGCCAGGCCACACGGTGCGGTGCGGCTCCGGCGCGGCGCCTGAGCGGCGCCGCAACGTTTTCCTACATATAAAAATGTATGGTATGCCACACGGTACGTCCGGCACCGCTCCGGCGCCGCACCGCAGGCGCGCCGGACAACGGCGCGAGGCAGACGAAGCGGGGAGGGGTGCAAGCAGTGCGGTGCCGCAGCGGCGCCGCAGCGGCGCCGCTCAGTTATTTGTACGGCATAGACGAGAGTGCCCGCTCGTTGGTGATAATTACGTGTACCCATATCATACAAAAAAATGAGAACCGGTGTGGAATCTGTAGACGTGGACTACCTCATTTCGTTGATACAGGAACGGGAAATACTGTGGGACAAGTCTCATGACAATTTTAAAAACAAAATTTTTTATTATTTTTTTTATTTATTTGCATCTTTGTACCACCCCTTACTCGCTATTTTGGAAAAAAATTTGTCATCAATTTGGAAATTAAAACATTTGTTCTGAGGTCAAGCTTTATTTATGTGTAAGCAAAGTATTAATGGCGTTTGCTCCGTATAAACCTCTGTAATATTTACAAAGTTTTGTGGGTTTTTGTAGTCAACATTTTCAAGAATGGTTTTATCAAGATAATCTTTTTTCGTCATCATTTAGTGAAGCATCAATAAAAAATAATTTAATAAACAAGAATTTTTGGGGATAACCCGACAATAGTTTAGTATTACAAGGTTTAATTTAGTGTTGCCGTAGTTTAAAAACTATCTTTCATAAATCGGGAGATTGGGTCGCTAAATCGGGATATCGGGAGACGATGTCCAAAATCAGTAGATCTCCCGATAAATCGGGGACTTTTGCAACACTGGTAGACTGTCGTCAACTGGGCAATGTTGCGGCACCGCAGCGGCGCCGTAAGAACATTGCGGCGCCGCACTGCTCGTGTGGCCGCCAGTGCGGTGCGGCGTGATGCGGTGCGGTGCGGTGCCGCACCGTGTGGCCTGGCTCTAACTCGGGATGTCTTTTGTCTTTTGAGAAATAAAAAATAGTGTCACTAGGTTGTCAAATACTTATAGGTGTGTTCAATTGGTACAATATTTGTTGTTGGTTTTTGTTTTGTTTTGTTTGCTCTACTACAGAGAAGGTTTAAAAGTAAAAAAAAAACAGCGGGTGAAACCGCCGGGGGTCAGCTAGTTATTAATAAATAATTCATTGAAGTTAAATATCATTGAAATCGATTAAGCCTTTTGTGTGTTCTATTTTAGTAGTGAAATCGTAATATTATTTCCCAGCAAAATGGCTACAGAGTGCACAGACAAAGTAACATTCTCATTTTATAATTTTAGTGCAGACTGCGATGATTAATGTTTATGTAGTTTTTACTTCATAAACATAAATCATCTTCTTTATCCAAAGGATGTGATAGAGTTCTCGAAACAAAATTAAACCAGCATTCAAAACCGAGTAATATCACAAATACACATATATTTAGGTATAACGCAATTTTTGACGACCAAAAAACATTGGCTGATTCTATTGTACCAGTCTCTGAAACCTGATAAGGTTAAAATTATTTTCATTCATATATTTTAAATAAGTTAAAATATAAATAAAGCTGTAGATGATGGTAACAAATTTATGATGTGTTACGTGAATGCCTATGAAAAAGTCAGAACCTAGTATAAATCGATGTCTCGGCAACCGTTCGATTTTGGAAACTCGTCGGGTCTATTCCATTTTCGTGATTCGATTCCCTTGTAGTGGGAAATGAATCGGTTGACGGGTGAGCGGTGATGAATCTCGTTCCATAAACGGGCGTTATTTTATATCACAGGAAATGGTCCTATCTACCCACGAATAACCTAAAATAAATTAAACTTTTACCTTCACATCCATTTTCAATCAGAATCATTAAATCTTTAATATTAACTATTAATGGCCTCTAACAACAAACTTTTGGGTAGAATAGAACTTGTAAGTACGTTTTCGAACTTTGACACTTATACTATAAGCTATTCTGTGCCGCAGGACAGATCCCAGGGGAAGATTTTTGGGTACCTTTAAAGATCCGGGAAGTTTTGAACAGTTCGTGAATAGCGGAGCATGGGCCATATTCTGGCTAGTGAGATATTATCTCGGTCACTGTCGCCCTCATTAGAAACGAGAGTGAGAATGGCTGAGATTATCTCGAGCGGTCAAGAATAGGGACCAGGTCGCAATAAGACCGTATGGTATAATCTTTTCGCGACTCATAAAACACGAGCTTTATCATTTTGTTGATTGTAGTTGAACGTTAACCTGTTTACCTTATTCCTATTTTATTACCGGTTTTTAGAGGAGGTGCAAAACAGTTTTTATTTTATTTCTGTTTATGAAAAAACTCATTGTTTACGTTGTCATCGTCAGAATTCCCAGCCTTTTTGATTTCGACGAGTATGAGTATATTTTATTTATTTAATCATATGCGAGCAACATAAGCTGATACTATGGTTTGTTTGAAAAACACATGGGTTACTCAACAAACGGCTGATTCAACAAACATATTAAGTAGTCCTGTGTTATTAAAGTGTGTCAAAACTACGCCAGTTTCTAAAATATACCATACTATGGTGTTGAAGTGATTTTTGTCTGCCAAAATTATCTGGTTTTTTCTTATCCATCTGTCCATGAAATAGGACATATATATATAATACATACGCGGTGGGTCTTTACACTGTTATTTAGCTTAAAAATTTAGCTATCAAAAAGAGATACGTATAGTATCTACCTCAGTAAGGTTGTACTACAGTTGCCGTGTCGTATACACGAATAATTGTTACTTGAGCATGTATGTATTTAAATTATCAAAATATTAGCTCAATAATAATACTTTTCCATTCAAACGTGATCAGATATCCACTCTATGATTTGGGCGCCGTCCAAAATATAAGTAGGTACCCAGATTACATAATCAAAAAAGTCGAACTACCCTCATAAAAGATCAACCCAGTTCCGAACTTATCGCGAAGTTTCAACAATCGAATAACGTGACCCAGACCCAATGTATCCCGTATTCATAACTGGCATGTCCCATATCTGCGATTTCTAGGAATAGTTTAGTTTGCATCTAGAATCGAGGAATTAAGATGTAGCTGTGATTTTTGTGACATCTGTCAGGCTGGATGAGGTACCAACCCTTTTCATAGGAAAACGACGTAATGTATCGAGACGTATTTTATGAATATTTTAGTAGGTTTTCATATCCCGCGAGAGATTTGCGAGACTTGGAGAGAAGGCAAGAAAACCAGTCGTATCTTGACAGAGTAGGTATGATGGAATTTGACAAGAAAGGCGGTATAGGAAGGACAACTCTTTAATCGCGTAGAATTTTAACGTAGGCAAATAAAGTTTTTTTAGAAGGACAGAATGCGAAATACGTCTGGGAAAATCTGATCAAGGTAAAATAAAAGACATTATTTTAAGAAAACACTTCCATACTTTTTTGTAAAATAAATTAAAGAGTAAAAATGAGGTCATGATGATGAGCTAAGATAATGACGATAAACAAATTATACTGAATTCTAGAACTAACTTTTAACATGACAGATTTTATTATGCAGAATCAAACTTGATCTAGTTGATATAAGTTTATAAATACACCGCAGAAATATAAAAAAAAATAAAAAGCAAAACCTATAACGTATTTTTAAATACAATACATCTAAAATAGAAACTAATAAGGATCAAGAAAAGCAAAGCATTTGTTGGTATTTCATCCCAAAATTGAATTTTCAATCTCAAGAAACTAATAAACGTATACAACTGAGCCGCCCGGAGCTAAAGACGTTTGTGGCAATAATTCCATTGCGTTACTGATGGTTACAATTGCAGAATAAAGAAGGTAGATGTACAACTCTGACTAGAACAGTAGAATCCTTCAAATTGAAAAAAAAAATGGAAGGCACGCTTAAGTGCAGGATGGGATTAGGAATCTACCTAAACTAATCAAATTTTGGGATTTTTAAAGAGATTAGAATTAGAAACCTAGTTAAAATCGTAACAGTTGAACAACGAATTTTGGCAGGTTGGGTACGAAACTGTCTTGAACAGTTATAACATAATTAAATAAATAAATAAAAAAAGCCTATAATGGCCCAAGTTTGAAGGCATTTTAAGACAGATCTAAACTGACTAAAAATATATCTGTCTTTATCATTGCAAGCCATTAGACAAGGATGCCAATAGTTTTAGAAAATTTAGATCTGTCTTAAAAAGCCTTCAAACTTGGGCCTATTGTCCTGTTCTTGAATACAATGAATGATTCGATTAAGGACCCCTATTCGGGTAAAGACCTCTTCCATTTCCAACCATTTCTTCCTTATAGCAAGTAAAAGTATGACAGAATTACTAAATGTATACATATTGACCCCGAAAGTCAATTTTGTGGAGTACTTTCTAGAGCTGTCGTTAAAATTGAAATCCATAGGACAGGTCTGCATAAGACGTTTATTACAAAGAGTAATAAATTATTGTAGAGACCGCTAAACCCAATCAAGAGCGGTCTCTGCAATATTCTGTGAATAGTACCATATAACCACGAACTGATTATATTATTACACCAACTGAATTAAATTTGGCCCCGAGACATGGAGCTAAATTATGTTGAATTTGATTAAGCCGCAACGCAATACATGTGTATTTATGGGCGTAATGTCAGTAATTGTGTTTAATTTTCGCAAGTATTATTTAACATTTTGGAAATTACACAGAATAATTTTCGTAAGGGAGAGAAGGCATATACTTAAATGTGGGTCGATAGAGACTGACGATGATGGTGTTGAATTTTCGTTCATGTAATAAATATTTGAAAAATATATTATTGAAAGAAAACAATGAAAAGTGTTTTTGAAGTGTGTGTGTGTGTGTTACAAAATCTTAAAATAATAATTCATTGTTAGCTACTTTTAGATAAGAACTATAATTTTGAATAGCAAGAAATGTAGCTAGATAATTTAAGAGTTCACTTCTGAGCATGAAAAGATAATAATCAAATATTTGATTTGTGAGTCTTTCTAAAACACGTTATTGATTTTCTAGTTTGAAGGTGTTGATAGTCTGCTATTATTCATAGCTTTATGATAAAATCAGTTACCTAACATATAGAAGCAGACTGCTTAAAAGTGTAAATATCTTTAAAGTGTAAACTTCCACTCTAATTTATTAATTGATTTTCTCGTAGTGTAATGTGAATCATTCTAGAGCAATCCACAGTTTTCGTCATACAACACAAACACGCAAATATTTCTATAGTTTTACTATTCATGCTTATTTTCACCATAAAATGAACCAAAACACGATAAAAAGCTTATTCATGTTGTTTGTTCGTGTGAAACCCGAAACGAGCCCTAGTTTCTAAAGTGACTTCCTTCCCCATGTGTCCGGAACCCAAGCCATTTTAACCCATTGTTTACTTTGGCTGTAGGTGGTCCAACGTTCTACAAACGACAAACAGCACTCCCAGCGTTACTCAGGGCATAGAACTTCAATAACAATTTATTATTAGGATAAATGTTTGAAACTGTGGCGACAGTAAGGAGCTGCGCGTGTGTGAATTACTAAACATATGCTGAAACAAAGTTTGCGAGTTCATTGTAAGTAAGGCTGGGAAGACAAGAAACACATGGATACTAATCGTTAGAGATCATAAAGTTACCTACTGGCGGTTTGGATCACATCAGTAAATACAGTTTTATCAGACAGATGGAAGTAATTATGTCCATACTGTCGTTATACTCCAATAGACATTAATTTTGTTTATATTCCACGTACGGCTGGTTGTGGCGCCACGATCGCATTAATATAATAATAATAATAATAATAATAGCCTTTTTATTCCTGAACATAGGGTTACAAGAGGTCCCTAAGTTCGGTTTGCCTTCTGGCATAGGCCTCCTCCAGTTCCTTCCAATGGGTCCTATCCCTTGCCACTCTCAGCCAGAGTGGTCCCGCTGTCTGTTTCAAGCCATCTTCCCATCTCCTGACTTGACGACCTCTACTTCTTTTGCCAACTCTTGGTTGCCAGAGGGTAACTTGTTTGCTCCATTTGTCGATGGGGTGGCGCAGCATGTGTCCAGTCCATCTCCATTTTTGGACATCTATCCGGGTAAGGATATCTGTGAGTTTCGTTCTTGTTCTTATGTCTATGTTCCTGACTCTGTCTTTGATTTTTAACCCTAGCATGCTTCTTTCCATGGCACGTTGACACTTTGCTAGCCTTTCCCTGTGATGAAGTGTTAACGACCAAGTTTCACAGCCGTAAGTAAGAGCTGGTAGAATACAGGTCTCAAATGTTTTCTTTTTTATGTGATTGCCTAAATCCTTACTTTTCATAATTTCTTTCAGTGACCAGTATTTTCTCCAACCTTGGGCTATTCGCCTGTTTATTTCCTGAGTCGTTTCATTTGAGGGTGATATTATCTGTCCTAAGTAAATATATTCTTTGACATACTCGATCTTGTTGCCATCTACCATAATGTCTGCTTCCCTTGAATTTGTTATTAATTTTGTTTTACTGGCATTGATTTCCAGACCAACTTCTCTACTTTTACTTGCTAGGCTCTGCATCATTTGTTCTATTGCTGCTGGGTCCTCTTCAAGAAGCACCAAATCATCGGCAAATCTTAAATGGTTTAGGCGGGCTCCATTAATGTTCAGACCTAAGTGGTCCCAGTTCAATTGTCTAAAAATGTGCTCGAGTACGGTGTTAAATAGCGTAGGAGAGAGAGGATCGCCTTGGCGTACACCCTTTTTGATTGGGAATGATTCTCCTGTTGTTTCAATTTTGATACTGGCCTTGCTGGACTTGTATATACTTTTAAGTATTTCTATGTAGTTGCTCTGGACCCCCTGTCGTTCAAGACTCCACCATATGTGTTGGTGCCTGAGACTGTCGAATGCCTTTGAGTAATCGATAAACGCCAAGTAGATTTGTTTATTGTATTCGTTATATTTCTGCAACAACTGTTTTATTGTATGAATATGATCTATTGTGCTGAAGCCTTTTCTGAATCCTGCCTGTTCTATGGGTTGGTTTTCGTTTAGTACTAGTGATATTCTTTCCAGGATCACTTTAGCGAATACTTTGTATATGTTTGATATTAAAGAAATTGGCCTATAGTTCCCAATCTCGTCTCTAGGGCCTTTTTTGTGCAGTAGAATTATGTGGCACTCTGTCCATTCTTCTGGAATTTGCCTTGTTTGTAAAATTTCGTTGAAAAGTTTTGCTAGCACAGGGCTGATTTCCTCTATGGTTCCCTTGAGCATTTCATTAGGTATCTTGTCCGGCCCTGGGGCCTTCTCAAGTTTTTGAGATTTTATTGCCTTGAATACCTCTGAGGCGAGGATTTCTGGCACCTCATCTACTTTGTTGTCTATTGCTTTGGTTTCTTCCTGAATTGGGGCCAGCCCTGAGTCGAATTTATCAGAGTACAGTAAGCGGTAATAGTCCGTAGCTAGTTTTTGTATTGAGAGACGATTTGTTAGGTAAGATTCGCGTTGCTTTAGTTTCGGTATCCATTCTTTGCCATGTTCGCTTAGTTGTTTCATAGCCTTTTTTGTTCCTCCTGTTCTTGTTATATTTTCTTCCAAAACTCTATTTCTTTTCTCCTTACGGTCTTTCCTCATATTTTCTTTGATTTTCTTGCTAAGGTTTGTAATTTTTTGCCGTCTTTCTTTATCCCCTTTATTTGATATTAGTGTTCTTCTTTCCTCTAGTAGTTCTAGTGTTTCTTTGCTTATATAGCTCTCTTTACTTCTAGGTTTGCTGACTAGCATCTCTTTCAATTTGTTTTGTAGTCTCCTGTATTTAGTCCCAGTTTCTACGTCAGAGGTAATAATTTCGGTGAGTGATTCTATTTTGCGGGGTTCAGTGGGATGATTGTGTTCTGATATTTGATACAGCTTCTTATTGTTTAGGTTTTTCCTGGATCTTTTGGCTTGATTTAAGCTTAGGCAGCTTCTTACCATGCGGTGGTCTGTGTTAAAGTTGAGATTTTTAACTATGTTAGTATCTGTGAACGCGCTTGCTTTGTTGGTTATAATAAAGTCAATTTCAGTTTTGTATTTTGCACCTGGGGAGGACCACGTCCATTTGCTTTTAGGGTTTTTGTAAAAACAGGAGTTCATTAACATAAGGTTATTTTCCATCATGAATTCTACTAGTTTCTGTCCATTTTGGCTTCTTTTTCCATGCCCGAACTTCCCTATTGTGGGTTCTTCTCCTATTTGCCTTTCTCCAACCTGTGCGTTGAAGTCGCCCATGATTATTATGTTGCTGCTGTAATGCAGTTTTATTGCTTCCGAGATACTCTCATAGAAATATTCTATGTCTGGTCTCTCCGCTTGTTCTGTTGGGGCGTAAATTTGAAAGATGGCCCAGTTTTTCTTGTACCCCGGGAATTTTAAATGTACTACCGCAATTCTGTCCGAAACTCCTTCAAATCCCGTAATGTTCTTCTTCCATTTAGATTTAATAAGGAAACCCACTCCTCTTTGTCCGGTGTGTTCACCTTTATGAAACATGATATAGCCGTTCTTCTCTGCTATCCCTTCCCACGATCGCATTACGAATGAGTAATTTGCAGTGTTTACACTTCGTTTACGCTCATGTAGATTTATTAAATGTTCTCAGAAACAAAAGCTTTCAGTGGTGAAACTTTTAGTTTCCGACTTAGTCCGAATTGCGGTACGATTGTTGGCGTTGTAGGCTGTCTGGAAACTACTGCGGTGTGCTTTTTGATTGTTGTTAGTTATTCGGAACTTATGCTAGACTAGAACTCCGCATTCTAGTCAATGCTTTAGATACCATTATAATGGTTGGTCAGGTGTATAAGTTTCGGACCGAAACAATTATCAGTGAACTTAGTTACCCAACTATCTGATTTTAGTTGTATTTAAGTTGACCTAATTGTTTCATGATTATGTTGGGTTATGGAATTATTTTATATGCATTAATGTTCAATTAACAGGTCAGTAAATCATAAACTATTGAATACATCATCATAATCAAATACATATAAAATTTCATATCATATTATATTTCTGAGTGACACAAAACATATTACACCATCTTCATAGCATGTCAAAATTCTGCGGGTAGTCAGAAAACTGACACAAAGACCCGCACCTCAGTTGACACGACAAGCAAGCAATCTCCAAAACTTTTTTCCGAGTTTATGATCCTTTAAGATTGTGAACAACCTCGAGTGATGGGAAATTCTTCCGGAAGAGATTCCAACTATTTGTGGTTACAGAACTTGGAAATGAGCTTAATATATTCGAATTCGGGGAGGGAAAGTTGTCGAAACTGCGAGAGGTATCGATCCTGGAAACCAGGTCACCGGACTCAGGTGCAGTTCAGACGGACTGTCGGTTTACTACAACTACAAGGTAGCATTGAAGGGAAGAGATGCCTTTTGCAGGCGGCTTCCGTCATCGGTTCTTTTAAAATGCAGGAGCTGGGGCACTTCGAAGGCATAAGAATAGGTGAATGGTATTGTTTTGAATTCTGGTTTCTGGGTCTTAGTATTATACCTTTTCACATTGAATAAGTCACAGTGATGAACAAAAAATAGTGTGCAATGTGCAATGGAAAAAAACGCAAAACCTAGGAATCCGCGAATGAAATCACACAGTGCAGTTAGAAACTAAATAGATTTCATAATAATGAGCTTATTTTTAGCTGCTATCCAAATTTGTTCAGCCATTTTTGCGTGATTAAGTAACAAACATCCAAATACCCATACCTCCTAACACCCTAACAAAGACTTTTAAATAGTAGTAGTAAAATGGGGTAGCCGTACCTCATGTGAAAAATCTTGATCTGCTTAAGAAGATTGACCCACAAGTCAAAAAGTGTAGCGAAACAACGAGCCCATTGATTCTGCTAACCGGGTCACGAAAGCTACACCTTGACATGCGGCACATCTGCCATTATTTTGACTCCACTGCACCATTCGGGATTCAATGAATAGCAGTCGATGGCATTTCGATTTCTATACTCGTTCGTGTAGATTGAATAGAATGGCTAGATATGATGTAAAAGTTTGCCAAATACTGTCGATCTAGATTTAACTATGGTGTAGTTAAATCTAGATCGACAGTTATTTGGCAAACTTTCAAACTTTCAAACAACAGCAGCGATCGGAAACCAGGTAGCAGTTAGAAGCCGACTGATCGAGTCAGACCTGTCAAATTAATGACTGCCATAGGTAGTTGTGTCACTTATTCAATCTGTGTGGTTGTTTTGTCTGCTACTGCTAGTTGCCATAATGCAAGCGCTACGATGTGATTGATCTCAATTGGTGGAGCGTTCAGGCGGACGCCTACTCGATTGATTTCTTTATAGTTAAGACTAGAAGTGTTGAGTGACGTGTGTTCAAAGATTGTAAAAACTTAGCTTGAGACGACAACTGACCTTCAAGTGATACATCATTAGATATCTAACAATAGATTTTCAACTTTTATTATTTTCGAATTCACATACATGGCATTGTTATTCTATTCAATTGGAGCGAGTATGATTGAGTTTACATTTGTATGCCGTGTTTGTTTTCGATATTTCACGGACGTTTGAGCGGGGCAATTGAAAAGATTGGCGAATTTAGATGGTGCGTGTCTCGTATGTGTAAAGACAAAACTTCGCTTTTTGTCTTTGCCCTTAAAGGAAATTTTACCTACGAAAAATACTCGTACCTATATTTATTTTTTTATTCTGTAATAGGCTTGTGTTTGACCGTCATCTCGCCTGATGGTAAGTAACGATGCGGCCTACGATGGAGCACGCTTGCCTATAGAAGAAGCTAATTTATTTGAGATTAAAATTCTTCAAAATGTGTCTACCGATCGTGAATCAAGGTTGGATAGATAGCTCTCACCAGCTCGGTTACTTAGTTTTTGTATTTTTTTAAATAATTTAGTAAGTACGAATGTTACACATTTTTTTTATTTTCTTATTTTCATGTGTTCTTAGTGTTGTTAAACATTAGCCTTTCTAAATAAGAAAGGGACGCAGTAAGTGCAATGTTTGAGCGTAAACAGGAAAATGAAATGCCAGTCTTTGCTACCCTTTCACCCTTTCACTCTGGATTAAAATTTATCATGAAGATCCTCCGTTCACGATATAATTTTGTCGACATGTATAGGACAATTTTATTAGGTCCCTACTTTTCACATTAAATCTTACGTCCCGTAACTTATATGCTCAATCATTTCATATGCGTGTCATCGTTAATTTTGATTATTATATTTGACGTTTATACCTAGTGCGGCGCTTGTGAAAAACTCTGTTTATGCCTCACGTTACCTTAGATATGAGCAGTTAAGCAGATTTTTTAGGGTTCCGTACCAAAACCGTAAAAAGTAACTCTAATGGAACTGAAGTGTCTGTCCAAACGCCCGTCTATTTGTTTGTCTATATGTCATGGCTAATTATTTTTAAATGATGGCAATGCAACTAATACCACGAAGTAGTCCACCTAGAGCACCAGTCCGAATAGCACCTGCGCGAAGAGCACCCAGCCTAGTCCACGAAGAGCACCTATCCATTTTTTTGGCAGTTGCTCTTCGTGGATCCAAATTTATTTACAGCTTAAACATCATGACTTGCATAATAAACCCGCATTCACATTTAAATTACTTAGTAGGTTGGTACATCCGAAAACAAAACATAAATAGTCAACTAAAAACTACCTTATATTACCAGAACTATCTTGACCAGCGTAGTGGTATTTGATAAGGTAAGGTCTACACTTGTATTTTTGCAGCTTCAACTTTATCTTCTTCAGATGCATAATATTATAATTTATTAAATTACTGTGCAGTTTCACTGAAACTAACAAGGATTTAAAGTTGCAGACAGAAGTTAAAGCAGAAATCGCACCACTACTGCGGCAAACTTATCTAAATATGAAAGACGATTTCAGTTTGCTTTTTAGATTGCCACCAAAATCAAAGGCAAATTGGTGTAACAGAAGCGTTTTATCCGTGATTATAGTAGACGTAGGTAGGTCATAAGTTAATCGCGGCCGACCCCATTTGGGCGAGGTAAGCAAATACCGTATTAATTGATACGTAAAACGATCGCGGCGGCGCGGCGTGGCCCTATTAGCTGACCGCAAAACGGGCAGGTGTCATTTGATGGCGAACTTTAATGAAACACACGTGACGCCAGCGCCGGTTTTGTGTCATCATCATCATCAGATCTTCATATTGAAGTTTGGAGGTCAGTAGGCTAAACTTCTTGCGATCCCATGCTGTGCTTTTTAAATGCTGATAACTCAATCCGGTCCACTTCTTAATGTCGTCCAGCCATTTCCGTCTCAGTCGTTCTGGGCTCCTCTTCCCCGGTTTCGTGTGACGATGCGTTACCTGCCGCTTTCACGTGGAAATGTAATGTGGACTGTCATAGTGTCAGAATCTCGATTATACAAATGACACATGAAATCTTGAGCGTCCTATCGTCGATTGATTAGGCTGGGTCCGCATTTGTAACACGGTGTATCGTCTCGTAGCACCTACGAGTACGTCTATAGAGATAGCTAGTTTGGAAAACGGTGCTAAAATATAGGGATGTGATACAGGGGTGGGATGGGGTGTGACGACTCTGACGACCTGCTTGGCGCAGCGGTAATTCATCCGCCTTATGAGCTAGAGGTTCCGGGATCGATTTCCAGCCGGGCAGATATTTGAATGATAAATTTAAATATCTGCTCTGGGTTTGGGTGGTACTTATCCTAGTCATGATAATACAACGATATACCATGATAATACAACGGTGGACCTAGATTCATGTCCTAATTCTATAATGCGACAATATTTTGCGCCATTCAAAGCGCGAGTTATTACAAAAAAAAATCAGCCACTAACCTTTATGAGATTAGGTCACAGTAAAATGTCACGGCTCATTTGAAGCTCCTATTAAATATTTTTTGCCACCAAAAATATAGGTCATGCCTATATTTTTGGTGGCAAACCTTAACCATTGAACAGGTGGATAACTCAGTACCTTTATCGAAATGAATATGTAATGGTCTCATTTACTCACTAAATGGATAGTTTGCTTCCCTAGCAATAATTTATTTTCCCAAGATATGACTCTGAAACTGACCTTCATATACTTTTACTGGGCACTAAATAAACACAACAAACACAATAAATCATCTGCGATAAACAATAATTAATGAAAGCTACTCTACGAGCTTCGTCTCTTATAAGGGTAATCGTGCAATATTTGATTTGTATCAAAACTAACTCTGGTAAACGACCAAATATAATATAAAACATTTTTTTGTGATGACTATTGTCCATAACTTAATATACAACTTAAGACAAATAGTTTTTAGTTCTACAAGCCCATAAAGTTTTGGATTATGCCACAAAGCCAGACCTATTTTATGGCTACTGGCGTGTATCACAGCTCGAAAATAAACAAACTCATTTAGATAACTAGGTATAAGTATTTATTCGAGCTAAAGACCGAAAAATCTTTGTATCGTGAATGCTGAATAGATAAAAAGAGCTAGTCACTTGTAATACATATTAGTAGTACCAAAATATTAGTAGTAGAATGTGCACGGTGTGATCTGGTCTGCCAGTGCACGATGACCCTCAACATCTACAAGCACAATTCAATACCTCTCAATACAATCTAGTACACTCAGTATAAAGTGGGTGCCATAAAACGTACCTTTAATATTATTGTCATAGTTCTATTGCGAGATTTATTAGCCATTCCGTATATTTATGGCGCACTAACGTCGAACATGGGCGGACATTATAAAACGTCTGTCATCGACCTCTCAAGGAAAATACTTGGAAAATGAACTTGATACGTTACGGGTTGGATATATAGGTTAAGTGCATCGTAAATTTGGACACATTTTAGAGACTATCATTTTTGTTCTCCTCTGCTTGCTCATTGTTTTATTGTGGTTACATTTTTATAAAGTAAAGGGGTTATGGGAACGGAGTTGAAAGGTATCGATGACTTGCGGGAACTTTGTGCTCGTTATGGGGTGAAAATGACGCAAGATAAAGATGAATGGAATATTATAGGAATGAATAGAAAATACAGTTCATGCTGTTCATACTTAAATAGGTTCTTTATTTAGAACCTATTTAAGTTTGAAAAGAGGTAAAAAATGTGAGAAGAAATACATATGTGTAATATTTTCATTTATAGATAGGTAATTCAAAAATGTTTATCATTGGCTCCTAAATATTCTTGTCTCTTCGAAATATTGCGTCAAAACTCTACCAGCTGCTTCTGTATACATTCATGCGTTTAATTTTGTTATTATAATATAGGACCGTAAGGTTCTCGCGCGTCGGTTATTTATTGAATCACTTAGCTCGAGCGCGTATCGCGTACGTGCAGGTTATTCAATGAAACTTCATAAACTAGATAATGCAAAGAATATAAAGGGAGCGGAGCAATTTTTTTAGCGTAACCGTTTCACGTGTAACATTTGAAGCCATAAAATACTTACTTGGGCTAAAGTTTTTTTATTTATAGAGTTTGTTTTATACCTATATTAAAACATTTTTGGATACTTTATGCCACACAGTCATAAGATATGTGACCCAAATAATAGATAAGCTCTTTATAATAATAAGCATCAATAAACAATCTGGCTAAGCAAACCTTTGTGTGCCATTTTTGAAGCCGACGGTCTCGAAACAAGTAAAGGTGAAGTCAATCAGCGAGCACAATGGCCGCATGACGTTGCGGCAGCGCAGTGCGGTGCGAGCGCGGCGGGGCGTATAAGCGGTGTCCGGTGTAGCCATGCGTCCTGTTTGTGTTGATGGTGCGGGCGACCACATAGCCACACTGTGGTATTTATTTACTTTAATTATTAGGAAAACTAGCAACCTAACTGGCAACCTATACATTATGACGAGGTAACTGGGTCAATTACTATATATTATATATATTATATTCGTTAAACAATTTCAACATCTATTGAATACATTGTACTGTGAACAAAAAATGCTGCTATTTATCTCGTTCACTTTGCTACATAAACAAGCAAAACAAACGCTACGCTGCGGTCATGCTGGCACAGCGCTCGCTGTTTGACTTTACCTTTAGTCGTATCTCCCAAGACCCTCCCTCGTTATCTACACCGAACCGTAAATATAATTAGCAGGATGTTTCAACAATCATGATACCTTTAATGTACAATCTCAGTAATGTACTGACCCTCGGGTACGGCTCCCAGTAGCAGTACCTCGGGAATAAAGGGACTGTCGGCCGCAATGCCCTTTGAAAACCTCTCTTCGTAGAAAACGGTGGCGAAGTACTTTCACGGCGGACGGGCCGCTTTCAACGTATTCAGTTAGCCCGCCTAGCCGCAAAACGACGATGAGGGTTAGACCACCGCTTTGTTGATTTTTATCGATATCGATGATACGAGAGATTTTTAAGTTTTATCTGAATTTAGACTTTTTTAACATAAATATTTAAGCAAAGTACCAAAAGAATATATCTTTCGTTTTTTTTTTATAAAACTAGACCTCCGACTACGCATTGACATTACTACGTCTTTCGTAGCGTATTATCGTAGCATCTTAGAAATGAAAAAAATCTCCAACACTGTTACAAATTCCCCGATATTGGTGCTTAAATTAAATTACATAAACGAAATGTCGACGTCGAACGATTTCTCAACTAGTTTACCCCATCCCTACATCCGTATCGTAAAGCGGGGCACGTACTCTCGTGTGCTCGTGTCCCATTCAAAACGAGTGCTTCGGGCTAAACAGTTATTCTACAGTAGATCTATTGAATACGTAGTGAATACCCAGCAGCTTTACAAGTGGGGCTATTACTATATTTGGTTGCACTATTGGGAATAACCCTATTTGTGAATAAATGGTAAGGACAAACCAATGAATGAATGCAGCAGGAATGCAATGCAGCCAGCGTTCTTGGTACTTTGCCACACGGGCAAAACCTACTTTTTGATCTTTATTATTATTAATTTCTTTGTTCTAGTTATTTTAGTTTTTTATTTTAGCTTATTTTAAATTTATGATGTAAATATATGTACTTAAATAAATACTTTAATTAATTTTGTAAATGTTTGAAATGTGAAAAAAAAAATGAATGAATTAAATTGAATTGAATGGTTTTTTTCTTTTGTATTCAACTTATTTTTGGTTTTTTCTTTAATTTTTTTTGTGCTTTTAGCTTAGCTCTTAGAGCGGACCTGAACTAAATCCATTTGCCTTTCGTCTCGCTTCTTCTCTATCTGACAGAGGCAGACGAAATCCACGGTAATCTAATTTAAGCTCGCGCTAAGATAGACTTAGCCTGTATTGTATATTCTAGTACTTTTACGACGACTTGTTAATAGAGTAGGTACTAACTGCGCCTCGCGGTTTCCCCCACGTTTACTGGGATAAAATGTACCTTATGTGTTAATCCAGATCATAAACAACCTTCATTCCAAATTAATGTAAATCCGTTCAGCCGTTTTTGCGTGAAAGAGTAACAAAAACATCCATACATTCTTACAAAACTTTCGCGTTTATAATATTTAGTAGGAAGGTGACGTTTTACCTGTCATCGCCTCGTCACTCCCATATCCAATTAGAGTAAGAATATTATATCAAAGAGTAAAGCATTTCATATAGGTACTATATTAATCGTCTACATTTGGGTGTTCAAGAACTCCTATTTTGGGACGGTTAAAAATATTCAAATTACTTTTCAATTTCCTTGAGATTTCCAACTTTTTTTTTGCCGGCAAGGTAGTCTTTATCAGCACCAAGCCTTCGAAGCTTATGCAAAAATCTTGTACATTTTCGGAGCGGAAATTAAAGCTGTTATCGCAGGAAATCTCCGACGGCGGCGATTTATCAAACTGTCAAATTCGTGAGTGAAACAAGGACGTATGAGAGACGGGGATATTGTAAGTAACTTACAATGTAATAAAATTAGTTAGCAACAATTGACAGAGTAACTTGTTAGACATGTGTGTGTCATTAATGGGTTGATTACACTAACGAGTGCAGTGGCGAGATAGTACTCGGTTTTTATAAACTGTTTGCCGAGGAGAGACAGTATTTGAACCACGATTTGTTTGCTCGGCTGAGTATGGCCATTTACTGTCTCGCCACTGTACTCGTTCCGAGTAATCAACCCATAAGGGTCTATCTTATAATTACTGCGTAAAGTAAAGTGTCATTAGTACAGCGTGCTTCATTTTTGTATATTATAGTACACAAGTTAAATGACATTTTATTAACCTAAACAACGTTATAAGTATGCCCGTTAAAGCTGTTATCCGTTACCGTACCAATATTTCCTTGAAAAAGTTTAAGTCGGTTTTCTTTATCAAATAATATTTAAATCCATTGAGCACCTACTATACGGAGCTGAATGGCAGACTTTCAAACTTTTCAAATATCTACTATCGTGAAGGCGGAACACGGGAGCACTCTTAAGTTTATTTGTTTCCACGTACAATGTAATATTGCAAAATTGTTTTCTTTTTATTGTCTTTATTCTTAAGTTTTACAAATACGAGTACGTTTTGGTCTAAGAGTAAGTTTTTGAATGTAAATAAAATAAACAAATGAATAAACCTTTACTTTAGCTTGATATTGTTAGAGCTAGATTTGTTAGAGCTGATTCAGCATTAGTTCGCAACATGAACAAGCATAAATTAACTAATGTTAACTCATTTAAATGTCGTTTCAGCCTTTTACCCGAATATGCTTATATTAGTACCTGCGAGTACATTTAAACTCTCGCAACTTGTAACATTGCGTTTAATTATGAAGGCATAATTACTAACCAACTCTGATTTATAATTATTTAAATAAAACTTTAATTTGTTTAGGACCCAAGTTTTGATGAAAATTACTGAAGCTTTGTATATTATTTACTAGTTTCAAAAGTTTAAGGCAATTCAATTTGCAAGAATAGCACAGTTAAGATTTAATACAAGCCCCTGGGGAACATGAAAACGTCTGGAGAACGTTTACTTTTCTTTAAAGTTTATATGTAGTTAGTGACTCTATGTTCTTTTATTTTACGGTCAGTGACTTTTAACTATGTAATAAAAAAAAACTATTTTTAATTGTTCTTAATTCTGACAGGGCGTACTATTTATGCCATGATCTTATGCGATGATAAAAAAAAAGTTAAATTTATCTATACTATCTATACTTCTATACTATCTATACTAATATTATATAGAAGTAAAGTTTGTGTCTTTGTATATTTGTTAAATTGTAAGGGGTAATCTCGGGATCTACTGAACCGATTTTAAAAATTCTTTCACCAATAGAAAGCCACATTATTGCTGAGTGTCATAGTCATATTATATAAAAAACCGAAAAATAAAAAGGCTTTTACGTGGTAGTCAGTTTTGCAAAGTGAATCGGAGAAAAAACGGTCGAATGAAAGCGTTTCTTACGAACGCTGCCTTAACTATGAAAGATATAGGTATTTTTGAGTTCTGGAGAAAAGAGGTGGAGCTTGAAAATAAAAATACGTTTATAGATAAAAATGTGAAAAAATATAAGAGAAAATAAAAATAGTAATATAAAAAAATCTACTTATTACCCGCATAAAGACACGATTTACTACTTTTATCCCAAAATGTTTAAAAAAATGAATGTCCACCCGTGCGAAGCCGGGACGGGCCGCTAGTCCATATATATAAAAATGAAACCCGTTTTCCTTGGTCACGGCATCACGCGTGAATGGCTGGACCGATTTCACTAAAAGAGGGGGTTAAGCACTAGAAGGTTCTTACGGAAAAAAATATTAAGAAAATCTCTCAGTAATATTGAAAAACCCTAAAAACAGCCCTTTTCTTTTTCCCATACAAACGTTTTCTAACTAAAACGAGCTTTATTGCTATTGTATAAAGTTCATATTGAATTGCAAGCACTCACTGTTGTTTAAGTAATGTAGGTATGTTCCTAACGTCCAAGAGTCAATTTCAATCATATCTATCAAAACAGTGTGCGTTGGAGCACAGATAAAACAAAAAAAAGAAAACGAAATCGAATAGTTCATTCATTTGTTTTAAAATTTCGAAGGATTTGACTCCAAGTCATATCAAATTAAAAAAAAGTTGAAACAACAACAAACTGTCAATGTCAGTGTTTTTTTTTCATGGATGAGTTTGCTTTTGTCAACTGATACACGAAACAAATTCGTATAAGTATAAAATTGTAAATAGTGTTTTGTGCAGCATATTTAATTAGGCAGTACCATAGAGAAGTACTGTATGGCAGTACGAAGTCTGCCGGGTCAGCTAGTTACAGATAAAGTTACTTAACACCAAAGCATATTATCGGCGACAGTAATGTTTTCTTCTGATTTTTAAACACATTACATTGGTACTTGGTGCAAATAGATATTTTATGACCTAACTAGCTGACCCGGCAGACTTCGTACTGCCATACAGTACTTCTCTATGGTACTGCCTAATTAAATATGCTGCACAAAACACTATTTACAATTTTATACTAATAATAATATATTACAATTATAGGTACGAATTTGTTTCGTGTATCAGTTGACAAAAGCAAACTCATCCATGAAAAAAAAACACTGACATTGACAGTTTTTGTTGTTTGAACTTTTTTTTAATTTGATATGACTTGGAGTCAAATCCTTCGAAATTTTAAAACAAATGAATGAACTATTCGATTTCGTTTTCTTTTTTTTGTTTTATCTGTGCTCCAACGCACACTGTTTTGATAGATATGATTGAATTTGAACTTTGTACAGAGGTAATAAAGTGCAAATTGACTCTTGGACGTTAGGAACATACCTACATTGCTTAAACAACAGTGAGTGCTTGCAATTCAATATGAACTTTATACAATAGCAATGAAGCTCGTTTTAGTTAGAAAACGTTTGTATGGGAAAAAGAAAAGGGCTGTTTTTAGGGTTTTTCAATATTTCTGAGCAATTTTCTTAATATTTTTTTCCGTAAGAACCTTCTCCTAATAATAACAAATACAACAAAAAAAGAATTAGTGAAATCGGTCCAGCCATTCACGCGTGATGCCGTGACCAAGGAAAACGGGTTTCATTTTTATATATATAGATCATAATTTGCCTACTATATATTTGAATAGATAGTTAGTATTTAGAAAAAAAAAATGTTGGGTTTTGTTAGGTAGGTACACTGAGAAAAATGGCCATCAAAATTCCGATGATTTCACCAAAAAGTACGAAGATTAGCACCAGTTTTTACGGTGACAACTATCATAAGTATGGTTGTCACCCTAAAAACTGGTGCTAGTATTAGTGGTATTTTTGGTGAATTATGAATTCACCTACAGTGCATAATGATTTCACCAAAAAGTACGAAGATTAGCACCAGTTTTTACGGTGACAACTATCATAAATATGGTTGTCACCGTTCTTTTATTCAATTCTTTTAGCGGAATTTAGATGGACATTTCTCTCAGTGTATTGTTGTTGACTCTGCATTTTGTTGTGAAATTATGTATATGTACATTAGGCCGTGGCAGCGCGTCCACGCTGTTTGTTCAGGATGAAACGCGTTGCCTTAGCGATGTTCAAGTTGCCGACTGAATCCCTTCCATATGTAAATAAAATTCAAGAAAATATGAAGGCAATCATATTTTTTAAGAAATCCGCTGGTCAAGATGCAAACCGGGCAGAGGGTTGATCGTGAATCGTGATCTTATCCAGCAGCCTTACTATCTATTTATCGGAAACGGCTTCGTTTTGACAGTTGAAACTTACTTCGACATCAAAACGAAATCAAATTTCGATTACGAGGAAGTTAGCTGATCTTTGCACTCTCTCCCACTAATGGGAAACATTAGAATGTCCTACTCGCGACCTACTCTTGAAATCAAATCACAAAACCACCGTTTGTTGACATAACCGCAATTAAAAGCAAAGTTCAATCGAGCTCCGATTGTGCGCCGCAAACAATAACGCTGAGGGCTTGTTTAGTCTCCATAAGTCTGCAACTGGGTCCAATCTAAATGCTAATATCTGTATTCTGGAACAGATGGCGCGTTCATCGGACTAACTGGAGGTACAGGTACGGTCGCTGTTATAACTGTTTTGTTTAATCTGTGTCTCAAGTATTTACGAAATGTACACACACGCATCGAATTTAAAATTTGAGTGTCTTTTGTCGTAATTATGCTGACCAAGCAAAATTACAGTTTCAATGATGATCAAGTTTTTGAAAAAAATTGCTGACTTGTTTTGTTCAAGTAAAAGTGTTCCGAAACTGAAGCCAGACATTGAAACTGGAATGGATCTAACTATTGAGAGACTGGTTATGAAACATCTGTTAAGTACGAACTCGCATCTGTGGCCACTTATTGAGCCGACCAGCTCTGAAATTAAATTAAATTAAATTTAATTAAACCATTGACCTTATAAAAAGAAAAGTACGAAGATCAAATAGATTAAAAGAACTCTCTTGGTTTCCTAATGATGTAAATAAACTCTATGTTACCTACAGTATTTCCGTTTAAGAGTCTCGTAATTAAGTAAATACTTTATAGAGCATGTAATAAACATCCTTTACTTACACGATTACCCGTGTAAAAGAAAAATCAGCCACCGGACGGATGAGATGGACGGCGCAAGTGACAAATTATTCTGTTAGACGAAACTAACATTAGGGAAGTGCGTGGTAACTGACGGCGGGCCGCGTGATTTATTGTGGCCGGGAGTGACAGCTCGGGGCCGGGTCAGCATAAAAATGGGGAAATTAACTCGGAAAATGTGGCGAGTCAGTGTTGACACTATGTCTGTGGACTACTAATATTATGCGAGTATGTGGAGCTCATGTATAGTCAAGCAGATCACGAGTTGGAAGTTTACTTGTACTTGTGGAAAACTAGTTTTGTGATTTATAGTTTGCTAGTTTTTCCGTATTGTCCTAAATAATAAAGGGGAAGCGATTCAGCAAGAGACAGCTAGATATTGAGCAGAATATCAACAAACATTATCTCATACTTACACAAAAAGTACTTACAGAAAATTTCGCGATCAGAATTGAATCAGAATTATTGATGTAAATTATAATATATTTCTTTTATTCCGAAAATCTGTCTCAACCCAAGTTTAAGATCATGTGTGAAATGGTAAAATGACCTTCCTAACAGTCTGATAGAGTATTTAAATACTTTGTCCAATTGTTTGTAGTGATGATGCAAGGGCAAGGCTCGTATAATTTGACGCCTCTTTAGTCTAAGAAACCATGAAGAAACCGAAACCACCTAGTACTCGTAGTTGTAAAATTAGTTCCATCAAAGAAATTTCTCGAGAAATTCACGGCTCGTTTCAGGCGGCGAATTCTTGACATTATTGTCTGCAATGAAAATCGACATATTTGAACACAAGTCATAAAAAATTAGCGATTTATATTTTTAGTAAATTTTGAGTAAAGTATACCTATCTAGTGCGCTAAACTTGTTATCAGATTCACTATCTATTGAGCGTAAACCCTCTACGCGGTAGGCGTAGACTCGCTACGCTCTGTGATCGTCGATCCGTTTTAAATCGAAGACCGATCTCTCGTTAAATAATGCACATACTACTCTATGAGTATAGACACTACAAGCGTAGACCCACTACTCAATAAACAAGTGAGATACAATGTTTGTAGATATTATTACTCTTTATTAATTACTAGCTGACCCGGCAGACTTCGTACTGCCATACAGTACTTCTCTATGGTACTGCCTAATTAAATATAAACACTGCACAAAACACTATTTACAATTTTATACATAAAATATATTACAATTATAGGTACGAATTTGTTTCGTGTATCAGTTGACAAAAGCAAACTCATCCATGAAAAAAAAAAAACACTGACATTGACAGTTTGTTGTTGTTTCAACTTTTTTTTAATTTGATATGACTTGGAGTCAAATCCTTCGAAATTTTAAAATTCCTTGGTTTTGATAGATATGATTGAATTTGAACTTTGTACAGAGGTAATAAAGTGCAAATTGACTCTTGGACGTTAGGAACATACCTACATTGCTTAAACAACAGTGAGTGCTTGCAATTCAATATGAACTTTATACAATAGCAATAAAACTCGTTTTAGTTAGAAAACGTTTGTATGGGAAAAAGAAAAAGGCTGTTTTTAGGGTTTTTCAATATTTCTGAGAGATTTTCTTAATATTTTTTTCCGTAAGAACCTTCTCCTGATAATAACAAATACAACAAAAAAAGAATTAGTGAAATCGGTCCAGCCATTCACGCGTGATGCCGTGACCAAGGAAAACGGGTTTCATTTTTATATATATAGATAGATTCATACCGCGGCAAGATCACGTCTCATCACTTTCGATTGTTAGACAACATAACAAGGCTACAAAACGCTTTATTGAGACAGCCGTATACATGCATGGACATGCTTATATGCATGCATGCATTTGCAAAATTTGCATGTATGTCTTTATAAAAAGAGTCGACAAATATTTTTATTATTTTTTTTTTCGACCAAAAACGTCTGGTATCGCTTTCAGCTTCTCCCCAACACCACTCCACGCACTTCAAGGCTGGAACACGCCCACCAATGCCAAGGCTACTATTCGGCGTGAACTTGTAACAACGTGCCTCGCATCACAATACTCCTTTACGCACAGACTACCCCGACTACGATTAGGGTTTTTTCAGTGTTTTGCCTCTTTGGCGCACCTCGGTGCGGCTTGAAGTTCCGCACGGCCGCCTCGAGAACTTTCTCAAGTGTGTAAGTCTGATTTATTTTGTGGTTGCTTTAGCACGAGACGTGATTGGTTTATTTGGTTCTCACCAGGGGGTTTGATTTTTTTCTATGGGAAAATTTTCAGCTACAAATTTTAAACCGGATAAGTAGAGTTTATAAAAACTAGGTAGCATTACATTTTGTTTACATTGCTTTTATTTTATTGCTGAAACATAATTGGTAAGCTTCAATTAAAATTATTCACGAGAGTGTTTACAGCCAGCAATAAATATATTGAATTTCTTTTTTCTTTATTTTCTAGAAAAAAGGGATAAACCCCTCTAAAGCTTCGAAACATCTACCTTTGTATCGTTCTGTGCAATAGCATACATAAAACACAGCACGTATCGTAAACTACATTGTCGCTCGAGCCAAGTCTGCAGTAAACTACAGTTTTAAGTTTATTTCAGTTTCAGTATTCTCAGCCAAGTCACGTTTACTGGTAGGTATCAAATCGGTACTCCGAAAGTTTACATACTCACTTAACTCGGGGACAACATTAAATACAACTGTTTGAAATATTGGTAGGTACTCGTATAACAATGTTTGAGAAAGTCGCTAATTTGTCGTGACGGTTAGCAATTTTTGGTTAGCAAAAGTTTTCAAGCTACCTACGACTACGTACGTACTCGTATAATACCCACGTGATAGCGATTATTTATATCACAGAATAAATAATAGTACAAATATTTATTCTGTGATATACGACCTGTTTGGCTCAGTGGTAACATATCCGCCTTACAAGCCAGAGGCCCTGGGTTCGATTCCCGGCCAGGCAGATGTTCGAATGATGAATTTAAATATCTGTTCTGGGTCTGGGTGTTAGTTGTCCTTGTCTTTGTGTGTGTTCAATGGCATCCCCGACACAGGATTTATCCTAGTGGGGAGCTATGTGCGTGAAACGTTTATTTATTATTTATTTATTTATTATAAATAAGCCACACGTGATCACCCATCCAAAACTGATCGGTTCGAAAGCCGCTGCCTGCGATACGAGTATTGGGGATGGTCACATTAAAAATATTCATAAAGATGAGTATATGAGGCCTTTACGGCTTAGCACACCATTTTCTTAAAATCGTGAATTTTGTACCATTATTCTTATTTATCTAAATGTAAAAACATACTCGTAGCTAGTTTTATTCGCCGCGAGCATTTCTATTCATGCTAATTTGTATTTATCAAATTAAGCGTAATATGTTGCCTTTGAAAAAGTTAAAAGTATTCAACAAGCCCAATTAGCCTTTAACTGAGCATGTTTCAACAATGTTGTTTACCCCTGCGGCTATCCCGGCAACACGGCCAGAATAACTTAGCTTTAAAATTCTTTACACGTGTAGCTTTCTTGGAAGCTGTAATCCTTTAAGAAGCTTGGTATGACGTACCCACATACATACTCGTAGGTACATGGAAATAATGAGATATTTTCTTAAGTTATTTCTGTGCCACTTAATTTATGAATGAGAAGACTGGATATACCTTTTATAAGTACTATTGTTAGTTTGATTTGTTTATATTTTGAGCTTATTCGATGGGTTTTGGAGTCAATTTTGCGACGTGGTGGCTGGGGATAGGAAAAGAGAAGCAAAGTAGAGAAAATCATGTTGATAAAATAATTATTGTATATACGAGTATTGTATATTGTATTTATTTCATAATATGCCAGATTACACGTCAATCATAATAAGTATAATTAATTCTAACAATAATGTAAAAGAAAATATATAGCATAGTATACAATTCAATTCAATTAAAAATAATAAATAAGTATAAACGATGTCAAGTATAATAATTAAGTCACATGAAATTAAAATAAAATATAATAAATTCAAATATTAAATTTATAAAATTCATTAAAACTTGATGAGCCATTGTTTTAATTTGCTCTTGAAAGATTGCAGTTTAGGTTGGTAATGAGGTAATTTCTATCGGCAAGCGATTGTAAACAATCAGACCCATGACATGTGTCAATTTGGAGGAATTAAGATAGAGCAAGAGTATTTTAAGTTAACCATTGCTTAAAATGCTCTGACAACTTCTTGGTGACATTAAATGTAACGTGCGAAAACTAGACAGAGAATTATAAGCAGTGATAAAGTTTGAGCAAGGTCTCACCCTACTGTATAACATGCTTTACTATGGTCAGAATGGTCACTCCATACAATTTATCGTATATATTCTTTATACTCGTATTTTTTTGCTGTTGCTAGTTTTAAAGGCAAAATTTGCCTTTAAATCCTAGCTACAGCAGCTTGACGTCAAATGTTAGACTTGCCTTGAGCCGTTAGGCAGTCTCAAAACTTCATCAAAAAGGCTCAACCAGTTTTATGAATACCTACTTATTTATAAAAGCCAAGAACAAAGAAAAACCAAACCAATAATTCCGTAAATAGCAATATAATATTACAGAATATTCTGAGGATAAAGAACAGACGTGGCTAACAACCTCAAGATTAAGTTTGTTAAGTTCCTAGATGAAAACAATGTAAATCTCTTTGATTGTCTTAAGCGACATAAGTATATGGAATTTTAGGTATGATTCTATATCTCCCTTTGCAAAATCATTCAACTCGGAAGTGGTATTCTTCGAGTTGCATAATTGCACAGGTCACAGGAGGCACAGAATTATGTCGCAATGTTTTTTTTTTTTTTTTATTTAGCCCTCACAACGCCTTTAGTGCCAGTTACAGTAGTTCTTTAGAGATTGCTAACATGACAAAAACAGTAATTAAACCAAGAACCATTAAACAATACCATTTATTCCCCTTTTTTAATGAAATTCAATCTATAAGCTACTCAATTATTGTTGAGTTGTTAATTAAAAACGGCAGCGCTCAAATCCTATAACCGTTCTCTTTCCTCACAGACTATAGAGCTACAAATCTACGTACCTACGTACTTACCTACGAGCTCAGATAAACCTCGAGAGAAAGATGGAGCAATGTGTTTGGGTGAAGCTAAGTATTCCTCTACTTTTTCGCGCACAAGCTCTACAGTGCCGCGAGTAGAGAAGTATTGAAATGTCAACGTGTATGTGTTGTATACGAACGCGCGAAAGTGAAAATGAATGTTCCCTGCACTAGGCTAGGCCTGTATCGCAGGGATCAGGTACAAAATTCACAAAAAATAAATTTTACACCTTTCTGAGATAGTCAGGAGGCAAACGACCTGACGAAATTTCGTAGCCATCTCCTCTACATACCCACAACTGGCATGGATGTGCTCGTCGTCGTCTCTAGATCACCAAACCAAAGTAGAGGAGTTCTTGGCTTCACCAAATCTTACACAGAGCTCCATCTTTCTCTCTAGGTTGATCTCAGGCTACGAGTACGATTCAGCCAAAACCTGCCTCAAAGGGCAGCGGGAATGCTATAAGCGCCGTTTATTACATTCTTTGTGCCGGCACAGACGGATTTATTAATTGGGGCGCGGGCTATTCCCTGCATTACGCTTTGATGTCATACTTATTAGGTTGCTTTTTGTGAAACCGCTAGATTTGTACTGTTTAGATTAGCATGTTATGACTATTTATGACTTTTATCGCGATTTTACGGTTGGTCTCATTGTAAAGGTTGATCATAATGATGAGTACAATAATATTCTAGAAAACGTCCGTCATTTAAAATAACACCCCGTGTATGACTATGACTAGATACATGATTTTATTTATTTGTGTTGTTGATCTGCTCAATTTTCTCTTGTAACTAAAGTAAATAAAATAGATCACTCAACAATATAGTATGTGTTATAAACCTGTAGATACGTGTAATTTAATATAACTATGTACTTATTACCTTCACACGTTCAACCTTCACACGCTATGTTCTAAACATTTCATCACTTAACCTCACCAACCTATTAACCTTTTTTTTTTTTTTTTTGGGGGGGTGGGAAATCATCAAATGACTCTGCCCACTCTTGGGCAGAGCGGAAGGGAGTGTCAGACTTCTACTGACCAAAAACCACCCATGTTCCTTCTACGCCCTTGTGACGCCGAGGCCGCGGTAACTTCTACCCGCAGCCCCGACGAGCATGGGCCCTTTTGGGCCCCTTCCATGTTGCTGACATCTCTTTGAGGCGCGCGTGGAACACGAACGCGCCGTCGACACGGCCTGTGTCGTCATAAGACGGACGGACAGCGAGCTAGCCCAATAGCTCACCGTCCACAAGCCCGCGTCTACGGTGGCCGGAGGTCGTCACGTGACCCCCGACGCCCGGAGCGCCTCCCACTGCGGCTGGGACGAGAGGTTCTCTTCCTCTCACGTTCCGCCACCTCCTTCGCTAGCATCACTGCTTCGCAGAAGGAGGCGACGGCGTCCCATTCCTCCTCGCCCCGGACCATGGCTTGCACCAGGGCCGGACGCGAGAGATCGCCGCCGCCGATCGCCGCTACGAGAACACGGCGGGGCTCCACCCAAGCGGGGCAGACCTCCACGGTGTGCTCCACCGTGTCCTCCGGCCGATCCTCACAGTAACCTATGAACCTATGAATTCATTTTTAGACTAGAGCGAAAATATTTTTGCTGTAGATTTTTCTCAAAGATCGATCATCATCGTATTTAACCTTTAATCCTCCCACCGTTGGGATACAAGTCTACTCTCGAAGGGTGATTAGGCCGTATTCCACCACGCTGGCCAAGTGCGGTTTGGTGGATTGACATACGCTATTTAATTACTTCTCCGGACGTATGCAGGTTTCTTCACGATGTTTATCACCGAAAAGCCAGTGGTATGTAAATCCGTACATAAGTTCCAAAGAACTCATGGGTACGAATCGGAGAATAGCCTTATAATAAGAATAATAATAAATTAATTTTTTAACTTGCATACAATACAAGAATAATAGAAGGAAAGGGAATAATAATGGGGAGAATCCTAGCGGGGAGCTATGAATGTGAAACGTTTTTTTTAATTCAGTGATATTTTCTTTAAAGTTTCATCGCATTGCGACAGACGCTGCGCAAAACGATACAAACGACATTGTCGCTTACCCCCATTTTTGATGCCTACAATGGAACAACGATAAAAATCACACCGTCCTCGCCCTTTTCATGAATCCTAATATTTCAGGAATGGGCATTCGGTGACACGAAAAAAATATTATCTCGAATGAATAAACGATGAATAAATCATTCTACTAAGTGTTATCATCAACATAAATCGAGGTCTGTTGAACGTCGCGTTTATTTTTCAAAATGGACCATTATTCTACCTCTACTTAATTTTCTAACGGTCCAGTGACATTGGACTTTTGAAGTTGAATTATTTGATACTCAAAAGTAACTTAAAGCATACGACGAATTTAACTTTTTAACTACTTTATTATTAATAGAAAAACGACCCTCGAAGATTGTGGATTTCCAAATTATTTGCATACCCATTATTGTGTCCATTTATCATAAATAAGGTATCATTAGATAGGACTCTTTTTATTCAAAGACCTACTTTTATACTAATAATTACTTAGATACTTAGAGTTTTTTTTTTTGTCATCTTAATTACATTGTAGGAAAATGTAGGGCTAATTGTTAAACAGATATTAAATATCAATAGACACTCCGAATTGCGATACATGATCAACATTTTTTAAAATAATCTCGTAACAATTTTATAAAGTTACAGTCTAATATATTAGAGTGCGGTGGCATGTGGCGCTACTGCAAATTCAGCGAATATACGAGTACATGAAAAGTCATATTTTGTTGAGAGCTTTCCTAGCTTTCTAAGTAAGAGGATTAACTAGCTTGGACGGATTATAATAAAACGAAATGGAAAGTGGATTTGCTAATTTTCTTTGGTACCTTTACATATTTTTGTGGTTTATATTTACAAGCATAAGAAAATAAAACATAATTATTTTTACAAAAAAAAAAAAACAAAAACCGACTTCAAGAGACCGACTATTGAGTTATTCATCTATTTGTCGCGCACGTACCTAATGCTAATTTAAGACTTATACGGACTACGGACTTATATGGTTTTCACATGGATACCATTATCAGAACTGGACTAAATTGAAATGGGAGCAAATGGGAAGCGTCAGATTTCTAATAAAAAAAGAATCATCAAAATCGATTCACCCAGTCAAAAGTTATGAGGTAACAAACATAAAAAACATACAGTCGAATTGAGAACCTCCTCCTTTTTTGAAGTCGGTTAAAAATAGAATTATATGACAAAAAACGAGAGATTTTATTGTGTTCAACTTTGGCTGGACACGACTGGTGTATTCATCCGATATAGATAGGTAAAAGTAGTTTCAGCTCAGTTTTAGGCTCTGCACGATTTTTGCATTGAGCCATTGTGAACTATATCTCATTTTAAAATAATAATTATATAAGAAGATAAGAGATTAATTACAGAAGATTGCACAATTTGCATTTTATATAATAAGTTATAAAACTCTCATAAATCATTTCACAGCAAGAAGAAGTCATAAATTTCAATTTATTCTTTCAAAGCAAATAACTTGTCAGTACTTATAAACTTGGTACGCCAAGTTAATAAGTACTTATTTCAAACTTGCTTAACGAATAAACTTTTGTTAACTATCAAAGTTGTGACCCACTCCTTTGACCGTACAATTCAATGCTTCCGAGGAAGCGCCAACAGCTCAGAAAGCATTTCTATTCCGGGGACGACGTCTCCAATGGCCTTATTCTAGCGCACACAATATTATCTCGGTCACTGTTTCTCTCGTTAGAAAAGTAATGAGAGTGAGAGAGACCAGGACAATGTCACACGAGCCATAATAAGCCCCTGACCTGACACCGTTTCATCCTGTAAAACTTTAACTCGTCCATCTCTCCCGCTGAAAGGCGGTAATAGCTGTGTGCATATTTAACAGCCGGTTTCTCCGAAGTTGGGTACAGTTGACAGCTGAAGCAACTGTGCAAAGTACGTTATACATAATGTAGGGTCGTACTTTTAAGTAGTTTGCGGCAACTGAACCTCGCGACCTATATCTACTCGTATCTCTATAACCTCTGGAGCTTGACCAATTTCGCTCACATTCGAACTCAAAACTTTGTATTGAAATGCATGCAAAAGATTGAATGAACTCACGTTACCGCGGAACAAAACTATAAACATACAAACGCCAATTCGTTCCGGACTCTAAGCCCTTCGCTTGGTTAATAAACACTGATTTAAGTTAGTGACATTACTTAGATCTGCGTACTACATTTATCAATTGCGCAAAAAGTTAAATTATACATTAAGCTAAACAATGTTTATAGGACAATAATATGAGTAGTAAATTTAGTTCAACATCATTGTATTTTTGTATTTGGCATTCATAAGTGTACATTGATGTACCCATATTTGAATAAATTATTCTGAATTTGAATAAATTAGTAGTCGTAGCTCACCTCGCGACTGTTGCTGAGTGTACCTGTAGACAGGTGGCTGGGTGGCTGTATAAATGGGAGTTATGACTCCAGTGGCAACTTGTGACTACAGTAGATTAGGAAAGTTAGGTCATGTTATACCGGCTTTGAATTTTGAAACGATGTTACGTAAACATAGTTTTGAAAGTTTTGGACTTAGCTTTTCATACAAGGATGAGCTGGGGTTTTTCGTATTTCTTTTATCTTTCTGGTTTAGAAAGAATCGTAAACGTGAACACACTACATTCTTGGCAATCTTCGTAAGAATTTCGCGCGCTACAGACTCTTTGAGCAACTTGCGGAATTCTGAAAACTATGCTCTAAACTTACGCAAGTGGCCTGACAAGTGTGTACTTACTCGCGCCTAATATAAACGCAAAAGTGGATATTCCCGGTATTTGATTTGAAATAGACTTTGAAAGAAAACCTCGGTATTTTTGCGCTGTTAGTCAACGAGAACCAATAAGAACCAAATGTTTAATTCAATCTATGTGTCAAAGACATCTCAATCGAGGCGTATTTAATTCACCGGCTCGTATTCCGAGACGTTTTCAGTGGGTCGAAATTGCCGAATCATTTTTCAGGCCCGACTTTTAAACATTTTATCAAATGGATAACAGGAATTTACCGTTGTTTATAAGAGCAACTTCATCCTTATTCTGAGAATAAAAACACAAAGCCCTTTGTAAAAATACCCGCGTAAATTAACGTCTCGGTGACTCCATTCTTTTTCCAATTTTTCAAGTCAGATTAATGTGAAAATCTTCGCTTTGTACCTACTATGGCTTTAATTAGAACACCTCTATTTGTTTTAAAATAGACAAGCTTTTTTAATCATTATCTGCTTACTAACTAGTACTTACATGACACATAGTTTTAAATTTAAATCGATCATGCTCTGTATCACAAAATCGAGTAGAGCAATTTTACGTAGATTTAAATTCCCAGTCAATTACTATATTTGTTACGCTTTCACGCCTTAACTACTCAAACGATCATCATAAACTTTCCATTCACGTTGTCATGGATACAGAAATCGACATAGGTTGCTTTTTATTATTATCAACACCGTTTTTCATTACCGTGGGACTCAACTATATAGTTGAAATATAAATAAGAAATAATCTTATACCAGCTACACTACACAGTAATGTTGTATAGATTGTAAACTGTACATCTGCCTACGAGTACATATACCCTAACACCAAACAAACGAATCATCACAATAGCACAGAACTTATAATATGATAAGTACAAGTACATTCAAAGTTTGTTCCGCATCTATTCTCAGCAAGTCGCTCGACACGCGTCCTTTTGGAGCCTGTTATCAGCGACATTGTAACTTCGATACTTCTATTTGTATTTATACTGACATCGGTACAGGAAACAGCGATCAGTTCCCCTTCACATCACAAGTGTCTGAAGCTTCAGATGTGTATGAATTTGATTTTAACCGTGATTATTGTCATTTCATACAGAAATTATGTCAGTTTTAAATGTTTGTTTTGACTGAAATTCAGATATGACAACTTGACAAGTGAAAGAGCTGAATGGAAGAAGTGTACATACTGTACCGACCCCACGTAGGTGTGAAAAGGGTAAGAAGATGATGATGTTTTGACTGAAATAAAAATATTGCCGTACATATACAGACAGGAAAAGTTTGTCACTGTGTTTAGTTCTGTAATCTAACGAAAATCCAATTTAATATATTAAATTTGACGAGATCAATTTTCTGTGAGTTTTCGTAATGACCTGTAATGTAAATGTTATCAAATAAAGCAAGATAATAACATAATTGAATAAATCCCGACAAGCTGATAATCTTTAAGCGGCTATACGGGTTTTCTTGAATCATAGTAAGAACAGATATGCTAAGAACACTCGATCAAGTCACCATACAAACAAAAAAAAACTAAAACATCGGTTAAACAGGCAGACATTAATCTTGCAATGCACCTTATCGTATTCATCGAGGGTATAAAGTTCCATTAACAAACAGAAAATGGTAATTCATCCAAACCGTAGAGCCATTTCCAGCGTCACGTCATTTCGCCTCAAGTGGGAACAAAAGCGGCACTCACAATGCAAGACCACCGAGTGGAGATACGAGCTCGCGAGACGTGCCCGAGTGCCGAGACGAATGCCGACTTCTTCAGGCTGGAAGATTGTACTTGCCAATCGGTTTTCTAGCTTTTAATAAGTGACTGAATTTATAAGTAAATTAAATTGTACAAAATTACTGCACATTCAATTAAGTTATTTTAAGTAAAAAGTTTTAGGTATGGTGTTTTATCTCTCCTGAAACTTTTTTTTACGTTTCTCTAGTATGGCCCTTGATTTAGAATTAGAAGATCAATTTTAATTTTAGGCTCTCAGACATTAGACATTCTTTGAAGAAATATTTTTAAAACTCGAGTTATATAATTAAGGGTATCGGCTCTACGGTGTTAAAAATTGCTTTAAGTGGCTGTAGACTAACTAAACAGAGAATCAGAATATAATTCTTCTGTCTGCGTGCTTCATTTTCGGCGACATCGTCGCTTACCAACAGGCGAGATAGTGGTCAAATGCAGACTTCTTCGCGTTAAAAAATTAAATCAAAAACAACTAAATATGGCTAGAAACCCGTCACCGAACAGGATATACAATCAAGTTATCAATTGACCTCAGCCCACCCTTATAACCTTTTTCACCTTCTACCCAATATCACATGACAGATTTGAGAGAATGTATGATACATTCTCTCAAATCTGTCATGTGTTTACAACAATCGTTACATACATTATGTATGTAACGATTGTTGTAAAACAAGGTAGTTGTTACGTACCTACTTAAAAGATTTTACTTATTGTTATTTAGAATTACTCGTATTAAAATGTTGCTTCCATTGTTGCAGAGCCAGCTGTGGGACGAGTTCGAACTAGAGGACGCTACCTTCGCAGAGTGCAGCATCAACAACGCAAACAACAGCTTCCAGGCAAGTCAAGGAAAGCAATACGCTTCGTGCTTCTTCAATATTATTGTGAAAACTAAAACTAGCGACATTGTTATAATATTGGAATTACTGCGGCTTCTTTTTAAATGCTACAGTATTGCGTGAGGCCACCATTTTCGTTTAATTACTTTTTTTTAAATGTACCATCATTATGGTGGCACTTACTATATACAACCGCTTTAGCATATGACGCAAACTTTTCAGAGCTTTCAGCTGTGAGCTTTTCTTTTCAGGCTTCCGTGTCTTATAGCAATATCTTTTTTCTGGTGCGGTTATAAAAAAGTCATGAATTTACGTAGGTGATATTTCTGTGTCAGGTCTGAAGTCCATTACGTTACGGTTGGCAACCTTGATTTCTTAGTAATGTAACATACCTACCCAAATCCCACAACCAATTAAGTTTCTGATTAGGGTTACCACTTACACTCAATTCAATATTCCGGGGACCGTTGCAGAATCTATTATGGAGGGTTACTGGCAGATTTTAAACATGTTAGACCCTTATAAGCCCCAAGATCTTTTCAGCACACGATTTACAGATCTATTTTTATGTGTTTAACGATACGTTTTCATTGGGAAATATTACGCACTTATTAAATGACGTTCTAGAATTTCTGGGACATTTCTTACATACAGTGAAACTGTTTGGTTCGATTCCATTGGGATTAAACTTGTCGGAACTCGAGATGGCCGTTCTTCATCAGACATGGTTCTACGGCGTGGGTATAGCGGGCGAGGAGAATAAGACATTCCATGTACTTTAATCAGCTTTATTACAATTACCGATAATTATTTTTTTACAGAGAAGGTAGGTAGATTATAATTTGCTTCGATATAAATTGTGAACAAGGTGTTCCACTAAGTAACGAGCACTGTTCACCCCTCAACGTCCCAAGTAAAAAGTGAGCTCCTCGGAGCGCGTCCGCGCACCCTCACTAGTGCCTCTGCCGGACCAAAAGCAAACTATTGCCGCCCGCTGATTGGCTGCCAGACTCACGCGTCACCCGGCCAACGACCAATCAGCGAACAGCGCACGTCACAAAGAGTTACACCAGAGATGGCGCCACTTCACACAACTCTAGTTCACCAAAACTACACTAGGTGGCGCTTAACTAAACAATTACAAAAACTACGCGCCGTCAAACTCATAAATTCTCCTCTCTCAACATTAGGTAACTAGTTTAACTTCCAATATTGTTCCTTTCAACTTACACGATTAAATAAACCTAAATAAATGTTAGGATTACTTAACATAACTTCTGCCTCTCTGAAATAGTCAACGTCAAAGGGTGATTCTAAAAGAAATCGTAAGTACTTACCTAAAATTATGTTCATGAAATATTAATTTTGTTCCTCTGTTTGAAAACAAGTATTTTTGTTTTTACTCGTATTTTTGTTATTAAAAAACTTTACTGCTGTGTGTAATGCTGTACCTAACAGCTGTAGAAACAAAAATTTCAAAAATAGTATGCCTTTTCATTATTATTTTCAAGCTTACATGACTCGACTATATGATCATGATTATGATTAACTGACGATTCAAACCTCACCTGCTACGATTCACTTTCATCAGAAATAGTTTTTTTTAATTTTAGTAATCCTTGATCACTAATGTGGAATTTGACTAAAAGCATCCGTTTGACTCCACTATCGCTCAAAATGGATGGCATAGCACCAGCAATGGGAAATGGAAAGAAAATGTCTTTTAGCTTTCGAAATAGACACTGCGTACTGGAAAAACAAGGATCAGTTTCCTTCCATATATCAAGCTATAGATTTTTACTCGTAGCACCTTTGATCCGGACTTTGCACTCATTCCGTGTTTTGTGCGCCAAAGGCTTCGAGTTCAATTTTTGGTACCTCTGTAAACGGTTACTTCGGTGGAAAGGGCGCAGTCATCGGGTTTTATGGCCACCGCTTTATAGCCGTAGAAACGTGCCGAGAATCACAGGCTTTAGGTATTTACATCCTAGGTAGGTAGGCTGTACATCTCGTTTTATGCTTACCGATAATAAGCTTGTTTATTATATTCACTGTAGTAAAAACTGGTTATTAGCTTCGGAATAGCTGTCTCGGCAGCCTAAAATTGGCTACTAAATCCATGGTTTACAATTTTTTAAAATTAAATATTGCATAAGTAGTGGTGTCCTACAAAAACCTACAAAAAATGTTGTCCTAAACTTCTTCTTCTTCTCCAAGTGCCTCTCCACTAATGAAGGTTGGCAGTCAGATTCTTAAAATTCTCTTTGTCCTAAACTAAGTAGTAAAATTAATTTTAAAACTGTCAAACACAAACATGTGCCCTTAAGCTTTGCCCTTCTATAGCTCATTAAACGTTTCATAGCCGTGTGCTACATAGCTAGTGACCGTATCCTAATGCAAGGGGTAGAACTAAGGGGGAGACAATATAATTTGTAGTTATTACCAAAGTTACTTAATTAGAACGCAAGTCAAAACTTTACCGTTTTAAAAACATACCTAATACGTAACCTATATTTGTGATGATTGGTTAAACTTCATATACCCATTCTAAAATATTATTATTATACATTGTACATTATTGAAAGCAACTTTAAGCATGGGATCAACCGTGAAATCGCAAAAAAGCTGTAGCCGTGTATAATTATGTTGTTCACTCTACTCGCGGCTTCAAGATACGGTCCATAGTAAAAGTAGTTCATAGCAAGAGCAATGAAATCCTAGATTGTGTCAAGTGTTTCACCAGACAACCTATTTTAGTAGATCAGTCATCAGCAAACAACAAACATCCTAGCGCCGAGTTGCCGTCATAATGATAATGTAGGTACCAACTTTAGTGTTATACCAAAACCATGACCCGAATGAGTTTCAGCGTCGCAAGTAATCTCTGGCAAATAACTCGTCTCTTAAATCTTAATCATAAAGGATGCTCCCTTTAACAAACGTTACGACCTACATAGCATGACGAGATTGAACCAAATGAGACACGTGAGAGCTGAATTTATTTCGTGAAACGTTTAATGCGCATCAGAATGTGTCCACCAATTATATAAACTGTGTTTGCATACTAAGGGGCGGTTACATCGATCGTTAAACAAATTATAAAACTAAGTTCTGTTTAAATTGCTTGAAAATTGGAGTTTAGAACTCGATTCAACGAGTAAACTGAGCTTGGGTTGAATTGATCGCATTTAAATTCTGAGAGAAAAGCTGAATCCTAAATCTTTTTCGTTTAAATATTGTACAGGTGCTATAATTGTTTTCTTGTAGCCATGTTTTGCAGCGCTGCTATGTTGTCTTATATTTCTGTTGGATTTTGTACGAAAACTGTTATCTTTTGGAGTTTAATTAAACAACATCCAGTTTATTGCACGACACCCGCGCTGGTTGTGTTGTATCACGATGGCAGGGTTTGTTTAAATTGAGCCCGGCCATAACAGTTAGCTATAATCGATTCGGGCTCCAGTTTAGTGATACGAGAGTACTTATACTTTGCCCCGAGTCTACTAAGCAGTTGCTACAGAATGAAAATGAATTGCCGTATTTTGTCCCGGCTATTTTGGAAGCGTTTTTAAGTCGTTACAATATGTAGAATATAAACTAAATATGTAGAGGTATATAGAGGTATATTTAGGTTTTATTTATTTTGAAAATTGGACAACACTCCATGGTCCATGGACGGTATTCCATGGACCTGTGACCATGGCCCATGTCATGCCACGACTTATGTTTCAGATTTCTCTAATTTCTTGATGTGACGGTGATGGTAACCTTTCTATGGTCATCTTTGTGATGTTTTCTTTTGACTATGATGAGGTTTTTAATACCTTGTTTATGCGTTCACTTGTTTACACAATTGAGGCCAAGGTTTTTAAGAATATATTTGTTATGACATTATTTTTGATGTACCAACAATAATCTGTAACTAACTCGCGATACCATACATCAGTGAGTTTTCTGAGCAATTCTCCCGGCACTTCCCGGCGACACATCGACCAAAACATCGTAACAATAAAAAGCTACGAGTGCTTCATCACCTTCCTGCCTCCGAAAATGGGGTCATCGTGTTACAGGTACCATTGACTCGTCCTGACAGTGTGCTGTTAACAAAAACACCATTTGTCACCGCTAACTGGGTCGCGGCCTCTCAGCACCAAGTGGAAAATTGGAAGAACGATATTTTCCAGCGATGTTCTATATATACGTACATGGTGTTTTCAGCAGGGTCCTCTGAGACAAAAACTTATCTCGTGAGCAAATTAGTTTCCACGTCATTGTCAGAATCCGTTGCCGGCTGTTCGTGCCAAGACGTGTCCCAAATCGCATTGACTTAAAGACACGGCGCAGATACGGCATAAGTTCAAGCTTTTAGCCAAAGAAAAGTCACAAATAATAAGCTGTCAAAACATTATATTCTACAACGCAAATAAGTGATGGATCGATCAAGAAACCAGTAATGTCGATACTCAGAGACGGGCTGCATTAGACCGTAGGTAGGATTACTTAGCTCGTTGATTACAAGAACCTGTCAACCATCCATCAATTATGGATCTTGGTATATTGGTAAGGTTGCTTGGGCTCTAGAGGATGCCTATCTACGTTACAGCAATAGTATTTTCGGATTACGAAGACTGTTTTGGCTGTCAGTCTGTGGCTTAGTAATAAACAAATAAGCAAAATTGGCTAAAGGTGACCCGCGCTTCGTAAAATAACTACCGCATTTTCAGTTTTTATAGACTTATGAGTAGGTTCATATAGGCTGGTTGCTAGCTTATATTAGTTCAGAGTTCTCAAGCTCAGATGAACAAGAAAACTTATTATTTCTTTCCGGATTGTCGCCAACAAAAGCCAGTTGCAGCGTTTGGGAATTGAGTTCACAGTGGTGTCGCGGAGCCCGTGACGACAACTGGGAATTTCAAATAAAAAGTATCTTTTATAAGTTCTTATGATGAACGAGCCTTGCCAAATGCTCTTCAAAATAATTCCTACCGCTTAGCAGTGAAAATATACAAATAGATCCCCAAATACCGCATTCGCATAAATGATTATATAGTGCCATGTGAAAAGAATGATAAAAGTTGTCACCATTGTCAAACAATAACACTTACGAATCTCCAAACCCTCGTTCGTCATCGTCATCCCGCTATTAAACCATAGCCGAGTGGTTTAACGATACGCCGGGTTATGGGTTATAAATTATGACATTTCGCGAAAATCTGCCGCCGGTAATGAACCCGCGGCCATCATGCTGTTATAGCCATTGAGATCGCTATATTACTCCGTATCTAAGTGGGATACAAGGGGGAAGTTGAAACCTTAAAAGCCTTTTCTTGTATTTTAAAATATATCCGGGTGAAGAGCACAGTGCAGTGTCGCACGAGCTTTTAAAGGTCAAGGGGTGTAGAAAACGAATCGGATTTTTTTTATTTTATTGAAACTTTTTTCTAAAGCACCTTTTTTTTATTCAAAAATAACCAGCAGTACTTTTACAGTGCGATCCACACTCAACTGTAGAGTAAGATTTTAATGACGAAACTCAAAATGATTCGTCACTATTCTGGTGCGACCAATTAAAATTTATCTAGTAGGTATCTACTATTCTATCTAGCTATAGACTATCTAGCTATGTTCTTCATACGTTGCCAGTTTTGTTCACAAAGTCCGATGGTCTTCCACTTAAGTTTACAGATAAGTTGGCACGACCGTCCGAGTGTTTATTGAACGTGTTGTTATAGCGCCGATGTTCCGATGTCAGTGCCCTTTCGCCATCTGTCTTCCAGGACGTATTGGCATAGTTCCAGCTTGTCTGCGATTATTTCTCGCGCTTTATCAGTAGCTGAATTGAGATTTATTCCATTAGTGCGAAAAAATACTTGCCTACTTGTATGTAAGTAGATATACAGAGTTATAAGGAAGGGGTATGCTAAGCCGAAAAGGGCTCTTAGTACTCATCATTATGAACAACTTATACTGTGGGACCAACCCGGAAAAAACAGCTGTTCTATACATTTTTAACCGACTTCAAAAAAGGAGGAGGTTATCAATTCGTCTGTATGTTTTTTTTATTTATTTTCTTTTTTTTTTGTTTGTTACCTCATAACTTTTGACTGGGTGAATCGATTTTGATGATTCTTTTTTTATTAGAAAGCCGACGCTTCCCATTTGGTCCCATTTCAATTTAGTCCAGTTCTGATAATGGTATCCATGAGAAAACCATATAAGTCTTAAATTTGCATTAAGTACGTGCGCGACAAATAGATGAATAACTCAATAGTCGGTCTTTTGAAGTCGGTTTTTGTTTTTTGTTTTGTAAAAATAATGTTCTTGTGTCGAGTCTCAATGATATTTTTCTAGTTATTTAATTTAATTTTTTCCCGAATTCCATGTTTTCCCATAGTAAAAGTTGTTCATAATGTCGAGTACTATGACTCTTTTTTGACGTAGCATACCCTTTCCTTATAGCCTGTATAATTTATTGAATCAGGCAGAACTTCCTGGAAGTTCAATCTTCTCACAACTGTTTACAAATAATTAAGAGTAAACAACAAAAGTGTGTCAACGAACAGTTTTTTGTAAGTTTATAGCTTTTTGCCAAGACGATGTCGCGCGCAGCTGTTGCAGATTTTAATTGAAAGGTTTTTAAAGTGCGTTAGTACTGTTCATGTACGTTTTAATATGTTTAAAATTAATGGGTTACATTATGATTGTTTTCAAAACCCTTTTTTTAACTAACGATTTAAAAAAAATTGTCGTGTGACAGACTTCACGTGATTATGTCAAGTCCGCTTAAATTTTTCTGACACCTTCTCACTGACGCAAACTATCAAAAAGCAAGGCGGAGAATTTCAAGCAACGACCAATTTTTAAACGAGGTTTAAAAGTAAGACCCAATTTGTAGTGACCGACTCAACTAGGATAACTCTTATCAGATCCTCTCAAGGCTCTTATTCCGGCGAGTGAGATATTATCTCGGTCCCTGTTGCTCTCATTACAAATTTCATAACAGTGAGAGTGACCGAGGTACTCGTAATCTGATAATCTCGAGCGCCCGAGAATAGGGTATATAACGATCCAACTTTCAAGTTCCATCTCGAGCCTCGTAGTCTTTGATCGCGTGTATTTAAATTAGTTTATTAACTTTTTAATGGAGTGCAATACAAACTTCACAGATCACTAATGACAGTTATAAAAGTGTTTCGTACGAAATCGTGAAACGTAACTTTTGATGTGTGACCTTGTCGGAACGTGTTTCATAGTTGCGCAATTAAAATTACAATGTAGTTTTATAGATGTGTTTCTCGAGGAATTACGACATGGAAGTTACGACTTGGATGAGTATCTTATTTTGTATTTTATGCACTAGCTCTTAGGTGGGAGTAAGTTTTAATAAGATGAGAGGGTGCTCTTAGAGTATTGGGTACTTGAAAAATAGAAGTGTGAGAGTGGGATGCACTTATGTAATTATACGTGCATCCTTTTCAAGTAGCGCCGGTACTTGCATCGTGTGTATTTTCTTTTTGTGTCTGTCTTTTTTAGGCCACTTGACGATTCCAGAAATGGCTTAATGACTGTTACCCATGATTGATTTACAATTTTTCGTGTCAACGGTGAGCAACGGTAGTGTTCAGCGGTTTCAGAATTGGTCACCCATCCGAAGCCTGACTACATCATCCGCAACGTGTTTCTGCTTAACATGAATATCTGCAAAGAATAGCTGATTTAGATATTCCTATTACAAGCATTAGGATACGTGTCCTCTAACTTTTTAAAAGTCGTTTGACTATGTTGCAATTTCATGAAAATGGCATGTTGTCTACGTTTTATATTTTTGAGTCAAAAATATTTTACAACAGTAAAGTTCCAATATGCTGCGCTTATCTCAATTTTATGTCTCATTAACTGGACAGTTTCCTGGCAACATTGTGTTCTTTCAACCGGAACATATTTTTCGCTTGCATTTTATTTTACTACCGGCGTCCAGCAATATAAAATTCGCGAAAAATATCCAGACGGGCTTTGTAGAGAGCTCTACGAACAGCTATGAGCGCTACGCCGTAGCGTAGCGTAGGTCTGGTTCTACTGCGTAGACTTATTTATTTTTACTAGGGTTAGTACTGTTTGCTTGGATGATTTATTCTAATTTTGCCAACTAAATTGCTCTACTAAAAAGTAATGATAGTTTGTATAATAACTAACGCCATTATATTTTTATCTATTTAATTAAATTCTAACTGACTCGTAAACAACACACAGCCTTAACCGGAGCGGTCTTTTATAAGTTACAACTCACCAAGAAACGATTTCAAAAATTTCATTAGACAAAGGTACGCGTGCCTAGATTTGAATGAAAGTTAATAAAGAAGATGTTTATGACCTGGTTACAAGGCTTAACAAGAAGATGCTTTACATCCCAAATTAAGGCAAGGTTTCTGTAAGGCAACGGGTAAAAAAAACCCCAGCATATCATCATCATCATGCTGTGCTTTTTAAATGCTGATAACTTAACTTCCCAGCATATGGCTAGTGCAATTATAACTGACACTAGGCTCCATTATCAAGATTGATAGTTTTCCTCGCAGCAATAATCTTTTTTGCACTAAAGCAAATTGCTCGTGCGATGCGATGGCCGCACTAACGGCCCGTATTAGTAGCAGTAGGACAGTCCGTGCCGAACTTTACAGCCGCTATGACTTTACGATCTCGATCGTCTCTGTAAAAAATTGTTTTGATTTCGTGTAAATATAACACTTTTAAAGTATTTTTCTTGACTAATACACATGTATTAGACAAGCACACACACACACATGCATACTAGACTAGACAAATTACACAAACACAAACTTACACAAACTTGTTTTTATTTGTAGATTTAAAAACAGTTTGATTTAAGACAACTCTGGGGGAGTTGACTCGTTCCTCCTTATTTCTTAAGTGTCTAACGTACTGCTAGCGATTTGCAATTATTATCTTTTAATTGAAGTGCGTAATAATTAGTGTGCAGGCAGTGAACTGTTATTATCAAAAAATTATACATTGAAATTGTAAACAATAAAGAAAAAAAATGAGGCACATCTTTATATTTTGCGCTACAGAATACATCAGTGCATTGCTAAAGCAAGTGTAAGTTAACACCAAACCGTACCAAAAAAGTACCTAGTAAAATATGATCAGAAGAGGTTGAAAGTTTGATTGTATTGCACAGCCAATGTAGACAGATATATGAGATCACCTCATTACCATTAGATTTCAGAGCGGTCATAATGTCCCGGTCACTATTCGTAGTGCTATAGGTGTTTATTTATACGTTGTTAGTAGGCTCTCTTGGGGGATATAACCACGGGCCAGTGGGTACTCCGGCTTAGTTAATATTTATGCACTGTTTACTTACTTATTGTGAACACGCAAGGTCATTTAGAACATTTACTTAAGGTCGTTTACTGCTTTTATTGGTCCATACGTGAATCGGCTGTTAATTTGTGTGTACTTCGCGTTAATATCATTAAGTCGATGATGACTAGCTCTCTGTTTCTCAGTGCCATTCTTTGTTACTTTGTCATAACAAAAGCACAAACAATTATTAACATGGTTTTCACACATTTTTGTTATAATTAAACACGGGAATACTCGCGTAAAAATAAAGTCGAAGGAAGGTCACCGAATGTGACCGAAACTAGTCGTATAAGACGACTTAATTTTTACGTAAGTATTCCCGTGTTTAATTATAACAAAAATTATTGACGGTTTTCAAGGAAGAATAGAAAATACTAGCCACTTTTAATCATAATAAAAAATGGCCTCAATATTTGAGTGCACTTAGTATTCTCAAAAGACCACTGGCTGTCGCTTCACATCCCTGTCTTGTAATAAATATTGATATCCATTAGGCCTATAGAAAACAATTAAGGTTCCCCAAGTGGTGAGATAAAGTTGTCTCGACGGACCGCCCTCTACCCCCGAGATTCGACTTTACACAGCTTTTACACCACGATTTAGCGCTTAAATAGGGTTGCCATACTCGTATAAGAAGAAGTTTCGTTTCTTTGACAAAAATATCGACTAATCGAAAATTCTAAGATTTGGCGAAGACCTATTTTTTCTTTAGGTAAATTAAATGCCAGCATTCTAATGTGTGAACCATAATTGGTAACTGACTAGTTCACCACTGACTAGATATAAATACTCAATTTTAACCATGAAATGTGAAAGATATAGTATGTATTTTTATTTATTGATTCTTCATTTTATTTTTGTAAGTATAGATAGATAAAGTAAGACTTGATAAATACATATATCCTAACAATATCATAATACACATCTTTGGCGTAAAATAAGCTCTACCGGAGGCTTTAGAACATTCATTTTGCTATATCAACTCATACCTACATCTGACAAGGAAAATATAAAGAATCAGCAACCCTAACGAACCCAATTTGCCGGCAACTTGCTCCGCGAGAGACAAGTGCTCTCGGCACTCTTAAAAAAGCGTAATTGTTTCTGAGAACATAAAAGTCGGTGAAAGACGATTACCTTCCTGCTAAGACCATTCAGTTTTGATGCAAACTGCTTTAAGGATGAATAGTGGGCATTGCATTAAAAAGCTTCATCATCATCCACGTTACCCAAAAGTGATTGACCATCATCTATCGCTATCTACACCATTTGAAGAAACTAAGCTGCCTAAAACCTATATCTTGTATTTCCAAGAGCTAGGCTGACTTAGCAAGCCTAGCGTGAGGCGTAGACAAATTGATTTTTCTACGTTTTTATCTACGCGTAGATGGGAAAAAGATAAAATAAAATGTTTGTCTCATTCTCGCAGGATAAAAATAGAGGTAAGACCAGTGGCGTAGCTACCTAGGGGCTAGGCGGGGCAGTGCCCCGGTGCAAATTCTTTCTGTGGGGTGGCAGTGATGTCAATTGGACGTATAGCGATATGTGCGTTTTATTATTCATATCACTCGAATTAACAATAAAACGCACATCGGTGCGTTTTATAGTTAATTCGAGTCAAGATTTTTTTTTTCGAAAACGGTTAAAAAATAAATGCTGTATCATTTGTAAGCTAATGTCAATAAACTTTTTAGTACTGATCAGTATAATGGTTCAATTTTATTTGATTTTAGTACCACTCATCCGTTACGTCAATAAATTATGTCAAATCTATAGATTTCGGCTACTCATTGTAGAACGCGAAATATCGTGAAAAAAATGCAGGTCACCTGCATTAGGTGCATTAATTCAGGCCCGCGCGCGAGATCGTTCTTCGTCTCCACCGTTAATTAATGTGGTAACACTAGCGGCGATAAAATGTTTGCCGGGGATTCCCCAACGACGGCTTGTAGCGTATCATCATTACATTACGTTTCTCCTTCCTTTTACTTTTAACGTCGTCAGTGAACAGTGAGTACCTACTCGAGGACAATCTTAGATAAATATTGCATAAATAAATTAGACAATTAAAATTATGGACAAAAAGAAGAAACCCACTGGTGCATTTAAACGCAAACAACGCCAAGAAAGAGAAGATAGTAAACAAAAATTGCCCAAAATTGACAAGTTTTTTAGTCAGCCTTCTGCAAGTACTTCTGGACAAAATATTTCTATTGATAGTGACCCCGACATTTAATTTTATCGCTAATAGCAATTGAAAACAAAACCGCATCAAGCCTGGATTTAACCGAAGTCATTGATACTTTTGCGAAAACTAAATCTAGGAAAAGATTGTAAATATAATAGTTATTTAGTCAGTTGGTAGGTCCGACCTTTATATAATAAACCCTTGAATCTTTTCTATTTCGTTTTATTGCCACAATGCCTACACCAAGTATTAATTGTAATGTTTTTAACTTTTTACTGTTTAATATTTTTATTACCTGCCCCTGCAGTGCACGTAAAAGAGCTGATGATAAAGTAGCTTAGCATTTTTATATTTAATATTTTTACTTGATAAAACCTAACCCAGTGGGGCCCCATTTTTTGACTTGCCCCAGGGCCCTTGGTTACCTAGCTACGCCACTGGGTAAGACAATTTGTCCACGGCCCAAAACTCAATACTCAATACTGCAACCATTTTATAATTATTCATATGCAGGTAATAAATGACATATTTTGAGTGGGTATAACCTAATGACTCTGATTGGATACATGGAAAATTTTCTTAGCACAATGCAACATTGTGCGGAGCGAATTTATTCCATAATAGCTTTGTCAGTTAAGAATTCATTTAAGTCATAATAGCCCACGCCAAGCTAGTCGGAGAAATGCACAATGCCACTCAAGTGGACATCAGTATTAAGACTTAATGGAATGGATGACCCATCTGGAATAAGAATAAGCGTTGAGCATTTTTAATTAGATCTTTATAAAAATGGAGAATACAATCCTTTAAGATCTCCCATAATATTATTAAGACGTACTCTTAGTCTTAAGTAAGGTTCGGTGATAGCTACCAGAGGTTAGACGAGGCCAATTTGGAAATAGCTGCTTTGCCGACAAGACTAATACAATTTAGTGCCACACTTAAAGTGGCGAATACTTGTTAAGTGACAGCGGCTGATGAGATCAGTAAAGTTAATTTAGCAGCGTGTTTCGCACTATTGAAGAAGGTCAGTTCGTTGATTGGATACTTGAAAAACTATTGGGAACGACCAGGCTAAGGAGAAATGTTGGCTCAGAATGTACTTGAAACCTGCGGTGGACAGGCAGAGAGGCAGAGGGGCTGTGAGATGATGATACTTATGAAACACAATAATCGATCAAGCTGTAAAGATGAATAATGTTACTTATAGAAAATAGAAAATGGATTCGATGATATCGTATCGGTATAATTTCTTCCTGACGTATCGTGATTGCCGTTTCGTCACCAGATAAAATATTCTGATTACTGCGGAAAAAATATATGATCCATTTCATAACGGATGTGGTCTGTGTAGAAATTTCCGCCTTTTTCACTCAGTATACGTTTGTTTGCACAGTTATTCATACCACAATTTTGCATATCCGACAAGTTCGAAGCTCTAAAAGTAAAAGCGCTGTTTGCATTTTCTTATTATTATTATTTTTTGACGTGAAACGTCTTTAAAATCGCGCCGAAACATACGGGTACCAGGTTTAAAAACTGGACCGTAACGAAATGGTCTATATCATCGTACCTTAATAATTTAAAAACTATTAGTCTTAGAAACAAAAATGTGGTGTAAATATTTCACTTATATAGTCAGCTCGCTGTTAAGACATTGAGTTCGTGTCGGGGTCAAGCGGGTTGGCGGGGGAGGGATACTGCGATAACTGTGCGAAACCGGCGCTCACGCTTGTTTCTATTCAGTGTAACTCGTGACTCCGACTTTATAACGTGGTGATTCTTTCGTGTGTTTGTCAAGTTTATTTGAACCGATTGATTTATACAAAAATAAGTGTAATTTGGACAGTATTTATATTTAAAATAACCAGAAAGTGACAATAAATATATAAACATTTGCTATGTCGGCCTCAGCGCGTGCAAGAGCCAGCCAGAAATATAAATTAAGGCTAGCGTTACAAAGAGGGGGCTATGGGCCACGCACAGGTACCCCCGTATGTTGCTTATTTCACATATCACAGACCTATGTTAAATAAAATTGTTGTCGAATATTAATCGTAATAATAAGTAATTTATGTTTGTATTACGTACCTGTTCTTTTTTATTAAAATACTTAAAACAGCGTCCAACTTGTTTTCATTTCAATCTTTTACTTTAAAAGCGATTCGCTAACATAGACGTTTCACGTTAAAACCAACGGCCGTGTGCCCCGACACAGCCCCACCCGCTTTTTTATTCAGTAATAGGCTTGCATTTGACCGCCATCTTGCCTGATGGTAAGCAACGATACGTCTACGATGGAGCATGCTTGCCTAGAAGAAACCGATTAACTCGCGACTTGAAGACACCTAGATTATATCTATCGGGAAACACCCACTCAGGCAAAGCGTTCCACACCCTAGCGGTTCTTAGAACTCGGCTTTATGTTAGAAACAAAACTCCTCATAGCAACTTTCTCGCGATGTTAGTAAGTATATTAAAGTCGAGAGGGAATAATTAGGTCGATTCCTTCGAAGGAGGGGTGGTTAAAGTTGCATGGCTAATCCTGCTCGGAGGGCGCGAGGTCTCGGATATTATTCCAAGAGTCTTACCGAGCTTAGCTCGTCCTCCGCGGGATGAGTATCCGGTACGCAGCTTTCATTAGTTTGTGCACAGTGTAGTAAATAGGAAATAAAACGCAAAAAACCTATTACTAAACTGTCTTAGAGTTTAATCATTCGTAATGTGTCATGTGTCATTGTAAGATAATCTTCTAAAAAAAATACCGTCGAAACAAAGCAAAAACACAATTTACACCGCTTTCTGAAATATAGGATAAAGTAAGCTTATGCTTAATTTATTTTCTATTTTTGTTTTGAGTATTGGCTCCACACGGTTTGGATTTGCAGTAAATAAGTTTTATTTGTATTTAATTGAAAGCTGCGTGAAGTGATGGCCAATTTTGGCAAAATAAAATTATATTAATGTAGTGTAAGTGTGTGGGTAGTGGAAAATGTAAAAATAAATGTCTAGGAAAATGAATTCAAAACATTTTTCAGCTGAGTTTTTCTACTTTGTAAGACCATTAGCTACACTGTGTCTTTTGAATGGTTTTTCGCTAAGCATCTCTCGGCGGCAGCGGGTTAATCAGAGACGAGTAGTTCCGCTTATAGAGTGATCGCTTCCTCTACGGGGATCAGACGAGCCGCCGCCTCACTCGAGTCAAGATCATCCTAGCTTTTCATTTTAGACTAGCATTTGCAGTCAGTCGGGACCAACAGGGCTATTAGCTTAAATGCACTTTTGAATCGACATCGTTTTATGGTTGACTAGCTGCGCTCGCGGTTTCACCCTCGTTTTCCGGGATAAAAAGTAGCCTATTTGTTAATCCAGACCATGAAAAACCTTCATTCAGAATTTCATGTAAATCCGTTCAGCCGTTTTTGCGTGCAAGAGCAACAAACATACTGACAAACTTTTGCGTTTATAATATTAGTAGGATTTAGAGGTATGTACCAAAAATCCGTACGAAGCCCTTTGATTCCAGCTTTATTGTGCACACTGCGGGAGAGTGGAATGCTCTGCCCGAATGGGTATTTCCTGGTAACTATTATATATATATTTTAGTGCCTTCAAGTCGCGATTAAATCGGTTTCTTCTAGGCAAGCGTGCTCCATCGTAGACCGCATCGTTGCTTACCATCAGGCGAGATGGCGGAAATCTTTATCAAAAACTTTCCAGCGAGGGACATATTAGCCATACTTATTACATACGTAATTGTACTTAGGACCGTAGGTACGTTACTTAAAAAGGTTAGTTCCAAAATGGCCTCGGCTTGACTGTATTGCAGTCACAAAGCGCATTGTAATATACCGACTAAAAAGCAAACAAAAATCATATCTATAGTTTAACATCCAGCTACTGCAAGTGAATAACAAACAACCCGCGCCACACGTGTTTGAAATTGAAAAGCTCCCCTTTACCCTTAACATTGGCAAAAGCACAGAACAATTTTGCAATTTTCACGTACCTAAATGTTAATTTGAGCGGCGTGCAGCATTGTGCATGTGTTGGGCATGTTTGCATAACTACTGGTAAAACAAATAACATTCTATCAGTAGGAATTCTTTCAGTTAAGCTACGATGTCCATCGAAGCAACATGATATGCCGTGTGATCTGACTACATTGTAATTGTTTTAAACGCTCGTATTGGTGTTTTCATGCGTATTTTTCAACGCGACGTATTTTTTTCTCTTACTTACAAAAAAAACGTTCATGAAGAAAACGTGTGCATAACTCGAAAAAAGCCTGTATTTCCGAGTAGCTACAATATTGGGTTCTTCAAAAGGGCTGTTAATAGAATCTTAAGAGGTCGGCAGCGTATCTGTGATGCCTCCAATGTTACAGGTATCCATAGGAGACGGTGATCGCTTACCATCAGGCGGCCCGTTTGCTTGTCTGCCACCTATGGCATAAAAAAAAGCCAATTAAAAAATGACCTGACGAGTATAGCTTGCCACTCGCAAGTCTCACGTCTCAACACTTATAAAAATTTATATAAAGCCAAAAAGTTATGCAGAATCACATCGCATAAATCTACACCGGGCCTAACATTTACAAAATCTGCGAGCAATCCATCCGTTTGGTATGTACGGGAACATTGTCGAAGCGCTGCAGAAAAACGAAATAAAAATGCTGCACACGTTTCTGGTTCAACCATGTGTGACATTTAAAACTAGATTGCTCGTTTTTCCTTCAACCCGTTTTCTGGAACAAGCGCTTTGAGTGTTTAATAATCAAATTCATAACGTTTCTCGTGTGGAAAACGTTACGTAAAATAAAGTGCAGCAGTTTTTACTTCTTTTGTTTTAGTTTTGCTCTCGTGGATATTAACGAACATGAAACTGAATATCAGCCAATTTGTGCACGGGCTTTGTGTATATTACGGTAGACGGGTAGAACTAAAACTCTGAGATCTAGTTTTTTTTTTTCACTGAACTACATTAGAAAGTGTTGTAACAGCTTATTTTTATTTGAACCTAGGCAAAGAATCAATAGTACTGCAGATTAAATACTTTAATAATGCTAGTGTAGGTTAAGTTTAAGAAAACCATGTCGAAATGCGCCAAAGACGTGTTGCTAGTCCAAATCTTAGCAGCACCGCCTACGAAATCGTGAGCATTAGGTACATCAGCCGGTAAAAAGAAGAAGAGAAGAGAGGAGAAGATAATTTATTTCCAAGAATTTTATTTTATTTGAGAGAAAGTACAATAAGAAATTGGAATCTTAAATATAATAACAATACAATAAGAATACAATAAGAATACACATGTGTGAAAAGATAACAATAATCGTTTTCCATATTTTGAAGCGGCCCGCACTAAATCCTTAGGTATGGAATCAAATAACGACGATGCATATTTGTTTTATTTAAAAAACGAAAGTCCAGAGATTTCTTAATTAGTGATTTTTTTACTCATTGACTCTATAACAAAGCTTTTTACTTAACAATTCTGTTATTAATGCATGCGAGTGGCTTAGTGAAACATAATTTACATTCCACAATTTCATCGATCAAGCGCTACGTTTGTTCGAGATACGAGCAACAAGTTAATTGTTAATCGGATCGCTGGTTACAATCATGATTTTGATTTGGCTCATTAGTCACGAATGGACTAGATTTGGACATCACACATGACTGGCTCATAACATACACGTGTTTGTAGTTTGTTTAACCGTTTATGTAGCGCTCGTAGCGTAGCTCGAATCGGTGTTTGTAACCAATCACCGAAGTTAAGCGACGATACGGACAGTCTTCGAATGGGTGACCGCGGGCGTAATTTACAACTAAGCGCTACCGCGAGTCGGTTGACTTGTTAAATTGTAGTTCCCGGTTGTTCGTCGTATAACAACAATAGGTCAACTGCCAAGCCATGTCAGAGCCCTTCAGGCGGCCTAAAAACTCAGACACCAGGGCTAGCCACTCGGCCTATGCGAGCTTATCTACTAAGACTAAGACCAAAGTTCACCAAAACTTAATAAAGCCATTTTTAATCACCCGTTGTTGACAACTATTCAATAAGTTAAATGTCAACAATAGACGGTTATAAAATTTATCGCCATGTTAAATTTTGGTGAACATGGGGCTTAGTTTGTTAATACTACTCATATCGCTAACAAACACGTGCTCCACTGTTTCATGTAAGTAATTGGATCAGGAAAGTCTTCAGTAACGTCCTTGAGGTGCGTAAGCCGATATACATACGTAATCACACTTTACACTAAATTAATTGTAAATACAAAAGAACGAGCTGTGCTCTACTTTGCTAGTCTTCTGGCTGTCTATCAAAACTAAACTGGCTGAATCGATCTTGATAAAAATTTGATACGGTAATGGCGCATTATGATGATAAAACTAGGATACATGTAATACCGATTAGTTTTTAGATTATTAGAAAATCAAGGCCTGGCTAAGGAACTTGTATTTTAGATGAAACGATTTATTCAATCATTGTTTTTACTTTACAGGCTTCATTCTTGTTTTAAACTAAAAGACTAAAATGAAATTAAAATTAACGCTCCAATTTCCATAACATAACCGAGGGAAATGAGGGTAGTTAGGCGTTATCTACAATGGCGCAACTTGCCAGCGACACAGCCGACTATCTACAAAAGTGCGATATGGCTGCACAATGAATCCGAGCCTTATGTACCTTATCTTGGCATTTACCGGGGAACGGGTGTTTTTATCTATATTATATAGAGCTCTATACGGTATACCTACTAAGTATATACATATACGTAAAGGTATAGTAATGGTTGTTCTCGTGATATAGAGGTTTGGACTCTAGGTCGTTCTTAACAGATCAGTGATGTTTAACAACGTGTAATTCGGTCGATTTTTGGATGGGTATCATGAGTAGACCTAGTGCACTATGCGACATATATGTCTATATCTATGGGATATATATATGTATCTATATGTCCCGTTTGCAATTTTTATAAAACCCATGGCAGAGGGATGGCCACTAAGCCTATATGAATTTACCTACTTTAGGTAACTTAACTTTAATTTGGATCCGTATTCAATTGTAAAAGTCAGTTATTTAACTAATTTACTTATTTTAAGATTGAATTCGTTCCTAGATTTTACACTACTGTTCTCGTAGTTTACAACTACTAGATCACAAGAAAACAAGAATTATTTTTGCTACGAGTTTCATTCACTGGAAGCATCGCTGAAAGTAATTAACTCTTGAGAAGACTGCTTCTGTAATTAACCTACTCAACGAATAAAATGTGTGGGGAAGGATTTAATCAGTTGAAACTTTCCCTTTGTATAATATGCTGCATTGTACAACGAGGGTTACCAGTGTTTAAGCCCAAACTCTTAGAACCTTTGCCTTTTGCCAAGTTACGAGAAATTACAGTAGATCGGGCAAGTGAAATGCCTACTTGTACTTAGTTGAATACAAAGAGGGTATTTAAACAAGGCTTTATGAGGCTGCTCGACTCAATGTCTGGAGTAAACTTTAGACTTGGAAGATTTTCCCGTAATTTATTACGTGACTTGCAGCAAGTGCCAACAGGATTAGGTTTGCCGTCCTTTCGAGGGATTTCGTTAACGTAGCTTTTAGTTGATAAAATCAGTTGTTGGGTGTGTAATTACTAGACCTATTAATTAGTATGCAAAATACGCCGTTTATGTCCTAGAATTTGCATGCAAATGCGAAGAGACTAGCCTTGTCCTGTTTAACTATCGATTTTTTATCATGAAGGGGACTTTTCGGTTTCACTGTCGGTTGCATGAGGCGATCAGGAGCTATTTCTGTCAGCGTTAGCATTAGTCGATCATAAGAAAACTTTAAGTTAATAAAATACATATTCATGTTTTTAGTTATTAGTTCTAGTTTTAAAAAAATACTGATGCCAAGCTGTTGTCCTCAGGTGATCACAGCAAGCCGGTGTTTGGTGCTGTGCGCGGAGAGCCGCGGAGAGATGGAGGCGTGGGCGGGGGCGCTGCGCGGCGCGCTGCACCGCGGCGCCGACGTGGCCGACCTCGTCGCCAGGCTGTCCTCCGGGGACCACCACTGGTGAGTCGACACTACAAAGATACCCTGTACCAAGTTCTGGCGCGGGAAGATGGAAAAGTGTGTCTTCAGATACCGCCACTGGTGAATTAACACTAGTTGATCCACTACGGTGGCATACCACGAGCGGTGGCATATCTTCTTGTGGACACCATTGAGCTCGGTCGTCAGCACTCAATACTAATTCTTCCCGTAAAGAAATTGAATGCAAAAAGCTGACCCGTAATCTAGGAGAAAACCTCCATAAAGTGATAGCGGAACGCCGCGCCGCGTGGAAAACTCGGGCATAACAGGATCGAGACGTTTTGGGCGGACTCGAAGGTGATAAAAACTCTGATAGATCCCAAGTCACAACTTACTTATAGTATTCACAGACTACGTAAGGAATATGTGTTTAAACTCGTGGCACTATCGCATGGTCATAGAGCATATTTTACGCTAGTTTTGACAGTTGACCACAGTCTATAAGTTTAAGAGGCCGTTACAGGTATATTACCTACTAGCTGACCCTTGCCCATTTCGTTGGGCATAATGTTAATTAAACCCGAAGCCATCGCGCGCCGTTCGGACCGTTTTTTCTCCGATTCACTTCGCAAAACGGACTACCACGTCTGCCTTTTTATTTTTCGGTTTTTTATATAACCTATGACACTCAGCAATAATGTGGCTTTCTATTGGTGAAAGAATTTTTAAAATCGGTTCAGTAGATCCCGAGATTACCCCTTACAATTTAACAAATATACAAACAGACAAACTTTACTTCTTTATAATATTAGTATAGACTAGCAGTTCCTGATACTGATTTATCCCACATAAATTTATGTTCAGTTCAGAAATATGAGCTTTTTGCAAGGTATAAAGCATGTCTGCCTTTTATTCAGATGTTTTCCTTTGAGGCGCCAACATCGGCAGATAATGCAATACTCGTATGCAAATGAATGTTGACCGCACGGTGTGCCTGAGCAAAGTTCGCGGTTTGACATTCTTGGCTTCACTCTGTTCCAATTAACATTTGGCTGCATGGTATGATAATATCTCATGCTTTTATAAACACACCTACAGTATGAGAATTGCCGTTAATAAAAGCTATAGCAAGAAGTAAATTCAAAGGTGTTGGAATAAATTTTCATATATAAAATCCCAGCAGAATGTCTACGACCCTTCATTTTTGCTCATCAACAGAAGCGACAGCGAAGCAAGAACGAAATTAATTAAATATCTAACAAAAGACGCTCCTAAATTTTACTACGTTTCTTTAATAGTGGAGTTAAAATAGGCTGAACATTGATACGATTTTGGTTCCATTTGCTAATGAGATTCACTTTACAACTTTTACATGAGTGTAATGAGGTATCCACTCCAATTGGCCGAGACATCATTATTAATGCTGTTTGTTCATTGTGAAATGGTCGTGCTATAAAAATGTCGTTGACTTGTTATCCGACTCTCAGGTCACAGAACCGCGACCCTATCTACTTTTTTTTAAAATAAATTTTGATATTTACAAGTGATAGATAAATAGAGAAACATGAGATGGATAAACTCTTGCTTGTTAGCACCAGAAATTACAAACGAACTCCAAACGAAGGAATAAGTATTTCAAAACTAGTGTAACAACTGACGGTCTCTAAAGGTGAACGCTGACTTGGCCGCACCGCACGCGCCGCAGTCGCCGCACGCATCGCATTTGTTATTGACCTCGCACACCTATCCGCGCCGCAGTCGCCGCAGTCGCCGCACGCATCGCACTGGATTTCTTTCATTCAGTTTCAATTTTTAATCAATAGTGGGCGTTTATTTATCGTTGAATGCGAATGACGACACCAGCACCGCACGCGCCGCAGCGTCCGATGCGGGCGGGCCGGCGTTAGTGACGTCATCAGCTGCGGCTCGGGGAATTCGGCCGCGTCAGGTACTGCGGCGACTGCGGTGCGGGTAGGTATGCGAGGTTGCATAGAACTTCATATAAAGAATTCGAATGCGGCGACTGCGGCGCGTGCGGTGCGGCCCAAGTCAGCGTTCACCTTAAGCGTGATCTCTTCTAGAAAATGTACCTAAGAAGAAAAGAGTTCTTACCTTATATCATCGCTTTACCCTTAGTTTACATACTGGCATACTATTAACCTCTTTTGTTCTGCCATTCTTCGGGATTGGATTCTAGAACTGAAGTCTTTACTGATAAGTACGTACTCAAAAAATCTGTACCTTTACCATACGACAAAACCTCAAAAATAGTACATATGTATATTACTCAAATACTTGTAATTTAAATACGAGTACAATAACGTGCCAAAACAAAAAACCCACGTAAACGTCGCGTCGCTGCTGAGCGTGCAAAGATGTATCGAGTTCCACTTATATATCGACATTTGATAACTCTATAAATATCTCGAACAGTTTGAACAATATCAGGATACCTTCTCACTACTCGACTGAAAGAGGTTGCAATCATAGAAGCTGTTTCACACATGTTCACAGAAATACAAGCTTTGTAGAGTTGAATACGCTGCATAATGATACATACCAGAGAGATACAAAGTTGTGAATAAAGTTACAACTATTCACAACTTGTTGTGAATAGACACCAAAGTTTAGACTACCATTAGTATGTATCCTACAGTATATCACGAGAACTAACTTGGAAATAACTAGCTAGCAAGTATAGCTTACTCTATTGTTATGAGAATTGCGCAATCTACAACGCATTAGAGAGCCAAAGACAATGATACTGCAGAGTGAATAAACCACGCTAATCCTACGAAAGTAAAGACAAGGAGGAGGCTTGATCGAGGAAAATATGGGCAGGGTATAGAGATTAGGTTAGGGAATAGCAAAGCTCAGATCCTGCCATAGCTTTCTAGCTAGTTTTTTTAGTTAGTAGTTTCTTCCTTTAATTAATCGTTTCATTCCTGTAATTAATCGTTTATTTTAGATTGAATCAAAATTTTCAGTACTTTTACTACTTAGTAAATTCAGATAAACCTAGATCAAAAGATGGAGAGCACTGAGTTAGATTTTGTTAAAGCCAAGAACTCCTCTATTTTCGCGCGTACGCACCTACACAAGACGATGACACATCAATATTCCTCTACTCGCGGCACTGTAGAGCTTGTGAGCGTACAAGTAGGTACATATAGTACGATCAAAAGTAGAGGAATTCTTGGATTCATCCAAACCTAACGCAGTGCGTGCTCCATCTTTTTCTCTACGTTTATCTGAGCTAGTAAGAGACAGTACAGTTTTATGGTTATAAGTATCCATTTGTTAGTTGCACTTTTGTAGAGACAAGAACCAGACTCTTCGTCTCTGATTAGTGTGCAAGAATGTTTTCCTGGTGTTGTGGATATCTCTATAAGTTACGTACAATAGGTCTGTTTTGTGTTATCTTGTTCTTACTCGTAATGTGTTGTTCGTATTGTTCTGGGAAAGAAAACAGGCGCTGCCTTTGCAAGTAATTTCGGAAAAAATTTTTAGTAGGCGAATGTGTAACTTTAAATTATTATATAGCCAGAGTTTATTAAATTAAGTATTCAAGTAAGTTTGGAGAAAGTACAAGTGTGGCACAGGTGTAGCGTAAATGTTTTAAAGCTTATTGTTATTTGCTTATTAATAAATTTAACAAAGGACTTTCTACGATGCCATCAATGTATGAAGAATTTGACGAGGCTTATTCGTGTATTTAATAACGGCCTTTAAATATCAAAACCCACGCACAAGCAACGCATTCACATCATCCCAGTTTTTCCATCTCGTATTATAAATTTATCCGTGCATACCAAGAACAAAGCTGACCGGAACCTTTCCGCAGGTACGCGGCGACCCACGCGCGGCCGACGTTCTGCAACGTGTGCCGCGAGCCGCTCGGCGCGCTCGGCACGGCGCACGCGCTCGCCTGCGAGCTCTGCAAGTTCAAGGCGCACAAGCGATGCGCGTCGCGCGCGCCGCCCTCCTGCAAGTGGAGCACGCTCGCTTCGCTCGGACCGCACGTGGTTGAAGATGCTGACGGGGTAGGAGGTTGCTTCATAAATGTTTTGCTCGCTTTATTTCTGTTCTTAATAAAAGTTCAAGGCGCACAACGATGCGCGTCGCGCGCGCCGTTTTCTGCAAGTGGAGCGTGCACGCTTTCCTCGGACCACACAGTCATGATTGAAGATACTGAAGGCGTAAGGTGGCTGCATAAATGATCTGCTAGCTTTGCTTAATAATCTGATAGCACGTACTATGCAAACACAGGTCGCTTCTATATATAGAGGCAATCAAGCCCATTAATTGCGGTACGTGTTATAGACAGGGTTAATCAACTAAATTACGCTTTGACCCACCTAAGCCTAATCCGAGTACAGCACTACGTAACAACGTTTCGTGTATACCAATTAATGTGCCTCCGTACTACATACATACAGCCAACACGAAATTAAACTGAACGTACCGTCTACAAAAAGGTCAATGTCAAAACATTGAGTATACAGCCGCATCCTCTCGGGACAAAGCCGAATGATTTAATATCAATCTACCCTCAGCGCTATTGAGTTGTGCGCTACCGCTCTAATCAAAGTAATTGACTTTTACATGAATTTTTTACACACGATTCGGGTCTAACAAGAACGGTTTGGAATGAAGCCTGATTCGCAATAAATTGGATCCTGCCCGACAACAAGAAATGTGAGCTCTATATTGTGTTATTACGACTTGATTTGTAATTGAACAAATGCATGTCGCATAGGAATATGTTTTACATCGGCTACGTGACGTATTTAGCTTGCTATGTAAATTCCTTCTGTGCGTAGTATGATATTGGGCTCTTCCAGCTCATCAAGACCCAGAGACGTCGGTGTCAATATGAATCAATCTCAAAAGTGAGTCTCCCTTGATGCTACTCTTTACTCTCGATTGACGGCCGAAGGGCTCCACAATAAACTAATTTACGTCTGACGAGATGATTTGAAACGATATTGGAATCGAACGGTCGTTCAAGCACGGAACAATGCATTAACCGTGGAGATGGCCTATCTTCGTTTGATGTCATCGTTTTTCCTCAGAAATTGACAAATAAAGACGAAATGTTGAAATACCTCTATGATGAATTTCTGTGTTAGTTGATTTAATATTAATAAATCCCAAATAACACTAATAGTTAGGGACTTTCTACAAATGTGAAAGTACTTGACTGCCTATTTGTCTGTTTGTTAGAAACCTTTTAGGCAGTGTACGGTCAATAAAACGGTCAACTATGAGGACAGATATAAAATATTTGAACTATAAAAGGAGAAACCGAGAAATCACTGTCCGTTAATCAATTGCTAAAAAACTGCGACTCAAACTACCAGCAGCTAACATATCGCCCGCGAGACAGCCCACCCTTGCTCTAACTACTTCCACCTACATTAAATGTTATTTAAGGCCAATCAATATTTCTAATTTCTGATAACTTTTCTAACTTATCTCTAACTGGAAGTGTGCCTCATTAACATTCACAATTTACCTTTTGTACTCTCTCTAAATATTAAATTCAAATAGAAATTGTCGCTTTTATAAACTTTCACTATTGCGGTCAAAACCCACACAGTGAAGCTCGTAGGCCGCTTATCAAATCTGTGTCTGACCAGCGCCGCCAAGCCTCACAATAGTGTGAACATGAAACAAGCTTATACAGGGTTATTCAGAAAGGGTGTGCTAATCCGAAAAGGGCTCATAGTACTCATCATTTTGAACAACTTTTACTATGAGAGCAATCTGGAATTCGAGAAAAAAAATCAGCTGTTCTGATAAAAAAAATTACAACGACACTGCACAATGTATGGAACAGCTGATTTTTTTTCGCGAATTCCGGGTTGCTCCCATACTAAAAGTTGTTTATAATAATGAGTACCATGAGCCCTTTTCGGCTTAGCATAGCCTTTCTGAATAACCCTGAATTGTACAGCATAAAGTTTATTTCAGATTAATAAGCAGAAACAGTAGACCGCGTGCGGTTACCGCGCTGTCCACTCGACACGCGGTCCACTGAAATCAGAAGGCAGAAATATTTATTGACCTTAAATAACATTGTTACGTTTTTGCTCTCAAATCTAAAATGGACTTTATGTCAAACGATATAAGTTCGTTTCTTATTCACACGATTGTGAGGCGAGGCGGCGAGTGCACTACGAGCTCATTAGTGAATTCATCCCTGTAATAGCAGCTATTAGCACGCGTGAATTTTGAATGAACCTGACGCGGCTTTGTTCTCTCTCATTGATTTCAGTTTATTAGCCTTTTGTGGTGTCTGAAACAATACGTTATTGCAATTTTGTGTTATCTGAACCACAGTGGAATTCAGCTGTTTCGAACATCTTATCGAGTTTCATTGACATTTTTTGTATGGAACAGTGGATTTTATTTTATGATGTTAGGGTTCATAATAAAAAAAAATGTTTAAAATGATAAGTACATATTATGAGCCATTTACAGGTTAGTTACCGTGACCTTATAACTCCGTTTAATACTTATTAAAATGTAAATGTGTTTTTGGAAGGTATAGTTTCAGTAAATATTCTGATCTATTTCCAACAAAGTATAGCCCGCGGCTTGAGCAAGACAGTACTTCAATTAAATATTATCTAGTAAATGGATTAATTAACAAATCTAAAGTTACTTTATCTACAGTAGTACAAAAGATACAATTTGACCTTTAAAACGCAAAGTAAATAAGCTCCCAGGATTTTCATCAATTTAAAATTAAATCCTAATCTGAATAAGAGATGAGATTTGAATGTACTTAATGTAAGTAAAAGAAAAATATTTTTCTAACTGGAGTTTTCTTTCAAAGCGTACCGAAATACCTACTTTGAGTGAATGTAAAAGTTTTCTGTGAATGTTTAAAGTTATTTCCTGCCTGAAATGTGATGGCCAGCTGAGGCCTATGGTATCTTCAAGGATTTTCAGTTTTTACGCGACTGCCCCACGTAAAAGTGTTTTATGTCCGTTTTCAGCTAAATACGAGTATTTATCAGTCTTATGGTTATAAGTTAATTTTAAGAATATCTAGTAAACATACAAATTGAAAAAAAAATCAAAAAAAAATTTAAAAAAAAATTGTTCAGTACATCCGATTAATCGTGTAAACTTGTAAAGTTAACAAATAGACAGAGCTACATTCGGACTTTACTGACGCCTGAAGCTAGCGTAAGTCGGCGAAATAGTACGATAAGTTGAAAACACAAGAGTTATAGTAAATGGCATCATACCTACCTAGGTATGATGCCATTTACTATAACTAAGCGGCCGTGTCTTGATGACCCACGTCCCGGAATTTGGGCTGGTTATACTTAAATTAGTAAGCCTTTTTCGTAGAAAGTACTCTTAGCCACTCTATGCCCTTACCACGTAGTAATACCACGTACTACGTGCTATTATTACTATCATATGACTACGTGGTTAGGCCACAGAATAGGTTAAAGTATTCTCGTAGTAAGAGGCTTACATATTTGAGGATACCCAGCCTACATTCCGGGATGGTGGACGTCGAATCGTGACTGCGAAGTTATGGTATTTACTCGTATTTATTTGGTATCTGGAATATGAAAGCACCTTACCGTTCTTATGTTGGTCTTAAATTCTTCTTAATAGTGCTGACCGTGCTCTGTGGCTTTACCCGCGATTATATATTTTTCTGATATTGTACCAAGACACGAATCCTGGTAGGCAACGTTTTTCTATTCAAACAAATATTTTAATCCTAGTTTTATCAGCATTTTGGTAGATTCATTTCATTTAAAAAGAAACCGGCCGCTGAAAGAAAATAAGAAAAACCGTGTTATAGAGGTACAAAGCCAACTTCATTTAACTTTGCCTACCTGCGAACTGGAAACATTCGAGTTAGAAAGTAATATTTTGTTTCTATAACTTGATTTCAAGCATTTTTATTAACATATCCGTCGGGAGAAATATTGGCCGTTTGTTTATTTATAGAAACAACTCGGAATTAATTTCCGAAAGCAATTTTCTGTTTGTTTAATCACACTTGTGGCTTCCAATGTTTTTATTGACGTTAATATGTCTTTAAATTTTCTTTCATACTCTGAGGCCGTTTGGAAAACTGGTAATAACAAAATCATCATAAATCAGAACATATCTGTTTTCTATCATTTAAATCCTAAATGTAATTAAACCCATTTAAAGGGTTTAAGAATTTTTTACACGTGTTCACGTAAAACACACGGCGTTTCCAGCAGCCCTGGAATTGCAACTTGGCTAGAGGGGCAGGATACAACGATATTCGTAATTTATTTTCATTTTCGCTATTTCTATCTTGCTTACCATTGTTACTTTCCACAGAAATCGTAATAAACTATTAAATAGTTGACTTCTACGCGCCGCTGAAATTTTAAATCAAGTGCAAATGCAAGACTGTGCAAATGCAAGTGAGCCATGTAAATAACATCGGTTAAAATCGGCCGTAAGACCATTTAAATATACTTGAAAATCTCAAAATCTCAGTTTAAGACAAACTTCTATATAGTAACAAATAATTGATACTTCGAAACTATTCTTGAAACTTTATGTCGAAAATCGCTGCAATGAATTCCAGAATGAACTATTTCAACGTTAGAATTTAGTCAATGAGCTGTTAAATAGCTACTCTGCGAGTCGATTAAACTTTGATTATCAATTTAAAGTTAAGCGGGCACTAATAGTTTTAGTCAACAAGTCTGAAGAATTTGGTTAATTTAGGTGGGTGATTTTGTTGAACGCTCTCGTTTGTCATGTAGCTTGAGAATTAAGTTACTAAATATCATTAACTTACTGATCATACTAGTTATACTTAGGTATTTAGCTTACTTGTTTTAGATGGAAAAATAAGTTAGCAAACAACAAACTTGCATACGACAACTTGCTACAAAAATAAGTTACCTTGCAACAAATTACCATAAACTACAAGCGATAAACGACCACAACATAACGTTACGTAGGTACGTGTGTAACACAATCATATTCTACTTTACGCATCGATTTTCCACTCATATTTAGCAAGGCACCGCTCTATGTGGTTGAAAGGCATTCCACTCTACTTCTAGTTTTCACTCTGCAACACGACTATGAGTTGATTACACGGAACGAGTATAGTGCAGAGACAGTAAACGGGCACACTCCACCAAGCAACCATATCACGGTTCTAGTGACTGTGTCGCGTCGGCAAAATGTTTACACAAACCGAGTACCTACTCGGTCGAGGGCACCGTCTCACCGCTGTACTCGTTACGTGTATTCAACCCATTACTTCGACTTTTGTCGGTTTTTTACAGATATAACCCGCCCCTATTGCCAAGTCAAGTTTTTGTAACTAATCCTTTATGTACTTCACCTTTGCGTACGATTTGTTTCAAGCTCTTTGTGTTTGTTCCAGAACATAATAATGCCGCACCAGTGGTTAGAAGGGAACCTGCCCGTGGCTGCCAAGTGTGACGTCTGTGATAAAACGTGCGGCTCGGTGCTGAGGTTAGTACACCTACCTATAACCTATCCAACTTTTACTATTACATGACGTGGTAACTACCCTTGTAGTTGTGAAATAGACGCAGATAGTTCGCAAGCAATCAAACTTTTAAATAGTTACGTAACAAAATGAGGAAACTAGAGCGTAGTTTCCAGAGTCAACCTACATTTAAAACTATTTGTGGGATGTTAACATGTTAAAGGTACTTGCTTTGGAAATCAATGAGAAAGTTTCAAGCTTGTCCACGTGTACCTAGATGTGCTCAAAAGAGGATAGACGCTCCACGATAGAGCCTGGTCCCCTAGACTTGCAACCTAACTAAATAAATACATACGAAGGCATCTAGGCATTGATAGCTAGATCTAGATTTATAGTTTTCAATAAACAAACAATTCGACATTTCTTTGCCCAAATTATAATTATATTATTATTTCAATTATAATGCCTATAAAAAGTTATATATTTTGGACAAAGTTCAAATTAAAATTGAATGAAAATGGAGATTTAGTAAACGTCAATCTGATTAATTAATTATTTTCTAGAGGTATGAAGATTAAAAGTACTTAGATTTTAAAAAGAAACAGGTACACACATTTTAAAAGCATTTACCTGCTATCCTGAGACTCGTCAAAACCTACTCATTCTTTACGTACCTCTTTCACGTCGCGAGCGTTTCACATCGGATTTATCAGCTCTCGCATTTCCGCTTCACTGCACCTGAAATAGAGCGATTGGATCAACGAGATGCAATACAGAACCTAATTTAAGAACGTTCAGCGTACAAAGGGATCCGGGAATACTCTCCAAGGACGAATCGAATGGATTTCAAAAGAAATATAATATACCAGATCCATATATACCTAAGTCTGTGAGTCTGTTACAGACCGAGATTTCATTTGTTGTGTGTATTATCCAGGCTATTAGTGCTGTTGCGTAACTTGACTATTAAATGGGTGAGTAGCATTAAAGTTAGAATTTGCTGCTACAATGGGGTCGGATGTGGGTAGTTATGCAACAATTATCTTGTTCTGGAACTACAACAGTAAAACAACCTCGGAGTCCTGTGGGCAGCGTACGAACTTTGGACTGGGCTTTGGCTCAGTGGACAGGGTTGTCCATTCAGCCGAAACAAGTCCGAGCTTGTTTGCTTTTTATGCTAACTAATGCTGTCAGACGACCTTTGGGCCAAGCTCACTACACAGTGGGCTCCACAGGTGAGTCGACTCGGTAGGCCTAGGCGGAATTGAACAGAACTGTACTCGGTCTGTGGGAACTGGACTGAGAAGCTGTAAATCGTGAAGAATGGAAGGAGAATAGGTAGACCTTTGCGCAACAGGGAGACGGAACAGACTCTAAATCGTAACTAATATTATAAATACATATGCGAAACTCAGGAGTACCTACAGAACAAGACGGGCTACTACGAGTATTCATTATTGCCGTTTTTCATCACCACGGTGATTATACCGCGGGGCGCAGCTAGTAAAATAAAAAAATATGCTAACTACCAACTTTAGTACATCGTTAATCGCTTTAAACCCTCCATTAGCATCTAAGCGTCAAGCAAAACGAGCTGCAATGCTCAGCTGGAAGTAGGACGATTGAATTGCAGCTTCTAATCTAAATAGGTTTTGGCCGTCGAAGCCCGTTAGCTAGATTTGCATGTCAATGAAGAGTACTTTCCATTCTTTTGTTTTGGGATATCTATGCTATTTTATTATCGCCTGGTACCAGCAACGGGGCGCTTCTTTAAACGGGCTGCCTGATGGATAGATGCTTTTCAGCGTTATCTTCATCATCGGCCTTGGAAAATATGAAAACAACAGCAGTGTTTGCAGAATTTGCGTTTGTAACAGTATACAATTTAGTAATTCACGTCTATTTTATCCAAGCACCATCTTTTTTGTCGATCGTCTGCAGTCATCTTTTTCATCCAATCATAGTGTCCTGCTTCTTCTAAGGTGTACAAAACTACGTACCTTGTATGTAACTACTGTGTATACCTACTTTACCTTTGTCAACTCAAGGTTGACGTCTGTGCCTATGTACTCGTATTCAATAAAATAAAAAATAACCGATGGGAATTCAAAGCATTATTGTAGCGCTTGAGTGTCGCAAATTGAAGACTACTTTTACCTTTGGTTCGAGCTTTGAAGGGCTTTTTGAAATAAGTTATAAAGATAGCTCTGGAAAATGAATTGAATTAAAGCGTGACCTTCGTCACATTCAATCATACGTATTTCTCCTTTATTTTTTCATACAATCAGTTCATAAGATTTGGATTCTTTGTTTCGCGATGAACCAACCTGGCGAATTTATGTCGATTTCCCTAGAGCCACCTTCTGAAATATAGCTAGGAGTATCGTGGGTAGTCAAACATATCCCGTTTCTTGGTATTTCAAAAATAGGCTAGAATCTCAGAGAAGCGTTTATATTGTTTGTGTAGTTTCGTAGAGTTATTACATAATGTAGCTGAAATAACTACCTAATAACAAATGTTACCTAGCAACACTAATTACCAGTTTTAGTGTAACTTTTCGTCAAAAATAAGGGCACGAAAAATATTATAAGTATTCAAAGTACCGACGTTTCTTGTAGACTTATTTTTTCTGCCTCTAAATTACTCTACAAGTTCGAGACAACTTAAATTACCTTCTGTTTACCTACTTTATAAGTGCTTACGAAAAATTCTATTTTGGTTGGCTACCCTATTTTTGTAGGATGTTTTTTTAGATTAACTACCTACATATTCTAAATACCAGCTTAGTAACTAGGTAGGTAAAACGAAGTTTACCTAGGTAACGTTATTCTAAAGGGTTCTATAGGTCCGATAGTAACATCAAATGTAGGGTAACAACCCAAAGGCAAATTGGGCACTTTGGCAGCAATACGTAGACCATTTGAATAGTAAATAGAGCCAATTTCCTACCACGTGACTGTCCGGAACACGTTGCCTCGGGTAAATACGTACCTACCAAGTTGAAATGTGAAAATAATATTCGCCAGCGAAGCCAATCGAGGGCTGTATGGGCGGAAATCGAAAAACTTGTAATGAATGCAGTGGAAAAACGATTCTAGGCTATTTTAGTACCCGACAGGTAAATAAGTATCAGAGCTAAAATTAGCTTGATATTTTCGTCGATGACTATTTTAGATATGTAGGCACTTAAGTACGAAGCTAATTGGGATAGACTGTTGTTATTGGATAAGTTTTCTTATATATTGTAGGTATTGGTCAAATTTGTATAGTGAATTCAGCGTCTTTAATTTAGCTTAGTACCTACTTAGGTGGCTTAAGTAAGCTTTTTTCTGCTGATGAGGCTGCTGACGATAATAATAAGACAAGTATTTCAGCAGTTCCATTAAACTTTCTGATTAGTAAACTAAGTCTGATCTGGTTAAATGAATCAACATAAAAATAAAAATTGAAATGCTTTTCTGCTTTCATATTTATTTTAAAATAAAATCTATTCCGTGACATGTCAATAAGAATGGCAGGCTGTCTCCTCGAGAGCGCCCGCTGTTTGCAGACGCGGGCCGCTTGGAAATGTCGAGTCTAAATCTGGATGACGCAAATAGGGATAGGTTATTTCTAGAAATGTTACGTATTGGTCTCAGGATGTAAGTTCGCGAATGCAAATGAAATAAATAGATTTCACTGAATAAAGTTTCAATCAGGATATACGTATATGATAAAAATGATAAAAAATCGCGGGTCGCCTGGATATTGACACAGGACCGGGATGAGTGGCGTACAAGAAAGAGGCCTATTAGGCCTATAGGCATCATTGCTTACCATCAGGCAGGATATTGGTCAAGCCTATAATTGAATTAAAAAAAGAGGCCTATGCTCAGCAATAGGCGATAACGGGCTGATGATGATGATGAAGCATTCAGTAAGTAGGTACGTTCGTATAAGGTGAGTCACTTGCCCTGATTTCAAAGTTTTAAGGCCGCATGAAGGCCTATGCCATGGCTTAGCGGTTGTTGTTAAAGGTCGGTTAAATATTGGCTTAAATACACACAAATAAGTAGTTACATAACATAAATAAGTATCAATACTTCAAATAAAATTAAGAGCCTAATGATATACATACTTAAAATAAATAAAAAATTGTATTATTAAAAAAACTGTTGAGTTTTTTTGTGGGTTAGGAGGGTCGGGTTGTATGGATTAGATTTTCAAGATTAAGTAGATTTGATTTAGATATTTAAATTCAAAACCTTTGATCAGTTGATCATACTCGTACCTACATTTCTTTGCATCGCGTATATCGATAAAAAATCATTTAATCCCGACGATTCCTAATCGCCAGTATCGCTTTACATTTTTCATCTTCAAATAGAAACCACTGTTCAAGGAAAGCCTGTAACAGGCCGGATCAAAGAGCAAGGGCGATCCGCGAACCGTCCCGGACTAACGTCACACATTTCCAATTTCCCCGGGGCTCAGAAATGACGGCTTTATTTCACTCGGCGCTTTTATATCAAAAACATTTTCAGTATTTAAAGAGAGATTTTCACACTTTTCACTGCAGATATCGGGAAATGGGAAATGTATTTCTTTTCCGTCTTTCGCTTTGGTGGTTATAAAAATATTGCAACTGCAAAGGTGCTGGTTTCGCTTTACCGATCCGCCGCTTCGTTTCTGAACAAACAGTTTCCCCTTTCAGCGGTAAATCCTTTGAGTCTGCTTCGGGATCGGTTTCCCGAGACCTTTCATGTTCTACCAAAGATATCATCTATGCAGAATATATATTTTATGTAACGATTAGCATCACTGAAAAAGCGTCTTTTGGGCCTCACATTTTTCTTCTTATGTTCTTTTTAACGCGTCGTTAGTAAGTCGAATCACGCTGAGCAACATAGAAGATGCTTACTATTTTAGAAGAAACCGTTATTTTCCTTCCACAAGTCCTTTCTTCCAAAACTCCTTTTTTGAGTATAATTGAAATTCGGGTCAATTCATGATTTATTTATCTTACTAAAATTATAAATGTGAGTGTGTATGCTTGTTACCCAATCACGCAAAAATTACAGAACTGAATTGAATAAAATTTGGTATGAAGATAGCTTATACGTATGTAGGTACCCTGGATTAACATAAACAATTTTTATCCCGGAAATATATGGGTTCCTTATCATAGCGGGTACCGCAAGGCGCAGCTAATAGATAACAAAATAATAATACCTACAGTTTCCATGAGATATTAATCTACTTACGGAAACAATTTAATTTATTTTAATGATGATTTAATGCAAAGATTGAACGAGTATAACTGTAGTCGCAGTCACGTAGCCCATCTAGCAATCAACTAATGGTCCATTAGTGGTTATCCGATCTGGAGCGGCGCGGCGCGGCGCGGCGCGGACGCCGGATACACCGCAGATGGTGCAATCACTCTTATTGGAGCTGGGAACAATCTTAGTACAATATCGATACAATTAGGTATCTGTATCGGTTTATGTTTAACGATACAAATTTAATTTATGAGTACTGAAGTTTAAGTCTAATACTTCTACTACTCAACCTTTAATCATCCTACTGCTGGGATACAGATCTACCCTCGAAGGGTGATTAGGCCGAATTCCATCACGCTGGCCAAGTGCGGATTAGTGGATTCACATATATACGCTCTTGAACATCTACTCCGGACGTACCTATGTCTAATACTAATTAAGAATTAATAAATAGAAAGATAAATAACGGTTTACACTCATAGCTCCCTACTAGGATTCTTTGTGTCGAGGATGCCATAGAACACACACAAACACGAGGACAACTAACACCCAAACCCAGAAAAGATATTTATTTCATCATTCAAACATCTGCCCGACCGGAAATCAGGATTTTTTGCTCATAAGGCGAATATACTACCGCTGAGCCAAAAAGGTCGTATGTAGTTTTTATACTACCAATGTAATGTAATGTGAAGACACTCCATATTATATCAAATTCCAGTAAGTCTTCGTAGTACACTCCTTATTGTAGAGTTTCGTGGAAAATACAAGTATTTTCCCGAAACAACGTGGGTGTACTTTACAATGGAGCGAACGATGAACTTCAACGAGGATCAAACAATTCATTTAATTTTCAAAATGTCTTTATCAGATATGACAAGTTATAAATAGAGGAGTGTACATTAATTTCCTACTTCGCGATATCATTAATGAGGTTCACTCAAATAGAATTTATTACATATTGCATATAAGTTATAAATAGAGTACCCACTAACTAATATGTATATATTATGTATATGTAGTGTAGGTACATTAATTACTTCCTAGTTCGCTTTGTCATTAATGAGGTTCGCTCAAATGCAATCCTATTGTAAGTAACATTAAACTATTCATAGAACTCGGATGTAATAACTTTATCTTTGACTCCAATGCGAAATAAGTACTCGAAATACGTATTCGTATTCACTTTGGTGTGACACGCCAGCTGAGAGTGACACGAGACTTGCAAAGTTCATCGGAGCGCATATTTCACGCCGACCCAAGCTAACTCCTTTGAAACCCGTTCTGTGACTCGCGAAACTTTATGACAAGCTTCAGCTGGGGCTCATCAAGGACAAGGCTTAAAAGGGGCAGTTAGATCACTTACTTTCCCCTTTTTGAACAGAACAGCCACCTGAAAGTCGTAAAAATGGCGTGTTCATGGTGTGAATGATGTTAAATCATTAGCCGACGTAGATCCAAAACAATAAATATATTTTTATTCTGAATCAATCATATGTGCAGCCACTATAATGTTAGCTTCTATAAACCATTCTTAACGAAAACTTGAACCGAAGTCATAAACGCAAAATATTTTAGCAGTTGATTGATCACGGGAAAGCCCAGAACAATTAATCTTTAGAAGTATAAACTAGGTTTAGTTTATGACTAGGTTTAATTTTATTTCTAATATCTATCGTGTAAAAATAATAAAATAATACTTTCGCGACCGCAATAAAATAAAAGTCAACTGCAAAAATCAGTCCTTACAACGGTGCCGTTACGGGTTTCGCGGCTAGATTGATGCCCCTATTCAATCCTTGGTCGGCCCTTCCTGAACTCAACAGACAACTGTCGAGGGTTCCTTCATTCTGAAAGGGTAAGTGCTGAGATACATGTCCAATGTTGCTTTGTTAATGTTTCCAAACTAATCTTTTGATTGCGACGCCGGAGTTAGATTATGCGTAGGCTCGGTTTAATTACTTGCAATGCTTTTAAGTATCAAACTGTAATTACAAGCTCGTTTGTTAGTGAGCCGTTTGATGTGAATAATTTAAAAACGTGTCTGCTCTTGATATTCAAAGGCGTTCGGTTCTGGCTGACAGTTTACGGCGTTAAAGTTTCAAACACCGACGACTGACGTGTCTAAAATTATTTGGGTATTCAAAATCTACTTTTAGAAAACCTTGCGTAGGAATTAGGTACATTACTTGAGCAGGTACAGGCTTAGAAAACTTCATAACTCATCAAGGCTCATATTCTGTACTTAGTAGGTACCGATAAAGAAAATTAAAGACACGCAAGTGTGTGTGAAATAAAGTAGAAAAGAAGAATGGATAGACCTGTTTGGCTCAGCGGTAATATATCCGCCTTTTAAGCCAGAGGCCCCGGGTTCGATTCCCGGCCGAGCAGGTGTTTGAATGATGAATTTAAATTAATGTCTGCTCTGGGTCTGAGTGTTAATTGTCCTTGTATTTGTGTGTGTTCCATGGCATCCCACGACAGGATTATCCTAGTGTGTGTGGTATGAGTGTGAAACGTTCATTTATTTGTAAAATGTATTTCACTTTAGGTAAGTTCGCGTCAGTAATTTTCTTTACTAATAATAATTTTTCATTCGCAGATTGCAAGACTTCAGATGCGTGTGGTGCAGAAAGTGCGTGCACGCGTCGTGCAAGCCAGGCTGGCGCGCGGCGTGCTCGCTGGGGCCCACTCGCGCCTCCGTCGTGCCTCCCACCAGGCTCCACTCCGTGGGCCCGGACGACGCCTGGGTGCCGGACCGCCCTCCAAACGCCTCGCCGCTTATAGTGTTCGTCAATTCAAAATCAGGTTAGCACTGAGCTTGGTTTTGCCCATCTGCATCTCAGCCCTCGCAGTACCTAGATATGCAAACTGGGCTGATGTGATGGATTGTGCCCACGCGTGTCGTGCTTCCGACCAGATTTCTTCACTTCTGGAGCGCTGATGACGACGTTTGGTCTGACCTTTTAACTATAGGTACTAATTTACACAATACTCAAGACGTACGAGCATACTTTGGCGTGGTTTCCTAAAACTCCTGCGTCAACACTCGTACTCTATTACGAATATTTTCAAACAATCTTTCTCGTTACACCTATTTCCGGCCATGTTCCACGCAATGCAATTCCACGCTTTGCGCCTCGGTCGCCACTCGCTGCTATTCAGGCTTGAAGGCGTAATTTGTTCAGTATGCAGGGACACAGATCTCGGCAGTAGGACTATTTAATTCCATGGACAGGTTTTGAAGAAAAGTAAACTGTTGTTTAGGATTTTTATGGTAATGCATCTAGGTATTCTGATACCTGTGAGCTGGCACTGGTATGTGTGGTAGGCACTAGTAGCTGCGAAACAAAAGTAAAGACTGTGTGAGGTGGCAAGATGTGTTCTGAAATTTTGGCGAAACTAAGTATGTATATTACTTAGCATATGTTATCATAAGCTAAAATAAAATACATAAATTAATTACACTTTGAAAACTGGATGTCACAAAGTAACAAGCCAATATCTCTTTCGATACCTACCTAACTACCAAATTTATGGTGTGAACAATAAAGAGTTTATCTATCTATCTACAATTCTACATGTCCTACATACTCGCGACTCTTGCATATCTACCTACTGACTTTTTCTGAGATTGCTACACTGTCGACGTCGCAACATACAGAGGTAGGTAGACTGTAGGTACTTCGTAATAGTGCAGTTCCGTGTGCAGAGCAAGGCACGGAGCTCAGCACTAATGAGGGGTATTGTTGTGGGAAGGCAGAAATCGCGGCCTGCGGAGCGCGGTGCGCCGATTGCGAGCTATTCAAAAGGTTTGGAAAAGTTTGTTACGGGAAAAACTATACCTACCTAGCTAGGTATTTACCTTGATAGCCAACTATACATATATTTAACTTAGGTAGATATGTATCTAGGTTGTCCTAGGTAGGTTTAATGAACGGGTGATGTAGAAATTTTAGACTTAATTGAAATATTATATAATTCCACATAAGATACAGCATTTCAGTAGGTAAACACAAATATACATCTAATCCTACCTAATTAGAAACGAGTTACTTACCTACCTATTGTAAAACAAGCATCGAAATTGTATGTATTTCATAATATGCAAAATCTTGGCGAAACAAGCAACCAGTAATAAGCTGGGTACGAGTATTCGAGTAATAGAAACTATATTAAATTTATTTTAATCCGTTATGCATGCAACAGAAAACAAAAGGTTTACGTAGGTATCAAATATACTTAGATACACAGAAATGGAATCGTGTTCTGATTGATAACTTTTCGAGAATGATGTTTTATTCACGTTTACTTCGAACTAAGCCCCAACCCCCTTAACATCATACGAAGCACTCTTAGAAATTAAAAGAGCCGAAGGTGCGCAAAGTGATTGAACAAATACGAGATCTATCCATCAGGTGAACTTCAACTGATGCTAATGTTTGCGTTGCCTTTCTCAACCCGATCAAACCAAGAATGGATAGTTTACGAGTAGTTTTATAGAAGTTGTTGACTCATTCGTAGAGGTACACAACACAGGTTGCCATGGGTCGTTGTGTACGAGTGATTTGTGATAAAAATCCCGATTTCTGCTGCGCAAACTTGTACTCGAAATGTTTAGATAGAGTTCATAGAGTTTTGTGTTATTTTTAGCCGGTGACTTAGCAAAATAGGCAGTAGATTATAATGCACGTTTATTTCCAGGTGACAACCAAGGCGTGAAGTTCCTCCGGCGGTTCAGGCAGCTGCTGAACCCGGCGCAGGTGTTCGAGCTGAGCGGCGCGGGGCCGCGGCTGGGGCTGCGGCTGTTCAGGCACTTCGCGCCCATCCGCGTGCTGGTCTGCTCGGGGGACGGCTCCGTGGGCTGGGTGCTGCAGGAGGTCGACAAACTGGAGATGCATGTAAGTATTTTGATGTCTAACGAGTCAACCTTTTAATCATCTACTTCTGTATTGGTATCCAGCAGAAATCTGCCGTATTCCGCTGGCCAAGTGCGGGTTTTCACGTTTTGTAATGTATTTTTGTTCGGGGTTGTCTTTGTTATTCCGATTTTTTAAAGAAATCAGATATTTATAAATTTTTAGTGGTGTGCATTTTTTATCATCAGTACTTTTTAATTAGGTGCTTATAGTAATGATTCGTTGCTGGGAAAAGTTCTTAGAGATGATATTAAATCTATATTTAGTGTGGCTTTTCTAGACGGCTAAGTAAATTCTAAGTTAGGCAGGAAGGTATATTTTGCGTGCAAAAGTGCGATTGGATAACTTTCCACGACTTTTTTCCTATTATAGTAATGAATAAAGCATGTCAGGACATCACGCGATCGCATTTTCCGTGAAGTCACCGTGAAATCTACGATCGGTTTGTTTCGTTTCGTCGGTATTTTTGTAGTAGGTACCTATAGGTAGTGTAGTACTAAATGTGTCCTTCGATTTCACACGATCAGTGATGAAAAACGGTGATGATGAAAGTATCCTATTTAATAATCCAGGGATTCTGTAGTTGCAAAGATTCTTATTAACAAACATTCACATTTAGGTACACACACAAACTTTTGCGTGTATAATATACTAGCGACCTACCTCAGCTTCGCACGTCTGTAAAATATGTCTAATTGACTACGAGTATGTCACTCGCTAATAATGTAGCTTTTTACTGGTGAAAGAATTGTTATAGTTTTTGAGAGTATGTTTGTAGTTAATATACAAACATGCAAAAATACAAATCTTTCTTTTTTATAATATTAGTGTAGTTTAGTAGGAAAAATAGGATAAGTACTTATTGTTATTGTGTTGTAGCGTCAAGTGCAAACTGCGGTTCTCCCGCTGGGCACCGGCAACGACCTGGCGCGCGTGCTCGGCTGGGGAGCCTCCTGCGACGACGCGGCCAACCTGCAGCAGCTCATCGAGCGGTACGAGCGAGCTTCCACCAAGATGCTGGACAGGTATTCTTCAACTAATTAGGGAAATTGTGAAAACTGTTGCCAACACAGGCAAAAATGACTTAACTGACTGAGTTAAGTATCTGAAGGGAGTCTGTCGAATCAGAGAACTTGAATGTTTTTTTCCTAACAGGTGGTCAATAATGACGTTCGAGAGGTCCATGTCCGCTCCGCCTCCACCGCCTGCGCCGCCCGACCTGTGCGAAGAGAACTCGCTCCTGAAGAACTTGCAAGATATCATGCAGGTAACTTCTAAATTATGTTACTTGATAGCATACGCTGGACGTCAGGCTGCTGTGAATATGAATCGAGTTAATGTGCTTAACTTACCAATTGGCCTAGAAGACCTTGGAACGGGAATACTAGGCTCTCACTCAAGTAAGACTGGGGAAATATTTCATAGGTCGTTGGTGAAATAGTTTTCTCGCGTTGTTTCCCTTGTCACAGACGGCTTAAAATCATCGTCGGGATTTAAATAGGTAGAAACCGACGCAGCGGCGTTACGTAACTCTAATCAGCTAATGACTGCATCACAACGGAAATTGGATATCAAAGAATATTGCTACGACATACCGTTTGGTTTTAGTGGTGTTCAAGTGTTATGTGTCGTGTAGGCGGGCGACGTGTGCGGCGTGGCGAGCTCGTCGCTGCGCGCGGGCTGCCTGCGGCTGGCGGCGGCGGGCGAGCGCGCGGGCGGCGGAGCGGCGCGCGCCGCGCACCGCCTGCGCCGCGCCGTGTCGCTGCTGCTGCACGCGCGCGCGCACCTCGCGCACGACCACGCGCGCTGCAAGTCAGTACCACTCCTCATTCTATCTTTGACAAAGTAACCAGTAACAGTATAGAGTTGGAGGTGGAGGTTGAAGAACGAGGTCGAGATCTCTTTTTAGAATTTGTAACTAAAACTTTTACTTTCCATTATTTTACTTAATAGATACTCTTAATGTGTCTTGGTCTGAGCGGAAATTCAACTTTAAACATGATGACAGCTGTAAGTACTGATGTAATTTTAGGTGTAAACAATAAAAGCTTATCTTCTAGATCGTGGGAGCCGCTCGAGACGACGAGTGATAGTGAGCCTGAACCCGCTGCCGAGAAAGGCAGTATCGAAAAGACTGAAAAGGTAAAGTTTATTTCGATTATGCTTTAGTACGAAGGACTAAACTAAAAAAAAATACATACAGAGAACCTCCTCCTTTTTGGAATTCGTTTTAAAATAGCTGATCGACTCTATACCTACTTTACCTACCTATATTTACGAAGGACCAAATCGGTTGGCTAACGTAAAGTATCGAGTACACAGATACTCTTTTTTAACTTTTTGTAAGTATTTTTGTTATAATTAAACACGGGAATACTCACGTAAAAATTAAGTCGTCTACTACGACTAGTTTCGGTCACATTCGGTGACCTTCTTAATTATAACAAAAATGTGTGAAAACCGCATTAGTTTTCATAGTAATTTTTTTGTAAGTACTTCGTAATGTTTAGTGGCACTCCCAAGCTTACTAGGGCTGGTTTCCAGGAGCAGCTGAACTGGGCGGTGCGCGGGTGCGCGCTGGAGGGCCGCGCCAACAGCGTGCGGCGCGCGCTGCGCTCGCTCGTGCGCACGCTCTCTCTTATATACCCGCAGGTACATACGTCGTCGTTGTCATCTTCACTCTCGTTCTACCACCAATTTCATGTCTCATGCACGCCCATACTGTCAGGTAATTAGGAACTATATTTCCTTGTTGACGAGCGGAGTCGATTCTTCAAAGTTCATTACCAGCAACAGCACGGTATATGACTTTTGGTGACCATATCTGTAGGTTGTCGACAACAAGATGATGTTTACAAATGTGATAACCTTCCAGGGAGTATCTCACGAGACAGAATCCTGTGATACGACGACGGCGACGGAGACGGAGGGCGAAGGTGCCGCGGCCGCGGTGGAGGCGCCGCCCGCCATGGCGGAGCTGTCGCTGCCGGCGCCGCGCGCCTTCGCAGACAGCCGCCGCTCCTCCGCCGCCTCCGCCGTCTCCGCCGCTTCCATGCACCCAGAGAAGTAAGTACTGCGTCCAAAAATCAGAGCATGCTCTACCGATTCTACCGACCATCATCTACCGACCATAAAATGGTATGCAATATTGTCTCTTATAAAAATAGTTCCGTTCATGTGTCCATTGTTTTCCACAGCATTCCAGACGTAGATGAAGACATAGTTAAACTAATAAGCACAAACCCATCAGATCAGTTCACTTTAGACGTGGACCGAAATGAGCGGAGCAAAACCAGCTCCGCGTCGCCGCAGGACCGGCTGTCGCTGTCCAACCTGTCCTCGTGCGACACCAGCTCGTGCAGGAACCTGCTGCGGCCCGACGCCGACCGCGAGACCTGCAGCAGCAGCCTCACCATACCCAACCTCGTGGTGTCGGACGACAGCGACAGGCGAGACTCGGTCTTACAGGGAGACACCTACGAATCGGACCAATTGACTATTATAGACATCGACAAGCCGTATACGGACGAAGTGCATTACCAGGAGCTGAGCTCTCGAGACACGCCCGCCAGCGGCGACTGCACGCCCGACCGCCGCCTCTCTAGTGTAGATTTGGAGATAGACGCGACTAGTTCAGAAGGGTCCAATATTAGCGATTATAGTTTAATGTCGGAGATTATCGACGGCAAGCCTGGAGAAATGGAGGAAACGAACATGATTGGACATATAGACTCGCCCGACGATACGTATGTCAACTCGGAAACTTTACACGGAGAGTCTATCATGGACGATATCAGTTCGATGCTCGGACAGGAAGTACTGATGGCCATGATGGGGAAGAATGGAGAAAACGAGACTTATACGGACGACACGACGCTGTTCACGTCGGACACGGCCTCTGATATCACCATGGATAGCCGGAACCCGAGTTTACAGAAGAACAACGAGGCCACGAAGAAATACATATCGAAAATTAAGAAACAGAAAGATGACGCTGAGAAAGTGGAGAAATTCGGGTTCGAAAATAGAGTGTTTTACATCGAAAACGCAACGAAAGTAGAAGAACAAATCAAATATTGTAGCTTAGCGCAATTCGAAGAAGGTAGTGATATAGCTAGAAAATCTTTTAAGAGGCATTTCCGGAAGAGTTTAAAGAAGCGCATACCCGACGACAATAGCCTGAAGAATATTTTACAGAGGACCACCGAGGAGTCGCTGAGACTTGAAGATACTCTTAAGCCCAACTTATTAAATGTACAAAACGACATAGATTCCCCAAAGAAGAACTTACACGACAGAAATCAGACGCTAACTTTCCCCCAAGTCAGCGTGGTTGTAGAGCCGCCATCTCCTTCGCACAGCGATGAGAAGAAGAGTATAAAAGCTAGTAGGATGGCTTCTGTTTTGAACGATATCTTCGATCAAGGAACAGACACGCTAAGTGTAAATACACCAGAGCCGAGTATTGGGACCACAAGAGAGAGAAGGCAGTCTGATAACCCGAAGCTGTTAGGGTCTGATCCCGAGTACGGCAAGTTCCTGAGCTGTTCCCCAGCAGCTACTAGGAGGATATCATGCGGGAGCCTGTTCAAGCCGGGTGAACCTGACAAGTGAGTGATGATTTTTTTGTTTTTTTTTTCGTCTTTTACTGTTTACATAAAATTTTATATTATGAAAAACAAATAGATTACTTTTATCCCAAAAAGCTAAAGGTTTTTGAAAACGAGTAACACTGCGGGTGCCGCTAATCTTCTTCTTCTTATAGGTATATAAAAATGAATCGCTGTTCGTTTAGCTCGCTAAAACTCGACGGCTGGACCGATTTGAATATTTACTTTTTATTTTACACATTTTTGTTTTAATTAAACACGGGAATACTCACGTAAAAATTAAGTCGTCTACTACGACTAGTTTCGGTCACATTCGGTGACCTTCATCAGGTGAGTTTACAAACGTGACACGCTCGCGGTTGCGTCTCGTTTCGCTAGTTTTTACATGAGTATTCCCGTGTTTAATTATAACAAAAATATTTATTTTTTGTTTTGTTCGCTCTAATACAGGAAAGGATTAAAAGTAAAAAAAAAACAGCGGGTGCGGCTAGTTATGTATAAAAATAATTACACAAGCGATTCTCACCAAAATCAATCAATCAAATGCAGCGACTATACTTATTATCATAATTCTATTTGGTTAGGCCGCGTCCACAGGCTGTCGTCCTCAAAACAAGCACTTTGCAATTGAATTTGAAATTGTGTTGTTTTTGCTTATATTACTCGAAGCGGGCGAGCCCCGACAGACATCGTTTGTCACTCAGATTGTTTTCTCAGGATTCACTACTTATTCAGTGATTTTTAAAAGCTATTGAATTTTCTTTCAGGTCTTTTTTGCAAGCAAACAAGTCATAGTAGACAGCATTAAAATACTGGGCCACTTAAGATCTTTGAGAAAAAATAAAACCATTATTATTCTGCGGAACTCTCAATAATGTATGGTGATGTAAAACACTTTCTTATACAGGCTGTCGACATCTGTATCATCGATATGGGGCGAAGGGGGGTCCACGGTTAACGTCGCAGGATCCAAGTCTGAAGTCAGCGAGAAAGCCAAAAAGCTTCCCATCATAAACCCCCTGGTACAGCTACCAGCCTGGCCTCACGTCACCCAGGGCTTCATATCACAATGTCTCTTAGCAAACGCTGATGCCTTATGCGCCGCAGTGAGTCCTCTTATGGATCCAGATGAGACCTTACTAGAAGGGTTTTACGAGAGGGCCGTGATGAACAACTATTTCGGAATTGGGATCGATGCGAAGATAACCCTGGATTTTCACAATAAGAGGGAAGAACACCCTGAGAAGTGCCGGTCAAGAGCGAGGAACTACATGTGGTATGGAGTGCTGGGCTCTAAGGAGTGGGTTAATAAGACATACAGGTGAGAAAACGCATTTAGAAAATTTTAAGATTTTGTTAAAAGTAATCTGAATATTGCAGATTTGGACCTCAAAAAAGTTAAATGTCACTATTAGTAAGTGAGTTGTGTGTGTGTTAGTAGGAGTGTTGTTATGTATTTCTATCGTTTTCCTAGGCATCTGGGCCAACGAGTGCAGCTAGAGTGCGACGGACAGAGGATCCCGCTGCCAGAGCTGCAGGGAATCGTGGTTCTGAACATTCCATCGTTTATGGGCGGCACCAACTTCTGGGGCGGGACCCGCGGTGACGACCTGTTTCTAGCGCCTTCCTTCGATGACCGGATCTTAGAGGTACCTATATACCAACATTACTTACCTATTTATCGGAGAACAGCTCAGATAAGTCTTCAGATTAACGTATTCCTTGTAGGAAGCAACTTTTCCAAATCCAAATAAAGTTCCAGAAAGCGATATCAATGCCGACTCAAATTTTCAGGTGGTGGCAGTGTTTGGTTCAGCCCAGATGGCCGCCTCCCGCCTGATCAACCTGCAAAAGCACCGCATCGCGCAGTGCCGCGCCGTGCAGATCAACATCCTGGGCGAGGAGTGCGTGCCGGTGCAGGTGGACGGGGAGGCGTGGCTGCAGCCGCCGGGCTGCGTGCGCATCATACACAAGAACCGGGCGCAGATGCTGTGCCGCTCGCGGGCGCTGGAGACCAGCCTCAAGTTAGTCAACTCAAGTTATCTGTACATATTTGTGGCTCGTGTTCTTGGCCTAAATGTAGAAACATGTTCTAGGCTCGTGTAGATATTCTTTTTTGTCGGTAGTCTTGACTGACTACTATGGTGAATGCTCTCGACTCGTGCGTGATTAAGCAATCAAAACTCAATACATCGTATGGCGTGCAAGTTTCTAGAATAGTCGTAATGGTTTTCCAAATCTAGTTCGAATCATAGATCAGCTAAGCCACAAGTTCTGAGCTAACCCAAACGTTATCTAGCAAGTCGAAGCAGTTTTCAAATTCAAATGTAGAAATATTTTCCGCAGGACTTGGGATGAAAAGCAACAGCTGAAGGCACACGCGCACGGGACGGGAGGACGCACGGCGCTGTCGGGAGCAGAGAGTGCGCAGCTACTCGCCTTACTGGACGACGTCAACACTCTCGTCAAAAATGTAAGCCTTTGAATCTGTGTAGTTCCATTTTACGCAATAGTGCTCGATCGAGGTGAACATTATACCAATACTAAACTAAACGACTAAATGCGGCTAAACTCCAGTCTTGCTCCATCTAGTATGACTCTGTCAATGTCCATCATCATTATCGACAGACTACTTTATCCCACTGCTGGATATAACTCTCACTCTTATCGTACCATCTGCCTCGGTCCTGCGCCAGTTGGGTCCAGATTCGACCCAGCTCTCTGTCGAACGACTAACGCTCGCAATTTTGACCCGTGACTATCTATCTCCCTCTACAGATAAAGCTGTCATGCATCAGCGAGTCCGGCGCGGCGGGCGGCGGCGTGCCGCACGCGGTGGCGGCGGCGCGGCGCGTGGCGGCGCAGGCGGACGCGCTGCAGGACGCGGACGGCCGCCTGCTGCCCGCGCCCATGCTGCGCCGTCTGCTCGCTACCATGGTACTACTTTACTAGTGTACACATTAATTAGCCCTTGTAACCGTGCTCCATCACAGGCCGCATCGTTGCTTCCATTCAGGCAAGATGGCGGTCAAACGCAAGCACATCAAAAAAAATGTGTAAATATTTGCATATACATGATCCTAACCCGTGTATTTTTAAGGCTTGATGATTATATTATCATGATGATGTTCTGGCTCGTATTCACACAATTGTATTCACATTTTGAAACGGACGTTTTCAGATTTTTTTATCGTCCTTATAAATCTTATTTCATAGAGTTGTTATTGCTCATGTTTTCTCGGGTTAAATACATAAATCGACAGACAATGTGGTCATCCTTAATCTCGTGTCCCCAGGTGGAGTCCTGCCACGAGCTGGTGGAGAGCGGGTCGGCGGGCGCGGGCGCGGCGGCGGCGGGCTCGCTGCGCGCGCACCTCGCTCGCTGCGAGGTGCACGACGGACACGCCTACTTGCAGACCGACGAGGTAGCGTATTTGAATCAATATTGCTATTGAATTAATTTTTCTCTCTACAATTTTTATAATAGAAACGAGTGCTTTTCTAGGCAGCTAGAATGAAAACTAGAGTTACCAAAACCCCTCTCCATGATCTCTATAAGCTAGCATGCGCGCTACGACGTAACTTAATTTATTATTTACATATTTGTATGTTAGTCCCTACGTGACACCACTAGGGAAATTAGTTAGAATGCGAATAGACAGAATTTGATAATGGCGCGCATATTTAGTCGCTCTACTGACGTGGCTTATATAAAAATTCTGTAAAGTTGTGGGGTTTCTTAATTTCTGTGGGTTAGCATAACCCTGCGTTTGCATTTACTGAGAATTTTGTTTAAATCCAGCCTCCTATTGCTTATTATATGATCAATTTAACTAACCAAGATTTATTTCAATTTTTGAACCATCATCGCCCCGTAGTCTTTAATTAGAAGAATCCCCCGACCGTACCGTAGAATGTCTCTCGACGGCATCAGACTCTACTCATACTTCTAGAGTCGGTAGACAAGTTTAGAGACCTTTCATGCATTATACTTATGTATTATAGTTGATTTGACTTGGAACTCTATCGAAATTAAAGAGGTAAGTTGATGGTTGTTTCCTGGATAATTTTGCTCAAAAATTAAACTAACAAACTATCGTGCTATGTCGTGCTATACTGTATACAGATATGTTTTTGGCTCTTGTGTACGATGTTCCTCAATTTCTTGCAACCAACATTTTTAGTCTTGTCGGCAAAGTTATAAAGTTGAATTAAGAATATTGATTGAAAAATATGATTTAAAGAAAATTACCCAAACATAATCATCAATGTTTGCTGGTTTTGTTACACCAGTAGATATTTACCTAACCAACTTTTCATTGAAAGCCACCATCGCTGCCTTCATCTTGTGTAGCCTTCATAGACCCCTACGACCCCGACCCCCTAACTCAATACGGAAGACTTAAATTCACACTGAACTCTCTCCTCCAACAGTATAAACCCCTCGTTACTTTCGACCCTGACCATGACCAAATATCAACCCAAACCCAGATCCCAAAGAAGGGCGGCGCGGGGCGGTGGCTGCGCGGCCGGCGCAGCGTGTCCGAGGGGCCGGGCTCCACGGCGGCGCAGGTCAAGTCCTGGGGCGTGAAGGAAGTCCAAACCTGGCTGGAAAATCTCCAGCTGGGTGAGTACAGTGACGCGTTTGCAAAGCATGACGTCACGGGGAAGGAGCTCCTGTCTCTGGCGAGGAGAGACCTGAGGGACCTCGGAGTGACGAAGGTGGGGCACGTGAAGAGGATACTGCAGGCGGTGAAGGAGCTGCAGTGACGAAGGCGAGGCCACTCCGAGGGAGATGGCCACGGATAGCTCTGCTGCGAGGGTACTCTGATTTCACTTATGGTTATCAAGTGGAAGCACTTACCACTTTAATCGTTGATTTTAAATACGACTGTGTCGATTCTATCGTAACATTTTCCAAACTAAATTTGACAGTTCTCACAAATTAAAATGGAAAGATACTTAAATCATTTTCGATTATTAACTAGAAGATAATAATCTGGTAACTGAATCGTCTTGTTTTCAATTCTGACTTTTGTAAATATGTTACTCTCTTCGAAATTTTTAAAAAGCACTCATAATAACTTTATACTATTCAACCTTGAGATTTTATATTAAGTAACCCAAATTATACCATAAGTAAAATCAGAGAATCGGGATGTAAGATTGTAAGAATGTATGCATTGTTGATTGTGACATGTAAGGAACAAAATCTAGTCTTAAATGCCCAAAATCCATAAGACTTGACGATGAGAATATATTGACTGTATGATAATTATAAAATATTGTATTACCGGTTATGATAATACCAACATGCGAGAATAGAAACTTCGATCGGTACCAAACTATCAATAGGTCAAAGAAATGGAAAAGCAAAAAACATATAAAATAAAAGACTAAATAAATACAGTACCCGTGTATATTATTCCCTTCAATATATTAAAATATTGCACTTAGTACTATCCGCACGTAACGAATTTAATCTTTTGCCAAATCAGTTTAATAAAAATCTTACATTCAGACTTTTTTAATTAAAATATTTTATGAGTGTACCTATTATACATAATTATATATTTGAAAAGCCAATATTTCTTACAATACTGCTAATCGAAAATCTATCCTATCTATATACTATATACCTATTAATTTGCACTATAATCAACGAAATTTTCTACCTCCTTGCTATAAACTTTTACACCTACTACTATATGTTATAAACGAGTATTTGAATATAATTACATCGAATTATAACTGTATTCAAAAAGTCTTTACTCCCAAACAATTTCTTACACCATGATCCAAATTATTGGTGTTTATTGGATATATCCATTAAAATATTTGATATAAAAATATATAATAATAATAAAAGTATGTATACCAAATTTATATTTGAGTGTAAAATATTTTTCACTTGCAATTTCAGGCTGGATGTGATGAAACTACTATATATAGGTATACATACTTGTTAATATGAGTACGAGTCTATATTGGGATCAGACTACGCGAATTTATTAGAAAAACAATATTTTACGAGACCCGGCATTTAATATATACCCCAAACATATACCCCAAACAATATGCAGCCCGATCCTATCCAATTTCTATATGTTATTTACTCGTATGTATGTATATCTTTATTTAATATTAGATTCGTATGTTTTTATAATTTAGAAACAATCATTTTAATTATTATGTCTTAGGAAGCTGCCAAAATTGCCTTCCACGATCATTGTGACATAGATAATAATAAGATGTTATAAATAATGACACAAAATATCATACCTCAAAATATTTTTAAAACAACGAATTGCGACTGTCGCTAATTTCAAAGCAGACAATACAATTATTACTTTATTTCATTTCATTATTTGGTAGTTTTTTATAATTTATTTATTTAATTATACAAATTTATCTATTAATCTTCCCCCCATAGATTGTTGAATAGAAAAATGTTAGAATGAAGAAATTAGAAATGGGAAACCAGTAGAGATTAGAAGTAATTTTCAATAGTACTATTTCACTACAAAAAAGTCACAAAATATTGAATAGTATTGCACAATATTGATTCCAGACGAATGTGCACAAACCATAGACTTTTAGACAATAGTAACCAAATAAATATGATTATTCAACATTACTTAGAACAGTTCGTAGATCCTTCAAATATTATAGATTTAATATTATTCTACTAAGATTGGTTGTGTGAAACATGGAATAGCAATAATATAAACAGCATATATAATAATGAAATATAAGGTACAGTTTACAAATCTACATCTAATAGATTTTGTTTCTTGAATTCCTAGGTATAGATTTAAGCAATTACCGATGTGACAACACATTACTAAAATTTATGGTCAGTAATTACAATAGAAAGTTAGGGTTTAATTTTCAATAATACAATACAATACTAACATATAATCAATCGTACTATAGACCATATATCGTCATTTAATCTCAAAAGAACATCGACAAAAGATTAAACGAAAAAAAATATTAAAATTTGTGACCATTCTTGAAATTAGTTTGCTATAAAACCCACTGGACCCTGTTAATAGATTAAAATGTATTTCAATAAGTGGTTTAATAAAGACCACAGATAAAAAAAGTAGAGCGTTTTCATAGAGAACGTAAGACTCGTGATACTCTGTACTTTATTCTTAGATTTAATAACTTTTATAGTAATAATAAATAATCGATATTTTCAAAGGATAACAAGCAATGTCATCATGTTTGTCGTTGTTATGTGCGTGTGGCAGATATACCTACCTACTTCGATGTCGAAAGACTATCTAATGTGATCTCGTATGATTTCTTTTTAATTTATATTGTCTTAGATAAATCGACGACCGCGTTCGATAACGAAAAAAGTATGAAAATATATTATTATAATAATAATATATTATTAATTATGAATATATACCTAATAATGTTTAATAGTCTGTCAATATTTGGAAAATATGAAAATTTTGATCGTGATTTTAAAAATATAATGCTATTACATACCTATATTTATTGATTTAATGTTTCTTTTTTATTTTTAAAAGTAAGTAATTTCGATACCGAACGCAGTCACACACTTCCTTATCGATCTGCCTTATAAATGTTTTTATAATGTGTGTACTTACTGAATAATCTTGCGTATTTGTGTGTATGCGTGGTGTAAGAGGTGTTAGTTCAATATGATGACAAAATTGATAGCTATAAATAATATTAATATAAATCATTTTAAATACTTGTCAGAGTGATTTTTTTTAAACTAAATTTAACTACTAATTTCCTTTATATTATATAATATTTATATAAACTAAATCAGCAAAATCAAACTGGCATTAGAAATTAGATATGTAATTGTAATTATATTGTATTAACAGTTTTGTTTTTGTATTAAATGTGTGTATGTATTTGTTAAAATGGTTTAATTAGTCACATTCATTTTACCCAGACTTTATTTGCGTCATCGTATTGAATCTTATACGTCTCAGGTACTACTATATTACACATTTACATTAGTTTTGTAAATTGTGAATGTTCGAACTTTAACGTTATTTAGAATAATAGAGACATAAATACATATATATATTCTATATATTTCTACCGCAACCCGCGGTTTAATGCCTTAGAACTATTGTAAATGTAATATTTTAACATAGAAATACCTTAAATCGTATTTTATGAATTAACCAATTGTAGATATTCTTATCCTTTCTTCTAAATCATGATTGTTTCTTCGGTGATATCACTTTATTAAAAAAAAATAACAATAATACCTTATTTATGATTCAACATAGAGAATTAGAATATAAAGTTTTAAAAAAATAATCAATTTTATGAAGTTACATCAAATTTTAGAAACTGACTCAATTTCAGTAATTATTATTAAGTAAATCCAAAGTCTTAAATGAGTGTTGTTATTTCATAATAATTATAAATTTTATGTTGCTTAGATAAAGTTTAATAAAGTTAATCATTATTAATTATTTCCTTTGTAAATGTAATCATATCAATATTTTAAGTCTGTTTTTAATAATATTCTTGTAATAATACTTTGTGAACTATTTTACGATTCGGATTAAGCAATAAGCATCGATATTTCGCTTCAATTTGATTATTAGATTATAATTAAATGTCGTGTTTGATTAATTATTTATCAATTTGGTGACTAAGTTCTCGAAAATGTATTTTGCTTTTTCTACTAGGTACTTGTTTCCTCTTCTATTGAGCTGTTAATTTATTTATAAATATTATTACACTTACCTAAAACCTGAAGATGTGTTCCGTATTAGGTAAAAAATAAACTTTAAAAAATGCTTGTTTTTACTCATCTTAAATACTTTTTGCTCTTTCTTTAAAAGTAAAATTAAATTAAAGAAGATATATATTATGTATTTTACTATGATTTAATTAATTGTCACATTTGCTATTATTTCTGACCTATCAGAACCTTCCTTTTTTTTCTAATTTTTGTGTAGATATAGTAGGCCAAATTGAAAGTTTTAGTATCTTTATAGTTATCTAGTCAATATTGTCAGTATGTTCCTGATGGAAGTTGTGAGATTAATTATACATAATATAATTTAGTGATTTATATATATAATTTTAACTATTATGTAATATTATATTACTTCAAAAGAGTGTATATTATGTTGTGGACTGAATAATAATTTAAACCTGCAGTCTTTCTTAATAATTAATAATAGTCACTTGATTCTTTTATGTAACAATTATTAACGAAGAAAATGTATCAAAAATTATGATTAATAATTCCTTTTTATCATATTTTGTTTGTGGAAAGTATACGAAAGGCATTCAGTATGCAAGACCAAGGCGATAGAAGAATCTATGCATAAATTTATTAATAAACTACATTTTTCAATACCTGTTCATTTTTTAAAATAATAATTTGTCAATTTAATAATAATTTTTAGAAAAATATTCCATACATCTTAACATTAAACTTAAGCTGCTAATTTTAGTTTTAAATTGCTCAATTTATTTTATCTGACTTGTTATTTGATATTTTGAGTAAGTACTATGTACCTTAATTAGTTTATTTTAACGGATAGAATCATCAGGAACCATATTCTCACACGCTCGATATTATCACGGTCACTGTCCCTCTCTCATCAGTCATCAGAGAAGGTATACGAATAAGAGTGACCGGTGCAATCTCGACCGCGTCAGAATAAATGCTTAGCTCAGAGTTGTTTCTGTTCTAAGCGAGAACTGTAAATGCAAATTTTTAGTACTTTATATATTTGACTCAATCACATAATAAATAACAAAAATATTTTTAAAGTATCGGGATTTGCTATTATACTCGTATCTAAAACTCGATTATTGTACCTACTTGATATTTTCTCTTGGTATTTATATTTGAGAATTCAATAAATTATACTGTTACTCATTTACTTTTCTTGCTTTTATTTCGAAACTCCATTAAAAAGTAAGTAAATTTGTATAGGTCAAGTAGCTGGCTTTGGGTGTCAGAGTTTTCAGTCCTCTAACTTTCCATAAGGAAGTGTGTATGTAAAGTATTTGTTTCCACTTAACTCCGCAGCTGCTGAACGCATTTAGATGAAATTTGGTATGGAGATAGTTGACATTCTGGATTAGTAACACCCGTATTATTATAGAACTATATCCCGAAAAGTATGCAGTAGGCCTGGCATGAGTTCTGTCCAAAAATAAGTAGCGAGTGCTCGAAGGAAAAATGTGTATGAATAGATACAGTTTTCATTTACGCCCGACAGAAGCGCTGTTCCATTTTTCATATACCTCTAAATAATATAGGTACCTATCGAATCATGCTATGCCTACGGTTTCTGTAGGATGTTGGTTCAAACCGCAAGGCGTCGCAAGTTATTTATGATTTATTAGTATTTAGCCGCAGAAAATAATGGTGCAGAGCAGTTTGAGAAGTACCAAGCGTTTACTATTATAACGTAGGTACTGCTTTCTCGTCAAATAAAAATATTATCTATGACTTGCTATACATAAAGGATTTTAGAATAAAAAAATGAAACATACCATTTAAATCATCTTAGTACTGCCTTTATTCTTTCCAACGACTGAATTTTCCCGAGTAAGTTCATCATTTCCGCCACCCCGGGCCCTTCTTCCAGACCACTCAACACCGACCTCAGCGTCTTCATCAACGCCGGAAACTTCACATTATTGTCCTTCGAAAACACCCTTAAATACTCTTTTATTTTAACCTCATCAAACTGTTCGAAATTCTCTAATTTCTGTACTAGCTTTTGCAATAATTCTGTGTCGATCTCTCCCCGTTCTGAGGGTAGTATCCACAGAAAACCAAACTTGTTTGAGACTAGGTCTTCTATCCTTGTCACTCGCGATGTTGCCCATTTTAGAACGTTTTCAACGTGCTCTGTTGAGATATTCGTGTGGTGGTTAGGGTATGTTTCTGTTATGAGGTTTTGCAGTTTGGTGACAAGTGAGGGAGATAGCAGGTCGTCGTGCAGTTGCCGCTTGATTTCGAGACGGTTGCACTCTTCTAATAAGTCAGGGTTGAGACGACTCGGGTGGGACGAGATTCTGTCGATTTTGAACTGAAATTACAGAAATATATGTATTTGGTAAAACTTTTATACTATCATTTCTTCTTTCATAATCCTATTATTTTATTCAAAAATGTCCTGTTTATGCAAAATAGTATATTCTTTGTTTCGTGCGAGGCACTTATCGTTAGAAAGAGTTTGACTTGACAGAGTACTTTACAGCTTTGTCTAGGTTTTCATCATAAGAGATCATAAATATCATACGAGTGCAGTATTTACCTCGTGCGCCAATTCTTTTATTGTCTTCAACTGAACGCCCGCGCCCGGCTCGTGGTCAAACCCGCCGCCCGCTAGAGTTATGAAGTTAACCAACGCTAAAGGAAACACCCCTGAAACCATTCCAAATATTTAAGCCCGTCACACACGTAGCTATAATATATAGTAATATGCCTTGCTATAATATATATTATAGCAAGCTACCACACACGGAGACGATGCTATAATATATATTTTGCCTTCATTTCATTGATGGTCGGCCAAGCGTTTGCACGCGTTTTATAATACAGGGTGTTTTGATTACTAATTAGATAATTATGAATTCAAGAAGTAGGTACATGGATACTGGATGTAATTGACAGTTCTTCAGAGGACGATTCTGATGCCGCTTTTGATATGTCAGTTGCCCCCTATCAGGCTCAAAAACTAGAACTAAATGGATTGAATCGCATCTAGAGAATAAAAAAACTCGTGGCGAATTTAATTTGTATCGTGAACTATCCTCAAAAAAATTCGCTCAATATTTTAGGAGTTCAAAATCGTCATTTGTAGATCTTCATGAATTAATAAAAAAATATATAAGCAGAAAAGACACAATCATGCGCAAAAGTATTAGTTCTGAAGAACGACTTACTGTGTGTTTAAGGTAAGGAAAACATTTAAAAAAATTTTAAATCAATCTTTTATTTTCTATAAAGTTAAGAAATATGTACTTTGCATTTAAATACTTAATTACTACATAAATACTCGAACCCTCGAACACGTTGGAACATGCTGTACATTCCAAATATGTCGTAATATGTCTTGCTATACCATAATATACAGTAATATATATATTAATATGCGATGCTATAAATTACGGTATAGTTTGGTGACGTCATAGAAATATATATTATAGCTCCGTGTGCGGTCACTTCAATATTTGTATTGAAAATATATCGTAATATGCCTCGCTATATTTATATTAATATATATTATAGCTACGTGTTATAGTCACATGAAAGGCAGAAGATGGGGGTAAATAGTATATTTGAAAAGAGTGTATATTCAGCAGTGGACTGACAAAAGATAACAATTTGAATTAAATCGTTGGTTTATGTTTCACATCATGACATGACAAGACAATATTTGATAATATTTTTAGTTGTTTTTTTTTTATAACAATAATGGCAATTAATTAGATTATTTTATATTTTTGCTGATTCAGGAAAGTGTTGCAAATATTACCTTTATTCCTATAGTCTTCAACTTTAACATCACTCTGCCGTTTGCTCAGCTTGGTGCCGTCGGGGTTGACTATTAGAGGCAAGTGGCCGAACTGAGGCGGCGTCCAGCCGAATGCTCTGTAATGATAACAAATAACTGACGTCAGACATCGACCCTCAGTGCCTGGTATCCCTTCTACCACAATCTTCAATCTACATACAAAATGCGCTCAAGCAACGGACACCGCTCACGGTCACCATACTCGTATTTCGGACCGGTTCGAACCAGTACGTGCGCATTTTAGTTATTATTAGTTTATATTCCCGTTCTTCCTGTTTCATTCTCAACAATAAATCTAACAACCAGATACCTAGCGCGACCGGTGAGCGTAGGTATAATAAGTGAAGTACATAATATGTGATTGACTTCTGTACATATCTGTTTCTACACTATTGCTACAAATCACCAATCAATACTTAAAAAAATTCACTGTACAGTATGACACTGTCAACCAATGTCAGTGTAAAAAGATGTCAAGCCACGGATTTTCTTACCTATAGATAAGCAGATGTTTAGTGGTTGATATCTGCCATTCGACGCCCCGCAGTACATGCGTGACCTGCATTAGGTAGTCGTCCACTACGTTAGCAAAGTGGTATGTGGGGAAGCCGTCCGACTTTAACAGCACGGGGTCACCTTCGTTCTGAGTCACGTCGTAAGCGATCCCACCGAATATGAGATCGTCATATGATAGGACGTCGGGCGTTAGCTGCGGATGGAGAAATATTTATAAGAGATATTACAGAATTTGCTAAATATTACTATAATAAGGACAATATAGTGAAGGCGGATAGACAGCGCTCTGGAGTGAACAATCAGTCAGCATCGGGTGTAAAATGGATGATTATGATAATGACAATGAAAAGTAACAGAACCTTGTGAAATATTTATAAATTATTTTTGTAAAAATATCTGACCAAAAGCCTAGGTAATAGGCCTAGTTTAGTCCTGATTCATATACTTACTTTAAATCTTATGCAATATGGTATCCCAGCATTTATCTTCTCTTTTATATCATGTGACGATAGGTGTCTACACCGATTGTCATATTTGGGTATCTGGTGTGACCTCACAGCGTCTCTCCGGAGGACGTTGAGTCTACGCTCAGTGCAGAAGCATTTGTATGCTGAACCGTTTTCCTCCAGCTTTGTTATATGCTCTCTAGAAATATAGATACATTATTTTAAGAATATCTGAGGACAAAATCAACCATAAACGTTAAGTAATGTAAGATAACTGACATATAATCATTTTTTTAAGATTTAGAATATATTTCTGAAGTTTTTGAACTGATCCAGAAAAATGCATGGAATTTCGTTCAGACCAAAATTATTCTCAAATTCAATACTTACTGATAGAAATCTAATCTTTCACTTTGTACGTAAGGTCTATAATCGCCGGAAACCCCAGGACCCTCATCGATCTCTATACCAGCCCATTCTAAGTCTTTTATCAAAGCGTCCACCGCACCTTCGACTTTTCTAGTCTGGTCAGTATCTTCTATTCTTAAGATAAATGTGCCTTGACGACCCTTGGCGAAGAGATAATTGTATAAAGCCGTCCTCAAGCCTCCTAAATGAAGATATCCAGTAGGGCTTGGGGCGAATCTTACTCTTGGAACATCAGTTTTAATAGTGCGGCAGAGGTTATGTTTTGAGAAAAACTTTACTGATTTTTTGTATAAGCACCGCATTTTTAATGTTAATTAGCTTATTTTGAACTTATTACATTATTAAATACACAAGAACAATAAATATTTACAATTTTAGCGACTATTACTGTGTATTTTCCAGATTCCTATGATCAGCTGTTTTTTGTTGACGAAATGAGAATGACATTGAAATAACACAACATATTACATAAACTGACAGTGACACACCAAGATGTAGGTATGATGAAGGTTTCGTTCCAAAATTATTTCTTCTATTTTAAGAAATTTTATTTTTAAATTACTTGGTTTTTGAACGAAATTGCAATAAAATTTTATTGTTTACAGTTTAAAATTTCATAGTGATGCCAGAATTTATTTTCTACCCACTTGCCTAAAAGAAGGGTAATTTAAATCACGTTCATTTCACATCACAATAACATGAAAGTTTATGAATTTCATTCGGTTTTGTAATGGCTGAACAAAATTGAATATATTTTGGCGTGCTACACTCGTAGTAAAAATTATAGTCAGAGTTATTGTAAATATCTATGATGAACAATCGTCACTGGGTGACAACTGGGAACACCAAAATATGGGCAACTGACAACTGGGACAAATTTTAAAAACGTTATCGAATCCCGATTGTCACCCCTGGAGCCAAAAATAGGGCGACAACTGGGAATGACTCCTATGAAATATGAATGTTTATTTCTAAGTGACTTCCGATAATATCAATACTTACAACTTCTTATAAGAAACAACTATTACAATCATGGTAGACAGGATCCGTAATAAATCTGTCCTGCGACATCTCAATCACTTGACTACTTGGATTTTAGAATAAAGGAAATTATATAAGTAAACTTAGCTAGTATAATATCAACCGGTATCTCAGAGAAGACCGATAACATTAGTTTGGTTTTACATTACAATTGAGTAAATAAATATTTGGAGGCAAAACACTAAAAATCCTAGATTATCTATGGTCGAACGAATGTTATTTCACTCGGTTCCGATGTCGAAATAACAGTGAAAGTCATTAGAAATAACAATAATCTTATCAAAATGGTGAGTAATCTTGCGTTTCCACTTTCTGGAATTACTTTCCTGTTTATTTGCCATACACTACTTACCCAAAATACTATTCAACAGCCATTAGGACATAAACTAAGGTTATGATATGACGTTCGTACATTTATTTTCAGAATAAACTAAAATCGTCACAGAGAGACAAAGTGAAGAGGTTCGTCGCGTTCACACAGACGAGCGAGAGCACGGCGATATTTTGCTTGTCCCAAAACGACTGGAAACTGGATCTCGCAAGCGACAATTATTTTCAGAACCCTGATGCTTATTTCAAAGACTCTGGAAAGACCTCTGTGGATAGAAAAAAGATCGAACAGCTCTTCAACAAGTATAGAGACACGCAAGAGAATGACAAGATCACAGTGGATGGTGTTATGAAGTTCTTAGAAGATGTAAACCTTAGCCCTGAATCTATATTAGTTTTAATTATTGCGTGGAAGTGTAAAGCAGCCATACAGTGTGAATTCTCGAAAGACGAGTTCACGATGGGATTTGTGGAGCTCGGAGTGGATAGTATAGACAAATTAAAAGCTAAATTGCCAACACTCGAATCGGAGATCAAGGAAGTGAATAAATTCAAAGATTTCTATCATTTTACCTTCAATTATGCTAAAAATGTGGGTCAAAAAGGCTTAGACCTAGACATGGCGATAGCGTACTGGAATATTGTGCTTCGTGGGAGGTTTAAGTTCCTAGATGCTTGGTGTAAATTTCTCACGGTATGTTGTATTCATTTCTACTTAATATACCCAGCTATTTATAATGCAACATTACACTAAAACCTGGCATCACTATATTACCGCTAATCACACAGATATTAAATTACATGAATGTTTCAACTCAGTACTGAATCAAATATGAACCTAAAATCAAAATACAAGATCTGCAACTGCATAGCTCTTCCTCTTTGAATTGAAAGAGGAAAAGCCGGGACCTTGTGTTTTCTAACTTGTAAATACCAATATTTACTCACTTTAATGTATAAATTTTATTAAAACAATGTAGTATGCACAAAAACATACTACAATAATTAAGGATAAAAGTAAATTCTGGTTCTCTAATGAATTATTCTTTGGGATTAGGCAATTTAATGCAATTAATGATAGGAACAATTTGGGTTGATAACCTTGTATATTCTTTGTTTAGCGTTAGACCTTGGCTCTCTCACCTTGAATGAAACACTAAACTTAATTTGCTAACAATCTTAACACCATTTTGTCTAGGGTCGACAAGCTAGGTGTTTGACCACAACCCATCTCACATAAAATGAATAATTATTGTGCTATAGACTAGACATTCTACTAATATTATAAATATCAAAGTTTGCAAGTTTGTTCAATCTCACAAAAACCACTGAATGCATTTGGATGAAATTTGGTATGACCCTGGATTAACATACTTAATATCCTTATACTTTTTTATTTTATAGCTGACCTTATGGTTCCATCCGTGTCGTGTTGATGATGATGATGATGATGAAAAGGAGACTGTTAATTCAGTGTATAAACTGTAATACTTATCGCTATCCAAAAAATCATCTAGTTCTGTCCAGCCATTTCAGCATGAAGGAGTAATAAACTCGCAGACTAACTTTTGCATGTTTAATACTACTAGCTGTAGCTGGAGAAAAGTAGCCCTTTGATATTTATATTAGTAGGATTATTATGTGATTTTAATAATTACTAATTACTTATTTGAACTGAAGCTTTTTTCGAGTAAATATTTTTGTGCAAAAAGACATCTTAAATAGTTAAATCCCATATCTAGTGCAAAAAAAATGCATCTTAAAATGAATTTATTTGTTAAATTTTGTTTTTATAATATAATTATTGTTAAAAAATAATGAATGTACTGAGTGTACTATGCTGGCCAAGTGCGGGTTGGCGGATTCACTTACACCAAAAATAATATTTTTGATTACCCTGTATAATTCGTAGAAGTAGGTTTAATGCGTTGACGAGCCAAACTTTAATACCTGAATAGATCAGCGATAAATTAAGATTTATTAAAAAAAAAATACAGATTTTCGTATGTACAACTGCAATACTTCTTAAGGGAAGAATATTACTTTAGCCACCGAATTAAACATTTTTTTTTTTAACTATGTATGTTATTTATACAATTTGAGAAACATTTTGTTTGCGCCAAGCCTGGATTTTTTTTGAGAAATCACCTTAATAACAAGAAAAATGGTTTTTCCAGGATAATCACAAAAGATCAATACCGAAAGACACATGGAATCTGCTACTCGACTTCGCCACACAAATAGATGACGGTATGAGCAACTACGACGCGGAAGGCGCGTGGCCCGTTCTCATCGACGACTTTGTAGAGTGGTGCCAGAAGCAGGGCCTCACCGCGGAAAAGGCCACAGAGCCGGCGTCTGGCTAGCCGCTGCTTCCCAGCTGCCACCCACGTGAGGAGCTCCAGCAGGCACCAACGGGCACTATCATCGAGAGAGCCCAAGAGAGGAGCTACAGAAAAGCTCTTGCATACACGATGGTGTTACTATCTCGGGGTATGCTGTACGGCCTGCAGCTGTGCACGGTGGTAGCGTTCCTCGTCGTCTTCGAGCTGTGTAGCTAACTGTGGCAGTGAAAACCAAAACAAACATTTGTGTGTTAAGTGAATGGTAGATTTTGTGTGCAGTTCCGACAAAGCGGCGGCGATAGGCGATAGCTCTTCAAATAGGTGACTCGTCGCTGATCGTGCGTCGGTGTCGCCATATTCGAAATGTATATTTGTTGTATATTATGTATATCTGTCATAATATGACATGAAATCCACTTAGTCTTGCTGTGAATAGTCATACAGCATGACTTCGTATTAAATATGAATTGTGAAAAGAGACCTGAAGTGTATGATGAGTTGATATGGGAAGATGGAATTTATTGTTTGTCGCTAAAATGAAAAAATGAAATTTGAAAGTACTTCGAAACTCAATCTGTAAAATATACTCGTATATTTCGGAAATAGCACGAGCACTAGTAAACTAGCGCTCGTCCCGCGACACGCCCGCCGCAGCCGCCGCCTCTCGCCGCCACCGATATCAGAATCGTACTTTCCTGTTCTCGGCTATTCACTCACTTGTATAGAGCTGTAGAACTATTGATCGTCCGCTAGGTTATTTTAGATTCTTGTTGGTTACCCGTTAGGGTATAAAATTGAACATTATTTCCTCTGAAGCATATTTTAAAATCCCATTTGAAATTTTCAACAAGATTCTCCTTAGAATAGGATGCCGTGAAACTTTTTAAAATTAAGATGTAAATATGTATATACACATTAATGATATTACATTTTTTTATTGCCGAAGCTTAGATTTTTTTGGTTATAGTTTTTGATTGTATACTTTGGGCTTCCCACACAAGGTGCAATGCGTTTAAAACTAGATTTCGACTCAAATGCCAAGATTAACCCCCACCTGCGCCGGCATTGGCAAAAATGAATTTATCTTTAATGAGATTCAAAGAACGCCAACATTTTGAAAAAGTATATCCCATTATCCCATGAATGCAGATAAGGGAGGGAGTAGGGAGTAAACCAAGCTGTGTGTGCACTACTAAAGTCGAAAATTAGTTTGAAACGCCTTACATCGCATGTAATGTAGGAAGTCTGTGACCCTTGTAACTTATGCTCTCAGGATTTCTCTTATATCAAACCAAATGCCAATGTTTTGCTCGTTTATTTATTGTTAAAATTGGCACAACACATTTTATTTTTTAGGTTTCTATTTATGGACAAAGTGCAATTTTGACGTGGATAAATGTGCAATACTTCTCGCATTACTTTTAATCTAGCTTGAGGATTGTTGTTAACTTAATACATTATTTCATACAACCTGTGGAATTACTAGGAATGTCTGTTCGTGTTCGTGCCATCCCACTCGCGCGTATTGTGCGAGTAAGTAAGTGCGAGCGAGATGGTATGCTATCGCTATCACGGTTAAATCACGAACTGACATCCATGATAAAGCTACTGTAAATAAAAATTCATATCTCTCATATAATCCTAATAGGTACTATAATGGTCATAACCACAGTTTGGACACAGTAATATTCTACACTCAACTTACGATTCGGCCACACACTCGTGCGGTTCGCGGGAAGTGGCGAAAACCCATTGAGATGTGAACCTTATCACAATTATGACGTGCAGCAACGTAACAACGCGTCAGAAATGAATGTGGCACAGTAATGTTTAAAACTAAGGCTAAACATATGCTGTGCCGCAGGTGACACAGGTCCACGCAGCGGAGGGCAAAGCAGATTCTGTAATGCATTAACTGTACAGTCTGTACATAATGCAACATAGGGTTACCATATAAACTGTTTTACCGCAACGTATCGTCGAGTCCCGCCTTTACAACTAATCACAATACATTATACCATCACTAAAGATAACATATATTGTCACAATAATCTCTGTCTATTTAAAAAGCCTAATGTGTTCTATAGCTTGGTAGCTGCTGTCACTTTCGAAACGTAGTTTATGTACAGTCATATAGTCCTAAAGGGATCTTGATTCCTGTTCTAATAGACCTTTATTACTTCGAAAACTGACCTGTTTGTGATAAAATTCGATTTTATCCCGTTTTTGCACACTGCACTTCTCTTGCACAATAGAAGATATTATCGAGCTTTTCTGTCAAAACTTTAAAAGTATAACCATTCATAATTTATTTAGATCCTTTTAGGCCAATTTTTACTGTTCTAAAGAGTGAGCACTGTGATTTGAGCTGTAGTACTATCACATCACACTAATATTATAAAGCCGAAATCTATTTTTGTATCTTTGCCTGGTTCTTGCTATTTCACGAAAAAACCGCTGAACCGATGTTGGTGTAATTTGGCAAGAAGATTGGAGGATGTACATAGGAAGTGGATATGAATACTACACAAGTTTTTTTCGTGTCATATACAATAAGTATTAGATTCTCTCCTATTAACTTTCAACGATAATTAATGAACTTGTAATTGTATTGTTTTAGACAGTAGCTCCCACACTATTACTAGACAGTTGTATTTGCTTCTAGAATAACATAAAATCATATTTAAAATGTTTGGTACTTAGGTCCTAATGTACAAAAGATGAAATTGATGTATTGAGTATTAATTACATTAAATTGTTGAATAAATAGTAATTTCGTTTCTCTTGCCGACTACACTAAGCAGGAAATAACTGCAGGCAGGGAAGGTTTATTTGAAATGTGGCTTAATTTTATCTAGTCTATATGTATGATTTAAAAGAAACTTGCACTACATACATTATTAGAAAGTTTCATCGGTTGTTTGTATTAATTATTCTTTATATGAAGATTATTCTACCTAGTCATTTACAAGCTACCTACCTCTTTTATTAAATAGGAATATGTAGGTACCTATTTACATATTTTGAATTATCGATCACATGTAAATAGTATGATGCCGTGAAAGTTTTTTTGTGTTGATTCCCAAACTTCTAACTTTTGCTAGCTCAACTGGAGCATGCATGACTGTTTGACTAAAAAAAATACACAGTCGAATTGAGAACCTCCTCCTTTTTTGAAGTAGGTTAAAAACCTGGAAAAATCTCTACGCACACATTAATTCATTTAATTCTGACACTGGCTAATAAAAAAAAACCATACCACGCTAAAATTAAAAAAAAATTACAAAATATAATTTGAACGTCAAACAAGTCAAATGTTTCACTGTCACTGTTACTTTGACACTTGCCAAACCAAAGTAAACGTAAAGTCAACAAATTAAAATAGAAACTAATTTTATTTGGAAATAATATCAAAAACGAATAAACTAAAATGTCTATCCGCTTCATTGGTGCGATAAAAGAACTTAGAATTCACTTGTGCCAGACTGGCAAGGCATCCCAGGGGGTCAGGTAAGTCTAATGATTACATAAACAAAATCCTAACCTCTATTTTATATTAATCTTCTTACTCTTATTTTAGGGAATGGATCGCGAGCAGTTATGTGGCGTTAAAGAAAGAGAACCCTACTTTTCCGATCTTGATCCGCGAATGCAATGGAGTTCAGCCTCGCGTCTGGGCTCGTTATGGTAAGATTTATTAACTTTCTGATTAGACCTTCGCCTTCAAAATTTCAAACTGTTCTGTTTAGGTAAAAACATCTTAGGTTCTATGTCTTTATCCTATGTTATTTATAGTGATAACTTAACACTGTAAGTATTTAAATCAGGCATTTGGGTAACCTGCAGTGGTCATTAATCAATTAAAAACCAATTTAACAAAAAAAATGGCATCTTCCATGATCACCCTAATAAAGACTATTACTCACAGGTCCAGCATATGATACCTACGAAATTCTTCAGGAGGTGATTAAAACCTGCAAGCTTATCTCAGCTATTACACTTTTCTTTCCTAAGTTGGATGACTAAATTTATAGCAGTAAAATAAAGTCTTCACTCTTATGAAAAGCTTGGCATGTGCGGCAAAACATTGTTGCCTGCACACGTAGTAAGGTCATGGAGAAATTATTGGTAATCACATTTACAGATAGAGGCAAAGAAACATACGAAGATCTTGCAAACAAGTCAAGTCGTGAGGTCATGGCTATAATTTGCAACCTTGCAAAGGATCCTTGTAATTCATGTTTCTTTATGATCTAGTTAAAAAATAAGGCATTAACATTTTGGCTGTGGGAACACATACCTTGTGTTTTCCTTTGCACGCTGCGAGTGCGGTTGCACACACCAGGCACGTAAAAAAACAAGGCGTTTGACTATTAGCCTCGCCTGGGGCTAGTGCATAAATATGATTACTAGCCGCAGCCAAAGTGTTAAAAGTAGATAGTTACTGTAATGTAAAATATTTACACTTAAGTAATTTTGCCACTATTATCAGTTCCCATCCAGAATCCTATCATGAAGCTATACTAAATACAAACCAATAATTTAGAATATCATCTTCATTCACTAAGTTGCAGTTGGCTCATTGATCATTCAATCATAGATGATAGTATACATCAAATCTGTATCTATTTTATTAGATGTAACTATGTAAACAAACTTGGTGTTTTTGGCCAATACTAGCTCTGAATTGGCGAGTGATTGTTGGTCCTCTATTTGTTTACCAAAAGTTGACATGTAGTAGTGTTATGTAGATAAGAAATTCCCCGGGGAATCTGTCCGGGTGGGTGTTTCCCGGTAGATATAATCTGGGTGTCTTCAAGTCGCGACTGAATCGGTTTCTTCTAGGCAAACATACTTCATAGTCGACCGCATTGTTGCTTACCATCAGGCTTGATGGCGGTCATACACAAACCTAATACAGAATATATATATTTTTTAAAACTAATAACTGTTTATTCTCATTTCAGATAAGGGTGTAGAGAACAGCAGACCCCTCACCAACCTAGCTCCTGCAGATGTTAACAAAGCCATCACAGAACTCGTCAAGTGAAAATGTAATAGTACAGTGTACCTTATTTATGTTTTGTTATTACAATAATTAGCTAAGATTGCCCTTTTATTTAGAAAAACCTATTCAGTTTTTCGTAACACTTCAACTGCGGCTAATAATCACATGCGGCTAATAATAATGTCTTAAGTGCGGATAATAGTCAAATGCGTTGTAGCCGCATTCGCATTGCACAAAGGAAAACACAAGGTATGTGTTTTCCGTAGTCAAAGTATTAATTCTGTGATTGCTAGTTTATTTGAGAGGTGGAAAACAAACATGGCAAATTATACAGAAAATAATTTATTATGCTTAATCTACAACTACCAGACTTGTAAATAACACAATACTATAGTTGACTAAAAGCTACGACTAAGACACTGGGTTCTATTGTACATTACAATACATTATATTTTTTCCCAGGCATAGACCTGTTATGTACTTTGTACATAATTGGAAGTGAATAATACATATAATATTAAAAAACAACTAGAAAAATAGAGGCAGTATGTAACTTTTTGTGTCAGACAGCCTTTTAAATAAATATTATTTGTATAAAAAACTTTTTCACATCCGAAGGATACCTAAACATCACAAACTACTAACTATTGGTAACTATAGACAATTTTACCAAACAAGAAAAAGCATTTTACAAAATAATAAAGTACCAACATACTTAACCACTGATAAAAAAATATCAATTTGATCATAATCCTATAAGTTTTGTAAATTGTTATTACAAAAAAGGTAATAATAGTTCCAAAACTATTCTCCAAAACATTTTAACAAATATTGTACATCTATTTGTTTTATTATTATTTTGGCTTTTCAGATTTAAGTCAAACTTATTCTTACAATACGACAGTGGCTCTACAGATATGTCGGTTGTACTATAAGTACGTACACACAAGCTGTCAGCCTAAATCGACGCAGTTTTGCTGATCCCAGTACAAAAACTAATATCTTCAGACAAATCCGTGAACATTAAAAGAAAGATCTTCGGCCAAACGCACATCTTCCTCTCACACTTCTCATCTCCTGCATCCATCACTAAAAGGCGGGTAGTCCGAACTGTTCGGGACGGAACTTGGCCAGCGTAGGCAGTACGATGGTGGCATGTTCCGTGAGTCGCCGGTCGAGGTGCGGGTCGGGCACCATCACCGTCTGCATGCCGGCCTCGCGGCCCGCCGTCACGCCGTGCGGGGAGTCCTCGAACACTAGGCACTGCAACGAAAAAAACTATTAGGAACGGAAATTTTTTTATGCAATTGAATGATGAGACGAGCAAATCGCTCGTTCTGCACTTATAGAGTCTGGCAAAAGTTATGGTATACTTTTTCTCAATTGTTACGATTTTTAGGTTTGTTTAGGAGCGAAGGTGTAACCTTAATGCTATGTTGGAGTGGTATCTGACTTAAACATATCTAAAAGTCAAAATCATTAATCATCAAAATCATTAAATTCAAGATAAGATTTGCCGTTTCTAAAGGCTTATCTTGAATTGTATAACTTTTGCAATAAATCTGTGAATTATGCCTTACCTTATTAAAGTTCAAAATTTAATAATTTACTACAAGTTAGTTAATAAACTAACTTGTAGTAAATTATTATGACGCAATCGTTTTTTTTTTCAATAATAATTATAAACAAATCATAGTTTCATAAATACAAACTGATATCCCGGACTTAGTGTTCCCTGCGCTTTTGACTGCTCCTATAACTCTAAAAAACTTAAGTGGGACAATTGGACTATTAGTATATTTGCATACCTTGGAGGGGTCAGGTTTGTCTGGGAACCTCGAAGCTGCCACCAGAAATATATCAGGATGCGGTTTCCCAAACTTCACTTCTTTATCTGTGCTGCCCATAACTTTGTGGTGGAATAAGCTGAACAGTTCCTTGTAAGCTGCCTCTTTGGTCTGCACTGAACGTTCGCTGGAGGATGTTGCGAGGGCGAATGGAACTTTGGTCTTGTGGAGTTGACGGATTAATCTCTCCGCACCTGAAAATAGAAATGTAAAACTCATCTACTTTTTATCCTAAACACGGTGTATTGGAAAATCACAGGACACATGAAAAAAACATGTCATTTAGGTTTTGAAAATAAAATAAGAACAATAAGGTTGAATTTTAATACAAGTGACCTGTGCATTATTGATTATTTTTTTACATTCGATAATTATTCAGTTGTTCATTGTTCAGTAAATGAAACTCAAATAAATTGTATTCTTTTTGTATCTTTATTATAAATTTGGAGACAAAGACAAGCAGTTCTTGCAAATAGGAAAATTGGTTTGGGTTGTAAAAGTGATAAAAGAGCTTGCAAGGATACTTTTCGTGATAAACTAGATTTTAATAATCATTTTATCACAAGTACAATCAAATGTAGTTACCATACTGATAAAGAGACAGATCCAATAGTATTTGTTTATTTACTTTTTTATCTAAATACTTAAATGTTAAGTCAACTAAAGTGTAACAGTTGGTATCATTTCAAGATAATTGATAAGGGACATAAAGGACACAACATTGTAACATATTGATACCTAATTTGTAACTGAAAAAATGTTTTGGGTGTGTGCCACATTATTATTAATGTGTACAGTTACACAGCCAGTTGAGATTTAAATATAGCTAATACTTGTTTTGGCTGAAATGATGTGTTTGTTTTATGCCCGTGACACTATTAGACAGCAAGTTGACAGAGCACTCCAACGTGTAGATTTATTTAATTTACCTACAATATTTATAATAAGTAATATAGTTGGTAATAGGAGTGTAAGTTTTTTGACATAAAATAATATTCATTTTAATAAAAGTCCTGAACTTGGTTAACCTTCCTAAAGCAGTAAATGATATTAGTATAGTAGGAAGGAATCATTTTTTGTAAAAAACTGCTGTTAAGCATTTAAAAAAATTACCATCCAAGAGCGGTGCTCCAGCCAGCATAGTATCACCCAACACTAGCAACTGATCTCTGAACTCTTTGGGAGAGACCGGCAGCTTAAGCTCCTTGCACAGAATCTCTGAAAGGCGCTGCTCTGTTCCGCCGAGTACCTTCATCATCAGCTCATCCGTGTATTTGTGTCCGTACTGAGCACAGAGCTGTGTAATCATCTTTTTGTATACTAGCTCGGTGTCTAAAAAAGATAATGTGGTCAAAAATGGAACTACTTATGGCTTTGTAGTCTTAAATGTTTGGGTGCTAATCTAAAGGTTATAATTTTATTTCAGGGCAGTGAAAATAATAATAAGACTGTGGAAGAGCAAGTAATTGCATAATTGTAAATGATAAATGTTATGCAAAAGGAAGTAGATTTATAAATGTAATTTAACCTTGTATTTCATTAACATTGGCTACAATGAAAAAGGTCGAATAGCGAACTCGAAACTTACCCAAGAGTAGTCCGTCCATATCGAATATACAATGCGTCACTTTTTTGAAATTTGTCGTTGAATAAAATCGAGATCCTACAGCTCGGGACACAGTTTTTAACAAACAAACCCTCATGGTCATGGTGACACCGGTTATATAAAACTCTTACAAACAATCTTAGTAAATACGAACGCTCGTCTTTCTTTTGTTTTTGTTTATTAAAATTAAATTGTTAACAATTTTTTTAATACACTTCCTGCCACTGCAAAATGCAAATGCAATAATGTTGGTTGCCTTTGCCTGTCCGGTACCTTCCTGAAAAATCTGAAATGTAATGAAAAAACAAACAGCTGTCAGCCGCAGCCCAATAATGTTACGTCGTTGTGGTCAAAAATTAAAAGTAAAGAAGGAAAATGACAAGTAATCCTCCAATCGTAATCCTTAAGACAGTTTTCAAAGTATTTATACTCGTCTGATTGGCCGACTGATTATGAATGAATAATATTAACCAATCAGAGCAAATTAAATGTCATTAATTTCTTGCCAGATATTGGTATCGGTATCGCTCAAGTCTCGTACTACGATATCGAGTGCATTTACAACAAAACACGTAAGTGCAAATTAATTTTTTTTGGAACGTTGAAAAAAAATGGATTTGTTTTACGTATTATTACTGACTTAACTCTATTTGACAGACATCTAGTAGATACTATATAAATAAGACTGGCAATACTGAAAATGAGATATCTCCTGACCGCTTTTGCCTCACTTCAGTCAGCCTACGCAGTCGAGCTGCGACCACCATGGATCGCAGTTGAATCGTCGCGTGTTTGTTTGTGTATGGCTCAAAATACCGCATTTTCATTTAAAACTTAAATACTTATATGGACTTTTTGTAGCTTGTTTTATAAGTGTACTCTTGTTTACATAAATCAATCAGTTGCCGCAAAGATGGCTGTGAAAGAGTGTTGTTGTGCTAAACTGTCGCCTAACAAAAAATCGATTTTTGGATTCAGAATGAACACCCAAATATTGTGTTTACTGGTAGGTGCGTGTCTATTGGCGGTGACATCTGCTGCCGACACTCAAACGTGTACTAATGTGAGAAGCATTTTTGAAAAGAAAGGAATGTTGTCGACTGTGGACATCCAAACGCAACCAAACTCAGGTGAGAATCACGCGCTATTCTATAGATATGCACCCAATATGATAATGATAAAAGATAATGCTTGGAACATTTTATTGCTTGTTTCTTAAACGAAAATAAAACCGCATGTGTAACATAAATCAAGCGTGCAAATATAACACTCGGTTACAAGTATTGTAGCCAATTTTCACCGCTTCAAAGCTTTTTTAACACGCTTTTATTAGTTATTACCAAGTAACAAATTTAATTGCACTTTATCATTTAACTGTTACATATTCTTATGCTAGATACTTTTTTCATCTATACTTAATAATAACAAGGTTTTTGCTACTTGCCCATAACGTAACTATTGTTATCTACTATTTTATATAGAAACTCAACATAATTTTCTCTAACGACTATCTCCAGTTTGGACCAAATCCTGCACCGACCAGATTTTCTCATCTTGTTCATTTCATGCAACATTGCAATTCCAATGTACCTAGTATTGTTGTAATTTATTGTTCAAATTTACTCAAAATGCTTGTAAAAAGTAACTATTGTCTTATAAAAATACGTAGAATTTCGGTTCGCTCCTAAAGGATTAGGAAAAAATGGTTTTCTTACCTCAACATGAAACACGTCTTGACCGGCATAAAGACGCTAACTGTAAAGTTATAGCGGCTACCTGCCACTCGTTTAAAACTTTCAGTAATCTGAATATGTACAATCGCTAATACAATATGTAATGCTTGAGTTATTTCATATCTTTAACTAAACGTGACTTGATTCATCATGTATTATTAGCTATTCTGCTTCTTACAATTTAGCTGATTCGATTTTTACTGCATATACTAGCAATACTAGCATACATACACGATCGACATCTACATTTTAGTACCTACCTACCTGCTGATCCATAACGACCAAACATATCCTAAAAGTTGACAATACGTAGGTGTTGTTGTAAAGGTAGGCGTAGTTGTGAAATGCAGCCTTGGCGATATGAATACGCTTGTATGGACTGCACGTTCCTGCGCAGAAAACTTTCAAATTTTCGTAATTAGCTGCTTCTCATGGGTTACAGGAACCACTAATTTCACTCAAAAAAGAAGCTTATTTATTAATCTATATAATTTCTATTTAATTTTAATATATTTCTGTAGCTCCAAATTGTTTAACTAGTTTTATTAAAAAACAATGAATCATTGTGTACTATTGCAGTACACAATAGTCATAATATGCATCTATTATATCAGTGAGGTTTTAAATTTACTGTATATAATATTCATTGTTCACGGTTTCACTAGAGAGTTCAAATTTAAATAAAGCTGGGACCATTGTCAGAGAAGATTTAAAGTTAAAAGCATTACCGACGGTGGGCAGGTAATGGCAAACAAAACAGGTGTGGGTGAAACTTCCTATGTTTTATACGGAAGGTTAACCCAATTCAGCGTGATCTTTGTATTTTATGTCGATGTAATGTAAAATTATTTAAAAGATAAAGTTGATGTAAAATAAAACAGATGTTGGACTGTAGATGGTTCATTTCTCAGCAATGCTATGACGGATTAAAATATCAGACCTCATATGGAAAACTTTGTATCTCCTACAATGGACAAAAACACGAATTTACGAGACAAAACTATTTTGTGGCTATTTATAAAGTTCATTTAAATATTCTTACAAGAATACAAATCAAACATAAAAGGTCGCTACAGCATTTAATTTTATGCAAAATGGTTTTGCGATATTCACAGTAAAGAAGTACCTACAGAGCTACTGATTAGCCTATAACGAATGACTTCTGTTTTGCCTTCCTTGTAAGGAATTAGAAAGTATACTCATCACTGGCAGTCTTTGAACAGACGCAGTATTTGGAATGAGCATTACCCATTTCATTTGCTTTTCCGCGCATGCCATTACACTTAGCACAAAAGGCTACCGTTTCGTTTCTACTTACGAGTATAATAACGCACGCGCAATAGCTTTATTTCAATAATTACTATAAATATTTAAGACGACGTAATTTGTATCAACTTAATCTCTGTTTTAAATTAGCTAATTATTATCCTTTAAATCTAATAACCCCGACTCAACCTGCTAGCTGTCTTTATCAAAAATAATAATGCTGTAGTTATTATGAAGTTATTAGTTATGATACACTCCCTTCTATAAACCTTTACAGTAATAGCTATTTAATTGAATTCCGAACAGTTTAAACCTCAGCAAACTTATTAAATTTTATGATACTCCTAGGACATGTTCACTTGCACAAGTATGTAAATTTTATGCGTCGCCAATAGTAATTCAATAGTAGCGAAGAGATCAAATCGGTGCCGGTTTGTTATATTATTAAAGGTATCGTACACTTAGTCCCAGAGTTAAAAGCGCAGGTTGCGGCCGTATAAGGTAAAACATCTGATAGTTCGACCGGCACCGGCTGTGGCGTCGTCGCAGTATCAGGTTTACAGAGTATTTTGCATACCTTTAGACTTATTTAGCATGCAATACTCGATCGCCGGTACTTCTAACGGACAGCCTGTCGCGTCGACTACCGGCATTACTGACGTTCCCGTGCATTGCATAAAATTTCATATATGAAATTGGTTATTTTGCTCATAATTGAACGGACCCAAACCACGTTACCAGACTAATACTTTGAAACTAAAAAAGCCAAATTTCTTTGGTTTTATGTACTTATACCGAACCATAAAGAATGTCCCAAGGATAGACGTCCTTATCTTAGAAATATCCTGTTTGGTTAAGAAGGCACTTCTAAACTAAACAATCTATCAAACCTGTCACAGGAGTTATAATATTTTAGATAACGAGCACTAGCTGCGGGAACCAGAATAACTAGTTTCCGCTAACTTTGCATCAAAGGAAAATATAAAATATTTTTTTAATGCTCTGCAATCTTCATTGATTCCATCAGTTGAAATCGTGATCAAAGACATGCCGATTTCAATACAAAAAAGTTTCGTGAATTAAATCAATTAGCTTTAGTTAAATATCTAAACATAATTATGTAGGTAGGAACATCTAACACCATTTGTGTAAAATACAAACCATTTGTAAAAAAGAGCATTAGATTTAATTATTTTTACTACAAAAATCGTATTTTCTACCTCTATGCAGTAATTGACGACTATCATCAATTCGTGCTAAAAGTCTTAACGTTAAATGGGACTAATTGGTAAAAAATACCTTTCCTATCAACTATTTTAAAACGTCAGTTATCTCAAAGCTACCGGAGAACTCTCGCCTTTATTAAAATGTTTGGAATGACATAGAAAACCTTCCAGTGGGTGGACTGGTTGACAAGCCAAGTGAGTATTGAGTAAACACGAGGTAAGGTCGACAACCCTCGCTAGCGTCGCCGCTCAGTATTATTGATTACAATACTAGTGATTACTAATATATCAGTTCACGTGCGTCTAAGATTGTTTTCCTGCTATAATACAGAAAAAAAATATAACATTGGGGACTGACTTTTATTGAGTGGACATTAAAGTTCAGATTTTTTTTAAAGCCTGTTTGTCACTAAAAACACATATTTCAGTAGTTTTAGTTAAACATAAATTAATATGGACGTTAAATTCTGCTATAAATAATTACTGTCATACTTGACCAAAAATTTATTATTTTAAACTTATGCGATTTGTACCTTTAGGTGCCAAATTGTTTTAGCAAACGATTCATTCATCGAATCTAAAATGAATGCGTTTGCTGGATGAAAAATAATCAAAAAAATGTTGCCAGCAGGCTAAACTTTTATTACGAACTTGACAGTTTCTGCCATAGATAAATAAATGTTTCTACGGAATCGAAAATGTTAAAAACCGTATTGACAGAGTACCTACTATTTTGTTTATGAGAAGAATCCGAAATTTTAATTTCTGGAACGAATTAGCGCATGTTACCTGAAACAATCCGATTAAACAGCTATTATTGGAGGGTCTGCTTGCACGAACCCCTTCAATTGAGTTAGCTGAATAGCTCTGTCAGTCGCAGGGCCATAGAATGAGTATTCGGGACAGGCCTTCATGTTCTATGGTCCTTATTTATTTAATTAGGTCCATGGAATTCGCGGCACAGGATGTGCGTACTTTGTTTTGCCGCGCTTTGCAATAACCCTTTCATCTGACTCGTTTTCGATTATTGTGAACTAAGTAGGTAAAAAATAGACTGAGAATTAAAAAGAAATGTTAATTGTGCACTCATAGCGTAGGGCTGGTCTGAATAAATCGTTTGTGACCGCGAAGGATTTACCTATAATATTTGAGCGCTATTAGTGCTCCCCAATTTCCCTGTACCTGGTTGTATTTTATACATATTTTAGTTAGAACAATGCGGCCCCGGGTCTTCTGGTGACCAAAACTCTGCAAAAATGCAGATATTTTTTATATGCTTAAGTTTGCTAGCAGGCAATCTTAGCACATTTACGAGGACTGCCGCCGCCCCCGCATTTTAAACTAACTGCGTGCATGCAACACAACGTACCCGTATTTGTCAACTGTACTAAACTAACGTATCCATTATACAAACTATTAAACTTTTATTGAACGCACCGACCGAACACCCACAGAACGGCAATCAATACCGGCGTCGCGTCGTAAACATATGAATAGATTATGGATAGTTATTTCGGCTTATGATTGTCCGGAGCACAATATCGAGGTCAGAAGTGACGTAAACTTGGCCCGACGGACGACACCGACATCCGACGATTTTATTTTGGCTATGGTGGTTTTTGAAACCAAGAAAATGTAAGAAAATATTTATTTGAGTATATTCTAACTGATGTATACTTAATTAATCAGGATTCAGCCCAGGTTGATTCAACAGTTGCAAAAAAGAACTTTGTGTAACTTTTTAACTACACTTTGAATGTTTTATATTTTAACAATAGCGCCAATTGAAAGTTTATTTTATTAGCGGCATTTTTTAATCTTAACAATAATCAAAAACATTGCTTATTTCTTTTATTTAATAAAGACCCATTAATCAAAAAAGCGGCAGCATTATAAACATTAACTATAGCAGAATTAATCCGGAAAATCTTCATTGTCAACATAATTATAATAAAAGGCTTTTAATTTGCAACCGGACATACCACAACCGAGGCAGGTGCCGACCTGTCGCCGACGACGGCCGACCGGTCTGCGAGTGCCATGCCATGAGATATTGGCCACAAAAAAACTGCATTCGGTATTTAAAAACCAGTGTTATCATTTATGGCCGTTCTTTGGGTTCGGCGGTTTTTCATTATGTAAAATTATTTCTCACGGACGTGTTCTAACCTGTTATAGTGTTAGCGCCATATAAAGGATGATGAGATCATTATAAATTATTTTAATCGTTAGATAGGTATTTTTTTTCTTTTTAATGGGCTTAACATATGAAGGTAAAATAGCTTTAGATCTGTTGGGTGAAATATGGCAAAAAATAGCTTTAGATCTGTTGGGTGAAATATGGCAAAAAATAAAAAAGGTAAGTACCTATTTTAGGCTGGGCGTCTGAAGTCAAACTGGCGCTTGTGAGTTTGTGGCCGCGACCGGCTTCACCGTTTCTACAATATATCGATATTCTAGAAAATATAATACATAATCGCATATGGTTGTCGCCAATGGCACATCTGCGCCGAGCTTTATTCAGCCTGAAATTACCCCGCTGACAGCTGTGGGCGCATAATTTATGCAAAAAGCCGTATCGCAGAATAAATTATTGAGTTATTTATCTTAATTACGCTATCTGGCCACTTCGCGATATCCATAGGGTTATCTAAAACTTCTTGTCGGTCTCTCTGATCGTTTAAGAGCGGTTCTTATGTCGAGGCCTTGTGGCTTAATTTGAAGACATTTTGATAAGGGGACAAATCTAATTCGAAACTGGAACTTTTTATTATTTAAATAATAATTAAGACATTATAATTTTTTTCATTTAAAATTACAAGTTTTTATTTTTATATTTTTGTTATCCTTTTTCCCGATCGAAGATTCAGAGGCAGACATGAGAACAGGTGGATAGATTAGGTAATGTCTGGCGTAGCTAAGTGCCCATTCCAGACGATCTAGTGCGTTTCTAAAGATAATGGCCCAAAAACCCCTAGCATGAACGTATACATACATTTATTAATGAAAACGTTGCTAACGAAACTATTTCGATTTAGTATTTTGGCAAAAAAAAAAATAGAAAAAATTAATTAGGTACTCGTAGTTGGGCCAATTATAATAGCACAGCTAAAGAATACCTATAAAAGTGAATTCCAACGACAATGTCGAAGATTGAGAGATAAATAAAGACCCCATACGTATGAAAGCTAAACATTGTTCCAACAAGATATTATTATGTGAGAAAAACTTAATTTCCAGTAAACATAAAACTATAATTATGTCACTTCATTGGATTCCTCAGGGCTCAGAAGTCAACGAGCTATCACAAGACAAGTCTCCTATCGGACAAGTCGTCGTTAGCGGAACATCGGGTACCTTATCCGCGAGTCAACGCCCATTTGTGTGCAAATGTGCATATCAATTGCATTGGAACACTTATCGTATGTTCATATTCAATTTAATGCGTCTTGTTCACATTCGGTTTCCTTTCGATGCAATTCGTGGAATCAAATGAGCCTGGTAATTAAAATGTCTCCGAGAACAGTTTGTAACCGAATCATTTTGCTGATCCCACTTCTGATAGCAGACGCATGCGACCCAACCCAAAACAGCGTGTGCCTGACAACAGTAGGCGCTAACTTACCTTGTTTATATTCATATCTAAGTATCTTTAAAAATAATTTCTGAAGTAGGTAGGTACTGTGGTTGTACTTTTTAACAAAACTGTGCTTAGTCTTATAGGCAGCTTTAGTTTTCTGCTTTGAGTGAGGCGCCGAGGATCTTGGATTTACTGAATCAGCGTAGGAAGACTAGAAAGTCCAGCTTTTTTTGATCGTGTCTGAAATAAGATGGCAATGGGGTGGGCATAATCCATGTTTTGACAAAAGTCTATGTAGAATTGGCAGACATTTCAAATATCAAATCAAGTATTAGTACTTACTAGTAGAAAGAACTGAAAATTACTTCTTGATCTTGTAGTTTTTGCTTACCAAATCTTTTTAAATGCACTAAGGATGCCCGATCGTGCGCAGACAGGCCGAGTCGTTCGGGACTCCGAGTTCGAGTTATGACGTGGCGAAAACAAAACGAGTTCGAATCGATTCGTGCATTCCGACGCTTCACGGATTCTTCTGTAAGAATGTGATCCGACGTATAATGATTATAATCTCGATTTAGTGCCTGATTCGTCATCCTCTGATTTTGTTAATGGAATAGCCAATGGCCGTGTGAATCGAACTCGATGACTTAAAGCTCTCAAACCAAAAGAAATCATCAAACAGACAGCGTCTATAAAGAATTCGTTAATAGAACTTGAATTTTTTGATTTGATGATATTTTATGGGAAGTTTATTTTCGATTAGATCATTTTGAATGGTCAATGACTACGAAATACTGTGATGAGCAGAAAAAGGTCTTTAATCTTAATAATATTAGAGTGAATCTTTATGTATTTGATAACTTACGACTTATTTTAAAACTCGACTGAACTGTATTGCATCATAAAATGGAATTTAAAACGATATGATCAATGATGGTGATCTAATGCGTTGGTAGATGGGCTTTCGAGGGCATGGTCACTACTCACTAGTAATAGCGTTTAGGACTACAAATAAATAGTTGCATCAACACTTTTGGAACAAATAAGACATTAGACTAGATTGGCTGGATTGCGCATCGAGAAGTCTTCTAAATAGCACTAAGTATATTCGATTGAGACTTTAAATACTTTGCTCTGGTTAGGTACATCTATATTGCTGAGGTATTCAGAGTAAAAGGCTCAACTAGACTTTACCAGCTAGCTCACTTTACCAGTACCTATCAAAGAGACCAAAAAAGATATAGAAAAGACTTAAAAAATAAACAAGAACCCAGGACCTAAAAAACAAAGAACCCTGTACGTATCACTACTTACCGCAATGACTGCAAACTCTATCAAGCAAGCGAAAATTAATACAAACATGACATTTTGGAGAGGTCCGGAGGAGGATGCGGCAGGAGCTGGTCGCATGGGAGCGGAATGCGGTCCGGAGCGGGGCGAGGCGGCGGGGCGGTGCAGCCTGCCCGCACCCGGCCTATAACCCGCGGGGCTGCCACGCGAGCCGATCTTCCGCCGATTACGCTACTCAGAGGGTGAAAATCGCCCATACACCTGCACACTAAACTTGCTATGTTAACTGCTCGTAGAAGACAAAATAGTTAATTAGTACTACAGTGTGGCTAGTTCATCTGTAGAGTTAAACGAGGAAGCAAGAGACCTGAAATCGAGCATCACGTGGTAGTTTCTTTAGTTGGCCAACAGATCCGTTAATTGATCTATTTCAAAGGGTGAAAATTGCCCAATCAACAGGTTTAGCAAACTAATAGCATTGATTTAGCCATTATCAACAGCTTTGGTTTTCGGGAATACTAAGGTTGTAAAGCATGGCAGCACTGTGCCACGCTGCGCTCGCGCAGCCCCGTAATTATTGCGCCGTGAGAGTGCACGGACGATCACCCCTGACCACAACGCTGTAATGTTGCCATACTCGCCATACACCGCTCCGCTTTTAACGACCGCTGCAGACTGCATGCGAATTCCTTAATAATTATTGTACATAATTAAAATGTGCATAATGCAGATCTTTTACGGCTTCCATTACCGTCTAGAGTTCTACTCTAGAAATTCAGTTTGCCTGGCTAGGCCCGGCGGCGTATTGATGATAATTATATACCATTCCCCAACGGTGTTGTTTATTGTGATTATTCAGATTTGGCTGACAATTATCTTCAAGGTAAGCTTACAAAATGCAACTCAATGAAGATTCTCAACATAGCAACCGATAGATAAGTTTAATCATGCCTTCACTAATGTTGTAAGTCACCAGAATCGCTTCAAGGATCACCTTTGAACCGCGTTGTGCTCGAGCGCAGAAACCGCAGCATATCTGTGACCTACATAAAAACTAGCCATAAAACACCCACACCGCGCCGGCGAGCACACAGGTTGAGCTAATGGCCCGCCTTTCTATTTATTACGGAGCCATTACGATCGCCGGTTCAATAAATTGGATTACAGCTTGTTCAAATATTTTGCATTTTGCTATATTTCTGTATTTATCTATCTCCTTTTAACTCATTTGAATTAACTTTAAAAAATCGAATCCTAAAATATTTCCTTGTTCGGAACGACGCGTGGTTTAATTATTTTCAGGAAAATTATTAGATTTACCAAATCTACCTTAAAGTCCGCCATGACTAAATCTGTGACTTCTTTTACACATACTTTTTTTTTGTGACGAATGTACAAAAAACCCATTAAAAACACACAAAAAACAATTATAACTAGGGAATAGGGAAAATATTATATTAACATCATTATGAGTAAGACAAGATAAAGTAAAATTTTTTGTCATAATTAATTAATTTAAATTCGATTGCGCTATATTTAGGTTGGTAAGGAAACTTTTCTAGCAGTCCCAACTTTCGTTTATCCAGAAATGAAGACAACGTTGGTGGTTTGTTTTTCTCGAGCCGTGATAAATCAAACGGCACAATAAGTAAAACAATTCTACTTTGTTTGCGTTACGTTTCCGGCGAACACATGTGATACTCTAAATACTAGACGATAGGGGATAGTGGGGATAGTTGGCATCACGCCGCGTTATGAATGAACCGGACCCCCGGCGGCGCCACCGCGCGGGAGGGGGATATCGGAATTCCAAAAACTCGAGTGGGCGATGCCGATGCGCTCGGGTATAAAAAACGTCTCGACCCGATACAATAGCGCGGCCGAGGGCCGAGAAGGCCGAGTTACTCGACCTGTGCGACTGTCTTCAACATAATTTAATCTACCCGACGATATGTGGCGCTACGGTTCGTTAAAATAACAGAATAATGAGCGCGCTGTTTGGTTAACATGACAAAGAGGGCGGCGGAATGCGGCGGCAAGCTGTTCATCTCACCGGCGCCTGCGCACCTGAACCCGCTGGAGAGCCATTCGATCTGGTGGCATCACGTACCGACACTACCGCCGTACCGTACCGACCTCACCGGCACCGGCGCGGCGGAGGCATTAGTAATGCATGTTTATAGTCTTTATAGCGGCAGCACTTACGCCACTTAGCGGAATGCTCGATCCAAGATAAAAGGAGAAATTCTACGATTGTGCATTCAGCTGGGCTATCGGCTGCGAATTCATGTAAATATCTAAGAGATAGGACGGGGAAAGCCAGTCGTAAACATTGAATGCGATAAAAATAACTTTGATTTCCGTTTCACTTTTCTATTTGCATCGGAGAAGAAATCATGTTGAAAAAAGTAAGGTGGTATAGCAGTTGAATGAAAAAGGAACTACTTCACTTTAGAAAGGTTTTTTAGTTCTAAGTTCCTTTTCAGTTTTGTCTATTTAAAAAGCTCGGTCCAATTTTAACAAGAAACAGTTTCGATTTGTCATATCTCGTGTGAAAAATAACACGCAACAGCTATCCGTTGTCGGAGCGATGCGAACGAGGGCCGCCGGTGCAGGGGACGGGCAATAAAGCCTACCTGCGCGATGTAGATGTTATCTGCCCGGTCAAAGGAGCCGCCGACAATCACACAACTATTATACACTCTATAGAGCTAACAATAAATGCCACATTACCCCAGAACCAACAAACGCATAACGGTGTGGAATTACAACACTTTTGTGTTAGATTGTAACCTTTTGTCATTGTTACGGATAAACATTAGTCATAAACTTCATAAACGGCGAGCTTTACTGTAATGAAAGTGCTCGCAGATGGGTAATTCAGATGTACTTATTGTGTTGATAAACAAAATTTAGTTTGTAGATGAAACAAATACAACAAAACAACTCCCACGGTCAAACCGAACGAACAATGGACCAAAAACGAAAATGATATTTAAATTAAAACATTCCACTAAGTTATGGATATTAATTTGGTCAAATTAGACGGATATGGAGTTCCAAACAAGCGTTTAGCTTCGTAGACACGTTGTAAGTTATAAAAATTCTTTCGGAATTGCCTTGGTCCTTCGAGCCGTGATGGGGCCAATAAAGATCGGGAATGCGGGCTTTGTATCAATTAACTGTGATGTTAAACTTAGGTAGATAAATGAGAGAACGGGTTGTGGTTAACATAAATAAACGACGCGGCCGCGTTTAGAGGTTATTGCTATTGAAAGAAATGTTTGAAGAGAAAACGTATGGGAGTTTAAAAGGTGCCTCGAGATAGAACGCAGGAAATAAGCTTTGATATTGTCCGATCTGCTCCGTCCTGATTCATAATGTTTATCTTTCGTTATTTAAAATTAAGTAATATTGGCTGTAGGCACGTATCTATCTACTACATTCATAAATGACTCTGTTATTTTAAATCAACTGTTTGCATAACTTAGCTGAGTATTAGTCGTGTCCATTAAAATTTAATTGAATGACATGTCAACAAAAAACCAACAATAAACATTTGAAATTGATGACCCCAATCTATCTCTACCTACATCTGAAATCTTTGATCATGATACAACTTGCTTTTATGCATCTCTTTAAAACTCCACACAACAGTACCTTACGAGATTTTAATCTTTTTATTTCCTCATCAAGCCATTCCTAACCCTATCTTGAATCGAAGAAGACCGGAATTCGTTAAATCGATTTTTAAGCTACAGTTTCATTAGCACGGAACAACAGCTCATTAATGGTTGAAATTGTTACTGAGTTATTAATGGGTTAAGTGGTAAACTATAGTGGTAATGGCGCCAGCCAGTACTGTGATGTCGTATTGGCTAGTCAGTCTAGCTGACCCACATAGGAACTCTATTTTCAGCCAGAACCTCTGGCCACGTAAGCATCAGGCATGCAGTGAAATTAAACACTGACAATTCATGATTTTAAATAGAAGTACTATTCATTGATGTCTAATCTAAGTAAGTACCATAGTATTGTGTGGCATGAGTCAATTCATTGCTCTATAATACTCTAAATCAGGGGTTCCCAAAGTGGGCGATAACGCCCCCTTGTGGGCGCTGCAGACCTAAAGGGGGGCAGTAAGAGACCCAGAAAAAAAATGGGGGCGTTGTGTAGAGGCTTGGGGGGTGATTTGTAATTTCATTTAGCTAGGAGGCCTCTTAGACACCGACTGCATGAGCTCTCGACTCTCAACTACAACTTGTGAACCTCAACTAATATTAGTTAAGAGATTGCTCAAACTCGGTTCGATATTTCTCTCCGCATAGTGCCGTAGTTCTTATATGTGTTCTGTTTTATTGAATATATAAAATAAAAATCATGTCAATCGGTCGCTCCGTTTCGAAATGAAAGTAGACACAAACATACTTTTGCATTTTAATAGTTATTAGTACTCCTAGGCAGGTAGTTTTCTGAGATAGTAGACCGCGGGCAATCATGTTTTAACAAGTTTTTGTTAAATAACCCGAATTCTGCATTCCTGTATCAATCGGCTGGTTCATACAATACTTGTTCTTACTTGTTGAGTACGATTGAGCGTCGAATGAGATAAACGAGTTTATGCATTATTAATTTAATTTGAAGTTTTAGTGGTTTATAAGTATGTAGGTGAAAAAAAGGGGGCGCTAAAAGATAATTTATTCTCAAAATGGGTAGTAGACAAAATAAGTTTGGGAACCCCTGCTCTAAATGATGTATAGAATGTCGTGTAAGAAATCCTCGACTTCGGAAAACTCACGACGAAAACTCACTTAGACTTCGAATAGACAACATTCGCTATTTTTATGACGGCGACGAGTCATCAAACATGGAACAAGCAAATCTATAGATTGTCGCCAAAGATAGCTCATTTTGCGAAATCGCGGCTGAAAAGCGTTTTCAAGCTTATATGGTCTGGTCTGAATCAGGTAAGTTTTCGAAAAACCAACCTTTTCCGAATTCAGAATAAGGAGAATCAAGGTTTATTGTGGAATGAAACCTTTATTACGGTACATTTTCGGCGAGTGTTTCGCACACAAAAGTGGGGTAACGGGGCAATCATCGGTCATACCCCTGTCAGACACATCTGGGGTGCCGCATCTTCAAACCGCTGCCGGTGCCGTAAAAATTGTTTACGGCCCGCGTGCGTCAAACATTGTGTTGACTATTTTTAATCACACAAAATAAAAAATACTACATGCGTTGGTTTTAATTGGACTAAAATAATAGTATTACATTTTATTTACAACCAGATATCGTACGAGAACGAACACATACATTTTGTAACTAACAATTATTATATTATATTAACAATCTTGCAATTAGATCTTCCGGTTCCGGCATAAATCTATTTTATTTATGCCATTTATTATACACGCATTAAATGCAAGCTTTGATTTATTGATCATATTACTATAATGTGGTCATTTTCTTTTCTGCCGCCGCACGCCGTAAATATGTATTATAGTTACCTATTCTAGATTGAAAAGAGTGCGTGATCGTTAACTAAGTAGCAATGTATAAAACCACTTATCATAATTGATGTAATAAATTCCAAGTGGGTAGATAGGATGTCGCTTAGTAATATTGTTTTAATAACAACTTCAATGTTCTTGGAAATCGTCCGGCTTCGATGAAAGGTGGGCGTTGTGTGTTTTATAGTGTGAGTGGAGTAAACAATTTCCTGAAATCACTTTTATTTACTTAACAAATTATTATCCTCTTATAAATAATATTACTCATTTAATAAATTTTCTTCCTTAATAAAATTGCAATGACATAAATCGTCACTAAAATAACTATAATACACACATGCGTCATATACATGTACCGAATGCATAATATTGCACCTCTTTCTGGAAGTCGGTAAAATGATTTGAGAGGTAAAAGCAAAACTTGTGATTTAGTATTGAGGTTGTATCATAAACTTTCACTCATGGATACTCACAAACAAGAACTTTAGTTGCAAGAAAATTAGTTGAGACAATATCAATGATTCAAAACACTACAATAGACCATTTATCTGAGTAATGGATAGTAAACGTTCTCTATATCAAGACAAGGATCATATTCGTTTATTCGTGTAGATCGATAATATTAATATCTAACGCTGAAAGATAAGATAGCAGTTAATCAATGGCATTTGATATGAACCAACCTGTAAGTACTAATATGTAGTAGTTTGACAATTGTTTGTAGAGTAAAGATATCGTCGGAAACTCGTATCGTACTTGCTATTTCTAATAATATCTGCTTAAGTAGACCTAAATAATGATAACATAGATAAAAATTGCCAAGGTATATTCACGTTCTAATTTTATATTAATAATCAAGAAATGGTATTTTATCTACTGTTGTCTGTTACATATTATAGTATAAGTATATCAAATTTCCTAAAAAATATGATGAGTTACATTCGCGGCCTAGTTGCCTTAAAATTACCTGTTATTTTTGGATTTACTTCATATCAGTAAACAATAAAATATTATGTGTAACATTTATTAACCGCGGCTATTTTTGTTCATACAAACATTAATCACTCCATTTTACAAAATTCGTTTCTTAGTAGAGCACATATCTCTAGATTTTCATAATTCTATGGCCGGTGGTTTTGGCTGTGCGTTGATTTCAGTCACGTAATTCCTTATACGTGTTAATAGATTACATACGAAGCATAGATTACTAAGAAGCTAACGAAGCTATTCATAATAGTTTACATATTTTCCTTTCAGTCGTAATTCCCATGGTTAATTGCAGCAATTGTTTCGCAATCGCCACTGATTGCTCGCTCGTAATTGGTTTCTAATAGAGCCGCTTATTGATCTATAGCTGAAGTTTTCTAATAATAACACCAATTATGAAATTACCTTTCATAATTATCTGCCTAGAACACTCCTACACACTCAGTATAGATACGTTACATATGTACTCATGAAGTATATTGACACTTACTATTTGTGAAATTAGAGATTTTTTTCAACTGGAGTCTATATGTATATAATTAAAAAAATATTATTGAACTTGGCAGAATGTGTCATAATATATGTATTTTTTATATCTACCTACACAAAGGTATGGCAATCATTTTGTAAGAATTGGCAAAATTATATGCAACGGATTGTATCCGTTCTGTTCGTAACTGCCCCACCATCCCCTAACTAAAAATAAACGTTGAACAATTCAAATGGAACGCAGCTGTATGTTAGAATAATTGTTCTTTTCAAAACTAAGGTAGATATTAAAAAACTTATTAATTCCTAAAAAAATGCGGGACTATTAAAGTTAAATAAATTCTAGATTTCGTATTGCAGACAATGAAGTTACACGTGCCGAAGTTTTTAAAATATTTTATTACTCATTTAGACGTTTTTATGCAACTACAAGTTTTGGTTGATTAAAATTCGGCGGATGGCGCGCTTAGATCACTCATACAATTCAATATTCTCTGATACCTACTCATTATTAACATATCTGAATCACCGGAAACCGTTGGCGTTATTCTTAAGTTGAATACTAAATCATTTCGCATCCATTTGTTATTCCAAATATTAGTCATAAAATAAAATGTTGATTAAATAAAAGCCATCAATCGTTGTCTCCAATAATCGTGCTAAGGTAAGGTGTGCGGTAGACGGTTTTGTCATTTTCTAATTTTTTGTCGGTAGCCCAGCAGGTAGGATGACCAAAGTGAGGGCCAAAGGCATATTCTAGGTTATTATTATCTCGGTTACTGTCTCTCTAGTTAGAAAAGTCATGAGAGTGAGAGTGACCGAGGTAACGCACGTGCTAGAATAAGGGCCCAGAGCTTAGCAACGCCTCACAAAGATAACAATTTAAAGATCGTTTTAAGTATTGCGGCAAGCGGAAGATAACAAATTATTTAAATTTAAATTTAAAAAAATACTAATACTCTCCTGTGTTGATGTTTTCTTTTTAAGGTGTCAACATTGTAACAAGGTATCAATTAATTATCAATATCGTAGTATCACTTGCGAGACCGCAGCACACACCTAGCTAGCGTAGGTAATCTACTTTTGTACTTGCGGTCAGACTGAAGTAATGCGATAAGCCAATAACACTGTATGTTGACAGCGTAACACCTCGATTTACGAGGTTGTGTAGCTTTGACCAAAAACTTCATAGATGCTGTGATAACTGAAAACAGATGTTATTTTTTCCACTTGACAAATTAGTTTAAAAATCTAACCACATTTCTGAAGCCAAAACCACATTCATTGTCAACAAACACATTTTATATCCGTAAAATAATTCGTCAATTAGTATTTTTGTTTTGCAAGTTATTTTTTTATAACTTACGTCATTAGAAAGAGGAAATAATATTGCAATTTAAAGGTAAAACAGAGAGGACAATGTTACATGCGTATTTACTCTTAGAAAAGTAGCTGGATTATACCTACCTAGTTGACCATAGGGATATAATGAATAACCTACTAATTCTGTGTGTACAAGTGCCTGTCTCAAAGGCGTTACTGTGATCAAAGTCAACTCAGCTGGTAGTGGAGTATAAAGCATTCCAAATTATAAGCATTTGTTGCATGTAAATAAAGGATTATAAAGGATGTTTAAATTCAAGTACTGAATTTAAACCTATACTATTATGTATGTGCTAACTTGATTTCAGACCGTGAAATGCCTTTTAGGCATTTCCTAGACTAGTACTTAGGGAGATCTTTTGTTATTGACATAATATTATACTTTAACCATGACGTATTTCATAGTTCTAATGTTCAAAATATATAGTTCTCGATTGAACGCAGTCTGGTAGCTTTACTCAATTAAATTCTGCAACTCTAATGATTAACTACAGTCACAGAATCTACAGCCTTAATTGCCTTTTATATATATAGCATACTCGTAGGTATTAGAATCATGGACAGCTACCAGTGGCGTAGCGTGCCTTGGCGGGGCCCCGTATAAAAATTAGTTTAGGGGCCCTTTTGAAGGGTAAAGAAAGATTTCTCACAATAGAAAAAATAAATAAAATTATAAGAAATATTTATTCGTCATAATTATCTATCTGTCACTTTTTCCAAAATTTTAACAAGCAATTCAAATTAAATATACACTCTCCTTGCCTTTTTTTTGGTCGCAATAACCGATGTAGGGTGTTGTCAACTTTTGAACGCACGCTTTACTCGGGAAAAAAGAAATTACTTTTTTTGACTGATGTCATTTCAGAAAAAAAAAATTGGGAAGTTTATATTAATTTTTGCTTACTCACGTCGGGGCCCCCGTGGCCCGGGGGCCCCGTATAATTGATACGGCAGATACGGCGGTAGCTACGCCCCTGACAGCTACCTACACTCGGCCGCTGTTTCTTCTTAAATGAGATTTACCTAAGAGAACGGATTTTTTTTCTTTCATTATGTTCTGATCTAAGTATTTGGTACCTTAAGGCAAGTAAAAGACAGCAGGTACTAATTTCCCAACTATATAGCCCTCAGTCGGCATCTTAAAAGCTTGATTACACAGGTTTTCAAGGATTAAGTAACACCGTTAAAACCTTTTTCAAATAATGGAATGCCTTTGTAAATTGTGCTTATCTGCATAGAATGGGGTCGGCGGGCGGTCTCATTGGCTTCTGTTCATTACAAAACTCTTTAGCAAAGAGTTAGTTAATATCTAGAGTGTTTAACGAAGTGCTGCCTCAATGTTAATTCACGAAAATTCAGCGGGAACTCATAAATTTAAGAAATCTAGACTTGAACTCTAAAATGTCTACAATAGAGCCCTTCATTCTTTGTTGGATGAAAAAGTATTGCAAATAAAAACGACGTTGAAAATCATTAAGTTACTTAGTTATGTACGTACTTTAGCAAAAAAAGACTGCAAAAAGTTAAGGAGCAATTAACACGAGTAAATGTCAAAAATAAGTAGGTAAGTAGTATTTGAATAGTTGCCAGTAGTCCCATTGTTTGCCGTAGGATATTGACCGTACGATGTACCGACTCAGCGGGATTTGTTTACCTTCCAAGTCCAGAGCAGTTCTGGCTAAAGATAGCATGAGTTGCCTTGGGAACTCATTCTAAATCTACCGGAATCGTACCCTAGCGATGTTAGGAGTAGACGTAATGTATGTGCGTCTAAATATGTTTAAATTACTCAGTATGATGAACTGTTACGCTATGACGATCTTTTTCGCGATTTCAGGGTTGATTTCTAAAAGTTATTCAGAGTACATGAGCCATACATTTTCGGCTAAGTCGCTATCCAACTAACTCTAGGTAATGTTGCACAGCACAATAGAAACAAACGTGGCTTATAGCCATCGATCTATAATCCTATAATTAAATTTTTGAAAGTAAACGTAACGAGACGACGTCGTCACGTAACGTTACGTATTCACGAGTAAGAGAATGATTATACGTAATGATAACACTAGCGAGACAGTCACTAGAAGCACGGTTTGTTTGCTCGGCCGAGTATGTCATTTACTGTCTCGCTACTGTACTCGTTACGTGTAAATCCGTGTAATCAACCCATTAGCAGTATTGACCAGTGTAACGTACATTATTTTTAAGGAGAGGACAAGCGTGGGCCCTTTCTTTACTTGCAGTTACCCTGTATTGTATAGGTATTTATTACCATAATGAAAGTATGTAATTTGTGTAAATGTTTCATTAAGGCATGGTGTTCGTTATCCTCGCTGCACTGCACAGTCGTTAACGTTTTTATTAATAAGTTTGTGTACAGAACAGCCCTCTGTTCTGTGCGATGCATTTCGTTACGAATGCTGTAATGAGCTATTTTAAACTTTTTTTGAAGAATGTAGATTTCTCCTTTCATGCTGCTTACATATAAAAATGTAAATGGATATAATGTGCCGTAAAATGTTTTTCTTTTTTTGTAAGTAAGCAAGCTCGTATGGGCCGAGTGGCTAGCCCTGGCGTCAGAGTTTTGAGGCCGCCTGAAGGCCTCTGAGTTGTGTAAAAATAAACAATTTATTTCAGGCCTCATTTCACCCAGTTTCAGGTTTTTTATATGTAGTCTTTTAGGCGGTTATCTTTTAGACCTGTGCTTCAGATCTGCGACGGCTTATCCTTGTGGATAATCCAAATATTATTTTGTGTAGTAGGTCAAATACGAGTACATTAGCTATCTAGTTAGCGTTAGGTTGTATATCTATCTATGCGATTTGCAACGCCCTTTCCTTTTCTTTACTTACTCGTACTTGCATAGGTACTATTCAATTAGATAATATTGTCCAATATTTGGCCGATATTTTTATTTTACAAACCGCATATTCAACGGATAACATCTCAAATTTTATTTATAACAGGCGTAATACGAATAACATCGGATTTACAAAAAAAACGAGTTTCCTTTAGGCAAACAACAACGTTCTCAAATTACATACGAAATACAAGGTTAATATTAAATGACATGTATCACATTATAGTCTCCTGGGTCTCGGCTCGTATTGTGCTACCCACATTGTGTTTTATATCAAAACTTGGGCTTAAGGATGATTCATATTACGTTGAGCCAAATCCGGGCCTGAGCAGCCCTGATATAGAAATAGGTAGGTACCTATAGTACAGCATCGCGCCATGCGACCCTTTGAACTTAGCAAGGGGTCAAAGCGTCCTAAGAAAAGTTTGCGCTTAGAATTTCCGCTGTAGGTACTCATGCTGAACAACATTACAGGCGAGTTGGTTTACAAACCTAAATAAAAAAAATGCTAACATTTTATAATGTCAAAATAACCCACAAAATGTGTCATCACAGTTTTTGGTTCCGCCTGGGTTCTGCTATGCCTAAAATCTCAAAATTTTGTTGAACCGTTACGTAAAATAAGAATGTAAAAAACGTAAAATACGAAAAATAAGAATAATAAGAGCCCAATATCGTATGGGCCCGGACGCCCGATCTAATGTAAATCAAAGATTGCGGGGTTGCATCCGAAAAAACTTATAGATATTTTTTGCTCGAATTCAGCACCTTTCTCGCATACTTGAGGATTTAACGGCTCAATAAATAAAGTACTTATTAGGTATAAGTACTTACCTTCATATCCATTGAAACCTCGCAATGTGACAGCATGTTCAGCTGTTTATAATCTTTCCATACAGATAAATAGCTAAGTGATTTTGTATGGCCGCGTCAATAGATTCAATAAACTCGTACTTCTTTTTTCACATGTGTACTTAAAATAGTTTTCTTTATTTGCAGGTAAGATTGGGACGTCAGAGGAATAAATAGTGAGATAAGATCTTTATACACCGTTGAACTTTTAAAACTTCAAGTAAGACGCCGAAGTACGCATGCAAAAAATCTCAATGAGATATTGCAGCCTGCATCGCGGAAAGGAATGTACGGATTCGACAGATTAACGGTAAAATGAACCGGTAAGACGAAAAAAATATCGGTAATTTGTTAATTTTTCTACTTTGTATCTTAGCCTTATTTACTTGGGTATTGGGTATCTATCTACTTTCTAGAATACGTCCAAATATATTTGAGTTGATCCCTTAACCCATCTACCCCTAAATGTTAATGCAATTTAAATCTTTATACGGAATGGTTTTTTAATAAAATCAGGAAAACAGGTACTATAGTTATGTTCTTGCCCAAACATTGCACATAATATTGTAATTAGAGTCTTTAATCGTACCTACATGGCACCAAGTTTTAAACTCATCCCATCATCTAACTCTTTGTTTCATCAAATATGTATGTAGTTAGTACTGGTAGTTACAAAAAATCTAGCAGTGCGTTTACCTTGGCTCTTCCTTACTACCCAGTTAGGTAAGCAGTAGATACTCGTACATACAGGAAAACCAGCGAGGAAAAACTGCGTAAAATACGGAAGCAAAAGCTTATCATCCTAAATAGGCGTGAAAATGTGCGTTGACCTGTACAAGTGAGCATTTCCCAAAAAAATTGCTCAGTTCGTTTTCTCCGAGCCCTTTTCCACCTGGGTCACAATAAGCCGATGACCCATAACACCGCTCTACCGTAATATGATACTTTTTCAGACTATGCTACTTACATTACAGATTAGTAGGAAAGGGAATGACGAAGACGAAGGTCGTTTGTACGATTTCTATTTTTTATACACGGTCAAGTTTGAAATGGTGGAAAAGCAGCCCGTTCGTAGAAAAGGTTTAGCGGAACATCGAATTTATTCGCCTTTTGGGGGTTGTGAGTCAGTGTTGTTCACTTTCTGCCTGGCTCGGTAACTGGCATCACAGTTTTGCCCTTACCGCTATACGTAGTTTCAAACCTCAACAATTTCGCTCGCATGCTTTTTATATGGACATCAACTGACAAAATATTGTATAACTTGATATCCTACCGTAGTCTGAAGAAGCCATTATTATTTTGGCCGCTATTTATTTACATGAGTGCGTACGGCGCGAGATAACAAACGGCCTAGAGTAAACAGATGGGAAGCGCCGATGGATGCGGACCAACTAGGTACTGTAATACTGTTATACAATGGCGGGAAATTAGAGTACAAACTTTGGCCGCATTTATCAAAGCCCCAGTACAGAGCAAGTCTTTGTGCAAGCAAAAACAGGAAAGATTTTATTGCGCTGTACTTACTAGATACGAGTAAATATTTCGCAGTTGACCACGAACTGTGATCCTTATAATCTTCAGCGCAGACCCTTCACCGATTTTGCACAAAAAATGCTTTGAGATAAAATAAATAGGTATAGATAAAGAGTTTTAAAAGTAAATATCAAATTGTATATTACTTTACAAAACGAGTTACAATATAACGACTTACAAACGTCGATTGGTTTTAGTCACCGACGACGACCGATTATGGTTTTAGTAGAGTAGGGCGCAGATTTGTCCCTGTGAGCTTCGCTTCGCACGGTCAACAACGTAGTAAGAGGTGGGAACTACGGGCTACAGCCTCTTTAATCTCACAGTGACATAGAGGTAGACTGGGTAGACACTCATACTTTGACTGTGCTCTACATTAAAATCCCCTTTACACGTGTGTTCTATTTCTTATTTGCTTATTTTGAAAAATACTTAATTTTTTGCAAAGAACAATGATGTTGATCATTTTCGCAAGGCCACGGTGAAATGGTGTTCGCAAAATAATCAATGAAAGGTAACTGCAAAACACACAATTATACCTAAGTACAGTAAGTTGTTTTGATTCATGTTTTGGCTACAAAAAATTCCTAATAAAGAGAGATACAAAAAAGTCGTTCTTTTTCCCTCAGTTTGTCAGTGGGCGAACTCTTTATCGCACAAGATTCCTCCAACTTGTGAGGTCCGATAGGGATCCTAATTTCATTATCTCCACAGTTTAAGATTACTTGGTCAAACAGGGTCATCCGACGCGATATAATCTTTCGACACTCTTTATTACGCTTCAGTGGGACTGGTTATAAGTACTACACAAGTACACGTAAACCAAATATTTTGACTTTTTTTGTCGTAGTCGTTTACAACTCGCGATTTTCGAGTAATTTTCTAGTTCACGAGCACTTTCTGCGATGAAGAGCAATATTATGTCCTTTCTTGTATTTTTTTCGAAGTATCTATTTTATTTCTAAGTCTGTTTGATTCGACTCTGCAGTAAAGATATTTCATGCTTGATTGTACCTAACGATGGCCACTAAGTGATAATTTCCTCTGAGTCAAATCTACAATTGGAATCAAAATTTATCGAGTTACTTGGTTAGTTATTTGTTTTATGCAAAGGAAATTAAACCCTGAAGTTACCTTCCCGCAGTGGTGCTGGCGACCTATTTACTTTGTAGAGTTGCGGAGGTGCACACAATGCTGTGTCTAGTGCCTCTTCACCCAGATGTCCGGGAAGCCCATCCTCCGGGATGACATTTTGTTAGTAGAAAGCTTTTTAAAACTACGAAAGAAATTACAGCGATTAATTTTAGATGGATATTTGAAATCTGCTGTTTAATGTTTGATGTTTAGTTAGCTCTATTACAAGGATAATTTTTGATTTAGTTATGGTTTTTGTATTGCCCAACAGCCCGCCTAGTTAAGTTAAATAGACTCTACTTATCTGTAACTTTAGTTCTTTCTGTCTTAGTATCCTCTGATAACATCCTCTGATAACATCTCTGATATCTCTACAAAATGGTATACACTTGTAGAATGTAGGTACTTCGTTCTCAGTGCTCTCTAAAAAACGAAAACCTCTCAAGCTGCAGACAAGCTCCTTAAAACTGCAGCCAGCATTCCTCCGGCCTCATTGTCATTCCCGGTCAAACAAGAATGCTGGAATCGTAAACCTGGTGCGGAATGCCTTCCAACTTCCAACGAACTTGCCATATGAACTATTCTAATTTGCATCTCGTCACTTTTTGCCACGCAATTTTAGATCTTAGCGGCTTTATGAATGAGCTCGAGTTTTCATCTCGATATTGCGGTTGCAATTTTCGTAACTTATAATGGTTGACGCATATTAGATTCCTTCCTCGTGTTTGAGAGTCGTGAAATAATTTTAAGCTCAGGCCTTTTTAGCGTTTCACCTTTTTATATATGTAATACAATTACATTTTTTATACGATACTTATCAATTACAGGCGTGTCTGTTTGTGTGTATAACATCAGCATATAGCAATATAGCTGATATAGGTTGAAAAGCACCAAATTCCCCAACAAGACGTATAGAACATTGTAATTCTGCAGATTTAAGAGAATCCTTTATAAAATCGATATCCTGTCAGTATCAGTGTGAAGATGACGAAGGGCAGAAAACACCGAATTTATCACAGGAAAATCCAACTAAAACAAAAAACAATCTAGAAAATGGTCTTCCTGGAGTTGAAGGAAAATTGGCTTCCTATTTTCCTCGACAAGTTCGTGAAAAGTTTTTATTAATATTTTTTTAGAACCGAGTGTTTGTTTTAATACGAATGACGACAGAGATGGATTTAATTTTGATGAATTATACGAGTAGGTATAGGTCGGACTTCTGACGTTATTCTGGTGGAACAAAGACATTGAAAATGAGGTAAGCATGTAGATATATGTATAAAAGAGTGCTAATGATCTGGTGAAGTGACGTTTCCGTTACAGAGCTACCAACTTACCTCTGAAAGCGGGCTTATGATGGAACTAAAATTCTCTACGTATTGCTGTCAGTTTTGTTGAGATAATTTGTTAATGGCTCCCTCACTCGACTCAATAGATAAGTTGGTCGCTGCACACTCGCATGAATGAACCGTGATGACTGAACTGACACGACACATTTGAAGTAGGTATTCTGTTGTACGATGGTTGTTCGTTTTTATCTGTTTCAGAATCTATTTTTAATAAGACGGTAAAATTATTTTAATTATAAGTACGTTTCAGAATTAGGAAGGTAGAAAATTCAGCGTTTCTAAAAGTTTTTCGAGCCCCTTTCTTTTCATCGTTTGTTGTCTCGTATAAAATGTTAACGAATTGTGTAAAATGAATATTTGTTATTCTAGTTACTGATAATGAAAAGGTTCATATAACAAAAGATGACTTATTTGACTTATCGATGATATCACGTACCGATATACTGACGACGTTTTTTACCAGCAAAATTAAGGTGCACCTACATAATTATTTCACTCCATTGTACTCGATCAATGGTCTAGGTTTATAATGTAAAAGTTAAATTACAGCTTAGCTTTATTACTCCTCGCCCGAGGAATGCTTAACAAAGGCTAATAAAATATTCCTGCGTTGCAATGTAAGTGAACTCTCGGTATTTCTTGGCTTGAACTTTTTAAAATGCAGCAGAAATGCTGTTACTAGCTGGCGGTTGTGTTTTTGTGCCAAGATTTCTGAGTTCAAGCAAACGATAAGCTTAGGTACTTAAAATGAGGTCTTCTGGCCTGGGGTTGCTAGATAGCCCATTATTTTTTATTATAAATTACTTATAACGGTTATGAGCAAAGATAAAAAGTAACAATGTGAAGTTATTAATTCATTCATTGGTCGTTAAAGGAGCATTAAATCATTTGTTGTATCGGAACGAAGAACGAAGTTATAAATACATACAAGTTTAGTATACACCGGTTCAACAGCTCAATAAAATTTATTGATAAGCAATAAAACATTTCAATTAAAAGGGAGCAGCAGAAACTGCCTGAATCATTAATAGCACAAAACATCCAAGTGATAATATTTTGCTGCTTCCCAAACTTAACAGCTCTTTTTATTGTTTTTTTAGCGGCTCTTACAAAGCGACGCAAAAAATAAACATGTTTAAAAATAAAACATGTGGCTACGACGACAGACCTGCTAAAACAGACAGCCGAACCGCAATTCAGCTGAATGTGACGAACCGTTTACCCCGAAACGATTTGAGCTTTATACAAACAAAAATGTTCCAAGTTAGTATGTAAACAAACGAAATTTGCAACTTTAGCAAATCATCACGACACATACCGTACCGTGTTGTGTTGTGTAGTGTTAGTAAGTTAGGAAAATAGAAGGAAATCGTGGAACATCAGGTTCAAAAACTCACAATTGAAAGAATCATAATTCTCTCATTACTGATGTCAAAGTAATGAAACACATTGTGATTTACACAGCAACTACACGCGTTCATTTACATAACAATAAGAAGTGGCTGTTGGAACATGCAAAATGCTTGTTATGGCTACGTTTGTTCAGGCAAATTGCAAGCTATGATGTATCGCTTTCTATCATTGCATTGCAGTAGAAATCTACCTAGCAACTAATTGAGGTTTCATAATAATAGCACTAAAAGAAACGTTAATCAATGATCAATAAAAGAGCTAGTGAAATAACCAACATAATAAGCAATTTTATAATGGCCATAATTATTAAAAACAAGTTACCTTACAGTATTATGTGTATGTAGTAGTAACGCTTTATACTCGCACTATGTAGAACGTTTTTAAAGAGATAATAAAATTATTCTAAATGGCTTGTGTGTAAGAACAGTCTGTGGCGTAAAGTTGTAAAAAAACAAAGATTTTTGTAACTTTATCGTCTAAAATCTGTCTGCATCTGCGGCTAAACAGGCTCTTATCGCGGTGCTAAAAGCGGTAATCATTTTCTGGCGTGTTGAGTCGAGAGCGTTAATATTCTCACCCCTTGAGCGACGGTGGCGCCACCTCGCCGAATAGCAAATTTACAGCGCAACGCAAACGCCCCATCTGAATGAACCTTTACAATTTATAAGAGAATCATTAGGGATTTCAATTGCGTTCAGAAATTAACTTGTACTTCAGGGGGGCGTTAAAGGTTCTTTCTATTTAAATAGCCATTCTTTGAAGATAATAGGGTTTCATAAAGTTATATTATACGACGAAACGACGATGTTATTTTATCTTTTATATACGACTTTGCAAGGCAACTTTTTATAATTGAAGGCAGAAATTAATTTTATACAAAACTGTTTATTTGAGATAAGTAAAATATGGAGTAATTATAGGACCGAAGCCAGCCGGCCACCTACCAAGGTAGACATTAGCTCGAAAATTACTAATATGGGTGTGCACGACTACAAGAACAAACCAAGAGATAAATCGAGACAATAATCAAATTATGAAACGTTTAGGAAATTACGTTCCTATTTAAGTTATGTAAGGCTTTGTCAACACACAAATCCAAATTTGCGTGTTTTAATAAAATTGGTCGCAGAAAATGATAATCAAAAATTTTATTACAAAATAAAAATTAATTAAAAAATTTGTGATCTACCAATATGTGCTTCCTTTCATTAGAGCAATGACTTCAAAGAGCAATGCTTTTCTTGAGAGACAAGAGGATATTCATACGCTTCGACAACGAATGTTGAATCTAATTTCAAAGCGTGAAAGAGAGAGAGCGCGTTGTAATGGATGTCCGTAATTACATAGACCACCCGCGCGACGCTGACCATTATAGAACAGTTTTTGTGGGGAATATAATAATCTCCACCTCGAATTATAACGATCTACACAATGAAGTCATCATCGAAATGTGGACACCGCACGGTCCATTAAACGCGGTCACTGACTCTCAAACCTTGTGCACTTGCCCCCTTCTTATACTTAAGTGTTGTAATATCATATTTAAGACGTTAATATTATCTATTACGAGTACTTATTTTGTAGTTCTGTGATTTATAGTTGAAACTTTAACAAATCGTAGGAGTGGTAATGGTAAGTATATAATATGTTAATGAGTGAAATTATAATGACTAAAAACAGCATATTTAATTTTGGTTCCGCATTCGATATTAACCTACTTTTATAGACAAAAACGGATGACTCATAATAATTCAGCAAAAACAATGCCCATTAAATATTAGCTGTTAATACATTGTTTCAATTACCACTTGATATGGTCGATTACTCGATACTTGTGTTACGATTACGGTAATTAAATCGATACTTTTATCGAATGAATGCTGCGAGAGTTCCGGAAGAGTCGTCCGTCTGTAACCGCGCTTGCGTTCCGGATAGTGTAGTTTTCCGGTGCGTACAACACTGGCCCTGTGTGATGAGGGGTAATTTAAAGCGTTTTGAACTTACGCAGTAGACATTCTAATGGCAAATATATCTATTAAATTTATAACATAAATTACATCACATTAACACTAAACACTGTCTTGTTGTTTTTAGTTTGACTTATTTACAATTGAATAATTTCAGTCAAGTTAATCACTTGAATCATAAAACTGGTAAAACACTACACTATGCTCAACTTCATCACGATGAATCAATTAAAATAAAAGTACATAACGTGGCGTTTGAAATGTGACGTATTAAACTTAAGTCCAAAGCAAATTTATCGAAACCGGATTCTGTTGCAAAAAATATCGAAATCCTGACGGTCACTATTTATTTAGTAAGTATTCATTTTATCTCGCCGATATCAGAGCGTCGCGTCGGCATAGGCAATAAATTGCAATGAGGCGGCAGCCTGACAACGATACTGATTTATAGGCTGGCTAATTTACCAGATTCCAGATACGATACGCTACTGTGTTATTCGGATCGTGTAGAATGTAGCAAAACACGGGCGGAGTAGCCCCGAACGGCGTATAATATCAAACCAAACACGCAGAGGATAAAGCAAATAACCAGGGTTCAAGACAAGCTTAATTTGCTAATCCATAACAGTTCATTATCTTATAAACCACACCACAAACCGGTCGCTTGAAGGTATGCAAAAATGTCCTAAGCAAATAAAATCAAATCTTAACACCTATCTATTTGATACATTTTTAGTGCACCATAAACATAGGTATATCTATCTATTGATTTTGGTTTGCATGCTTCACATAGCTTTAGTTACTACCGACCGGCAGGTGAACGTCCTATTAATGTTGAGCAACGAAATATAGCACTATTGATAGATATACTCACTTTTTACTGCTTACTTTACAAGATATCTCAGTTTATAGTTAACGACGAAATAACAAATTTCGAAATGGTACCGCAAAATCGACAAATTGCTGTAACTTATATCTGTCCTCAAATAAATTTGCCCATAAATGCCGCTTTTCAAATAATATCTGCACAATTTGAGAGGCCATTAAATAGTCCCCAATAGTCAATGCTTCCTTATTTCGCGCCGTAACCGTAAATCCACGGCCTATTCGGGAAGGCGAGCGTGAGCTCTCGGGTGACTGCATTTAATAATAACTGGACCCGTTTGTTCGTTTTTTACTTCACATTGGCCGGATCGAGATTCCCGCCAGATAAATAAACGATGACGCACCCGCGAATTCTTTTATAATTAGACAATCCGGTCGGGGAAGGCATTCCGGGGAAATTGGCCATATCTGGCGAGAAGAGGGTCGGCCGTGGATATTCGCGAACGAAGATTGATCGCCGCGAAATCGACTGGCTTTAATTACAGGATCGAGAAGACTTGCCTCTTATATCCTACTATTTGTGAAAGAGTTTGGATAATGTGTCGGATTATACGGCTGATCTGGTTATTAGTTCACGAAGCCTGAACAAAAGGCCTTTGATTCTCTTGAAAGTACACGAAATATAAAAATCAATTATTTTTCTTCAATTAACCAGAGCAACTTTTGTTTTGTTTTGTTTTCAATTTTGTTTTCAAGCTGCCTTATATTTATTACGTCCCTACCTATATAGTTTACGTTTTACAATTTTTGACTGAATACTGTTTAAATTACAGAAATGGTTGTTCATAAATCAATATCCTGCTACATAATCGACATTTTTGAAGCCTATTCTCAAACTAGTAAATGTGAGCGAAGATAAGATCTTCACCACGTAGGTAAAGACCTTTAACTCGCATAGAAATCGTGGCCTAAAACCGCCTATCTGCGTCTGTCAAGTGTGAAATATGACATTAGTGGCACACAGTACGGCACTGCCACGTCTGCCACCTTCGCGCTTGGTCACACATGTCACGTACTCGTACATACAAATTCCCTTCTGGCTGTTATTATACACATTATTATGCGGGAACGGTAGGACCCGCATACCACCGAAGCTCTAGAAGATGGTGATTTACCTCTAAATTAAAAGAATAACAATACAAAAGAGCTCAAGTTTGATAAGATTCATTGAAAAAACTCGTTATAGCAGATAAAAATAAAATCAAACTGATTATTTTAATTATGTAAGAGAAATTACTACCTCATCAAATAAAAATAATGCAATTAGTTTATAATACAACGTGGAGATTATCAGATAAATAAAATTCAATAGATATTAAAGATGATAACCTAAATGATACGAATTCGAGCATTGAAAATATCAAGAAATACGATGTCAGACGTTGCTAATATTATTATGTACCAAAATTAAACTTACCGCATGTTATCATTGCACTTGCGTGGTAATTTATGGTGTAGCGTAGCATGTAGTATGTAAATAATCTGATAATGATATGCGAATTCAAGGTGAATCATCATGTATTGCTAATAGAGCGTATCAAACCAATTTCACGGTTCAATGACTTAAATACTTGTCGGTTGTTATTACTGATCAACAGTATCAAATCAAAATGTGCTTGGGAAAAATGATAATCAATGTTACTTAATATGGTTCAAACTGAACTTATGTATCTGCACGTAACATTACCATAGCAGCTTTAAATCAGGTTTATCATTCACGTTTTCGTAAGACACTTCTAGAATCAAAACTTATTGAAAACATACGAGTAACCTAGTGACCCTGGCTACTACTTTGACAGTATTTGTTTTGTGGCTATAATTTGTGAAACCGTAACTATAATTCCTCAGGTATTTTTTTATAGGCATCATAAAATACCATAACCGAGTTCGCATACGAGTGGGTCGTTCGCCAAGTATGTTCAATTTAAATATGCCATCATTCTTTGTTTACAACTTAGTGACCCAAATACTCGCGAACGGGAGCAGTTTCGTAAACGCGTTATCGTCGATGTTAATTATGATTTACGATATTTGCGTTAGGTATTCCATGGTTATAAATATTAATGTACTAGTTAACATATGGGTTTGAGCCACGGAAAACTGCCATTATGACTTGCTATAATTTCTGGCTTTTAAAACTTGCGCCATATTTTAGGACTTTGAATAAGATTTCTAGAACTTGTATTATGTCCTTCAAGTGCTTAAATCTGTTTCAAATTCCGAGTATCTACCAAAACAACAAGTAGATGTTTCGCTATGATAATAAACATAATATTTTTAATCTAAAAAAGTCCAAGTTAAATAAAATACGTAGAAAAGATGTTCCAAAAGACATTGACCTTTCCTTTTGGTAGTCAAACGTATTCATAAGTTTGAGTCTCGCAGGGCAGGAGGGCACGTTGTTCAAACAAGGCAGTCAGGGGGACCGCCAGTTTATTTGACTTCCATCACGTCCAGATTAAAGACAGGCGGTAGGGCTGCTTGTTAGTAGAGCCCATTTACTGTGCGTTTAGCAAAATTCTAGCAACACGGTGTTTTACCATAACAACCGAGGGCAATGGTTATAACGTTTTTTGGTTGTATCAATTTACAAACAAACATTTTTTCTGATAAATTTGAGCCTATTATGTCTTAAGTTTTTACAAAATATATTATGTTAGTACATTATATCATTTTTAAGATAAACTTATAACTTGTTACTGAAGTGTGAATCTGATAAATTGTTTTTCTTTTCGCACTAAAATATATTAGTAATACACTTAGTTATTAAACTTGGCAGCCATTTCATGTGAAACAATAAGGGGCGTTGGACTACAGTTTAACAAACATTGGAACTTTGTTTGCAGGACCGTTTTAGATGAACTTTAAATCCATAACTTTATAATACCGTTTAAACACTTTAAACCAATCCGTTTGTAATGTATTTATTAACCCACACCCGGCCTCACAATTGAGTTGTTTAGATAACGATCAAATATCTGATCACGCTATAACTTACAGTTGAGTTTGACAATTGAAGATTTGAGTTTTAGATTTATATCTCGTTAAACTGACTATTGATGTGATTAACACTCATACATGTTTAATGAGAAACACGATAAGCTTTATAATAAAAACCAACTGTGAATATTGCATAAAAATCAGGTTAATCTTCATGAGATTTACTTTACTTCTACTTGAAAAATATAATACGAAATAAAGCAAGATGAAATATCTCATTAGGTGATGGTTAGCGACTAAGATTGTACCTATGTATGTGTATTCAACTCATACTTTATAGCAATTTATCAACTGAATCAGTGCCTCTTTTTGCTGGGCGAACTTATCTTAGCTTCATCTTAGAATACTTAATGTCAAAGAAAATATCATCAATTCATCACGCAAGAGGTCTTTGCATTTATGAATTTAAGTCCCTGACATTTTTTCCCTCTACATTCGTCACGCCACTTCTCTCTAAGAGCGTCTCACACACAGTAATATCCTATGCGGGGAGCGCGGTGACTCAAATTATCGCCCGGCGATAGACATGTCGCTCCCTAACTTTGGGGCTGTCTCGGACATGGTGTAAGCTTCAAGAATTTAGAGATTTGCTTTGCATATATTAAAAATCATAACTTAGGCAGAAGTGATGAAGTTTTGTGATTTACTTTTGGACGGTCTACCAATAGAATCAAAATAGCTCTTTGAAATGAATAGCGAGAGGCTTGCAACGAAAATTTGGGAACCATCAAAATTATACCGGTATCACCAGTAGGTACCTACCACCTATTTTTATTTTACAAAAATAAATGAGTACTTACTTGAATTTTTTTTTTTTTGTATTGACGTCATATGTTTATTTTATTGCCAAAAATACGAAAAACGATTGTGACTTTCTGACTTTTATTTATCTTAACTATACATATAAAAGGTAGCTAGCTATTTATGACTAGTTTTTACCATACTTGGACCACTGCTTTAATTTCATCTGCATTCAAAATGGTGTCTCAACCATTACGATCCCTATAACCACCACCATAGAATTCAAAATGTCCTGTGACCGATTCTATGTAAATCAGGAAGTGCGTTCATCCCTCGTCAATAATACGAAACACGTATCCGAAAGGACCTTAACAATTTAGACTTTCAAGGGATTTACTTTAATTAAGCCTATTGTAATGAAAGCGGGCTCCATAACTCAAAAACCTTACTAGATTGCAGTGTGTCATTTATATTTACGTTTTTTTCATTTTAACAAAATATCTTAGGTAATTATTATTGTGAAGGACTGTGGTAAAATATTAGTCTTTTATAAATTTAATTTGAAAAAAAACTGGCACCTAAGTTAAACATTAGGCAATGAAACTAGGACAATGAATAAAACTAAGACCGTCACACATACTCGTACCTAACTAGTATATACCCAACTATGAGTAGCTATACTGATTTATCCAGTGGTTAAACATTTAATAAAATATTGCATCCTATTTCCTACATATTGTTTAATACTGACTCATAAAATTATTTTTAAAACAATTTCGTAACTGTTACAAAATAGCATACAGCCACAGAAAAAATAACATTACTATTCCAACTGATCAAAGTTAAGAGTAAAACTTTTAAATTACGAGTAGATGAATTTTTATGTGGCATTTCTTCGTTTTATAATACGAAGATACACCTAAAATGTGATGTCCCATGTTCTTAGAATTATGTTGTAACAGTAGAATCTATTTTTATCACTTTCCAATATTCCTCCAACAAAATCAATATTTCAACCCCTGTCTGCCAGTAACACAATAATGCCCGGAGCTAGGCGGTTTGTTTAAACTTATTTGCGACCCCATCGAAGGGCCTCCGGTCTTATACAAACTGTTTAGTATTCTATGCGTAACGTCTATACTAGCTATTGAGTAGGGCCAGAGGTCCTGTACAAACTTCTGGCTATTCTGTATCCGACGCTGGTACTAGCTGCTCAATAATGTACGTATGTTCGCGTCGCATCGACCCTTCATCTTTGATTTGTGTTTGGTAGGGCACTAAGGGCTTTTACGACATGTGAGCAAACATGGTCACTTCACAATATAAATATAACACTTATTATGAGGCTATGTCGGATAGAACACATAATGTACTATCCGGGGCTGTGCTGTGCCACTAAGTAACAAAACCTACAATATTAATGTGCATACATAAATGTACACAAATAGTAAAACCCATTACAAGGATTAGCATTTAATAAGAATCAATGACTTAATTGTTTACATCCGCTATGCTTAGTTCTTATACAACAAATAATTAAACAGCAATTATTGTAATACATAGATGCTTAACTGCCGACTCATTAGTCCTACTCACAGTATATCTGCTCAGCTTAATATTTTATTGTAAGCTATTCCGATCGTGTCGACTCAGACAGGATAAGCATGACTCATTGTGCTTGTAAGTCATAACAAAGACGACTTGTTTATTGGTCATGGATGAGATGGAAATTGCTAAATGCTACGAGGAAGTTGAATTTCAGCTGTTTTTACTATCACTTAACACTACTTTCATTTTTAATTTAATTCATTGTATAATAGAACAATCATATTATTGCATGTGAAATAACTATTTGCCTGCCCCGCAATAGTAAATTAATTATATAGATTTATACAAACAATCGTAATTTATATTACCTTTGTAGTTTATAAATTCTTTTTTGCATGTACACATCGCATTTATAGTAAAATTCACGTAGAAAAAAGATTTGTCGTAGGCTTAACTTAATAAAATTAGAATAATTAAGTACATAATTATAAATGTCAAGGCAAGACTTTATAACAGCACAACAAAAAGATCATTTTCACTCTGAATTGTTTTATTAAAGGGAAAACGCCTTCCTTGGTTTTAACATATACCTACCCGCGATCGCGATCCAAAAAAATAATTTAAATTAGTCTATAGATCTTACACTCCCCTACACTTAACACTTTCTCTGTCAGCCACTTTCATGTTTTTTTCGTTTCCCCAGATATAGACGGGATATGTCTCAACAAGGGGTGCTGCGGGCCCGCGTCGCGCACACGGCTCACCAACCTAGCAAAAACGCAGCTCGAGGGCGCCCTCCGGAGCGAGCTGAACAAGCTCGCAGACATGCTCGCAAACAAGGCGTCTCGGTTCGACGGTGAGTTACAAAAATAAGATTCAACAGACATAACTGCACCAATTTTATTTCGATATAAAGAGGCCTTTGTAAAAAAGTTTGACAATCTCTGACCTTTGAGCACACTTTAATTTAACAGTGTCAAGTGATATGCAAAAATCATCATGAGAAGGACGAACATACGACACTTATTGGCCACTGTAATTACGGTAAGACTGCAAACCGCTGAGCACAGCTATGTGAATAGGTGCCAGTTCATATCAATACAAAGTGAGCTCAGATGCTTCTCCTATAAATATAGGTATCTATCTCTACCGATGATGCCATATGGCCTTTCCTCACTCCTTCGTTTCGTAACAGCACTTGCTAAGTGCTCGCCAGGCTGGTATAAATAGCGCGCTCGGGTTATCGGAAGTCGCAGCCTGTGCGCTTGCAAATGCGCTTGACAGCGGGAAGTTTGCCTATTTTAAGATTTATACAATCTAGAATTCTACTGATACTGAGAATTCTTAGTAAGAATTATTTTACAACAAAACTGCTATCAGCTTCCTCAATGCTTTCGACAACAATATAATAGACGACAACAAAAGTTTGAGCGACACAAGATCCAATAGTTTCTCACAGATACTGAAAATTGCCTACAAAGCACCGCCTATGTCCTATCTAATGGTATAAAGTCAGTCGTAGATAGACTAAAACATCACACCAAAAATGACTCGGTCTCTCATAGACTTGAAAATTGCCCTCTACAGTAATCTCCAAAGTACACAAGACTGTTTCGCCTTCGTTTTCCGTCACGTCCCGAATAGCCGATCTCATCAGTTGTATTCCCCTGAGTTTTGACAATGCTATCGACGCATCGCGCCTCCGGCGTCCGAGGGTCTATCTCCAACTCATATAACCTCGTTCCGCGTTTCTGAACACTCAATTTCTGCTCTATACACATCACTGAATCATCAGAAATTCTCTTATTATTAGTTTCAAATTACAAATCGCACGTTCGCCCTTCACCAAGTATTGACCACATTCATTGGCAGTTGGATGATTGCTTCATGCACGAAGACTCACTAAGCTAATTGTCCTATTATTTTATATTTCGCATTTATAATAATAGTGTGATTAATTCATAAATAAGGATTCATTAAGAACATTTAATTGCATTAGCAGAACCGCAATTGTACTTACCTACTGTCTGTAAGACTAACGATTATGAGAGAGGCTATGACTATGCCTGATATTAACTTTGTACTTTTCTGCTTGTAAGCTATAGCGATTCTAAGTAGGTATAACGACTACTAAATTCAAGAAGATGACGTAATTTCACTCTCGTTCCAAAATATCGTGCCAAAGCACTTTAATATTTATTTCATCAATGTCTAGACTCAATACATTTCATTTAATCGCCCATTGTAGGGTGTTGTTTAGTCTGCTGCGATATGACTGCGAACAGCGATCAGCGTTGTGGTTTGGCTTTTGTTCTACTATATCAGAAATTGTTAGGTACCTATACTGTATAAATTAAATACCGAGTGCGAAACCACGAACTATTTTGACCCATGACGCAGATGTTGTTCGCATATACTCGTAGCTTAATAAATTTATTAAACCTTTATAGGATTTTTCCCAGGCACAGCAACTTTTAAACTTATTTTTCCGGCTATAGGTATAGTTTCATACAGTGGGGTCAGCCTTCCTTTTTTTTCCACTTCGTCCTATCGACATCGACTCCTAAAACAACACTCACTCATGTCCTAAGGGACAGTATGCTAAGGCATACTTTAAATGCTAACGATTAAAATAAAAAAATCTGAATTTTCTCGTCCAGTGCGAAATAAACATCCTAAAAAACTAAGTTCAACGTAAGTAACTAACAAGACTTTACGAGAGCGAGCTTATTGGCTTCCAGCTGAGCCCTAACATAACGCAAAAGAAAAAGGGTTCTCTAATTAAGAAAGCTAACTGGTTTACTTGTTTATTCGCAAGGATTGTAACAGCTAAAAACGGCTAAACGGCTAAACCAAATATAAGTTACGGCTAAACCAAATATAAGTCCTTTAGTCCCGAGGCAATTTAACTTGGCGTAATCCAAGTTCAAGTGAATAGTTCGACGTAAATAGGCTCGGAGTTGGTTATCTAATCTCTCAGAACATGCTGGTGTCGGAACTGACGCTGTAGAACGCTTTAATGGAGTCCTGTCTGGCTTACAGGGCGAGGAAAGCGGATACCTACTCAGTAGGGAGCTATGTACAGATACGTATGTCATACATACTACATACGTTATAGGTACCTACATACTACTTGAGTTCATAGACACTTCGACATCGATTACAATTCCACCCCTCGTGATAAGTGTTTGACGTATGGTATGGCCCATCAAACATTTATGAATTAGGACTCTGGGAGACCTTAAGTATGAGTTTTAGTGATTAATGACATTTCTCATAAATCATTTCGATGAGAGGTAAATTTTTCATGATAATGCTGGCCATAATGTGAGTGAAACAGGTGCAGCTAAGTCCACCTGCAAGTAATGTGCAGAATGTGAAAACAACACTGGAAAGTTTTCTCTCTGCAAGCTTTCAGCATGTTTGAGTCTCACATTGTCATCGAAGACGCGAACAGACACTCGTAAACCTCATAATGAATTGAAATACCATCGCCTTTGAATGCAGCATAAAGGAGAGTGTACTTTTACGTACTTGTGACTTACACGGTACTTTACATGTTCTGTGCTCTGACCGGTCACTGTTCGCTGTTGCAACTAAAAATTATCAACATCGAACCTACTAATTGTTACTTGGAGACTGGAGTCTAAATACTACAATTATACTTGGGAAAGTTTGTCTGAAGGTATGTATTTGTGTTCATGGCCACACAACTCAGGGTGGATGAATGAATGGATTTGCATATAATTTTGATGGAATAGTTAGAGTTAGAAGGGCAAGCTTAGAGATAAAATGCGGTAGACTGGTTAGAACTTAACACTTATACAACTGGTAGTTCTTTTTCTGCAAAAATTATGACTGAAAAAAAAACAAATGAAATTCCTGGAATACAGCAGGTAAACCCACGAAGTCATAAAAAGGAGCACTTACTTTTACAAAGGTCCTTGCCTTTTATGGCGAGTAGTTGACATCTCTGTTTATATTGTGAACGCTCTGTGTGAACACTTTGTTGCAACTCACACCTCACGCCCCTCCAATGCACTTCACATAGATTTTAAACGCACAAGTGACTATCTTTGTGACTGCTCACTTTTTCCTAACGAAATGACCGAGCCGATCTTTCTGAAATTTGCATGAAAGTAAAGTGCATCGTGAAGACATACAGACGACAGACAGGACAATTAAATATCTCGAGAAATATGATAAAACTGAAAGTCACGGGTGAAACCGCGGAGCGCAGTTGTATAGACAACAAACACACCGTGGGAGAGCCGCCTGGTCCACGGGTGTCCACGGTTTCTCTCGCCACGAAATGGTGGAAAGTGTCAATATTGGTATAGGGTAATGGCGGACCGGACAAAGTAATTAACTTGTCTGTTCGTCGCTCAATGGGCACGTTTGATGGGTTGGTAGCAGGGTATTGAATTGACACGAATGTTTAGGAGACAGAGCTAAATAGACGACAAATTATGAGCTTCGATGCTGGCTTTCAGAAACAAAACAGATATCTGCCAAATATTTCAGAAAAAAACATCTGTCGGGAACTCGGGACACTCGGACGAAGATCACCGAAACCTAATGCGATAATAAACTAACCAACTGGTTAGATAAATGTCGTCTTCAGGAACAGATGGTTTAATTAAATTATCATGTTTTAATATAATTTTATTATAGGGCAAAAAGTATGCGAATTATTTTTAAACTGTGATCACTAGCTAACTCTTAAACGAAGTGAGCTGACGCGGGATCGTTCGACTATAAAAACAAAATATACGACAAAATTATGGTCTTAACGAGTATATGAAACATGCATGAGCTAGCATACAGGCCCCAGGCATTGCCCTAGTTTTCGCACTATCGGTTCATCTAAATCTGTGCTAAATGTTGGAAGTTGGACACATCCGTCAGCCAGGCTGGCCCGCTTCTGATCTTTGATCTCTTCGATTAAAGCCAGGCCGCGTAGTTTATGTTGCGATTATCTCACTGCTGCATGGTTTATGTGGATTTTGATAGTTTATGATACAAGAATTTGTTTCAATTTCAAACCCATCTCCCGTCAATCTCTTGCTGCAATGTTTTCTTTCATAAAATATGACTTGCGATAAGTTAAAACTACAAAAAAATGCAGATGAAATTTTCATGTTTTTAAACATTTCAGATATTTTATTTTATTTATAAAGGTATCCATCCTTCCTTAGCAGAAATCGGAAAATATGCGGAATTGACTTTATCTTTGTTTAACGTAAACGGTGGTTGGTAGGTAATCGATAAATAACTTTAAGTAGGTCAGCTACCTTCATGCAAACCCCACAAAGTGATAAATAAGGTACTTACTGCAGATACCTCCGTCCGCAAAATTCCCACAAATCTGTCACCGGCCACATTCCTTCCTCTGATCACCATAATAATTCAATATCTGTCTGTTAGCTGGGAGTTATCAGGCATCGGTTGATTTCTCCGGCTGCGGCGACGACGGCGGACAAGTGGCCTGTCTGTGCCCATGTTTGGCAGGGCCGGTCCCTGCACCGTTCCAATGCAATTACAGCACGACCAACATATCAGTACGTTTGCTCAGTTGAAGGAACTAAAGTTTTCAACGGGAGGCCGTAACTTTTGTTGAGTAAATGTGATGGTGGCTCCGCCACTAAGTGATACAGATGACCTGGGCGGACTCCACTGTTGTACGGCCGGCGCCGGGAAATCGACTGAAATATGTCTTAATGCGACCTTTTTAAAGGTTTTCCTCGTTAGGATGGCATCTTGGGAACGGTATGTCTGGCGAGAGATTGACCAAGTCATTTCAAAACGTGCTTTCATTCTGATTTAAAGCCGTTCCCACGCCTTATCACCGCTAGAATAGCTCTTTTTCAAATTTCCATGTCCTTTCTTCTGCATTCCCACGAAACATTTCTCAAAACACCACAAAAAAAGCTGCAACATGCGCAATTTGTAAGTCCACGAATCAAATTTAAATTAAACAGCAAAACACGACAGATGTCGTGCTGGTGATTTATTAAATTTTAATGATTGACTGCTGGCAGCCGGCTAACGAACGCAAATCGGTTAAACACATAATGGTAATTACATATCGGTTCGAATTACAGAGAAAAAGTAAGAATACTGTGAAGCTCGCGTATGAAGTAATTTTCTTATTTGGTGCGGCGATTATTGCCGTGGGCTTGGCTCTGACTAAATATGATAGTTTCGACGTATTTGGGAAAGAAGCTTTTGGTTCTGAGAAAAGTGAATATGGAAAGATTATAAAGTGCAATAATGGAGACTCAGAGACAAAATTGAAAAACGAGTTTTATTACAAAAATCCTCCTGAAAAATATAGCATAGTCTACGATACTTCAGCGAATCTAACGACACATCGTAAACTAAAATCGGTCAATCTACGGTCACACATACTTACATAAGATGTGATTCCATATCTACATCCATCTACAAAACATTTACTCTCCTTATGTGCAGTTGTGAGCAGTACTAGTAAATTACTTTATACAGTCAAGTAAAAAGCTGATCATTGCGTACTGAACAATCAACTGTGATTTGAGCTGTGAAGTGTGAACAAAGAGTAGTGATAACCCTACCCAGCCCCAGCTGTCTTGTTATTTGAGACAGCAGTTGTTATCAGACTTGTCTTGACGCCTTGTCTCAATATCCATCAGCATTGTTATTACAATCCACTAATGAACTCTCTCTCCGTCTCTCGACTGTAGATAGAACGAGAGAAAACGAAAATAAGATCGAAAGATAATGTTCTAAGAATTGTGGTAGGCCCCCTGATCGGGCTCTCGTCTTGACGCCTTGTCGCAACATCCATCAGTAACTTCACACCGAATGCACATAAATAATACCCATAACTCGATGGGCGTTACACAACCAAATTATCAAAAGATACGGCCAAATGAGGAACCAAAAGTTATCAACGAGTGGCTCAAGAAAATACGATGACGGCTCCCCTGGTTAACTCCGCAAATGAATTGGTGGAACTGTAACCAAATTCTCAACACATAGACGCATCTGTAGCTGTCACTTGAAAGACGATCCGACGCGATAGTGGTAGTAAAGACCAAATTATTTACGGCGTCTGTAGTAGCAACTGCTACTGAATCTATGTTTAGTAGTATCGTTTGACTAAACTGGTGTTTGTTGGTAGTAACTGTTGCCCAAACTGTTTCCGTAGTAAATGTGTTCAAATCACTCATCAGTCTTCGCGTTCGGTTCCTATTCCAGCGTGAACTTGATCGTGAGTGCGTGCGTGTCTGTCGAGAATCCGTTGCTTGCATTCAACTATGATCGATTCTACTGTTTCTGTCGTAGAAACTAAGATCTATTCTGCACTTTCAGACATAGAAGCTGTCCTTATCTGTGACTGTAGTTTTTTAGCTTTATTACTCTCTAGGACTAGACTAACTTTACCTGTTCTGCACTTTCAGTTAAAAACCTTCATGCTTTCATGTTAATGTTATCACCGGCGTGGCTGCATCGTCTGTGCGTAAGCTAAAGCTGCCACAGATGGGGAAGTAGTGCCTACCACTGAAATTGCATAATACGCCATAGTTTTCAGAACGTGAGAAGTATTCTCATTCGAGTGAACAACCTCGCGCGTTTCATTTGATACAAGGTTGCGGATGCCGATTGATGGTGTCATTCCGCGTTGGATGTTATTTCAGCGATCTTCGTTACTTCACTTCAGCTTATTGAAATAGATTGGCGTAAAGGTCAGTTTCATTAATTTATCTACAGAGTTGGTTCAACAATCTTTAAACAAGATTTAACGTTCATTTTCGTATTTTAAATGTTCGCGTTTTTTTCATCTACACATAAAGTCTGTATAGATAAGTAAAATATTTAGCCTTTGTAGTGCAGCGCCCTAAGCCTTAGAATAGACGAAAGTGTAATAATGCAACATAAGTAAAGGTGCATACATACGCACGTCTGGCTCGTGCTACGGGAGACGAGTGGCTGAGCTTTCGCCATAGAATAGATAATAGCAGCCACGTACTTTTGCGGTTAAGTCGAAGTACTGTACTAGACGACGGATGTCACATTGTGTTACATACTTTATACCTACAGTGCGACCATCTTTATCTGTAGGTTTAATACGTACTGTTTTATGCGCTGCGAGTCGTGTCTGATTTCCCTTTCTTCAGTCTTTAGTAGATGTTTTATACTTTTACAGAATTTTGATTATTTTGTTTAGGTACTTAGCCCAGCAGTAGGACACAAAAGGCTAACAAAAATTTGGCTTTTAAAAATGATAACAGACCAAATGTTAAGTCATGAAATATACGTTCCTAGCTATTCAATAACCTACTCTAAAAAAGTAATGATACATTGTTGCAATCCATTGTTAGAAGCCGGTAATCACCGTTTACGATGGCACGCCACTTTTGTCACTCTTCACGTTTACAACACGAGAAAAAGATCGCGTGCAGTCCGAGCACCACCCACCCTGACCGGTGACCACCTAATCAATTCTGTCACTAAAGATAGTTTATTGTTTATTTTTTCAAATGTAATGCGATAATGAGTCCATAAACGCGTGCGTGTAGTGACGATGCGTGGCGAGCGAGCTGCGTGGTCGGCCCGTAGCCTGGTTCCTTATCGTGAGATTAGGATAGCACTTGCTTGAATTTGGTGATTATTGCGTAGGTAGCTGGAGGTGTAAACATTAGATATTTTTTAAACAGTACGGCCCGACGCCGGAAAGAGTCAGAATATGATTGCATTGGATAGATCTTTTTTTCCTCCAACCTCCTCTTTCCGGATTTTCCCACAAATTGATCGATAAAGGAGTCAGCGAACCTTCTCTCGCTTCAGCTCGTATGAATATTCACCTTGTTTTCTCATGGTTATGGACGACATTCGAGTAGGACTACTCCATCAATCTTTTGCCATTAGGTAAACTTTGATAATTAATATACCGAATCACAGCCGACTTTTGTTGGCAACCGAGTAAAAATTTCCACGCATTATTTTGACATGATAGCAGTTAATCAAGCCAAAGACTATTTCGATTGTTTTAACAACAATTTTAAATAAATGAATAAACAACAGCTGGCCAAAGGAACCCTAAAAACACCGGCAGCTGAAGCGTGTAAAGGCGTACGTGTTTGTAACTTGATAATCGTTTATTTGCTTCAATCACTCGTCAGTTCTTTTTCCGGTTCCGCACTTTCTCGCCTCGCGGGTAGTTCGACAGCTGATAATGGATTGCGGCTGGATCAGCCACGCGAGGGAGAGTAGTGAAGCACAGCAGTACTAGGGTACTACGTAGCACAGCAGTACTAGTACTACGGTACTAAGTAGTGCAGCAGTACTAGGGTAGAGATGCTAACGCTAACTGCTATTCTACATGAACCCAATTATTTACAGAATATTCTCACTGCCATATTTGACTAATACGAAATAATACGTTATTCCATCTTGAATTAATCAATGATTACCTAACTACAAACCACCACACTCCTTAGTAAAAAGTTTGTCCAAACCCTTTGAAGAAATGATTAAACTTTCGATCATCAGGAAATTACTGCTCCTGGTAGGCAGGTTAGGTACTATTAAATTACTATCATTACTAGGTAAATGATTAGAACTGGTACGCCTTTCCCTATCCACGATAACTTATCTAATAAACTATCAAACCCTGTCACTACACATCGATGCTCGTATAAATTCCTCGCATATTTCAAATCATAATATTTTATCCAATTCAAACATTTGCTGAATAGATTGATAACAAACATGTGGCGAGCACCGCACCCGTTCTCTGCTCAATAGGTAAACTATTTCGGGCAGTGACAGAAGAAAACGGTACCTACAGCACTGTAATGTTCTGCCAGACATTTTGTTTTATAGACTTCGGAGAAGCCGATTCAATTCGACTCATGCTTCTTCACGGAAATTCATTGTACAGCGTAATGTTTTCGGATTTGGGTTAAAAGTGAGGAAATGTTTTGTTTTATTATTCCCGTTTCAATAGAAAATCCGCGAAGTTCGAAAAGTTCAAAGAAGTTTTTGGCAATTACGCGAAATCATATTTGTTCTGAGAGTTCCGGTCTCTCATTTAATTTTGCTCGAGTAGTCTTGAACGCATTTTGTTTGCAAAGTGTGTTTCAAAAGGAGGCCTATACCTACAAGACATTACGTTATAATTACAACGTTGGTTGATTTCAGCATGTTCTATAAGGTAGATAAACTGTACCTACTACCAACAATCTTAATATATATAAATCTCGTGTCACAATGTTTGTCCTCAATGGACTCCTAAACCACTTAACCGATTATAATAAAATTCGCACACCATGTGCAGTTCGATCCAACTTGAGAGATAGGATAGTTTAAATCTCAAATTATAGTCGCAATTTTAATTTATTGCAAATTATATATATACTGATAATTTTTACTATAAATTGACAAGTTAGCATCAAGATACTACGGTTGTTATAGTTACGCAAATAGAATTGACGCAATGGCTTTTGACAGGACAACGTCTGTCGAGTCAGCTAGTCTATTATAAATTTATAATATATTAAATACACATTTTATCAGCTAAAATATAGCATTAATTTCTTACAACATTCAGCGCTGATTCAAAACTAACCCTACTCCATGTTTTGTTTCAGAATTCTTCAGGAAGCTGCTGAAGCTGTCCCGGGAAGAGTTCCACTCCATGTTCAAGCGCACCTACGGCATGATCTACGAACAACACTCTTATGTCTTCGAACAACTTTTTGAGCAATTAGAAAGGTAACTTGACTAAAGAAGAATACTTTGAAATAGAGTCTGTTTCAATTCCTTGCGAAACTGTTTCACGGAAGCATATTTGCAGATTTTGCAGTCTGCAGACAGAGGTCGGGCCAAATATTTTTTGATGTTTAGACAAATATAGGTAAAATACTATAAACTCATCGTGAATGTTGCAGCGAAAAGTCTGCAGGATTTGTTGATTCGTTGATCATTGCTAACTGATCTAACTAAACTTAATACTGGTCCCGCATCCTTTTCTATCGTCAGAAAATTTCGTGTGAACAAACGTCACAGTTAACTCACTATCAAATACGTTTTATAGGTAAGTAAAGAAGACGTTCAATTTGTTTTGAAAAACAAAAATTGTAGTCCACTGAATTTTCACTAACTCAAGAAGACTACAGGTTCCGTTTTCTGTCCGCAGTCAACACTGATGTTCCTCTATTCAGCAATGGACATCAAAATACAACAGTACTCGTATTGTCTTCCAATCTGTCTTACTGGTAGGACACGGACTCCCAACATTGAGAAACAGTTATTTATAATACTAAGAAACTTATGTCCGTATTTCCAGGTACTACACACGTGGCGACACTAACTTCAGCGTGATGATGGACGGGTTCTTCGGCATCCTGTACGAGAAGATGTTCACGGTCCTCAACTCACAGTACCAGTTCGATTCCACGTAAGTACCTCCCACTCTACGACACTTCCAGGATTTCGGTACACTCGGTCGTAAACACAATTATTTTCTTCGAACTTTGAGCAGTGATGATTTGTAAAATTCGTGGTACATGCAATTTGTCGATATGAATTTGGTTGTCTTTACCAGAAAGATTTTTGTTAGTGTAGTATGTTTTCATTTAGACATTACAGTTTCCAGAATTTAAAAACTTTACTTTAGAAGTCCAGCTAAATATCCCAGGCTCTTGTTATGAACAGCTGGCCAATAGTTAATCTATACTCGATCACACGTGTGATGACGTGTGTAATCAAAGATTCCGTCAAAGTTCCTGGAACTAAAGCTTGTATAGCACATGTAATAATAATAACATGATGCGAGTTGAACGCTCCACCACAATTTGAACCTGTGAAAACAGACACCGAGGCGCCCGCGGACACAGACATCCTAAATCAATTGTTTGCTATTATTACCGCTTTAAATTTAACAGCCACGATGCCGGCTGCCCCGATCCGTACAGTAGCCGCTCATTTTTCAACACTCTTTATGTCCTACTATTGGCCATAATCGCTTGTTTACGTGTCCATAACACTCAAGTTGTCCGTGTAAGTGCTTTATAGTTGCGTCTTGATAAACAATTGTGCACTAACAACCCTTTTATGAGGCGCGGTGTAGGATGGCTCCTTTATGGCACGGCTCACATTTGCCACGCGATACTAGCACGTGCCCTGTTTAGTATGGCAAAGATTTAAAAGCACTAAAATGTTTATAGGCAATAGCTAACTATGTCCGGAGTTATGGGGCAAAGGTCTTAAAATGGAGTCAAATAGCCTGTGGAGAGGATATTTTCCTTTAAATTCCTTACTTTGTTGCGTTAACTTTAGGCAGAAAGTTGCCGACTTGTGAGTGGATTTATGTTTCTGATGCGGTTACTATAGTAAAATGCGAGTACATAAAGCGTTGTATTAAAGGGTTATAATACATAAAGGGTATAACGTTGTGGCCCTTGGCTTTCGATAAATTGAGCATTTCTCGAGCAGTAGCAGTACTAAAAACCTTTCACACTCTTATGAACAAATCTATTCCGTAACTTCTATAGACATTTGAGTCATTTTCTCGACTCTCACGATGTTCTCGTCTTCAGGTACCTGAAATGCGTGAACGAGAACATGCGCGACATCCAGCCGTTCGAGGACGTGCCCAACAAGCTGACCATGCAGCTGAAGCGGGCCGTGGTCGCCACCAGGACCTTCCACAAGGCGCTGAGGTCCGGCGCCGATGTCGTGCGGAACATGGTCCAGGTAAATATTATACCTTAGGTATTTAGGTGTAATTGTCTGTGGTTATATGTGTTTGTGGTTGTGGTTATATATGTGTCTGTATTACAAATATACAACCACGCTAGCACTAGTGGGTATTTTTTGGCCTTGACACTACAAATGACATCGGGTCATTAAAATTTATTGGATATTGACTTATAATTTCTAGTGTACAAGTTATATCCTATAGAATTATTCAGTAAAACGATACGATCATGTTGTCAATATTGACTTATAACTTGAACTATATTGACTTGAAACACCAAGTCGGTAGAGCCACGAAGAATTTCAATATTTCCGGTGATGCCACCAAACCTACGCACTGTAATTCTGCCAATTGTAGTTCTGCAATTCTGCCAGGACGTGACAGCTTTTGGGTGAGTAAGTAAGATGTCCTAGAATTTTGTAATTGTTTTGAAGAAACCAATTTAGAGCAATTGATTCACTACAAAACATCTTATCCTAAACCAAATCATTTTTTACATTCTGTCCAACCAAGAGTGAAGAGTGACCCTTGTCTAGACGAATGAATGACCACAACCACATCAATAAAAACAATCTAGACTCTTCACGATATTTATGCTAATCCAATGGATGCCGGACAAGAAACAGTGTCAGGATTACATTATTCATAAGTCGAGGGAGCTTAGTGTAATGTGAATAAATGGAGTTACGAGAAATGGGCAGACTAATGCTCCGAGAGTGGAGCTTGAACTGGTTGCTTGAATCTTTGGATGCGTGGCGATTATGAGACTAGTACGGGATCGAAGCAGGGATCAACAAGTGCCAGTTCATGACAGACTTTTTCATTTCGTGAAAAGTTTATTAATTTATTCAAACACATGATGATACCTACTAGGTATCCCAGGAAGGCAGTACGTCCTACGTACTTATAGGATGTAAAATTTGCATACAATTTCAATTTGGTTTCCGAACCCGCCAGGGTCGGAATAAAATTGTCAGATTCTAAATATGTAGTTAGGTTTTGATTGCCGCAGCACCGACTGTGTCAAACTGCTAATTCATGCAAAGTAGCCACATCCTGCGCCATTCCAAACAATTTCGTTTTTACTGCTGCCTAAAAAGCAATGATTTGGGATATAAAAGTAAGCACACATTGCCAAACGCCCTCAAAGAAATACCAGTCGTGTTGCACAAGATGTAAAGATGAAACTGGCTTGTCTTGTTAATCGTCTAGCTAGCGCAATAAGACGCGTGCTATTACAATTATAATGCAAATAAGGAATCAATGCAAATCTATATTCACGTCGGATTTGACCTTCAACTTTCTGGCGAGTTTTAGCTTTAGCAAGTGAGTCATTACGCCCGTCGCCAAGTGTTGGTCGTTGATCCCAGTTGGCGCCAACCGGCAAGTGACACACTACTGAACTGAGTACTCGCGGATTTATTGAGGATTTGTGATGAAGCGGGAGCCGTATATAAATCAGGCTAATTTTGCGTTTGCTCCGGAGCGCGGAGGCGCTATAGGGTTGGCGATGTCTGTAATTCATATTAATACCGCAATTGTCGCTGGTATTGCAATATGATTTTTAACGACCAAGTTCAAGCGATAAACTCTTGGTCATCGGGGTCATCTCGAAAACTCCGATGTACATACCAAGTAAATTAATGTTCCAGAAAAACAATCCTCAAAATAGAGTGTGAATTAAATAAAAATAATTTTAAAGGTGCTTTCCGTTTCAAAACATGAGTCTCTGTAAAAGTATAAGTAAATAGCTTAGCTCGAGGTCATGATAGGCTAATCTGCAAGTCTTATTTCCACTTATCCACATGAGATTGCATTGCACATTTGATGCTATAGACCCGTTAGATCCTTTGCATTGCAAATACGCCCACCGAGAGTTGATTAGAGTCTCACTTAAGATAAATCCCAGGTAATCTATTCTAGCAAGTGAGATATTATCTCGGTCACTGTCGCTCTCATTACAAATGTCATGAGAGTAAGACTGACGGAGATAATCTAGAGCGCCCAAAATTTCCTCTTAATTAGGTCCCAAGTAGCACCTCTTATTTAATTTTATGAATGGTTCATCCCCAGGCGGGTGTAACGACGGAGTGCATCACGGCGTGGACCCGACTGCAGTACTGCGGCCAGTGCGGCGGCATCACGCACCCGGCGTGCTCGCGGTACTGCCACAACGTCATCCGCGGCTGCCTTCCGGCGCACGCTGACATCTCCGAGTATTGGGATGCTTATGTCGGTGAGTGTAATGATGACAACCTCGTGAAAGGTCAGAAAATTGATCAATTCAAGTTCCTAACCTAACCCACAACCGGGTTAGGATTTCGGGTCAGATTCAGAATAAACCAATGAAACATTAATGAAACTTACTGAGTTAACTACGTTTTGATCAAAACAAGTTTTCATAATGTCATATTATAACGATTCTTTTTTGGGCACTAGGTTTCGAATCTTATGAATAACATTCAAGAATCGAAGGGTTTTTTAAATCGTTGGATATTTCTTACATTGCAGAGGCCGTAGAAAAAGTGAGCGACCGTCTCCTCGGTCCTTTCAACATAGCTATGGTCGTCGAGCCTATCGACATCAAGATCTCGGAGGCCATCATGAGCTTCCAAGAGCACAACCAGGATATTTCGCAGAAGATATTCGCTGGCTGTGGCAAGCCCGTCCTGGGCGGCGGCGCGGCCACCGGACCCTTCACGCCTTCGAGCAAAACCAGGAGATCGATCAGATCCATACCAGACTTTGACTGGAATCAAGATAAGAAAGCAAACGAAGTCGACGACTTCGAAATCGAGGGTTCCTTCGAAAGTTTGTACAACGGAAATAGTAAGTCTTTCGATTTGGCCCAGCACTTGCCGACTAATGAAGAAATTAAAATAGAACTGGCCAAAGCTGCGGAAAGGGCCGAATTAAGATATCGGTTAATCGACTACTTGAGAGGGAATATAGAATTAGCTGAGTACGAGGCTCTCGAGAAGAAGGTGCGGGGGAAGAGAGACGCAGATCCGGAGCCGGCGGCTGCGACTGGGATGGATATAGACTTCAAGTCTTACGACTTCGACGGAAAGAAAGGACCGAAGAAGAATAAAAAGCCTATTGCTAAAAATGACGAGAGTCACGGTGAGTTTCCTTTTATTAAAAACAACATGAACTAGTGACTGCGATAATGTATTACGTAACACAAGAATGTCGGAGTAACATCGGCGAATAAGCGACCATTTGGCAACATTACGCTGATACAAGGCATAACTTTCTTAGTTGGCACAAAATTCACACAACCTAGAAATAACAAACTACAGACAGTACAAGAACGCACAGATGGTAATTTGGTCATCTGTGCCTATCAATCCAATGCATTAGGTCATTCGGTCTTTAAGAGAACAGTATGCATTGTCTTTATAATAATTCCAGGGTCCGAGTGGGGCGGGCCGGCGCTGGAGCGGCTGGTGAAGGAGACGCGCGCGCGCATGCGCAGCACCAAGGCGTTCTGGCGGCTGCTGCCCGTCATGCTGTGCACCTCCACCAGCATCACGCACGTGCCCTGCTTCAACGGAACCGACGTCGGCAGGTGAGAAACGCATTCATGTACCTTAACCGTAGCAGGCGCTTCGCTCTTTTCTTCCACATCTGTGTCCCTCGATAGGAGAACAGACTTTTCTATGGGGCTTATGGGAGTCAAGCTTGTTCTGCCACTTAAGCCTGGGCCTGCTTTATTGACGCTGTGCGGGAGTCATTCGGACGTGGTTCTCGCCGGCTGATCAGTCAGTCACGTATCTCGGTCGGCACTACTTCAGGACATTGGTATTTTCTTCAACGCCAGCAGAGTATAAAATGTTTTATCCAACAACTCTTTACGATTTTCATCATAACTCACCTAAGCTCACCTTTAGTATCAGTCTCCAAAAACAATTGATGACAAACATAGCCTCAAACTTCATCTTTTCATCATGAATTCTCTTCACGTCCAGCTACACGCTCGCCGTGGCAGGCGACGGGCTGACGGGCCAGGCGTCCAACCCCGAGGTGCGCGGCGTGGTGTCCCCGGCCGCGGTGACGGCGGCGCAGGCGCAGGGCGAGCTGCTGAGGAAGCTCACCGCCAAGCTCAAGGACGCCTACAACGGGCAGGAGGTCGAGTGGCCCGAGGACAATGATAGAGGTGAGAATAGAAGCGAGGCTTCATAAACAATGCTTGAGGTTCACCTCTAGCAAAGCTAGAAACAATAGTTTTAAAGGAGTCACATTTCTTGGAATCAAATTGAGGCTAACTCAGCGTATAGTTCTACAGATTCTCGAACCCCCCGAGTTGTCGTTAGATTATGTACCTGGTTATTTTGGATCTAAAACGTAGATTCCTGATCAGGTTGATTTGGCCTCTGACGGTTTTAACATGTTGGATTCTGTAGGTAAGAACCTTTGCTAATCTATTTTTTTCTTTCAGATCAACAATCAGCAGCGAGCAATTTCAATGATTACGAAGACATGGAGCAGGGCTCAGGGTCCGGAGACGACTACAACAGCGGCGACGACGGCCCGCCTGATGATGATGAGGACGCTGAGGACGGAGACGGTACGCCAATTTATAATAAACATGTTATTTCTAGGATTCCTCTTTTAGTACGTATTACATTTTGACTGATGTCAGAAATGAAGTCATATATGGAATGGAGATACAAATCGACGATGATACAAGTTTGTCCAAGTTTAAATAGGAATAATGTTCACTGAACGCGATAATCCAAGTCGTCTATCACTTATCAATTTTGCCCCGCAGGTTCAGGCGACTACGAGCAGCCCACCGAGGTCCCCGGCGGCGCGGCGCCCCCCGCCCCCGAAGCCCCTATAATCCCCAGCATCGTGAGCCCGCCCAGCACCAACAACGTGGCGGTGCGCACGCGCGCGGAGGAGCCCGCGGAGCCCCCGCCGCAGGAGCCCGCGCCGCAGGACCCGAGCGCCGGGCAGGGCCGCGCGCGCGCCGACGCCGAGCCGGCGCCGGCCCGGGACCAGCCCGTCGGCTCCTCGGCGGAACCCTCGCTCCAGCAGGCTCTCTTCACGTACGCGCTGCCCGTCGTCTGCGCGTGGTTCGGATCTATTGTCACCGACCTGTTTTAAACTCTCTGAGGGCGGAATGGTAACCTAGTCAGCGACGTGGAGCGACCGCGCTAGCGCTTCGTCGCTACGAAAGTTCTCGATATTTTTAAAGGAGGGATTTGTTTGGTGATTTCGTTCGTTGCAAGTGTTCGTAGCGACGGGGTCGTTGAGCGCGCGCTACTGTGATATAACCGTGGATTCGGTGACGGACGATACGAACTGATAACAAATTGATATTTTTACACAGTGGATCGTGTAGTGAATTAATTTATTGATATTTTTATAAAAGCTTCGTTTGCGTTTCGTTGCGAAGTGAACGACAATAAGGACGCTCACGCCGGGTTTCGAGGTTTCGAGAGTGAGCCGTGAGCGAGTCGACGATTTATTTTACCTATCGGCGTAAAAGAAATTATTTCATGAGGTTTTTATTTTAGCACAAAATCAGCCAAATTATTATTGTATTTATTGAAAATGATCTTTTTGTAAATAACTTGTAAATTATAATTCTTAGATAGAGAATGTATGGTTTTTTAACTTTTTCGGATGTATGTTGTATGTATGGAATTACGTATGCGGCTTTGCGCCTTTAAGTATAATTGTATAAAATCATATCAATTGTCATTATTATTTAGTCAATACGTATTCTCCGGTAGTAACATTTTACGATAATTTATATTTTAAACTGAACTAAATACCATCATCATTATAGTTACAATGTTAATTTCCAGTAAATTTTGAAATTACACATAAATTATGTATTTCTCATAATTATTATATTTCATCATAATTTACGCAAGGCCATTACGAAAAAAAGTGTACATAAAATTTAGTTTTAATAAATCTAAAATTAAGGTAAGGAGACTGATTTGCTTTCGATATTTTTTTTTATTAAAAAGTAACAATTTAATCAACTGATTAATTAGGTTAATCGTCATAATTGATTTATCATCATTGATTATAATTGTTAACCGACTGATGATATTTTTTGCTTTTTTATGTTGTTTTATGAAACACAGAATATAGTTAGACCACTTCTGAGCAACAGCAAAATACAGGGTGCTAATCTGTTATGAAATTACATTATGACCATTCTATACAAGCAATATTAGACCTTATGTACCGGTCGAGTTTTATACTACTCGGAGACAAGCTATTAACCGCTATAAGGTCGAATAAATTTGCACGAGTTAGCTACAATTTAATCTTTTATTAAAATGATCGTTTTGGTGCAAAGGATATTGGTTTGAATGGTTAATGGGACACTTTTCGAGCGAGACCGAGTATTATTAAATGACTGACAGATCTATTAAAAGCTGGCAATAAGTAAACTCAAATAAATATATTACATTGTGACCAACACATCAAAGTGAGAGAAATAGGTACGTATGTACTTAGAAATCACGTCACACTCATTCCTGACTAAGTTTATACTAAGAATCTTAGTTCTAAACAACACAAAGAAAAAATATAATACAAGCAAAACTGTCAGTTTTTAATACATCGTCTGTAAACCGGGATTCTAATAACTGATTTGTTAATTCGTATTTTGGACTTAATTTCGGCTTCAGCTTTACTTCGCTAGTGATATATCGTATACTAATTCTTAACGTATTGTGTCGCGTACAATGTTATAAATTAGGAAAATTGTTAAACGTCCGTCTCAATACATTGGGAATTACTATCTAGTTAGGACTCCAGTGTACATTCTAAGTGTTACTTTAGCGTAATATAAATAAATACGTAATTTAAAAAATGTCGCAGCTACTTATAAAGTAAACAGTCTGTAGCAATTTTATAACAGCTGACATTAAATTAATTTGTAACGCCCAGTACGTAATTTTAGGTACTGCAACTAATTATTTATGAACGCACAAGAAATACCAAATTCAAGTATTTCGTTCGAGTAATGAGAAATATTTACCTATCTCTCCATCACTGCCATTTTCCGACTTGGGTGAGTTGTCGTGGAGCAGTATAACTGCTTTTGCTTTTTCAAAGACGACTGCTATTAAATTTTGAACACAAGATTATTGTCGGCTAGAATTTTACATGCAATATTGAGCATAACAACATAGATTTGTATTGATAACTAGGAATTTCCAGAAAATATGTATTTGTACACATTGACCGTAACACGCCGTTAACACAGAGTAAAATAAATATTTTTAAATACATAATTGGAATATTGTTACTTTTATAGATCGACAAATTAAAAGCGCTGTAAATTTATTGACTGATAACTAATATGCGTAAACCAGAATACACTGCCATATTCTGAATCCAATCAGATTCGAATGGGGTACTACATTCTCCGTCTCCGCCATTCTGAATGTAGATGATAAAGACGGAGAATATAGATCTCGTTTTTCTCGTTCTGTACACTTCGTACTAGGGTGGCAGCACCAATGAAAATACAGAAAAGTAAAAGTAACGCTTTTGTCACTTATGTTGACACTAGTGGTGACCACTCCTGGGGGTATTCCTGGCCATTTGACATTATCTCGGTCACTCACTGTCATAACACTTTTAATTAATATCTCACTCACCAGAATAAGGCCCCTGTAGTATCTCCTATTCTCATACAACATTTGTCGATCTACTCTACACCTATAAAGCTACAAATCGTAAAGTTACGGGGACCAAAAATGTATATCACGGTAATGTGCCATCTATTTAAGGTTAACTAATTTAATGTGTCACTTGTTTATTAAAACAAGATAATAATATGAAGCATACAAGCTTCCAAACTTTTTTCTGATAATTTAACATTGTAACTTGTATTACCAATGAGTTTGGATAATAAACTCGTTGTGTATAACACTTAACATTGCCGTTTGCAAAGACAACTTTAGCAATATAACATTGCTGTATATTTTTGGAAACACTACCTTCTGTTCTGTTAACAGTTAAACGACAAATAGATAATGTTTAAAGTTTTCTAAGTGCAATAAGTGCATGTTATTATCTTGTTTTTAATGAAACGTGACACAAAATTTAAAAATAATTTTATGCTTACCCTAGCAGTGCGCGTACCTTACAATTATAATTGGAAAATAGTTCAGCATACATTAGAATGACATCTGCTAAAGCGGCGAATACATTATGTGCAATATAATATACTAGGCAACATTTCCTACGCAAATGCAGTAAAAAACAGTCTGATATCGTCGGCCCTTCGCTTAGATCGATCGATCGGCAAAAACGTCTGCTCTCTCAATGTTGCTTTGCATTGCCATGTTACATTGCACATAATCTGTACGCAGCTTTTATGTAAAATTAGAATACGATTCTGAAGGTTTCAGTTGATAGACCAAGCCACAAACAGTTAGTTCTATCATCTCGACCTCAAATCGGCATCATTTCCATGTTATGCTGGACCTTCTAGAATTATCTAGCTTCTTACAGTTTTATATTCGTTTGTTTCCGAATAGAACTAGATACTGTTAATTGCAATGTTTAGAAGTAAACCTCATGCGGTGTTGACGTTTTATATTGTGTATGTAAATGAATATACGATTGAAGAGTACATAACATATATTTTTGTTTCATTGAGTCATTCTTTAATTTATAAAAGCCTTTTTTAAATTAAAACACCAAAAGGCTGGATGATAGCAGCCCAAAATCGCGAAAAGTGGAGGGGCCTTTAGCCTTTACCCTGTAGTGGGACACTAATGGCTCAGTCTTAAACTTAATATACTCGTATATATTTCTTGTGTACGTGTGTATGTCATTGAACTCCTCCTAAACGGCTGGACCGATGTTGATGAAATTTTTTGTGTGTATTCAATGGGATTCGAGAATGGTTTAGGTGCAGCGCAGACGACAGACTATCTGTGACGCACTTTTTAGTCTGTGAAAATAGAACCTATGAAATTATATGCAGTAACGCACACAACGCGCAAAAAGTCCGGCGCACATAAAATCCGTGTAATTCGGGCAGACCGCACCGCGCCGCGCCGCGCCGTTCCGCACAAAAAGTGTGTGAAAAAAATTGAACGTTTGCTTCAACGCGCGCTAACGCAGACGGCGCACACTTTAGTCGGCAATCTGCATTTGCTAGGGGTGACGTAACGCACGCGATCATGGCGCCAGAGGTCGATGTAACGATATTAATTCAAGAAATACAAAATAGACCAGCAATTTATGATACTTCTAAGGCAGAATATCATGATAGACATATAAAAGAAAAATGTGGGATGAAGTGTGCTGTAATGTTTATTCCGTTTATGTTTTTTTGTTTATTCCTCCTCCTTTATTTACTTACCGGAGTGTCACAGACAGCCTTTCTTCTGGACCAATGCACCTCCTCATTGTTGTTTCTGAATGAGTCAAAGCAGGTCTTAAAATATGTAAATAGCAACTCATCAAATGTAGTAACAGACATTTTATAAAATTTAAAAAATTTTTCCGGATGTTGTTTCAGAATTGAATGTTTAGTATGGAACTGTCCCTTCAGTAATCTTTCCGAAAGTATAGGATGTACCCAAAATTTTCTGTTTCTTCTTTTTTTTCTGTACTTCATGTACAAAATAATACTTCGCGATCTCTGCACGATTTCCATAGCGTCTACGTCCCTACAGCTCTGCCGACAGAATGATCGAAGAAGTGCGTCGTGTGCGTTGAGTGTGAAAAATCCGCGACCGACTTTTTGCGCGCCATGCAGACTTTTTGAGCGCCGCAGACTCGATCGCACAAAAAGTGTGCCGTCTGCGCTGCACCTTAGATTTACAATTGAACCCGGTATATAGGTGGCGCTGTTCGGGCAGGACAATAACATAACTTGAGAGCGACTTCACCGATTTCGTCCATCTTTTTTTTAAGACGTGTGTACAGGACAACGTCTGTCGGGTCAGCTAGTATAATATAATAATTCAATAATTTCCTGTTTCTTTAATTTTTAGCGGTTCTTGAAAGTTAAGTGTATGAGGAACAAGAGATCTATGGCAAGGAAATAATGCAGATATTTGAAGATAAAGTGAGTTATAGCACCCTGAGAAAAAAAATAGTTTAAAAAATTATAAAACACGCATTGTCATCAATCTTTGACAGGTGTGCAAAGTTTGAATTAAACCCGATCATTCAAAGTAGGGCAAAATCGAGTCTAAAAGGGTTGGTTACAACAAACACAGGTGAAACTAATAAAGCGTTTTAAAAAAAGAAAGGAATTAAATGTCTGTCCGGGAAGTGGTCCAGACTCCAGACGCATTGCAAGTTACTTTACTTGAGTCAAACACTAATTAATTAAAGAAATAAATGTGTATTTCATTTGTATAATTCTTATAACTTTTTACGCTTAATAATATATTTATAGCTATATATTATACATAGTCACAGATTTCTTATTTTAGTTTTACTTAGATCTAACAGAGAAATATATACAAAATCTATAATCTTCAAAATTCTCTCTTACATTATGAGCGCTTTCTGAGACAGCATATGGATATGTATTAGGTCTTATAAAAATATGTTATTTATGGCCTTGTCTCATAAGGCTCTCATTTATTAGAGCGGTTCTGAGCTAGTACAATTTGTAATAGCTCAGAAAAAAAAAATGAATATTTATTCATTTTATTTTCTCACGTAGTAACATAATCCACGTAGTAAAGAACATTTACCCTTACAATTATTTTTCATTTTTTTTTCATTCCGTATATTATTATATTCCTTTCATTGAACAATCGCCCTTGTACAGGGTTATAAGGAAAGGGTAAGCTAAGGCGAAAAGGCTGGTAGTACTCATCATTATGAACAACTTTTACTAAGATACCAACCCGGAATTCGCAAAAAAAATCAGCTGTTCCATAGAAAAATGTCAATGACACTTGCTCGACAAAATGTATGGAACAGCTGATTATTTGGAAATTCCGGGTTGGTCTACAGTATAAGTTGTTCATAATGATCAGTACAATAACCTAGAATATCTAAAGTGTCTACCAGTCAACCTGTATAAACAACAGTCACCCTTACCTCGCACTGAACAAGGTCTTCTTTCCTACTCGTCGTCGGAGCTAGTTTCACTGTCGGAGCCCGACTCGTCGCTGTCAAATTCCGAGTCGGAGCCGAGCCAGTCTGGAAGCGAGGGCTGCTCTACTATAGTCTTCCACTCAGACAGTTTGTGCAGATCTGAAAATATTCTTTTATTTAAAAAAATGGTCGTTTGTCTGACTTTTTTAAATTTGTAAAAAATAAGATTTATTGCATTGTCATCGGAGTTACACACGTATACCAAATTTCAGCTCAATCAGACATCGGAAAGTGGTTCAAAATTCAGTAGCAAGATTCCTTCCGAACAAACAGTTACATATAAACATTGGAAGATTTGTAAGTTTAATTATAGCTTATGATTTTTATTTATTTTTTACAATTAATAAAATTATATCCGCGTTTGACGACCAATTCGACTTTGGATAAGCGACGACGTGGTCGAGGATAAAGCACGCAGATTTAGAAGATACCTATTCACTCTGACGTGTGTCGTAGTGTCAAACTGATTAACTAGGGAATAACTATCGACATTGCAGACGAGGAAATCAGACGAAAATAGTCTGTGACGATATTAAAAGAAAGATAATCACGTAGACGGAGCAGCGAAGTTTTCACCGACAAAATAAAAACCTAAAAACACTCACTTTATAAACACTAACTGCTGCGAATAATCACATGAGTTGTGTTTTACGCACCTGGCGTGTGTAGCCGCATTCGCGTTGCCGAAAAGAAAACACAAAGTATGTGTTTTCAGCAGTTAAATGTTAAATTAAAATAACATAAACAGTTGCTAAGTTGCAATTCTATAATCGAAACGATATAGAAAATTGCAGCTTGGCTAGGAGGGCTGGCTGGCATATCACTTTACCTAAACTATACATATCGCTGAGATAGAACTGTTTCTCGTCTTTTTCTAGCACTCCCCCATAGAGGTAGAGCGTGGAGCGAACCACCGCCAACATGGCGGACATGCGGGGGCAGGGGCCGGAGCGGGGGCGCGGGGGGGCGGGGGCGCCGGGGGGAGCGGCGGCGGGGGCGGGGGCGGCGCCGCCCAGCTTCAGCGTGAACCCTTCAGACTCGGTCACCACTGAAACTGAACATAACAAAACTTATCAACAAAAAATGGAAAAAAATATGCAATCATTTGATTAAAAATCTATTCTAATATTATAGAGAGGTAAAGTTTGTGTGCTTGTTTGTGGAGTAATCTCTGGAACTTGCTGATCAGATTTTAAAACTTCTTTCTGCAATGAAAAGCTACACTTTTCCTGAGCAATATAGGCTGTATCTGTGTTATAAACGCCAAACCAGGAGGCCGAAGGACGAGCAGCGTCGATACGAACTTACGAAATTCTTTTTTCACCATATAATATTTTTGACATTCATTATATTGTGTAATCTAAAGCCTAGTCTGAATTGTGGACTGGTTTTAATGAGAAATTGCCCGGAGCACAATCTCTGTCGTAAAAAACGTAGCGTTCAATAGAAAAGTGTACAGTCCGGCAAGTATAACTTGGCGCGGCTGTGCGCCACTGTGTTCAATGTCAGTGTATCATCATGCCTAAAGTGATAACACTTTAGGCATGATGATAGCACAGTAGCAAATATAATAGTAGCAAAAATATTCGCAACGATGTTTACTATGAACTCGGAAGTGTCAAAGTGAATTTTCAAGGTGGCCGATTTAGTTCCTCAAATCGCCACCGCCAACTTAAACTTGTGGCACTGTACGCCATTTACGCCTACAATAGGCGCCCCTGACAAGCGTAAATGACGTACACTTTTCTATCGAATACCCGCAATGTATACGTAGCGGAAAGTCAGAAATTGTGCTAGGTTAGGTTAGCTTTGCGTTTGACCGCCATCTTGCCTGATGGGAAGCAACGATGCGGCCTACGATGGAGCACGCTTGCCTAGAAGATACCGACTCACTCTCGGCTTGAAGACACCCAGATTATACTCGTACCTTCCCCAGTGTCTGCCCGCGCCCCCCCGCCCCCGCCCCCGCCCCCGCCCCCGCCCGCGCCGGCGCGCGAGTCCCCGTGTCGCTGGTCCCGCAGTTCCACGGTGTGGAACCTGCCGGCTTCCAAGTCCAGTAAATGGAGGTCGTCGCTCATCTCGCCGCGGATATCTTCTTCGGTTTCCTCTGTATCCTGAAATAATAGATTTTAAATTTAAAACATATCTGTGATTTTTTTAACTGTTTTGGCTGATTTTAGAAAATGGAACAATCAGCGATTTTAACCTTTTACTGAAATATTATTATTTGTTTTTTTTTTTTACTTTTTTATTTGGCCCAAGTTTGAAGGCATTATTTGACAGATCTAAACTAACTAAAAATATTTCTGTCTTTATCATTGCAAGCCATTAGACAAGGATGCCAATAGTTTTAGAAAATTTAGATCTGTCTTAAAAAGCCTTCAAAGAACAATGGCGACGTCCCATACATTGATTTACCCAGCCATTTTAACATTTGCAAGCTACGTTCATTAGAGATACTTTTAGCAATGATAACTTATGCTACAAGAATACGTATACAAATAGTATTTAATGTACAGAAGTTGGGAGAAAATAATTGACAAAGGTTAAATTGTGTAGGTACTTAACCTATAATGTTATTATGATTATTACCTAAATAACTACATACCTACTGTAAACCCAGCTGTATTGTGATTGCGTCAGGTATAAATACGAGTTTAGGTCTAAAAAATGCGTTTCACTAATAGCTTTATTTACATGATTAATGTTTTTGCAAATGCTATTACAGGCCAAATCACCATGCATATGTCTATCAGGAAGCATGTGAAAGCTATATCTGTCGCTATATCTCACTACGACTCTCGGCTGCTATTTAGCTTCTAATAATGAATTATTTACGCTTTAGTCAATAGGGTACCTACATATCATTTTCATTGTTCTTTATGTACTAATAGATATCATAAGTATGTTTAAGCAACACTTTATACAACGCATGTTTAAACAATAGTTTTATTCTTATGCCTTAAAAAGACAAATGCTTGTGATAGGTATTACACTTACGTTGTTGATATAATTATATTGTATTGATAGCAGAATCATTTAGTCACTTAATTGCAACCCTTCTAAATGCCTACCTACCTAGTAGATGCCCTTGAAGGAAGCTTAAGATTGAAATAAAAGATGTTATTTTATTTTGAAGCATTGTATTTATTTATCTTAATAAGAGATCATTCAAAAAAGCAGCTGGAGCTGACAGATTTCGTTGGTAACCTACCATAGCCCAGGTACCAGATAATGCTCATTATGTGTGAGCAACAGCCAACGGTGCATTTTCCTGCAGCACAGTAGCAATAATGGCCTAATATTGCTCGTCGGCCCTCGAGACTCCGGTCTACAGCAATATACGCAAAGTATGTTTTACTGCCAGAGTGTCTTGATTTTATTTTCGCACGTAGAATGAATGAGGCGATTCCCTCAAGACTTGTGCCTCGTAATTGTGTGTCATCTCTAGACACTTCGATGGTGTACATGCCGTGGACTCTCAAAGTATACGAGTTATGCGTAACCGGCAATTTATACGTCGCAGAGCCATTTTCAACAAAGATCAAATCACTTGCAAATCTTTAGTCCAGAGGGAATGCCGTGTGTCTCGTGAAAAGCAGAGTCGTCAGAGAGGAATATTATCAGGCCAAATCTTTGGTAAATCAACAATAATGCAAAATTGCAAACACTGCGGAAACTTCGTTCGGTTAAAATAACACGATTGTCGGGATGTGGGTTGACTACTGAAAATGACGTGACATTAGTTGACATTACTGACAGATGACTGACAAAATGCAGCGAATTGCGTTTTATTTCACGAATTTCTGCGAGTTGACTAACTTGTTAAAAAATTTAGCTTTTGAATCCCTACTTCTAAAAATATACGAGACCTGTAAAATAATTAGAGAAATATTATCATTTAAAACAATCATAATAACATTAATGTACGGGGCCTGGTTTTTTTTTTATTCAACTGGGTCACGCGTCGCCATCCTTCTTTGGGCCTATTATCATATTAGGATACCCAACTAACTACTAACTAGGACACTTAGGACACTCACGCTGACGCCTCCAAACACGTATCCCCTCCCTGCGTGCACGTTGACCGCGGCGGCCTGCGCGGCGCGCGGCGGCGGCGCGGGCGGCCCGGCGGGGAGCGCCCGCCACGAGCACGCGTCGTGCTTCAAGCTCAGGCGGAACAGGTCGGCGTGCGTGTGCGTGCGCTCCGAGCGGCCCGAGCGGACGCGGGAGAACCCGCCGTAGATGTACAGCTGCGAAATTAATAAAAAATATTATTTGTATGAAACAAGAAAACAAGAACCATCACCAAAATTTTATGTATAGAACACCATCTATCACCGTATTTGCTGACTACACAGGGTTATTTATAAAGGGTATGCTAAGCCGAAAGGGGTTCATCATTATGAACAACTTTTACTATGGGACCAACCCAGAATTCGCAAAAAAAATCAGCTGTTCCATACATTTTATTGAGTGTCATTGACATTTTTCGATGACAGCTGATCTTTTTTTCGCAAATTTCGGGTTTGTTCCAAAGTAAAAGTTGTTCATAATGATGAGTGCTATGAGCCCTTTTCGGCTTAGCATACCCTTTATGAATAACCCTGTATATGATTTTTTGTCCTACGTTTAATAACTCGCCCAGTGTAACAAATTGTTATAAGGCCAATGAATTACTCTACTACTCAATTCAACTTTAGTCGGAGACTGTCTTGTAAATCCAAAGACGACACAAACATGTAAAAATACTCCAACATGGCAGATCAAACAGTAAAACCAGTAGTTCCTCACAGAGTCATTTCCAGCGGGCACCATGACGCAGGCCGACCGGGCGCTCGGCCCCTTCCCGCTCGGGGCCAGCCTGGCCCAGGCGCGCGTCTCCAGGCAGAACGAGTAGAGGTCGTCGAAGTAGCGGCACTCGCGGCCGTCGTCGCTGTACCCGCCGAACACGAACAGCTTCTTCCCGAGGAGGACCATGCGGTGGCCGGAGCGGGCAGATGGACCGTTGGGAGCTACTACCTGGTAAAACAAAGCCATTTTTACACCCTTTTTATTAGCTTTACTTGTATGTTTATAACCAACTCCTTTGGGCGCGATTTTGACCCACTTTAAACGGCCCAGAGCATGATTTTTTGAACTATTAATTATTAAGGCTGGTGAACTTTTACTAATTGAAAAAAACCTGTAGTTTTTAATTCATGGGACAATTTTTCATACTTATTTAAGCCCCTGTAGCTAAACTAAAATCGACTAGAACTACAACAAATATACCATCCATCAGAAGTTTGACTAGAAGAGATTGTTCTTAGCGATAAGACCGCGTTTTGTGCTTATCTTTAATATTTATCTGTGTGTTATCTTTTCTTTTGTGGTGTTAATAAAATGTTATTGAATTAAATTTTAAACATGTAATTATAATTGTATCCCAAAAATTATTTTCAGGCTAAGTCCAAGTTGGGTAAGAAACAGAAGATAGTCACCTTTTCCCACTTCTTGTCAGCGAGTGAAAAGCACCACAAGTCCTTATAGTGGTGGAACTGTGTTTCTGAAGGACTTGTGAACTCTCCGCCAAACACCCACAGCTCACCTCTATCGCAAAGTAACAATATTTTACAGTATGAAATGATCATGAATCAGGAAATTTTATTGACCTCAAATAAGATCAAATGTTACAGATAGGTAATAAACTCACAGTGATAAAGATATTTTGGAATTGAATTACATCAAGGTAAAGGTTAAGTAGGGGAGCGTTCAAGTATTACGTAACGCCATTTTTGAAGATTTTTGACCCCCCCTCCCCCCACTGTAACGCTCCGTAACGTTTTTCTGTACCCCCCCACCCCCCTCTCTAAACGTTACGTAACTCTCAAGTGATCATTTTTACCCTGAAGTCGCAAATAGTTATGTTATAGTTTTTATTCTTGGTATAGTTTTAATCGCCTTATAATAAAACAAGAGATTTTTAATTCGCAACACCTGCGTATTTTGTTTATTTTTTTATAAATTTTTGGCTTTACACACAAATGTTTTTCTCCTTCATTCTCCTAAGTATTTTAGCTTTTTTTACTAATAAAGTCTTCAAATAAAATAAAATATTTATTTTAACCTTTGGCAATGCAATTATAAACAGAAACCCAACTGAAATTAAACATTTTACTCATAATAAAATCGTATTCGTAACAAAATTAAAAATCAACTATTAACTAAGTATCTAAGTAAAAGTAAAAATGACGACCAGACTAATACAATCGAGGGATTCCCCGTAAAACGTAAACGAAAAGGGTTGCCAATTTGGGAGTTTTAATTCCCTAATTTTTTACTCTCTTAACATGAATAAGTGGAAATTCACTTAAATATAAAGTGACTATTCACTAATTGTTATCTGAAAACCGAACTGTTTGGTTCGGTTTTCACTTGCAATAAGTGAATTTTCACTTATTCATGTTAAGAGAGTATATAAAAAAAGAAATAATGTTACGTAACGTGTTGTAAGAAAGACCCCCCCTCCCGCCTCTGTAACGCATCGTAACGTTTTACGAGACCCCCCGCCCCCCCCCCCAAATTGCGTTACGTAATACTTGAACGCTCCCTAGTTTAGGTATTCTAAAACTAAAAGATTTTAAAGAAATCAGGTAGAGGTCACACAAGGAAGTTTTACAGTTCAGCATTTCAAAAAGTGCTTGAAATATAGTTACTTATTAGCAGGAGTCGCGACAGCTTGGTGCGCGCTGCGCGGCGGCGGCGCGGCTGGTGCTTTTAGCCGGCGCCACGTGCCTTTTTCGGGGTTGAAGAACAGGAGCTCATTGTACACTTCTGTCTGGAAATAAAGTAAGAGCATATGGTTTGGTCAACAGTAGAACAAGCTTTGTCCTTCTAAATATGGTGCAACACACTTGATATTAGCTTTTGAATAGGTCTCATTGTTAATTGACAATTTTACTATGGAGGTTTACATGGTTTTGATTCCCATTTTAAAATAATTGACAATTTTTAAATTTATTGCCTTAATTTTATTTTATTATTTCACTAAAAAAATTATAAGATACCTTCTGCCCATTATGATATTCTCCTCCAAACATGATAAGTTCATTGTTAGTGGGGTGCGCAGTAAGCGATGCGTAGGCCCTCGCTGACGGTGGTCCAGGGAGGGTCTTTTCTGAGGCAGCTGAGCGCTTGGCCTCTTCTTTTTCAATCTCGGCTATTACTCTGGCTATATCTTCCTGGAAATACATATAACTGTGATGAATATTTGATGATGGTAACCATTTAATATGAAGCATAATTATAGGTAGTCAATGTGTCTTAGGGCTGCCTAGTATATCTGACGAGCTAGATAGTATACAACTGATTAATGAATTAATTGATAGGAAAATGTACGAACACAGCGTGGTGATCACAGATTAAAACACAGCGTTGACACGCTAGTGTTGAATATCCTTTCAGACTTGTAATACATGTTATAAAATAAAATATTTCAATGTAAATAAACTAAATTATACTAACCTCTCCTAGATTGGCCAACTCTTTTTTCAGTTTGTTGGCTAATTTTTTCTCAGTCTTGGCGGCGGTCTTCACAGCACCGCTCACCTTGTTCTTGTTTTTCTTTTTCCCCATATTAGCTAAGCAAAACACAAAGTTACTTAACAATCTAAAACTCTATTTTATAAAGAAAACAAACAAACTATAGTTGGTTTTTTAGGTTAAAGTTGGATGTACTTTTCTTTTGAAAACAAGCACACATGTTGACACTGACATGTTGGAACTTATGTCATCGCGCGATCCCAGTATTGCAACTTTAGGAGATTTCGCTCATTTTGAGGGTAAAAACTAATGAATAATATTTGTTGTTATTGTAATAAAGTCATTGTAAACTAATTATCACTTTATAATTAACAAGAACTTTTCTGATATTCAAAAATTATAATATCACTACTGGAGTGAAGCATCTATTCCTTGTTTTTATGTCACTTTTCTTCCAAAACTATTATTTTTTTGGGATTTTTATTCTGAAAAGTATCGTTTTTTGGGAAAAAAGATCGATATGGGGAAAAAATAAAAATAAGACTTGGCAGCCGTGGGTCCGTATCAGTATCATTCACTCAATCATACATATCACTATCATATCACTTGGGTAGGTACATCACTTCGGTTGAGTGTTATTGTGTGAAGTGAATAATTTACAATTTATTGGATTGGATTGAGCATTGGAATTTAATCGAAGTATATTTAGACATTTTGAAAAAACTATTGAGTATAATATTTCTGCATGCCTTTAGTTTGTTCAACTGCGGTTCAATCAGTAGCAAGCAGTACCTACGTGCAGAGAAATAAAAACGAAAAATGTCGGTTCCAGGAGTATCCGTATGTATTTTTCATTAATATATTAATGATACTTCCAAAGGGTTTTTTTATTGATTTCCTGATACATTACAGAATACCACAGGAACATCAGTGCAAGAGTTCAAAATAAGAGTGCCAAAAAACGTGAAGAAAAAGCATCATGTGATGCGGTTTAATGCAACTCTAAATGTAGACTTTGCGAAATGGACCCATGTGAAAATGGAACGGGAAAACAACATCAAAGAATTCAAAGGACTTGATGAAGACATGCCTAAGTATATAAATCATTACTCAAAAACCCAGTGTCAATAAAAGTTGTAGATGTGGCAGAAATCTATGGCTTTGTACTAGTAATAAAAGATTGAATGACAACTCACGTAGGTAAACTTATTAGTAATTGCCCTTCACAATGTTCTGATCTGGTTAAACTGACAATTTTTCATAGTTATAACTTTTATATAACAAAGGTTTGATACATCAACTAATCCATACTAGAAAATTTTTTGACAACATCAGGTTACTGAAATCTTAGTTATACTGTCTGTTAAACATTGTAGCCTGAGACATTGTAGTGTAACCTATTTTTACTATTCAGATTTGGTGCTGGTTCAGAATACGGGCGTGACGTCAGAGAAGAGGCACGACGCAAGAAATTCGGCATCATATCACGAAAGTACAAGCCAGAGGACCAGCCGTGGATACTTAAAGTTGGGGGCAAGACGGGCAAAAAGTAGGTATCAGGTTTTGCATCTCTTTGGCTGTATTAGGGCCTATTGCAGCCTTAATTAAGTATGCCTATGATAAGCGGCGGCCTTAGGGGGTGGCGAACAGAGCAATCGCCCGGGGCCTCGCTCTTGCAGGGGCCTCACACAATAACCCAACTTTTTAAACTAAATGTCTTAGGAAAAACCGCAAACATTAATTTTAAAATTTATCAACTCTATATTTGTCAATATTGTAAACCTTTCAATGTAAAATATTTCAAAACTCAAATTTTATTTATTGGTAAAACTAGCATTTCTCGTCAAACATGACAAATACCTAAACCAAACCACCAGACCTACTTTTACATCACATACTTTTCACGAAAGACAAAGAGCCTCGTAAAGACCTGCTGCTGCCCGGAGCCTCGCAATAGGTAATGCTGCCGCTGCTTATGATCTCCTACTATGTATGTTATCTAAACCTCTGATTCAGCTTGTCTAAAATGCAGTGGTTAATTTTGATACTTTTTTTACAAAAGATACTGATGATGAGATGATTTTTTTTACTTTAGCTGTCTATTTCAGATTTAAAGGAACCAGAGAGGGTGGCGTATCAGAGAATGCAGCATTCTATGTGTTCACACATGCAGCCGACGGAGCTATTGACGCTTATCCACTGCAAGAATGGTAAACATACAGTTATTATATCATTATGTGATTAGTTAATGTGAAATATGTAGAATTCTAAATGCCAATAGAGAGTGTTATGTAGCATGAGCTTGGTATGTACTTTTAATTTTTGTTTAAGCTAGATTAAAGGGTGGATATTGATGTAAATAATTTAGCATAAACAAAAAAATTAATTAATATGATATTATTATGAAGCTTATACTGTTTCTTGCTGTTTGTTTATTTTACAGTTTGTTGCATTTTCAGGTACAATTTTCAACCAATACAACGTTACAAAGCTTTATCGGCTGAAGAAGCAGAACAAGAATTTGGAAGGTTCGTTTTTCCACTAAATATCATATTTTTGTAGGATTAACTCTACCATCTTCGCCTTATACTGTTATAACTGTGCAAATAGCTATTCTATGTTATAGCTTCTTCTTATTCTGAATTGAGATGGGGGGTCCTATATTGACATCTTGCATAGTTTTGTGCCTTTTGCCAGCATGCCTTTTGACTCATGCTAAGCCTGTCGAGATAAGTGTTTTACCCGAACCAACTCAGCTCTCCATTACTGGTTGGTAAAGTACATACACACCATTAAATTTTTTGTTTTTATTATAAATTTTAATCAAGATATAACTATTAGACGACCTGTTTGGCTCAGCGGTAATATAACCGCCTTATAAGCCAGAGGTCCCGGGTTCGATTCCCGGCCGGCCAGATGTTTGAATGATGAATTTTAATGTCTGTTCTGGGTCTGGGTGTTAGTTGTCCTTGTCTTTGTGTGTGTTCCATGGCATCCCCGACACGGTATCCTAGTGGGGAGCTATGAGTGTGAAACGTTATTTATTTATTTATATTTATACAGACGCAACAAAGTGATAAACTACTTCTCGCTGATGTTCCGGAAGCGAATGCGCGGAGACGACGCAGCCGAAGACGGCGACGATCCCGACGAGAAGAAAGCCAAGGCCGGCAAGGCCAAGAAAGGTATGCGCCTTTAAACTGTGCCTTTAAAATGCAACCAGGTTTATAATAATAATAATTAAAGAAGGTAGTGCTTAATTTATAGATGCTTTCATTTGTGATTGTCTCTCAACATGACTGTATGCAATAATTATCTATCTCCTCACCATGACAGTTTCTCGTCCGTAATCACTTTGACCTCTTTTCTTGTCCGTGTCTGGTTAATAGTAAATAGAAAATAAAAACAGTTGTAGCACCACTGCTGGCCACTATCATTATGAGCTTTGCCATATTTCTTAAAAAAATTACAGGAAGTAAAACTGGCTGTTTGTTTCAATACACTCAACCCCTTAAAAATAAAGTTTAAGTTACTTTGTATGTTGTAGATCTGAAAATATCCGAAATGGACGAATGGATTGATTCCGACGACGAGTCTTCGGACTCGGACGCCGCAAAGGAAAAGGACGAAGATAGTGACGCGGGCGCCAAGAAGAAAAAGGACGCTAAGAAAAAGAAAGGTATTTTTATTTTAGTAAACCTTGTTCGATTTTTGAATCAATGAACATATTATTTTTCTCTTTTATCCTTTTCTACCTGCCTTTAAATGGATAGATCTTAAGTCTTGCTATCTCCTTCTTTCCTCGTTTCTCTGTTCTCTCACTCCAATCTATGGCACTTACTTATAAACCCTGCTTAAACTTAATTACTGCTTAAAATTGTCTTATTTCTGCACATTTCACACATCTGCGAGAAGTTATCAAAGCATTTTAAGCAATGGCTAACTTTTAGCAGTTTATGAGCAAAAGACCCTTTATCTTTTCTACCTTCACCTAATCTAAATATTTTTGGTGCAAATTAAAATAGCTTTTATTTAACTTGCAATCTATGTAGATGTTGGTTGGGGTGGTATCTTGCAACTCAATTTTGAACCTCTTCCCAATGTCCGATTGTGCTGGAATTTGGTGTACGTATGTAACTCCGATGACAATCATTATGAATTACATCATCATGATGATGATGATGTAACTCCGATGACAATGCAATAAACGCTTGTTTTTATAAATAGTATTAAAATTAACTTATTATATTCAGCGGCGGGTGTAGCTGCCAAAAAGAAGAAGAAAGTGAACGATGAAGCGTTCGAAGATAGCGACGACGGAGACGAGGAGGGACGAGAGAAGGACTACATCTCGGACTCGTCTGACAGGTAACGGGAAATATACCTTAAAACTAGAACAATAAGCTTCATTGTATCTTGATTCATTTTATCAGAAACTTGAATTCATTTAGATAGATATATATACTCTTAGTTGTTCTCACCAAAATTACAGACAAAAAGGATCATAAAACTAAACTTCGTAATTTGAAAGACATTTAAGTTCTTTTTTATGCAATTGAGTGACGAAACGAGCAAATCCCCGCAAATCGTAATAGGTGTGCCCTGCGGTTTCACCCGCATTTTCCGGGATAAAGAGTAGGCAGAATATAAGCTACCGCCATACAAAAGTTTATTTAAATCCATTCAGCCAAGCAAAAAACATCTGAAAATCCAAACAAAAATTTTGACATAAAATATTAGAAGGATTTATTTTAATTATGCAAAAAAAAACATTTTTTTTTTAAACATGATTGATTGTGTTTCGTTATTAATTTTTATCAATTTTAAGTTTTTAAATGTGTTATTGAAAAACAACTTTGCTTTTCAAGTAACAGAGTTCATTTTATTATTATAACAATGAATGTTATTGTTTCAGTGAGTCTGACCATGAGAACAAATCGAACAAGGAACTGAAAAGTGTTGCAGAAGAAGACGCATTGAGGTGAGTGAATGAGAAAAGCGCTAGAAGGTCGTGAATAGGTATAAACCTGTCTGCTTTATCTTCGGCCACATTGTCGCTTACCAACAGGCGAGTTATAAAAAAAAGGCTTAAAACTAGTTTGTCTCAACTCGCTTGTTGGTAAGCTACAATATGGCCGAAGATGAAGCACGCAGACTTATATAGATACCTATTCACTCTGACCTCAAAAAGCCAATGATTATATCTCTCAGGAAACAAGGGAGCTGGCAGTCTGTTCTATTCCCTGGTTTGTTTAACAGGAAACTACTGACGAATGGTAGAGTGTCAGTTCATTGTGAGAGTCACTCACACTAGTGTCTCAACTTAGTGTCTAGTGTGTAAGAAAGCTCGAGTTTGTAGATCCAAGATATTTAGTAGAACTTATAAAATGAAAAACATAGTTCCTTACAATCTACGAGTACCTGAGGTGCGCAAAACATAAATAAAATTATTTAACAAAATAAATATTGGTAAATGGTTTGTTTGCAGGAAGTTGCTGACGTCGGACGAGGGCTCGGACTCTGAACAAGAGCAGAAGGCGGAGCCGTCCGAGGCGGAGGACGAGCCCACCAAGGAGGGCGAGGAGCGCGCCTCCAAGCTCAAGAAGAAGAAGAAGCCGCGCGCAGACGACGGCGCCAAGAAGGGTGAGCCACCAACACAACAGCAGTAATGTGCAAGCATTACTGTGTTGGAAGGGCATTGTTTCCAGTGAAATTACAGGGCAAATGGGAGATTAAACAACTTATATCTCAGGGTGACGAGCGCAGTGCTGTGCCGCGCAGGGTCTTGAATTCTAAGAGTTGTGGCGCAGGCCTGTTATGGGCAAACGTGACGTTTAACATCAGGCGAGCGATTTGCTCGTCTCTTCACTCAATTACATAATTGAGTACGACCTTACAAAACCGACGACGGCCTGTTTCGCTCAGCGGTAATATATCCGTCTTATAAGCCAGAGGTTCTGGGGCTCGATCCCCGGCCGGGCAGATGTTTGAATGATATTTTAATATCTGCTTTGGGTCTAGGTGTTAGTTGTCCTTGTCTTTGTGTGTGTTCCATGGCATCCCCGACGCAGGCTATCCTATTTGGGAGTTATGAGTGTGAAACGTTATTTATTTAATCAGCTTAACTCTAGCTAACCTAACCGATTTCAACCAGCAGTACCCAACGTTTGGGCAAAAAAAAATTATTTCCGTTTTTGGTGGTAACAGGGACGATTAAATAATCATTACCAAAAAAATCTATTCACTGTAGTCTTAAAATGCCTAGAAACAAGACGGATATCCGCAAGTGACATTCAATTTGTTTTTTTCCAAATACCTACAGTGAGGATGTTACATTGTGTCTATTTGTTGCAGAGTCGAGCAGCGACTTCAGTTCAGACTCCGACACGGACGCGGACGCGGGCGGCGCCAGCGGCAGCGGCAAGAAACCGAGCAAAAAGAGCAAGAAAGAGAAAACCAACGACAAGAATGGATTGCCAAGTAATACAAGTAAGTCTTATATTGCTTTAAACTTAAAACGCTTCCTTCAATTCTTACTTCGTTTACTATTATTTTTGTTTAATTCTACACAATGAATTCTAAAAAATAACTACAGGGCTTACGCTTCGTGTACTGCTCTTTCTCTCTTCAGGGCGCTATGTCTTTACCAACCACAGCATCAAAGCGATATAGCGCGTTCTTATCACTTGTATGCAAATTATACAAGTACGAGCGCCCTATTATACTACACGTTTCCTTGAACTGGCTATAGTACAAAGAGTGTAGTTTCCGCAGGTTCGGGGCTGGGCAGCGCCAGCGGGTCGCGCGCCGGGTCGCCGGCGCCCGGCGCGGGCAGCCTGCAGCCGCCGCCCAAGCGGGCCCGGGTGGACGCCGGCGCCGCCTACTCGTGAGTACTGCCCACTACACCACTACACCACCAGACCATGCACCGGGCATACCAACTTCCCCCACATATCCACCTTCGAAGGGTGATTAGGCCGTATATCTAATGGAACTAAATCGAAACTTTGCTCATTACCGCTGCTAAATGTTAACTGACATTAGTCCTGCAGTGCGCACTTCGTTTTTGTATTGCCCAAAAGATAATTGGCATACGTTAATCTAAGCAACGTTCATAGGTAAGACTGTGAAAGTCGATTGATCAAATCAATGGAACAAAAACAATGTGAAAACTTGCTTTACTCATTTCGCGTTCCATATTGTCTGACGAACAACAAAGAGTTCGGTAGTGGATTCTGTGCACGGCGAAGGTGCAGAACTCAAATCAAAATTTGCGGAATGTCTACCGTTGTGCCGGTGACGTCCGGTAAAAGGAAGAGACGATCGGAATCTAGTTGTGCATTCATCAAGTTTTGTAATATAAGTATACAGCCGAAACCATTTGGTATGACTTCAAAAACGTGAAATTCCAATATTAACATATGTTTGAATCCGTAAGTTTCTTTATCCATACATACCGTAAATATCAGAAAACTTCTGTACCCTATGTTTTAATTACAGCGAATGCGGCGTAACAGAGGAGGCAGTCCGTCGCTACTTGGCTCGCAAGCCGATGACCACGACGGAACTGTTGACCAAGTTCAAGTCGAAGAGAACCGGGGTCAGCAGCGAGCGGCTCGTGGAGACCATGACGCAGATACTCAAGAGGATCAACCCCGTCAAACAGAACATCAACGGGAAAATGTACCTCAGCATAAAGTAGCATATGTTGTAAATAGTAGGATTTTCATGAACTTTTAGGTCAATAAAATTATGTTGATTGTTATTGGATTGTTTTATTTTTTAAACGCAAAAGCATCAGGTTTCTTTCTGGTTTGCGAACAGCAAAGGCATGAGCATGAGTTACTATTACAATGTATGAGATCTTCGGTCAAAGGTAAACCGTTACCAATACATTGACATTACCTATTATTTCACAAAATATATCCACGGTAAAGTGGTACGTCTTGTAAACGACAAAGTCTTAGTTGTCAGAAACATTCTGAGAGTTATTTTTTCATCCGAATATTGCGATAATAATATTAACCTAAACCAATAGCGTTTTTGTTTTCTAAGAACACCACATCTTGTTCCTTCACATCCTTCTCTGGCTTCCTAGAAACGAAAAGAAAAAACAAAGTTAAGCTCTCTATACATTTTTCACAATGATACGAGTAGGTACAATGCAATTTGCCTATAAGTAGTTCTATAGTTTAAAACGTTTCCAGCTATTATTTACAAGGAAGTTTAATCGATAAACTATAGGTATAGTATGTATGTCATTACTTTTATTACCATTATTCTCGATACACGAGGTAAAGTCAAAGCATTGAGTTGATATCAAGGTTGGTAAGCACTTTCCACAATGATCAGAAACCAACGTTATTATGAGGACAATAGGACCTACTTTGAGACTTCCGTTCTTTGCTAGATATTTTAAAGTTATTCTCACCCGCAAAGCCTGGTATCCCTAGCCAGCCGCTCTGCATCCGCGATAGTCTGCGGCATGGGCTTGCCCTTGGTCTCAGGCAGCAGGAGCGCAGCGCCGCCGGCGAGGAGGCCTATCACTCCGAGGATCACCAGCGGCAGGTTCCGCCATATCCTTCCCTGTACGTCGCGAAAATATGTTTACGAAAGTCAGTCACGTGAAAATGACGTTGGAAACTACTTTATTTACTTTATTATTTGGATTAATTTGAATGATAGGTAAACTGGTGTAATACTGAATGTTATTTATTTATTTATTTAGGACAGTTAGGACACGCCTCTTATTTAGTTAACTGAAAAACGTGCGTATGAAACGGAACCGCTACATACTTTCATTGCAAAATCTAGGTAGATACCTAATTTGAACTCTGCACAAAGCAATGACATTCGATCCTAAGAAAAAATACAGCGTAGAAATTTCGCTGCATGAGGCACCACCAGGAACTTACCGAATAAACAATGTACGGCGAGAATGTGACCGCTACACACACAGTCATATGTATGATGGAGGAGCCGAGCGCGCGCAGCCCCGTGGGCAGCACCTCCGTGCCCAGCTGCATGAGGATCCCGAGCGACATGTTCACGCTGAACCGCGTCAGCAGCGCCAGGATCAGCTGCGGCAGACCTGCATGCATAATAGCGTTATGGTCACTGCGCGATATGGATAGTCTACCTAATGAGTACATTGACAAATTATTCAGTTTAACTGGATGTAAGCAAAAAATAAATAAAATAATATAGAGAACATCATTGACGCGCCTAAAACTCTATCTATATCTATCTAACTTGATCTTTGTCTTGCTTTTAGGATATTACGTAAAAAAAATTCATTGCATCATTTAGTAAGAACACCAAAACTGAAGAGTCGACTTGCCTTGAGGGACTAATGCGCACAACAAGCACAGCACGCCGGATGAGAATATCGTCAAAAAGGCCAGCAAGCGGCGGCCCAATCTGCAATACGATCAACAACGACTTCATCACCGTCATCTTTATCCCATAATAAATATGCAGCTAGGGACACAGTTTATTTAGATTTACACACCTGTCCAATATCAAAGCAACAAGAGACAGCGATGGTATCTCAGTCAAGGATGACAGAGCGTACGTTATGAAGAAGTTGGGCCCGATGTTCTCGGACAGCCGGATGATGGTGTCCATGATGACCGCCCCGACCGCGGTCACGAAGATGAGGCACAGTACGCAGCTGCGCATGTAGCTGCTGCGCATCAGGGCAGAGATCGACTCGTCGGTCTCTACCTTTTTGGAGGAGGAATCCTGGAGAAGTGGTATTGAATCAATAGGTACAGGTTGTGAAAAAAATATACAATTTACGATTCGCCGGCTTTAATAAGGTTATTTTAGAAATCAATGTAACAGTAAAAATGCAATGATTGACTTATCTAGTTGATGATTGATGTTGAATGGTTGTTTCAATCACATAATAAAACACAGCCCTACGTGAGAAAATGATGTCTGGAGAATAATTTTCAGGAAGAAATGAAACAACTATTAAAATGGAAATGGAACTGATAAGTATCTTCTAACAACGACAAGTTCACTAAAATTGAGATCCCCATAATGATAGAAGCTTCAAATTAAGATGATGATGAGCTAGATGAGATGAGATATACATAAAAGAAGGAAATATAACATCCGTCACTGTAATAATGCGTAATTATGTACCTACACGAATATTTTAGTAGGTAAATAAAATGCCATAGTTTGGTTTGGTTGCTGTACTATCATATCAAAGCGCAGCCTTGTGTATTTTTTTTTTTGATTTATGAATAAACAAAATGACTCTTCATATTGGTAATCTGATAAATGTTTTTGTATCTTCGTATTTTTATCACGGGACACACGTTGTAATTTATATTTTTTTGCTGAAATATTTGACAATATTGCGACACTTTAGAGTTTATACGGATTAATTGATTTTTAATTTGATTACTTACAATAAACTTTTGCAAGGTGTCTTCTGGTATCTTAGCCTTGTTAATTCTTTCGAATTTTCGTAGCACTTTTACAGCGCGATTTACTTTTCCTTTCGATGCTAACCAACTGAAAGGGAAACAAACATCTTTGTTATATGAGTTTTAGGTAACTCACGTTTGGTCAAATACTTTGACCAAACTTGGCTTGCTTAGCTTTAAACTTAGTTTGGCTTTAGTTTCAAATCAGACCCTAAAGAAACCTGAAATTACACCTCTCCACTGCATAAAGCGAGCAAAGAAACAAGAATACCGAGCCGACTCACCTCGCACTTTCCGGAACAACCCACGGCGCGCCCAGGATCAACAACATAGGCACCGATGTCACGAGTAGCAGCATCCTCCAGTCTTTCAGCATAGGTATAGGCCAGAACAGGCAGGATCACTCCTCCAGTGCCGAAGAACAGAGCTAAGGAGAGGTTGCTCACCCAGGAGCGGTGGCTCGGCCCTACGTATTCCAGCACTGGAATTTAAATTATTTATTAATCAGCTACCTACATACTTATTTGGCGTGTTTGATTTTCAGGGATTTGAAAAACGAATAGTGGTTAACAATTGCAATTATTTACAATTATGTATTTATATCTATACAATCTTCACAAAATAGGTGTTATTTTAAACAAAGTGTTTACTATTGGAAACAGTAAAATTAAAGGAGCTGATGAAAAAAAATATTAGAAGTCAAAAATAGATAAATCATATAACAGACCAAGTTTTCATACCTAAAATATACATCATCATGACGCCGCTGTCGTTAGACAATCCGACAAGAAATCGGCAGAAGGAAAAGTCCCAGAAACCACTCGTGAACGCGCTGGCTATGCCTCCCAGAGCCCCAATGACATTGGATCCTGGAAATACATGTCTACGATAAGTGGGTGACAAAACGGTTCTAGGGTGGAGGACTAATCTTTCTGTCCAACAAGTTGGTCTATAGGCTACGGGCTAGTCATCTAGTGGTACTGCACTGCGTTCACATTATATCTCCTAGAGATCCTAACTGCAATTTTTTTTATGCCTTCTAGTTTGAAACACAAACACGACACGTGGTTGCAATTCTCCTGCGCTTACTTCTTATTCTGTTTGGGAAGGTTGTGGTCAAAATAAATCTTCCACGTAAAGAAAGTCGGAATAAAAGCTTAATTTACGAAAAAGTAAAATCAGACATTTTATGTATGAAAGCCATTCAATTATGCATGGTAACAGACCGATAAGTGCCGGTACTCTGCCGAGCCTGTCACCCATCCACCCGAAGATCCCAGTGCCGATCAGGGAGCCCACAAAGAACAAAGCTTGTGCCGTTGGGGCGTAACTTGACTTCTCGCAAACCCATTCTCTCTGGAACCAAGAATTCGAATTCAAGTCAAGTGTATTGGCATGACTAAAGCTACTCCACCAACAAGCAAAACGAATTTTGACCTACGCTAATCAGCAACTACTGCCAAACATTAATTTGTAACCCATTGAACTCTATATTTATTACCTGTTTAGGAAGATCGTAGCAGCTCTTACCTCGCTAACGATGGTAGTATAAGGTATGTCGTCGTATAGGAACTCCCAACCGTTTCGACACGGCACTGTCGGCGTGTCAGCAGCGGGATGTGTCATGTTCGCGATCACTTCCGTCCAGTTGGCGGCGAACATGGAGCAGCGGTCCCAGTCCAATCCTGATGAAGCGCCAGGGATCGACAAGTTTCGCCTGAGTGGAAAATATGGATTTACTAGTCTTAGACAATATGGTGGTATATAGTTTTGTACTACGTTAAGGCTAGGCCAACATTTGCTGCTTTTTCCATAAAACTAAATTATTTCATTTATTTCCAAGTTTCTAGTATACCTACGCTTGGGTTCACATTTTCGGGAAAGAACGGAAGAGTTTACACCTACAAACTACAAAAATAATTAAAGAGCAAATGCCTCATACATTTATTATATTGGCCCACCTCAGGTCTACATCCAAATGCATCAGCTCTGGAACCCTGCACCAGTGCTGCTGCGGCGTGGCAGCTACAAACATCTGCACTCCGTATACAAAGGAGAATACGATCATGATGGGCATCATCATGAAGAACAGGTAGCGCTGGTAGGTGCCCATCCCGCCAAGGTGCTCCAGAACCTGCTCCATGACGTCATTCTCCTCAGCAGGTTGCTTGAGCGGAGCTTTCTCCTAAAAGGTAAGAGCATTATGAATTAAACTTCATTCGCAGCATCACGGCGGATATATTTTTATAAAATTTGATTTATAGTGATTAACGGTGGTGCTATTAGAAACTTGATGAATGAATAAGTAATTAATAAGAGCCTACCGTACATTATGGATAATCTGTAACTTCTGTGCACCTAATTCTTTAAATGCTACCTACCCAACATTGATGCTAGGTAATTGTCCCAATCTTTGAAGTGAAGTAACACACACATAAATATTGTAGAAAAATATAATTAATAAATATATAGTTGAGTTAAGTTTGAGTACAAACCTTTGCAAGTGAAGCAACAGACATTTTTGATATACAATAACTTTGAAGTTCAAATAGAAACGTTAGTAACTGGGTGAAACACGACTAAGCTACAAAAGCAATTAAGCACTACACACGTGTTCCGGACGAGTTATCTCTGGCGCTCTGATAGCTCTATCGTTGGTTTTTATTCAAAATATATCAGATAGGTGATCATTATGATATGACGCAGCTTAGTAGGTACTTACCTAGGTGGATCAAATATGATAAACGGCTATTTTACGGTAAAGTTGTTCATAGTAGTGGGCCTACCTGTGCTAGAAATGCCAATGTGTTTAAATAGATACATTAGACACAGAGATAAGTTTCGCCAAATAATGATAATGGTTACCTATATGATAATAACCTATGGTTTATTATTGTGTAATAATTGTGTAATAATAAGCGTCGTAAAACGCCCTAAAGGGAAAGGGTACCAAATATTGAATTGACTCAGTAAGTTTAATATTTGCAATTGTTTTTTACCAAAAATCCAATGAAGAAATATCTGGAATATGAACAAAAAAAAAACTGTGTCACGCTGCGGACGCTTGGTGTGATCCATGTAATTTCATACTATTCCGAAATATGAATTCACTCATATAAATTCATGTTTTGTAGTGGAGCAGTGATCGCTCTGCTTATGATAAGTAGTAGGTAGTATTTTTGTCATCCTCGAGGATCAGCCCTGGAGATGTGTTTTTATCATCGATCTAGCCGACTTCGGTAGTTTTTATGAATAACCCACGAGCGAGGACTGAAGCCCGTCACACACGTAGCTATAATATAATTATATTAATATGCCTTGCTTTAATATATAGTATAGCAAGCTACCACACACGGAGACGATGCTATAATATATATTTTGCCTTCATTTCATTGATGGTCGGCCAAGCGTTTGTACGCTTTTTATAATACAGGGTGTTTTGATTACTAATTAGATAATTATGAATTCAAGAAATAGGTACATGGTTATTGGATTTAATTGACAGTTCTTCAGAGGACGATTCTGATGCCGCTTTTGATATGTCAGTTGCCCTATCAGGCTCAAAAACTAGAACTAAATGGATTGAATCGCATATAAAGAATAAAAAAACTCGTGGCGAATTTAATTTGTATCGTGAACTATCCTCAAAAAAAAATCGCTCAATATTTTATGAGTTCAAAATCGTCATTTGTAGATCTTCATGAATTAATAAAAAATTATATAAGCAGAAAAGACACAATCATGCGCAAAAGTATTAGTTCTGAAGAAGGAGAAGAGAAGAAAAAGAGGGAAAAGTGCGCTCGAACCCTCGAACACGTTGGAACATGCTGTACATTCCAAATATGTCGTAATATATCTTGCTATACCATAATATACAGTAATATATATTAATATGCGATAATATAAATTACGGTATATTTTGGTGACGTCATAGAAATATATATTATAGCTCCGTGTGCGGTCACTTCAATATTTGTATTGAAAATATATCGTTATATGCTTCGCTACGTGTGTGACGGGCTTAAGCCACGCGCCTTCGCTCTCAGGCGCCATGCTAGCACTAGTAGGACAATACTATCCGCTCAGCGAGCGATTCTCTAGCCGTGGGTACTGGGTTCTGGTCTGTGGCGGCAATACGCGCCCCGTTGTCTCCGTATTGAATAAATCATACTTGGTCTCGGGCAAGGAAGTAAAAGAAAAACGTTATTTTGCACCAAATAAATTATTTATTCATTTTTTATGAAACGTTAAGAATTTCAGAAACTCTAATGTAATTTACTACTTAGTGGCCAAATCTTCATGTTAGATTAAATCTAGCTTTTGAATAACAAATATAAATGAGTATAAACCTCTACTCGAATAAGTAGTTACATTATTGATTCAAAACAAACACAATACAATTGACATGTACCTAATACAAATGTGGATCCGGTTCGTAAGGACCACGGGTATTCAAATAAATGCACAAAAGCTCGTCTTCTGAATACATTATGACGAAGTCTCTAAGTGAACAGGAACTCCGTGGAACATTTATTCTGATGATTTGTTCATCCGATGACAGCAATAATGATATTAACCCAGCCCGATGGCTTTTTTGTTATCCAGGAACACCACTTCTTGATCCTCCAGATCGTCCTTCTCTGGCTTCCTGTAAACAAGAAGTACAAGCTTAGAATCTCATCAAATGATTTTTATTAATGATAATTGATAAAGGATAATAATAATTGAGGATGATAATTGATAGGAGACGAGACGAGCAAATCGATCGATGATACCGGTATACACCCATTTGCTAGAATTTCATTTGCCATAATTTTATCTGCTATACTGGTCAACAGACATAATATTGTTTCTCATAATTTTATATGTTATACTCATTGTTTACTATATTAGTCACGTGCTAGAAACTTTGTTTTCCATAAAGTCAATTTCAATAACATCATTTGTTATCATCATTGTAAGGCGTAATTATCATATGCCATAACATCATTTGCCATCGAAATTACTTCTAGAAAAAAACCATAAAATCGGTTTAAACTAAACGATCAATAGGTTAGGTTAGAACATGAAAAACAATGCACGAGCCGAGCGAACGTAGCGAGCGTGCCGCGGCAGCGGCCGGCGAAGTGCTAGAAAGGCAATCGCTTTTTAGGACAAAGGCGTTAGGTTAATTTTCTACGGAAGCGACTTGGATCAATCATAGTGATAAGTAGGTATTAGAAATAAAAACGATCAATAGGTTAGGTTATGTTAGAACATGAAAAACAACGCACGAGCCGAGCGAGCGTAGCGAGCGTGCCGCGGCAGCGGCCGGCGAAGTGCTAGAAAGCCAATCGCTTTTTAGGACAAAGGCGTCAGGTTAATTTCTACGGAAGCGACATGGATCGATTATAGTGATAAGTAGGTTTAGGCCAGTAGGAATTTTATTAGCAAATGCATAGCTTGCTGTATTTGCTATAATCAAGAAGGGCTTGGATGTATTTGAAATTAATTTAGTATGGCGTTGAAATATTCTGTTAAATAATATTATTGCAATTAATAAAATGGATAATAATACGTATGGCACTCGTATCATTATGAAATCTAATGTACGGGCAAACAAGAGTATGCCACATAACTTTTATGGTAAACAAACAATTCGGGCAAATGAAATTCGGGCAAGTAAAATTCGGGCATTTGAGAATTATTGCTTATATTCTTCGGGCAAACATTAGACAACCGATGATACCAGATACCCTGATTACATAATCTGATATCCTGATAGCGTATCATCCTGATTCACTGTTGTCAATTAAGTGTAACGCTCTAGCCGTGAAAGATAAGGTAGGTATTGATAAATCTTGTTAAATTCCTTGCGCAACGGGAAATTCCTTGAATTGAACGGGAAGAATTATTTCGAAATTAGTATCTAAGTAATTAGTTCCACTGACGTTGTCTTTACGTCGTTTATGCATTTTCTCCCGATGTGTTGTGCATTTTCACCTACTAGGTAAATTAATCAAGTAACTAACAAAGCGCATCTGACATGATTGTTGTCCTCATGGGTACTAAAAGATTTTGTACAAGGGATCCAAACGAATTCTTTATTACATATAAAATTGTGAAGTAATTTAAGAGCTTAACTCCAAGACATCAGAAGATCTCTTTCTAAGATCTTGTGTTGATTCTCACCCGCAAAGCCTGTTTTCCCTGACCAGCCTCTCTCCGTCCGCGATAGTTTGCGGCATGGGCTTGCCCTTGGTCTCGGGCAGCAGCAACGCCGCGCTGCCTCCGACGAGCCCCATCACTCCCAGGATCACCAGTGGCAAGTTACGCCAAATCTTTCCCTGCAAATAACATCAAAATCTAGATATTGTTGAAAGATACCAATGTGAAAATATTACCTAAACAAGTTTTGGGAAGTATTTTTGCGTTCTTTACTGTTTTGTCACTAATATATAAAAATTCTCGTAGTTTTGACTATCTTTGAACTTAGCAAAAGCTTTCGGTTCACGTTACAATTAATTATTTTTCAAATAATCAAACTCTGTAGGTCCGTAACGCTGTACTCTGAAAACTTATATACTTAGGTAGGTAATTTTAAATTCCTGAACATGATTTAACCCAAGTTGAATAGTTAACACATGTAGGTATGGTTCATACCTAGTTCATGCCAAATGTAACTTTTCGGCGTACCTCAAGTTCAATTTTACCAAGTCATTTTTTTATCATTTTACCGAAATGCATGCTAAATTTATTATGATGCAGAACCACTATTACTAGAAGTAGCTTACCGAGTAGACGATGTACGGCGAAAAAGCGGTCGCGACGAACATGGTCATGTGTATGATGGAGGAGCCGAGCGCGCGCAGCCCCGTGGGCAGCACCTCCGTGCCCAGCTGCATGAGGATGCCGAGCGACATGTTCACGCTGAACCGCGTCAGCAGCGCCAGGATCAGCTGCGGCAGACCTGACCACATACAAAGCATGATATTAATTTGACGGTACACAAATAACGGCTGTGTAAGAAATATGTAGCATTATTCCTTTTTCTAATGTATAGGTATTGGGTACATTTGTAGTATTATTTTTTGTTGTAGATATTGACAATGAGCCAGCAAATAGGTGAGCAAATAGGTATATCTTGTGGTAATCATTTATAAGTTGTTTATTCAATCAATACTGTAAAAACCAATGACGTACCTACCTAATGATAAGCAATTTTTGTACTAATGTTCCTCAAGTGCATTAAAAAAAAATACCATGCTCAATACAGCCCCATGAAGCACATTAAATTATTGAAGTCAAAAATTCTGGGTGGCACTGACCTGTTGCAGTTGCACGGGCAAGCGCGAAGGTCACCAACTTAGGAGCGATTTCTTCAAAACTCAGTTTTATAAAAAAGTCCGTCGTTTTGAAACTTGTCCTCCTTTTCCCAAAAATTTTTCGAATTTAGGATGTTGGGCCTATTCCCCAACCCCCTTGCCCTTTGCAGCATGTAAGATGTATTTAGATAAATGTCATGGACTGATTCTTACCTAGAGGGACTGCTGCGCACACCAAGCACAGCACGCCAGATATGAATATCGTCAAGAAGGACAGCAAGCGGCGGCCCAACCTGTAAAACGGTGAGCAATCGTTCACCAGTATCTACTCGTATATCTATTTATGTAATAGTCATAAATATTTTGATGCCTTTACGTAAATCTGTACTAAGATATATCTATAGCCTATCACTGTTTTTATAATTTTTATCGTATTACTTACTTAAAATACTATAGATACCTAAAAGCGAGGTTCTTCAATACCTACGTTACGTAATAGTATCGTGTAAAAAGTTTACACGTGGCATTGCAATGCCGCTCCTTTTGTTATTCACTATCAGCTTATCGAACTATTATCTATCAGCCTCTGCACCGATAAGTTAGGTAGGTATTCAATTCCTAGATTCTATTTCCCTGTTAACAAGTACCTATCTGCCAAAATGATACAGGTTTTTATTTAAATTTATCTTAAATTAAGTAATCAATCGGTTCCGGGTGTCTGTCTGGCTTATTAAAGGTAAACGTGGTAAAGATACTCAAGCTAAATATACTTATAGAGGTAAAATCGTTGCAATCGAGCAATTGGATTTAATTTACTAGCGACTCTACCAATATTTCCCAACTGTATATATAGGGTATGGTATAACGTCCTTAGTTAGGTATAATTTGGGTTCATAAATACACACCTGTCCAATATTAAAGCGACGAGCGACAGCGATGGTATCTCGATTACGGACGAGAGCGCGTACGTCACGAAGAAGTTGGGGCCGATGTTCTCAGACAGCCTGATGATGGCGTCGATAATGATCCCAGAGACCGACACGACGAAGATGAGACACACCAGATTATTGCGGATGGTACCACTACGCATCAGGGCGGACATCGACTCGTCTGTCTCGGTTTTCTTGGAAGCTGACATCTGGAGAAAAGTTTATATTAGTGTCGCCAAGAGAGGGAGAGGTCTTTACAGTGATAATTTAATAGTTCGTATACTTTAGCAGAAGGCAGACAAAACTTGCCCTTTACGTTCAAACAGAATATTTAGCTGAACGGCTAATTTCAGATGTGGAGAGAATGGAGAGGCTTTGAAAGAGGAATGGAAGAAATATTACTAAAATGGTCACATTGGTAATCAAAATTTTACCATATGTAGATAATGGTTTGGTTTGGCCTATCCACAATAATGTCGAGACAACCATCGATTGAATTAACTAATTGAATAATTTATCAATAGAATAATAAATAATCCATCAATTAGGGAGTTTCTTTAATACGAAACGTAGGATTGTGGAGTAGACAAACATATTCATTATTTTAATCTCAAAGCTACTTACGATGAATTTTTGTAACAGGTGTTCTGGTATTTTAGCTTTGTTGATTCTCTCAAATTTCTTCAGCACTTTTACTGCTTTCTTCACTTTTCCTGTTGACGCTAACCAACTAAAACGAAAAAAAAAAAAATTCTGTGTCAAAAAACTCTGCGTGGTTTAAACATTGAATGGCCTTGAGAAGCAGTTCAGTTCAAAATGTCAGTAGCAACTTAGGGACTAGGTATCCAGCTAGGAAAGCAAAAATAATTATTAAATTAGTTATAAAGGTATGACATATGTGTACTATTACGAAGATAAATGCGTTTCTCTCAATCAACGAAAGAAAAAGATTACCAGGTATTCAGAACCTCACCTTGCACTTTCCGGCACAACCCACGGCGCACCCAGTATCAACAACATAGGTACCGATGACACCAGCAGCAGCATTCTCCAGTCTTTCAGCGCGTAAGCCATAACAGGCAAGAGTACTCCTCCAGTGCCGAAGAACAGAGCCATGGAGAGGTTGCTCACCCAGGAGCGCTGACTTGGACCCACGTATTCTAGCACTAGAATATAAATAGAAATAATTAGTTGATGGTTAATATCAGCATTGGCGTCTTTAAAAGTTAGGTCAGGGATTTTAAAAAAGATTGTATGGAAGATGCACTAAATTATAGCTTAGAATCCAAGATAAAGAGAGAAGTAAATCCAGATAGCGATGTCCATAAGCGAATAAATTCAAATTTTCGTACCTAAAATGTACATCATCATGAAGCCGCTGTCGTTAGACAATCCGACAAGGAACCGACAGAAGGAAAAGTCCCAGAAACCACTCGTGAACGCGCTGGCTATGCCTCCAACACACCCGATGAGATTTGATCCTGAAAACGAACGTCTTTGATAAGTTCCATAGAAAACAACTTACAAAGTTCTGATGTAATATTTTTTACCTAGACCAGCAAGTCTCAGTTATGAAGATTAGTTGTTAAGAATTATAGAAATCACACAATAAACACTTTATTCATTGACTTTAGACCTTTGGTATTAATTAAAAAGGCAATGTGGACTGGTAACAAACCGATAAGTGCAGGCACTCTCCCAATCTTGTCGCCCATCCACCCGAAGAACCCGCTGCCGATCAAAGAGCCCACGAAGAATAAAACTTGCGCTGTTGGGGCGTAACTTGACTTCTCGCATACCCATTCTCTCTGTAACCAAGAATTCGAACATGTGTATCACTAGTACGAGTATGTCTCAGTGAGACACAACCGCTTCCTGTGTCAAAGAAAAAATTGCCATTTTTGCCAGCCCCTTCGTCGTATTAGCGTCGACTTTGGAGGAGCGATCTACGATTGCAATTCAAACGTCTTTAGAAGGTGCTTAGGGATTTGCTTGGATAGACTATCATTTTTCGCCAGCAATACAGTACGCCAGTACATTTATCGTTCTCACCTCGCTAACAACAGTAGTATAAGGTATGTCGTCGTATAAGAACTCCCAGCCGTTTCGACACGGCAACGTCGGCGTGTCGGCGGCGGGAGGAGTCATGTTCGCGAGCACCTCCGTCCAGTTGGCGGCGAACACGGAGCAGCGGTCCCAGTCCAGGCCTGATGAGGCGCCGGGGATGGACAGATTCCGCCTGAGTAGATTATATTGGAAATATTACGACGAGGCATGGTTTTGTAGAGCCATTGCTACCAGTAGATTTTGTGAGAGTAGACTACATAAAATAGTTTAAATTAAAAGGAAGCAGGAACAATTTATTAATGTTATTGGCTCACCTCAGATCTATGTCCAGGTGCATCAGCTCTGGAACTCGACACCAGTGCTGCTGCGGCGTAGCAGCGACAAACATCTGTACTCCGTACACGAAGGAGTATATGAAAAATATGGGCATCATCATGAAGAACAGGTACCGCTGGTAGGTGCCCATCCCGCCCAGGTGCTCCAGGATCTGCTCCATGATATCATTTTCTTGGGCTGGCTGGTTGAGCAGACGTGCTTCCTGTTATGTAAGTAAGCCTTTAGCATAGAAACATAACATTGTAAATACCGATCCGGGTCTGCGTGCTTCATTTGCCACCACATCGTTGGTTCCTAAGGCCAGTTGATGGTCCAACGAGGACTACACGCTATTAGTATAACAAAAACTACATTTTATAGTTATACGCCACAACTCAATTATAAAAAGAGGCACCAGGAAATAAGTGTGTACCGAGGTTTTTCTGTTTACAAATGCCTTGTTAAATTTTTGACGATTGGTACTTCCATGATTTGGTAAATGTAAAGTTGTTAAAGTTAAAGTTGTGGAACATTAATTACGAGATAATATTTGGGATTCCCGCTCCTGTCCAGGCTTTCCGAATTTATGATAAAAATAACCTTACGTATATATATAAACGTATAAACCCTAAATAAATAGAAACAACTTTTCTTTTATGGGCAGTCGTATCCACTGTCCATGTATCGTGTGTTCACTCATAAGTAGAGAACATCAACATTTATTTAACCTCGCCTCGACGTGTAAACTTTCAAAAGTACACAAACTCACCGTAACGTTACAAGAAAATTAAATATTTAACCGCCTGTTTTAATAATAGATTCTTCCATAAGTTAACCAAAAGTTAACCGATAATTTAGAGACTGTGGAATAAATATAATTTTGTGGATTTTTTTAAAAGCTCTTGTAATGAAAACATCGTAGAAGGTCCAAGTCTATGTATAAGTATACAATAATATTATGCCTGCGCCGCGTTCTGTGAAGCATGGCGAATGCTTTCAAACTCAAACTTGATTGGTAAGTTATGTAGATAATGTTGTCAATTTGTAGTCATCACGTTACTTCATTAACATTCTTCTAAAATTCTAAATAAAAATTATATACTTTTGCAAATATTGAAAAGCTTTTACTAATTAACAAAACAATTGTAAAATAACAGGTTTGAATACGAACCTTAGCAAGTGAAGTAACGGACAGAGAAGTCACAGACATTTTTTCGTCTTTATAAACTTTGAACAACAAATAAATAAGTTACTGAGTAAAACACGACCATTCCCTACAGCAACACACGTGTTATGGGCAAATTATCTTTGGCGCTTTAATAGTTTTATCGTTGGTTTTTATTCAAAAAGTATTAGATAGCAAAGCAGGTGATAATTACGAGTGACGGAGCGGGCTTAGTCGATCAAATATCATAAGCGTGGTTTTTACGATTATAATAATGATAGTATTCAGCTCATAACTAGCCGTAATGGATTGAGAAAAGATTTTGCCGAATAATTATTGTGTAGTATTGTGTAATACTTTAGGACTATTAAAAGTTGTCTAACGAAGTGGAGCCGTTAGGTAGGTAAATTATAAATGACACAGTGAGTAAGTATTAGATTGATTTATTATCTAATTAGTAATTCTCTAAGTAAGTAGTAAGTAATTCTAAGTAAGTAATTCTAAACGTCTTTTCTATGCATGGTTATCAGCTCTGGCGCTCATGGCTACATACATTAATACGAGATTGACATTATCTGCATAAGACTTTTAGTTCAGTTTATAGTAAGTGCGAGCAAGTATCGGAAGTTCCATGTACCTAGATATTGGGTTTATAAAAAACAAATACCTTCATTGATACGTAAATCTGTTTGCAGGGTGTTAAGATAACAATTGCATGACTAATCAGCGATTGTGATAAAGTAACTACCAGATTCCAGTTTCAAATCTTGCCTCAATGAGTACCTAGGCTCTTATGTTTCTGATGCAACTCTACCTGGATACAACGACAGGTTTCCTTCAGTCTTTAAATAGCTGATGACTTGATCAGTTTTCAATGATAAGGAACATTGAGACGCTGCAAACCACGTGTTTTGGGTTAGCACGTTTTTTGTACAATGTGGTTTTCGGTCTAAAAGCTTACTGCAGTACGAGTGTTAGACAAGTCGATATTTGATCTAGACTGACGACGATTTAAATTTTCATAATTTTGTCGACGGTTGTTTCGTCTCCGAACAAAATTGTAAAAATTTAACGTTTTTGTAAAGTCGGTTTATACTTGCAATGCTGGTCTGTGTTTGTTACTCATTTAACGCGAACCTTCTTTTCAGTTCTTGTTGAGAAAATGGAACCTTTTACAGTATCAAAAGCTAGGAAAAGCTCACGTATCGCAGATACGGTACCACATTTATGTGACATAATGGACTTAGCGTAGCATAGCCCAGCGTAGCGTAGCCTGGAGTAGCTTGGCGTAGCGGAGCCTAGCATAAGGAGGCCGCGGAGCGGGTCAGAGAGGACGATGCCCGATCTGACCCGCTCCGGCGCAGACGGGGGAGCGAGGAGGCGGTTCGCCCGTCTCCTCGCACCTCTGCAGTGGGGTTGCCGGGAGAGTCGGGGGACTCTCCCGGCCTGCACGACCCCACACTGACTGTCTGGGGGGTGATCCTGGGGAACAGGGTCACCCCTAGGCGTGGGGGGCCCTAATCGGGCCCATCGCCGGGGCGAGGTGGCGATTGCTAACGCGACCCCACCTTGCCCCATCTCAGGCGGATGCCGAACACCCCAGTGGTTTTAATGGGTATGCCGCCGCAGGGCGGAGACTCCCACATAACCACCCTGCCTCCCCCGGGGCGGGCGTGGTATCCATAAAGGATTTCCACTGGGTAAACAAAAAAAAAAGCGGAGCCTAGCATAGCGTAGACCAGCGTAGCAGCTGTGAGCTACCCGTTGCTATAAAGCAGGCTGTATCTCTGGCTAGACTCAATTTTATCTCTCTCTATGTTGTAATAAATAAATATGTTAATAAATACGTAATAATTGAAAACGTTTGTATATAATGTATTATACAATAATAATGTATATTTTATTTCTTTTATAGATTGCCCTTATGCTATCAAATGTAATTCTATCTAGTCTTAGCTTTTATGTAATTTTTTTGGTGTGCGATATCGATAAAGACAATATATTGTACCTATTGTATTGTAGACAAGTCGAACTATCCAATTAGTTTGGTACGTAGGATAGCTAATATGTAACTTTCAGGGGTGGTTTTCATGGATACGAGATATGAAAACAGCTGGGTTAAACCCATCTGTTATCGAAAATTCCACTCAGTAAGGAAATGACACACTTCACACTATCGTTTGTAGTTTCTTTTTGTTATTTCACTTCATGATGACTAAATACGGTGTAATTATCAGTTTAATGCTACTCGAAGGTTCAATTACGTGACTTAAAGTTGATATATTCCTAATTACCTACAGGTATCAAGTACGATAGGTATACCTAAACATTTCATATCAAAGGTTAGTATAGAAGGTCAGGAAAATGAAAATTTGTATAGTTTGTACTATTCGATATTTTATTAACAAGTCTTAGCAGTATATAGTTACATAAGATTTAGAAAGTATGTGATAATTAACGACATTTCTATAATTAACCAATAGAAAGTATCATAAATAGTATCTAGATGAAACTTTTAAAGCTTAGGTAGGTATACCTAAACATTTCATATCAAAGGTTAGTATATATAGAAGGTCAGGAAAATGAAAATTTGTATAGTTTGTACTATTCGATATTTTATTAACAAGTCTTAGCAGTATATATTTACATAAGATTTAGAAAGTATGTGATAATTAACGACATTTCTATAATTGACCAATAGAAAGTATCATAAATAGTATCTAGATGAAACTTTTAAAGCTTTAGCCTAATCATAGTACAAAAATATAACTTTTGTTTATAATTTTAACAAATATAATTTTACATTTTAAATGTAACATAATTTAATTTTAATTGCATTTTGCGTTAGAGAGTCCAAAACTTTTTTCTGTAGCGTTAATTATTACAATTATTAAAGTTAGTCACACAATTATTTGCCCTGTTTTATATTAAAATCTAATTTTGAAATCACAACGATTAGGTAACTGTAGGTAAGTACTCAGTATACATAACTATCTAAACTATTAATCATTTTAATTTCATTATTGTAACATTTCTCTCTCTTGACCGTGACATCACCGGTCACTGGTCAGGTACCATGGTACTAATGCACAGTTAAGTTTGTACACCTTAGAAGGCGAGCTGTTTCTATCCAAATGTATAAATCTAAGTGTTACGTAATGAGAGCTTTATTATTTTCAGTCTTCCACTGAGGCACTTCGATGTCGTCTTTTTCTGCTTTCCTGCAAAGAGAAAAAAATATTTGTAAACGATGCACGGTGAATGAAATGTAGCCTACAAGTGTCCTTTTCTGTACCTCTGACGAAGTGCGAGCAAAATTTTATGAGTCAGGGACCGTTTTCTATAGTTAATCTAAAAGCTTCGTTAGGGCAGGTAGGCACATACATACCTACTTCAATTACTTATGCAAATGTATCGTGTCATGACGTATTTTTTGTAGTATGTAACGACATGACGTGGTGTGTCACGGCATAACATACGTCACTCGCGTGACACATGTCACGACACTAGCTGGTACTCAGAGCTGGTATTTTTTGTGAGAGTGCATTTGCTTGCATATACTCGTACTCGTATTAAGGTTTCCAGAACCGGTACCACGTGGACTTTTTGTACAATAAAATACCCGTAATTAAAAAACAAGATATTTGAAAATATTTTTAGAAACAAGCTTCTGAATTCTCTGTACTGTCATCCACAAAGTAAGTTACACAGGCATACAAAATTCAAGCTCAATCGGATTCAGTTTCAAGGTTTAGTCTAGAGGTATACTAATAAGGCAGACGGTACAGTCAGAGAGAGGCATATACCTGTGGCAGGACAGGATATAAAAGAAGCTGTAGATGGTGATGATGAACAAGGCTAGTTAAATATAAGCCAGTAATAAAATGAATACGCACCCGCAGAGCGCGTGGTCGCGCACGATGCGCTCCCCGTCGGCCATGGTCTGCGGCATGGCGCGGCCGCGCGTCTCCGGCAGCACCAGCGCCGCGCCGCTCGCCAGCAGCGCCACGCTGCCCAGCAGCAGCAGCGGCAGCAGCGTCCATATGCGCTCCTGAGGATATCGGTTTCTATGAAACTTGTCGCTTTCCCATGTGGGACACTTTACGGACCTGCTGGTTTTGTGGAACGAGTGGCTCGGCGATTCCGCTAATTAGATAATGGCAGAAAAAAATGATAATTGGAAGAATAGAAAGAAAGTAATATATAATTTCATCTAAACGGCTAATAGAATCTATCTACTGGCAAAACCTTAAGCACTTGCGTAAGTTACATGTAAACGTATGTGATATCACGGCTATTTTGTGCTGAAAGCACACTTATCTAGTCACTTCGAAACATCTTCGAAGATACATAAAACGTTTTGTTATCGACAGCGGCTCCATCCTCAATCATGACGGTAGTTTATCAAAACCTGAAGAAGCAGTTCCATGTTCTACAAAATAATGACGTTACAGTGGATCGTTTCATGTCGCCGGTGGATCCGTGAGTCCGTGACTTACCGAGAACACGATGAAGGGCGACAAGGCCGTGGCGATGTACCCGCTCATGTGCAGCACGCTGGAGCCGAGCGCGCGCACGCCGGTCGGCAGCAGCTCCGTGCCCCACTGGATCACGGCGTTGTACGACATGTTGATGAAGAACCGCGCCATTATCGCCAGCACCGTCACCGGGACTCCTGGACGAATACATGGGGATGACATTAAAACTGAGTCTCCCATGAAGGATGGAATTCAAATTTCTTGGTGTTCCTTGATGTTGGGGACGGAAATCCTCTAAATATTCGAATTTCTTGGTAATGTCGAACCTTTGATATCCCTTTGATGTTTTATCGGAAGTGAACCATTTAAATATACATTGGTCTATTCTATCCTGCCCAAGGTGAATTTAAATCAAACTTTTGTCATATTTTTTTTGAACAGGAATAACTAAAAGTAAGGAATTACCTTTAGGCACAAACATGGCTACGATTATTAGAATTCCAGCTGTGGCAAGAGGTCCACAGGTGAGTGATCGTCGACCCCATCTGAAATTAAAGAAATAACATCATCTCAGTACTCCATATCAAGAGTCAAAAATTCAAACCATCGAACTTTCTGGTACACCATCCCCCATTAAGAACAATCATTACGCTAGTAGAGGCAGGTCTTACCTATCCAGCACCAGAGCCAGTAACGTTACTGATGGTATCTCCGTCGCTGACGTCAGCGTAAATGTTATAAAGAAGTCCAGCCCGAGGCTTTCCGACATCCGCACCAAGCCGTCGAAGATGACAGCACATGCCATGTACACAAACACCATCAATATCATGGTTATACGAAGTGGCGCACTTTTCAGTAGAGTTATAATGGTCTCATTAGATTTTTTCGTTTGACGGCTGGTCACCTGAAATTAGATTAAACCCGAATGAATTCTTGGTATTTTATTATCTTGCCTGTCATTTTGAGATTTTGATTTCTTCAACTTTAGGTGTTTTAATTGGTTGTAAAGTTGTAATCTCATTAAGATCTACGGTACAGATACAAACTGTTATATACTTACAATGAAATCTTCCAAGACATCTTCAGGAATTTTGGTGTTGTTCACTCTCTCAAACCTTTTCAACACCTCAACAGCTTGGTTCACGCGCCCTCTGGTCAGTAACCATCTGAAATTAATAGATTGGTGAAATTGAAAAAAGATAGGAGACATTATCAAATCTCACAAAAACCCGATTATTATTTCGAATGTACGAAATTAGCATGACGAATATTAGCGTGATTGTAGGTTCAAAGTCGCAAAATGATAATTCTAAAATGGTTTGGACGCAACATTAGTATTCTAGTAACGCTCTTATGAACGTGACCAGACTAGACCAGGCGGATAGCATAGGTAGTTCTCCACACATTAAAAAATTGGATAAAGGGATGGGCAAAAAAATAACACAAGGTCCATGGTAGAATTATTCGTGTATGCAATCTCACCTAGCACTCTCCGGCACTACAATAGGCGCAGCTAGCACGAAGCCCATGGGCAGGGAAGTCAGCCACAGCAGCTTCCTCCAGTCGGACATCCAGAGCGCGAGCCACGGCAGCGCGAGGCAGCCGCCGCCGAAGTACAGCGCGATCGACATGTTGGCCACGAACGTGCGCTGCCGGGGACCCACGTACTCTAGCACTGGAGATGAAGATCATTACAATGAGTAGTGTCATATTTGTAACTCTTTGGTAGACACGCATAGGAATGTAGGCTACATGACAAACTCTGTCTGTAGTTCCTAACTATGGCCTGGCCTAATTAATGCTAGGCCTACAGTTGTCTAATCTTCTTAACCTTATTCTAAACCTAGTATAAATTATCATAATAGTCCATTGGTAACTGGAGTGACATACTCACAGAGACTGATGTGGGGTCACTGCAACAGTTAGAGATAGGCGACCGGAATAAGGCTTATCAGGCGCACCCTTCTAGTTGTTTCACCACATTGAAAAAGATTACAACTTCCCAAAATATTATCTACATACCCACAGAGATGCACGTTCCGATATGGGCTCTATCATATAATGTGTAAATGTTGTCATAGTTACCTACCGATAAAAATCTGTGGGTAATTCACACGGAATTAGATGATAACAAAAAAGCCCCATCTTTAATAGTTAAATGCAACTTTTTTGATAAGATAACAAAGATGGTCTCAGCACAATGAAATGTATACCTATCGGTATTAAAACTCAGGCCATGTGTTTCGAATGAAAGCCAATACGTTACACCGCTACAAACCAGTACAGAACGATTGCATTGCATTGCTGACCTACTTATAAACAAGTACTAGCATTCACGTCGACTCAGGCTGTGCTTCCTCTGCATTTACATTCATGACCCGATTCAATATTAACCACAAATCACCGACGAGCCTGCCTTGAAGCTTACGGTAGAAGACCATGGCCTGGCATTGCAATTTTGTATAAGGAAAGATCATTTAGTGTGACCTTTGGTAATGCGGATCTTAAAAGGGTCTTTTCAACTTCTCATTGCCTGTTTATTATGCTATCGCCGTATTCGCCGTGTTACATACACAACAATTCGTTAACCTTAGGTGTCACTAAAACTTGGTTTATTGCATAGACATGACATTTGACGACTCATGATCAACATCTTAAAGTGCCTACGATATATACCTACAGATATGTTCAAGTGGTCATCAACTATTTTTTTTTACGTTTCATTAAGTCATTACCATACCTACGAGTACCTACTGCTATAATTATAAATAGTTTTCAACATTTAATATTGGTCTTAATATCTCATAAGTTGTAAAAAGTAATTTAGTCACAACAGAAAGATCACCCACGTATCATTCTGTTTATAATGTTCTATTAATTTATTGCTGAGTTAAGAAGATGTTGCGCTCTAGATATATTGACTACCTTGACAAGCCCGGGTAACGTTTTCCAGTATAACTTTGTAATTTTCAAAAAGCTCTGAAAAGTAACAACTAGAACTGACTATAACTTTACCTAGAATGTACATCATCATGAAAGCGTTGTCGAAAGCCATGCCGACGAGCAGTCTGCAGAACGCAAAGTCCCACAATCCAGTTGTGAATATCGTGGCAATGCCTCCGATGCAGCCAATCATGTTAGACCCTGAAAGGTAATAAAAAAACAAGTTTATAATTAAATCTGAGATGAAAAGTAGTCCACCGTTAACACTCAATATTGTATCCCAAGCCAACTATACAGGGTTATAAGAAAAGGGTATGCTAAGCCGAAAAGAGCTCATAGAACTCATCATTATGAACAACTTTTACTATGGGACCAACCTCCAAAAAATGTCAATGACACTCGACAAAATATGTGGAACACCTGGTTTTTATCCAAGTCAAAATTTTTAACTTAACTTAAGCTAGGATAATATAATATCATCTCGTATCAAACCAGATTTAATCAATTCGTCATCTCATCATCCGCTTTTCCACCCACTACTGAGTTTGGGTATCCTCTTCAGCGCGCTATCTTGACCTGTGCCAGTCTCATCCACTGCCACTGAGAAAATAGTGTTGTGTTAAACAACACTATTTTATTGTTTTTTTTTTCATGTTTTAACAAAACCTAACCTAACCAATTTTTTTCTAGAAGCAATTTGGATGGCAAATGATGGGCTTTACAATGATGATAACAAATTTTAACACAACACTATTTTCTCAGTGGTATAGTTTTAGACCCACCATACCACCAGGGGTATGGCCAGTGGTATGGTGGGTCCGGCACGCCTTCCCACCTTTTATGATTTAATCATTTATCTAGTAACAGCTTAGATCCGTTTCAAAGTAAAAAAAAAACATAAATAACGAGGTATTGATCAGTGACCACCACATCTAGTGACCACATAAAGAAGTAGAGTTGCTAAACAAGACGGCAACTTATAAGTATAACTTAATAGTAAATCTGCAATGGGTTTATTATGCATAAATTTTATTGATTGGCGAGTAATTACTGCAATATGCCTCGATTGGCTAGCTATGCCTTGATCAGCAAAAAACCGTACGCGTAGTTAAAGTACGACCAACTTGTATGTGGCGTTAGTGTGGAGCCATCATCGCATTTTTATCATAAATATATATAGCTTCCCATACAAAATGTTAGTTCCTTTCATTTAACTACCTCTACAGATATGTTTGTCATTCTGATAAATATAATCGACGTAATATAGTGAGAAACCTTGGTCATTGATGTTAGTTTCTCTAGCGAAAAAACAAGTTTTTTTAACAAGTTTTTAATTTTGTGGCCGCATAATTGTCTGGTTTATTTATAGATGCGAAATCTTCGGGGGTGTGGCCATGTGGTGTCAAACGAACACATGAGCTATAATTAGAAGGTATCGACCTTCTATTTCTATTTCTAATTATGTCTATCGATATAAATAGTGATTCCTAGCGAGCCCTCGATCAAATTATGCTTGGATATGCAAATGCATGTTCATTGACCCGAGCAACAGTTAAAAGTTCATGAATAGGTATGGCACGATTACGTAAATGTAAAGAACAGAGCAAAGATTATTTTTTGTAAAAAGAACGTGTTTTTAGATTTTTATTTTCTGCAGGACATGATTTTATGGCAAATCGAGTCTGATCACTGGGGATTCTAATTGAATCTGTATAGATAAGATTAACACTAAGAATTCAGTGTGGGATGGTGTTATGGGAAGGTAGTTCATAGTCTGGGTAAATGATAAGTAGGTATTATTGTTAGTATATTCAATATGTTTATATGTTTATTACGTATTGAAATAAAGGATTAAAATATAAATATAAAAGAATGTTGCGGAGCAATCTTCACGTCACCAGTCGCTTAGTTCAAACTTGACGCGGCCACGACGCATGCGTAGTACTCTCGCGCATCGGCGCGGCCGACTTGTCAGCAGCGGTTTGCACATAGGCGATGAGCGTTTTTACTCCTATACAGGACTCCCTACATTACTCCCTTCCAGAGACTGTTCCTACAGTCGATAGTAATCTGGGAATCTTACTGTACGTCCAGTAGGCGTTGGTTGCGTATGTCTACTAGAAGACCGTAGAACTTTAGGAAATCAGCTCCAATGATAGCCTTCGTGACGTCACCAACGATGAAACGCCATGGAAAATTGCGTCGTAATCCCAAGTTTAAATCCAGGTTAGTGTATCCGTACGTGCTGATAGAAGTACCGTTAGCAGCAGAAAGTTCGAAGTCAGATTTCGAACGACGCTCTTGTAGTGAACGTCGAGGGAAGACACAAACGTCGCTTCCTGTATCGACAAGAAATTGCATCTTCGACCGACGATCTACGACGAACAGGCGACCAGACGAGTTGGGACGGTCGTTTGTCGCCATTACCGACCTCCCTGAGAGTTTCCCGCCTGATAATTACACGGCTTTACGCAGGTCTTTGCTTTCGATCCATACTTCCAGTGGTACCAACAGTTCGGGAACTTTCTGTAGTTGGAATCAGATCTGCTTCCTGGGCGGCTGCGACTTCTTTGGCGGGTCTGTGGGCGAGATTGACGATCCAGCAGTGTCTTCACCTGCCTGCGAAGCTCGGCTATTTCAATGGTCATAGCGTCTAGCGATGAACCAGGTGCAGTTGCAGCTGATACTTGCGGTGTGGCAGGCGCGATATCTTGGATTCGATCTGCCAAGTCGGATAGTACTTCCAGTGACGCCGTCGACTGAGCGGCTATCACCGTCTGTACGCTGCGTGGAAGTCTACTCGTCCAGATGGTCGTAATGAAATCTTCTGGAACGTTCGGTCCCGCTAGGCTTTGTAAATGCCTGAGGAACTGTGATGGTCGACGATCTCCTAATTCTTCATGCATGAGAAGTTGTTTAACTTGCTTCTCACGTGAAGCACTCAGGCGTTTGATGAGCTCCGTCTTCAATTTTTCATATTTTTCCGTCGGTGGAGGGGATATAATGATATCCTTCACCTCCTTCGAAAATTGGTGGTCAAGCTGTCCTATGACATAATTAAACTTCGTCGCGTCAGATGTAATGTTCGACACTGCAAACTGCCCTTCGACTTGCGCGAACCATATCTCGGGCTCTTCTGGCCAGAAGGGTGGGACGCGTATCCCCACTCTAAACAGCTCGGTGGAGGCAGTTGGAGCACTTTCTGCATCTTTCCACGATGACGTCATTTTTACGTCAGCGAAAATTTAGAAAATCGCTATTAGCTTATGGCTTGTACCACCATAGATTTTTACAAACGGAGATATTTCAATTCACCCAAACTATAATTTTCCCAAATTGTTTTCCAATTAGCACACTTGAAATGTTTTATTATGCACTGTTTAGGACACTGAAAATGTTTGCATTTGTCCTAGACTCACTTTTCAGTTCATAAGAGGGGTCACCAGTTATGGGAAGGTAGTTCATAGTCTGGGTAAATGATAAGTAGGTATTATTGTTAGTATATTCAATATGTTTATATGTTTATTACGTATTGAAATAAAGGATTAAAATATAAATATAAAAGAATGTTGCGGAGCAATCTTCACGTCACCAGTCGCTTAGTTCAAACTTGACGCGGCCACGACGCATGCGTAGTACTCTCGCGCATCGGCGCGGCCGACTTGTCAGCAGCGGTTTGCACATAGGCGATGAGCGTTTTTACTCTTATACAGGACTCCCTACAGTGTGTAAATGCAATAAAGAAGCGTGCCATTTTAATTCAACAATATGTTCAAATCCAAATTAATTTCCCGAGAGGATCCGTTCCGTGAAGGAGAAATCCTCCAAAACATACGACTTCAAAGAGCTAAATAAGCCGAGAAAATAATTTGGCTCCTTCTTGATTCCCTTAATTAAGTTATACTCAGTCTACCCAGACTGTTTCCTTGTTTTCTAATAAGTGCCTACCTAACCTGGATACCTAGTACCCATACAACGTCCATGCAATCATTGCTAAGTAACAGTTCTTACCAACCAAGGCGGGCACGCGTCCGAAGCGGTCGGCCATCCAGCCGAAGAACAGCCCTCCAATGAAGGAGCCCGCGAAGAAGACCGCCTGTGCCGTCGGAGCGTACCCGGCGTACTCGCACACCCAGCCTCGCTGGAATATCACACAAGATAGTTTTAGGTGAGTAATATTCAAATGTTTACTCTATTTTGGACTTCCAGGACCAAAATTCAACTATAAATTGAAATTCCACTACAACTAACAAAAGAAGGAAATAGAAATCAGTGAAACGGTACAACCCTGGGTTGCTTAAAAAAAAAAGAGTGAATAGGTATTTCCTAGGCAAACGTGCTACAGCTTCGACCAAATCGTTGCTTAATTCCCATCCGGTGCGATTGTGGACAAACGCATTTAAAGTTTGTTGTAAAAAAAAACCAAATTCCCTTCAAAGTGACCTTCAATTTCGGTAATAAACTCGATCCATGATTTGGAAGAGTTAGATCTGTTAAAAACGTTTCATATATTTTCAAGCACCTATACCACAACTTCTTATCTTTCAAGAATGGGAAGTTAGAAGAAAGTTGAACGCATTTTTGCTTCACTGACGATAACTTTGTGGTAAATTGTTCCCAGCTCGAACATCAGAAATTGGTGTAAATCAGGGTTCTAGCATAGAACCTAGATCGCACGTTCTCACCTCGCTAACAACAGTGTGGTACGGGATGTCTGTCAGTTCGAACTCCCAGCCGTGCTGGCACGGCACGCGCGGCGTGTCGGCGTCGGGTGGCATCAGGCTCAGCAGCACCTCGCTCCAGTTGGTGCTGAACGTGGAACACTTGTCCCAATCGCTGCCCTCCGCCGCCCCTGGCGCCGTAAGATTACGTCTGTAATATCGCGCTGAACTTAAATAGGTTTTGTTCTAATCTATCAGGTTGCCATTATTGTGGCTTGCGTTTCCGAAATCAATGTTTTCCAATCTTTGCAAAAGCAAAAGTGTTGGATTGTCATTCCCATACATCGTCTTAATTTTCTATAGCGTTTGATCATAGATTGAAAATTTCTGGGGCTGCTTATTATTACCACAAATCTTTGTTATTGACAACATTTTATATTTTAAACCAAGCTTCTTGGACTTTGTCTCTGAATTTGACTCCCTTGTCTTACAAACTCGAACTGAGATCTTTGCGCGAGAAAAAGGCATCCAACCGGTTTTAAGACAATTAGGTAACATTGGCAAAAGCGTGTCCTCATCTACACACGACGTGCGCAAAATACCTAACATAAGAAGATTACTCGTAGGTATATACGAATCAAAACATTGGGTATACGGCTACGTATACACGCAGTACAGTATACACTATACAGTAGGTACACTGCATCGTTTAACTAGGCCTGATAAGTAATTGCTAAGGAAGAATTGATTAACAGCTTGTTTTTCCAGGCAAGTGATATTGATCAATAACTACCGAGTAACTACCTATAGTCGTTAATACCATATCGTGTGAAGTGGCACTTATCTGTCTTTTGTAACGGCCTAAATCAAAAATCTTATCATACAATCAGTTTGAAGGTCATATACCTACGCATAGTAATGATTTTATACATGACCATGAGAAACAACGCAACGAGAAAAGCAAATATTTTTTTAATCCAATTAGCCATTTCCCAGAAGATCTTGTACAACCCTCCTCTGGGGCACAAAATCAGCCTAAATTCACGAAAATTTAACGCTGCTACATTATCTCTGTTTAATCCCACCACCTACTTTCTTTTGTAAACCTTACCAAAGCTCGGCTAGAGCTAGAGCTGCTTTACTATTCTAGTCCCTACACACTTAGGTCATGTCCTACTCAGACAGACCCAGGCAGATCGTAATTGTGGATTGCGACACACACGGATACGTCGAATTATTTGACTGATGGTAGATGGATGCATGTGCGTGACAGTACTTAAGTGCTTACCTCATTGCATTTCCAGTTCTTTGTCAACTATAGACACCTACCTATGTCTTATTATCAATGTTGCAATAGGCTGAAGCGGAAGTCCAATAATGTGCACTACGGCTGGTTAGCTAGTCGGTCAACTTATCTAAGTAGGTAGGTAAAGGAGCAACGCCCAACATCGAAGGGGTCTGCGACGTAAGATAGACAGTTTGTTTGAACTTTGTCGGTCCTAGCACTCCTTAGCTCATGGAAAATGAAATGAAACTGGATTAACTTTCTAAACAAATATTTTGAATATAGTATATGATATCTTGACATCCCTGCACGAGCCACATGTGCTCCTGATACAAATTGTATCAAAATGTTTTTAAATATTTATGTTATTCGAACGGAAACACAGTGGCCTGTGAAGCAGTTCCACACTGTCCTCCAAACCGGCAGTATTAGGTACCTCAGTTCCATATCCAGATGCTCGAGCTCCGGCACCCGGCACCAGTGCCGCTGCGGCGTGGCCGTGATGAACATCTGCACGAAGTACACGAAGGCGAAGAAGAAACCGAATGGCAGCATCGCCACGAACAGCAGCTTCTGGTAGCGCCCGAACTCGCCCACGTGGGACAAGATGTTTTCAAGCCCGTCGACGTCATTTTCCGTCGTCTTGTTAAGGGCTTCTTTTGCATCCTGGAAAAAAGTAAATGTATGAGACTTCATCCTTCCTCCTTTTTTGAGATTTTCTGCGTACGGACAAACATTGACAGTGCAGAACGGCTTTGTCGCTTAGCATAAGATAGATGATAGAAGAAATTCCTTTCTTCTATCATCCCCGCCTGGCGAAGTACCACATCTTTACCAGTTATTCTACCGCCAAGCAGTAATGTGCAAACATTACTGTGTTCCGGTTGGAAGGGCATTGTTTCCAATGAAATTTTTGTTGCAAATAGGAGATTAAAGACATCTTATATCTCATGGTGGCAAACATGACATATAACATGAGGCGACCGATTTGCTCGTTACAATAGCATAAAAAAAACTTCGCCAGGATGGCCAGGAAGACCAGATGATGATGAAAATGTAACTTCCTCAAAGTACGAATAGCTTCGTCGACGTATCCTACCGACCTGTAACATCATTCTTGAAGCAGATATCAATAGCCCGCAGCTCACAGGCATATTAATTTGAACTGATCTATAATATCCACGTATCTGGTCAATTCTGGTCAGGACAAAACGACTCAGGTTTACCTGTTCGTTATATTTCCGCGAAAGAATAAAACAACCGAATCCCGATTGCTATAAACACTACCTGTTATACCTGTATCTACCCGGAAGTAAAGTTATCCCACCTTTTAATGTTATGTACTTGGTTTAACCATGAAATGAATAATCATTCACGAGGATAATGGATAACTATTATCCTTTATCCGTCCCGAGTATAGTAAATATTTTGGAAATACCTGTTTAGATACTACTATAGCATACTACAGGTAGGTACAGTACTGGTTACCTGTTTGTGCTGCTTGTCGTCAGTTTTTGCATGCATTTGAAGCATCTACAAATACATATACATAATCATACTTCAAAATAGCACATGATTTGATATTAAAATCACCCACAAGACCCTATGGCGGCATATATATGTTACCTTACACCTACAATAGGCTAGTTGCCTTTTGATTGATTGTTAATTATTATACCTTAGTATCCATTATACATGGCAAAAAAATATTTTTTTGAAAATATATCGAGTTTCAATTTTTATTTCGCATTTAAAGAACTGACATTTAATTTCCCCCGAATTCCAATTTTCTATGTTCCAAACGATCCACAAATACGAAAAAAGTGGCTAACACTTGCGTGGAGGAATGATGCTCACTGTTTGTCAACTATAACAAGAATGTATTTTTGTGAAGATCATTTTGATGTATTTGTTTGACACAGTCTTAGCAATCTAAATATAAAAAAAAACTGATAATTTTCCTAGTGGTAAAACAATAACAAACTAATTGAGGTTAGGTATTTTGTTATGATTTGGACAATATTTTGATAAATTTATAGTCCTAACACACACGTTTTATTGTTATAGTTGCCAAATGATATGCTTAATTATACCGAGTATCATATTATGGGAAAAGTATCACAAGTCCGCTTGAAACCAGGATGTACTCCAAGTAAATTTGGAAGTCAAGAAGATAGGAAAAAGCGGACATGCAACAGCACAGAACGATCATACATATTGAAAAAACAGAGAATGACGACAATAGCAGAGTACACCTTCATCTCCATTTTCTCCATAGATGAAACCATTAAAAAGTCATATCCTTCCGTCTCCAACTTAACCAAAGTTAAAACATTAGTGATGTCAAGTGATGTTTAGCACGGCGTGACGTCATATTTTCTGATTGGCGTTCACTGTCACGTGACTCAATGGCTATTTTTTAAGATTTTTTTTTCTAAAAATATTAATAATCTTTAATTATTTTTAGTAAATTGTTTTATTTTTTGAAATCTGCGTATCTTAATTCATAATTAGAAACGCTATAATCCATCCGATTCATTCTTAGTGGAAACAAGCCTATTTAAAAACTCATTTTTTTCAACCTATGTCATTTTCAACCAACCTTACTTTTTGAAATTATCTATACTATATCTATATTCTATATAATATATATAATAAATAATATAGAATAAAGAAGTAAAGTTTGTGTGTTTGTATATTTGTTAAATTGTAAGGGGTAATCTCGGGATCTACTGAACCGATTTTAAAAATTCTTTCACCAATAGAAAGCCACATTATTGCTGAGTGTCATAGGCTATATTTATTACCTAAAAAAATTAGGGATCCTTACTAAAACTTCAATAGTGTAACCCAAGGTGTAAAAAAATTATCCATAAAATGTCTTTCATCGCATACGCTGCGGAAACTATTGATGATAGACCTGAAAAATGTTCTATATAAATAATAATTTAAAAAAAATCTACTTATTACCCGCATAAAGACGCATTTAATCTACGTTTATCTCAAAATGTTTAAAAAATGAATGTCCACCCGAGCGAAGCCGGGATGGGCCGCTAGTTGATTTGTAAAGAGGAAAAGATAAATCCGATGTAGCTGAAAATGTAGCCTTGACACTCCGGAATACTCCGGATACAAAGACGAGTCTAACGACAACGACACTTCGCAATTCAAAATCGTTTAGGCAGTAGGAGGTCACAAATGTCTGCACTATTACCTATCTATTATATTTCTGTGACATGAGTTTCTTCATACTTAAATACACATTAAAAAGTTCAAAAAACATATCTGCCCCTCTTTCTGGAAGTGTGCAAAAAGGCAAAAACCAAATTATTTCTCAAATCATAAAAATCAAATAAATAATAAAGATTTTTATGCAAAATTGAATGTATCGTTTACTTGTAATGTAACTCAATCATGCTAAATTGTCTGAACTAATTTGCGTGAAATGTGCTCGATGGAAAAAATCAAATCGGAAAATGTGTTTTATATTTACAGTAAAATACAAGAGCTTGGAATTGGTATAAACGTTTGTTTAACATAAACTTCATCATTGCTGATATTAGAATCCACTTTATTTTTTACTTGGTCTATGACTGCCAGATGGCTAAATGAAGCATTTTGCTTCCAAGGTTTTCTAACGTAGTATAACATGTTGTTTATTCTAACATACGAATAGGTACCTCTTGTGCATCAATGGTTTATTTTTTACATTACAGGAGCGTGCATTATGCAATTAATGCATTATGAAATTACAGGGCAAATAGGAGATTAAACAACTTATATCTCAGGGTGACGAGCGCAGTGCTGTGCCACGCAGGGTCTTGAATTCTGCGAGTTCAAATTCTGGGTGGCGCAGACCTGTTATGGGCAAACGTGACGTTTAACATCAGGCGAGCGATTTGCTCGTCTCGTCACTCAATTACATAAAAAAAATGCATTTTTATTGCAGATTACTCGACCGTGATGATGATTGAGATGACTTTAAAAATAAATATAGGTAGTTACCTACAATCATTCTTTGAATAGATCATATTTTTTTATGAAAATTTTCAAACCTAACTAGGTTCTCTACTTTAATTGCTATATACAAGTTGATGTTGTAATTATGCTGTAATTAAAATGTATTTTTAGTCATAGATAAATATATCTACTACTGTAAAATAACTATCAAATACAAGACGTGCATAAATGGCACATCGGAGCAAACCCAAAGAATAAAGGTCCTAGCCTCGACCCTGGCTGGGATGAATATTTATTATAAATCCGAACTCGCGACAAATTACTGATAAAAATGTGATATTGCGTCGTTAAACAACTATCTACACTAAATGATTAAAAACTTTAAATCCACAGTCTATTTATCAAGGATACAAACATGCATTCCGGGTGAAAATGCAAGATAAAGCGATTAAAAAGTTAAGATTTATAGAAGAAAAATAACCTTTGTCCAGAAGTGGGATAGTCAGGCACCACGTAAATTGTTTACGTTGATAAGGATTTGCACAAGTTAGTAAACAAAACTGAAGCTTCTGTTGTTGTATCAAGTGACCAATGCAGATTTGCACCAGGCAAATGCATCGTAAAACAAAATTTCAAAAACAACTAATATAGTAGTGCCAAAAAACAGCAGTCATATAGAAAGTACACCTACCTCGAAATGCTTAACATCTCCCCTGACATCAGTCAGTGATCCCTTCATTTCAGCGACTCACTTTGGCTTATAAACACAATAATCACGCGGCGCGTTTACCCCGGCCGACCATTGATTAGGAACTGAATGGCCGGATTCGGTCTTATATATCGAAAAACATTTGATAAAAAATATAGACTCAGCTGCAGCAAAATCGTACCTACTGGAACCTCGTGACGGATGTGAAACCCCCAACACATGGCTTTATGCGATTATCTGTAGATAAGACAATTAAGTAGGTATTTTTATCATTTTATATCTATTAATTAAGTAATTTTAATAAAGACAATTTGATTGCGCATTCACCGTTTTTTCCTTAGAAACTACCTACCATAATTGATAGGTTCTTTATTTATCTATAGGAGATATTTAATCTAAACCATTTATACTCTCCGTAGTGTCATTGTACGATAATAATCCATAAGTTGTTGAAGTTATTTATTGCTTAATACTACCTTTATCTACACATCCAAGTTGGCAATACGATAAAAAATTGTATTCATTGCGTAATTTTGTATCAAGCAATTACTGGAACAACTAATGAAATTAAATTCACACTTTTGCTCAAAAGGTTACTAAATTCCACAAATGAAGTTAATAACCCTTGCTTTTGTCACGCACCTAGAAAGGGACTAATGTATTTCCGAACCTACTGTATTTCCGACGAGAACCTTTTTTTTTTTTTTTTTTTTGACGCGGGGTAATGCACTTACGCATCCCCCACCCGCCGGGGGAGACGAGTGGGGGTATGTCGGACTCGACACCGGTGAAGATGGTGGGTACCGGTGCCCATACCGACTAAAACCCCCGCGGTGAGCAGTCCGCCGCCATTGTGGAGCGAGATGGGGGCGCTTTAGCAATCTCCATCTCGCTCCACGGCGGCAGGCCCGGATCAGAACCGGGCCCCAGTCGCCGAGGGAGGGGACGGCCTTGCTCACCAAGGCCGCCCCCCAGACGTGTGGAGCCGGTGCAAGCCGGCGGAGAGTCCCCCGACCCTCCGCCAGTGGCCCCACTACGGAGAGGTAAGGAGGCGAGCGAATCGCCCCCTTCTCCCTCCCCGTCGTCTGCGTCGGAGCGGATCAGAGCGGGGATCGTCCTCCCTGATCCGCTCCGCGGCCTCCTTCTGCGACATTACCGCCTCGCAGAAGGAGGCCACGGCCTGCCACGATCTCTCGTTGCGGAGCATCGCCCTAACAACGCTCGGCAACGAGAGATCTCCGCCCACGATTGCTGTAAGCGTGTGCCGCTGCGGGCCCCATGCGGCACACGCCTCCAGCGTGTGGAGCGCCGTATCCTCCGGCGCTCCACACTCGTGGCAGGCCGGAGTCGCCTCCCGTCTCGCGATCTGGTGCAGGTACTTTCCGAAGCACCCATGCCCGGAAAGCACCTGCACAAGTCGGAACGACAGCGACCCGAACCGCCGCCGCATCCACCCCCGGAGGACCGGTCGAATGGCCTCCACCGTCCGCTGACCTGGGACCGGTGGAGCCAGGTCCTCCGTCCACCGCCTCAACATGGTGGCCTGCGCCTGCCTCCGCATGCGCTTCACCTCCTCCCATGCTGGGGGCTCCCCGCGGGATCTCCTCGCCGCCACGAAGTGGTACACTTCGGCGAGGATCTCCGCTTGGAGCTCCCAGGGGGGATCCCCGGCTAGGACGCATGCGGCCGTCCAGGACACCGTCCGGTACCCGCGTATCGCCCTCGTCGCGATGACCCGCTGCGGACGTCGCAGCAGGGCCTTATTAGCACGACCGAGGGCGTCCGCCCAGACCGGTGCCCCGTACATGGCCATACTCCGGATGACCCCGGAGTACAGCCGACGGCATATGGCGCTAGGGCCACCCACGTTGGGCAGCAGCCTCCCCAAAGCGGCGGCGGCTCCCAGGACTTTTGGGGCAAGCTGGACGAAATGTGCCCCAAAAGTCCACCTCCCGTCCAGGACGAGGCCCAGGTACTTCATCTGGGCCCCGACCCGGACCGAGACCCCGTCCAGGTTTACCCGCGTACCTGGAGGGGGTCCCCCCCGAGGCCCGTGGAACAACAGGGCCTCGGTCTTGGAGAGGGCGACCTCCAGTCCCAGGGCACGGATACGGTCGACCACCAGGGCTGTTCCCATCGTGGCCAACCGCACCGTTTCCCCGAGGTCCCTCCCCTTGGCTACGACGAGGGTGTCGTCGGCGTAGCACGCGACCCTGATGTTGGCGGGAAGCGTGCCACGGAGCACCCAGTCGTAGCCCACGTTCCACAGGAGCGGTCCCAGCACCGACCCCTGTGGAACCCCGCAGGAGACGCGACGGCGCCTCAAGCCGTCGCGTCCTTCCACCAGGACCTCGCGGTCCTGGAGGTAGTCGGCCAGCAGCCTCCGCAGATACAGGGGCACTCCGTGGTACCGGAGCGCCTCCTGTATTGTTCCGTGCGGGAGGCTGTTGAAGGCGTTGGCGATGTCCAGCGAGACGGCCAACGCCTTACCCCCCTGGCCGACTGCATCCTGCGTCCACTCCTTGAGCCAGAGCAGGGCGTCTATCGTCGACCGCCCTGCCCTGAACCCATACTGGGCCTCGGATAAACCGGGCCCAGTCCCCTCCAGGTGCCGGATGACACGGGAAGCCACGACTCTCTCCAGCAGCTTTCCCGTGTCATCCAGCAGCACGATTGGCCTGTATGCGGAAGGCGACTCAACGGCACGTCCCTCCTTCCGCAACAGGCACAATCGGCCGTCCTTCCACAGCTTCGGGAACTGTCCTGACGTGAGGCACGCGTCGAACAGCTCCCGAAGCCGACCGCCCAACTCCCTGAGGGCGATCCTCAGGACCCGTCCCGGGATCCCGTCCGGACCCGGGGCCGTCTTGCCGCGCAAGTGGCTGACGGCAACCTCCATCTCCGCTTCCGACACAGGCGGGATGGAGGCCGGGTCCAACTCTTCCGTGGAGGACGGCTGCGCCATCGCCGGCGGGGTGTGGAGAGGGGGATCAGGAAATAGCCCCTCCAGCACCCTGCCTAGAAGCTCCGGCTCCAGGGACTCCGCGACTGGGGGCGTCTGGCCCCGGAACTTTTTCCGGGCCGCCAGGTACGGACGCCCCCACGGGTCCCTGTCTTCCGACGAGAACCTAGAGTAACTATGAACTACGTTAATCGTCATCTAGTAAGTAGTAAAGGTAATTTATAATTTTCTTCTATAATATTTAAATAAGCTTGTTAGCCATCTATTTGGTATTTACCTAAATACTTATCAATTTCTCATTCTCATCATTCGATAACGGGTAGCATTATTAAAAGATGAAATAATTTAGGTACCTACTTACCTACGTAATTTGCTAGCCACAGCAATAAGCTTAAGTGATCACTTTTCACAAAAGATAAAATCTTTTCCCAATGGCATTATCAATTTGAATTGGTAAATATTTTTTTATGGGCACGTGAGAAACTTTTGGTAAAACAACTGATAAAATCAATCTGAGTGACGCCGGCAGACTTTATCAGGACTTGTTTACCAGAAATGAAGATGATGCAAGCCAACAACTGCTATGACGAACGAAGGACTAATAGTTAGGTACCTAACTTTTATTGGTAATTTTTTGACGCTCCTACTTTTATATAGATGGACAAACTTTTCTGCATTTCTCTATTCCCCTTGATAACTCTATCTCTACCTACCTGGAGTAGCTAAGCTTTTCTCATAATATAAGACTTTTAGTGCATCAAAATTCGTTGAGTAACAAACATACACACACCTAAAACCTAAATCTAAGCACACACAGCACAAACTTCGCACAAAATTTATAATATTAGTGCGTATTGATTTCTATGGGTTTATAACTAGTTGATGATCAAGTAAAGGGCATTTCACATTTATGATATCACAAAGTGATACAAATGAACGTTGAATGTTTTTGTAAAGCTCGCTGGAATTATCCTGTGACCGGATGCTGTGCTAATTACGAGCGTAACGTTAGCAGTGTCCAATTAGAAAATCTATAAATAAGTCAGCCCTCAGAGGAAATTAGCTCTTAATTGAGTGATTAGTCGTGTCGAATTAGGACACGGTTGTTTGCTTGTTTTGGGTGTCTATGGTTATGGTTGTTATAATAGTTAACTATGATGATGACAGGCTGGTTTCTTGAGTCCGGTTGGAGGCAATATCACGGATGTAAGAATAATAAATCGATGGAAAGTATAGACGCACCATGTTCTAAAAACAAAATGTGTCACACCGGAGTTTTGGTTACGTCGGAACTCTCCTGTACAATGTATCCCGATGATACCGATAACATAGTTGCAGAATAAATAATAGTAAAAGAATTACAAATGGTAGTCGGCCATAAAGTTTGTTGCGGACTCTACCTGCATCCTGCATATATGCAGCTGATGTGAAACTGAGGAAGCGGCATTCGAACTTCCCGTCACGAATTTCATCCATTCAACGTAGATTACCTCGTGCTGACTAAACCATTAAGCCATTGTACCCGTTGGCTGTTTACAACACGTGCAGTGTCGTGCAAACTGGCACAATAGTCATTTCATTTTTTTACAACACGTATGAGGCTAAAACAAATGCCACCCGGAAAACCCTGAGCTAGGATTCGCAGAACCGATATCCCATGGTGAACGGCAGTGGAGTGGAAGCAAAAATGTTTGCACGCTACAGCTTAGCTAACTTGTGGTTAAACCTCTGGTATTTTGGCATGGTTTGACCAAAACGGAGTATGAAAATCCCACACATGACAAGAGATCAAATATCGAATCAACCAGGCGGCTTGGCCACAACTTATTCGCACTTCATAATAATCTGGTAAAATTAGAAAAATCAACAACCTAATGTATTATTTACCTACTGTTGAGCCATAGCTAAGTTATAAGGAAAACATTTGCAGGATTTTTATTCTTATTTTTTAACGACCACAGTACTCGTACGTGACCATCGTGTTTAGGAAATTAGGTCACCCATTGGTCCAAGCAAAGTAAATATCGCTTATGTGATGCAAGTATTGCGATAATTATCTACTTGCCTAACGTACGTAGGTACTATTGTACGTTAGGTATCCTATGAGGTAGGTACCCAAAGAAGAATAAAGGTATATAGGTATAGTATTAAAGGTGCCTTTGTATGTTTATTATTATCTATAATCTCGACTGAGATTATAGATAATAATAACTGAACTGACTGAGAGACTGAGAGCACACAAAAAACTGTTTGAAAATTTGGAAGCAGTAATAGATACGAGAAGGTACGTAGGTATGTACATTTACAGAGGTATACAAAAATACGTGAATACATTGTCTCTTGAAACTCGTCTAGTTTTTCTTCATTCGTATTTCTTTTGTGGGTGATGAAGGCAATTTTCATACTAACAACGTCCTATGCTGTGTTCTCATCTTTCGCGGTTTTTTACCAACGTTTTCACCTCTTTGTACGTACGACAAGAGATTTGAATGCTCATTATGGGTAATGAGTCCTTTAAGGAATAGGTAGAGCAGGGCATAAATATGCTCCTTAGTGGTCAACCTTATCCTAACTGCCTTCTTTGATTATATTATTTCTAATTTTCCTGAACATTTCTCCATCGAGTTTGAGTCATCCATAATCCGGTCTACAAATGGTCATTTCAAAACAATCAAACAATGCAACGCAAGGGCTGGCTTTTGCGTTGCTATATCTTTAAGCTTATCGATTTTGCTGAGCTGCTAATGGTATGCATACCATGCATGCTAATGGTATACTAAACAATAAAAGTAACCATCCATAAAGTGGGCGATCACCATAAACGGTCGCCTACATACAATGCGCACTACTTCATTTGAATAGCTCATGGGCCTTCACCCCATAGCTTACAGTGGAAGGCGTGATAGACGATACATCGCGAGGCCATCGTTCGTACTTAGAAGAGGAAAGAGTTTAAGCTAATATAACTAAGTATTTGAACAATTACAGACCCGTGTAATTAGAAACTACAATACCCGTTACTGTCCTAATCCCAACTAACTTCTGCCTACAAGACAACTTGAAGCAGGAATAAAGGTTTTGGTAGCGACAGATTCATAAGCCATTTGAAACGTACGAATTCTTTCCTATAAATAAGCTTACCATCAAACCACTTTTTCTCTTGATTGGTTTAATAACAGTTTAAATAACCGACTTTATGCGTACAAACAACAATTACAGTTAATTTAAAGCAATCACAAGGCGATGCTTTGGATGACATGGATTCTATACATAATTTACGTCAGAAGAATGTCGCTTCAAATTGTATTTAGTACGTCCTACTCTTAGTACATTTCATCATACACATTACATACTCGACTGCGGTATTTATTTAAATAATTGAGTGACTCGAGCAAGTCGCTGGCCTAATGGTAAGCGTAACGCTTGCTCGTCACAATTCAGGTTTACTCGGAATTTGAACTCCAACAGTTCATACACCGCGCGGCAATGCGCTGCGCTGGTCATTCTGAGACATTTTTGAACCTTTTTTATATTCAGAAATTTTACTAGAAGCATTTTGCTTCTATCTAAAACACAGTAATGTTTTTACACTAATACTTGCTGTTGAATAACTAGCAAATGTGTTACTATCAAGCGTTACTCTGAAACTCTAACTCTCAAGAAAACTTCAGCTACAAAAATTACTTAGGTAGCAGGTAAACTGTAAAGTTAGTAGGAAACATTAACTGTAACCTACTTAGTAAACTTTAAGTGTAGACTACTTATGTTTATCTATAAATACCTGGGTAATACAATCTTTATTCAATCACTTGTAGGTATAGTACAAGCGAGTAAATGAAGATTAAATAAATAAATAACCACATCATAGTTTACCACCAAGCAGGTTGGTGGTCAAACGCAGACTTATCTTCTTCTTCTTCTTCTTTTATCTAAAAATGAATCGCTGTTCGTTTGTCTGGCTAAAAGTTGAGAATGATTGAATTTGATCTTGAAATATTTGTGGAAGTTCAGGGAAGGTTTAAAAGTAAAAAAAAAACAACGGGTGAAACCGCCGGTTGCAGCTAGCAATAAAATTAACTTTAAAATATGAATCTATTTTACTTAATTGGTAGGCAAATTGCACTTCATCGTACCTATCTATTACCGTATTACCTCAGCAATACTCAGCATATTTTTTTTTTTTTTTTTTTTTTTTTTTATGTAATTGAGTGACGAGACGAACAAATCGCTCGCCTGATGTTAAACGTCACGTTTGCCCATAACAGGTCTGCACCACCCAGAATTTTGAACTCGCAGATTTCAAGACCCTGCGCGGCTCAGCACTGCGCTCGTCACCCTGAGATATAAGTTGTTTAATCTCCCATTTGCCCTGTAATTTCACTGGAAACAATGCCCTTCCAACCGGAACACAGTAATGATTGCACATTACTGCTTGGCGGTGGAATAACTGGCAAAGGTGTGGTACTTCCCCAGGCGGGCTCTGCAGAAGAGCCCTACCACTACAAAAACGTTATAAACAAAATAATAACGTTATCATTTATTTTTCGATGACCTAGATGACTTAGGTAATTTAGGTATGTGACTCGTGAAATTATATCAAAATCTGGGTGTTTAAAAAACTTCTGTGATTTATTATAGGTAGGTAGTTGGTAGTTAATGTACTGCGAATGTGTAAATATATAGTTGTATTATTTTTAATTTTTTGCAATTATTTGACGAGACGAGCAAATCGCTCGCCCAATGTTAAACGTCACGTTTTAATTACATACTTATTTGGTAATAGCTGCGCCCCGCGGTTTCACCCGCCCGGTGATGAGAAAATGTTATGATGATGATGATGAAAAGTAGCTTAAGTCCTTTTCTGTACCTCTGACAACGTGTAGATATGGAAAATTTAATGATGATTTGTGCATCTAAGGCGTGAAAGAGTTAACAAACATAGGTACTCATAAAGGCATTCAAAATATTTTAATTTTTATGAAATAAAAATCTTTTAATTGGACGTTTTTTTATAATTATTTGTTAGCTACTCATTTAATATTCATTTTGATATTAAAGCTCAGACTAGTGCCTCGACCAGTTCAACAAACATAAGTACTACGGAACGCCGGGAGCAGGAGGCTCATCATGTGACTATAACGCCTGAACAAATAGAGACAATCTTAAGAAATATGAAGCGTGGGAAGTCTCCGGGCCACGATGGCCTTAGTATAGAACATCTAATATGTGCCGGTCAGCATATCTGTTTTGTTTTGTCGCGGCTTTTTAATCTTTGTGTAAAGCATTGCTACCTACCTGAGCAACTTATTCGTACGCTAGTTGTGCCAATTACTAAGAATAGGACAGGGGACATCTCGAGTATGGCAAACTATAGGCCGATCTCTTTGGCTACTATAGTGGCCAAGGTACTTGAAAGGGTGGGTAATCTACTCTCACATCAGCTCAATAAATATCGATGATGGACAGTTTGACATGGCAATTTTCTCACTAAAGGAAATTGTTAAATATTATAACGAATGTGATACCACAGTATACGCGTGCTTTCTTGATTTGAGCCGTGCATTCGACACAATTAATCAGGAGCTGCTGTGGGAGAAGATGCATGACACAGGGGTACCACCTGAGGTTGTTGGTCTCCTAACGTACTGGTACGACAATCAGACCAACAACGTCAGGTGGGATTCCGAAGTTTCGGATAGTTACCGGCTGTCCCGCGGTGTGAGGCAGGGGGGGGTCACATCTCCCGACTTGTTTAATCTTTACATGAATGACCTGATCGTGGAGCTGAGCAGCACCCCAGTTGGGCTCGGGTTAGATGGCAGATATGTCAACAACCTGAGCTACGCTGATGATATGGTGCTGATCAGCCCCTCGATAAAAGGCTTACGAAAATTAGTACAAATCTGTGAAGAATATGCGCGCAAACATGACCTGACTTACAACTCTAAAAAGACGGAAATGATGATATTCAAGTCGGGAAGGGGACCTCTCAATGTACCCGAAGTACATCTCAACGGACAGCTTATAAAAACGGTGGACAGCTTCAGGTACCTTGGCCATATTATTACGTCCAATCTTAGGGACGACGATGACATAGAGCGCCAAAGGCGCGCTTTGTGTGTGGTGGGCAATATGATTGCCAGAAAATTCTTTCGGGCGGCTCCTGACGTGAAAATTACTTTATTTAAGTCATTCTGCCAGAGTTTTTACACGTGTCAACTCTGGACAAAATACACCAAGAAGTCTCATGACACCATTCGTGTGGCCTACAATAACATCTTCAGACACCTGATGGGCCTGAAGTGGTATTGCAGCGCTTCCGAAATGTACACCAAAGCCCGAGTGGATACATTCAATGCAATACAACGCAAAAGAATTGTCGCGTTCATGTCCAGAGTCGACACGAGTAAAAACACGATTATTGGAAGTCTGGCAGACAGGCTGCTGCTGACTGCATCGTACAAATTTTGGGTGGGTGTCACTACCTAATTAAATTGTTACTTGCTATTTATATGGATCTTGTGTCTGAATTAAAGTTTTATTATTATTATTATTATTATTTAAGAGACCGACGTGAGTACATACTCCGTCGCAGCAACTCACATAATGACAGCAAAGATGTAAATCCCAGATGGCCTCACTGATTAGAGCCCAACACGCACCGCCTTAAAATAACCGTTTGCGGGTAATCTTGACCACGAATACTAATTTAACATTGACCTTGCGTTGGGCTCTACAAAATTGCTGAAAATGGAGGTGTTACTACAAAATTCTCCTTATCACGTGGTAGCCGGTTATGAAAGGTGTATATGCATTCAAGTTTTACGTAAGCCCCAAAGCGGGGCCCGAATGGTAATTACGTCGGCAATATTTATTTATATATCCTAAAACAATTTCATAACTGCTTATACTTAGGTTCTGTTCACTTGAATGGCCCCATAGAAAAGTCAGTAGGTATTTACAGTTATTCAGAAAGGGTATGCTAAGCCGAAAAGGGCTGTTAGTTCTTATCATTATAAACAACTTTTACTATGGGACCAACCCGGAATTCGCGAAAAACAAATCAGCTGTTCTATTTTGTCGAGTGTCATTAAATTTTTTTCTATGGAACAGCTGTATATGTAGGTATATCTAAAAGAACATAATAATAATTGCTAAAAGGTACCGAGAACAAGATAGGTTTTTTGAGATTCGATTCGGTCAGTGAGCGATTCCTATTTAATTCTAAACTATAGGCGGAAAACAATGGGTTGAATACTAACAGGATTTAAGTACCTCATTATCATATAGCTCGTGCAGAATTTGAAACTTTTATCAGGTCACGTAGGTACTCACTTAGAATTAATCATCAACTTTTAAATATAGGTAGATATATTACCTATCTTTTTTTTTTGACTAAGATATAGTACAGAGTACAGATCAATAGGTCGATTGGTTTACGTAGAATTGATTAGTTATAAACACTAAAAAGTTTATCTATCTTAATGCTAGATTCCTTAGATAGAGTGTTTTGGCGATTGTTTGTATATTTAATTCTAGGTATATCGAAATTATACAAAACGCGTTTTGACCGACTCCAATGTCAAGCGGGAAGATAATAAAAAAAAATAGAAATAGAGATAGCATTATGGAATCCACCGCAGCTTTGGCAATGCTCCAAAAACTTTTGCACGAATGTTTTTGAAGCAAGTTTTTAATATAAATAATATTAATCTATGGTACTACAGGTAAACGTACATCTAGGTTATTAGGTAAACATAGTGGGTTCCATATTTTCATTGCTATGATAGGTAAAGACTATAACTTTAATTTAGGTGTTTGTCAAGTAATAAACATACAAAATAGCTTGAAATAGCGAATCGACAAGAATTGATATCTAATTCGCAACTAATTCACGCAGTTTCAAAGTTTACCTTACCCTATACGATGCACGATATACTCCACTATGATTTTTGCATTTTTGCTACTCAATCACGCAAAAACAGCTGGGCGGGTTTTGATGAAATTCGATTTGAAGGTCGCTTGTACCCTTTATACTTTATTACTTTAACTACTTTATCGCGGAAATTAAACGGTTCCTGCATCATAGCGGGTAAAATAAATCCACTATGAAAATTCGCATTCTAGGGTTCTGTACCCATTGTAATTTCAGTCGTTATGAATCATCTGAAAAAAAAAATTAAGTGTCGCGTGTTTTACTCTACACCTGTCCGCATACTGAGTAATGACCAAATGAAAAACACTATTATTTTAATGTGCCTACTGCGGCAAAACAGGGACCCCATTCTCGGGCGCTCGAGATTATCTTCGTCAGTCTCACTCTCATTACATTTCTAATGAGAGTGATAGTGACCGAGATAATATCTCACTGGCCAGAATAGGGCCCTAGCTGTGAATAAAAATAGATGAGATTTTAATTGTTTGGAAATCACTTTTTTAACGAATGTTGTTGCTTTCGTTCAAAAGCTAAAAATAAATAATTTGCTAAACAAGTAGTTTCCTCAATGGTATGTAGGTACAAGTATAGAACTTTGTCAACTGACAAATGACGTCAAAAAACACAAACTCGACTCGACACGACAAAACCGTCTAAATTTTACATTACATAAGGGTTATATTTTAAATTTTGAAAAAATGTGTATTTTTCACGGTTTACTCGATTTCAAAAGTTAATTTGTCCGATAAAGTTCCATACTTTCACAGTGCACTGCTGTTCTACTAATAAATGCTTGTACGTTTTTTTGCAGAACTTTAATAATAAAAACAGTAAAAGTTTGAAACGAGCATTACTTACACGAGAATTGAATAGATTTCATAATTTTTTTTTTTCGTGAGGCAGAATTGTACCTAAGAGGTCTACGTCCAGCAGTGGACAAACATAAGATAGATCCATAATAATTATGATGGTTTTCAGCTATCACTGCCATCAATAATTCACTAGACAAATGTACCTAAATATAGACGGAGTGAGAGGCTTAGCAATGATTTGTAACAAAAAGTTTGATTGAAAAAAAATTGTATGATTTATATGTAAATAATGAGTTTATTTTAGGAGATTTTCTATTCCTATAGCATACCTAAATAGTTTTTTTGTGTTTAGATAAACTTGCACACTAAAGGACAGTTCAAAGAACAAAGATATTTACGAAAACATATTTACAAACACACGTAGGTACCTATAATATACAAAAGTGGAACATCTGCCAACTTACCATTTTCACGCGTATAGGTACTCTACACTTGTTTATTTTCAGTCACATGTGATGTACAATTAATAAAATTATTTAACTTCTCCCTAATAACACGACTTAGGACGATTTTGATAAATACTTTCACACGCGAAAAAAAGTTCAATTCAAAAACAGAACACGTTTATTTTTTTAGCATTCCATTCCGGTTGGCGCGACCACTCCACAATAACACGAACGAACACTGCCAGATGCCAGTGTGAAGCCACCACATATGAACGACTGCAGTAAAATCATGAAATTATAGGTTAATGAAAATTGTACTTTATTTGAGTACATTAAAATATACTTATTTCTTGACGAAACTTTTTAAAAGGAAGGCTTGTTGTGCAAAACAGTTTATTTAGCTTTGGGAGAAAGCTCCGCGAAAGTTTTATTTGAAGGCAGACAGCGCAGTGCGGCAAAGCCGCGTACCGACCGACAAGGTTTCAGTACTCGAGCTTTTACATAATCCGTTTGGTTTCACTAAAACTTAACCATTCTCTGACCTTGAAGTCACTGGTACTTCAGTTTATTTCAGGCTTCTGGATCTTTCTGACTCTAGGGAAATTTGAGTATGAAAATCGGTGAAATTGGTGTTAGGAGTTCTTCTTTGATGTGTAAGGCAACGTACTGTTAACAGTAATTAATTTCACATAATACACACATATTTAACTAAAGTAAAATAAGTTAGCTGTTACAAAACTCAATAGAGATGTGTATTATACGTATTGTTAGTTGTAGGACAATTCAAACATCAATTCGTACCTACTCAATTTTTTGTTGTAATGTAACATATCGAAGTTAAAAAGTAGTTACACAGCGCCTACTAAAATAAAATAGCAAAGAAGTTAAAAGTTTCCAGTAACATTTTTTCATAGGAGTTGTTGAGAGAGTTGTTTCACAGACTTTTGAGTTGTTGGATTTTTATTGTAAATTAAATATGGCATTGAAATTAAAAACTTTCTTCTCTTAGTACAATCTTTATCTTTCTTGCCTGAACCTAAGTCTGGACAAACTGGGAGTCCATATTATTTTCTACCCCATCAGCGGCGGCTTTAGGGGGTGGCGAACTGTGCAATCGCACGGGGCCTCGCTCTTGCAGGGGCCTCGCGCAATAACCCGAGCAAATAAAAAAAAATATATATGTACTCTTTTAACTATATCTTTTTTTAGTCTTAGGAAAGACCGTAAACATTATTTTTAAAATTTTATCATAATTATCTGTACCTATTTGTTAATTTTGTAAATCTTTCATTGTAAAATATTTGAAAATTCAAATTTTATTTTATAAAAAAAAATTGTATAACTAGCATTTCTCGTCAAACACGACAAATACCTAAACCAAACCACCAGACCTACTTTCGCATCACATACTTTCCCCTGGCAGCAGCAGGTCTTTGCCTCGCAAAGACCTGCTGCTGCCAGGGGCCTCGCAATAGGCCGCCGCTAACCCTTTACTTTTTACGTACTTACTGCATTTTTTAGTCTCAAAAGAAAATGAGAATTTAAAAATTAACCGGAGTCAATATTCCAAAACCATTCATCTATATTTATATAAATGAATCCCTATTTCCCTTGGTCATCGCATCACGCGTGAACGGATGGAACAATTTCGCTAATTCTTTTTTTGTTGCTTTAATAATTGTCAGGAGAAGGTTCTTGAAAAAAAAACTTAAGGAGCTGAGCGAAAAATTAGAAAATTTAAGACAATTCGAATTTAATATTCATAGTTAAGACAGGACAACGTCTGTCGCGTCAGCTAGTAATTTCATAAAATTTTCGAGGGCAATAAAACCACGGTTGGCTAGTGTAATCATTCCAATGTAGTCAACGCGGCAAATACATCCAAGACATTCAACCGCTTTTGAAACAAAACTACGTTTTCATCCTTGACTTATCCGTCAATGGCGAGAACACTCATAAAACTACTTTTATTAATGAATTAATAATTCTATTTTGGCACTAATTTCGAGAAATATATCAAAACAACTACAATTAAATTTAAAAACTAAATTAATCTATACTATAATATTAAAAAGAGGAAAGATTTTTATTTTTGTATGTTTGTGTGGAATAAACTCAAAAACTACTGGACCGATTTCAAAAATTCTTTCACCATTCGAATGCTACATTATCCCAAAGTAACATAGGCTATTTTTTTTTTATCCACAGCGAAGCGTGGCTTGGAACAGCTAGTTTCGAATAAAACAATATTTCAGATTAATTAATCGTTTTTCCAAAACGAATCGTTTTTACGTAGGTACCTACAAATTCCAAAATTGGGATCAAATGATAAAGACCAGTGAAGCAAGACCATTTAATTTTAGTAATTTTAAGAAATCTACTAAGTTGGGAAACTTCGCCTTAGTTTTCTTGTCTCAATTCTATTTGAATGAATTCAGATTTTTTCGTTGGTAAACTTCGGAGATAAGGGTTTTCACAGATTTTGAAATAAAAGAAACTGTGGTAAATAATTAAAAAAAAATGTTTTGCAATGTCCATATTAATACCTTTCATTTGATATCCCACTTGACCACAATGGCTTGGCTTTAAAATTTTTGGTCCCCATTTTAGGACCCAATTTTCAGGTTAAGACTTAATTCTCAGCTCTGCTCAATGTTTTTCTCTAAAACTTGTAGCGGTTAACATTATCTAGCGTCATGCCAAATTTCAGGTCGCTAACTTTTATAGATCCTGAGATAATTGACTGTGGCATACAGACGGACGGACGCACGAGTCTCGCTCGCCATAAGAGTTCTTTCCCGAAGGAGGTTCAGAACTCATAAAAGTAACTCTTAGGGCTGCGAATAGTCTCTGTTCAAACCTCTGCTTCAAGCATTTGGCGTACTTTTGACGTTGACGTCGCGTTTGTCTAAATTTGGATAAATCTGTCAGTGTCAATTTTAGATTTGACATTTTTCTGGGCCGTACTCGTACTTAGACACGTCACCACAGACTACAAAATATAATGAAAGTGTTGCCATAACAATGATTTATAAAAAGCCATATTCACTTATCTATCGCACGGCTTAATGGACCCAGCGGCTCATAGAGATAAGAATGTATGCAAAGCACAACATAACCTGGTATGCCGTAGAAATAGCTTAAACAAACCCCATTGCGTCAGATTCATTGTACACGGGGGTACAAATTAAACGAATTTGTCAATAGACTAAATCACTTTATTCAGTATTGACCCAAATATCCGTAATATCCGAAGACAAACGCTTAACTAAACCTCAAGACCTCCTAATGTTCTAGGATAATCTTGCATGCGCGAGTTAGGAAATCGACGCCTCAAAAATGCTCGCCATCTAGCGGATTTTCGTTGAACTTTTTACAAACGTTCCTTTACAACATTCATACCAAAACTCAAACCATACATTTTAGTTAAGTACAAACTTACTTATACATACCGCCCACCAAGGACGAATACAAATTTGTCCTTAACAAATAAAGAGTGTTGGCATCCGCCCACCGTGAAACTTAAAAGCTACTTATTGTTCGCACCAGAAACTACTAACATAATGAAAAATAACGCTTAAAATCAGTGCAACAACTGCCCTTGGTGAGGGTTTACAAAATTACGAATTAATAACATAATCATTGAACAGAAGAAAGACCAGTGTATGATCAATCGGCCAATGGTAACACACACAGCTTTGAGGTTGGCCTTTTGACTACATTATTATTTTTCGTGCGCAATGAAACAACCCGAGTTACATCATCTTTCCCAGTATGTTTAGCAACCACTCGACCGAGAAGCCATCTACATGGTGGCACGTTATCCTCCTTCACTAATACTACATCCCCGATCTCAGGTTCTGGGGTTTGATAAGCCCATTTATAGCGATGCAGAAATTTTGTAAGATACTCTTGCGACCACCTTTTCCAAAAGTTCTGCAGCATTTTTTGAGTTAGTTGCCATCTTCGTAAGCTAGTCGTGTTTGCACTTTCAAAGTTATGATCCGGGGCAGTGATGAGGGGTTCACCAACCAAAAAATGTCCTGGCGTCAGTGCTCCTATTGCCTCTGATTCTGTATCAAGCCTCGCCAAAGGCCTGGAATTTAAACATGCTTCTATCTGCACCAAGACGGTAGACAGCTCCTCGTAAGTTAGAGTAGTGTCTCCGATTACCCTTTTTAGGTGGAATTTTACCGATTTTATTCCAGCTTCCCATAAACCACCGAAATTCGGAGAATAGGGGGGAATAAAATGCCACGTAGTACCGTTGTTGGCTAGAGTTTCAACTATTTCCGGAAGAAGACCCGATTTCTCTGAAGCGAACAATATTTGTAATTCCCGAGATGCTCCAACAAAATTCGTACCATTGTCGCTCCAGAGGTCCGTGCATTGGCCACGACGAGCGACAAAACGTTTGAAGGCAGACATGAACCCTTGAGACGTTAGATCACTAACTGCCTCAATATGAACCGACCGTGTGACCATGCAAACAAACAAGCATATGTAGCCTTTGTATGCGTGATGGCCTCTACCCTTTGATGTCCTTAAATATATTGGCCCAGCATAATCCACACCACTAGTTTTGAAAGCCCTTGAGGGGGTCATCCTTGCCGCTGGCAACTGTCCCATCAATGGATTTGGTGTAGTCGCGTTGTGTCTAAGACATGTAACACATTTGCGAACGAAAGACTTGACAGTTGCCTTTGCTCCCAAAACAAAGAATTTTCTGCATAAATACGTCAACATGAGTTGAATACCTCCATGAAGTGTTTTTGAATGTGCATCAGCTACTATTAGATCCGTAAGAGGAGACTTCTTTGGCAGCAGTATTGGATGCTTTACATCTTCACCAATCGATGATTTGTCCAATCGACCTCCAACTCGCAACAAACTTTTAGTGTCAATAAAAGGAGTCAGTGATTTGAGCGGGCCCTTTAGCTTGCACCATTTTCCGTCGTTTCGCATAAGTTTTAACTCCTCTTCAAAATGTTCGCCTTGACATTGCTTCACACAGGTCTCCAAAGCCTGCCTCAACTCCAGTGATGTGAGATATTCGTGACGATTTCTTTCAGTAGCTGGTTTCATCAGATCCAGAAATCGTCTGCAATAAGCTACCACTCTCACCAATTTCGTAAGCGACGAATATCGATCCCAAATAGACCTGTCTGTAACTGCCACATGGACCTTTATCTCTTCCAATTGGGTCTCAATGTTTTGAGGCTTGCTGTACTTTATCTCCACACACCGCAAAAAATCCGGACCACAGAACCACATTGCGTTATGTAATAGTTCTGTAGGAGTTATGCCCCTGGAAGCACAATCAACAGGATTCAAACTGGTTTTCACGTGTGACCATTGGTTTGAATCTAAAGTCGTCAATATTTCGGACACCCGATTCGCGACAAACGTTTGCCAACGACTGGGGTGACTGTTGATCCAAGCTAGGACCACAGTTGAATCCGTCCACGCCCGAATATGAGACTTTCCGACATTTAAAATCTCCGACACTTCTACTAGCAATCTAGTAACTAGAACTGCTCCGCACAATTCCAATCGAGGGATAGAGACTTGCTTGATGGGTGCTACTTTCGTCTTAGCTGTAACTAACGAAACATGAACGTTTCCTGCCGCATCGATTCTTCTCAAATACACCGCCGCTGCATACGCCACCTTCGACGCATCGCAGAATCCATGCAGCTCTACGACCGAGTCGTCTGTATTTGTGCCAAGCCATCGAGGTATGTTTATTTGCATCAACACGGATAATCCTTCTCGGTAAGTATCCCATTCTTCTAGTACTTTGCCTGTAACTTCGCTATCCCAGTCTATCCCAGATATCCACAGCTTTTGAATGATAATTTTTGCTACAATCACACAAGGCGCTGCCCATCCCAGCGGGTCGTACAGCCGTGCAATATGAGATATAACTTTTCTTTTTGTTACAGGTCCAGGTTCCGGCGATTGTGTCACCGAGTAGCGGAATTCATCGGTTCTTCGATTCCAGGTAAGTCCCAAGAGTTTTACTACTTCATCCGTTTTTAGTTTCAATTCTTCGCGATCCTCTACCTTGCTTTCTGTCGTTTCCGTGATTGCTTGCAATAGTTCGTTACTATTGCTCATCCATTTTTGTAGTTCGAATCCACCCTTTTTTAGCAAGTCATTCATTTCCTGATAAATCATAATTCCTTCCTTTACAGAATTGCATCCGGTAAGTAAATCATCCATATAGTAATCATTTATTACTCTTTCAGCCGCTGCAGGATACTGGCTACCTTCGTCGTGAGCTGTCTGCTGTAAACTCTTCACCGCCAAATACGGAGCCGCCGCCGTCCCGAATGTCACTCTTAGCAACCGATAATCCTCAGCCTCCGCGTTCGCATCGTCCTTCCATAGCAGCCTCTGAAAGTTTGTGTCCTTTTCAGATACTCGCACCTGACAATACATTTTAACTACATCAGCCGCTAGGCAAATGGGATGTTGTCTCCACCGCATCAGTAAGTGCCTCAATTCCGGTTGGAGGGTGGGTCCCACCATCAAGGTATCATTTAGAGATACTCCGTTTTTGTATTTACAGGACGCATCATACACAACCCTGACTTTTGTAGTGTCTTTATCGTCTCTAACAACCGCGTGATGAGGTAAGTAAACCGCTCCATCATTTTTTCTTTCATTTTCAGGAACCTTCTCCATAAAACCTAAGCGTAAGTATTCTTCTATCACTTTCTTATACTTCTCTTTTAGCTCTTCGCTTTTCTTGAATCGCATTAGTAATCCATTCAATCTCTTTGCCGCTATCATTCTAGAGTCAACGCATTCAGGTCTTTCCGTTTTAAATGGGAGCCTCACTATGTACCTTCCCTCCGAATCACGTGTTGTTGTTTTTTCGTAAAACTCTTCGCAGCGAGTTTCTTCTTCTGACATCATCTTCTTGCTAGATTTTGGTTCAGCTTCCATTTCCCAAAATTTCTTCAACATCTCATTATCTTCAACGCACACATGCATCGCAACTACCTTTGCCGAGTAAGCTGGAACGCTTTTGCATGTGCCAGACAAGATCCATCCTAGTGACGTAGCTTGAGCCAGAGGATAGCCGTCCGGGCCTTTTCTTAATCCCTCTTGAATGACTTGTCCGTAAATATCAGCTCCCAACAAAACGTCAATTTTATTGGGGGTGTGATATTGCGGATCTGCTAGACACAAGTCCTGGTCTAGCCAGTCCAGCTTCTCGACTTGGTAGTTTGGCAGAGATGTTGTGATTTTCTTTAGAACATATGCCTGTACCTTTATGATTGCGTTGTTATCAAACCTTGACCGAATTTTCAGTTCTACCATATTCCTGGACACGGCAGTACTACTTCCCTCCAATCCTGATATTAATCCCTTAGCTGGGTGCTTCTTAATACCCAAGGATTGGACGGTCGCTTCCGATACGAATGAAGCCTGAGAACCTTGGTCTAATAGCGCTCTAATAAAATGTCGTTGGCCACTTTTGGATTCTGCCCAAACGACAGCCGTTGCCAAAAATACTTGTTTTTTAACGGGTACTTGTCCAAAGCACGTGACTACTACTGGCGCCGCTTCAACCGAACCCGAAGGAGCCGCTGACGTTCCAGCGGATGAACCGACCGAACCTACCCCGGATAACGATTTACCAGTGTTAACTTGATATGACCTACCATCGCCCGAACCGTTGGGATGGAGTATCGAATGATGCTTTCCATGACATACCCGACAAGATGCTTTGCTAGGACAAAACCTAGCCGAGTGGTTGCTTCCCATACAATTGAAACACAATCGCTTGTTAACGACAAACTCACGCCGCTTATCAACATTTTCTTTTAAAAAGTCTTGGCACGAATACACCCTGTGATCTTCTGTACAGAACTCACATACAACATTGGCTACATGCAGAACCTTGTGTTCTTTATACGATTTATTGCCAGTGAGAGTTGACGGTCGAGATTTGGGTTCCGGCTCAATGAATTCGAGGGCTCTAAATCTGCACTCTAAAAATTCCCGAAACTTAGCAAATTTAGGTAGCTCCCTCGCGTTCCCATCTGCGACCTTCAATTCCCACTGCTTGCGGGTTTCCGCATCTAACTTATTTGATACTATATATATTACAATAATATCCCATGACTTGATATCTATACCGATGTTATTCAGAGCGTGTAAACAATCTGTGGTAGTATCTATCAATTGCTTGAGTTGCACTGACGACTCTTTTGTTACAATTTTTTGATTAAGTAAGCGCTTTAAAATGCAATTAGAGAGATAATTAATATTGTTATATCTTGCCTCCAGCTGGCTCCAGCATTCGGTATAATTAGAAGCAGTGATTGGCAACTGCCGTATCAACTGCTCAGCCTCACCGGTTAAGTATCCCTTAAGGTAATGCAGGCGTTGCACGTCGTCTAGCGATGCATTAGAGTGGATCAATGACACAAACATGTCTCGAAAAGTGATCCACTCTTCATAACTTCCCGAAAAAGTGGGAATTGTTATTTTAGGCAGCTTTATATTCGACGTGCTGCCACTGCTACTTCCAGTGCCCTGGCTCTTTGAAGGTGGAGCAGCCTTAGGCTTAAACCTCAAAATTTCCGACTTGCAACTTATGTAAGAGTCCTCGGCGCTATCGTACAATTCTGATTTAGCATAGTCACTTGATTCGAACTCTGACCAACTTTTAACACTATTTATGATATTTTCGTGTCCCTTTGTAAATCGGGCCCACAGCTCTTCTAAGATTTCTAATCTAGTTACAATGTACTGTTCTGATGCTAGCCGCTCTTTAGAAGATTTTTTAAAATTTATATAAGTTTTTGAAATTCTATCATAAGTATCTTTTTGTGCATTGATCAATTTCTCCATGGTGACTGATTTACAATTAACTACTAGTTTAACAAATTTTTTAAAAGTAAACAATTTATATGAATTTTTTACAAGTCCTAAAAGTCTCGAAAATTTTACAAGTGTTTTTAAAACTTAACACAAAAGAAAAATCGGGCATGGATTCCCCGTCTCAACCAAATTTACCTAATTATTCTAAGTCCCTAATTCAAGAAATTATTACAAGTTATTTTACTCTAACACTTAAAGTCCAAACTAGCTTGATTTTACTAACTTCACTTATAAACCATTTAAAGTACTCACAGATGATTTCCACTCTCACTTGACCGTTTTCCTGACGTCACCACCGTACTAGCTCCTTGCACCAAATGCCACTCCCGGTCACCGTGCTAGCTCGCTGCACCAACTGCCACTCCCGGTCACCGTGCTAGCTCCCTGCACCAACTGCCACTCCCGGTCACCGTCCCCGCTCCGTATGCCGGTGATCTTCTTCAGCACCAGAAGAAAAGTTCCACTCTTGACGTGGAACCTTATCGCCCCAAGCAGCGATCCACTGCCTATAGGTGCGAAGCGTAGTCCGAAAACCGCGAACTACTGAACCGGCCGATCCGGCTCGAAGGACCATTAATTTGTACACGGGGGTACAAATTAAACGAATTTGTCAATAGACTAAATCACTTTATTCAGTATTGACCCAAATATCCGTAATATCCGAAGACAAACGCTTAACTAAACCTCAAGACCTCCTAATGTTCTAGGATAATCTTGCATGCGCGAGTTAGGAAATCGACGCCTCAAAAATGCTCGCCATCTAGCGGATTTTCGTTGAACTTTTTACAAACGTTCCTTTACAACATTCATACCAAAACTCAAACCATACATTTTAGTTAAGTACAAACTTACTTATACATTCATTATGCATACATACATAAACAAAAACACATTGAAACATTTACACGCACTTTGAACAAACTCGCCGAACAAGTTTTTTTTTTATTCAAAAATAGGCTTGCATTTGACCGCCATCTCGCCTGATGGTAAGCAACGATGCGGTCTACGATGGAGCATGCTTGCCTAGAAGAAACCGATTTACTCACAAAGGCCAGCAAAAGTCAGTATGAGTAATTTTTTTTTGTGTAACTATATTTTGGCTTTGTAGAGCAATTTGAAAATCAAATTAACATTGTTTATACTACATTCATACCATTTAAAGATTTATTTCAGTGTAGAAGATCAACTTTTTGTGGATTTTCAGAACCAATTTCATTAAGAATCCTATTTTTTGGGTGGAATTGTCTGAATGTGGTTTTTTTAAATCGTTGTTATGGCAACACTTTTTTTTAATTTTTGTCTGTGGTGACGTGAAATTAGATGCGGCCCTTTTACTTACTTCGATGAAAAATCAATAATAATCAAGTTGTTTGTGCAGCAAGTGTTCGCAAAATTATTTTGCATGTTTCGTGTTGTGTGGACATCTAAGCAAGCAGTATTTTTGCCGAAACATACATGATCTAAGGCCACACGGTGGGTGCACAAATAATTAGATTATTTAGTCGCCAGTGTATCCTCAAAAGTGGTAAGTAACTATTTAGTCAGGAGGCAATTGACCTACATATTTAACGAAATCTCGTAGCCGCTCTTTTATATACTTACGACTGCTATGGATGTATTCGTCGTTGTTTCTAGATCACCAAACCGCCAGTAGTGAAGTGAAAAAGTGGAAGTGAGCAGAGTTATGACGTCACAAAGATGGCGGCTGGGCCTATTCGATTAAGCAATATATCTACTTAACCACTGAACTGATTTATTTGATTAGGGTGTCAACTGAAAGGCCATCAAATGCATTATAATTAATTTTTTGCATTAATTTATGTAAAGCTACTAACAAATGAAATATCGACAATAACCTATATAGGGTTATTCATAAAGGGTATGCTAAGCCAAAAAGGGCACATAATACTCATCATTATGAACAACTTTTACTATGGGACCAACCCGAAATTCGCGAAAAAAAAATCTGCTGTTCCATAGAAAAATGTCAATGACACTCGACAAAATGTATGGAACAGCTGATGTTTTTTTCGCGAATTTTGGGTTGGTCCCATAGTAAAAGTTGTTCATAATGATGAGTACTATGAGCTTTTTTCGGCTTAGCATACCCTTTATGAATAACCCTGTATTTTATCACATTTCTGTATGAATAAAAGTAAAGTAAAATAATCATGACATGTAGTAAAATGTAAAATGTGTATGCAGTTAGAATACTTTCATAATTTAATACTTTCCTGTTATCCTATAGCTCTGGTTTGTGAAGACAGACACCATGTGGGTAGTAACATTCATAGGGCTGGCGGCCGTCTTCACTACGGTATGCGGCACCATAACAGTCAACACACTAATTCCCCCTCATAATGTAAGTAAATAACATAACTAACAAAATTGCTGATGAATGTTAAAAAATTAGCAAGTCAAGAAGTTGAATATGTTGCTTCCTGCTTTACTCTGTTACTTATTGCCTAATAGATTTGAATTGAACTTGGTGTGGGCTGTGGGCAAATGAGAGTACATACTATTAACCTGGTCAATTTAGACATCAGAGGGTACAGTAATTCCCACCCAGCTGAAAATTGGTAGGATTGTTCAGAACACCATCATAAATGAAACCTAAAAAGTCCTCATCGATCCGATATGTGCAAAATTTTTTACTCCGGGTAGAAGGTCACCAAAACGGATTTTTCCCGATTTTCTCAGAAATGGTTCGAGCTACGAGGAAACTGTTCTATAACATTTTCTACAATATATCTTAAGAGGCCTCGGTGAGCAGTAGATCACATCATAAGTTTGTAAATGAGCTTTCCCGAAGTTTTCAACATCGTTAAATCCGACAAACTTACGAAACACTTTGAAAAATGACTCCTTGTGGCTCAAATCGGTGAAATGATGATGATGGCTGACGGAAAATGTAACCTCTCGTATCTCGGAAACAGTAAGAGATAGAGGGGTACCTACACCTGACTTTTGAAATGTAGATCAAGTATGGACCTTCTTGGAGAAATAATAAAAAAAGATAGACGCCGTACAAAAAAGTTTGACAGTCATACAAATAAACAAAAAAAAAGAAAATGCTCATAGCTGTGGAACTGCTGTAGAGTGTAGATGGATGGAGTGTGTTTGAACAAATATTATAGAGATTCATAATGACAATCGAGATTCAGCAACAATAATCCAAGATGGCGTATTTCATATTTCCGTCTTTCAATGGATCTTCCAAATTTTAAAGTGATCCTAGGAGGGTTACATTTTGGATCTGGAGGCTCTTAAGCTAGCCGCAAAGCGACCAAAGTGCGAGCAATTGACTTCCTTACCTACTAATAAATTCCGCATCGCATGACAAAACGTAAATAAATTCACAAGGTTTAATGTATATTGTATAATGTACTTTCGGATTGCCACTTCTCTCCACTTTTCGGATTGCCACTTCTCTCCGCTTGGGCGCATCGTGCTGTGCTCCACACCGCTGCCAATGTGGCGTTGCTGTCGACCAGCTCGGTCACCACGGGCTTTCTTGTGTTAGAAGCGCAGGCAGGATTCCCCGCCACGCCAGTCTTAACGACATTATCCGCCGGGCTTTTGTCTCCGCTAACTGAGCGGCCGTTCTGGAACCGAACGGTCTCGTACGTAGTGACGGTAAAAGACCGGACGGAATAACTTTGGTTCCGTGTAACGCTTCATGCTCTCGGCGTTCATATTTTTATCCTCCATAATATTGCCCCATTGCCCCCCCCCCCCTTAGTCATAAGCTGGCAACGCCCTTGGATATTGACATTGGTGTTTGTTTAACATCAGTTATTAGCACTAGTCATACCCGATATTTTACAACCAATCTAAATCCTATCATTGCACGATGTATGGATGTAATAAATCTTCTATGTCAGTGACGGCTTTCCTCTTAAGGTCGATTCACACATATCAGTGAAGCCACAGTTCCGACACAGTACCGGCACAGTTCAGTATCAGTGCTACAGTGTTGCGTCAGTGATCAATTCACACATATCAGTACTCAGTTCACGGAGCTTCAGTTAAAACGTGTCCGTCGTCAAGTTACGTCCGTGATTCGGATCCGACAAAAATATCGTCGTCAACGAATACGTCCGTGATTGCCTGTGTCGGCACTGACACTGACAAGTGGGGATGCGTTCATAGAGAATGTATGAAAGAATATTTCGCACTGTGCCGGTACTGTGTCGGAACTGTGGCTTCACTGATTATGTGTGAATCGACCTTTAAGGTCGATTTACGCATATCAGTGAAGAACGCATCCCCACTTGTCAGTGTCAGTGACGACACAGTGCTCTCAATGCGTTCATAGAGAATGTATGAAAGAATATTTCGCACTGTGCCGGTACTGTGTCGGAACTGTGGCTTCACTGATATGTGTGAATCGACCTTTAATCGGCGCCGTGAGTCGGTAACTTAAAGCAAGCTACGAGTTATGACCTAACCGTTTCTGACGCGATTTGAAGGCGGAATTATAATATAAATACAATTGAAAACAGTCACTTTAACAGTTTTCTTTATAATTGGTTCGTAAAGTTCGCATAATACGATCCAGAATTTTCTTAATATTTTAATCGTTTCGTTGTAGGTAATGCAGGAGTACCACAAGATGTTCGCCAACTTTGGCCCCGGAATCCCCATTAAAGGGATGCGCGGGCTCCTCGTGCCCGGCGAGCCCGCGGACGGCTGCTCCAAAATGACCAGGCCGCCGCCCATCTCCGACAACCTCACTGAGCGGTGGTTCGTGCTCATTTCAAAGTGAGTTTCGATTTGTTTTTGCTTTTTGTTTTTTGCTGTGAAAAAACTGAGTTCTACTATCTTCCATTTTTAGCGATATCAGGATTGGTATCATAGTAGGTAAAAAATATTCAAAATGATGAGTACTATGAGTCCTTTTCAGGTTAAGCATATCCTTTTCTTATAACCCTTGTATACGAGTATTAATTATCTGCAGGGCCCGATTTAGAGATCTGGAGGCCTCGGGGCAACAAAGGAGTTGAGGCCCCCTGGCTCCACGCGACAGGTCATTCAAAACCATATATGTGAACAATGCGCGAGCGCAGCAAGCGCAAAAATTTGAGCCGTTTGAGGAAAAATGTTTACCAGTATTTACTAGTCGAAATTAAAAAAAAAAAAACTTTCCAAAGTCTGTATTGTAAGGGGCCCTCTTTTGTGGAGGCCCGGGGCAGTCGCCCCGGTTGCCCTCCCCTAAATCCGGCCCTCATTATCTGTTGAACGACGTCCGTTTGTCCCGCAGACACACGGCGGCGTGCACGTACGAGACGCAGATCCGCAACGCGCAGGCGGCCGGCTACAAGCTCGTCGTCGTGCACAACGTCAACTCCACTGAGCTAGGTCAGTGAAGATACGCAAACAAGTATTAAGCATGTTACCCATCTTACTCGCATGTTATTTAATGACGTGACACGTGGTCTAACAAGCAGTGTTGCCAACCCTATCTAGCTGTAGGCTAGCTCGAAAGAGACCGTAGAAAATAGTACCTAAAACCAATTAAAAATGTACAGTTTTGGCTAAAATGTTTTGATTTAAAAATTGCTAGAAAAACAGCAATATTGCAAAAAAACTATAGATTGGACTGTAAAGCATTTCTAAAAACCGGCCAAGTGCGAGGCGGACGAAGGGTTCCGTACCATTATCTATGAAAATGGGCAACATGTCTGTTGCATAGGAGCCCTTAAATATTTTTTATTCTGATTTTTAGTAGGTTTGTTCTTATAGCGGCAACAGAAATACATCATCTGTGAAAATGTCAACTGACAAACTATGACGGTTCGTGAGAAACAGCCTGGCAACAGACAGACGGACAGCGGAGTCTTAGTAATAGGGTCCTGTTTTACCCTCTCGGTACGGAACCCAAAAAACAGAGACAGCTCCAAAAAAACTGTAGATCTATATTATTTTAATTGCTAAAACAGTAGGGTTGGCTTCACTGCCAACAAGTCTTCACACCGTGAACCTGCGTGATGTCAAACCATTCAAAGCGTAGGTAGGTACATATGTATGGACACTTACCAGATATCTTGTCAACGTCTGTAATGTCCGCATCGCTCCTTAGACCTACTCAACACTTCAGCTACTCTACAACTACATCTAACCAATCAATTCAATAGAATTTGGCTCAAAACAAAGCGTTTAAATGTGAGACTAATAAAAATATAATCGTTCAATCGTATGCGTACGGCAAAATTTCAGGTAACATATACGTTTTTAACGATGCGTGGTCAACGTTGGCGTTGAGGGAGTCTAGTGAGCGTCGGCTTTTAGAGTACTTAAGTATATGTGTTACAGTTAAAGATGATGATGAACATAAACTTAAGATTAGCCGGGTTTATCTTCGAGGGCCGGTTAATGCCCGAAACATATCAATTTGCGTCGTGACTTTGGCACTTTGCCAGTTTCAAAAGAGGGACAAACGAGGCGTGTCAACACAGGAGACAACTCATGTTTTGAAAACTATGGCTGGGATACCATCCGGGCTACTGGCATTGATCACGTTGATGAAAAATATTGCCACCAGAAAATTCATAAAGAATCAAGTTACTGAAAACTTACCGTTTCCCTATTTCTACCTACTATCGAATAAATTGAACATGTTGACAAGCATTATATAATACCTACTCCTACGATTCTTCTATCAAGTTAAAATGAATAGGTAACTTTTTACCTTCATAGAAGAATGCATCAAGCAAGAGTCATCTGGGAACGGCGGATGTCTGGCTGTCAAGGTAAAAGCTTGACTAGGTCTCAAAATGTTCAGTAAATTAGTAGAAATTGAGCCGATTTATTATTATGGTGCCTTGACAACTTGACAGAGGAGCTTAATAATACCTAAACTTACACAATGAAATAATATTTAAAGCCAAATAAAAAAATACGAAAGACCCGATTAAAACGGTTTTTAAAATTAAAATCCCAATAAACCGAGTTTTTAAAACTGTCGGGTTTAGCATGCCTTAGCCTGTACCAAAAATCCTGCTCACGTTTCTGACATTACTTTGCATGGCGAATGTAAAACCCAAAAATGCTTGAAAAATCATTAATCTAAATCACCTAAGACTGGCATGATTTTTCAAACATTTTTATTTAAATCATAACTACCATACTTTTTACTCGCTCTCTACAGTACAGAGAATGAGAAAAACTTCGTTGTAAGCCGAGTGCCGACCACAACATTTCAAAATCGTAATCGACTTTCTTCAAAACATAATTTCCATGTTCGAATGCATTGATCGCTAGCACATAAAATTCTAATCGAAATGTGTGTCAAAAGACAAGCTTCAAATAATTATCACTAAGTGCGCTTGAACTCAAACAAATTGTGGTGGCTGTCCCGGCGAGCGACAGCTAGTGGCTTCAGTCGGCTGTAAGTCGTGTTGTGTTGTTGCAGAGGTTATGACGGCGGACGACTCCGACGGTATCATCATACCCTCGGTGTTCGTGAGCGACCACGCGGGCTTCATGCTGTTAGAGGCCTACACCTACGATAAGGGGTGAGTTACTTCTTTAATGTTCTTAATCTCATTGCTGGATGAAGGTATCCTTCGTTTTATTGTTGTTTTTTTCCATCGATCTATCCGACTTCGGTGTTTTTTTCACACACCGTGAAACGCCTCGAGGTTGTCGTTTCTATGGTACATTTTTACGTCACCCCTGTCGTATGCATGCTTTTATTAGAATCTTCCACATATGTATTATAAACTTTCTATTTATTTTAAATGCAAAAGGAATAATTTGACATGCTGTTTGTTAACTTTCATCATAAAGAAAAAAACCATTTTATAAAGAAAATATACCTAAATCAAACGAATGGTAAAGGCATGAAGATGGCAAAAAAAGTTTAAAATTACCCATATTCTTAATTTTTGCAATATGATGAATGAACGCTTTGAAAGTTGCAGGTTTGATGTACTTAATTTGCAAGGGATGAGTCAAATGCCTCCTGACGACCGCTGAACTCGATGATTCAGCTTTTAGTAAACAGACACGGACTGGTTCGAAGTTCCCTTGGAATTGCACAGCACTCCGTAAACGCGGAAACTTTATATGTAGTGCGTGTTAGTAAAAAATACAATGTAACATTAAAACTGCTCTCGCTCCGGTCCGTTCAATTTGACATGGTTTGTAGCATATTATTATGATAGTGTGTAGAATGTTGATTCTTTGAAGGAAAGCACAGTTCTAGTGCGGGTGTGTCACACTTGGGCACAATAGTAAAATTGTTCTCTACATTCTCACAACGGAACGGAGAAGAAATCTGCGTTGATGGTGATTATAATAGTAAGTACTTGATTGAGTGTTGCGTTGTTTCCAGGTGCTATATAGTGGTGAAGTGCGAGCTCCCGTTCGACATCAACAATTACATACTGCTTCCATCCACCATCGTATTCTTGTTGTGTCTGGTCGTCATACTCAGATTCGTGGTAACTGAGGAAGCTTCAAACTACGAATTTAACAATCCGTATAATAAATATATAACTTTACTGTAAACGAGGAAAATTTATCATCCCTTTGTTACCACGTCACGCTTAAACTATTGAACAGATTCTATTAAAATTGTAATCGTCAATCATCATCAATACGTACAAAAGTCAATATCATGACTGGCTGACATATCAACGCAACAAACGCTACAAACGTCAAATTTGGACCAAATTTTTGTATCACAAAGCGGACGCACACTAAGAAAGGGATTTGTCTAATTCAACCCCTAAAGGGGTGAAAAGGGGTATTGAAAGTTTATCTGATTTTTTTTTAATGCTACGATTATTAAACTTTGTGAACATCCTAAACTTTATAAAATAATATAGACACCTATTTCATTTTTTTTTTTAAATCAACCCCTAAAATAATGTAACTGAGTATTGAAGTTTGTATGTTCGTATCCGGACATACGAGTATGGAAAACCTCGCGAGTTACGCTTATACCCAAAGATGGCTCCAGATCTAAGGTAGAGGACTATAGACCTATAGCTGTTCTTTCGCCCCCCCGGCAAAGTCTTTGAATCTATTCTAAACCGCCATATAACTAGGCAGGTCCGCACATAGCTAAATGACAATCAGCATGGTTTCCGAGCCGATAGGTCTACGGCCACTAATCAGATAAACTTTGTTGATTACGCTGTCAAAGAAATGGATCAGTGGAAGCAAGTGGATGCGGCATATTTTGACTTCAAAAAAGCCTTTGACCGCGTCGACAACAATGTCTTGTTAGATAAGTTTTCAGACACTGAATTCACTCCTAAACTAGGTACTGCAATTGTGGAATTTCTGGTTTTCGATCAATTCCTTATCTGACCTCTTCTGGAGTTAGTCAAGGCAGCACGCTGGGTCTTACCCAGTTTGTGATAATGATAAATGACCTGCCGGAGGTCGTTAAAACAGCTGAATGTCTGATGTTTGCCGACGATCTGAAGCTATACTTGGGAGTGGGTAGTGTGGATGACTGTGAGGCATTGCAGATGGACATAGACAATGTGGTGAAGTGGGGGGAGGCTAATCACATGGAATTTAATAGTTCCAAGTGTAAAGTCATCTCATTTACCCGATTGCAAAACCCTGTCCATAACCTGTCCACACATGTCCGGTGTTAGTCTGGAGCGTGTCATAGAAATTTGAGACTTGGAAGTAAACTTGGACGCGGGATTAACATTTAATCGGCATATTATAAATGTTTGTAGTAAAGCGTTCAAATCTCTTGGTTTCGTCATGCGGCAGACCGCTAGATTTCGAGACAGGAACGCCATTGTCACTTTACTCATTTGTACGCAGCAAGCTCGAACATAATTCCATAGTGTGGGATCCGCATGAGAAAAACTATGGGCTTATGTTGGAGCAGGTACAATGAAAATTTTCGCGATATTTGTACAAAAAATATATGGATACTAGCTGCGCCCTGCGGCGTTCATCCGCGTTTTCCGGGATAAACGCCTATGTGCTAATCCAGACCATGAACAACCTTCATTCCAAATTTTATGTAAATCCGTTCAGCCGTTTTTGCGTGAAAGAGTAACAAACATACATCCATAGATTCTAGTCTTATTCTAGTCATATTATACTAATAGAAGTAGAAGGAGTATGTAGATAGAAGTAGATATTAGTAGATTATAATTAATATATTATAATTATATAAAATATAATATCATATGCAGGAGTAGGATAGGATTACTAGGAAATAGGATAGTAGAATTACCCTTTTCTATATCCGTCTTTGTTTGTTGCTGGTATGGTGGGCAGTACCTAATACGTGCTGCTACAGCTCAATACGCTCCTACGAGTCGGGCTATTAATCTGCTCAACGATCTGGTTAGTCAGGAATCAGACTTAGATATGTTTTGTACCCGTTTTAATTGTTTTATAGAAGTATGTATTAGTTTTGTAAGTGATTTTAATATTAATACCTAGTTTTTTAATTGTAATTGTCTTGCTGTGCGCGTTGGCTTTGCTGTAAGCATAGCAAGCATTTGACAGTAAATTAAACAAAAAATAAATGAAATGGAATAAGTATGAAGATTTTTTTGATGCTGTAGCTAGGAAACTTTGCAAATGTACTTAGCTAAAGAAAAAAACCGACACTTTTTTTTTGCAAATCAACCCTTAAAGGGGTGAAGTTTATTGACGTTTGTATAAAAATATTATTTTCTTATTATTGCGATTACCTATATAACTTTGCAAATATACTACATAAGGTTGAAAAAATTATAAACTGTTGTATTATTTTTGGAAATCAACCCCTAAATAGGTGTAACGGAGTATTGAAGACCTAAGATTTATTTTCATGCAACTTTGCAAATGTACTAAGCCAAATAATCGTCATCAATCTATACATGTATAGATTATACTGTAGTTAGCTTCACTTAATTTCAGCATTTATATGTTTGTTTTAATTCAATCGGTTTCTAAATAAAAAAGTAAATTTAAATAATCATGTCGAAAATTTGTTCGATAACAAGAACATTATTTTTAGAAAACAAAAAACAAAAACCGACTTCAAAAGACCGACTATTGAGTTATTCATCTATTTGTGGCGCACGTATTTAATGCAAATTTAAGACTTATATGGTTTTCTCATGGATACCATTATCAGAACTGGACTAAATTGAAATGGGACCAAATGGGAAGCGTCAGCTTTCTAATAAAAAAAGAATCATCAAAATCGATTCACCCAGTCAAAAGTTATGAGGTAACAAATATTAAAAAAAAAAAAATTTTAAATTTAAAAAAAAAGCAGAGTCGAATTGATAACCTCCTCCTTTTTTGAAGTCGGTTAAAAATTACTGTTCATTTGAATTGGCTGGAACTAAAATTAAGTAGGTAAGTATTTGCAATTTAGTCGTATAAGATGGTGATAAATATCTTGGCCATCATGTACTGTGGCATGAGAAATATACAGGAGGGTTATTCATAAAGGGTATGCTAAGCCGAAAAGGGCTCATAGTACTCATCATTATGAACAACTTTTACTCTGGGACCAACTCGAAATTCGCGAAGAAATAATCAGCTGTTCCATACATTTTGTTGAGTGTCATTGACATTTTTCTATGGAACAGCTAGTTTTTTTTAGCGAATTTCGGGTTGGTCCCATAGTAAAAGTTGTTCATAATGAGGAGTATTATGAGCCCTTTTCGGCTTAGCATACCCTTTATGAATAACCCTATATAGCTTATAATGATGGGCAAGATCGAGGGTAAACGATGCGCTGGAAAAAGTCATGGTTGTCATCAGAGAGTGGACAAAGCCAGCGTCGAACAACTATTCCGCTTGGCTCAAGATTAGGAGGAGTTCGCTACGCTGACGACCAACCTCCAGTACCACCAGCACCAGATGATTATGATCATGATAAGTACACGTTTACTAAATGACGCGGTGTGAGTATGTATTATTGTTTGTAAGAACCTCTGAAAATTCTGAACCTCCTTCGGGAAGAACCTTTATGGCGAGACTCGTCCGTCCGTCCGTATGTCAGTATGTCATAGCCAAATATCTCAGGAACTATAAAAGCTAACAGCTCAGATATCAGTCTAAAATTTGACATGACGCTAGATAATGCTAACCGCTACAATTCTTAGAAAAAAATATGCTGACAAAAAGTCATAGTCAAATAGTCTTTACCTGAAAATTGGGTATCACGGTTCTTGAGATACAGCATGATGACAGACGGACGGACAGACATCGGAGTCTTAGTAATAGGGTCCCGTTTTACCCTTTGGGAACCCTAAAAAAGCAGTACCTAAGTAAAAAATTGGTACCTATAGAATTCTGCAGAAATATACAAGGCAATAAAAAAAGTGTTCTTGTGTTGCTTTGTAGTATAATTTGTGTTGTCTTAGATGCATTTTTAGGGATCCGCGCTCGTAAAATCCCCAGTAAGTATACCCAGTTCAGAACCCTCGATATGCGAGATTTCGCTTTGGCTGATTTTTATAAATTGTAGGTACCGATACCTTGGACAAATAACCATTATTGACCGTTACGTTAACTACCTACGAGTATATCTTATGTACTCGTATAACTACTTTTTAACTGTAGAGCAGTTATACCCACCCATAAACACCCATAAAAAGTAGTTGAACAGCAGCTACTAAAATAAATGAGCAAAGGAGTTAAAAGTTTACGATAACATTTTTTCTCAGGAGTTGTTGAGAGAGTTGTTTGAGAGAGACTTTTGCGAATTGTTGGTACTTTGTTGTAAGTTAAAAATGGCATTATAGTAGACCGTTCGGAGCTCTATCCGCACCGCGCCTCTCGCGGTCGTGTTCCGGCGCGTTTTCGCGAGTAGGTCTCGCTCGCACCTATGCTCGCTCCGGACGGGGCATCTCTTTTGCCGAGCGTCATGGCCGCTCGGGAGTCTTTTCCCGCTCGCGCCGCGGGCGTGTTGTATTTTGTATAATTGCCGATCTCGTGTTCAAGAAAGTTTGTAGTTTTGTACTTAAACCAAATTAAATCTATACTATACCTACGAAGTTTCTCGTGTTTCTTTTATTACTATGAGGCTAGACAACCTCATATATGGCGCTCAACAGTGGAAATAAAGAAATAAAAGTTTACAAGTTACAAACGGACAGTGAAATCGTGCAATAAACATTCAAAATGGTAGTTACAAGAAGCCGTTCGGCCAGTGGTCAACGAATTGGTGCTGATGGAAACGCCGAGAGCCGTGACCGTGAAGATGATGCAATCGACGCATTTCCCCCCGCCCCTTCGCGGTCAGCATCTCCCGCCCGTGATGGCGGCAGCGACGCCTCGCGCCTCCATCGCACTCAACCCGCCGTCGATACAACGTTCTCCAGTGATCACCTCGCAACCATCGTTGAAGCGTTGCAGCGATCACAGACAGAGGCGTTGAGAACCCTGTTCGAATCAACGCGGGCGCATTCCTCAACTCCAGTGCCGACCTACAGTCAACAACCTGGAAATTTCGCACGGTGTACCGCGCGTTTTAGTGGAAATACTACCGAGTCTCTAGACGCCTTTCTCGATGCGGTACAAGCATACAAAGAGTGCTGCGCCGTCGGTGATGATAACGCCGTACGAGGCCTTAGCATGCTCCTTACAGACCAGGCCGCCATCTGGTGGCTGGGAGTGAAAGCCTCAGTGACTTCGTGGAGTGACGCCGTGATAGCACTGAGAGGAGCCTTTGGTGATCGCCGCCCGCCGCACAGAATATACCTAGAGCTTTTCCGGCGACGGCAAGACCAAAGCGAACGCACAGAACGATTTGTAGCCGAAGCGCGTGCCCTTTTATCGCGCATACCTCCGGGAGACCTAAGTGAGAAAGTCCAGATAGACATGGTCTACGGCCTCCTCAATAACAAAGTACGAGAGAGGCTTCGTCGCGACGAAGTTGATACCTTCGATATGTTGCTGAGAAGAGCACGACAGATCGAGGACGCAACAGATGAGGCGAAGTCCCTCCCACCTCTACGAGCCACACCAGGAGCTGTCGCCGGTCATATTTCGGCCGCCGGCGCCGGCCGAGCACGCCAACAGGCCGCCGCCGCCACCGGCAGCGCCGCGGGCGCTCGCGCACCGCCGCCGCACCCCGCCGCCTGCGTCGGCCCTCCGCCGCAACAGATCGCCGCCGCTCCTGGACCGGCGCAGAAGTTACCACCTGCTGCTTCTCCGGTCACCTACCGACCGCCAGGTACCTCCGCTGACGCCGCAGAAGAAAAGAAACCTCGCGTTCAGTGTGCTTATTGCCGGCGGTTCGGTCATGAAAAACACCAGTGCCGTAAGTTAGCGAGTCGAGGTGAGTCGAACTTAAATAACTTTTCATCGGAAGAAGTGTGTGATAACGGTGATAAGAGAAAAGATAGCTTTTATAGTGTCGAGCTTCCTAATTCGCGTAATAAAAATTCGCTTAACAAGTGCGTACGTTCTAACAGCAGTGTTTTATCAAATAATAATTTGAACGTAATAAACACTAGTCTTAATACTAAAAGTGCTGCATACAATGTAAACAATGATTCGCATTTATGTTTGCCTGTTACGAGTGGTGCAAGTAACTATTTGAAAAGTAGTCCCGGCTCCCGTAGATCCGATCTTTGCCGCCCGCTTATAAATGCGCGCGAGTTAGAACAAAAACCGCAAACGACGAAGTGTCCGTCGGCTAGTGCTTGCAACATTCATAACAATATTAATGTTTGTTATAGAAATTGGGTCCCGCATAATAACGCATGCGCATGTATTTGTTTAGATGAAAACTCGGACTCCGATTCGGTATGTACTGCCGAGACAAAACATTTTCGCTACCATGAAATCGATAATGTGACGCGTTATAGTGCGAGAGCCAACTGCTCAGGAAATTTACCTGTCTGTGAAAATAGTGCGAGAGCCAACTGCACAGGAAATTTACCTGTCTGTGAAAACAGTTCGAGAGCTAACTGCATGGGGAAATTACCCCTTACTATGTGTTCATGTCAAAATGTTTTAGGTCATAGTGGCGTCATTAAAAAAGAATGTAACTGTGAATTTCACAAACCTCGGAATTTGTTCACCGGAAATAATGATGTAAATAATTCTGTTGTAAATGGTATTTCTGATAACTGTATATGTAGTGGAGAGGTTTTATCACCGGAGAACGGCCGTGAGAGGGCCCTTGAATGCCGCGAAATTCGTCCGATTTTCAAAATCGACATTTTGGGTGTTAGTGGTACAGCTTTAGTAGATACCGGCGCGAAGCATTGTATTGCCGGCCACTCACTGTATGCTCTCCTTCTACGAAAGGGGCATCCCCTCGTTTCCTCGACACGTCAAATCAAGCTTGCTGACGGTCATGTTCGTAGCATGGAAGTACTTACGACTACTTTGACGGTAAGTTTAAAACAGACAGTCATGACAATGCCCTTCCTGATATTTCCGGATTCCGACAACAACGAAACGCTCCTCGGCATCGATTTTATCACTGCTGCAGGAGTTGTTATAGATTTTCATAAAGAAATCTGGTATTTTAGCAAGAACAACCACATTAAACATAAACTGCTTTTCGAGCCCATCTCACGGCAAGTAAGCTGCTCCTCTTTGGATGTTCTCCGTGATGACGAAGGTTCTCATCTCAATCCAGCAGAACGTAATGCTCTCGCTGAAGTCCTCGTCAGACACGCAAATATTTTCGAAGCAGGGGGAGGTCCAACTCCATTCGCCGAGCACTGCATCGAGACAGGTAATCACTCACCGATAGCCGTGCCTCCGTATCGTCTTAATCCAGCGAAAAAGGAGTTGATGAAGCAGGAAATAGATAAATTACTTGACGAAGAGATAATTGAGGAATGCGAGTCAGCTTGGTGTTCTCCGGCATTAATGGTGCCGAAGCCTGATGGTACAATTAGGTTCTGCGTCGACTATAGACGCCTTAACGCAATCACCAAGTCTGACAACTACCCGATGCCACGCATGAGCTCCTACATTCAACGAAGAGAAACTGCTACATGAGTTCTTTAGACCTTCGCTCTTCATATCATCAGGTAAGCGTCAGGGAATCCGATAGAGACAAGACTGCCTTCATATCTCCTCTCGGCACTTACCGTTTCAGTAGGATGCCATTCGGTCTGAAAAATGCACCGGCAACTTTCCAACGTTTAATCGACCGACTCCGCTCCTGTGCAGCTCTTAAAGAAGTAACCATTCTAGCTTATCTTGACGATATTCTGGTTATATCGGAGGGATTCGACAAACACCTGGAAGACCTGGAGCTGGTCATGAAACGTTTGGAAGAGTTTAACCTTCAGGCGAATCGAAAAAAGTGTTCCTTTGCGAGAGAGAGGGTAAGATATCTTGGTCACATCATCACTCAAGATGGTATCTCCACGGACCCTCAAAAGGTAAGCGCAGTGCTGGACATGCACGAGCCGGCCAATTTAAAACATTTGCGAACCTTCCTTCAAACGTGTTCATGGTTCCGGAAGTTTATCCCAAACTTCTCCAAAGTCGCCGAGCCATTAACACGTTTGACCAAAAAGAGCCAAGTATGGATCTGGGAAGAGGAGCAATCCCAAGCTTTCAATGAGCTTAAACGGCTACTTACTTCTGCACCGATACTAGTTCAACCTGACTTCAACAGCCCTTTCATTTTGCGTACAGACGCGAGCAACTACGCGTTAGGCGCAGTCCTTGTACAGGGAGAAGGTAAGCAGGAACGTCCCATTGAGTATGCGAGCCGACTCCTAAACGATGCAGAGCGCAACTACTCGACAACAGAACGGGAGGCACTCGCCGTAGTTTGGGCAGTCGAACGTTTTAGATCATACCTCGATGGCCAACCAGTAATCATCGGAAGTGATCACCAGCCTCTGCGCTGGCTCCTCTCTTTAAAATCGCCAACAGGTAGGTTGGTTCGCTGGGCTTTAAAACTCCAGTCCTTCGACATCAAGTTCGAGTACACTCCGGGAAAAGCAAACGTCGTAGCAGACACACTCAGCAGACCAATTTGTACAAGCGAAAGCGTCAACGATTGCGGTATTTGCTCTATAGTCTGTGATCTTCCTACGAAGTCTCCTAACCAGTTACGAGAAGAGCAGCTGTCCGATCCCGAGCTCGTAAAAATCATCAAAGATATCGAAGGTACTGATGAAATGTCTTCCCAGCGTTGGTACGACAGAGGATACCTCATGAATCAAGGTGTCCTATACAGGTACAATCCAGATTCAGAGAACGAGTCCCCTCAACTTGTGATTCCTGCTGATCAAGTTGTAAACATACTTAAAGAACTGCATGACTCTCCTTTAGCAGGCCATCCTGGAATCGACCGCACATATCAAAAGATAGCGCAACAATTTTATTTCACAGGGATGCGGAGAGTAATAACTGACTACGTTGGAGCGTGTATTCACTGCCAACGGTACAAAGCATCTAACGCAAAACCTGCTGGCCTTCTACAAACTCCGGTCATGAGTCAACGGAATGAGGTGCTCGCCATAGATCTTTTCGGCCCTCTACCAGAAGGAGACCAGGGGGAGCGTTGGGTTTTTCTCATAGAGGACACAGCAACCAGGTGGGTTGAATTGTATGCCCTCCGGGACGCTACAGCAGAAGCCTGTGCCCGTGTCCTTATTGAAGAATACTTCTTGCGTTTTGGCTTGCCTCGCCGAATAATATCCGATAACGGGGTCCAATTCGTTTCTGCTGTCATGCGCCAGTGCATGTCTGTCTTGGGCGTAAAGCAGAATTTCGTGCCTTTATACCATCCACAAGCTAACCCAGCAGAAAGAAAGAATCGAGACCTTAAGGCGATGTTAGCACACCTCGTTGAAGAAGACCACACATCTTGGCCAAAGAACTTGCCGCTTGTTCGCTTTGCCCTCAACGGTTCTAAATGCCGAACAACAGGTCGGTCACCAGCCTATTTGACCTTTGCCAGGGAAATGAGGTCTCCTACCGAGGTTACTCATGACGTTCGTGCTATTTTGAGCAAAGATAATTTCGAACCACAAATAACTCCTTACCTTAGAGAATTTCTTAACTCACTTTCGGCAATCCGTGAGCGTGTCGAAACTCAACAGGACAAAACCAAAGAATACGCTGACCAGTCTCGTCGGCCTTCAGAAACATTTCAGGTAGGTGATTTAGTACTGCTTAAATCCCACGTGCTTAGCTGCGCCCGAAAAAGTATGACAGCGAAGTTTGCGCCAAAGCGTGACGGGCCATACCAAATTGCAAAAAAAGGTCAGTCCAACTACATATATCTTATCAAAAGTGGACCATCCTAGTGAAATCCTTGGCAAATACCACGTCCAGGACCTATCTACATACAAAGGTAAAGATAATTCACCTCCTGATCCAATTATCCCGAAAAGGAAGCGAGGACGCCCAACAACCAATACGAGGGTCCTAGTCCAGGAGCGAGGACGTTCCCCTGGACTAGAGGGGGAGTGTATAGTAGACCGTTCGGAGCTCTATCCGCACCGCGCCTCTCGCGGTCGTGTTCCGGCGCGTTTTCGCGAGTAGGTCTCGCTCGCACCTATGCTCGCTCCGGACGGGGCATCTCTTTTGCCGAGCGTCATGGCCGCTCGGGAGTCTTTTCCCGCTCGCGCCGCGGGCGTGTTGTATTTTGTATAATTGCCGATCTCGTGTTCAAGAAAGTTTGTACTTAAACCAAATTAAATCTATACTATACCTACGAAGTTTCTCGTGTTTCTTTTATTACTATGAGGCTAGACAACCTCATAGCATTCAAATTCAATACTTTCTTATCTTAACATAATCTTTATCTTTCTTGCCTTTCAGTATGGACAAACTGCGAACAAAAATCTACCTCTGCCTGCCTATTTTCTATGAACTTACTAACTCTTCGATAATTATGAATCGGTGTCGGTTAGTAAGACTATGTAGCGTTTCGGTTTGTTAAATTGACTGAACTATTCGAAAAAGGATAGGCCGCAATCGCTTTTTGGGGTTCCAGTTTCATAGTATGACAAGTCCTCTAAAGCATAGATAATATGAGTGGTGGTCACAGTCACACGCAGACTTATTCTCGTAAAAAAAAGTTACTTGTATGGCTGCGAATAGCCTCTATGGCCTGGCCACGCTTCAAGCATTTGGCGCAGTTTTGACGTTGACAACTTAGTAGTTGTCCTGATTTTGTTAAAGCTGTCAGTGTCAATGTCAATTTTTGTTTTGACATTTTTCTGCTTTGAAGAAAATGAGAAATGAATCAGTCGTAATTAATTTTTCTTGTTTTTCTCCACGATTTTCATGTTTGCAAGAGTTTTTGACGACAATAGTCATTAATTAAACTACCATAAGATATTCGTCCGTTTCCTGCTTTGTAAGTTTCATGCCTCAATAATTAAGTTATTTGTTTGTGCAAGTGTTCGCAAAATTATTTTGCATGTATAATTCGTGTTGTGTGGACATCCAAGGAAGCAGTATTTTTGCCGATACACACGTGATCCAAGGCCGCACGGTGGTCGCACAAATAATTAGATTATTTACAGCCAGACGCCAGTGTATTCACAAAAGTTGTAGGTAACTAATACAGGTGAAACCATGGCAATATTTCAATCATAAAATAATGCATATATCAGTTCTAAACGCATTATACTTCCTTTGTGCGTGTGAAGCGTTAGATAGTGAGTTGGTATTGTGACGAGCTTTTTGTTCTGACACACTCGACAATAAATATAATTGATATAAATTGTTGAGTACATTGACTTTTGGGTCTGTTGGGAGCAGTACTACAATAGAAGCACATATCTAACTATTAACTTATTGCACATACTATTTATTAGGTAACAGTACTTGTAATGTAAAAGATGTGCACTCACCACATTAACACATGTATGCATATGGTGAAGAGAAATGAATAATTAGGCTAATGCAGACAATATATTAGGTACCTATTTTACAACAAGTAACTCATATTTCTGTATGAATGTATGTATAATGATCATGACATGTTGTAAAGTGTATATTTTGTATGTATCCAGTTATTATAGATAATTACTTTCCAGTTATATTAAAACCCCGTCATATTAAAAATTGAACTCAATTTTTCAAATAATACCTGTAGTACCTGTAGTTATCAAACTTTCACACCAGTAAAGATCTCACTGGTATAAGAAGCTAACCGGTAAAGATGTAGACTTTAAATGTGACTAAACTTGTTTGATGAATTAACTTATAGCAAAGATTACACAAAGTGCAGGAATAATAGCGAGGTTATTAAGGCTTAATTTTTTCATCTTCATTTTCAGGCTTCGAAATGACGTGACGTCCCATCCGTTTGAGTAAACCAAGTAGGACCGCGTGAGATGTGACTCCGTCCGATAGCTCTAGTATGTGAAGACAGACACCATGTGGGTAGCGACATACATAGGGCTGTCGGCCGTCATCAATGCGGCATGCGGCACCATAATTGCCTACACACAAATTCCTCCTCATAATGTAAGTAGATCATATAATAACTAATTTTATTGCTTATAAATGATAAAATATTTAGTGAGTCAAGAAGTTGAGTATGTTGGTTCCTGCTTTACTCTGTTATTGCCTACCAGATTTGAATAACACTGGGTGTGGGCTGTGGGCAAATGAGAGTACTATAGTTTTCATTGCAGTGTGTTTACAGCATGTTTGACACAAACATTTAGATTTAACTTGGAATTTCAATTCAGTTGACATATTATATTTTTCCATGAAACGCCTGTGACAAAGCATGGGACTAGGCCATAATTAATTTGTGGTCTCTGATAACAACCCTTATATTACTATGTATGTATTTGTATATAATAAAGGAACGAAAAGTATTTCGTAAAGTAACATGTAGTTAGGTGTTTCACTTGTAATTAATATAAAATCCAGTGTTCATTCCAGTTGCGTTCAAATGTATACAAAAATGTTGAAAGTAATAACAAATCCTACCACAATCAACTGAATTGAAATGCAACAAGTGATGTAGACATTGGTGTTTATTAAACATCAGTTATTAGTGCTAATTATACCCGATAATGAATACTAAAGGCTGGTTTACATGATGCAAGTTTCTTGTACATTCAAGTGCAATTATTGAATGCAATAAATCAAGTGCGTTAATTGCCCTTCAAGAATTGTACGCAACTGTTTACACGTGGATACAAGTAAAAAAATTGAACGCAATTATTGAATGCAAGTCTTGACAAAAAATAGTTGCAAATGTCTTCTGTTTAGACCAATACAATAATGTTTAGGAGATTATTGCTTTCAAGTTTTGACTTGTCTAAATAGAGAGGTTGTATATGCGTGTACCATATTGACGGGTTGCTTCAAGTATTGCACGTATTTGCGTTGTCAAATTTTTCAAGAATTTTTTTTTGCAAGAATTGCCTAAGAAATTTTTGTATGTGCTGTTTACACCAAGAAAATTTTGGCAAGCAAAACTTGCGCAAAAGATCAAAATGTTACGTACTGTTTAGACCATGCAGGTAATTTATTGCTTCAATTTTATTGTATGCAACAGGCAAGAAACTTGCATCGTGTAAATGGCGCTTTAATTTTGAAAAATAGTGACTTGCAACAAAGTGAATTCGGCAAGAAAATTAATGTCCTTTCGGTGGACGACCTCGGGTCCTACTTAATTTAGCAAACTGGTTTAGTTTGGTGATAAGCCAAAACTTTACTACCTCAAAAGGTACAACACTCACTACCTTGTAGTTTTTTTGTATTTTTTCATTGTTAGAATACATGTTATACAAAAACGAGTATCAAAAAACGGACATTGTTTACAAGATTGACCTCAAAAGGGTTTTAGAACCTTGCAGACTACAGAGCATGACCCCAAGGTTCTAAACTTGAATCAAACATTGGAGTAGATAGATAGAAAGGGCACTTAGATTTAGCGCCTTTTAGACTAAAACAACTCTAAAAGGGCAATGTTTCCAGTGAAATTTCAGGGCAAATAGAAGATTAAACATCTTATATCTCAGGGTGACTAGCGCAGTGCTGAGCCGCTCAGGGTCTTGAACTGTAAGAGTTCATAATTCTGGGTGACGCGGACCTGTTATGGGCGAACATGATGTTTAACATCAGGCGACCGATACGCTCATCACCCAATAGCTTAAAAAAATTGAAAACAGCTGATAATCTTCGAATGTCCCTACCGATTTTCTTAAATAATACCTACCTAAAAACAGTCTCAATTTAGCAACCTTTTAAACAAAAAAAACTAAATGAAAATATGTAGGTTCAGCCGATTGGGATCCACAATGCCACAGACAGACACAGATACACACACATTAAATACAAAACACCCCTTTTTCCGTCGGGGATTAAAAATATCATCCATGAGCCACCAATTAATTACAAACAATGAATTCTGTAATTAACTGGACTTATCATTAGCTTGTACTATTATGTATTCTGTGGTATCAGTAACATCGGTTTATTGTTCTGTTTACATGACTCCGAATTTGAACTAGTTAATTTAGGTCAATGTAGCTAAATTATACGATGATCTACGACTCTACGTCAGCTTGGAGCATCAATAATAATTATATGAAAAAGACCCATTAACCTGAGAAGATACTTTGGGCACAGAATAAATAATATGGTGGTAAATCACGCCGCAGGGTGTAGTTGAAATCTAGCTCGAGGTTTCTATGATAGAAAGCCTGAACGCATATGAAGCATCGCGACTGGCAAACTGGGTCAAAAAACTGTCGCCAAGCAGCCAACGATGTCATCCGCAGGTTTCATATGAGAGCCAGTTCATATTTAACATACACTGGTCACAAATTAAAAAAAAAGTTCAGTATAGGAACCTTTATTCAAAACTAGCTAACCCGACAGACGTTGTCCTGTCTTAACTATGAATATTGAATTCGAATTGTCTTAAGTTTTCTAATGTTCCGCTCAACTTCCTTAATTTTTCATTTCATAACAACCTTTTCCTGATAAGTAACACAACAAAAAAAGTATTAGCGAAATGGTTCTATCCGTTTATGCGTGATGTGATGACCAAGGGAAATAGAGTCATTTTTATATATAGAGGTACATATTCTAAAGATAGATTATTAATTAGCGTAACCTTTGAAGAGCGAACGTCGAGTAATAACAAAATTAAAAATTCGAAATGATCGTTAATGTCAGTTTTCGACATTGTACGCCAACAAAACCAATGCAGCGTCGCGTCGGCACGGAGCGGAAAATGACGCTTAGCGCAACAAATTGCATACATACATGACAACATCAGCAATACAATATCCATTTGTGTGTGAAATTGATGGATCATCGGTTCAAACCTACAAGTGCACTTGGTAAACTTGGGGACAGTGCAACTGCTATGCAGTGTCCATCTCTCGTAGGAGTCATCTGGTTTATTTATGTGAGGGGGTCATCTGTCTTTTTTTTTTCTATTGTTATTGTCGCCATCATCCTGTCGCTATCATGACCTATGCGTATCCACAGGTCTGCTGGACGTAGACGTACGCCACCCAAGCGCTTACTCGTATTCTTCAGTTCTTTGCTTCCACTTTTTGCCTTGCCTCTTTACATAAGTCACTCCACCTAGACAGAGCCAGGTTGTCCAATCATTTGTACGTATACAGATGACATCATAACCACCCAAACCAATACGTAATGTAGACCCTTTTCCAAGGTCGCATTATTGTCTAGAAATAGAAATGATCAGTCGTCGACGCCATTTTACGCGTAATTTGTTAAACACGACAATTCAATTTTACTTCAAGTATATTATTAATTTTATTTTACGTAGGCAAATTCGGTTTGCGTACAATCGATTTCCTGTTATATTTTGAAATAGGTTAATACTAATGTGTAGTAGTTAGGTCATGAAATATCATCTACTTGCCTACTGTTTGTAAATGCTACCTACATAGTCGTACTGTATGTCTCCAATATTGCCGTGCATACGCTAGAAAGCAGTCGACTGACATGTAATTCATTAATGTGTGACATGCGATTCAGTTAACTCCTTTTTATATTAGTGTGTGAAATAAATTGGGTTGTAGTTATATTGGGCGATGTATCGGTTGACGGCTTTCTAACTAACGCCAAAGAATATCTAACGCACAGCAGGATAGCGGCCTAACTATTATGTAGTCATAATAATATGTATGATAGACATATGAACAAATACAGCTGCCAGTAAGAATGTATTAGTTACACGCATTATGTAAATATTTCAATTAATTAAAATCTTTACTCATAGTGCATACTGAATTACTCACGCTTAATTGCATGCATAGCTACACTTATTATTATAGCAGTTATCTCATAGCACATAATGCTGGCTCATAGTAACTAACTACACAACCAAATAAATAGCGCCTTTGATACGATAAGGATAGAATCTAGCTAGATAAATAGTCTCTCTATAAAGGCATTTCCAGCTCCACGCACTGAACTAAATGATTGTTTTTCTTTCGCATTTATGCTCGAATACATACGAGACACTTTTGTCTGGATTAGTTCCGGGCGACAAAAAGTCCGTGTTGTTGCTAATAGTTAATTCACAGACAAATAGTAGCTTCTACATATAGATGTTTAGTGGAATATTTCGCATTACTCCCTATCTCTGCTAGAGATAAAGCAAATACAATGTTGTATTAATAGAGCAAATCTCATTATATTGGCTATTTGCTTCATAATAATGAAAATATGAAAAAAATAAAAAAAACAAATATGATCCATTAATGATTTCTCTTTCCTTGTCTGCTTACATTTTATTATCTGTACATCGTTCGGTAAGATAGATAGATAAACTCTTTATTGTTCACACCATAAATTACAAATATACGGAATTACGTTAGGTTAGGTATATACTACAAGTTTTACAACGAAAGTTAATCAGTACCTACCCCTGTCAAAAATTTGGAAGAACGTATTCAATTGAAACAGAAAATGTATGAAAAATGCAGTTTCCATTACGCCCTATATTTTGAGCTGACCGAATTTTCTGTTGAATAAATTCCAGTTACATTTTACTAAGATAACTGCTATTTATCTTTTGAACAATCCTTCCCAAAAACGTCAAATAGCGAAGGATAATGTATGTAGGTTATCCATGTGTAACCCACTGCCCGACTACGATAACAAGTCGGTCCACTATCACATCGCTGTGATGTAATGTACGAATGTTTGTCCCACCCACTCTACTTTGTAACGGCTGAACGCATTTGGACAGAATAGGAGGTGAAAGACGCTTATAATTGCGCTTACGTTTAGGATTCAAATTAAAGTTTTTATCCCGAAAGGTTAAATAGTACAGTTCTGTGCCCCCTGTGCAAAATGAAACGACTCTGAATATCCTTCGAGTAGTATCATTTTGCACGGGAGGCACGGAGTTCTAAGATTGCGATTGCGGACGCGAATCACAAAGGCTCAAGGTATTCTTCTGCTTAGGTTCACCGCATCAAATTACGGTGAAGAAGAGAAGAAGAGAAGCAGGGCACTGTTAGTATGTATACAAAGTGAAGAAGGCCAGGGAATCGCAAATGAATTGATTATTTCCTCAGTGCAATCTGATGTTATCGCGGGTTAACCGATAAGCTCTGCCTCGAGCTTGGGGAGTGATCTCATGGTTACTAGCTGCATGCCGCCGGTTTACTCATTCTGCCTAATTCTTTATGTAATACATATATGTACATAAATATTGGATATGTTCTGGAAAGTCATGTTTGTAAGATAATTTCAGCATCGAAAATAACATAGGAGAGCTGTAGTGCAGTGCAATGCCACGCAGGGTTTGAATACTTAAAGTTTTTGTACCTCTAGTTGTATGGCTAGGCGTTTGACCACAGCTTGCTAGATTATAACACTTACCTTCTACGGTTGTTTTGCATATTTTCACATTACTGATAATATAAAATCAAAATAAAAAAAAATGTTGCATCATTTATCATTACGATACGAAGGGATCAGACGAAGGGTTTCGAAAACAATGTTTATTTTTTACAATCTAAGTAAGTATTAATCTTTAATTTCCTGCTTTATAATAGTAAATAGTACCTATTTACCTATCCGTACATTGTATAAAGTTGATAATTGTTATCATCACAAACATGGGGGAGTTTTCCACTTGATAATGAGCGGCCGATCGTTAGCCGATCTTCATTAACGTGCCGTGCGGCTGCTACTCGTGTTGCTTTGTATCGATTTAGATAATGTCATTATATTGATTTCATATAAATGTTCTGGATTACTCGAGTAACAGCTAAGTTAGCGCAGACACTCGCGGGTGACCTTATCTCTAAGTATTAAGATTGAGTATTTATAGTTCGACTCGAGTGCATGCGTTCGGCCGAAGTGACGGTCACTCTACAAGTCTGGGACGTCAGTGGTTTGGAAAAAACTAATCAAACCCATTTACTCAGATTTTCAATTGATTTTGAACAAGTGTTGAAAACTCTACATCAATTAATTTATAAGTGTTTGATGTTGTTATAAATATAAAGTGATAAAAGTTTTCAATAATTAATGAACAACGCAAGAGTGGGTCGTCGGAGCAAGTGTGGGATAGGATGAAGTGAAGCCGTGTTTCTTATGAAAAAAGTTTAGCAATAGAATTGAAAATGGCAGCAGCTCTGCTCATAAATACCGTGAAGGTCATGCACATTGTGGCGATGCAACATTTTGTTAGTATTGATTCTAATTTTTTCATAGAGCTCGTCTTTCGTAGACCTTACAACTTTTAAACTCAGGAAGTAATGTGCCTGTATTTTATTTATCATGATTCACATTATGTGCCTTGTCTCCCGCTGCTAGGTATAAGCCCCTCTCTTGTTTTTACATGCCAATCGAGTCCAGGTTCGACCTGCGATTTGACAAAATTTCGTGGACCCAATCGAGTGCTTGAAATTTTTTGGTTTTTTTCCTTTTCTCTAGTTTGACTAACGAAGGATTTGACAAGTGCGCGAAATCATCTCGCCGCCGTTGAAGTTCCTACCTGATTGAAATTAGTTACATCAATAATAATAATTTATCTAGTCTTCAAATAGACAAAAGTACAACTAACCAGATCTTATCATTGCACGATCATATATAGATGTAATAGATCTTCAATGCCACTGAACGCTATGATACCGCGTAGTGTGTCGATGACTTACAGCAAGCTATGAGTTACAGCGTTATAGCCAGTTTTCTTAATAATTTGTTCGTAAAGTTCACGTATGACCCAGCATTTTACTTGATATTTTATTCGCGTTGTTTTCTTAATATTTTGTTCGTGTTGTTGTAGATAATGGAGGAGTTCCGCGACATGCCGGCCGACTTCGGTCCCGACATCCCCCCGGACGGGCTGCGCGGGTTCCTGGTGGTCGGCGACCCCTCGGACGGCTGCTCCAACATGACCAAGCCACCGCCTGTTACCGACAACTTCACTGAGCGGTGGATCGTACTCATTTCCAAGTGAGTTTCTACCTTACTGCCTACAACATACGAGTTATGTCCCTCCTGCCTGAAGGAGTACGCGGCTTCCTCGTGCCAGGTGAGATTGAACCTTCCTACTCATAGGATAAGCTACATTTTGGAATAATTTCTGCTGGAACTTCAGTACATTCTTCAGTATGTTGAGCTAACAATTCTAAGTCAACTGATGTATCATGATGATCGTCCAGCACGTCTGGACTAGAAATTAAAGTACTGTCTGTGCTTTGATACCAGATGAGTAAAGCTATGTTATCAACGTACCTTTATTTGGAAAACTCATAACACGTTTCCAATTAATTGATATCTAATCAGTAGTTCCAGTGACTAAATATGTGGGAGGATTCGGACTATGTTGTGAACGTCCTCCACGTTGCATACTAGCCACAGTACATTTAGTAAATACCTTTAATGGTCATATATGTATATTACTGTACAGCAACGTTGGAGTACAGTACTTCATGCTTATCATTACATCGAGTACTTTGAAGTGAGATTCACTGCCATCTGTCAAGTTTTCTACATGTTTAGGACAATGCATGACTTCAAGGTAAAGGGTTTTTTTCTGAAATAGCTGTAAAAAAACTGAGTTCTACTATCCTACATTTTCGCGATTTCAGGGTTTGGTCTCAAAGTAAAAAATGTTCATAATGATAAGTACCTACTACGAGCCCTTTTCAGCTTAGCATACCCTTTTCTTGATTTTTTCTTTTCTTGTGTTTATGGCCTATTTGTTGAATGATGTCCGTTTATCCCGCAGACACACGGCGGCGTGTCCGTACGAGACGCAGGTCCGCAACGCGCAGGCGGCCGGCTACAACGTCGTCGTCGTGCACAACGTCAACTCCACTGAGCTAGGTCAGTTGACACACATACAGACACACAAACACATAATATAGTCTTTTTATTGCCCATCTTACTCTGAGAAAAACTATGATGGATTCGTTTCGATATTATGACCATATATTATGATAGTTGTCACTGTAAAAACTGGTGCTAATCATTGTACTTTTTGGTGATTATCAGTATTCTCCGTTCTTTAGGTGAATCCATCGGAATTTTGACGGCCTTTTTCTCTGTGTAGTGATGTGATTTGTGGTTTAACAAGGTTTCATACTGTGGAACCTGCGACACGTCGCGACATTCAAAGTGTTTGTGTGAACAGTTATAAGATACCGTTTTCACGAGTCACGCACGCACGTTCTTGGGCTCGCGTCGTTCCTTACACCCACTCAATAATTTACAACTTTTCTTGGGGTAACAAATTCCATAGATTATTAATTTATACTATAGGAAAGTGATATCAACCTGAAGGAGTACCACTACGTACTTATCCTTATTGATATACTAAAAGACCTCGTGTAGTACTAAATACTCCTTTAATCATTATTGAAATAATATAATCTTACAAAATAAATCAGCAAAGCAAGTAAGAAACTTTATCCATCGACAAACCGACGTTTAAAGTCGACGACATTGTTAAAATAATCTGAACTACTAACTGTAAACTGAACAGCTGTACATTTTAAAATAAAGTTGTGGAGTCTAAAAATCAGTTTATCAATTGACGAAGTTCCATACTTGCACTGCTTGTGTTCTATCGAAACTTATTATCTCTTAGAATGACACGTTCGTGGCTCTGACCATTCGAAAACCGACTATTATGGAGATGTGACACCTATGTACTAGAATTGACTACAATATTAATTGGGACGCACCATTGAATAATATAATAAAAATAATAATGAAATTTGAAATACTAATTCATTATTATTAATTACTATAATCGTTGAAAACTAATTTTAAACGCACATAACGTTAGCGTCTTCCACGAGAACGGGGCAACACTCCCCCTTGGCGTCGCGCGGCGGCCGGACGGACGGACCTGCCTTCTTATTTACATCGATTTTCAGCTTCTTCGCTAGGGCGTCCACTTCTTGCTTTAGTTTATGATCTCTGAAAAAAGTGAAAACGTGCAATTGTCTCTTATTATATTACGCGCAAATCCGGCAAGGAACCCCCTTTATAACTTGGGTGTCTTCAAGTTAAAAGTAAATTGGTTTCTTTCAAGCAAGCGTGCTCCATCGTAGACCGCATCATTGCTCACCATCAGGCAAGGATTCGGTCAAACGCAAGCCTATCATCAAACAAAAAAGGCGTGTCTACAAGCACCTCTCCGGGCAAAGCATCATCAACGCTGCCTGTGTTGCAGGTTGAACACCTGCGGCGGCGATTTTGTTTACCATCAAGCTGCCGCCTGCCTGTTTGCCGTTCTTTTATATTGAAAAAAAACTTACGTTAGTTGAATATGGCAGCAGTAGATGCAGACAGACGTGACACAGATACACGCGCACACTATGAACAGTGTGGCCGCTACCATGATCCCGCGGAACACGTATAAAACCTTCTCGTGGAGCCGCGCTGGAAAATATGTATTTTATTTATTACTAGTTTTCAATGCGGTAGGCGGTAGTTAGCTATCTTTTGCGCAAAGGTAATATAAAATCACTGACAAAAATAATAAAATAAAAATGACATAATTTTCTATTGCTTCCGTAAAATCAAAGTTATCAAAACAAAAAATTGCATAAAACACTTAAAACGCTATTAAATATTTTTATCTTGTGATTTTTTAATTTTCTCAGTGATTTAATATCCGACAACCGAGAACTTTATACCTCCACCTTAAATTATCATTAACGCTAAACCGATTTCTATCTATCATAGTTTTAGTGACATATCACTAAAGCTACGATACCACACATTAGCTGATATTTTAACATTAGCAGATTAGATTTAAAAATATAACACAAAATTGAATATATAAATAGTTTAAAAATAGCCAAAATAGCTTAATGCTGTTAGTATTGCGCACAACTACTTAATTTGATACAAACCAACATTATTACATGTTATCATTGATTACTGATCAAAAAATTGTCAAAATAAATCGTGTAAAATAGTTCCACTATTCCATGGGCTCAAGGTGATGTTAGTTTTAGTAAAAAGTCAAAAGGTTTTAGTTTTAATTCCCTTTTTCTAACGTACTTGCTAAACTATCGTCAGCGGCCAATTCGTTTTCATCTGTAAAATGTAAATTAAAAAGCTACGATAATTCATGTTCATAAAAAATAAAAAAGGCTGACTCTATCCACCATTTAGGATTCAGAGCCAAGAGAGGGAAGGTAAGTATACTATTTTAATTTTTTCGCAGTATTTTTTTCTTATTTACAGTACGTCGGTGTTCACATTTGACGATTTACATCTTCGGAAATGTTCTTGAAAATCAACTTCGTTCCAACAACATGGGAATTTGGCGCAAAATTTTCGTCGAAACAATTACAAGATTACAGTATTCTTTAATTTATAAGGCCTACTTCCCTATTACATAGAGCCTATAGAGTCTAGGTCTTTGCACAACAGCTGAATACATTACAATAACACTTGACACCACAAAAATAAAGTATACAGTAATAATAAGAGAGATTGGCACAAAAAACAGTCCATTTGCTTAGAGTAATTTTCTCCAGATTCAATCTGGAGGAAAATAATAAAAGTTTATACCAGATAGGTACCAGTTTATATAATATTTACCTGAAATACCAGCGCTGCCGTAATAAGTAACTGTTTTCACAAATTGGAATTCTACTCTCTCGCTCGGTCGCAGCGTTTCCGTCTCTTCCTCAAAAATTTCGGAATGTGTTCTGAAAAAATACAATGTGTTTTTTAAAAGGTAATAAAATAGACGATGCGAACCCTAGCGAGGGCTGTAATCTAATAGTACGATCCCAACGCATAGTTGACACATAACATTGCTTATACCCAATCAGGGTCATTATGTGTGACTTTTATAAATATGTTATTTAAGACCTACATACAAAACCATAATGTTTTGCAATAAAATATTGAGTATATTGACTTAGAGACAGATCAAGGCAAGGGCGGTCAAGGGTAGGGGGGTTTGTACCCAAATCAAAAGTTCAAGTTTAATTTTAAATTGTCTCAAATACGTTTTGTTTTCAACTGTGAATGTTTAAAAATTAAAGAAAAAATCACTTCTAGAATTATTTTTAGGTAAATGTAAATTATGCAAGTCCTCAATAAAACAAAAACTCATAGTTTGTAAAATACACATCAAAACTTCACATCTATGGTTGGCTTGCAAAACAAAAGCTATAAAACAAGTCACACACCTATTGCAAATACGTCCTTCTGGGCAATCGTCCGGACTCGGCAGACAGCCGACCCCTGTGTTAGGGTCACATGCCGGGGGACCCTGGAAGGAAACTGTTGAATTCCACTCTATACAGACGTTATCATGAAATGTCACTGGTGATTAAGGGCCAGCCTCTTCATATTTTTCTTCAAAAGAATTACATTATATTAATCATTTTATATAATCATTTTATATCAGACACAATTACACACATGTTAAAATTCACATTGAAGTCCCGTAATAAAATAAATCACTTTTAATCCAATTCTTACGACGTACTGTGTGTGGAATTCGAAATTTTACGGACTAAATTAGGTTAAAACTGTTTTAAATTAGATAAATAGACGTCAAAATTAAACACGAATACTTAAAAATCTCATTTGCTCTACCTGATTTTACTAGAAATGGTATTGAGAACTGCAAACATAAAAAATACACTTACACTATGCAGCGGTATCGTCGCTGCAACTGTTTTGAAATAAACATATAATACAAATAACATTAAAAAACAATAAAATTATACGTAGTCAACAAAATATAAAAACCATACTTACAAGTCGCTGAAATGAAAGTAAATAGCACAAACAACTGCACAGTCGACATGTTTCTGAACATTGAAAACAGATCGAGAAACTCGAATGGCAATTTTCTTCAATTTAGACATCCGTCGTCTTCACAACAACAACGCACCCAATCACATGAAGTTAGTCGAAGTACTAAAATAGCACATCTTTGCGCCTTCTGATAATATAAGAGTAATACGTAAAATATACGTAAAAAACTTGTTAGAGTAGAAAATCTATAACAAAGTGATCTCTCCCAAAGTCTTTGTCGGACTAAAAAGCGATGCTAAAATAGCCCGACCTCGACAGGCATTCGTAATAATCGCTACCTATTTATTTTGACCGTGCAGACGTTTATAATCTTTCAACGCCGGATTTTATATCTTATGGCGATGGTCTTTGGGTGCCTTTTGGATATTTTTGTCGTGCCAGTTCTTTAGTTACTCGTTTAGAAGTCAATATTGTTTGCTGTTGTAGGGTAGGTAGAGCATTCAGATATGGGACTTGAAAAATCTAAATACTGTTAGTATTGCTTTCTATGTGGTTGGAGACATAGAATAAAAGAATATAAGTTTTGTCGGAACAGAATAAAATGAACTATTGTTACAGACCACTGTTAAAGTTCAACTATATAGCCACAACAAAACAAAACATAAGAAAAAATCGGAAACAAAATTCCAACGATGAGTTTCACAAATACATGATCATTAAGTACCTACCTATAATGCGTCGCTTGTTTGATAACAGCTGTTTGTTTGTGAACTTCGGAGAGAAGGGGCGTCCCATTTTTATTCCGCCCGTGAACTTGCTTACCGAAGCTTGTGTTCAAAAAAGTGAAACAGTCCCCAAAGAAACTAAATTAAAAAGTTTAAGTTGTACTGAACCAAAATTTTCCTGAAAAAACGAGCCTAAAATTTTTCGCTTATATTTTTGTGCTTAATGTGGAAAAAAGTGAAACACAGCAAAACATGTATTCAAACACAAAGATGGTGATACTTCCAGAGAGCATTATTAACTTGGAATTAATGGTAACTATTTTACGTGAAATTAACAGCCCGTGACTACTTACATTCTGACTTCCCATTTGTTCATCCCATCCGTCGTATATTCCTGCCCATCGCCACCGGCTTCGCCCCAGTGGTGTTCGGCAGGAATATTTGTCTTACCTTATTAGCCATTAACTTGTAAAAAAAACAATAAACCCTCTTTAGGTTTCTGACATTACTTTGCATGGCGAACCCACCTAGGTCACCCAAGACTATCAGGATTTTTCAAGCATTTTTAATTGTAATTATACTATACTTTTCACTCGCTCTCTACAGTATAGAGAATGAGAAAAACTTCATGTAAGCCGAGTGTCGACCACAACATTTCAAAATCGTAGTCGAATTTCTTCAAAACATAATTCTCTTTCCATGTTCGACTGCATTGATCGCTAGCACAGAAAATTCCAATCGAAATGTGTGTCAAAAGACAACAAACTCTAATGTCCTTCAAATATCACTAAGTGCGCTTGAACTCGAACAAATTGTAGTAAATAAAGAGTGCATTTAATAAACACTGTTATCGCGCGTTTCCTGAAATAGCAACGATATAGTTGTTTCGATTCAATGAGCTTCTTATTATTATCTTAGCTCGTTATTTCTTATTACTTCTGTTGTCAAATTAATGTTATTGTGTCCATAAGATAATTAAGTAAGTATCCTATGAGTATTCCACATTTGAAAATGTGTATTTGTTCAAAAATAAGTCATATACTGATAAAATTATGGTGCAGATGGTTTTTTCGAGTTTTTGAAATTATTTAGTAAAATCTAAAGAAGCCTGACAGCAATGCCGAAATCGCGACAAAAGTTGATAGCCCAATATCTGCTTGTTACCAATATCGTCTCGTGAATCAGTTGTCACATTGACCCATAAACGGCGAGAACAGCTTGTACTATTATTTATTCTTTGGGACAGGGAAAGCTGTGATTCGTCATCTTAGTAACCTGAAAGCTCCTTGACCGGCGCTCAACTTTTACTGATTCTGTGGTTCAACTTGATGGTGGCTGTCCCGGCGAGCGACAGCTAGTGGCTTCAGTCGGCTGTAAGTCGTGTTGTGTTGTTGCAGAGGTTATGACGGCGGACGACTCCGACGGTATCATCATACCCTCGGTGTTCGTGAGCGACCTCGCGGGTTTTATGCTGTCAGGGGACTACACCTACGATAAGGGGTGAGTTGCTTCAATGTACTTAATCTCACTGCTGGCATCCTGTATTTTATTTTGGTTTCATTATAAACCGTGGAGCGCCTCGAGGCTCTCCTTTCTATGGTCCATTTTTCCGTCACCCCTGTCTTATTCTCTTAGTCCTTCACATATTGTAAAACTTTCTATGAAGTTATTATAAACGCAAAAGGAATTAATTGTGGTACGTAATATGTAGTTGCAAATTTAATGTACTTAATTTAGAAGGGATGAGTCAAATGCACCGGTGCCACACAATAAGTTAATTCGTCGGCTTGGTGCAAGTAGCCATTAACTGCTATTCACTAACTGTTCTGCTATGAAAACTAACGTGGTTTTGACACATTTTTGCCTATAATTAACACGTTTTAGTAAGTAGGATACTGCGACTATTTTCGATCACATTGGATGATCTTTTTCCAGCCATGATTACAAGCGTGATGCGCTCGAAGTTGCGTCCAGCCGGGCACTGATTTTGCATTGAATGACTTCTTGTGGTAAGCCGACGATTTGGAGTACGGGAATCCCGACACACGGCGGTGCAATGGAGCGTTAACCTAGTGGCCGCCGATTCGCGGGCCGCGAGTACAAAGGCTGTATAAATGTATAGGAAGCCTCCTGACGACCGCCGAACGCGATGATTCAGCCTTTCGTAAATAAAGATTGGTTCGAAGTTCCATTGCGATTGCACAACAATCCGAAACGCAGATACATTAAATGTGGCATGTTAGTAAAATTGCGTTTTAACATTTTAGAGATATCGGAACTAAAACTGCGCGCCCGTCAACTCAATTTACGATGGATTAAGTGTCTATGAAGTGTGCGGATGAAGGAAAACACAGTTTTAGCGCGGGAGGTGTCATACTCGGGTATCTTAGCTTTTGTTCTCTACATTGTTGCTCATGACGGAATGGAGAAGGTATATGTGTTTGGTTGATTAGTAAGTACTGAATGGAGTGTTGCGTTGTTCCCAGGTACTATATAATGGTGAACAGCGAGCTTCCCTTCAACATCAACACCCACCTGCTGCTTCCTTTCGCTATCGTCGTCGTCTTGTGTCTGCTCGTCATACTCATATTCATGGTAACAGAAAGCTTGAAACTCCCTAATTTATGATAAATAAAACTATACGAGGAAAATTTTCCGTCCCTTTGTTACGACATCATGCTAAAACTACTGAACGGATTATAATGAAACTTGGAATTATAATCATTTATGTAATGAATCAATACATAGGAAAATTTTTATCCTGGAAAAGTTAACGGATTTTTTTGCGGGTGAAACTACGGGGCTTAGCCTTTTTACCAAGTTTCTAGAAATAGACATTGCTGTAATTGTAGCTGACGGAAGACAGTAGAAGTTCGGATTTACTTAAGTAAAGATGAATAGAATAGCTTTAGGCCCCCCGCGTACTAGGCAGCCTGGCTGCGCAGCCAGGCTGCGATAGCCAGAATATTTGCGCAGCCAGTTATAGCAGCCAATCCCAAATTATCCAAAATTGCTTTAAGCCTTTCAATTTCCCGAATAAATTTCTCTGTATCGAAAGTCATCTTATCAAAGTTCGGAACCCCGGAAATACGTCTGGCTGCTACAACTAGTGCGCGGACACTGACGGCAGCCACATACATTCGCCTACACCCGCTCTGGCTGCGGGCAGCCAGCTGGCTGCCGTGCAATCAGGCGCGTTGTATTGGCTGCCGCAGCCAGGAAATCGTGGCTGCCTAGTGCGCGGGCTCCCATACAACGTCATACGTTTTACTGGCTGCTGCAGCCTGGCTGCCGTAGCCAGGCTGCCTAGTGCGCGGGGGCCTTTAATCGAACACATTTTAACGATAGAATGCCAACCAATCCAACCAGTTGGGCGTATTACCTACTCTTTGTACGACTCTCAAAGGTAATAAGACAAGGCACTACATATGCCTTGGGTGTTGAAAGTCTACATAGGCTGTGACCACTTACCAGGTGGCCCGTCGTTTGTTTGCCACTTAAAACTAAAAGCAAAAAAAAAAAAACAATTTGATAATAGGCCCAAGTTGGAAGGCTTTATGCGACAGATCTAAACTAACTAAAAATATATCTGTCTCTGTCATTGCAACCTATAATATAAGGACATCAATACTTTAAAAAAAATAGATCTGTCAACTTATGCCCTCAAACTTGGACCCATATCTTCTAGTTAAAATATGATTAGCGAACAAAGTGTTGCCCCCCCAGATAGTGAAGTGCATCAAGGACCGGCGGCGCGCGCGGCGGCACCGCCTGCCGAGCCGCGCGCTGTCCAAGATCCCCACCTGCAAGTTCAGCAAGGGAGACCCCTACGAGACCTGCGCCATCTGCCTCGACGACTACCAGGAGGGCGAGCGCCTGCGCGTGCTGCCCTGCGCGCATGGTGCGTGACGTCACGTGACGTGTCTAACTACCCTCAATTTTATCGAGCGTCAGTGGCTTTCGTTTCCGTTTCTCCACTAGGGCTGCAGCAGCATTCTCTCTCCGAAGTTGTTCAGTAATTTTTGCGTGTTTCTTTTATACTCTTTTCTTAATAAGACTTTTGTGCTTCTTGTTTTTACTGTCTTTGTTCTTTTTTTTTTGAAGTGTCGATATATAGTTTTTGTATCGTAGGGCTCATGCTCTTTGTGGAATTAGACTGGCAAAATTGACATATTAAACTTTTCTAGGAACCATACTGTTGGCTTAGGCTAATCCAGTATCGTTGTTCCAGCGTACCACGCCATCTGCATAGACCCGTGGCTGACGCAGAACAAGCGCGTGTGTCCGGTGTGCAAGCGGCGCGTGTTCGCGGCGGGCGAGCCCCGGCGCCGGCTGCACTCGTCCTCCTCCAGCGACGACACGGAGCCGCTGCTGCCCGAGCGGCCCGTCACGCAGGTACGAGTAACGTGGCTGCACACGAGTACATGCTGCATTCGGGGGTCCGAGGCAGGAAAACGAATTCGAAAATCAAATGAGGAAACCGAGCACAAGCGGCTGGCCTACGCGTGTCCAATGCGCAGATGCCATGTGTTTGCCAGTCTTTTAAAATATTCACGGCCGTTATGACTAGACTAGACTATGAACTTTCGAGAGTATATTTTTTGCTATCTTTGTCAATAGCATATTCGATAAGAAGCAATTTTTAACAAATATACGTTTAATATACGTTTTGGAAAAATTAAAAGCGCTCTTAACATATCTGTCGAAAACATTAAGTTTGCAGGTATTGCCACCCAATACTCCCAACGAGAAAGAAATATTGATCAACAAGCCGAGTCCCCTACCATTTAGAAGGCAATTTAACATGTCCTCTGTCCCCTGTACCCTCTCTCACGTGACCCGCAACTCCCCCGCAGGGCGGCACGTTCGACGAGCAGCGCGAGAACCCGTTCGCGCGCGCCACGCGCTTCATGGCGAGGCTGCGCGCGCGCCACGAGCGGGGGGACAACACCGACGTGAGTTAAATGCACTTATACTATTTTTGGTTTATTTTTTTATACAAGTGAGTGAGAAAATCGCTCGCCTGAGTTTAAACGTCACGTTTGTTCAGAACAGGTCTGCGCCACCCAGAATTTAGTCCACACGAGTAGGCTATGGATTTGTGTTGTGTATTTTGCTTCATGAAAATTTTGATTTATACTTGTATGCGAGGTTAATTTGGCTTTAGCCATACTGTTATGACAAACTGCAATTCGAGTTCATTAATCGAATGTATTGATTATTTTCAGGTGGTGGGCACGACACCTCCTAACGATAATGACCACATGAATAGAAACAACGATGAAAAGTAAGTACACCTACTACTCACTTACTACTCACTAATTCGACCAAGTTGGTCGAATTAAGTCACTGCAACTTTTATCTACGACAAAAAAAAACGTCAAAATCTGAGAAAGAAGAGAAGAAAGAGAATCTAAAAAGTTTTAGTTACTTTTTAATTTGCCTTTTTAATATTCAAATAGATTATGTGCGTCCTGAAATTTAATTCGCTACTCTACAGGAACCGTAGATTTTTCCGGAATGGCTCGAAGCCTTTTTTTTTGAGGGTGTGATAAGTTTCCTCCGGAGTCTGTTTGGGACCAATCACCGACTTCACCACTGTTGTAATATTCCAGCGGCAACAGCGAAGACACGGCGCCGCTAGTCCCGGCGGTGGCGGTGGAGTCGGAGCGGCGCGGGCGGCGCGCGCGCAGGCCGCGGGCCGCCCGGCCGGCGCGCGCGCAGCCGCTGGCCATCAACTCGGGCCGCGGCGAGATCGGTAACTAGCTCGGAGATATAGGGAGCGCATAGTATGTAGACCCGGCGCCGCTAGTGCCGGCGGTGGCCGCGTCGCGCGTCGGCCGAGTTGAAGTGGCGTACGCGCACCCACTCTTTATCAACACTGGGAGAAGTGAGATTGATAACTAGCACTATGATTTATAGGTAACTGATCCGAGCACTTTCCAGGGCACGGAGGTTTTTGCCATGCTCTAGCAATGCGAGTGTGTGGTACCGGCGGCCTCGCTGGAAAGCTAGTTCTTAATGGAGGGGAGGCGAATTGCTAAAATTGAACCTCGTCGTTTTTCTGTGTGTAATTAAATGCACAACTCTAAAAAAAACTACACCTTCTAGTCAGCTGTTAGTTATTTGTAATCGTATAACACTTTGCGTTTCCATCCGCAGGTGTAGCAGCTATCCCCGCCGCCACGACTCCGCGCAACGTCAGCTTATGAACAAACGGAGTGAGACATGTTTAACTCTCTTCCCGGAGTGACGGAGTGCTGCCTGCGAAGTGGAGGGACACCGGCGGGCGGCTGAACTATCGGAACCGGCACCTATCTACAGCGGAGGGGCAACAAATTACAATTCAAATGCTAGAAATAAACTGTGAAAAAAGGGTGGATGGAAGGAAAGACTATTATACAAAGTAGCGACGTATTCGTGACGGAACGTTCCCGCCTCCGAATATGTAGATAGTGTCCGGATGGCCCGTCGCGCCGGGCAGTGACCCGTGGGACTGTGAACGTTAGTGAGGATGTGCAATGTTGACCTGCCTCTTGGTCTCTTGATAATATCATTGTTTAGAGTAATATATAAATATGAAGTCTTCAGTAAATAGGTCTGTCGTTTTCATTTGTTATGGTCTCTCTTCATTACCGTTTGTAGATGCAAGTTAGGCTGAGCGTACGCTGAGACGCAGGTGACGCGGCACAGAACAGAATAGATTTAGCAGAGCAAGCGAGACAGACATAGCGCGCAAAGCAGGACAGACACACGTCTGCGTCGAACGTGCCTACACCGCAGTACGCGGCTTTCAGTACGTTCCTTCATTATAAAATATGCTCTGCCCTGCGCCATCTGCGTCTCAGCATACGGTTCGCGTCAGTCGATGTTATGGAGCTGTTTTCGACCAAGTCGAAGAAAATAATCTGCATTTTATTTGGCTACTGCCCTGTACCAGTTAGTATCCGTCTGTAAATAAAGCCTACTTTAATGCTCCTTAATATTTATATGGCCTAAAAAGTTAATTTTGTTTGAACTTACACAGTAACTGCGAGCCACAAACCGGTACGATCACGCGTGCAGCGGTAACCGTAGCGATGTCAATTTTTGTTTCATAAAATACAGCTACCGCTGCTCACGACGACGAGCGCATTTTGGTTTGCGTTCAGCATAAAAATGTCCTGCTCATTCCATCCCAAAGTTTTTGCACGTAATTCTAACCCAATTCTATTATCATCAAACTTGATGATAATGTGTAGTTTCGTTTACTATTGTGAGCTAAATCCGTCTCGAAATTAAACTCGTAAGGTACATGAGAGAATGAAACTGAAGGGAATGTAAATTTTTCTTATATTTTGCATTGTTATTCAATTTTGGTAATGGGTGTTGCTTCAATGGCATATCAAGTTGTGAACAATCTTTGCTTCTGAATTTAGCCAATTTTTATTATGAATTGTTTGTATATCATCCGCTTAGGGTTGTGAAACAAACTTGAATGTTCACCGAATATGGTACTGTTATAACGTTATTTGTATTATAATAGTAGCTTTAGATTAAGTTAAAGTTAAATTTTAGTCATACTGTTATTGTAAGAAAGAAAAATATAGTATGGTGAAAGACATTTAAGAGCAACCGCACGTTTTTACAACGATGAAACATCCGTCTGCATCGTGACACTAGTATAGTAACCGAGAAACAACTTGAGCCATGTCCTTGGATGCGCAGTAGACAATTTTTAAAGTCTCTTTGGTGGAAAGAAAGGTGCGCGGGGGGATATTGACGGCACGCGCCACGCGATTGGCCGATCTGTTGGCCGCTGTTCCCCGCGTTGCGCACATGCCCCGCTAGTATCTGACTACACTTGCATGCAGTGTTAATAGCCAATTTCAAGTTTAGAAGTTTTGTTTTGTATCGGTAAATTTTTATCGGTAACGAATACTGAAGCTGACTGTAACTAGTTTGTTGAAGTACTTAGGTATCCTAGTATTTGCCCTACGTTGGCTCCGAAAATTTACATTTAAATCTAGTTTGATAAACGGCTAGTTACCTCGAAGGTTTTAATTTTTCTTTTTCTATACTAATATTATAAAGAAGTAAAGTTTGTGTGTTTGTATATTTGTTAAATTGTAAGGGGTAATCTCGGGATCTACTGAACCGATTTTAAAAATTCTTTCACCAATAGAAAGCCACATTATTGCTGAGTGTCATAGGTTATATAAAAAACCGAAAAATAAAAAGACTTTTACGTGGTAGTCCGTTTTGCAAAGTGAATCGGAGAAAAAACGGTCCGGACGGCGCGCGATGGCTTCGGGTTTAATTAACATTATGCCCAACGAAGTGGGCAAGGGTCAGCTAGTATATAATAAAATAAAAATAGTGTTTAATTAAACAAACTATTTTAAAAACGCCGACAATGACAATAATATGGCCGGAAGTGTACATGCGCGAACTTACCCCCACTCAGTCGACTTTGGCTCAAGTTATTTCTTCCCGGTCACTATATCAATGAACACGCGCGTTTTATGTTGATTGATGCGTACGCGCATAGATTGCGATGCAAACGCTCTGCTAATATAACACCGTGCGTTTGCTCTTACTGTTTACTTGCAATACAAACTTCTAATATTCCTATTTTTCCAAATAACGGCGTCTCTTTCTTGCGCGTGCAGATAAGTGAGAAATTGAAAGCTAATTTTAAATAAAATAGATTTATCGGACGTTTGTTAAAGGATAGTTTGCCGGTTAAAAGTTTCTGTGAAATAGAATTGGTTTTATTTTCTAGTCTACCCAGTGATTCTAAATTAACTCCAATTTAATAGATTCTGAGTCTGATATCTAGAAACTTTAAACCACAACGTTGGATAAAATGTATGTACATGAGTTGCCTATATTGTATAAATAATAGAAAAATATTTTAAATAAAGAATTCATAATTCACAGACATGCCAAGAAATGGTGTAATTTAGATCACGAAGAATTTTCAAACTAATAAAAATATAACTTTACTAATATGTGTAACACGATTTTATTTTTAATAACAGCATAAAATGTGATTATTTTCTTTGTGATATAACTTATACTATAACCCAGGGTCGAGTAATACAAGTGGAAGCAGCTTTTGGCCGGACCTGGATTTCCCACTTCTAGGATGTAACGCCAAAGAAATAAAGATCATTGACACGGAAATCACAATTTTCATTTCATGCTTTTTTCTTTTCTTCTATTTGCCAAGTTTTTAGTTGTAGTTTTTGTAGTTAGAACAAAAAAAAATAGGGTAAATATTGAAAACAAAATGTAGGTTCATAAATCTTATTTTATTTCATACTTTCTTTGTTACTTATATACAAATAGTATACACAAATAACTGCGTAATTAATTAATACATTCTATGTAATTAATTACAAATTACATTGTCGTGGCAACACAACATTAAACCTTGACACGACACTGGCCATCACCATAACATTGAAATGTCAACCTGCAGGCTGATTCAGCAATCCGAACATCGAATGTATTCGACGATTTCCTTCGAAAAGTCTTCCGCCTTCGGAAAGAATACGTCAAATCTTTCCGAGATTTGAAATATAAATTCGAAAAAAATCCGACCACGTTCCGGCGAGATCCGGCGAAAAATTCCCGTCTTAGAATTGTTTCCAAAGACGGAAGACAGTCGTCGAATACATTCGATGTTCGGAAAGCTGAATCTGCCTGCTGGTTTAATTTGCTATACCGCAATTTCTTGTTTGATCTATCATCGAGTGGTCGTTATGTATCTACTTGATTTTGTTGGATAGGTCTAATGGATACCACATACCTAAAGTACCACATTTATCACAACCCACAACAGTAAAGGCAAAAGACGAAGCTCACAAATCTATAACTATCAAACAACTACTAGGACGAAAACTAAAAATAAAGTATCATTTTATTCAAGGATGTATTTCTAGAAGTAGATTTTAGAGGAGAAAACGTATTTTTATTTTGTTATTATTTCGCTAGCAAAATACTATGATTTTCTAATCATGCGCTGTAAAAATAATTCTAGCTCGATCGGTGCACTTGCTCTAGCTACCTATGCTACATTTTTTTCCGTTTGTCTTCATCCTTGGAAGTCCCTATCTATGTCATTCCATCGCCTTCGCTTCGGCTATCACTGCCCTCGCTTGCTCCAGTGATTTTCTAAAACAAGATAACAGAATTCAATATTGTGTAGTTTAGTATTCAATTCAGCGCGGGAATGCAGCCAGCGTTCTTAGTACTTTGCCACACGGGCAAAACCTTTTTGATTTTTAGTTTTGTGAACTTTGTCCTAGTTATTTTAGTTTGTTATTTTAGCTTAGTTTAGTATTTATGTGTGAACTAATGAGATGAGAGATTGGTGACAAAAGGCAAATATTTTACAATAGCGTATGGTCTACATTGTGGTCCTTCGAGCTGGAGCTCGGAATGAAATAATTCCAAAAGCATCACACTTTATCAGTTTTACTTTTAGCATCATTTGATTCTTGTGATACCTTGCTTCATAAATGCTGTTAGCTAAATCGGGTACAACATACCCAAATTTACAGCAAAACTTGAAATCTACTAAATCCAAAAACTGTGTTTATTTGCGTCTTTAAGTCACGTCAGATACATTAGAATTTAGAGCTACAGTGGTTACTGGTAAGGCTGGTTGCTGTGGGGTCCTGCGTAAGGCAACAGATCGTACCTTGTGGCGTTTTTTAGGAGAGGCCTCTGTCTAGCAGTGGACAAACAGGAGATAAAAACAGCCAAAGATTCAGGGCAAATAGGAGATTGAACATCTTATATCTCAGGGTGATGAGCGCAGTGCTGTGCCGCGCAGGGTTTTGAATTCTGAGAGTTTAAAATTCTGGGAGGTGCAGTCCCGTTAAGGGCAAACGTGACGTGTAACGTCAGGCGAGCGATTTGCTCGTCTCGTCACTCAATAGCATAAAAAACAGATATAAGCTGATGATGATGGTTAGTGGTAACTCACAAATGCAAAGGGTTGTCGGGCTCGAGCCTGGTGATGGCGAGCGTGGCGAGTGCGGCGAGTCTCTTGAGCGCGGCGGCGCGCAGCGCGCCCGAGCGCGGCAGGGTGTCGGCCAGCGCCGCCGCCGCCAGCGCGCACTGCGGGCCCGGCGCCGCGCCCGCCGCGCAGCTCAGCATCTCTGGGAAGTTACGTGAGAGACTTCACTTTCACACTCGACTCCCCACTAGGATTCCCTGTATCGGGGATGCCATGGAACACAGGTAGTAGTGGTAGGGCTCTTTTGCAGAGCCCGCCTGGGGAAGTACCACACCTTTGCCAGTTATTCCACCGCCAAGCAGTAATGTGCAAACATTACTGTGTTCCGGTTGGAAGGGCATTGTTTCCAGTCAAATTACAGGGCAAATGGGAGATTAAACAACTTATATCTCAGGGTGACGAGCGCAGTGCTGTGCCGCGCAGGGTCTTGAATTCTGCGAGTTCAAAATTCTGGGTGGTGCAGACCTGTTATGGGCAAACGTGACGTTTAACATCAGGCGAGCGATTTGCTCGTCTCGTCACTCAATTAATAAAAAAATAAAAAAAAAAAAACAAAGACAAGGACCACTATCAAACTATTGATTTTTTTTTTAATCCGCCACTGGGCACGTCGAGAGCCTCATTCAACATTTGTTAAGAAAAATTGATACGTTCATTTTTATTTTTCTAGGAGTAGGTCATCACTACGGCTAATAACTGTTTCTTTTCAGTTATTATGATTTAAAAATCGAACCGAATTTGATTTAATTGTATGGGACTAATCTTAGAGTATTTGTTTTTCAATATTTTCCTAAGTCGGTTTTTAAATGATAGTATAAAAGCGTTAAAAGAATCGAATGGAGAAGCCCCACATCTTTTTTTTTTAAATTGGTTAAAAAATTGCGCACTAGGCATTCAATGAACAATGGCTGTAGATAGTTACCGATGAGTTGTTTGACGATGGGGTCTGCCCTGAGCAGCGCGGGCGGCGCCGTGAGCGCGAGCGCGCCCCGCAGGAGCCGCACGCCGGCGCCCGCGCAGCGCCGCCAGAACAGGCCGCCCGGGCCCTCCAGCACTCTGCGGACCAGACTGTCGCTGAGGGGAGGGGTCTAGTGTATACTCGTACGGTGTCCGGACCGAATAGAGCAGTTATAATCTGGGTGTCTTTAAGTCGCGAGGGAATCGGTTTCTTCTAGGCGCGCGTGCTCCATCGTAAACCGCATCGTTGCTTACCATCAGGCGAGATGGCGGTGAAACTGAAGCCTATTATTAATTATTTTTTTAAGTAATTTGTGTACATGTGCGAGTCCACCAACCGTAACTTAACAAAGTGATAGAATAATGTCTATTCACTATTGAGAGTATTCTAACGGAGATGAATAAAGGTTGATTTGAAGAAGAGTTACGGTATCAATCAATTTCGTGTGATGTGTTCGTAACTAGTCATAGTAAACGACTTAATATTTACGTGAGCATTCCCGTGTGAATTATAACGAAAAGTTTTGGTATAGGATTGAGAATAATACAGGTTCTCTGTGACGTATCCGTCGACGAGTGCGGCAGTGTATGGTGAAGTAATCTCTAATGTATCTGTCGATGCCGCAACGGCAATCGTCGCAATAGAAATCCTGGCTGATTACGAGTTACGAGCACGGCAGTGTATACTGACTGCGGCGGCAGCGCGGGCAGGAACACGTCGTTGTGGAGCGCGGCCTCGAGGCGCGCGCGCGCCGCGGCGGCCAGCGCGCGCAGCGGGCGAGCGGCGCGCGGCGCGCCCGCCAGCCGCAGCAGCGCGTGCCGCAGCCGCACGCACGCGCGCACGCACGCCGGGTCCCACGCCGCCTGCACCAGCTCTGCGGGGGGAGACAGACTCAGTCCCGCTTTAGATACAGGTGAAGCCGAAGAGACTACCCTCCTTCCCGTGTACGTATACTTCGAGCACACATTGACGCATAAAAACTGGCGGACTATCCGAGATGGCGGAATAGATATTTTTAATGCATTTCTACAATATGGATATCGAATGAAAGGGCTCGTCGAGAGTAACTCGAAAAATAATGTGGCGTCATTCTAAATCCGATATGGCGGACCATCCGAGATGGCGGAGTGGTTAGTTTTATTTTACATTAGATTAGTACGGGTGGCTGGTCGCAGTTACTAACCTGTAATCTTAGGCAGCACTACCTTGTTCAGCATGGTGGGCACGAGCATGAGGTCGAGCTCGGCGGCCGGCGGAGCCTCGCCCTCCGAGCCCGACGAGGAGCCCGAGCCGCGGCCCTCCGACACGCCGAACATCATCAGGCATCTACGGGACATAGTAGTCACTTAGATAGTGATAGAGACTCGGACTAGACTCGCAACTTTGCTAGATCTGCAAAAGCGGCAAATTTACTGAGCAAATTTTGTTACATTCACAATAAACCTACGTCTTAAAAATAACGTCGATTTTTATACAACAATAAAGTAATTGTGAATACACGTAATTTTTCTATTTTTTATTAAAACACTGAATTATTCATTTTCTTCAATTTAATTTTTTTCAATATTTTTTTATAAAAATAAAAACCAATGATTATTTATTTTCTTAGACGAAGTTAAATGAAATGATGATAGACTGTGTAAAATGAATATAAAATCGTGCTCACTTGTACCAATCCATCTTTTCGTAATCTTCGTTGTCTTCATCGGCCAGCGGGTTCCACAGGATCAGCTGAAAAATATAATTCAAATACAATATAATCTGCAGTTGTTAAAATAGCTACTATGTAAAGATGAAAGGTTTCTTTTTTCTTCTTTTTTATGTAATAAGTGGTAATAGTTAAATTTGTAAATATGGTTTCTAAATTTGATGAATTTCACAATATTGAATAGCAATTATATCATAATCGGTACCATGCCAAATTTAAATTATTGTCAGCGGCATTAGATCCGCTGCCACCCGAGCCGAGCCCAGCCCGAGCGGGCTGGAGCCCGAGACACAAATTAGATAATACGTAATGGGGTTCCGTTGCCTGAGTCGCTACTCTTTTTTGGTTTACCGTCACCTCTCCGACCGCTAACTCGTGCCCGTACCTGATGCCTCACGTAGGGCGCGAGCAGCTTGGGCGCGGCGGCGGGCGCGTGCGCGTCCTCGTACTGCGCGGGCGCCCGGCGCCGCCACGCCGCCAGCCGCGCGCACACGCCGCCCAGCGAGCGCCACGCCGGCAGCGCGTCCGAGAACAGCTGCGCCGCCGCCGCGCGGATCGACTCTGGAACACGGGGGACGAGTCAGCGGGGGCTCTCGGGGACCATAAGGTTACCATGACACTCTAAATCGTTTCTGCAGGAACTATCAAAAAGCTATAGAATATCGACCACTATAATAGTGTTTTACTGTTTTCTGACCTCTATTTAATATTTTTACGCTCTGGGACCGCGTTGGCTTTAACGTTTTCCTCTAGCTGACCGAGCGAGACAAAAGCCAGCGAAGTCCAGCAGAAACGATAATTAAGCCCTAGAATAGCGACCACTTAAGGATTTATTATAGGAACCCTAGTTCCCCTTCCTTCATTCTGGTCCTTCGAGCTTGGCCTACCTCTCTCGTCGTCGTGCTGGTGCCGCTCGGGCGGCGGCAGCTCGTCGTCGCTGGAGTCCCCGTCGCGGTGGAAGCGCGCGCCGCCCGCCTCGCGCTTCAGCCGCCGCGCGCGCCGCCGCCCCTCGCGCTCCGTCGTGCGACGGATCTTGTCCTCCGAGTCCGGGGGACGGACTGCGCCGGGACGAGCTGGGGACCATTGTTACTTTATATTTGTAGGATAGAAGTCACAAGTAGAATTTATTGACACAGGCGTTTCTTCGCGGAAGTTTATCAACTGTTTCAAATGTATTTCTACAAAAAAATTGATGATTGTTTTTTTTTTGTTTGAAAGCGAAAAAACACTAGAAATACATTTGAAACATAGAAGTATAAAGATTAAAAATTAATTTGGACGTAAATTTTGTTTTTTTATTCAATGATAGGCTTGAGTTTGACCGTCATCTTTCCTGATGGGAAGCAATGATGCGGTCTACAAAATATGAAGTACTAGCAGCGCCCAGCGGTATCACTCGCTGTTACCCCGCCTCCAGCGCTAACAATAAGCCACTATAGCCAAACCTTGAGAGAGGTGCCGGCGGTGGGCGCGTGTGTCACACTAAGCGGTCCCGCCGCCCACACCTCTCTCAGTCCCCTTTGTCGTCATACCCCCGCGCCACGGTTTGGCTATAGTAGTAAGTCCCGGCCCCCGGCCCCCCGCCCCCCGCCCCCGGCCCCCCGCCCCGCTCACCCGCCCCCGCCAGCACGTCCTGCGCCTGGTCGCGCACGTCGGCGCGGCGGCGCTCCACCAGGAACTCGCAGCGCCGCCGGTGCAGCGCCAGTGCGCGCGCCTCCAGCGCCTCCAGCGCCGGCATCTGCGGGCACACCGCTCTACTGTACGAGGATGTCGAAGTAAGCCGCAAAAAGCTGGATTCGATATTTCAGAAGTGGGATCAATACTGAGTTTCGATTCGATTCTACTTCCAATTTTGAAGTATTTGCTTCTGCATTGGATCCTTTTCATTCCTATCTTTGTTTTTAATTTTCATTTATAACAAGGTTTTATGTATAAATTTACATTTCCCGATATTTCTGAAATTTGGTATACCTACGCGACTCCGACAACAGATGCAATGAAAAATCGTTTAAAAAAATAAGTATCCTGTTAGTTTGCGCACGTCACTTCAGTATACCTTCTCGTCGAGGCACTCGACGAGGTCGGTGAGGTACCCGCGCGCCGCCTGCGCGCGCCGGTAGGCGGCGTCGAGCGCGGCGGTGCGCGCGGCCCGGGCTCCGCGCACGCGCGCCGCCGCCTCCAGGCGCCGCTGCAGCTCCTCTTGCTTGTAGGCCGTGTGCGCGCGCGCCGTCTGCAGCTCGTCCAGTCTGGAAGGGAGATTACTTTTAAAGTAGCAGTCGGAGTTGGATAGTTAGATCCGGGCTCTGAGAATAGATTCAGTCTGGTTTCGGTTTACTTTTTATAAAAAACCAATTAGTAGCAAATATTGGGTTACGTGATTCTGATCGGTGGGGTTTTGATATAAATTTTACTAAAAAAATTCTAGCAAATACTAATTTTGTCTATTTAAAACTCAAGATCTACAAGATAGATTAAAAAAGTGCAGATGCGCCAGCGCTTTTACCGGCCAAGTACACTAATATATTAGCACCTGTCGGAAATATAGGCTTCAAACCCGGAAAGTTTAATTGAAACCAAATGAATGAATTCTTATTAGAATGAATGATTTATTGCAGACTCAAAGATACAATATGATTGTACAAGCTCATCTTTTTTTTCTGAATACTTCAAATCTTAAAGTACCTGTGTCTCAGCGCCTCGACGAGGTCGGGCGCGGAGAGCGGCGCCTGCGCAGCGCCGGTGAGCGGCCGCAGGTGCGCCGGCGCCTCCGCCAGCCGCGGGGGCGGCGGCGCCACGCTGAACGGGTTCACTTCTATGCCGTCGCCTGGGGGAAACCGGCACTCGCGTTAGCTTAACACTTTGGCTGCGGGAAACACATACCTTGTGTTTTTCTCTGCGAGACACGAGTGCCACTGCACACGCCAGGCGCATAAAACACGACGCACTTGACTATTAGCCGCGCCTGGGGCAAGCGCATGTGATTACTAGCCGCAGCCAGTGTTAACAATCAATTACACTATCTATGAAAGGTGGTCTAAAGGCTCGCTCCGATATTTTAGAGAGCTGGGTTGGCTCGGGGAAATGCATTTTGAATAAGAATACTGAATCATAATGAGTATTTCGACCTTGCTAGATGTAGGCAGAACGGCTCATGCCGCTTGCCTATCATCAACTAAATAATAATTATTTTGAAATGCTTAGTAGCGTACGGCCTAATCACCCTTCGAGGGTAGACCTGTATCCCAGCAGTGGGAGGATTAAAAGGTTGCTGATGTAGTAACGTACCAATAATGTCGGGTAGAACCGGCATGGCCTTCTTGATCTGTTGCTCCTCCCACTCCTCGGCCTCGCTGTTTATTTCCTCATCAGACTGTATGGCTGCCGTGCCACCTGCCAACAAACAATTACGATTAATAATTGAAAAACTTAATGAGAATTAGCATTGCTATTCAACGAGACAACCACATTATTATTCTCCTTTATAACATTTAAAGTAATCCAAATTCGACTATAGATTACAAAGATATGTCATCTTAATTAATTTTATAAATGCGAAATTGAATGTTTGTTTGTCACGCATTTAAATTTTTCGTCATCGTCACTGTTTTCCATCACACCGGGGCGCAACCTAACCTCATCATATCATAAATCATGTATTCCCGGCTAATTACTAATTATCTAGTCATTATTACTGGCTACTCAAACCTGCAACTACGCTATCTTCAGTGAAATACTCACGTTTAGGCTTATCGCTGGGCAAGTCCAGTCCCCTCACAATGATTCTGCCCTCATCTTCGTCGGCCGAGTCGTCGCCGTCTCCCTCGCGCACGAGGCGCGCGCCGGCCGGGGCCTCCGTCGGGACGGGGATGAAGTCGCCGAGCTCGCGGGCCTGCGGGGAGAGGAGCGGTGAATACATGTGCACTGTGCAGAGCGGTGGGCTTATTTTTATTCGATGTCGGGGCGATAAGCCCCGCACTGGCGTCCCGCAAGGGGTGCATTGTGCGATTCCCCTTTGCCAGTGGTCAACCGAGCCAACCCAGCTCCTTAAAATAGTGGAGCGAGGCTCTGAGCGGGTGGCACAACTGCTCCAGTGGCAAAGATGGTGTGATTGATGATGTGCTACAATCATGCTTTTATGATGATGATGATGATGATGATGCCAAAGCCACCTCATGCAATTCTCTAGCGACTCTGGTCTCCTCTGAGGCCTCACAATGCCACAGGACATGCTCTACAGTTTCGTCTTCCTGCATGCGCCCACGGCATAGCGGAATTTCTATAGCTCCTAGTTTGTACAACAAATCACTGTTTAAATTGCAATGACCGGTTATGAGGCCTACTAGAAGAAGAAGGCGGTGGGTGTGTTGAAAGATTTTTCAACCCATCAACTCGAAAAACGATGATTGGCCCCGCATAAGTGCGAGGAAAATAAGATTTTGTTCAAGACAATTCAAGACGAGACAATGTGCTTTCTGCGATGATAAACATCTCAAAAAATCTTACCTTTCCTTGTATGCGCTTTGAAAAACACACACAAGTAAATGTATCAACCAAAAATAAATGGAAGCTTGTGTAAAACACAGAAACTACTAACAGTTGTGATAGAAACCATAGATGGCTTGGCATGAAGAATAGTAAATAAGACCAAATACAGTATATTTCAAATTGCCTCTGAAAGGCCTAGTAACATCAAAATTATACTTATTTTGTCTGTAGGTACTTTTGTCACAAAAAACTAGTTAGATCGAAACTTGGAGCTATCAAAACGACACCTTCTCTTGCTCCTTCTGCCTTCCTCTTGGGTGACAGCGAATCAAACTTCAACCGCTCCAAGCTCATTACAAACATTTTCGTATTGTACACAGTAAGTTTATAGGTACAAATGTCACTAGAATTTCCTTAGTTTTTCAATAAAAACTAGTCGACGTCGGTGCCAGCCATCGCAAGTCCCTCACCTCTCATACCTGCTGTCTGGTTTTTCTCGCTGCGTGGATAAGCGCCGCGTCCGGTATGTGCCCGGGCGCGACCGCGAGCGCAGCCCTGACCGACTCGGCGCGGTACTGGTGGAACCCCCTGCTGTCTTCATCTTCGTCCCTTTCCCCCCCGCTGTCCGACATATCCCCGGCTCCGTCCGCGGCCAGGGCTTCGCGCCCCGATAGTATCAAACCCTCCAGGGTCATCTTCTTTTTGGATTTCGGTTTTTCGTTCTCTTCCGGATCGGTATGATTCGCATTGTTATCCTGTATTTAAAGTTGTTTATTAATTTTTTCTTTTGTAGAAAATGGCTTCACAAATTGTGCAATGCATTTGAGACTGATTTTCTACTTTGGTTTCACATTTTAGTCCCAATTGTACCCCTGTTCAGTCCTATATGCTATTTTATGGAGGCGGAACATGAGAGCAAATGAGATAGAACCGCCACTAACATTCAGTTTCAGTAAGCATCAAAAAACAGTACAAATGTGGAAATATTATGTGGAATGCGGAAGGCCAAAGAAAGTCAGTTATTGATATTTACCCAGCTATGAGTTTTAAAAAAAACACAATTATGACTGTTTTAAATTGTTTCAACTGCAAGCTTACACATTTTTATATAAAATAACCAGTTGATAGTCTACAATCTCTTTCAAACCAATGAAAATGAAATATTTTAATATGTATTAGAACAGTGTTTCCCAAACTATAGATTTACCTACCTACAGTCAAGCATACTGGGGTGGCAACTTAGTTTTCCTCTATGATTTCATACAATAACAATATACCTGGTTCAGTTTATTAGAAAAACTAACATCAGGAGACTTATAACAAATCCTTAAGCATTTTAACTTGATTTGTATGAGTTACAATTCACATATTGTATAATTATATATAGTGCTGACTTTGGGAACCCCTGGTTATATTTTTAGCCCTTGAATACTATGGGCCCGGTGCTAATTTCCACCGGCCTCGACACCTTACCTCAAGTAAATTATTGTCATTGTCATATTTGTTATTATCACCATCAGGGACTTTTTTCTTTTCTTTATCCCGACGTTTGGACAGTCGCTTGCTCTGCGATGATTTCTTTACTTGAAATTCTTCGCAATCTTCCTCTGAAATACAAATAATAATATTGTCATTACACTCATCCTACTAATTATAAATGACAAATTTTGGTAGTTTGATACTGAATCATGTTTGTCAATAAATAGTTCTGATATCTAGTTCATGCAAAAAAGGCTGAATGGAGTTAGATATAGTCTGGTACGAAGATACTGCAGGACACAGTTAGTAATATGTATAATAATTGCAAAACTTTGTGAGTATGATTTTCATTTTCGACGTCTTCATTCATTTATTCATCATTCAGTATTGTCAGTAACCCATTGAATGCCACCAACGCACCAGTTGCGTTTAGCGAGCTCACTGTATCATGCTCGAAACGCACGGTATGCGTTCAGTTCCCTTTGCTATTTTTTCTAGTTTTTTTTTTATGATGGCAACAATTTATTTCAATCTCTGGCCTCATTGGGCGTCAGAAATATATTTTACAAGTGGTAACACTTTCGGTTTTTGCTCCGGGCCATCAGTCTTGTTTTGACAAGGAAAAAACCGTTAGCCCAAACACGGTCTGTTTTGAATCCGAGATATTTTCAGTTTTATTGAGTTTTGATTGAGGACATAAAGGTAAGCAATATCTTTAGTTATATCATACTTTTTCTTTGATTCATTGTGTATTTTTTACATAAATTTACCATCACGCACAAGGTGCGTTCATTGGCGTGACAATGGAGATTTTGTTGGATAGTTTTATGCATGAGTAACGACAACATTATATTAAGTTCGAATTGGTAAATTTTAGTATCCATTCAATGAAATTAATATAAAATAAATACTTATTTTCATAAAAAATTTACGTTTGGTAACTACACAAAGTACTAACAAAAAACATATTATTGACTAACTTTATTTATACGAATTTAATTTAATTTTTCAGTTTATGCCAAAAGATGAAGCGAAGAAAGGACTTATTGTTGAGTTTAGCTTTGAAGGAAGATGATATCTCTAATGAGATTGACCACCAAGACCAAATGCTTGCCTACTACTCATGTGAGCATAAAACTGTACGTTGGTACAAGAAGCTAGGCATTCATGTGATCCAGCAAATGTTGTATAACGCCTTTACGCTGCAAAACATTTTCTCCACGAAGAAAAAAAGTTTTTATGACTACAGGCTTGAAGTCATTTCGAAATTGTTAGAAATGAACGACGAAGAAGATCCTCGAAGCTCTAATGCTCCAAAGAAACAAGTGCACGCTCTTCAACAATGTTGTCGTAAAAGCAACAGTCGCGGCACTAACCGAAAAGTTTTGAGACGTCGCTGTAGGCAGTGTTGGGTCACCAAAAAAATCAGAAAAGATACTCCTTATTTCTGTCCCGATTGTCCCGAACAGTATGGGTTTTGTTTAAATGATTGTTTTAAAGAATACCACAAGTATTAATTTTTCACAAAATAAAAATTTTCATAAAATAACTATTTTTTTTTTACAAGTGTAAGGAAACCGCTGATCAAACTATACCTTGTACATATTTTAATTATAACGGGTAGCTTGATAAGTGGTTGACTTCTTTTTTTGCCGGAACTCTTGAAGGTTTTTTCTTTCATAACATGATGGTTTGTATTTAGAAGTATTCGACCACACAACATGTTGCATAACACAGTCCAATAAAAAAAAAACGCCCACGCAAATGGTGCGTTGCATGGCACTTGTGATCGGATTTGTCTTACCAGTGCCACCAACGCAGTTGGTGCGTTCACCATATTTATACTGGTTTTTGTTATTTATTACATTATTTTCATTAATAAATGTGTTTAACAATGTATTTTAAGTTAGGAATAACAAAAATATATAGGGGCACACCGGTGATGTATTAAATTATTGGAAGTGACTATTTGTACGGGTACTGGACGAATAAATTATATTTATTCATACGGGTACTGGATGCGTAGCTTGTTTTTACGGAAGTGACTATTCATACGGGTAATTTTTTTTTAAAATTAAGAATGAATTGGATGATTAGCTAATATAATTATGGTAACAAGCTAATAATAGGAATCCAAGTATGCAGCGCGACGCGAATAAAACGAATAAAATTAAAATAAAAATTCAATTTGAAATTTAGAAGACAAGGTTCATTTTCTACAATTTCTATGGAAGCAAACGATCAATAGGTTAGGTTATGTTAGAACATGAAAAACAACGCACGAGCCGAGCGAGCGTAGCGAGCGTAGCGAGCGTGCCGCGGCAGCGGCCGGCGAAGTGCTAGAAAGCCAATCGCTTTTTAGGACAAAGGCGTTAGGTTAATTTCTACGGAAGCGAAAAAAGTTAGGTTATTGGTGCGTTTCTAAAGTCGTACCGACGCTACTATTTTTCAAAGTTTGCAAAAATTTTGAAGAAAATTGATGTTATTTCCAAAAAATTGTACTAATCGTGTCCGGTTAGGTTGTTAGGTTTTTTTCTTTTTTTTTAAATATGATAACCGTATTAATAATCATAAATTGTTCGGTACAGTACCCGTATTAATAGACTCAGCCATAGGAAGTGACTATTTGTCCAGTACCCGTATTAATAATTATAAATTGTTCGTACAGTACCCGTATTAATAATCTAAATTATTCGTACAGTCTCCGTACGAATAGACTCAGCCTAAATTATTGAGTGGCAATCAATGGGGTAAGTATGTCTTTGGGGATATTGGAATTTATCCTCTTTCTTTTTCTTTAATTTTACCCATTCAGTTGATATTCGTGAAGACATCATAAGCACAGATACGAATACTTTTAATACAAAATGCCAAACTTCAAAAACCCTGGTAAAACAATATGATGCAGCAAAATATCATGTTGGCATTTACGAGTATGCCCTAGGTATAACGAATAAGACAAAATATGTAGATAGGACTAATACATTCAAAGCTTTCTTCGTCACCTTGCCTCAAAATAAAAAAGAGCTTCAACAAAAGATTTGACCTACAAGAATGTCTTGAAGCAAGCCTAACCTTAACATGGTCGAGTAAGTTACCTTCGTCAGCAAAGCTCAAGAGTTTGGGGGCTTTGACGGTAGTGTTCTCTTTCTTGTCCCGCCTCTGGCTGATCAGAGGCGGCGGTGGAGGTTCTGGATCGCCATCCTCCTCGTCATCGGCGCAGAACATGCGTCTCTGAATCTTCTTTGGTTTCCGAAATAAAGACATAGTTTTAGTTTCAGAAGTTTTACGAAGGGTAAGATAGGAGAAGATTTAACACTTAAATTTGCGTTAAAATGATTGTAAGAAATAAGAATAATTATTATTGTAACAAACGCTTCAATCAACTTTTGTAATTTGTTTCATTCAATATTTTTTTTAATGTTTTTACTTTTTACAGATAATCAAAGTTCATACACTAGTCAACACAAAAGAGGCCCGTTTTGACATTTGTCAGCACGACGACGACGCCATGGCACGACGTAACTAGTGATGTTATCATACGACTCGGTTTAAATCGATTCCAGTTTGTATGAGTATTTGATCGATTTGTTTAGTATTGTTAGTTCTTTGTATTTAGATTTTATTTAAAAATTTTATCTTAAACTTTAATACTATAGGTATTTTGATATGGTAAGAAAGATTCATTTGTCTTTAATTTAGTATTTTTAGTTACAATAACATTCACTCAATCTCAATCACAAAAAAATAATAAGTGTAAATAAATAAAATATACATAGTGAATAATGGTATAGTAGAATTTTTTTAATAGAACATTTAAGACTGAAAGTCAAGACCAAACAAAAAAGAGTGAATGATAAGCTAAGAGACCCAAAAAAATGAACAAATTGAACACAGATTAAACTTTTCGTTAAACCTTCCTTTCTTTGGAATCTATATAAAATTATTGGATTTTCATTTTAAAACTCCATTGCCAATTAATCGATGAAGGATTCTTAGTTTACAAACTAAAGCAAAACTTCCCATGAGGCTATTTTTTAGGTAGGATTGTGGACTTGTAGGCTAGCGTCCTATTAATTTATTTGAGGGAAAATAAAAGGAACTCGAGATAAACAAAACGTCACTTTAATGTGTACAGGGACAATTAAATAGAGAGCGACACACATTAATCGACTAAAAATCTTCCACTATACTAATCTGTGGTTTTGATCTGAGTTTTGACAAGCAAGCAAGCCCATCACTAAATCAGCCATTTAAGTCCCGCACAGAACCTTGTGCGTTTTGTCTTGGTGAGTATAATTTTAAATAATCGTAAATAATAAGCGTGATCATGAATTCCACAGTGAATTTATTTATACCTTGTTTTAATTGTTACGTGTACTATATAAAATCTTTAATATTTTGTGATATATTCATGTGATGTGAGAAATGAAATTACCAACTCAACTTTATTTCAGTCCTTAAATTTCTACGAAGTCCCTACACCACTCAGCAAGATGGGTAGGGAGGACAAGGCTAACTGGAAGTCCAACTACTTCGTCAAAATCATCGTAAGTATGTTAATTATCAAAAAAAAAAGTAGTAATTGTCTACAACAAAGAAGACTACTTAACCTAAATTCTAGCCGTCAACCATCTGGAGTCGTTTTAGTAAAAATTTTACACTTCTAAGTTCTCACCAATCAAAAACTGAAGAGTGATGGTGTGGCGTGATTTCTGGGCGCTAAAGTATTGTATTCATCCTGTTAGTGTTGAAAAGTGTCCACACAAGTTCTTAGTACTCTTATTTCTCCCACAGCAACTTTTAGACGACTACCCAAAATGCTTCATCGTGGGTGCAGACAACGTGGGTTCAACCCAGATGCAGCAGATTCGTATCTCGCTGCGGGGTTCCAGCGTCGTGCTCATGGGCAAGAACACCATGATGCGCAAGGCCATCAAGGACCACCTTGAGACCAACCCTAACCTTGAGAAGCTGTTGCCCCACATCAAGGGCAATGTCGGCTTTGTGTTCACCCGCGGAGATCTGGTAGACGTCCGCGACAAGCTGCTGGAGAACAAGGTCCGCGCTCCGGCGCGTCCTGGTGCCATCGCTCCGCTGTCTGTCGTCATCCCCGCCCACAACACCGGTCTAGGTCCTGAGAAGACTTCCTTCTTCCAGGCTCTGTCTATCCCCACCAAGATTTCCAAGGGTAAGAATCAAATGATTCATTTTTTTAATTTAATTTACTTATATTTTTAATTCACTCTTCAGAAAAACCCAGCTAATTCAAATGACTGATGTACTTACTGGATATTGGCTGACTACAAAAAACTTAGATTACAAATTTAAATTACTTGCTGGTTCACATACATAAATATGTGGATGATGTTACATGGTTTTAAATCATATGAAAAGGCTCCTTGGCCTGTCTGTCCTAATACCATGGGGTGTAATATTAACTTCATGGCTTCGCTTTTCAGACAACATGAATGAACTTCAAATTTATCCTAGTGTGATAGTTGTCGTACATAAACATTGCACTGGCATTTTGAAGGTACACTAACAAGCAAGTGAAAGTATTTTATGTCTTTATGTAGAATTGTTACACAATGCAGTTAAGTTTCTTTCAGCATTCATGTGATTTAGGTCACTTTTGCTTGTATAGATGACAGTATTTTTTTTGACATCTGCAGGTACTATTGAAATCATCAACGATGTCCACATCTTGAAGCCCGGCGACAAGGTGGGCGCTTCCGAGGCCACCCTCCTCAACATGTTGAACATCTCTCCTTTCTCGTACGGTCTTGTTGTCAAGCAGGTATGTCCATTTACAATCTTATATAAATTATAAAAATTAATCGCTGTTTTTTTGGCTGGCTAATAACTCGAGAATGGCTGGACCGATTTAGCTAATTTTGATCTTGAAATATTTGTAAAAGATCAGGGAAGATAAAAAAAACTGGGTGAAACTACCGGAGCTCAGCTAGTTTAGAATAAATCTTTATAACTTTACTTATATGAGTGTTGTGAGATCATGATCCAGTCTCAACAGTTGAGAAAAAGTAAATAAGAGGCAACAAGAGTAAATTTAGCATTTCTAATGGTGTATGAAAAAACTGATGTTACCAAAGTGTTGAGTACAGATTGCTCTTAGTGAGCATTCTGATAATTTATCTTTGGGAAATAATTTACCGCAGTCTTAATGTTTTTGGTGTTTTATTTATCACTGAATTTTATGTATTGTGGTAAACATTTCCTAATACCTACCTACCTAGATAGCATTTGATATTATAAACCACAAATGTTACTATTTAAATGTATCTTCTATTTATTGCAGCAAAAAGTCAACACATTTTGCTTTTTACATGAAAAATAAGGATACTCATGTATGTAATACTTCAGCCATGAAATAGTAATTGAATATTGCATAAAACTTGACAGGTGTATGACTCGGGTACCATCTTCGCTCCGGCTATCCTAGACATCAAGCCTGAAGACCTCCGTGGGAAGTTCATGGCTGGAGTAGCCAATGTGGCGGCCCTGTCGCTGGCTATCGGCTACCCCACCTTGGCTTCGGCTCCTCATTCCATTGCCAACGGTTTCAAGAACCTGCTGGCCATTGCTGCTGCCACCGATGTTGAGTTCAAGGAAGCCACCACTATCAAAGAGTTTATCAAGGTACCTGCCTAATGCATTTTGTCCTGCTATTAAATTTTGTCTACATAAAATCTTCTATGTATCTTTCCAATCTACTGCCAGTTATGATTCTTTTTCCAATGTTAAATAAAGGGCCGTTTGTCTGTCCTAATACCATGGAGTGTAATATTAACTCCATGGCTTCGCTTTCAGACAACATTAAATGATTCAAATTTATCCTAGTGTGATAGTTTCTGTGTGAAAACATTGCACTGGCATTTTGAAAAGACATTTTTTTCTATTAATTGCTCAAGATTAAAATAGAAATGCTTCAACATCTTCGAAGTATGGCCCAAAGACTTCCAATCAATCATAAGTTTTTCTTATAAGATCTTGACTTTACTTGGATTTTTGGTGTGAACAATAAAGAGTTTATCCATCTTTGCAAATTGCTGAAATCATGTGTTTTTCAGGACCCATCCAAGTTCGCCGCTGCGACCGCTGTCGCCGCACCCGCCGCTGCTCCGGCCGCCGAAAAGAAGGAAGAGAAAGTCGAAGAAGAAGAAGAAGGCAGCGACGACGACATGGGCTTCGGTCTGTTCGATTAAGCCGCCAAACATCGGGGACTACGCATTTTGCCTACGCCGAACTCCGGGCAGTTACTAGTATCCCCTGTCACAGTGCGAGCCCCGTGGTTACGTTCTGCGCCTGCGTGCTAGGCTGGGCTGCGCCGCCGGGTCGGACAACCCACATGGCGGCCGCTCACGACCGAAACATTGTAGGTGTTTGAATAAACGCCACTTTACTAAAAAGCCGTTTTTTATTTTTTATAACCCTTACAGACCGGGGCGCACAGTAGGCTGAAAATCGACTCCCATAGACTTAGGGAACTGCTAAGCCGTGGTAGCTCAGTGGGAGAAACGCCGCTTCGCATTCTTGAGGTGGCGGGTTCAAACCCCGACTCGTACCAATGAGTTCTTTAGGACTTATGTACGAATTTACATACCACTGGCTTTTCGGTGAAGGAAAACATCGTGAGGAAACCCGCATATGTAGTTCACGCAAAAAGGGCCGATTACCGGCCTAGTTGCGGAAAAAGAGCCCCCTCTTTATCTTTAGGGAACTGCTAATTTTAACTGTGCCTTTTTGTGTTGGAAATTACTTTGTTAACAATACTATGTACAAATATGTAATGACAAATAAATTTGGCATAGAAAGTAATTAATTTTTATTGCAAAATTTTTTGGAGCTTGTATGAAAAATCCGTTTATCTTTGGAACTGCACGTCAAACCGTAATATGCTCATATGGTGTTTTAGAACTATTTATTGGCATACTATAACGTGTACCACATACAGGGAGTCGCGCGTGGTAACCCACAGCGAGCGCACGTATAGCGATAACGCTATTGTCGCCGCGTCAATTTTTTTTTTCGCCTACCCCCGTTATGTGAAAAGATGGATGAGGAAACTATTGGTTCGATTTCTAGTGGTAAAAGTGATATTATGAGTGAAGACGAAATTGCGGGAAGTATTATAAGTGAGCAACGAGTGTATGAGCGACAGGAGTTGTTGGAGATTATCGGAGGTGACTTACAACCGAGTAATGTCGGCAGCGATTTACGGCCGGAGAAAAGATCGCGAGATGACAATGACGAGCAGACTAATGGAGTTGTAGATGGGTTTACTCTAGTGCAGAGAAGAGCGAAGCGTGTTGCGAGAAGTAATTCTGACACCCATGAATCCACAGTGCACAAAAAGTCGGCAGAGAAGGAAAAAATAGATATGTTTGAAGTGTGCGTGACATCTATTCAAGTGTTACCTAAACATATAGGTTTTGCAAAGCTGCTGAAAGCGGAAAATATCGAGAATATTACACACATTAAATACAAAAGCCCATATAAAATTATAATGAAATTTGAAAGAAAAGAAGATGCGGAGAAGTTAATAAGTAGTGAAAAACTTGCAGAAATGGGATATAGATGTCACCTGTCTAATGTAGTTGACCTATCATATGGTGTTGTCAAGTACCTAGAATTAGAAGTAGAAGACAAGGAGATGATTGAAGCTTTCAAGTGCGACTACAAGATAGTATCAGTCAAACGGTTGAAGCGGTTATCAGAAATGGGTGATTGGATTGATAGCGAAACAGTGCGCTTCTGTTTTAAAAGCTCGGTTGTACCTACATATGTATTTGGATATGGTTGCAGATTTAAGGTAGATCCGTACACTTTCCCTGTAACACAATGCTCCTCCTGTTGGAAGTTTGGTCACTTGGCACGAGCTTGCCCGTCTAAGAAAATATTTTGTCCCAAGTGTGGTGAAGGTCACGCCAATTGTGAAGCAGAAACTTACAAATGCATCAATTGTAGAGGTAAACATATGGCGTTCGATAAGAAATGCCCAGTGTTCTTAAAAGAAAAAGAGATTCGCCTAATCATGAGTGAGAACAACTACACATACAAAGTTGCCTTATCAAAATATTATGAGAATAGAAAGCAACCAGTAAAATATTTTTCCAAAGAAACAAAAGAAGTCAATGCAGGCCCGGGAACGCTGGATGCCGCAGCAGTGCCGCGCATGCTGAATGTTCACAGAGAGCAAGATAGAACATACAGAGACGCACTGGTACGCCAAGTAGACTCGAACGAGTCTGAGAGTGACATTGAAGAAAGCCAGCAGGAAAGTGAAGAAGAAGCAATGGATTGTTTCAAAGAGAACAATAACGGAGAATATATCTCACCGAAAACCACCCAGGAACAACTGAAGACAAAGGGGAAGAAGAAGAAGAAGAGGACAAAAACACAGTACTCTGACAAAATATCGGAGCAAATTAAGCCTAACACTCAAAGTACCCAGCAGTCGACTATACCTACAACAAGTGTCGACGAAAATGTGAAGAAGCCTCATCTCCTTAGAGACTTTTTAAGAAAATCTAAGAACATAGTGTTTAGTCCAGAAAAGAGTTTAGAAGAAAAAATTTCGCAAGTATTACAACTATGCATTGAAGAAATTATGTCATTAGTAATGCGGTCCGTAAGTAATGGGGGGTTAATTAAAACCATTATTAATCTCTTTCATTATGGATAGTACACCTTTAACTAAAGCTACTATAAATATTGTACAGTGGAACTCACAAAGCTTGATGCCAAAGCGTCAAGAGTTTGAACTCTTACTTAACCAAGAAAAAATATGTATTTGTATAGTTAGTGAAACTTGGTTAGAACCTAGTGTAAGGCTTAGAATAAGTAACTACAATATTTATAGAAATGATAGACCGGATGGATATGGTGGTGTTGCACTGATAATTCATAAATCCATTAGAACACAAGTACACCCACTTAAATTAAACAATGCCGGTATTGAACTAGTGTGTATAAAGATCTTAAATTGTAAATACCTAGAATATATAGTATCTGTCTATTGCCCGCCTACTGTGGCCACCTCACAAAGTGATTGGGATTGTTTATTTTCAAAATTTACGCATAAATCAATAGTGGCGGGCGACTTCAATGGACACCACACAAACTGGTCTAACAAAATCAATGCTAGGGGTTTACAGATACTTGATGCGTCTTTGGATAGCAATTATATACACTTATATAGCGGTAAACCTACTAGAACTAAATTAGTCAGTGGGTACCTACAGGAGTCTACACCGGACGTGACCTTTGTTACATCAGATATTGCAGTATATTTTAAGTGGTGGGTGACAAATGAAACTTTAGGTACCGTAAACTGGGGTTACTTTGTGCCTTAGGCCAAACTTTGTGACACACCCACTTTTCAGAACATAATCTGAGTTATTTTTTAAATTTTACTTGTGAACGAGTCCAAACGATTTTTTTTTTAAATAAAAATACCGTGTGAACGTTTTCAAACATAGTACAGTTTTGTTGTCTATGCATTTTTTTTATCTGTGATGAATTTACTGTCAAGCAAGTTTTCGCGGAATCCTGTGAGGTCTGCAAACTTTGTTCTGTCAAGAAAAAACTAAGCGCTGTTCAGGACTACGGGTATGTTTTTCTTGTGATAAATTTGTAAAAGAAAAGGATATGCTAATATTGTTTTTGATTGCTAAAATATTTAATGAGTTTTTTCGACATTTGTAAAAAATCACTACATATAGGGGGAACTTTGTGCCAAAATTGAATACTCTCATTGTGTTGCCAGGTGAGTCCCAAATGACCCAAAGTAGTAAAATTTTGATCAGTCTTTAATTATACAGTAATATTATATTTGGAATATAAAAAATCTGGCGAAGTTGTTTGTCAGTTTGTCACAAAGTTAGACCCTAAGATTTAATACTATTACCCTAGTACCAAAAGTATGTGTGTCACAAAGTAATACCCCGTTTCTTTTTCTCAGGAATAATTCTCCGATGAATTATGCCTCGTTCGTACAAAAAAAAGGTTGGTGGGCGTACTTACCAAAATTACACCAAAGAAAAATTACAGGAAGCAATCAAGGACATACTAGAAAATGGAATATCTTTTAGAAGCGCGCAAGATAAATATAATATACATCGCAACACTCTTCATAACAAGATCAAAAAAAAACACTCAGGTGCTAAGACGGGACGTCCCACTATTTTCACCCCCGAAGAAGAAACAGAATTTGTGAAACACATAATTTCTATGTCAAGTTATGGTTTTCCTGTAACCCCTTTTGAATTGAGATGTATTGTACGATCATACCTTAACAGAATCGGCAAAAACGTCCCTTGTTTCAAAGAAAATTTGCCTGGTGTTGACTGGGTTAACAGCTTTATTAAGCGACATAAATCAGTACTGTCGCACCGATTCGCCAAAAACATTAAGAACGCTCGTGCTGCCATAGATGCTAACGTGGTAAACAATTTCTTCGACCACTTAGAAAACGAGGTGAAAGACGTGCCTGCTGCAAACATTTGGAATTATGATGAAACTAATCTAGTAGATGATCCCGGTTCAAAAAAAGTTATAGTAAGAAGAGGCTGTAAATATCCGGAAGTCATTCGAAACTCGACAAAAGCATGTACGTCTATAATGGTTGCTGGGAATGCTGCAGGTGATATTGCCCCAGTTTATGTTAACTACAAGGCAAAGAAACTTTGGCAAACTTGGATTGAGGGAGGCCCTGAAGGAGCTCGCTACAATAGCAGCAAGTCAGGATGGTTCGACACACAATCTTTCGAAGATTGGTTCATGCATTTAATGCTTCCGATTCTAAAAAAGCAAGAGGGTAAAAAAGTCGTGATCGGAGATAACCTCAGTTCTCATCTAAACATGGAGGTTGTGAAAGCTTGCGAAGATAACAACATCTCTTTCGTGTGTCTTCCACCTAACGCAACACACCTCTTCCAGCCACTTGATGTGGCTTACTTTCGACCAATGAAAGTCAATTGGCGAAAAATTTTATCAGACTGGAAAGCAACACATCATGGTAGCCGATGCCCCACAATACCCAAGGATTGTTTTCCGAGACTCCTGAAGAAGTTGTTTGATGTGTTAGAACCATCAAATAAAGAAAACCTAAAATCTGGGTTTCGTAAATGTGGGATATCACCAATTAACAGGAGTATGGTTCTGGATCGTCTTCCAAAAAATATTCTGGATACCAGTCTTCAAGAAATTGGGAATGTCAGCGAATCGTTTGTAGATTTTCTGATAAGTTCAAGAGAAACTCAAACCGTGGTTAAGCCAAGACAAAAACGCAAAGCTGTTAATGTCGTCCCAGGCAAAGGCGTTACTTGTTCGGACTTAGAAGTCGGGGAGCAACCTTCAACATCAAATATAAGTGCTGGTTCTTCAAACGCAAAGAATTTAGGGAGGAAACGTCAAAGACTCCCAGTTGCCAGGAACTCATCATCTTCAGAAAGCGAAGATAACTTTTCTCTCAGAGATAGCAGCTGCAGCCCATATAATGAAATGGATGAAATTGAAGATCTAGAGAATATGCTACCCCATCAGCCTGAATTGAAGACCCTTAGAGAGATGATTTATGAAAATGGAAGCTCGAGCGAAGAAGAGGTAGATACATACAAAGAAGGCGATTATGTTATTGTCAAATACGAAGGGCAATATTTCCCGGGAAAAATTACAGTAAAAGATAATAACACCTTTTTAATCTCCACAATGACCAAAGGTAACAAATTTTGGAAATGGCCCGAAAAACGTGACGAGATATGGTATCAAGCCAACATGGTGGTAAAAAAAATTATGGAGCCGAAACTGGTGACCAAACGAGGCCATTATGACGTGCCAGAATGCCAAGATTTGTCTGATTTTGTAATGTAAAAAATAAATGTCTTTTTTTTAAACATAGCAAAAAGTTTTTTTTCATTTTAGATATTTTTTTTAGTACAACTGGCAACTTTTATGTTTTTATTCTTTTCTAAAGCGGCCTCCAGACTCCCGCGAGATTCACGGCGTGAAGTCGCGCCGTGATTCGTGCGCGAAATCTCGCGCGTACGACGTCGGCTACACATTCACGCTAGGTTCACAGTATAGTTCGCGCACTCGACCACGATGGACCCCGAAATTGCTGCTGCGGGACTTCTTTAATTTAATTTAATTTAATTTAATTAATTTAATTTTAATTTTAATTTAATTTCTTTAATTTAATTTTTTTTCTTTAACTTCTTTTCTTCTTTTCTTTTTTTTTACTTCTTTTTTTTTTGCGCATTAGCTATTTATAACTACGCTTCTGTCAAGCTTCTGTCAAATAATTCTGGAAAATATAATATAGCCTAAAAATATATTAATATAAATAATATAAAATATATTATAGCCTCGAAACACAACTTCACCAACACTACCGCTCTCGACACTCGACGATGCACGACTGAGCGGCCTGCGAATATGTACCCAAGACAAGTTCGCGGCAAGTTCGCGGCCCGCGAGCCCTTTGTCGCGGGACAAAATACCGACAATTTTCGGGGAACGAGGCGCGAACCCGCGAAGAATATGCGAATCCAATCTACACTCACGGTTCGCGGGAAGTTCGCGGCTTCGCGCGCGATCCGCGCGCGAGTGTGGAGAGGCCTTAAGATGTTGTAGAAACAACTGAACGGGGTTTATTTGTGCCTGGGTTTGTTCAGTATGATGTTATAGACCATTTAGTGATGCGTCACAAAGTAGCCCCACACCCGGGGTAATGTTGTGCCATACTTTGAAGGGTTATAACACAGGGAAAAATGATGTTTTTGTTAATGCTAAATATCTAAATCGATTAACTATATCGTCAAGATGGTAAAAACGTATTAAGTCATGAAATGCAACAAAATACAAAAAAGTTATTTGCAAAAAACTTCAAAAACTGTCACAAAGTTACCCCAGTTTACGGTAGTGATCATTTGATTGTCAAGTTCTCGCTTGAGTATAAGGATGTATATAGATTTAGGCGACGCCGTAACTTTAAATATGCTAACTGGCCACTATATCGAGACACATTGAAAAATAATTTTACGGACGTTACTGATAATGAAAATGTTGTTCAAGTGATGTACAGTAATTTTGTTCAAAACATAAATAATGCGGCTGATAAAAGTATACCCTACACTAAAAGTTGCACGAACCCCAATCCATCTTTTGAACCGAAACCCTATTGGAGTCCGTCTCTTTCAGAAATCATAGCTCAACGACGACTGGCGCTTAAGAACTTTAGACGCAACCCTATACCAGATAATTTAAATAAATTAAACACTAAAATCAATGAAGCAAAACGAGCTATAGCTAAAGCCAGATCAAAGAGTTGGCATAAATGGTGTGATGAGGTGAGTGAAATGACGAGTTCGTCCGAAATGTGGCGCAAAATGCGCTGGATGAAGGGGTTAAGAGGAGGAACCTACCAAGCACCTGATGATATTAAGAAGGAACTCTTATGTTCTTTGGCTCCAGATTTCGTGGAATCACCTACACCGGTATTTAACTCAGTAAACACATTGCTAGAAAGTGAGTTTAAGATACAAGAACTGCAGAACTGCTTAAAAAAGAAAGACACTGCGCCGGGGGATGACGGTATAACATATTCTATGATATATCACCTGCCTAGTGTTTACAAGTCAATGCTGATGAGAATATACAATTTGATCTATCGAAGTGCTAGTATACCAGAGCAATGGCGTAGCATTAAAATCGTGCCTATACCTAAGCCTAATTCTAACCCTAGCTCTACACCTAAATTCAGACCTATCTCATTGATGTCATGTTTGTGCAAAATTTTTCATGCAATGTTGGCCAAGAGACTGGAGTGGTTTGTTGAACAAAGAGGCATACTCGCACCGACAGTCTCAGGTTTCAGAAGAAGCCAATCATGTTTAGATTGTGTAGTCAGACTTATTTCAAAAATACAAATTGGGTTTTCTAAGAACATCTCGACTTTAGCCTGCTTCCTTGATATCGAAAGTGCATATAATAATGTGGTGATAGATCAGCTGGTTTTAATACTGGATAAGATAAATGTAGGCACTCAATTTTGTAAATATATATGGTCGTTCTTATCTAAACGATACCTAAGAATAAATGATGGAGGGGACGATGGCAACCTTGAGAGATGGACGAATAAAGGATTGGCTCAAGGAGACCCGATCTCTCCTCTCCTCTTTAATATTGTGACCTCTCAAATTTGTACTTCATTTAACAATATTGACATTTTACAATATGCAGATGATTTTGTCCTTTATACTCAAGGTGAGAGTTTGGCAGGCAATATTAATATTATGCAGAATACTATAGATAGAGTTGTAGAAATATTAAAACAAATAGGCCTAGAAATGTCACCGATGAAGAGTCAATTTTGTGTTTTCAGTAGGGGTAGGAAAAGGGATCAGATCACATTGAGAGTTAATAATAATGATATGACATCAGTCGATTGCATTAGGTATTTAGGTGTTTGGCTAGACAAGTCCTTGTTATGGAATAGGCATATTAACGAGACACTGGAAAAGACCATGAAAACTATAAATTTACTAAAAGTTTTAGCGGGTTCCAACTGGGGTATACACCCCAAACATCTACGAAATTTATATATTTCATTGATTCGCAGTAGAATTGATTTTGCTAGCTTTCTGTATGACAACGCAGCAAAAACACATGTGACAAAATTAGACAGGGTACAAAATATAGCTTTACGTATTATAGGAGGGTTCATAAAAACCACCCCCATCCATGTGATGGAGTGCGAGTTATGCATCCCACCTCTTGAGTTCAGACGACGATATTTGGCAACAAAATACTGTCTCAAAGCTTCATCGTGGTCTAATAATATGACTGTTAGGTTACTTATAGAACTAACAAATCTTTGTGATCGAAGTTATTGGCAACATAAGAAGAAACCTCTTTTGGTATCTGCATTTACTGATGTCCAGATGGAATGCGTTAAATGTAGTTATCCACTTAACATGTTCACCTTACCAGTTATATGGGTATCTAACATAAATACCAGTTTTATCGAAACTGAGGTAGACGATATAATTCATGCTAAAAGTCATTATGACGCAAGAGTACTGAAATACAACACATTACCTACATATGATACACAATAAATACGCCAGCTGCCTTAAAGTGTATACAGACGGATCTAAGACCTGTGATGGCATTGGAGCGGCCTACTACAATCCTAGTCATGATGTGAAAGAATGTTTTAAAATTGTCTCCAATATAGAATCAATCATGATGGTTGAATTGTTTGCAATCTCGGAGGCTGTGACTTACATTGAAACCCTAGGTAACAAGAATGCAGTCATTCTGACTGACAGCAAAAGTGCGTTGCAACCTATGGCTCGTTGCGCCTCTGGCATCAGAGGTGCATCGATAGCTTATGCAATTTTAGAGAAAATTCTAAAATTGAACGCCAATGACATGTCTCTGAGATTGCAATGGATTCCATCACATGTAGTATGTTCCATCCATGGTAACGAGGAGGTTGATAAGATGGCCAGGGATGCGATTACAATAGGTGTAGACGTTTTCATCATTCCGGAATACACAGAAACTTTGACAAAATACAAAATCAAAATTTACAATGAGTGGAAAAAACATTTTGATAAGGTCTCACAAGATAAAGGCATGTGGTATAGGACCATCCAACATGAACCTCCTCGTGTACCATGGTTCCTTATGTCTAAACTTAAGAGGAAAATAATTGTAATGGCGTGCAGGCTTCGCTCCGGGCACATTCCACTCAATCAGTTCAAGTTCCTCATGCGGAAAGCCGATTCACCAAATTGTGAAAATTGTGGCTCCAGAGAGGACATCCAACACTTTTTGATGGAATGTTCCCGTAGTGAATCACTCAGACAAAAGTTGAGGGATTTGGGGGTAAATTATATAGATGTGGGGGTGTCTCAATCTATACTGAGTGAACCGACGTCAGTAATGGCAAATAACCTGTTTATTTTAAGTCTTGAGGCGATGTGTTCGGACTTCTAATTAAAAAATAAAAAGAGAGCACCTATGGGGCTGACATGGCTACGCATAAGTGGCTAAAAGTCCCTAAAAAAAAAAAAGATTAAAAAAAAAAAAAAAAAAAACCACATACAGGGTGTGGCGTAGAGTGGATAATCCTTTACCTACGGTTGGGGGACATCACAACTGGTTGAAAAATGACAAATTTACATTCAGTAAGTGTCACGGTTTCCGAGTTATTGGACATTTTTAAAATTTTAAAAAAAGTTGGACTTCAGCTCACTCTACAATTCAAAGAATTTTCTGTTTTCTGAATAGAATTCCTAGATAGTGGTGCTATCTAAATCTTATGAACCACCACAATTGTATTGAATGGTTTTGAAAGGGATAAGGAAAACAAGACTGAATAGACACAAGTTTATCTTAGAAGTGTAATAAGTAATAAAATTATAGAGGGGCCATTGCTGGTCGGAAACGCCCTGTCATCATCTCTGGAACTACGTACAGACCCGATTTTAAAAATTACAGTCTAAGCTACACTTAGTTTATCTAACCTACATTACATCTACACGTCTACACACATACCTACAATAAATTACACACACACACATATTTATTCTGCAACAAATTAGTTTTGAATTCAAGTTATCTACTCTCGTATCGTAAAATTCGACTTACGAACTTCAAAACGAATCTATAATGTCATACTTTATAAACAACTATAAAGGGTATGCTAAGCCCAAAAGGGCTCATAGTACCTACTCATCATTATGAACAACTTTTACTATTGGAGCAACTCGAAATTCCAAATTATAAATAACCCTGTATAGCTCCGGCGGTTTCAGTTTTTTTTTTCACTTAGAGCAAATAAAACAAAAAAAAACCAATAGGATGAACATCAAATGTTTCACAGGTAGTAACAGTTTGTATTAGAAAATTTAATTGTCGATTTTAGTATGTTGGTACTTATTATTCATGTTTCTCAACGTTTAAACCCTCCCTGAACTTTTAGAAATATTTTAAGATCAAAATAAGCGAAATCGGTCCAGCCCTTCTGCAGTTATGCCCGCCTTCCACTAAAAAAGGGTAATGAGCGGAAACTGAGCTGATTATCTGAGCGGACCGGAGTAAAAATAGTTGTACACTTCCACTAAGAAAGAGTTTCAGATTTTGCCTTCCACTGCCAGAGGGCTTTGCGGAGCGAGTGAGGCGGGAAATGAGCGGGGTCGGATGAGCGAGTTGTTTGCCTTCCATTGCCAGCGGCGCGGCGATGAGCGAGGAGCGTTCTGAACTGACACTGACAGACGAAAGCGGGCAAGGAAAGGGGAAGGGGTGGCGACGGGGGGCGGAGGTGAGCTGAGTCCGTTCAAAACTCGCGTGCGACGCCATGACGCAGCGGACCCATTTTAACTCGCTCAGTCCGTTCCGCTTACTCGCTCGCAGTGGAAGCATTTGTATGAAATTTTGCGTTGCGAGTTGAACGGAGTCCGTACGGAGTCCGTTGGAAATCCGCTCAACTCTGCGACCAATTTTGAAACTCTTTGTACTCTTTTGATCCGCTCAGTCCGCTCATTCACAGTGGAAGCACTTCTATGAAAAAAGCCGTTGCGAGTTAAACGGAGTCCGTACGGAGCCCGCTCCGCTCGCAGTGGAAGGCGGGCATTATAGCGAGCCAAACAAACAGCGATTCATTTATATTAAAGCATACCGAAATAGAAAAAAAAACAGTGTTTTTTTTTTTTTACACTACTTTGTTTGAGAAATAGTGTTATGAATTTTTGTTTTGTCATGATACAGCTTCACACTTGACACTTGGCATGTGGTAATTATTGATTCCATTTTTTAATGGCGGTCATGTAAATTCGTATTGAAGTTTGAATTCGCATTTTATGATGTGAAAATAGATAAAGTAGTGTATGAAACTGCACACAACTAGGTTTAATACATAATATTATAATAGTACACTTGTGTGATTCATTAAAAACACCAATGTAAACTACTATTAACATCTATGATTATAACGCTATAAGTAAAGATATTACAATTAAAGAGTGGCACTTCTGAGTGACACTCAAGTGAGTTTGAATCGACAATAACTAGTATCATTTATGAGGATTTTATAAATACCAGGATTACTATGTACTACACAACTTCTTAAATAACATTTACACATTTCTAAATAATTAAAAATAAACTTACATACAGGGCTAAAAAATGGGTATACTAGTAGTATTTCGTAGACTGTCGTGGACATTTTTTTATGGAACAGCTATCTTTTTGCGATTTTAAGGCTCGCGCCGCACCGCTACGGATAACAAAAATATTCCTGCATAACTTTCGTACATTTTATATAAACTATCGCACACTACACGCGGGCCGCAGCGCAATACTTTGTATTAAAATGACGCTGTGGTGCGGCCCGCCTTACTGTGTGCGAGCCTTTAGGGTTGTTCCCGTAGAAAAATACATATAAATTAATAATGAGTACTATTAATCTTTTTCTGCTCTATCATACTCTTTCCTTACAACCCTGTATAACTACAAAAGAAGAACAAAGAAGTTTACACTGGATTCATAACCAGTTTAAAAACCCCATCTTTGTCCTTGTACTGAATAATTTTACTGTAGCTACCAGCAATCAACTGTTGCTTGGAGTAAGTGAGATACAATGTTCCATTCAGTAAACTGTTGGGTCTGTTTGTTGACAGTTCTTGTGCCAACTCAGTGACTCTAATATTGTACCAGCAAAGAATTGCATTGGCATACCCATCAGTGATAATCTTGACCGATTTCTCTTGGTAGCTATTTGAATTAGCACACTCCCACAATACAATAGGTTCTGATATAGGAACATATTTTAGCGTGCTGAAGTCTATGTCAAAGTTCTGGCTCACCGTATACTTGTTAAGATGGACTGCCATGCTATAGTCGCTAACGTTTGTATCGTTCAATCTGTTGTTTAAGTCCAACCAGTGGCTGCTTACCAGCTGAGCAACCATGTTCACTTGTTGCGGCAAGAATAATCCGTCTCGTACAAGTTTGTTACGTCTCAGATATTGAATCACTTGTTCCCTTTCCACGTGGACATCCCCACACAACTCCAGTGAATGACTAAATATTGCATGGTAACAATCCTCTTCAAATTCGTCATTTGTCCAGTCATCACCTAACACAAAAGTCACCTTTTCCTGTGCTATTTCATTTTCTATGAAGACTGTCACTATGAAATCTTTATCATGTTGATTTGTGGCACAACATGTGAGCGACTTAGCACCATGCTGCAGCATTCGCAGGCCAAACAGAGGAAAAGGACATAAGTCTACTACAGTTACTTCAGATATTTCGTTTATTTGTGCCAAGTGCTCCAAGGCTACAGGCAAACAGTCCGTTATCATCTTCACATACTCAGCATCATTTAAAAACCGAATAACTTCTGGTGACGCTCGGACAATTGGATCATCAGAACTGCGCACCATTGTCAATTGGCCGCCATTCATTAGGAATTTTAAATGTATTAGCTCATTTTTTTGAACGGTTTTTGGTATATCATCAAAGAATACAGCTTGTTGCCAAGCATTGGCTCTATCTGGTGCTCTTGGATCAGTAGTAATCCTTACTGAATCTGTCAAGTACAAATTGAACCATCCAATTACAACATTCATCTGGCCATTTTCCTGTGCAACGAGTTTTACTTTGAAAGGACTTTTCTTTCTAAGATTTTTCTTAATATGTCTTGGATTATTCAAATTTAGTTTTAGTACTGACTTAGGTTCTGTCAAATATTTGATGTCCTTGACAAGGTGCACATCTTCACTGTCATAGGATTCGTTTTGTGAACACATGTGTACATTTAGTGAAGGGATGTTGAGTAAGGATTTTGCTTCGGAGCCCAACTTGTAAGTTTTGCTGAGGTGATCACATTGAACTCCCATGACAAAAAACTCTACAGTGTTTGGAATTACCACAGCTGTACGCGACAATAGGTTTAGCCAAGCATGCGATAGCATTTGTAATACATGCTCCCCGAATAGCCCAGCATCAAACATCTCGGTTACCAGCCTTGAGAATCTCCCACCCAATTCAGAATGAGTCAAGCTGGTTGACATTTTAGTGATTATTGTAAATTTATTTATTTTGTTACATACTATAATCTTTGCTGCCAGAGAACACATAACATGAGAGCACTCGCATCCAACTACTTTAATAGCTCCTGCTTCACAAGCATAAATGCCAAGAAGTCCAGTTCCTGTCCCGACATCCAGAACTCTGTCTTTTTGTGTTACCACTTGGTGAATGGCCTGCCTGTATGATTCATTCCGAAGATTATCATTCAACATTCTGAAATGCCACCTCTCTACAAGCAAATTTTTCACAGAGTTGATATTTTTTTCTACATCAGCATTAGTTGGACTTAATTTCAATACTAGGTCAAACTGTTGCAGTGCTTCTTTAAGATATCCAGACTTGTATAGGAATTTGCCGAAATCATTCAGAAGAAATGGGTTTCTTGGAAATATTGTCAGGGCTTCAATGAAGTTCCTAAATATAGTAGAGACTTGGTCATCATGTGATACTGCAAACATTTTGTTAACCATAAGCAGGATAGCGCAGAATTCATCCTCATAGACATGTATCAACGAAGGAATCCGCTTGAATGCTGCCAGCAATATTTGGAAGGCCTTATCGTACTTCTCTTCTAAAATCATCAACCGGGCACGCAACATGTATTCAGGTGAGTCGTCTAAGTCCATTTTTGCAGCCTATCTCGTAACAATTCTAAAAGAAACAAGTACCTAGAATTAGTTAAGAAGCTAAAAAACCAGCTGTGGATGATGCGATGGTACGGATCATCAGATCAAACACACAAATAAAAAACAAAGAAAAACTTGTTGAGAGAAACAAAAATCACAGCACAGCTGCGCATTGAATAGTTTTATTATAATAGCTCTTTAGATTGATATATCATCTCTTTAGGATCTGGGTTCAATACAAGGGCTACCTAGCAATAATTATTTATATACCTACCTCGATTTTGGTTTCACACTTGCTGTAATTACGAACCAGCCGGTTGTTTTAAAATCAAAAAATTTAACATCGTGTATTGTTTTTGAATGACTTTATTTGGCCGCACCTATTTTCACAGCACCACAGACTAAAAAAATCAAATAAAAGTGTTGCCAAAACAATTATTTAAAAAAGGCAAATTCAGGTGATTACACACAAAAAATTGGATTTGTAATGATTTTGCTTCTGATAATTCACGAAAAATTGATCTTCTACACTGAAATTAATTAACAACCGTAAACATAGTTTATATTATTGGGCCCATTAAACCGTGCATTATGTAAATAAGCGTTTATTTTTGTCAAAATATTTATTTTATTTTATTTGCCTTCCACGAACAGCCTTCCTTAAACTAAAAATAAAATTTTACAAGCACACCTAGGCCTACAAGAGTTATCACATGTAGCACTGTAAATAAATGCAGAACTAAAAAATTATACAAGTAATACAAATGTCCCCGGAAACTTAAATACAGTTAAAAAGAAATAAAAATGAAATTTAGAAATAATCTACCCTAAAATTAATTAATTAGGAGCCACTTATTTATGTTATTTTTATAATGCATTTAATTATTGTCTTTATGATTAGTATAGCTTTCTCGTAGCTTGAACCGTTTTCGAGAAAATCTCAAAAAACCAGATTTTGGGACACAAAAAGGGGGGGAAGGGGGGAAACAATCGTCTCCCGAGGTGTTTCTACTTCGGGATTAAATTACACATATCAAAGCTATATGCATGCCAAGTTTCGCGCTTTCGGCCAGATGGGACCGAAAACCCGGTTTTTTCGAGCTAAGGAGCCGTACTATTAGAGCTAAGTTCATTTTTTGGGGAACCATAGTAGTAAATATTTACCAATTAATTACTAAATGCCTACGTCGCCTACACGCAGCCCACAAGATTTTGACAGTGACATTTGTTTGACATCGGCATTGCATAAAAACAGCAGATGCGATTTTATTTCCATCGAACACTAAGCACTTACAGTGTTTCGCGTACGTGGCTTGGTATTGAAAAATCGAGTAGCGCAAAATTGGTTGCAAAAAGAGACACTAGGTAATTTGATGTAATGTATCTATTGAGTCTAATCCATAGATATAATATTACCTAAATCAAATAGGTATTATATAAAGAGAATACGCATGCATATTCGTAAAATTATTTTTAAACAAAAGTTTACATTTGATAGCGCATCTATCCAAGAACACTGCTAAATACAGACAGAAAATCGTATAATCCTACATTATACACTACAGGTATGTTGAGCCTTAACGATATCGTGGGCAAAATTTTCAAATGAATGTTTGAATAAATTTTCAACAAAATTCATTACCTGGCAGCACCAAATCGTAAATTCTTACAACCTTAAAGTCGTCACAAAATAAGAGGCCCGTTTGGACACTTGAGAAAGACCGTAGAATGTAACTTGGAACGCTTTTCGCGTATACTATAAGTTAGCATGTAATGTCAAATTATAACAAAACTCTCAAAACGTTCTCAGTCTTCTTTTTTCAAATATTAGTGTTAGTCCAGGCGCTAGAGGTAGTTGAGTATGCATAATGTGAGTACCGAATTTCGCCAACGGATTTAAGTGAAGAAAAGGTCAAAGAATAATAATGTGGATCTTGCCGGTCAATTTTTTGGTCCATTTTTTTTTACCCCCTCTTCTCTTATTCGTAAAGGGAATGTATTGAGTACATGATATAAAATCATTTTAATGATTATTTTCGTAATGATTTATAGTTTTTTCTAATGGTAAAAGTCAGGATGGATTCTTAAATAATAAGAAAAAAACAAAAATGAAAGTAATAATTTTTTTTATTAATAAAAAAATTAAAGTTACACTAGCGAATTCAAGCATAAAAATGTATTTAAAGTAGGTAAAAAATTACTCATTTTTATTTTGACATTTGTTATTGATGCATTTACTTGAAATACAAAACAATTCTGATTTTTTGCAATTTACAAGACATTGTGCGACAATTTGCAGTACATTTACATGGTGGAATTAATGACTCTGGTAAAGACGGCTTCGTCATTTGTCGTGGATGGACGTAAGTCACCGTTGAGCTTTTCGTAACCAAATGCACAATAATCAATGGGTGGTAATTATATTTGATGAGCATTTTTCCATATAAATGATTGTACTGTAGCCCTTAATAAATGCAAATGCAAAGCATTTGAAGTGCATATCACTCTCATCTCGTACAAACAGCTCTCATGTCTTTGGGAAACCTTGACCTAAATAATCAGCAATTCAAAGAGTTAGAAGCAGTTTGCACATATTTATTTTCGAAGAAAAAATTATCTGCTGATGAACTCAGATTTATACTGATATCTCAAAATATAGGTTTTAATTTCAATTTGATGAGAGTGATATGCACTTCAGATGCTTTGCATTTGCATTTATTAAGGGCTACAGTACAAACATTTATATGGAAAAATGCTCATCAAACATAATTACCACCCATTGATTATTGTGCATTTGGTTACGAAAAGCTCAACGGTGACTTACGTCCATCCACGACAAATGACGAAGCCGTCTTTACCAGAGTCATTAATTCCACCATGTTAATGTACTGCAAATTGTCGCACAATGTCTTGTAAATGCAAAAAATCAGAATTGTTTTGTATTTCATTATGTAAATGCATCAATAACAAAATGTCAAAATAAAAATGAGTAATTTTTTACCTACTTTAAATACATTTTTATGCTTGAATTCGCTAGTTTTTCATATGTAACTTTAATTTTTTTATTAATAAAAAAAAATTATTACTTTCATTTTTGTTTTTTTCTTATTATTTAAGAATCCATCCTGACTTTTACCATTAGAAAAAACTATAAATCATTACGAAAATAATCATTAAAATGATTTTATATCATGTACTCAATACATTCCCTTTACGAATAAGAGAAGAGGGGGTAAAAAAAAATGGACCAAAAAATTGACCGGCAAGATCCACATTATTATTCTTTGACCTTTTCTTCACTTAAATCCGTTGGCGAAATTCGGTACTCACATTATGCATACTCACTTACTTCTAGCGCCCGGTCTATGTTGTAACTTGTAACCAATTAATTATTGAATTGACGATAGCTCAACTGACGATTTTGGCTCATCATCCGAAGAAAATTATTGAATGAAGATTCAATCACTTTCGTTTTTTCTTGTTTTTTTGTGATTGAATGAATGTTATTGTAACTAAAAATATTAAATTAAAGACAAATTGACCTCTCGCACCATTTCGTATCATTTCAATATACCTCCGCTTGAGGCACCCGCCCCCCGCGGCTTCATGCCGTAGAAGCACCGGTGAGTCATCGTTTGTTTATCTTATCGAGCGCGCCGTGCGCTCGACCACTTAACTGGTTTTTATGACATAAACATTCGAACAAGGACCCCACTTGTAGTTGTTAATCTTATAGCTGTTGAATACACGTGTCAAATGACGAATGTTATCATAACATTGGTTGGCCTGGTATAGATATAAATCAGCGTATAACCGCTTACTTTACAAAAAAACATGGACTTTGAAGTTTACATATTTTTACTAAAAAAAGTAAAGCGATAATGTATGTTTTTTACTATTTAGATTTAATAATAGACTCAATCTGCACTTTGTCACAAAATAAGAACACATCACGCACCTTAAAAGTATTTAATATCAGGCATTTAAAAACCAACGCAAAAAAAATTTTGCGCGATTTTTTTTGTTCCCACTTCACAATTATTGTTCACATTTTGTCGTAAATTGTTCTTTCACAAAAACAACTGCACACAACTATTCTAGGATGATTGTTTCACTATATTTTAAATAGATCATAACATCTAACACAGTAAATAATAAAAGATTGATAAATAAAAAACACGGCCGTTAAAAAAGATGACGCAATAATCGCCTTTGAAAACTATCAAATTTCGAAGTACTAAAACACTTTTAAACCTTAAAATATATTGTTATCAGCCTTGTTATTAAGTTTTTAAAGCTTATTATCCAAGAACACCAGCCAACTAACGTTTTAATTACGTAAAACCCGTTGATTCACCGCCGACCAGTCAAAGTCAACACAAAACTGACTTTGACTCACGGAATATTTTGTATTTCTAATCGAATGTCCACCGAGTTTATAGTTGTTAGGCTACCGCATATTGGCACATTCAAGCGGAACGAGATGGCATTCATATTTTTAAGTCTTTTGCCTTAGTAAAAGCAGGATAAAGACTTTTTCTGAGTCTGGCGCGAAATAAAAATCCGGACACTACAGTGTCCGGGGTGCTTCTACGGGTTTTTTGAAATCGGACACTACAGTGTCCGCGGTGCTTCAAGCGGTTATTATTCAAGTTTAAGTTAAATTTTCGAATCGTAACCTTTATACAATGTACTTTACAATACAAAATCAAATACTCATACAAACTTGAATTGATTTATCTTGTGTATCGAGTCGTATGGTGACATCACTAGTTACGTCGCAATGACAAACGTCCAAACGGGCTTCTTATTTTGTGACGACTATTTATGTAGATGTAGTTATTATTCCTAAAGCCCGTCACACACGTAGCTATAATATATATTAATATAAATATAGCGAGGCATATTACGATATATTTTCAATACAAATATTGAAGTGACCGCACACGGAGCTATATTATATATTTCTATGACGTCACCAAACTATACCGTAATTTATAGCATCGCTTATTAATATATATTACTGTATATTATGGTATAGCAAGACATATTACGACCATGAACCTATACTTACAAACGAAGTATGTAAATCCATGATTACGACATATTTGGAATGTACAGCATGTTCCAACGTGTTCGAGGGTTCGAGTATGTATTTAAGTAGTAATTAAGTATTTAAATGCAAAGTACATATTTCTTAACTTTAAAGAAAATAAAAGATTGATTTAAAATTTTTTAAAATGTTTTCCTTACCTTAAACACACAGCAAGTCGTTCTTCAGAACTAATACTTTTGCGCATGATTGTGTCTTTTCTGCTTATATAATTTTTTATTAATTCATGAAGATCTACAAATGACGATTTTGAACTTCTAAAATATTGAGCGAATTTTTTTGAGGATAGTTCACGATACAAATTAAATTCGCCACGAGTTTTTTTATTCTCTAGATGCGATTCAATCCATTTAGTTCTAGTTTTTGAGCCTGATAGGGGGCAACTGACATATCAAAAGCGGCATCAGAATCGTCCTCTGAAGAACTGTCAATTACATCCAATAACCATGTACCTACTTCTTGAATTCATAATTACCTAATTAGTAATCAAAACATCCTGTATTATAAAACGCGTGCAAACGCTTGGCCGACCATCAATGAAATGAAGGCAAAATATATATTATAGCATCGTCTCCGTGTGTGGTAGCTTGCTTTAATATATATTATAGCAAGGCATATTACTATATATTAAAGCTACGTGTGTGACGGGCTTAATCTGTGGTCTGCCAACAGTGCCGTGCCAACCTTGGCACGGCCGCCACCCGCCACTGCGTCGGGGACAATAAGCGAAATGTTTCTCTTTTTAACCGCGTTCGGAGGTGTTCGGCACTTGCGATCTTGCTCTTTATATTCCATCTGTGTTCCTCCGATTTTTCGAAAGTATGTTCTCGAAAAACGGGCTATACAAAAGGTTGTAGAACATTTATCGTCTCCCGAAAAAACTAAGCGCCCTACAACGCCACTACGAAAAAACCACGAACTTTTAAAACGCTTCATTGTCATTGTATTAGTAGAGATTGAGGGTAGAAAAAGGCAGGTGGTATGAAATAAAGTATAATCGAGAGGCTATAATTAAAAACAATAAAAAGGGTTTGGTCCATAGGCCACATATATTTTACTTACCTATTATTACGTAATACATCACATACTGACTTGTGATACTATTCTGTTTGAATTTTTCACATTTACTACTGTTGTCCACTGTCCACACTTAAGTCCACAAGCAAATTGAAAAGAACTACATTTCTTAAAATGATGCACTGAAGGATTTTCATGTTTTGAATGGCCAAGCTGTCCGTATTGGTTGTGACCACTCGTCCAAACACTATCATCCTCTAGTAAAACTGCGGAGTGTCTAGAGCCACAGGCTATATCTTTGATGTTAATATTTACTGTAATCCCATTCTCATCAAAAATGTCTACCAAAGTGGGTATTGCGTAACTTTGGAGTGATTCTTTATTTGAACTTTCTTTGATACCTAACTGGCCAGTATCATTCCAACCCCAAGCATATAGGTCTCCAAACTCACTGAGTGCGAGTGAATGCCAGCCTCCAGCTGAAATTTTGATGATTTTAATTCCAGCCAGTGCTTCAACATCGGTAGGTGTATCTAAAATGCTTATGTCTCCATGGCCGAGTTGCAATCTCCTGGAATAACATACATAGTAAATAATACAACATTGTCAATCTTATTCTAAAACTGTCAATCTTACAATGATATTTGAATATCAATGTTTGGTATGGAGGTAGCTTTTCCCTCTAGATTTAGTCAAATGAATAGGGCGTTTAACCCCAACATAAATTCCTCAGACGCTGAAACTTTGCAGGGTGATAAAGTAATGTGTATAGATTGCTGTTAACAAATTATCCATTTTTTTTATTTGTAAGTTATGTTTTCGTACCTAATCTATCGATATCTAGGAATATTTCGATCTGGGAGAGACAGGAATTCTAAAAGTAGTTGGTACTTTTCGAATTCCTTTTTGATTGAGTATCTTTAGGTGTTCTAAAATTTAATGCATGTGGGACGCTGAAAATTTATTAGATTTTTTTTAAGTGGTCTGTTTAAATGAACTTTATCTAGTAAAATAATAAAAAGAGGCTGTGCAATTATCTGCGATAAGTCATTGCCCAAAAACCATAATGACATAAACCAAGAAAAATCAACAAACAAACAATCAAACAAAAATCATAGCGATGCCTTTAAAAAAATTAAATGTACTAAAAAAAATCTGACATCAATTTTCCCAAACAAGTTATGATAGATTTAAAGAATAGGTGTTTAAAATATTCCATTCGAAATATTCCAGAATAACAATACTTACACAAGTTACACATATTAGTATATTATTAAGTATACTAAAACTGAAGCAATTTTGGACTGAACAATTTTCCACCAAGAGCTAGAAGTGATTTTATGTTTTGGTACAAAACCCTAACCTCCGAAATTTTGCATAAATAATATGTCAACAGTAACACACCCCACAAACACACACCCACACACACACAGACACCGAACAGATACAGAGTGAGTGAGTGTGTGAGTGTACAGATTACTTTATCACCCCACAAAGTTTAATCTACTGAGGAATTTATGTTAGGGTCCCCATAGAAAGAACTTCTCCATTAATTGGGCTAATTAACATAATGGCTATTCCGGAAAATGCAGGTAAAACCGCAGGGCATAGCTAGCATAGTATAAATAAAAATTGAGAAAAAAATAGTTGTGTTGAGAATGTAAGTGTAGAAAATATAGGTACTGTTATAAATAAATTAAATAAATATATATATTTAAATTTTTTTCTTTAACTTACCTTCCGTTGCCCCATGTGTAGATTCTACCAGTGGTAGTCAGTAGCATATAATGCTCATTTCCAGACTGGATATCTATTGGTTCTCCGACACAATCACTAGTGTCCATAAGACTTGGTATAAAGCCACTGTATACCAAACTTTTACTTGTGATAAACATTAGTGAGCCATTTGTTGCTACACATTTTATTATATGATCTTCTTTCTTTGATCTTTTCGAAACATTTTCTATTGGTACTTCAGTGGTCAAATTTAGGGTCTTCACTTCTTTACTTTCTAAATTTACTAACCAGAATTTGCAGGCATCTTTATTAAAAACAACTAAACGGTAATCATCTGAAACTACTGTCAGATTGGAGTTGCTTGTGCACTCTTCAGGTACATTTATTTGTTCGAGGTATTGTCCTGAACTCTTATAATCTCCTACAATGTAGAATTGGTTATTGAAAAAAAAAATATTGTGTGACCAACCAATGTAAACAAGTTTAGCTGCTTTCACATCAAAATTAGAGTAAAGTTGCTTGTTGCTAGATAAAGCGATAAACGTATCTATCACTGGTCTATCACATCCGATCCACTGTCCAAACAAATTATTACCTGTGAAGAAATACATTTTATTTCACATAAAAAGCAATATAATTTGTTAATATGAGTGAGCACTACTGACATACCTCCGAGTTATTAAGCACTGAATAAATATTCGAAGAACAATCTTACTACATATAAAATTTAATAAATCTTAATATAGTAATATTATATATGTGAAAGCATGTATGTTTGTTAAAAATGAATGCTGAAACGGCTCAACAAAACATGAAATTCTGAACTGAATTAACAAAGGCTACTTTTTATCCCAAAAACGTGGGTAAAATCGCGGGGCGCAGTTAGTTTGTTACATCTACTATATAAAAATAAGTCGGGTTTTCCTTCCTGACGCTATAACTCCAGAACGCACGAACCGATTTCCACGGTTTTGCATTCGTTGGAAAGGTCTCGGGCTCCGTGAGGTTTATAGCAAAGAAAATTCAGAAAAAAAATCAACATAAAAGCGGATGTCCACCCGTGCGACGCCGGGATGGGCCGCTAGTTACTATTTTATCACTTTATTTATCCACAATCGTGAATGTTGAATTCGTTCGTGACTTCGTGTTTTTACAGTTTACACCCTGACACTGACAGGCAACATAATCATGACATTTACCTTTTTTCCAGTAGGCATCCGCGCACCGACTACCAATAAAATTCATCATTGCCGGGTCCGACAATAGAGACACTGCTTTTCCGACTCTGCTTATTGTGCATTCTGTGGATATTGAGTTTGGAAAAAAAAACAGAATTCAAAATGGCTTGGTTTCCAAATTCATAGATGCCGGTCCGCCGTCCGGTATCGAAAAAGGTACCGTTGACACCGTTGTATTGATCATTTGTTTCTATACCTGTGAGCTTGAAATTGTAGTAAAGATAAAGATATTTTAAAGCACATATTTCATACTCAAGTATTTTAACGGTGCAGGGTTGAAGACTTATGTTTCAGTGAAATCATGTCTTTTGAGAAGAAAATCTGCAAATCAATATGGCCCTTAAACTTGGAAAATGTAGATTATGTCTCAAGCTCGGCGATTTCTACTCCATCTTTACGGTCGACAATGCCGTACAACTTGCGGAGATGGTTATGGATTGCGCAAGAATAAAGGTAAGACACAACAAATTCATCACATCTTGTTCTGATGGCCCATTGATTGCTATGCTGAGCTATCTCACTGCTAGACCAAGTTTTGTCAGAACGGTCGAAAGTTCTTAGTTCGTATTTTTCCTTAGTAATTTATGTGATCTACAGTTCAACCATCTAATTTATGTTTAAACTAGTCTCAGTTTTACAAAATTAGTTTAGTGTACACAATGTGTGTGTGCTTTGCTTTTAAGTTTGAGGGAAACTACTATGGTTTTTCTAATTTATTAGCATGATTATTGATTACAATAGATTTAAATAAATACCACAAAATCCAACTCATTAGTAGTGTGACATTAGTGAGATTTCACTAAAAAGTAAACAATATATTAGACTTCCATTTGTTTTGCAGATCATTAAAAAAGTTCATTTAATTTTGACAAAATAGTAAAAGTTGGTTATATAGGCTGATCTTAAGTTGATCCAGTTTTAGCTGTATATGGTCTGGATTTATTTTGCTCAAGCATAAGAAGGTAAACCTGGTGCCCGGATCGCTATTAGACCACCAGTTGTTGCTCTAGTTTCAAGTGTTATTATCCTTTTGCTTGTAAACTTTAAAGAATTTTTCTATGTATCTAACTAAAAGATTGGTTAATTGTACCTACATATAATGTTCATAGTACCTGCATACCTATACCTAAATGATCTGTATTGGCAACAAAGACTAGCTAAATAATTTTTTTTATTCATTTTCTTGTATTTCCTCTTCTATTCCACACAGTGTAACCATGCTTTTCATCAAAGATTTGTTCTGCAGTTCTGCTTGTCAAACAAGCACACAACAACAAATAGATGAACTGATGTTACTAAGTTTATTTTGCATTTACATATATTTAAATAAGAAAAGGGTATGCTAAACCGAGAAGAGCTAAGAGTACTCATCATTATGAACAAATTTTGCTGTGGGACCAACAATGAAACCATGAAAAAAAATCAGCTGTTCCATAGAAAAATGTCAATGATACTCAAAAAAATTTATGGAAGAGCTGATTTATTTTTCGCGATTTCCGGGTTGGTCCTAAAGTAAAAGTTGTTCATTATGATGAGTATTCTGTTTCGGCTTAACATACCCTTTCCTTAAAACCTTGTATAATAATCTATGGTACTCCTTACTTTCTAATCATAATCTATGGTTGCACAAGAAAAAATATACTATTTCTAATTTCGACTACTACTTACCGCTACAACCATCTATTGCAAAACAGTGGAAGCAAAGTTGTACACCTAATATTAATAATAATTAATATAATAATTCTAGGTATATGACGGAGATGGTTTACCAGATAAAGTGTGTGCTGAATGCATACAAAAGCTTAGCAGCGCCTACATATTCAAACAGCAGTGCGAGAGATCTGATCAAGAGTTACGGAGGAACTATGTCCCTCCACCAGGTATGTTATATCTTTTCTTTCTTTAATCACACACAGTTCCAGGTATTCTATTTGTTCTAACTTAGGAACACGCCTTTACACGACTTGCTGTGCCACTAATTGATTATTACAGTCTTCTCATAACCTCAGCGAATTACATGTGTGTTCCTCATTCTAGGCTTCAGTATCAGTCCACCACCTCCAAATAGACAAAGTAGCGATTCAGCATTTTCAACACATACAGACAGCTCCAACTTAAAGTCATCCTTCATAGATAGCAAAGTAACACCTGTCAAAAGAAATAGAAAAAGAAGCGTCGAAAGCGATAATGCGTCTGAAGCTAGCCGGTCGCAGGACTACAGCCAACCCAGCAGCTCCAAACGCGTGGACGAGCTCCGTAGAACGCAGAAAAGACCACGACTTACCACCAACTCCAACAACTCTCAGTGTGATTCCGATTACGAAGACAATGGAGGCTCGAGCTACGTTCCAGAGACGGATATCGATTCTGACGAGCCACTCATTAACCCCAACGAAAACAAATGCGAAATCTGCAAAAAAACTTTCCGCTGGAAAAAGACTTTAAAAGCTCACGTAAAAAATATCCATGGAAGGAAGGATAGTTTCGATGCGGCCCTCGCTGCCAATTCGGTCACTGCCGGCAGCACACCAAATAATAAAACTGATACGTCGCTCGAAGACGACGAGAAGCTCAGTTGCTCCCGATGCGACAAAACCTTCAAACTGAAGATTATGTTAAAGAGACACTTAGAATCATGCACGGGAAAGCCGCCTGTGAAGACGCCGCAAAAAGAGTTGTTTATATCCTTGGAACCAATCGATGCTGTACATAAGATCACGGTAAAGAAACCCACCTGCGAGTACTGCACGGCCATATTCAAATCTGTCGAAAATTTAGAAAAACATCTCAGAGTTGTGCATGCGGCTGTTTTGAAGAAAGAGATCGATACAAAAGTTGCGAAAGCAGGTCCGCAACCGAGCCTGCAGTTCAAGGAGGGCTCCAACGTGTTCACCATTCCATGCGTCTACTGTCAGACGCCATTCGACGATTACTACGTTCACCAGTCCCACTTCACCACGTGTCCAAAAAAGGACAAGCGCTCGTCTTTCGAATGCCCAATCTGTCTGAAGGTGTCGAACCGGAAAAATGGTTACTTTATCCATATAAAGAACATCCACTTCGAGCCGCGAGCGAGCAAGCTCGAGGACCCATCGGAGGCTTCCTTCGAATGTCGCCTGTGTTACAAGAAATTACTCTCGCAGGAAATGCTCGTTACGCATTTAGCGGCGCACGCGTCTAACATAGAGGATGACAACGATGACACCGTGCACGATGATGGCGACTCGAGGTAGTCTTCTTTAAAATGCCTATAGGCTTCCATTCCTGATGCGACGCGTTTTCAATTGATCATTAGCTCGAGTCTCATGGCTGCCATTACTGTTCTTTGGAAATTTGTACTCCATTGTTATTCTGGAGATAGATATTTTGGATTATGATTATAGAGCACTTTTAAGAACAAACCAAACTACAATTTCAAACGCGCCACATCGTTATGGACAGCTTGTTTTATACTAAAATTTCTTGTGAAAAGGAAATTGATACTAAAATAGTTTCTATTTCTTGCAGACCAAGTACGTTTGACGATTCTGCGTCCATGCACTCTGCTCACAGTACACCCGCTCCTGGTGGGTTAATAAAATGCCGCGTATGCGACAAAGGCTTCAAGTACCGCAAGTCGCTCGCTTCTCACGAAGCGAAACACACTGAAGAGGAAGTTAGAGTGAAAACCGAACCTCCGGACAGACAGTCCATGAGTTTACTAAGCGAGACCCACGAGCGAGTGTCTGATTTCGAATCTAGTCAAGATGACGATGAAGCGGACGACCTAACCTGTGACATTTGCGAGAAAATGTTCTCCTACAAACGCCTACTTGACCATCACAAGAGAACAAAGCACAACATGTCTTCAGGCACGAAGCGAGCGAAAATAAATCTTAAAGACTGCTCCGTAAGGTGCTTGCTGTGCGACTTGGAGATGAAAGTTAGTGCCATTAATGAGCACAACCAGAAGCACATCTCAATGAACATCAAGCCGAGGAATATCTACACATGCGCCGAGTGCGGGCAGAAGTTCAAGAGCTGTAGTAATTTGGCGAATCATATTAAACTAATTCATAGGTAAGAGATATTTTGGAAAATGCCAGGTTTCTCCGAAGATCTGGAATCAGTCAAATCTAGTATTCAATTATTATTATCACTGATTTATTTATTTTCTTAAATTTAAATTATTATCTAGTACATATTTATTTATTTGTGTAAATCGATTGTTAATAAGCTAGTTCCGATGTTTCTATCAGGTTGAAGCAGACAGAAGATCAAGTGCCGCGGCAGTTCATGGGCGCGGACCTGGCGGATTTTTGTGAAGTCGTTGTGACAAAGGCGGAACCCCTGGACCCAATCCAGAGTCACAACGACTTTGGCGAGGTTTCGTCTCAGGTAATGATGAACACACTACAAGAAAGTAAGCTTAAAAGCTAATCGAGCAACACTTTCGGCCGACTACTAGGTGTGCCGAAGTCTCGAACCCAGACAAGTAGAGCCGCATAAAAAATCAATACAAGTCAGAGAAAAAGCGGAAATCTTTCTTGAATTCAACTTTTTTTATGAAAGTTGTGCTACAGTCAGACATCTGGTTTATTGTTGCAGGCGGCTCCGACAGTGGACCTTAGCGGGTTCACGTGTCCCATCTGCGGCAAGAAAATGGCCACCCTCCTCTCCCTGAAGCGCCACGTGAACTGGCACTCGTACGTCGGGGCCAACCTCGAGAAGAAATACGAGTGCTTCGTGTGTAAGGAGGTGGGTAACGAGACGTGCTACCATCGATCGAGTATAACTTAACGTAAAAGTGATATTTTTCGAAAGCATGACATGGACCATACATTTAACAATAATTTACATTCTGCATGATGTTGTTGCTTGTGACCTCTTATTGGCAAACGTGGCGTTTAACATCAGGCGAGCGGTTTCCTCCTCTCGTCACTCAATAACATAAAAAAAAAAATATTAAACACCAACAAAATGTACTCAAGTCAAGAGTTACAACTTGAAATAAAACGTTAACTACGTCACACGACCCAAACCATTCGATGCTAAAATGATGGAGATGTAAAGAGCCGTGGTAGCTCAGTGGGAGAATCGCCGCTTCGCATTCTTGAAGTGGCGGGTTCAAACCCCGACTCGTACCAATGAGTTCTTTAGGACTTATGTACGAATTTACATACCACTGGCTTTTCGGTGAAGGAAAACATCGTGAGGAAACCTGCATATGTAGTTCACGCAAAAAGGGCCGATTACCGGCCTAGTTGCGGAAAAAGAGCCCGCTCTTTTATATTTGTGATGGAGATTGGAGATGTTCCAACCCGAACTCATTCGGGGTCGAGTCGGACGACCTTAATATACAGATAATAAAAGAAAGGTTTCGTTTTGTTCTCAGACATTCAAGTTCCAGTGCCACTACAAGGTGCACATGCGCGCGCACTACCACGACCCGCACGTGGACGCGGCCCTGCTGACGTGCGCCGTGTGCGGCCGCCGCAGCAAGCACCTGCGCGCGGCGCAGGCGCACAGCAACTGGCACAAGCAGACGCGCTTCCAGAACAAGGACTACCAGTGCTCCATCTGCAAGCGCGTCTTCCAGTACAGGAAGGTCTACCTGTCCCACATGGCCATTCACTACAAGAAGGGCGAGAGCGCCATGAACACCGTGGTGGGAGACAGGCAGGGGGCCGAAAAGGAACCCCTCGATGGCACTTCGACTTGCCACCTCTGCGGGAAGGTCTGCCTGTCCGAGATCTCCCTGAAGCACCACCTCATCTGGCACAAGTCGAAGACTCTTCTATACGGGGCGCGGCACGAGTGCCAGATGTGTCGGCTGCAGTTCACCAACAAGCGGCACCTGGAGCTGCACACGCGCGCGCACTACGAGGACGAGAACGGACCCTACAAGTGCAGTGTCTGCGGCAAGGGGTACATCGACGAGGAGTACATGCGGCGCCACGTGAAGGGGCACAACTTCGACCACTCCTCGCACAAGAAGCGGCTCGAGAAACTTCGAAAGGATAAGGTCAAGTGCCCGATTTGCTCCCGGTTCTACCCCGACGTGGTGCGACTGATCCGTCACCTGCGCCGCACGCATCCCGAGTCCAAGATGATCAAGGAGGACCCGGACGCGCCGCCGCCGGCCTACTTCTCCTGCAAGCTCTGCGCGAAAGTTTTCCTCGACGAGGCGCGACTGAAGAAACACGAGGAGATGCACCTGCGCAAGCCGAACTTTTTCCGATGCAAATTCTGCGCTCGAAAGACGATATCCCTCAAAGCGCACAACGCGCACATCAAGGCGCACCTGACGAGGAAGCACGTGGACAACCCGCTGAAGTGCCCGGAGTGCGCCGAGACCTTCGTGCTGGGGTACGCGCTGCATCACCACCTGCGGGACGCGCACGGGGTCCGCGAGACGTGGATCGCGGAGCGCGCCGACGCGCCGCTCGAAGGCCCTCTTAAAGAGTTCCAGTGCGCGGTCTGCATGAAAGTCCTCGCGAGCAAAGGGAACTTCGAGCGGCATCTCGACTACCACAACTCGCTGCGCTGCAACTACTGCTTCGACTACTTCGGCGGGCTGCGCTTCCTGGAGGGGCACCTCGCCTTCAGCTGCGACAAGAAGAGGCTGGTCGGCGACACCGAGGTCCATCCGCGGCGCATCAAGTGCCAGCTGTGCTACAAGGCCTTCCACCTCCAGGTAAAGCTGGACTGCCACCTGCGCGCGCGGCACGGCGTGGCGGTGGAGCGGCGCGCCGGCGCGGCCAGCGCCGACACGGTGTGCGACTACTGCTTCCGCGCCTTCGAGAACGAGTTCGCGCTGGCGGGCCACCGGGTCTACCACCGCTCCGTCGGCTACTTCGGCTGCATCTACTGCGCGAGGAAGTTCAACACGCGCGCCGCCTACAACCGGCACAAGACGCAGCACCTCTACACGCTCAACGCGGACGACCCCACCAAGTGCGAGCACTGCGACAAAACGTTCGTCGCCTTCCGGGACATGATCGACCACATGAAGGACGAGCACGGCGACGACAAGGAGTGGATCGTCGAGCCGAAGGAGTCGACGGAGGAGAGGTGCCCGATATGCGACAAGATGTTCTACAACCTGCCGCGCCACCTGCAGTACCACGAGGAGAACAAGTGCAAGAAGTGCAACGAGTACTTCCGGTCGCGTCTCGATTTCGACAATCACCTGTGCGCGATCGAGAGCGACGCGGAGGAGACGTTCGGCGAGGATACCCCGGCGCGAGCTTACGAGGAGTGCACCTTCTGTTTCAAACCGATCACCAAAAAAGACTCGAAGAAAAAGCACGATATCCTGCACAAAACGTCGGGCGCGATTTCGTGCCGCTTCTGCCACCTCAAGTTCAAAACGATCGACGCGTTCAACATCCACGCGTTCTCCCACCGCAGCCGCAAGTACGCGAAGCGGCCGATCAAGTGCCGCGTCTGCGGCGAGCGCTTCGTCAAGTACGGACCCTTCATCAAGCACATGAAGGCGGCGCACAAGTCCACGAAGAAGCTGCACTACCGCGCCGTGGTGAAGCCGGAGCGCTGTGTGGTGTGCGGCGAGTTCTTACCGAACCTGCACAACCACTACCGTGCGCATCTCGTCAACCGCTGCCAGCTGTGCGACAAGTACTTCGCTTCGTCCCGACTTTACATGCGACACGAGTGCGACAAGGAAGACGCGGATCCCACCAAAGTTTTTACGTCGGACGCGGACCTGCCCGCGCTCATCGCCTCCTACGTCGCCAAGGACGAGAAGGACGACGAGAAGTTCTACGGGTACACCGACGACGAGGACGAGCCGGAGCCCGAGGCGAAGGAGGACGAATTGCCGTCGCGGCCGAAACCTAAGACAGTCAAGACCTACTCGAAGCCGGCCAAGCGGGCTCGCGTCTCCGAGTTGCCGGCGCCGCTGGACACCCAGCTGGCGGAGGACGAGCGCAACCTGCACTTGATGGTGCAGTCTCCGATCATCTCGGAGGTGCTCTCCCTCTACCAGAAGCAGGAGGCGGACGTCGACTCCAAGAGTCAGGGCTGCGAGGTCGTCGATCTCAGCGACGATTCTCTGGACGCGACCGACTTAGCCGCGCCCGTCATTGTCATCGACGATTCTAATTAAACCTCTTGTAAATATTGATTCGTGTCGGCACGATCGGAAGATCGTTACTCCTTATTGACGACTTTTCTAATTCTGTATTAGCGAATGACCGATAGCGTTACGTGTGTATCGCGTGTGTGTGGGTAATGGATATTAGAAGTATTTTCTAATTTCCCGGTTTGATACCAATTTACGATAGTCATAGAATTAACGTAGCAATAAAATAGTAGATAAATATTCGTAAGCTAGTTCTTAAATTTCTCCAAGCGAACATTTTCAAAAAATACCAGCTACTATACCGCCATTAGTAACATAGATATTTATGCTTCTCGAGTGATATTTAGTTAAGTTGTGCTTGTGATTGTGTTGCTAATCATGCTCGTTTTTTTTTTTTTTTCAATGCATGTGATATGTGTGTGTGTACGAGTATATTTCAGCTTATCGTAAGACAAAGATCTGCTTTCCCTATAGTTCACTTGTTTGACTATGCAATGTAGATAGTGTAAATATATTTTGTAGCGTCTTAACATTATGTTCTTAATATTTTAAAATTCTAAATAAGGTAGTAGACTTGGCAAGGTAATTCAAGTCCAAAAAGTGTGTGCATCAGGTATTTCAATTAATATGTGGTTATAAATATAAGAGTAAAATAATCAGAAACCAAATTCCATGAATCTTTTCTAATTTAGGAACGTAAAACTGCTGCTGTGATGTGGCGGCAGAATTTTGATATTGGTAACCAGCTCGCCATGTACACTGGGCTCAAGACTGGTTTAGGTGTCTTTGACAAACAGACAGTAATCATCTTTGAGTCAATCATGCATCTCGTTAGCTTAAGTAAAAATGGTGTAGGTTCTGTGGTACAGCTCACTAAACTTGTCAGAACTAAAAGTATTTATCTCATAATATGTAAGAAAAGCATGCCTTTTTTCTCACCAGTATACAATAATTACAGCAATCATTAAGTATTGTGGTATTGGATAATGTAATTTAATTATAAAGCATGATTCACATGCCAGCCTGGACAATCTGGACATGGACAGTATTTGATGTTTGTTTGATATTGTTGTTTAAAAAAAAAAAAACATTTTTGTACTCCAGCTGTAAGATGCTACAAACCTTTATGTAGAAACATACCTAAAGGTAGTACATTTTTCATAACTTTATATGTTATCAATAAGTATGACGATGACCTTTGATAGGTATAATCCCATAAAGCAGCTGTCATAAGATGCTCTGTAGCAACTATTAGACGTAAGCGGGAATGTATGGGATGAGGAAGAAATGATTGTGCATGTTGTAGTGGATTTTTGTATTTAAATTTTACTATTAAAATATTTGATGTAATTTATTATATTCTGGTCAAACATTTTAGAACACTTATGTTTTGCCAGCTTCATAAGAAAAAGGGCAAAATAAATTGTGTAAAATTGATTTCTAAGGTTTCTTGTCTAAAAATGTCGTCGTTCTCATTCAAAGAGCAGTTCTCACTGCAGTCTATTAGAAAAGGACAGCAACCGACTTAGTTCTGTCAACTAAAGCTTTTTAAATCGACATATGTATTTATTATTATAGAACATCGTAAATTTTTATTACGGTAAAACGAGGTGAATAAAATCGAATCATGCCCGGCATGGCGATTCCCTATTACGACGATTCCCGCTTACGGCGCGTGGCTTGACGTCGAGTCTCGACACGCCGCGCCGGTTTCATGCGGACTCGACACTTTACGTCGAGTTCCTATAACGTCGATTCTCGTCACGAAACTCCCTTACTACGTTACCAGATCTTATGTACTGCTGAGAATTAAAGTATACGATTTTAGTAACCGACTTCGAATAAGTAGAGGTTTAGTAAATATAACAAAATTTGATCATTTACTTATAATTTAATATCACAGTTCATTACAATCACAGATAGAATTACAATAAATTACATAAATCATGGTAAAAATAATCAAAAACTCATTTCAGAAATAAAAAAAATTGTATCAAAATCACAGTAAATCAATAATCAATAATTAATCAAAATTAAAAAACATGTAAATAATAAAATTCAAAATAGTACAAAAATCAAATGAAATCCAAAATGTTAAAAAATAATCAACAAAAATAAAAATCATTGTGCATATACCTTATTACTTCTTCCTATCAATATCGTACCGTATGTTGGAAAGGCGCCGCAAGCACTTCTCTATATCAATTTTTTCATCCAGAAAATCAGAAACTATTAGATTCATTGTGCGGTCTCTGCTGGTTCAAGGTGATATCACTCAGGCGAACAAAGAGGAAAAGTATTCCATCTGATTCTAAAACTTACTCTTCTACGTATCTAAATGACCGTTGCGTGGCAGATGCCTTTCAGAGGACCTTCAAGCCCCAAGGAGGACGCATGTCTGCGGAGGACTCTTTCTCACCTTCTTATGCCATTGAACTTAATACTTGTAAGCCAACAAGAATGATTTTAATGTAATTGAACACAATGCACAATAATTTCACAATTCGTTCGTTCATAAATTAGTACTTATATTATTATAATGCGTCATCCTAGGTTTATCTCATTGCTGACTGATCGATTTCTAAACTTTTTATAAAAGTTTCGAAATCATTGTCACAGAGTGCTGTGACAACGCTACCTCCGTAACAAAGCTGTATACTAAAATTACACAAATTAATAGCATTTTGGCTTCCTCAGAAACTCGAGAAACCAAAATTGTTAGGTAGGTAACTGTTAACTGTCAGTGATTTAAAAGGTAAATACCGAATCGAACTGCCAAGCGCCGCTTTGCCGTATACCTACCTACCTACTACCTACCTACCTCTACAAGCAGCCTGCTGGGGCAGGTCAGTTCGGAATAGTTCCTTGATGGTTATCGCAGCATAAGGCGTCACGGTTGTCAGCTCTTAAAAATACCAAAATAGAACTATGATGTCTGTCAATCGCTTATTAATACCTACCTATAGGTATGCCATTCCCCAGTCTGGAAGAACCTCTATTTACGACATATTTTCGTGTTTTTATAACATCTAGCATGTTATATCTCAGTGTTGCATCCTAAATCTCAGGCTGACGAGCGCAGTGGTGAGCCGCGCAGGGTTTTGAAGAGATCAAAATTCTCGGTGGAGCAGACCTGTTATGGACAAACGTGACGTTTAAAATCAGGCGACCGATTTGCTTGCCTCGTCACTCAATTGTATAAGTAAAAATTTTAATTTCAAATTAAGTATAGCAAGGTGTGATTTTGGGATTGGATCTATCAAAATACACGTAAACATGTCGCAATAGACAGACTGTTTTATTGATAGACAAGTTAAGCTAACATGTTTGTAGATAGGACTGAACTGTGATATTCAATTATAAATGATCAAATTTTGTTATATTTACTAAACCTCTACTTATTCGAAGTCGGTTACTAAAATCGTATTGTTTAATTCTCAGCAGTACCTACATAAGATCTGGTAGCGTAGTAAGGGAGTTTCGTGACGAGAATCGACGCTAAAGGAACTCGACGTAAAGTGTCGAGTCCGCATGAAACCGGCGCGGCGTGTCGAGACTCGACGTCAAGCCACGCGCCGTAAGCGGGAATCGACATGCCGGGCATGATTCGAAAAAAGTACCGAAAGTTTCGAAACATTCACCCCTTACACCTTTCATTGTTCTTTTTCGAAATTTTTGGTTTTCTGTAGAAAATCATTTTAGTATCTATTCATCCCGTTTTACTGTCTATGACTTTCCTAAATTGTGTTGCGTAACGACCAAATTTATGGTTAAATAAAATTGCATTTATCGGACATTTCTCGGGTGGTTTATTTGGTTATGTGCGGGTACAGTGTACTTCATTAGGTTTTATTATTGTTAATTTTGTACCTACACAAAGTATCTTAAGTTTATGAAAGCGGCTGTTTTTTTTTTGTCAATTTCCTGTGACATTTTAAATTCAATAATGGTAAAATTGTTATTGAGTAAAATAAAGAGATAATTTTAATTAATCATTTTATTTTTCATTTAGTCAACATGCACCTTGTTTACATAGTAATTCCTTTCGTGATAAAAAATCTTAGACCTAAGGACCTTGGAATGTGTAAAGGATGGTTCACACTACAAAGGGCGTGGGCTCACTAGGCCTAAATATTTGTACAGATTTGAATTTGCGATTGAGTTTAAACTGATTGACATCCCCATGTGGAGCCTCTGAGCATGCGGGGCAGAATTACAAACTTTAAAAGCACTTATTTACAAACGTTTGCTCTTTTATTTGACGAAGCAACTTCAGTACACAGAACGCTGTTAAAAACCAAAAGGTAGTCAGGTTATGGCAAGGCCCTGTGTGATGTGAATCAAGCTTATTTGTGTAATCAATCACTAATATATCAGTAGCAATCGTTGCTGATTGATAGATAAATAAATACAGGTCCAAAAATATTGCGACTACAAAGGAGATGACTATTATAACCGCGATGCAGTGTTACCGTTGGTAGATAACAAACGTTACATTGATGGCGATCCCGTAAATAATAAGTAAACACGACATTAACAATATAAAAACATTAGGTATTCATTACGCTAATATTATAAAAATAGCTCACCGCTTTAGTATCCTAGTTAACATTTATGTATTTAAAATATACTGTAGCATATGATATTACTTACTCGTACATTGAACAAAATACTGAATAAATTATGTTATTTATATATGTATGTTATTGCTTTAAAAGATTTATAAAAGTTACTATTCGCGCCCACCAGTCTGTAACTAACCGCTTGTCTTGGTTTGCAGCTCTCGTCGACTTATTTCTAGTTGAACATTTCGTATATGTTTGACAGGAAATGTTAGTGACGAGCCAGCCAGGCCTCTTCTTTCAAATCGTGTGCCTTATTTGGTTCTACTTTTTTACGACTTCATACCAAAAATCATAAATTAAAACTTGTAAAAAGTTTAGATGTGAAATAATTAGGCAGAAAATTGGTTTCGGCCAGCGGGCGATATGAAAAGTCCTACAATTTATTGCTAACTACACGTATCTACAATTTGTTACCTATCATGAGCGAGTCAGGAGCGTGGACGTTACTAGACACCTAAATACACTATTTACAGGGGTGAGGCTTCACTCTAGCTTGAATTATATATCGAACAAGGCGAACTTTGCGAACAGTGACCATTATAGTGCAACATTCAGTAAACCTTATTAGTAAGGCACATAAGGTTAGATTGCAATGCGCTATTTTACATCAAAGAATCCTTGCTCTCTGCCAATCACTCCTGCAAGGGCTAAAACACATCGAAGCAGTGCGTCTTTGCAACGCAAAACTTGTGACTTGTTCCAACACATTTACGACTGAAATGCTGAAGGCATCTTACGTTGCGATATCGCATCGCTGTGATGTGGAACAGCCCTAAAACAATTTACAACTCTTGATTAAACTTACAATAATATTTTACATCAGTTTAGTAATTAGTAAAATTAAATATATTAACAATTAACAACTATCTACGAATTAAGGGACTTGTAGCATACAATCACCATACATTTCGTTCAGTCATTTAGCTTGAACAAACCACGCTACATGTAAGTATTGTACCGTAGAATCACATTACGTTACATACAGCTAACGTCTCTTCCGACTTTCTGGTAGATATTAGATATCCAGAAATTACCGATATGCCTGTTATGCCGAGACAAAATGGGCTCTGTCTAGGTGGAATAAAGTTGGTTATTGCTATATAGCTGACAAAGCATATTTTAGCTTATTTGTGGCAAAATCAGTGTTTATAAATCAGAGAGTCTCTAAGTATATTGAATTGAACTATCTTTGTTAAATAAGAATTTTAATAAACTTGCTTGAAATAAGTTAAAGTTAATGTGTACCGAAGTTTTTCTCGTGCTTTTTAAGACACCAATAACAAAGAAAACTAAAATTCACATTCAATATAACTACTTATGACTATATAATTTAACAGTGAAACAATACACTGAAGTAATTTTTTGAAACTAAAATAATATTACTTACTCATTAATTTATACATACATGCGTGGGCTAGCACAATACATAGGTACTCGTATAACATACAAATTTGTAATTTCAAATAACCGTTTACTTTGATTCTTTAGTCTCTTATCCATTACATCGACATGTCGAATAGATTTATGCTTGTATTTTCAAAATACTAAACAATAGTAACACATGCTTTTACCTATTTTGTAGTTTTTTTTTTAAATCTTTGTGGTGAAACAACATTGGCACAGCCAGTGCGGCATGGCGTGGTATCTCTGTTTTGCATACTTACCATTGTATAAAGTAATTCATAAATTATACTTATAACAGCTGGTACCAGTTCCAAATGGATCGCGTACGTCATAACCTGATCACACCGTTTTCCGTGCGATCGGTTATCTAAATATTTTGCACAAAACAATAACATTTCTTTAATGTGCTGACTAGTTTTCGTGATCGAATAACCTCAGATTAACACGCGTTAGCACTGATTTGTTCGTCATTGGCACGGTAATCACTCGCCGCATTACAGCTCGATCGCACTTGCACATATCTCATAAGTAATACAAAATATTTATTTTTTGGTTAAAACCTCGTGCAAAATGTCGTCGATTATTTTGCCTATATTACAAGAACTAACATGAAGCTAGTAAAAAAAATATCGTTGGCAGCCATTAGTAATTTTCGATAAGAGTTTTAGTTCAATCATATAATTTAGTGTGATCCTGATATTGTGACTGAGGACGCGATATTAGTCCGCCTGTGAGTTTCCACTCTAACCATCTAACATAGATTTACATTTTCATGTTGCGAAAACACGGCAACAGTGGCGGTCCGAGGCCAACATTTGAGAGGTGGGCCCGCAGAAGTAGGTGTAGCGGCTCAGTTGTAGGTCCAGTCAGTCTCCACAGTCGTCACCCCCAGCCCCCAGCCGCTCAGTCCCAGTCGTCGTCGTTGCTCTCGTCGGAGTGGTCGTCCTCGTCGCTGCTGTCCTGCACGGCGCGGTTCCGCTCGTCGAGCGCGCGCTTCAGCAGCCCGGCCAGCCCGTGCTCGAGCGCGCCGGAGTCGCCGCGCCCGGCGCCACCGCCGCCGCCGCCGGCGCTGCCCGAGCTCGAGGGGGAGCGGGACACCTGCGGGGAATCGTATGTTCAATTGTTCAATCATAGGCTTAATGTTATACACATTTCGTGGAGTGTCATTGAAATGTTTCTATGGAACAGCTGTTTTTTTTTGGCGAATTTCGGGTAGGTCTCAAAAGTTATTCATTGTGATGTTTGATACTACTATGATTGTTCACTATGAGCCTTTTTCGGCTTAGTACACCCTTCCCTTATAACCCTGTAGACAAACTAGCCGCGCCCCGCGGTTTCGCCATGATGATGATGAAAAGTTACCAAAGTGTTATTCTCGGCTGATTAGATAAACGACGTCACCGTAAATAAAGCACGGCGACTATCCCCTAATATAGGTAAATTGGAGATGGAAAAAAAAGTGTACTCACGGCTTTGAGCTTGGTTCCTTGTCTGATCTCACTGAGCAGGTTGCTCCTGCTGTCGTCGACCTTCTGACTCGGCTCCACTCGCTATAAAAACACAATATTTTATAAAGTTATTCAGTGTACGAGTACCTACATGTGGGTAAAGCTAGTAACTTGTAGCACAACGAGAAAAATTGCGCGAAATGCAATTTTATATTAACTCCATTGTGACCCGCCGAATGTCTCTATTTATTTAAATGACACCATATTAACTTTTTCTGTTCATACAATGACAAAAGCCTTCAGCCGGCTTCAAGAGACAGCAAAATGAGAACCAACAAGACTTGTGTTCTACGACTCACCTTGAGCGTCTTGTTTCCACTCCTAATGCTCTCCATGAGGGCGGAGCGCATGTCGGGCTCCACGGCGGCGTCGACCGGCATCGGGGGCGGAGGCGGCGCCGCCGGGGGCGCGGGAGGCGGGGGCGGGGGCGCCGCGCCCGGGGGCGGAGGCGGCGGCACCGGCGGGGGCGCCGACGACGGGGCTGTACCACATACACAGTGAGGGTGAATATTGTAATCTTGTACATAGTAATGATTGTAATCTTTTAGCAGCTTTTCTTTTTTAAACGATAAAAGTACGATTCAAAAAATTCAATGAATTGTTTGATTTGACAAGAGCAATTACTCGCCTTTAACTCCGATTGACTTGAGCTTATAATTTATAGACGGGTCGAAAGGGTCATAAGTGGTCCTTCGAGCCACGTGTAGAGAAGTAGAGTACGTACGTTGCGTGGGGCGCGGCGGCGGCGGGTTGCGGTGTGTGGGGGGCGCGGGGGGCGCGGGGGGCGGGGGCACCGCGCGGGACGGCGGCGGCGGCGGCGCGCGGGACGCTGGTACACAGACACGGTTAGTATGAGCGACCCACAGAAACCAATGACAGGTTCATTTAGTTAAGTTTGGTACGAAATTGCCATTGCTCACCATCAGACATCAGGTTGGTATCCAAACCACTTACAAAATTAAAAGAAATATTTTGAAGTCATGTTGCCGACCATTTTGCGTACTACAATTGGGCATAACTAGCCGTACTGTTCATTTTTATTTTGAGATTTCGTATATGTATAGGCAGCATGAGATTTATTATTGAAATTTTCTCAAGTATGGTTCACCTAACTGGGACTATTTACTAAATATTTGGTCTACGTTTTTCTAAAATGATATCATAGTAGTGCAGTACTCACGCGGCGCGGGCGGGTGCGCAGGCGCAGGACTCCGCGCCGGGACGGGCGGCGCCGCGGTCGTAGGCAGCGGCGGCGGCCGGCTCACTGCTGTAAAAAAGATTTCAGAAAACTCTAAGTCTATTGACCCTAAACTCGTATAATAAACCAATCAGAAAATCGAGTTTTGTTGTAGTTCATAAATGAGTAGTTTTAAGGCAAGCCTCCCTGCCTTACCAGCAGTCGCTGCCTCTCGGAGTATACTGTCGAGAGCTTAAAATCTCACGCATTATTTTTCTCTCCCACATAATGTCACACTCTCACAATGACACTACAAGAGTGTAGGTCAGATTCACAAAGACCTTGCCATCATTATCATTACAATTTTAATTCTGGTTTGCCTACTGAAGCTCAGCTTCCTAAAGCTGGGTCTCAAAGACCCCGCTACTTGTGCTTACTCTTGGCCGGCTTGTAGAGGTCTTCCTTGACGGCGTCGAGCCCGCCGTGCGTCTCGATGAACCCGTAGATGAAGTCGCGCGTGTCCTCGTCCTCCAGCTGGGTCTCGGAGACCCCCGCTTTGGAGAAGAACGACCGGAGCTCGTCATTCGGCAGTTTGTCCACGTCGAAACCTTGAATTATAGTGAAATTAGACTAGTTAAAAACTGATCCCTGTGTTTTGTAAGTGCGTGAGTACATAAGTTCAAAAATATTTTTTAAAACCAAGATTATACATTTTGAAAATCTCTAGAAAGAACGAAGATCCTCAATTTGAAACTTAAAAGTTGGTCAATTTTAACTTGCAAGATTTTGTTACAGATAGACAGACACCGGACCAAGAGAAACTAAATACAAGCTTGTAAAAAATGTAACAATCGTGTGTTTTTTTCTGGCATAACGGCCAGGATTTGTACCTTTATGCTGGTCCCAGCCGACGTGCGAGATGTGTTTGAAGTCTTGCGGTAGACCGATGTCGGCCTTCGTGATCTTAGGCCGCCCTTTCGGTTTCTTGGAGCCCTTCAGAGTGTATGTACTGCCCGCTGGAATGCACGACAGTCGATAAGTTTGGTTTGGGTTGATTTACAAACTTATTAGATGCGAGTAATAAAACAGAATCTTTGTAAGAAGAATATTTAACGTTTTGGGTCTTAAAAACGCTGCATAATCAGTATTTAAAATTTTCTGTCTTGTCTTTGCATATGACATTAATTTTACATTAATTAAAAAAATGTCGCGAACTTTTTTTTATGCTATTGAGTGACGAGACGGGGAAATCGCTTACCTGATGTTAAACGTCGCGTTTGCCTATATAATAGGTCTGCACCACCCACAATTTTGAACTCTACTTCTTTTTGCATATAAAGTAGTTGCTAAGTGTAAGCAGCGTTAATAAGTAAGTATCAGGCCTCATGAGATATTTTAAAGGGGTCTGTTTATTAATTAAACGTCGTATCATAAATTGTGTAGATGTGTTACCAGTCATAGGCTGCGCCTTGGGCGGCAGCGCGGGCGCGGGCGCGGGTGCGGCGGCGGGCGCGGGCGGCGGCGCGCCGTTCTGCCGCACCGAGCTCGTGCTGTTCGCGCGCTGCGCCAGCAGCGATCGCTGCCGCTTCTCTGCACAAACAAAGTTCCTATTTTAGGGTCCACCAATCACAACCATTTTAGTCAGACTATCTTCCTCATTTTCGCTCTAAATCAGGATCTTTTACTCTAGCTGACTTCTTACGCGTCTGTCGCGACGCGACATCGAAGACTCTCTGAAATCTTTCATATCGCTTTTCAAATGGTTTTGATCAGTATTGAATAAGTTCCCTCACTTGCTCTGCATTTAAGCATGGGACGTGTGGTTTTTCGTCTTTTTCTGTATAATAAAAACAAGTCATAATCGTCTTCTTCCTCTTCTAATAAAAGATATAAAAAAATGCGATCACTATTCTCAAACACGTCAGACATCTTGTTTCACGGAGCACTCGGAACCAATTGGATGCCATCTGCTGTTGCCGTCTGCAGTCGTGTTCGAAATCATGACTGCAGCGGCATGACGCAACAACGTTTCGTGACGACATGAAGCGACGACATGTCGTCTGCTGCTGCTGCGTGCAGTCGGCTACTTTCGTTTTCGTGATGTTTTGTTGTATCTATCTACTTGTAACCCGGATTTGTGAAAGAAATATTTGAGGTCCTATTTTGGACTTTTCAAACAGAGACAGTGATTGGGGTTATTTGACAAGAATAATTTAATTCTAATGTGTTTTTTAGCATTCAAAACTTTTTTCTTATTTTTGTTTGGTGTGGATAAAAGCTATATCCTATTTTCTAATAAGGCCTCTGGCGGACGGTCCTAGCATCATAATTATAGTTGTCGATGACATGACTATTGTATAACGCAATACTCGTAGAACTGTTTTCATTGTACGGTTATTATGCCTTCCGCTTGTTAGTAAACATGAGACTTCCTAGCCGCTACCGCTACTAATGTCACTACAACATTAGTCTAGGATAATAAAAATATCCTGTTATTTCATGACATAGTACTGGAGACACGCCAAAATATAAGCCGACTAGCGGCCCGTCCCGGCTTCGCTCGGGTGGATATTCATTTTTTAAACATTTTGGGATAAACGTAGATTAAATGCGTCTTTATGCGGGTGATAAGTAGATTTTTTTTAAATTACTACATAATATTTATATTTTCTCTTATAATTTTTTACATTTTTATCTATAAACGTATTTTTATTCTCATCTATCGTAACTTTATTTTTTATTTATTGTCCCATTTTATTTATATTGTGTTTAAGATTAAATACTTTATTTATTTTTTTAGGTTTTTGGTTGCAATTTTTTTACTTGATCTTATTTTGTTAAGGATCCCTAATTTTTTCAGGTAATAAATATAGCCTATGACACTCAGCAATAATGTGGCTTTCTATTGGTGAAAGAATTTTTAAAATCGGTTCAGTAGATCCCGAGATTACCCCTTACAATTTAACAAATATACAAACACACAAACTTTACTTCTTTATAATATTAGTAAGCCGATAGGGGTCAATTCATGTTGAAGTTTTTGCGTCCGGCATTGGTAGAGCTAATCTGAAGTATCATTCATGTGATAATGATACATTTTGAAAAGCTACACGGCATTTTAAACCTTATCAAGTTACATAAGTGCCGCGTGGCGCTGCCAAATCGCTATGAATTGAATTTAAGCAACATATTTTGGCAAGACAACATATACTACAGTATATTTATATCAAAACTATAGGACACAAATAGAGATAAATATGTCAGACTTCCGATAAAACTAAAATGGATTAGCTATTTAAAAATTTCAGCTCGCGATTGATTTAGAGACAATACAAAAATAAATAATGTACTTGTCCATATCGCATTAACGGAGATTGAGTAGGTACCTACGTTACGCTATTTTATTGTGCTTTGCTTTGTCATTTATTTTATGAATGACTTATCAACGACAAAATTTCACCCACGAGTCACCGATAGTCAACGAGAAGGTGTAAGTAGCAGGTTACTCCTACTCTATGCCTAAATTGCCTAAGGCATCATTGAGAGCTGTAAGTGAGGTTTTACAAGTCGAAAAAAAATCGAGTTGAACAAATCGAATTGAAACCCCAAAGACGAGTCGATCCAGTAAACACTAAACACGTATAGTCCGGTAGCTATCGGATAATCGGTGACATCTGCAGTCAATTTCAAAAAGTTGAATGAAAACACCTTTTTTTCTCTCAACACATTATAATGGTGATGGTAGTGATGATGTACGATTGCTCAAAATACACATTTCATCTTAATTTTCTTTCGACTTAATTTAATTCTTTTTTTAGTTCTTGCTGGCTACTTTACGTTAACGGCAAGTTTTTCTTTTAGATCTGATTTTGGCTAAATTCACAGCAGCTGTAAGCGATCCAATAGCGAACGGGCTATAACTGCCAGGCAGTCTGTAGACCTAGCACAGGCCGTGGACGGTGTGGCTTTTCTCCGTTTTTATCTGTGACAAAACTAGGATATAGATACCTATATGTTTGTCTCTTTCTCGCGGAGTAAAACCGGTGGAAATACAGTTTATCCGCGGCACGTACTAGGCTTGCAGAATAGTTAACAAACACGTTACCTTCTCGCTTTACTTTTCTTAATTCTATTTTCTCGATAAGTATCGTCCGCAGTAACCTCGCCTCCTCTTCGTTCGCGAAGTTGAACGCCGTCATGTACTCCTAAAACAAAACAAAACAAACAAGCTCACATTTTGTTTGGCAAATCATGTTTGGTTTACGTAATCTGCGAAGAAAAATTAACCAGATCAATGCGTAATTTCACACGTTATCACGGAACATAATTATAACCAGTTAGGTTAGAGCAATAGTGGGTGATATAATTAAAAGATGCGTCAACACATACATTATGTATGTAGATGCGGTGAAGTCGCGATAGGAACACAAATGAAAAAAAAATTGAAAACTTTAGATTATTTAAATTTCTATGTAAGTTCGTACACATAACGTCTTCTTCGGTATAAGTTCCTATAGTATAATGGAATTTACATGATGAGTTCAAAAAAAATTCAAATAGACGAGTTTAACTATAGCAACATTATAGAAATAGATTTAAAAATAATATGTCCACACGTATTTTAAAGAAATAGAAGATATAAATGTTACACATTTTGTAATACTGGTAATGAGGATGTTAGTAAAGGTTATTCATGTTTTCCCAGCAGGACAAGATTAAGGTGTTGGATGGGCTTTGATTGAAATAATGTATACCTAATAGTTATTACAGTCATGTCTGTATGAGGATGTTCTACAATAGGCTATTTGACTGATTTTGAAAAACTGTTTTAAATTATTCGTTGGCATATGATTAATACACCACATGTATATTTCTGCGAAATTTGCAGTATTTTTCGTAAAATACTGTGTTAAAATTTAAATTACAATATTCGCGCTAAAAACGCTGTTTCGGTAATGGCGGACGACATGTGATTTGCGTGACGTCACAGGCAGGTAAGCAAACTTTATTCTTTGACAAACGTCAAACTTGTACCAAAGTGTACATTGTATACAAGTGTACATACAATCACACAAAGTGTCTTAGCAATAAACAATGTTTACCTGCGTGTGACGTCACGCGAGGCGTAGCCAATCACAGAGCGTTCTTGTGGCTGAAGAATTTTAAAAAATAATTTGAATTTATTTTGTTTATTTTGAAAAATCTATAAATATTTTTGGATAAAACAGAGAGAAATATGTTTTTTTATGTTATTACCTAATAGAATGACCACATTTCGTAGCATATTTTTAATAGTGTCAAATAGCCTATTTGCGGTATGAAATAAGTAGGCTACTCAACATGTTTCTTTTATGCTTTTGTGTGACGAGACGAGCAAACCGCTCGCCTGATGTCAAACGTCACGTTTGCCCATAACAGGTCTGCGCCACCCAGAATTTTGAACTCTTACAGTTCTAGACACTGCGCTCGAAATATTTGTATTATTTATTTGTTGTTCATAATGACGAGTACAACGATATCCTAGATATATCTGCCGTCTGACCGAGCGCTCGGCTGATCATGTCTCGTGCCGCTTACGCATGACACATTGTTGATATTTAGCTAACATTTATTATGTATTGTCCCTGATCTGTTGCGCCCATCGATGATTCATACTCATAAATACTACTACAACTGGAGACTGTGACACGAAATATTTTCTTAATTTATGCATAGAATATTTGCCGTGTATTAATCGACAATTTACGACGATGACGCGCGCATAGGCCGCCGAGCGCGATTTTGAAGTTCAATTTTAAAGTTTTGCGGTTGGAACTTCAATTGTAGTTCTGTGATTACCATCAAGCGGACGGCTTGCTTATCCTATTGAATGGGCAGTAAAATACATAATGTTCCATTGTATAACATAACCACAAGTAGTAGAACTACTCAGTATTTGGAACTTCAAATTTTACCTTAGTATATCGACTTCATTTAAACTTTGAACTCTATAAAAAAATACATAAAACATTTTCTATTCAATAGGTAATTTTAAGAGGAAAGTATTACCATTGTATTCAGTATTGTTCTATTCCAGTGTGCCGTGTTATAATCAAGACTTTTCTTTAGTAAAAAGCTACAATTCATTATTTTTGTGTTTATTATCTTCTTTAATTTTGTGATTAGGTATGTAATTTTCGAATACATTTTGGTTCATTGACAAAATGGATTTCATTCCCACTGATGAAATCAAATGGAGTCTAGCATCGGCAACTAAATGCGAAATTATGAAAATAGCCTTCTAAAAGTTTACCGTCTAAAAGCCTTCTAAAAGCCGGAGTTTACGGACTAAAGAAATCAATACCATTATAAATAGTTAATACAGCCTACTTCGCGTACAAAGCCTCTAGTTATTGATGAGCGTAATTTCTAAGTGGAGTTTTATGTCAACATTGATGACCCTAAGTACTTTGGTCTACTCTAGTTTCGAACAAAATGTGGCTTGCTTAATTACCTGAGAATCAATCAAATTAGTTTAGGTATTCGAAAAATAACAAAGAAGAAGAGAGAAATATAACTTTTACTCAGCAAATGCCTACAATCTTTACGAAAGAGAAACTGGTAAAATATTTTGTTCGAGTTAAAACGAGACGAAAAGATTTTACGCCGATTAAAAGACCATTACCTGAAGTAGCTCTTCAGAACACAAATCCTTGATCAAAATATAATAAATGACCTCCAGAAAGTCACAGATAAATCAATATGCTATCAACTGCTTATCAACCCACCTAAAACAAAAATAAATATGATTATAACATTAATTACCTCCGCTTCGAATGTGTGTAAGAACGGCCTTGGGCTCTTGTACTCGATCTGTAAGTAGACCTCGTGCTCCCAGACCATCATCTTCCGGTAGAGGCAGTAGATCCTGAAGAAGTACGACCGCTTGCCGTTATCCTTTATAAGGCACAGCACGCCCGTGTCGCGCTTCTTCCATTCTGCGTGGGCTGGACCTTCTGTTGTGAACAGCTGGACCACTGCCGTCGCTAAGCTCTGGAATAATAATAAAGAGAGACCACTCTTACCTAATTCACACTAATCCTACTAATATTATAAATTTAATGTGAAAAGTATATTTAGATGTTTGTTACTCAATCTTGCAATAATGGCTGAACAGATCTAGATGAAATTAAATATGGAAGAGATATGGATATGGTGGTGGTGGTGGATATGGAGTGGAGGTATGGTGGGAATGGTGGTGTGGTGGATATGGGGATATGGTGGTGGATTATTATTATGGAGGTAGTTTATAACTTGAATTAACCACACAGGATACTTTTTTATATTTTTATCTGGCTTTTAGATGAAGGAAAATATTGTGAGTAAACCTACATTGCCAGAGCATAAATTCAAATCTGTATTTGAACCCGCATTTAACCAATGTGGCGCAATACAGCCTAATTACCCTTTGTGGGAAGACCTGGTGTTCCAGCAGAGGGATGATTGAAGTTTGAGTCGAGTTCAGAGTATACACTGTTTACCTGCTATCCTAATATGTAGTTACTTTACAGAGCCATTTTTAGATGTGTAAATATATTAAATATAGCATCCTAAGTTTGTGGTATGTCAGGAAAAATCGCACATCAATTGTCATTGATTCATGTGCCTATCCCATGTGAGTACCTATCTACATTATGTTTGTCTGTCTACCTCCTCTGTGTATCCTGGAATCTGTCAGGCATTGTTAATTTTTCGGGATAAGCAGTACTTTTTACCGACTTCAAAATGGAACCGATTCTCCATTCAACTGTTTGTTAATTGTTGTTTGTCAACAAATTCAAAATGAGATAACTCCATACCAAACTTAATCTAGCCATTCAGCCAAGTTAAGTGGGTACATAAAACACACTCGTCAACTTTCGCAGTCATATATGAATTAGTGTGATAAACAGCTAAGCTACTTGGCCTATAGAAACTCACTCACTTAACTAAGCTTCTAAATATCCCAAGGAAACTCTCCATTTCAATATTGCTACAAAACACTACATTCTATAGCTAAGAAAGTGAATTAAACTTTCCTTTCAACAGGCCAGCAACAGTTGCAACTTATACGGGATCCAGATTTACTGCACTTTCACCCCATACAAGCTATGGAGTGACATCATTTGCCTGCGAGGCTTTTATAAGGCAATGTTACCATATTGAAGTTTAAAAAAATGTTAAACTTGAATATGATTTATGTCTGCACTCTGCAGTAACACTACCCACTTAGATTTTACCAATACATACACACAAAATTTAAATTTTCCAAAACATTTTACTAATTAATTAAAAATTTAATGTCTCATTTAGGATTCCCTTTTCTTTAAATCATAAGCTAAATTCTTGGAGCATTTTAATGCATCCTAAACTTAATCGTACAACGCTACACTGATCTTTAAATAATTTTAAATTATTTGAAATATTAATGTTTTCAGTAATTTTATTACTATGAAAACAAGGATGATTTTAGTGTGAATGGGAATAATCCAAAATCAGCACCAATTATAGCTAAAACAATAAATGAGTGTTTACCATTTAGGTTATCGTATAATAGCCAATATTACAGCTATAAAAATATTGGTACAAGAAAACAATAACAGTTCTGTAATGAATTTTTGTAGGTGTAAGAGCCAAACTAGTCAGACACTATTACCATATTTTATTTATTTTTAGCATGTTAATATTATAAATAAATGTAATGTTATCATCTCTGTTTGTTTGATGTCTTTTTATGACTTAACATTTGAACATTTTTAAGATTATATTAAACAGAAAATAGCATTAACAAAGAGGTACACAACACATGGTACATGTATTACTTTTTGGACAAAAAAAGATATTGTACAAGTGGTTGTTTATCAGTTTTTTTATTCTATTTTATCATAAATGGATGTATGTAACTCAATCACACTAAAACAGCTGATCAGGTTTGAATGTAATTATGTATGGAGTTTGCTTATATGTTGGATTAGCACATAATATGCTCTTTAATCCGGAATAGTTAGCGCTTCCTGTGGGCACGTGGGTAAAACCATTAGGTGCACCTAGTATAACATACATAAATATGTAAGAGTATGTCACACTATACCTTAAAGGTCTTTATTAAATTTGTTTTGAAGCCAGCTGATTAAATAACAGTCAGCAAATCAAATAAACAAGGAAACAATGTGTGTACTTAGTTTACTCAATCAGATATCTTAACAGCTCACGGAATCGATGTGTTCCAGGCGTTATCGTGCTGCTATCGGCTGATAATTTCACAGATACAGTGTAAGATACGTAATCTGCGGCCTGAATCACGCGGAATATCAATGAGCTTCAACCCATAAGGCCTTACCTGGCATTTCGGTCCTATCAAGCTGAAAACAATGTCATTCTCCTCCCGTGACAGCAGCACGCTGGGCCGATGCTCTCCTCTCGGCATTATGATATTTTAAACTAACACAGCTACACAAAATCACATAAAACTTGCAAAATACTTCGTGTCAGTCACCTCCACTTTCAAACATTTCGTCACCGATTTTCTTATTGTTTGGCACTCGCGACAGTCACAGCACGAAAATAAAAGCATTTCTCACGACACGGAAATGTTCATTTCAAAACTACTGTATCGATAAACACATAAAATGACGAATAATTTGCAATTTACTTTCACCACGACCACATCCGTCCGTTTCGTTTGCGAATGACTATTCCCAACCCAAGTCTGTCATTTGTCAAACAGGCAAAGTTGTCACTGTCAGTTAAAATTATTTTATCATCAAATATGGCTTCACACTCATTATATTCAGCCAGTGGATAAGTTTTAGTCGAGTCGTTGGATCTGAGCGTTAGAATTACTAAGCGTGAAGTATCGGTGAATTATAATAAAGTATTAGTTATTTTTCTAAGATTTTACCTATTCAATACGTTATGGGCATTCGTGGCGCATACTATCACACGAACAAATACATAAGAAACTATATAAAATGTATAGGTATATTTTATGTTAATGGTAAGGCCTTATCTGTATAGGGTTTAGATATAAAACACATTTTATATATTTAGTGTATTTAATTTTTCTTTATTACCGTTGTTTGCTTGACAACAAACTAGATACAAAAACGATACAAATCCTTTAACACTAGATTCCTCTAACTAGCTTAGGTACACTGCTCACTTGCTCAGCTATGCCTTGCTATTTGCTATCAATAATGCTGATTTTTGTGCCTTTTCACACTGTGTATTTGTGGATATGTTGCAAAAAGCATTGTAACACTATATCAACCAGTGCAACCAACATAGCTGTAGAAGTGGACAGATGTGAGAACTAAAAAAAATCTAGGTGATTTTCAGTTTTATCCAGAAAAAAAAAAAACGATGGTCCACCCTACAGTTACGTTGGTCCCAGTTTTACTCAGTTCACTTTTTAACACCTTAGAATATAACAATAAATTATAGATGTAATACAATGTGTGAAAAAACACTATTAAAAAGTTGTTACTGCCTGCCTAAGAACACATTTTTTGAACAATGCTTGTATTTTATTAACAAACGATAAGAAAATAAACATAAAAGAAATAATGATACCTATTGACCATAAGGTCTTAACATTTGACGGTGTATAATTGACGCTATTCACTTAAGGGTACCTATCACTGAAATATTGTTCATATCGGTATCATGAAAACTGCTTACCCCCGAACCTATCTGTCTGTTACCCATAACACAAATTGATGATATGTATGTATTAGATTGTACACAAAATAAAAAAAGTTATGGTTTTGCATATTTTGCAAACTTTGTAACTGCTTAAGAATTTGTACTAGTCTCGAAATCACATACAAAAAAAACATCATTTCCTCTGATTCATGGCGAAACACATTATTGTATATAAACAAAATTAGAAGAATTCAGGATGTCTTCGATTTGAAAAATAGTACTATAAAGCTGAATCGGTTTTCGCAAAAGAACATAACTGCTTAACTGCTCAAATATAAATTTAAATGTATTTTATATTTTCGAGATCTCATTTATACATATTACAAAGATGTTTGAAGGCATGCAACATAGATATGCCCTTTAGATTGAAGCTGAAAAGAAAAAAGCAAACACCAACAATTTTAAGCCGCAAATTAAACGATTTGACATCCTATCTACAATTTTATTTCCGTGCCATAAGACACAGATTTGCGTAACAGTACATTTATTAATTCCGACTTTTCTTTAAAGAATAATCGTATAATTGAAACTTTACGTGTTATAAACTAAAATTGACTATTTACGTTATTCCGAATCAGCAAGTACAGGTCGATTATTGAAAGCTGGCGCCATCATTTCTAAATTCTGCTTACAATCTGTAAATGTCTGTCAAAAAAAACATGTCTCTCTCACTCATATGATATTCTACTGAGCATGAAAGAGATGAATGTTATATTGTATTATACTTTCTCCAAATTGTATTTGTGTGTAGGCGACAGCTTAAAATAATTCTTCAAAGGTTTACATTTTTATATGTAATATAAATATGTTTGCGTTGATATATCTATACAAGTATTCACGTTTTATAAACGTACAAAACCTACGTCTAGACGAGTTGGGACACTAAATGTTACCTACGACATTGAAAGCGCTAGCGAGACATCTACAAAGTTACTGTATAAATACATCACTACGTAAGAGTGGGTACATTCATTTCATGTAACACTTTAACTGCTGAAAACACATACCTTCTCTTCCGTTTTCCTTTGTGCAACGCAAATGCGGCTACACACGCCAGGCGCGTAAAACGCACGCATGTGATTATTAGCAGCAGTTAAAGTGTTAAGGTATAAAAGGATGAATTAGATACACATTTATAAGACTTTTAAGACTCGGGTTTAGTGGCTACGTATCTTTTATTTATTGTTTTAAAGGTAACATTAGCTTGCTACAACAGTTATAAAATAAATAGAATAAAGCCCAACTGGCGTATATTACTAGCTAGAGATAAACGACATACGCCATCTTATCCCCGAACTTTGGAATAGATCTAAAACATTGAATATATTCGATGTTCTAATAGATAAGCTACAAGAGGCTAAGGCAATAGATGCGTTGTTTTGTTAACTTCAACAGAAAGAAAAATAATTCAACTCTAAAATAGTTACATAAACATTTAAATTCTAGAACTTCTGTTCATACAAAATCGTTTAAAACCAGTGCCTATCGTTTGAGATTCATCTCATACAAAATAACTCCCTAACTACCTGGTTTTATCACATTTCTCATACCTAAAACATTTAAAATACTTTTGAAGAATTACAGAAGTACTAAAATTGATATACATAATAAGTTACGATCACGAGAAATTGAAGACGATAATTGACGTTAAAGACTTATTCACAATTAGGTTTACGGTGAAACGAAGGATCGAAGGTATAGCCTGTACCTGAAAGCCTAGTGAGTTTATTTCATGTTTACGTTAACGTAAACTACAATTTGTATGGAACTATTGTAGATCTTATGAACACTACGTGGCGCGGTTTTTTTTATCGTTAACGTAAACTACACGAGAAAAACTCGCACTAGGCACTCTGATTATAGACTACATAACGAGAAGGGTTTGAGGTCATCGTTGCACTTTTGATGCATTATATTTGTGATAAAAAAGTTTATTGATATTGCTAAAGATCAATTTACGCCGAGGCAATATCTGGCAACATTACGATATGCCACATTGTCGCAAAATCGCGGGAAATAACTCCACGTCGCGGCGTATTTCGAATATTATTGATTCTGTTGGTACTATCATTTGGCAAAGTTACTTTGACCTTAGTCATTACTTATTACGGAAAGTTAAATATTTTGTTGCGATTCGTATATTTTAATATACTGAATCCGCCACAAAAAATTGCCCCGTTGTAATTACTGTTCCACACAGTGTTATGCAAAGAAAACCATTATAACAAAGCTACAGCACCAAAACATCTTACGCAATTTACGGTACTCAAAATATCACACTATATCTCAGCTTTCCAATATCTGATCAGCCTTTGAAGTAAAATATTAAAACACCGATCAGAATTGATAAATCTGAAGAGGAACTAAATAACTACTAATAAATTGTACTTTCGACAACTTGAAACATAACATTTTTTATTATCAAAGTAAACAAAGATGGCGACCGGGCCGCCATCTTCGTCTATGACTAAGGACAGACCGTACGTATTTATAATGTTAAACTAAAGATAACGTATAATAAATAATGTTTTAAGCGTAAAAGCATTTTTTACAATAAATTAAACAACAGTTTTAGCTACCATAACAGCTGCAAATAACCTTTACACTCATAAATTCATTCTCTGCACTTCGTACTAAATCATAAGTTGTTTATAGCTATACGAGTACAGTTAGGATATGTTATTAACGATAGGCGTATTGCTAGCGGGAGCTATAAAACAAATTCACATGGAGGATGATTTCATATTTCATTCAATGATTATTTTATTACATCAGTGACTAAACGAACCTACCTGTCGGTGAAGTTCCATCATAAATTATACGATATCACACTAAAATTCCTTAACTTGGTGACTGTCGCATATTATATTATTCGCTAGCAATACCCCGTTGTCTCAAATGTTCATCAGTGTTTACAAAATTGTGTCTTCATTATCATTAATTTATTGTTTCCTAACATTGGTGTCCACGTTTCTATGTATACCTAGCACGTAAACATACTCCTACACTCAGTATTGTCTAGTTCGATTTTACATTACCAAACAAATTGTATTGTAAAACCTTAGCTGCTTTTGTTAATACTCTAACTTTATATTGACATATAGTCTTTTACATTATACATTATATTACGTAAAATGTGAGTTGATTTACACATTTTGACAATCCTGGCCAAACAGGTTGTCTAGCAGAAAAAATTGTTCATACCTTCAACTAAATACATATTTGAGGTGTTTGAACTGCAACAAGGAACGTTTAACGCAACAGTCCATCATTGTCATTGTTTGTCGGCCTGTTTGGCTCAGCGGTAGTGTATCCGCCTTATAAGCCAGAGGTCCCGGGTTCGATTCCCGGCCGGGGCAGATGTTTGAATGATGAATTTAAATATCTGTTCTGGGTCTGGGTGTTAGTTGTCCTTGTCTTTGTGTGTGTTCCATGGCATCCCCGACACAGGATTTATTCCTAGTGGGGAGCTTTGAGTGTGAAACGTTTATTTATTTATTGTGGAGGGGCTTCGATCAGCAAAGTTTAACCGTATCGGATTGACGAAAACGGCCCTTCTCGAACATGCACCTTATTTTAAACAAATAAAGCTTAAATTCGAGTAGAAGCGTTCTTCATCGATTCAATGGGAACTTTGACGGTGTTTGCAATAAAGTTTTAGATGAGCCCCTTGACTCGGTTGTTATTTGCGATCTAAACTATCCAAACTTCTAAAGCATCGGGACGCCACGGATGCGCGACTAAGATTGCTAACACAGCTTAGAGAGCCAGTCAGGGGACAAGTCTAGTGCCAACTCAACATCAATGACGATTATTAATATAACATTACTATCAGGTTATTATAGAAATATCATTATCAGTAGTGTCTTCGCTATTTTTAAGTGTAAACAAATATGGCGGTCTGACAACCTCTCATTTCAAAACTAACTAATAGCAATTGACAGGACTATCAGCTCTGTCATTGGCGGCCAATCTGTCATCTTTGTTTACACTTTTTTTTTTACAAAATAGACTATGTTTTGGATAGGTACAGTTCAACATAATGCTTGTTTTACACAACTATTTTCTATATAGTACAGCCCAACATAAATTCGACAAACCAGCTTACCAAGAGTGTATAGGCACCGCCATATTGCATGTAACAACAGTACAATAACTAAACAATTATTTAAAAATAACCTGAATGCTGAACGAACCAGCATGGTAAATGGTTAAAAATAGGTCATTTTAGTTTTTATGCAAATAAAATATATTTATGCTTATTTGAATTGTGACCGTGACGGGGCTATACAAAACAGTACACAGAACTGTAAACCTATCTGTACAAGATATGTACTAATGCATGTCCAATTAGCGAATCTTGAACCCTAGGTACTGTTGAGAAAATGCATTGTGGTATGCCCTAACCGAGACCATTGTTAACAACAGTTGAGATACTTTTTCGAAGCGACTTGACTCAAATTCAATCACAAAAAAGATCAGGACCACGCCCTGGCAAAACACATTTATCGCAACCAATCAAAATTAAATATTAACTTTAGACACGTCGAAACATAGTCAAAAATGCATTTCGCGTGGTCTACGCTGACTTTGTACAGATATCTTTAGTGCCATGTTATTGGATCTCCAGTTTATTGGCTAATACTGTTTAGTTAATCTATTGCGACTCGTGTTGACGCGTCACAGTTCTACCTAGCACTCTAACATAGCTACAGCATTCAGGGCTTCAATACTGTTCGCTTACTGACCTAACCGTTCGTCTATCGATATCTATTCACGTCACTACGCTAAGGTGGGGACACTTCTCAGTGCTTAGTAATACTATACCTGGTTGAGATTACTTTAGCTTTGGGCAAGTCCAATGCGGGTCTGTGCGACCGAGGGCGAGGCAGCTCAACTGCATGTTTCCTTCTTGTCCGGCGTGTCTTCGTCTTTCTTCAGGTCGGTGTTCGAAGGACCAGGTTGAGGGCTGTCTCTGTCTGTAAACGAATATGTATTTTATTACAATGGTTTATAGCTGTTTGTTAAATGAAACTTTGTAGCCATGAACTGAGAAATCGTCAGATTTTTGCTTTATACGGAAAAGTTTCCAGTTGTCAATGTTTCTTGGCTCGTAGAATATAATTTAGTTGACGAATATGGGTTTTCAAAATGTTTTGCGTAAATCTGCCGTTTAACTAAAGTGTGTTTGCTTCGTTTGTAATAGTATGAAAACCTATGTTTACGAAACATTGTGAAATCGAGCGGAAGTAATAAAGTTAAAAGTTTACGAGAATCACCTACGCAGTGAAACACTCCCGAAACAGGAGCTTAATAATTTTTGTATTTAGCCATGCAGCTAGGACGTAATAATGATGAAAATCCGGTAAAATTTTACAGTGGTGAAGATATGACCATTAGATTTTTTATAGATCGTAAAAATACCATTTCCAACATGACACGCTCACATAAACATTCAGTAATATAGCATACCAACTTAGATACTTATAGTCCACTATCTTCGCCCTACGGTTTCGCCCGCACTTTCCTAATTTTTTTTTCGCTCTCTCCAAGATAGAAAAAAAAAAAAAAGATAAAAAGTATCATTTGCCTTTATTTGATTAAGATCTGATTAATTGTATATTTATGTGAAACAGGCATTTTATAATAGTGCAGATGTCAGCTCCGACACCAGGGCTAGCCTATACACTTACGATTATACAGGCTTACTTTTTAGTGAGAATATGGATTTACACTTTAATCATACCAACACAGGAACGTACTTACTTATAGATACACATTAGCCCAGTTTTAATAGCAAATAGTTGTCAGAGATTGGCATATCGCGTAAACAATATTGAGATTTTTGGGTCATTGCTGCCCGGGCCGGCCACAAAGTAAACAATAACTGTTATATCGCATGACTGTTTGTCGATAAGCCGTCTTTGCCGTCAGGCGGCACTCGTAATTAGCCGTACCTACCTACTCTAACCAGTTATCTCGTAAATGTAGTTTCTTTAGTACGTTACTACGCCAAGCCTAGATATTACTCCACTGACAAGGGCTACGCTCTTATACAAGGTGTAATACTTCTTCTACACGTCAAAGGGAACAACTTTTGTGACACAAGTTTGCTAAATTCGAGAAAAAAATATCGTATCTCCATACAAAATAATTAGTCACGTGATCAATTTTGTTTGGAGATTCGACATTTTCTTTCTCGAATTTAGCAAACTTGTGGTCCTAAAGTGGTAAAGTCACTGTGACACGTAGAAGAACACCCTTAACAACCAGATGTTGATATTTTTGTTATAAAATTTTGTGTGTTTGTGAATGTTTGTATTAATTATTTAAGTTGGCAATCTCGTATTTGAATTTAATTTTGACATTTTTTATTTTAATTTTGTTATGTTTAATTTATGATTTAATTTCATTTAATTTTTTTTCTTTTAATATTGTTGCGACTTTGATTTCTTTAATTCTATTTTAATTTTATATTGTACAATTATTATTATTATTTTTTTTTTTTCAATGTTTTATTATTATTATTATTTATTTTTTTTTGTAATTTAAATTTTCAATTTTTTTGTTACAATTGTCTACATCTGACCTGCCGCACGCCTTGGCGTTGCTGTAAGTGCGGCAGGTATCTAATATAAATAAATAAATAATAAATAAATAAATTAAGTATTACTAAACCTTCCCGTTACACCAGTATAAATAACGATGGAGATAATCGAATTTGTACGAACATTAGTAGTTAGTTTTCATTGCAAGTTTGTAACGCTCCAGTGATTTAATTGTACTTTGCAATTGATAGTTCCGAATTTAGATTTAGATCGAGATAACAAGTTGAACCGCATCATATTTGTGTAAGGTGTAAGCCAGCAAGGGGTACAAGGGGTAAGCGCCTGGGACCCTATTTTTGGGCGTTCGAGATTATCTGTCACTCTCACTGTCATGACATTTCTAATGAGAAGTGACCGAGATAATGAAAATAATAACGCTCCGCACTAGGATATCTTGTGTCGGGGATGGAATGGAACACACACAAAGACAAGGACAACTAACACCCAGACCTAGAACAGATATTTAAATTCATCATTCAAACATCTGCCCGGCCGGGAATTGAACCTGGGACTGGGTTTATAAGGCGGATATACTACCGCTGAGCCAAAGAGGTCATCGAATATCACACTGTCAAGAATAGGGTCCCCTCATCTCAGAGAAGTTTCCTTAAGGTGGTTGGTTGCGGTTAGCTAGGCACATCAGTGCCAATAGATGGCGCTGATGTTTTAATTTGACGTATTTTATTTTTTTATAAATGAAAATGTGCATATTATTTCATGGTAATATATTTGTCGACAATAATAAATTATTTGCTATTTTCTCAGCTATATTTCAGTAGTGTTTTCGTTTTTTAAAGAACTGAATTTGTACCGGGCAATATTGCGGGCCGCGGCAGACTACTCACTCACACAGAGACAAGGCTCTTGTTGTGTTCGAACGTGGTTCCAACTATGCGCTAATTTCGACATACTATCCATTACATAGTTTGGACCAGTGGTTAGAAGTCCCGGTATTAGATACCGCGATATCGAGTTCAAATCGCACCTAGCATGTTTTTTTTGCGATGTTTTTTGTCTTCTAAATAAAAATCAATTACTGTTACTTAGTAAGCGCATAATTTGATAATGACAGGACACTTGTAATTTTTTTTTAAATGTTTTCTTATTCAGAATTATGGTATAATTAGAAAAGTTAAAATAACCTTATTCTGTACATATTATGACTGTAAAGAGAAAGTGTGTTCGTATTCCTTATATCAGGTAAAATAAAAAACAATTAGGTAGTTGATATAATTATGTATGTATTTCTTATTGTTTATATTTCCGTACTTAACTATTTACAATGTTTTTTTTTTATCTTTCACGACCAACTTTCTTGCCTTCCTCTGGCTGCACAATCGCATCTACCGCAATGCAATGTGTAAACATTTTTGATTATTGCGCACTCTTTGTAGGACAACTTCGGGCAATACCTACACAATTTTTATAAAATTTCTCCGGCTTTGGTAACATATTGCTGATGAAAACTTCATCGCGCTCGATTTCCAATACAGTGATGTCTTGAGTAGGAGAAATAAATCCGACAAAATAACATTTCTCCAATCCGGAAACCCGCAGTTGTCCCTGGATCTGAAAAAAAAATAACCCATTTATTCACACATTACATTTATTCAATTTTATTTTATTTTGCTAAATATAATTAATCACTACCAACCTGATAGTAGAAGTTGTGTTTTTTATTCATTTGCAAGCTTCCATCGCATCGCTTCTGCTTCTATAACCCCTGAAATTAATTGAATAATAATTTGGATTATGCTTTATATAAAAAATACAGTATAAAACAATTATAATATAAAATGAGACAATACACATTTCAGCTAAATAAGTATTTATAATGTCATAGTTGGATGAATGCTTGTTTTCCAAGAAGAAAGGAGTTCAGTACCCACCCCTGGTCTTTCACATATAAGTCTTTTCCCACAGTCCATAACCCAAAAGTATTCTAATCAAGACCCATAGAAATCATTTCAACATACATTTATATGTTTGAAAATTGTAGTTTCACTTACACAGAATTTGATGAAACACACACTGGAATCGTCTGTTTTCATCTTTTTGCACCACACATCATTTCGACTGCAACAAGCAATAATGTTATTAGCGACAAGTAAATTAGAAACTTTAGAGAGGTTATGTTTTAGAAAGTTAGCCGAAAATAATCAACTGCGATAACTTTGTGTGTAATTCTAATAGAGTAACAAGTAGGTACGTATTTGTACTAAAAGTACTAACCTTTTGATTTCTCCATGATATCGTTTCATTTGCGCACGAATCCGTTTGCGACTTTTCCTGGGACCAGAGTATTGGTGGCTTTTGAAAGCTTTTTTTGCGATGTACGTGGTTCCATGGTTTATTTTGGTAAAACATCGATAAAGTCTTTATAGAATGGCCCTCTGATATAGGTATCATATAAACAAAACACTGAAAACAAGAATTCAAGAAAAATCGAATCGTAAACGCGCACGCGCGTATACTTACGCAATCAGTGTTGCCAACGCCATGAGTTGAAATTATCCATGAAAATTATCGTATTTTAAAATAATGTTTTCCTACTATTTTTTATAACCATGCGAGTAAATAAATATAATTTATGTAATTTTTTGGAACTCATAATGATTTGTTTTAGAGGTAACACTTTCTTGTAAATACTCTGGAACAACTAAAACTCCACACTCCTCTCACGTATATATTATTTACCGACGTAATTAAAAAAAAAACATACAAATTTTCTGGACAACTTCCAAGCTTTCATTCCATAAAATCTAAGTAGGAGTATATAACTAAATTTAAAAAAATTACCAAATCAGTCCAGATGTTCCCAAATGATGCACTTACCAACGAACATCACTTGACGATTGACGTTTGTAAAGAAAAAAAAAATTATAAATTGTATGTTGTAGGTATATTTTAATAGTATTTACATCATAGTATTATAATTATTTATTGTTTGTATTGTAATATAATTTCCCTATAATTTATCCAAATTCAAATACTGGCAATACATTGTCCAATATTTCAATAATTGATTTTTGAGCTGAGCGAATTTCGAAGACCGAAAACAGAGAAGAGCGGCAACAGCGCGTGACTCGCGTATGCCACGAGCTGGCAACGTCGCGCGTCATCGCCGACACACGGTGCCTACACAGAATACTATTATGTATTCTGTGTAGGCACCGTACGACACTATCTGTGTTCACTCACACATTGACAAAAATTAACTAAAATTCGATGTTATTTCTACTATTAAATTTACTGTTTTCTTCAACTAAAGATAAAATGCCACCAATAAAGACAATTTAAAAGCCCAACTATAGTCATTTCAGTGTAAAATTATACACTCGTCGCCCATGAACGTACAAATAGATTAGTATGAAAATCGAAGCTGCGCCCCGCAGTTTCACCCGCGTTTTCCGGGATAAAAAGTAGCCTGTGTTAATCCAAACCATGAACAACTTTCATTCCAAACATGTAAATCCGTTCAGCCGTTTTTGCGTGAAAGAGCAACAAACATACTCACCAACTTTCGCATTCATAATATTAGTAGGTTATCGAGAAGGAACGCAATAAAAACAAAATATACGCCAGGTTCTTAACCCCCGACGCAAAAAGAAGGGTGTTAAGTACATATAAGTTTGACTGATATGTGTGTTGTGTATCTGTTCTGTGACACCGTAGCTATTAAACGGGCAAACCGATATGAATGCAGTTTTTTTTTGACCAGTTATTAGTAGTTTAATATCTATTTACGAGGTTTACACAGAGATTTGCTTCAGTTGTGAGCCCTCGATGTTTGAACCTCCGTGTAATTACCGACAATAATTCGATTTGAGTAATCCGCTTACAGTCAGATTATAATAATTAGGCTTGGGATCTAAGTTAAGGCGAACGAGTGAAGTAGGTACGCGCTCCAAAACATGGCAATCAGGAAATTATCTAAGATTTGATTTGAGAGCCCCATTTCCCATCAAAGCAGTCCGGATCGTACAAATCATATAAATAACACATTTTAGAAGGTAATACAGTTTAGGAATTTAGAAAGAATGTCTTCTATACTAATATTATAAAGAGGAAATGATTTGTATTTTTGTATGTTTGTGTGGAATAAATTTAAAAACTACTGGACCGATTTCAAAAATTCTTTCACCATTCGAATGCTACATTATCCCAAAGTAACATAGGCTATTTTTTTTTTATCCACAGCGAAGCGTGGCAGGGAACAGCTAGTTTTTGATATTCTTAAAATAACATTGCAGCTTTCAGGAAGTGTAATTTGTTCACTACTTCAAACTTCTACTTTGTTCAAACATCTGCAATATTTTACTGAATATAATAAAAACTTTACGAAGTTTTAAAACTCAAACTTTGTCAATTTATACCTGTAGAATAGTAAAAAATGAGCGAGCGAGATAGCTGTGTACCTTATTCCATTTGAATGGAATTTCCTCAGAGACAATCACAAAAAAGCTCTCCAGCCATTACTCATCAAAAAAGCCAGTACTCATTTCACTCGGTACTCGTGCTCCGCAAATATGGCAGGTGTCAAGGTCACGCCCGAGCCGCCTCGGCTACCAATCTGCTAATTGCAATCCTGTCCCAATACCTACTCCTAATTAATCATGTTTCCAAACGCGTCAGAGGTAGATAACCCCGCGCTATCGCCGAATTACCACGAGAGGTAGACGTCACCGCGATATGTATCTCGAATTATGCCCCGACATGACAGGTGGGCCGAGATAACCCAATCGAATATAATTTACGAGCCAGTCGAGAATCTATTAGTCCAATAAAGTTAGACGAGTGGGGATTAATGTTTAATTTTCGTTGGTCCTTGCTTGTTGGATCGGAATTATCGCACTGGGTCCGTACAATGAGCTCTAAGTGCGAGCTTGAATTTAATTGCGTTGGCTTTTGTCTCGCTTTCCAAAAACTGGCTTGAGAAAGCACAGGACAGAAAGAGATGGAACAGGCCTTACCCAGAAGGGGTCTTACATAAACATTTTTATATTTTAAACATAAATATTCAGATTTAAATCTATTAAAATATATATCAATTGTAATAATATCGTAGTAAGTTTATGAAATAAAAAGGCTATTTATTTTATTTATTCTTGTCTCGCTTTTCATGTAGGTGACAGAACGAGGCGAAAGCGGACGTTAAGGGCCCTGAAAATAAAACTAGCAATAATATGTTAGCAGAAGTTAGCGGAATGAACCGAGTCATCATATTGATAGATCGTTGCGATTACTTCGAGGAATTTCCAGAGGAAAAACTTATCCTAAGGTTATCGCGAACATAAGATAAATTATTACATCAGTTTTATTTCCCAATTCGAAATAATAATATTACCACAAAGTGGTACAAATAGAAAGACTGCAACATACACGGCAAATTTTATAAACGTCGAAATACTGACAGAACTTTACAGGCGTCTACTCCAACTTTTAATTATGTAAACACAACACTGCGAAACAGTTAGGTATATTATATTTAAAAAAAAACATGGAACTTCTCGCTGACGTGAATGTCACGTGCAAATACAAGACTGAGACTTAAATAACTAGAAGTCTTTATAAGTAAGGCCAGATGTGTCCAATTTAGAGCACGACTCAGAAGAAAATACTTGGAACAAAATAAGATTACTCTTACTTATCAAACCTCTAACATAAAACTAATGTTTTCAATCTCATGTCATAATGCTAGCTACCATGGTCATGATTGCCGTCTCTTCGCAAGCGGGCATTTCCTTCCTACCACTTCTCAATTCCAGTCTCCGAGCTCGACGGCAGCTAGATTATTTTTATTGCACGATTATACGATTAGATAAGCAGATAAAGGTTGGCTAAATACGTCAATATTAATTTCAAGGATAAGATAATTATATCCAGCGCTTGCAATGAGCCGCATAGAAACTTACCGTTATCTTTGTGCAACTGACCTTTATCAGTCACTCGTCTCTCCATTAGGAAGGGCACTATCGGCACATGAGTCGAACCAAGAATGCGCAAACTAAAGTGTTTCGTTGGCACAATGTTTACGTACATGAAAATGTCATCGTGATGCGTGTAAAATGGATGATAGTTTTATTGGCTGACGTCATTAGGGCAAAACATGTGTCTGTAGATAAACATCTATTTTATATACGCCAGTTTGAGCGGTTTGATAAAAAGTACTGCGCGAGATTCTAAATGTAATCATGTCTATCTAAAATTATTATTACGAATTGCTCATGTACGTACAGTACATAATGTCCGTAATATTGTCATTAAAAAGGGGCGGCGCGCGGCGAGTCTGCGCCGCTCGGGTTCACGAGATGTCATTAATTGTCGTGCTAAATTAGAATTTATTCCGCAAACAGGAGTTGGGTTTCAGTTAGTTCTTAATAAAGAGTAATTCTTGTTCGGCTTGATTGAAATTTAAAAGGTGCAAAGTTCAATAGATGTAGATTGACTAACGTCAGCGACGAATCGTGTTGAAGTGCGGTCGAGGAACTAGACGATTCGTTGGGGAGAAAAAACGTGAGGTCGTTCAGATGACGTCAATCACACCTGGACCACACTCAGACTGCAACGTGGGAAACGCAGACTTTATACTTACGGCTTAAACCTATACTAATATTATAAAGAGGAAAGATTTGTATTTTTGTATGTTTGTGTTGAATAAACACAAGAACTACTAGACCGATTTCAAAAATTCTTTCACCATTAGATTGCTACATTATCCCTGTATCCCTGAGTAACATAGGCTATATTTTATACCCGTGCAAAGCCGGGGCAGGTCGCTAGTAATCATATAATTGTGTACAATTATTATATTTGCAAACTAACCAAAATTTTCCGCCGCGTTGGCAACTAAGTTTCGCATAGAAGTCTTATTTCTTTCTTTGTACTATGATATTAGATAACTACATTTTTTAGTTGGTTTAGTTTAGTGCGGAGAAGAATATATTTAGGCATAAAGATTTTGATACCACACGTAAAGACTTATCAATTTATAGCCCGATTAAAACATACATTTTGAAATTTAGTCCTAATGTTCCTGACCGTAAGTTCAGGTTCTCTCTGTCTCTGTAAGCCGCCGGATCGTACGGTTAATTCAAGCCTGTTTTTCAACTGTATGAGACTCACCCGTAGTGACACGCTACTAAAGCCAAGAGAGCAGGTCAGCGCCCTGCGAGTACAGGATTTCTGGCGGCCCGTGCGCTCCGTCTCAAGAAACTTCTTGAGTACTCGACTCTACTTGAGTACATGATGGTACTCACCCGTGGTGACGAGCTGCTGCAGCCTGGAGGGCAGGTCGGCCGTGGTGACCTCGGCGCCCTGGGGGTGCAGGATGTCCGGCATCGCGTTCCGCCGGCCCGTGCGCCCCGTCTCGAGGAACTCTTTAGGTACCTCCTCGCTATTCCTGTCCTGCATTATTGCCATCATTCTCACCACTGAAAATACGTATTCATTGACATTAGTAATGAGAAGTCACAGATTAGATAATACATATTAGGTAATATCAGTTGCAGATTGCAGATGAAGCGTAGTAGCCTGCGAGGGTCCTACTGCGCGCCACTGAGACTATGTACCTTGTTCACAAGCTTTCATGTCTTGTCAATATGTCATATTGTTTTGCTTAGTAGAAGTGCTAGTGATATCCATACCTTTGCACATGCTACTGTGCAACATCGCGTGCAACGGACTTAGATTAACCTTCAATTTGAACTACCTACTAATAAAAGGCGAAATACGACATACAGTCGCATGACAAATGGATAAAAATTTTCAAACTGTTGATTTGAGATAAATTATTAAAATTTGTTGGTTTTTGTAATTGAGTAAATTCTAACTATGTTCATAGGGCTCTGTAGTCAGCCGACTGAGCGTCAATCTGAAATACGCAGAATTTAACATGTCTCAAGATTTTGGGTGTAACCGTGTGTAACGTACTCGTAGGGTACACTTTGACTTTGAAATTTTTACGCAACGCCGCAACGCCTAAACACTTCGCTGGTCCCAGCGTTTGAGAACCAGATACTGCCAGATTGCGTGTGATCTATTTTTAGCTGGAAATCACTGACACGTGAATATGGTCACGCTGTCTACTTATTCTCTGGCGTACCACAGTCTCGGAAAACATAACTGTAAACATTATAGAACGGTGCAGTAAGAGGGGACATAGTGAGGCTGACTATTCTCAAGAGCTCGTCCTTGAGCTGTCGCCACTAGGCGTGATTTTTCGAGGGTTACACGTTTTTCAACTCGAGTACGTACTCGAGCCCACCACGCTATAGTAACAACCTATCCTAGGGAAAAAGGTCTTGGGTTTGAATTTCCATATGGTTGATTTTCCGAGAACCCTTGCCGGGCTAAATGACGCGCCTTCCTTCGTTGAACTTATATTGTTTAGGGTCCGTCAACTTAGCAACCAACTCCTTCGCACATTTTTGTTTTTGAAGATATACAATAAAATGACTATGATAATCGTAAATTTCAAAAATTACACTTTTATACATTACATTCCAAATTTTTCAGTGAGTTATACTTAGTAGTTCTTTAATTTACTTTTCATGTTTAAAAACGGACTAACTATCTATGTGCGAGATATGTAATAGTAGTTGGAGTCGCAGCCACATAAATTCGCAGACGCGAAGGCACGCTGCCTACTCTCACATACATTTACATTCTCATCACGTTCAATGAACCTTAAAAAACTATTATCTCCTTATCTCAGCGTGCGGCAGTAGTTAAGTTCCCCCGTTGTATGTAATGGGCAATCAATTCGTCTCATTAATTTAATTTCGCAGCCAAGGCTGGCAAATCCCCGTGGAACGGACAACGGACACCGGACAAGGCCGCGTCGCACGAAAAGAATCGATTTGAATAGAAAATAACCACCGATCACTACACAGGGTTACCATAACGTGATGCATGAAACTGGGACAAGAGAACGTCTAATATTACCCTATTCAAATCTAGGCCGAATATAAAATATATAGGAAGATATTTGAGCTTCATTTGATGACGGATCGAAGGTCAACTGTTTCAGGTGTATATTTTCAGGTCACGTTTCTACACGGACCTCTTATAAAGAAGGTGTACTTCTAGTTCGGGGAAGTCTGGGCAAGATGATTCGCCTTAACTTTACGGCGAAACTCACAAGACCTCAACAGTCAACATACTCGTCTCTGATACATGACTGTAAAGACGAAAAGCTGCAACACCTTAAAGCCTTGCGTGGACTATGGTTTTCAGTAGACTAATAGAAGGCTAGCACTTCTTGAATATTTTATCAAAAAGTTGTCCACTAGGTCGACTGAATTACTTGCATAGTCGTACAGGGTCTTTAGTTTTTAGCTGATCGACACGAGGTTACGAGCACGGTTAAAATCAATTAACGCTATATTTAATGATGCCTTGTTTATACTCGTATCTCTCGGGAAATCAGTGGGTGGCCACACTCACTCAAATGCAGGTAAATACAACGGACGTTTCGCACGTGCCTGTAGACCTTTCGGGGGGCTTATAGCAGCGGTATTGACGTTCCTAATTGGCTAAAAATAGACCATCCGACGCGGTCGGCGAGCTCGTTGGAAGTGATACGTCAGTAACAAATGACGTGACAGATGTAGGGGAGAAAACGTAAATAATTAACATTCTTAAGTTTTCTCGTTCACATCGCGTTTCTATATTTCTATACTTATTTTATAAAGGGGTGTAATTTGTATGTTTGTAGAAGGTTTTACCCTTCGAGGTAGACCTGATATTATCCCAGCAATGGGATGATTAAAGGTTGAGTTGTCGGTTGAGAAGGCAATCCTCAGAACTACTGGAGCATTTCAAAAATATTTCAGTAACAGGAAGCTACACTATTGCTGAGTGCTATAGGCTGTTTCGTAGCCACAAACCTCCGAGGCCTAAGGCTGAGCAACTCCGGGTACCGAGTCCCAAACATCAGCTAGTTTAATATCTGTAGATGATTTTTATTTTCGGTAGAAAGTTCTTACATAGGGTTCTTACTAGTATAACGTGGTATAATCTAATGATTTTATTCCTTTAAAAACATTTGCGTCATGGAATCAGAGAGCCCGTAAACCTGATGTAAACGTTGATTAGTTTGGAGTGGGTAGATAATTGTTTTTCTAGTTATATAATATTGCCAAGTTTGGAAGTTGTTGTAGGTGTTAGTGAGATCAGATTTCGCCAAGTCTATATTCAGAAAAAAATATATATTATGTCAAAAAAACTGCCTTGCTCAGTTATTTTTGCTTTTATAAAATTAAATATTCGTAGTCACAGTAAAAACAATTGGGTTTAAAAAATTAGGGCTTAGCCGCACACGTAATTATGACTGGATTTAGATTTTACAACTATGGGTACGGTATTGAATAGTGCCAATAAATTACTTTTACAAAAAATCAGATAAGATATTGCATTATAATACAATAACGTTTTTTTGTTTTATTGAACTAATGCACAGGTAGAGGTAAGCAAAGAGGCCTTGCAAAGTCTAGGAAACATTTTTAAGAATAAGATGGAATTCTTAAATTTAGAAATATTAAGACATTTTTTTGCTTGAATATTGTATGATTCCTAACAAAAAAATATAAAAAATTGAGATAACTAGCACAAAAGAGCCAGGCGCATCTAGTATGTATCTATGTCTATTTAAAAACATGAGCCCACAGCTTCTCGTGAACTAAGGCTTTACTAAGAATGTTGGAGGCAAAATTACTGGCGCTGGCAGTAAAACGACTTGTCCGATTGTTATGCTAATAACACCAGTCACACGGTACCTACAGAGCATTCATTGTAGTGCCGTGTCTTTGTAATCATTATTTATCTCTCTTTGAATTGTGAAGGTAGTTTTACAATATTGGCTGTGACAAGGAGTTAAGAGTTTAATGTAGGCAATAAGAACATTGCTTTTCAACAAGACATGATTGCCTGAAAATGGCATTGAAGTCAGAACACGGATAAATAATAAATCTTATTTTGAAATAGTTTTTACATAGAAATATGAGAAATTTGTACCATATTTAAAGTAAGTTACACCCAACACATTGAATTATTCTTAACTTAGAGTCATAATGTGGCTGAAGTTGTTTTTCTACAATACTTAAGTTCTAAATTAAACCAAAGTGTAAACCGCAAATGCAATAAAGTATAAAACACTACAAGGTGCATCTAAAAAACCATGCGAATTCAATATGCACCCGAAAATTAAATGGGATATATGGGCAATGCTTCTGAGTCTGTCTGATTTCACGTAATGTTGGTATATAGTGCCAAATTGCTTATTAAAAAGATCATAAAATAGAGCTTGCTTAGCTAACAACGGGTAGTGAATATGTTACATAAGTTAATTGGATATGACTCCAAAAAAACTTTTAAAGAAACAAAGACAGGCCAAAATGCTGTATAAAATTAAGAACATGGTAATTTGCACACATTAAAATTAAACGGAAAGCAAAACAAGCTCTATTTTAACAAACATAAGATAAAAAGTCAAGGTATTGACTGAGAGTAAATAATAGTGATAGTGAAGTTGTATGTACCATTTCATCCCAAAGAATTCCTCCTCCGTTGGCGACTTATAGCCGAGCTAAGCAACCGTCAGGCTAATCATGCACCTCACAGTCCTGTAGTAATGCAAGTTATTGTTAGTTCTCACTTCACACTTCAACATCATTTCATCCAAGCTATATTTAACTCAATGTGCAGTGATGCAAGCTAAAATCAAGTTTTATAGAAATGAAAGGAAGAAACCTTAACTGAACATATTTTAAGCATGTTAAAACCAGATTCGTTTGACGGTAATTGCAGAAAATTGACCATTTTTGCAGATATGATTACCGTTCTATCTAACGTTTTTATAATGTAAATAGTAAAGATGCAAGATTCGTTCTAGGTAGGTACCTCTAAGAAGATGAACTTTGTGAGTGTTTAGTAAAAGTAAACCTTGTTAGCTTTATGTGAATATATGAATTTTAGTCGGGGAAGAAAGCAGACTAGTAGAAGTAAATGCCCAGAAGCAGTTATTCAGCCTCGTTCTACGCTAATTTCATGCGTTTTACTGCATACCTGAGCGGCTTTTTACATCTCTTCTGTGTTTCGAAACGCGGCCAGCTATCAACCCAGACATTTCGGAACCGTTATTACTATTTGCACAGAGCCAAATGTAACGTTATACAATACTTCTATTGATTCGTAAACTCCAAAACCGTACTCACGATCACCATTATTTTATTTGTTTGACCGACACGACGCAAATTGAAGAAAATCCAAAGTGAAATTGTAGGACGCGACACGTTAAAAATTTATATTTTACAAACCGGCTCTAAGTATATCAGTTTAATTGAAACGTACACAGAAATCACAGTTATAACACATGAGAAAAACTATGAAGAGAAAATTATGGAAATTGTGACATGTCCACTTCCAACAGAGGCCATGACAGAACAGAAAACAGAAATAAAATCACTATCGTTCTAGCTGCTAGCTCGGAAAATATTTTTTCCCTAGACTCATGAAAATTTTCGCAAGCTTCCCTCATCAAATTAAAGTGTTTAGAGCAAAATAAGTTGAAATTACTAAAATTTTTTTTGCTGTCCTCAGCATCATCATGCTGAGTGGAAGCCACTCACTTATTGTGCCATCTATTTCAGTTCTACATTAATTGTATTTGGATTCAACCCACATCTTTGATAATATCGTAGTCTGTTACGCTGCTGGACAAGCAACAAACACTCCGCTCACCTTGTTTCGGCCACAACTCGTGTCACCTTTAAATACCTTGGAATAAATAATACCCTAAATTTAGGGTAAAATCCCTAAGGTGTAGACACTGATCAACCACTGCGCACGGTTCGGTCCGAAATTTTCTAACTGTGATAACTTATAGCATTTTCATTAGAACAAACACGTGTGGAGGCATGGGTTGGTGCACGGCACAGCACCAGTGTGGTGGCTAGAATCACAGCTTTAAATATGATGGCTTGGCGCACCGCGTTGGTTTGGGTCAAAAATATTTTTAGTGTTGCTGCGTCGTTGATACTGGGCACTATTAGCATAATTCGGACTATTTAAACAGTTTGTTATCGTTGACTGTAAATGTCAGTTCATTCTTGGTTGTTATTGTCAACTGTCAAATCACGTGATGCGTCAATGTCATTATGTAGTTGATTTTTGAAAAATTTGCGCGGTGTGTTATTTATGTAATTTTCCCATTTTTATCGGATTTACATCTCTTTCGAGGTATAAAATGTTCCTTTTACTCATAAATAAATCAATTAATTGTGATTTACGCAATTGTGATTTTGTGTAATGTTAATATTGTTTCTGAAATTATAGATGCTCCGTAAAGTGGTGATAGGTTCGATCGGAATAGCGGCCCTGGTGCCTGCTGTGGGAGCTGCGAATCCTCTGCCTGAGACTCCCAAGGGGCCCGGCTGCCCGCCGCCGATGAGACCCTCCGAACTACCAATATACGAAGCGCCACACGCTGAATTTTCAGAGTAAGAAAACGGGATGAAAACTTTCAAATATTTTTTTAAAATTTGTATGTTAGTCTCTAAAGTGCAGTAAACAATATGTTTTCTTTGTTCATTCATCACTAAATGCATTTAGATAATCGCATCTAGTGCAAGTCAAGGTCAACCTTATCTGATTGATAAGCCAGAATTTTGTATAAGAAATTGACACAAAATTAGTGATTAAACGAACTTACCTTTGTGAAGTTCTATCATAATTATACGTAGCACTTTGTCCGAAGAAATTAGTATTAGTAGATATTATATACACATGTAGTTTCGCTAGGTGACACCACTCTTTGCACTAATTGTTGAGAGAATGTAGGTAGAATTAAACAAGTTAAAATATCCGAGGGTAGATATAACCCACCTCGCCATTTTGTCGTTCTTATTCTTCATTTAGTTTAGAGATATACATATTTATATTACACACCTAATTACACCTTTGTCATTGGCATGCTTCTTTAGTTCTAATGATATTCAAGGGTTGCGTTTGCTCCTGGGGGGGCGGGAGTACATACTAATTTCTTCGGACAAAGTGCTACGTATAATTATGATAGAACTTCACAAAGGTAAGTTCGTTTAATCACTAATTATACTTCGCACTTTGTCCTCGAAATTAGTATTAGTAGATATTATATACACATGTAGACTTTGAGAGTAATGTAAAGAAGTATTGTCAATGACACGTTAATCGTGTGAAATCAACTTAATGTTTATTAAGCACAACCATAGGTACTGTAGGTATATTTTACGTGAAAATATTCATATTTTACGTTACTACCTTATTACTTAACTTAATTGTTATATTTAGCTTAAACAGTATCTAGGCATCTATTCGCCTGATGGTGTATTATTATTATATTAATAATTGCTCGAGCTAAGGACAGGTGACAGGCATCGGTAACAACCCTGTTGTAAAACGGAACGAAGGTAGTGGAGCTGTGGCTCCATCCCGCAGTGTTGCGGATAGTGTCAAGACTGACACCAAGCGAGCGTGCGGCAGTCGCAGTTTGCCGACTGGTTTAAGTGAATAAAATATCGCATTTGTCTATGTATGCCTGTAGTATTTTTGCTGGGTTTTCGTAGAAAAAAGGTAAGAAGAAAACTGACTGCTTGAAACCAGGAATGTTTATTTATATCAAGCTTTTCATTACCAATTGACAATTGTCAATTATGCATAAGTGACCTAAAACACTGTTGGTGCCCCAGGTAGCATTGTATTTAGGTAAAGGAGGTTTACCGTCGCTAAACATTTTCGATAAAAAGACAATTAGGTACGCTAGGGATTGAGGCCTTATATAGAACAACATTGTAATTGTTTAACAACATTGTATTTGTTAGCAATACGACCACCACTTCCAGAGAAATCCGTCATGTTGTTTATTGGAGCTTTTAGTCAGTGAGGCAACTTGTAGGCTTCGACTTGATAAAGCCTGATAACACTCCTGCAGCCAGGGTAAGATTGGAATATATCTGCGATTTGTAATGCGATATCAAAATATTATCGTTAGGTGTAAACGTAGCGATATCAGACACAAGTAGGGATTTGAACAAAGAGAACCATGCTTGTGTAGGAACATTGGTACAATGAAACATTGCTACAATCACAATGCCACATGCGTTGTTTGAAATGTTTTTTCGCAGCCTTCTTAGGACTATTGAAAATAAAGGGAAGGTGTAAATAAAAATAAGATGTCTGACCATGACTGCAAATGAATTAAAAGCGACTGCGTCAAGATCTTTGTGTGACGATATGTATCTATTACATTTATTGATGATTCGACTTTCAAATCTATTTCAGGCAGCTCAAAAGATGCTGCTAAGTATTGGGAAGCCCAATCAGCTAACTCCTATTTGATATCTGGGTGTGTTTTACGTGATTCAAAATCAGCGAGAACATTGATACATGATCTACTATAGGACGTGAAGATAAAAATCTTTGTAGCCGTGAGGCCAAATTTCTTTTGCTGTTTTAGTAAGATTGGAAATAGAATTCCATCCATGCGGTTAATGTAAGCTATCGCAGAATTGCGGTGGTGTTGTCGATGCGCAAAAGTATCAGACAGCCGTATAAATCCTTGGAAAAAAATTAAGAGCTATGAAAGCAGCTCGAGGTAATTTCAATGCCTTTCTTGTTTACTACTTGACCATTGAGCACTTGCAGTTTGACCTTTACAGTTCGCCCCCACCCCGTAGTTGAGGCGTCAGAATAAATTTCTGTAACGTGCACAGCACGTCGTTTCTGATATGGTGTGTTGATTGGCCTATGGCACTAATCCACCACTTAATATCGGGCAACAGAGTGTCGGGTACATTCATAAACTTATCACAACATCATAAGTTAAGATATTTGCAGCGTTTTATTTCCTTAGTATAAAGCCCATACCCATACTCAATGGCTGGACAAGCCGACACTAATAAACCTTTGATTTGTGTGAATTTCCTAAATCAACAGCGTCTCTTTTTAGTAAAATTATCTATTTCAGTTTTAATGTGTAACTTTTTGTCCAAGGTTAGACTTAGCGACATCTGATAAGTCTATGATCATGCCTAAAAATTAGCATGTAATTGAAGGTGTCAACACACTTTTCTCCTCGTAAGACTCAGAGAAGTAAATGTTTTTCTCGTCATTTCAATATTTATCAGTAGCATTTCAGGGCACTGACTTATTAGTAGCCAATCGACTAAATACAGATTCATAATGTTTGTAAAAGCAAACGGTGCAGTTTGCAGTACTTAAGCCGAACGGCACAATGTTACATTGGAATAGTCGTATTTGTCGTTGAAAATTAACCGAAGGTTTTTATAAAGCCATTGTGATATCTTAAAAGAAAATATGCATCTTTGAGATCAAAGGTGCCATATAGCATTTCTGAGAAAATAATTTTACTGCAGTGCGTAAGTCCCCATCCAAGTTTAAAATGTTCAGTTTTTGTAAACTTATTAATTATATTATTATTATTTTAATTTAAATACAATTATTTCGATTGTTTATCAGAATTTGTATATATGCGTGGTTTAGGAACAGATTCCTGAACGACCGATGAGGAAAACTTCCAGCTATCCAAGAGAGGATAGTACTATGGTCATTTGTAATTTATAAGAACCGGATTATATGCAACATAAAAAGTTTATAATAATTATGTATAATAAATTGGTGAAACATTCGTGAAATTGGTAAAATATGCATCAACATAAGTAAAATATGCAACATTACCTGTTTTTATAAATTTTTAATAAATTTTAGAAAAAAAAAAAAAAATTACAAGAAGAAAAATGCTGTATTCTTTATTTTTTATTTATTTATTTTATTTTTTTTTTTTTTTTAAATCAGCGCAAAAAAGCGCGCGACTGATTGCGCTTTACAGACCGAGCGGTTTATGTGCTCGTATGTGTAGGTTTGACCGGTAAATTTTTTATTTATTTATTAAATGTTTCTTAATTACTTATAACAAAAATGTATATTTTTATTTTATTTTATTTTTTGTGTTGCAAGTTGCTAAGTCGCCATATAGCAAGTAATAGTAATAACTTCAGCAAGGCATGTTATAACACGTGCCATTTGTTTTTGTTCGGCTTCGATTTCTTTGTCCGGTTTCAGTGCCGTTCCGGAAGGGCAGCTTTTGTTTCAGGGTTAAGCTGTGGAGCATTGATGTGCAAGCATAATTGCTGGCAATGCAGGCATTGAGTACTTAGTCAAAATATTTGTATATTGTAACCTTCAGGCGCGATATATTTGAGGCGGTTGCAACTCTGAACGGGTGTCGTTTGCAATTTTCATTGTGATTATCGGGTGTTTGCCCAAAACCTCCAGTACCTCTTCATCTAATTTTAAAGGTTCTGTTGTCGATGAAGTTGGATCGTCGACAATTATGTCCGCGATATTATTTGCGGTCCTGAGATCGCAAATACTAACTATACTAAGTTACTGGTAACTATAGGGACCGTCGCCGCTTTACCTCCATAAGTGTCGACGAGATCTGCGCCGAAATTATCAACGTCCTATACAGTCACGTGATTTGGAGGCTCTGGGATTCAGTCGTCTGGGCCCAGGTTTGGTTGGGGTGACTCAGGAATGAGTCGATATTGACTTGTAAGTATAGGTTTTTAACCTTATATAATATACGTTTAGTTTATATAATAACAACAAGTCCAAAGGTCTTAAAATTTTGCTCAAAGTAAATGATTAAAAGTTATTGTGTTTTCAGTTTCGAGTAACTGATCAAATTTTGAACGCGGTGGTTAGTTCGGTTACATTCATTGACAGATTAGTGGACTTTAAGGCTGTCTAGTGTCAGCAAAAAGGTTATCAGTTCCAACTGATAAAATGTTGAATGCGGTGAAAGAACCCCAATGGTTAGTTCGGTTGCATTCATTGAGATAATAATTGAACTTTAAGGCTGCCCTAGTGCCAGCTAAAAGAAAAAAGGTTATCAGTCCCGGCTGATAAAATGTCGTATGCGGTGAAAAAACCCCAATGGTTAGTTCGATTGCATTTATTGACAGATTAATGGGCTTTAAGGCTGCCCAGTGCCATCTAAAAGAAAAAAGGTTATCAGTCCCAACTGATAAAATGTCGTATGCGGTGAAAAAACCCTGATGGTTAGTTCGGTTGCATTGACAGATGTCGTATGCGGTGAAAGAACCCTGATGGTTAGTTCGGTTGCATTGACAGATTAATGGGCTTTAAGGCTGCCCGGTGCCAGCTAAGAGAAAAAGGTTATCAGTCTCAACTGATAAAATGTCGTATGCGGTGAAAAAACCCTGATGGTTAGTTCGGTTGCATTGACAGATTAATGGGCTTTAAGGCTGCCCCGTGCCAGAGGTTATCAGTTCCAACTGATAACAATATCGAATGCGGCGAAATAGCACCGCTGGCGATCTCGGTTGCATTCTTATGAACTTTGCTTTATGATTATTAAGGTAATGAATACATAGTAATACCACTACATACCTTGTCGATGTACCTACTGTACTTCGTACTATTATCCGTTGCTCCAATGAGTCCTCGGAATCACTACTAGAAACGTCACTTTTATACGACTTATTTTTCACTTTAATTTTTTAATTTTACGCATTAAAATTCCGCGGTTTTCTTTGACAGCTTTCGAGCGTTTTCTTTTAGGTATTTTTTGAATAACAAAAAGAACACTAAGTATTATACTTTTGTTGAATTGAAAGTGTCCGGAGTGGTTGAGCACTAAATTGCGAATGAAGAATAAGAACGACAAAATGGCGAGGTGGGTTATATCTACCCTCGGATATTTTAACTTGTTTAATTCTACCTACATTCTCTCAACAATTAGTGCAAAGAGTGGTGTCACCTAGCGAAACTACATGTGTATATAATATCTACTAATACTAATTTCGAGGACAAAGTGCGAAGTATAATACAAATTGCTTCTTACTCTTAGGTTGGAGCAACAAAATGCAAAGCAGGAGAAGTCAAACCCCATAAGAGAAACACTCTTGGTACCAGTGAGGGCTGTCAGAGAAAAGGTAGAAGTAGCAGTTGAACACACAAATATGGTGAAGTACCAAGTTCAAGACAAATACCATGATCTACAAGATAAGAGTGAATGTAAGCTTTAATATTGTCAGTATTTTGTAGAAAAGGCAATTTCGCCTATGACAAAACATTTCAGTAGAGCCATTATTATGATCAGATTAACACTTTGGCTGCGGCGAGTAATCACATGCGCTAGCCTCAGGCGCGGCTAATGGTCAAACGCCTTGTTTTTTACGCGCCTGGCGTGTGCAGCTGCACTCGCGTCGCGCAAAGGAAAATACTGAGTATGTGCTTCCCCCAGGCAAAGTGTTAAAAAGTTTTAAATGAAATAGTCTTGCCACAATATTGTATGCTGGAATTCTTTCCTATTATAAAAAAAAAAAAACAACTAAATTGTCAACAACATTGAATAATAAAAACATAACAACTGCTCTCCTGATAAGTTTTGCTATTGGTGTATTCAGACTTTTTCTAAAGCTTATACATGTGCTTCTTATTTAAAGAGCCAAAATATTATTTACTAGAGAGAGTTCCTACTACATTCTGCAGTTTGATATGTTGTTTTTGTAATAATACTTGTTTGTGTTGTATTACAGGGATAATTCACTATCTCCGTGAAGAGGAGAACAAACAAGTCAGATATGGAGCAGTTGCCATGGGTGGTCTTACAGGATTCATATTTGGGTTGAGAGGAGGATTTATCAGAGTAGGTATTACTTTTCATCTGGACATGTCATTTTTAGTATAAGCGCTAGCTGTGCCCCATGGTTTCACCCCCAGTACATCTATAGGAATCATTGTTTTTTCTGGGATTAAATTAGTTAAACAGAGACACAAGCTATATGTATGTTTATTATAGCTATTTCACTCAAATCTGTTGAATAATTTCATTCTGAAGAAGTCAGTTACAAACTTTCACCTCTAATATTTGTGTGATTTGACCACAGCACAGGTCCACGTCAATGATGATCTTTTAGTCCAATCGCCACTAAACCCTATATTCAGTCGCCATTAAACCTTGTACATTCACCCACCATCAAATATCATAAAATCTAATAAATTACCATCTAACCTCATGTAGTCACAATCATAGGTCATCCTTAGTCATCATCAAAGATCATCCATAGTCATTGTCAAACCTCACACCCATCATCAACCTTGTCTCATGCCCGTAACAATAATTTCAGAGGGCATTCTACGCAGGCCTCGGCACCACAGGCATGGGGCTTGTGTGCTTCCCTGAGGACACCAGGGCGATCATGAGAAACAACTCAGCCCTTGCCAAGCAATACATCAACATTGCATATAACTTCTTATATGGAGGTAATTGTGCTATAATTCTGGTCTCTTGTGCAAAATGATACAACTCGGAAGCAGTGTCCTTCGAATTGTATCATTTTGCACAGGAGGCACAGAATTATACTATAAAATACTTATAGTAGGTACGGCTAGTTAGCAAAATGTTAATGGTAAATGCTTTCTGCCAGATGAAACCAAAAACCCAATTTTTTCAAGCTAACTGGTCAGACGATTGTTGGATACACACTATAAAAGTAATAATTATATAAACTTGGAAATGAAAAAAATACAACTTCAACATTGTAAATTAGAAAGTAGATATTAGGCCCAAGTTTGAAGGCATTTTGAGACAGATCTAAACTAACTAAAAATATATGTCTTTATCATTGCAAGCCATTAGACAAGGATGCCAATAGTTTTAGAAAATTTAGATGTCTTAAAAAGCCTTCAAACTTGGGCCTATTGCCTTTTCATGGCTCAATGGTTAGATCGATTCTAATGTGTGAAATTATAGGAAACATAATGTAATGCCGAAAAGTAAGAAAATTGCAGGCGCAGCTAGTGATAAAGATAAGAGACCATGATTTAGCATGATTACTATGGAGTTATGGATATTGAATGAATGAAGCAAAGGTCCTGAAGTCCATGGAAACATAATCCACTCTTGTACAATATTCTTCCCAACATTAGATGATTCTGGCATGATGATGAATATAATAGGTCGGGTAAAAAGTTCCTTCGCATTTTTTGAGAAAATTCAAAACATTTTTTAAAATAGTTTATTTACATTTAACTAAAGTATGTAGGTACCATTTTGTTCGATAACTTTTTGCCATCTTGTAGGTAGGGACATGATCTCATTGCTATAGAAATTTTGGGACTTCTGATCAAAATACCGCGACAAGTGGTTTTGGCAGTCCTCTCGTGATGTTAACCTGACACTACCTAAAGAATTCTGAAGAGACCGAAACAGGTGGAAATCTGAAGGTGCAAGGTCAGGACTATACGGCGGATGCATTAACACCTCCCAGCTAAACTCTCTTAATTTTTGCTGAGTGGCTAAAGATGTGTGAGGTCTAGCGTTATCATGATGAAAATCCACACCCCTTCTGTTGATTAATTCCGGCCGGTTTCTCTCAACTTCTTGCTTTAAAATTTAAACTTTAAATGATACCAAAACCAGCCCGATACAAATAGTATAGCCAAAGATATTTTATTACAAGTTCATACATACTATAATGCGAAAAGACTTTTTACCCGACCTAATATAATATAACGACGACAACGATAGTAAATGCAATTTTGTATCTTTACAACATTTTGTAGGCAAATAGCAAAACTGGCTGAATTGATTTGGATGATTTGACATGAAGGTAGCTTAAACCCACACATATACATGGATTGACATATAGGCTACTATTTATACCAGAGAATTTAACGGTTCCTGTAAGATAGCGGGTAAAACCGCGGGGAGTAGCTAGTAGTAAAATAAATTAATCTTACAAAAATATCAACTATTTTATGGAGAGTAGTTTGTTGAATAAAAGAAATCGTGTTTCTTATTGACCTAATTATTAGTTTTATTTGGACTATATAACAACATATTATAATTACATATAATAAATAGGAAACTTCTATTTCTTATAGGAAACTTATCTCTTGTGTTCTATAAACTTTTTGTCTTAAATATCTCCATTATTTCGCATCAGTAAAGCCAGGTGACCCCCAACTGGAGGTGAAATTCCCCGAGCTGTCATTCCCGAAAAACTTCTCCGAGTTTGTCGACTTGGCGGTGTCGGTCGCTTCGTCAGCGAAGCAGGCTGTCATGCCTCCGCCTTCTAAAGACGAGGGGGACGCCAAACCGGCCGAAAAGAAGGAATAGGTAGAGTTGTGGTGCTGGGTTGCTGCATGTCTTTGGCAAATAGGTACCTAGAGTTGGCAGATTGATGCTTTTTTCGTTTTGGTGCACGTGTTTTATAGTTGCTTTTGGGGCCGACTCAGCGGTCGATTTTGGTTTGTACGCGAATGCTTTTTTGTTACACTGGGTTAAATTGGCGTCGGACCATGACATGTTATGTATGAACCGCGGTGACCATGGTCAGTGGTATGAACCCGTGAATGTTAGTGTCTGACACCTGTGTGTGAGCCCTATCATATCTTGTGAAGCAGATTTAAACTTTGAATTGTTGCTGGGTGTCTTTAGGACGAAGCTAATTTTGTTTACATTGAAAATTGTGCATGACACCACATAGAGTTCATATTTAAAAGTTATGGTCCATCCAGCTTGGAAAGGAGGCCTGCATGAATGTGAATATTTATTTTGGCACGGTTTTGGTACTTTTTTGGTTGCTTCAGTGGATTTTTAAGACCATATCCAGATTCCAGTGTTCTGTTGCCTTGGTTCTTTACTGTTATTTCTATATTTAACATGCAAGCTCATATTTACTAATGTTTGAATTAGTATAAGTAATGTTCTTTACTACTACTATAATACTATTATTGTTACTAACATAATCAATAACAAATGTACATTACATCATCCTAATAGGTGCTGCTGTCGGCACCATTTACGAAGACTTTAATTAATGATGACCAACCCTTATTTGAATCGAATCGAATCCACCAACCCGCACTTGGCCAGCGTGGTGGAATACGGCCTAATCACCCTTCGAGGGGTAGACCTATATCCCAGCAGTGGGAGGATTAAAGGTTGCATATAATAATAATATAACCCTTATTTGGAAATAAATATATTTAATATGGATTATATTTATTTCAGACTTAACTGAGGAAGACCTTGAAGACAACTGAAAAAAGGGAAAGTGAGTTTCATGAACATTTTTACTTGAGAATATTAAGTTTTAGATTTAATAGGCTACTGTGTTAAAAAAAAATCGAACAATCTTCTATCAGAATAACGTAAGTCTTAGCGAAACTGATTTTCTAACTAAATTGATTGATGAAACTAAACTAACCTAGGTTTACCCTAGTGTAACACTAACCACATCACCCTGCAGTTCTTTTCATGAATCTACTTCTGTTTCAGGTAATTACAAACTAACGGCGACGAACTTACGCAGATCAAGTGTTATTAAATAACTTATTTATTGTTAGCTAGTCTGATACAGTGTGATTAAACCACTCTACAAATAAATGAATTATATTTTTACTACCTTCTCTCATTCAGTTATAAATTATTATAAGTCATGTAGGCATTCTACGATCTTTATTGTTTAATGAATAATTCAAATTACAATACATTACTGCTTTATACTTATGCAAATATCATTTCCTCTCGCCTCTTCTTAGTCACGACAGTGCCAGGTTTATGCTGAGCTTCTGGATGGTTCATCAACTCTGGAGGACACGTCGAAACCGAGCTCTGAAGCAGCACTTGTTTTAAATCATAGAACAAGATGGAGTCCTCTTTAGTGACAAACGATATGGCCTTACCAGTCTTGCCAGCACGACCTGTACGACCAATGCGATGCGTGTAGTCTTCAATAGACTTAGCCATGTCGTAATTGATGACTATACTGACGTCTTTGATGTCGATACCTCGACCGGCGACATCGGTTGCCACCAGAATATCTTTAGAACCATTTTTGAGACTCGCCAATGCAAAGTCTCGCTGTTCCTGGCCTTTACCACCATGCAATGTGCAAGCATTGAAACCCAACTTTTCCAGACCTTTTGCCAAAACATCTGCTCCTTTCTTTTGATTGACGAAAATGATGATTGGCGGCTCGACTCCGCGCTGCAGTATCTCCGTCAACTTTCTGCGTTTTTCGTTCTCACCTACCATGTAGACTACTTGTTCTGTCCTGTCCACTGGCTTGCCGATCGACCCAATATAGACGATTGCCGGTCGCCTGAGATAACTGCGAGCCAAGCGCTCCACCGCCGGGGGCATAGTCGCTGTAAACATCACAGTTTGTCTGTATTTCTTCTTTGTATTGTAATTTGCCAAAAGATATGATGCATCTTCGGCAGCGTCTGAGTCCGGCTTAATGTTAGAGACTGGCATGTACTCTAAAATTTTCTGTACATCTGGCTCAAAACCCATGTCTATCATTCGATCGGCCTCGTCAAGAACCACGTAAGTGCAACGATTTAGTACCAAGTATCGATTTTCCAAAACGTCGATGAGACGACCAGGCGTAGCAATTACGATTTCACATCCCAATCTCAATTTGAACCCTTGTTCCTCTCTCGAAAGTCCTCCTACGACAACTACGGAGGTTATTCCTAATGGAATACCAAACTTATTTGTTTCTTCTTCGATTTGTTGAGCCAACTCGCGGGTTGGCGCCAAAATGATAGCGTAAGGTCCTTGATCAGCATCCTCCATTCGTTCAGTCTTGGGAAGTGACTGGATCCAAGTAAGCAGTGGTATGAGGAAAGCTAAAGTTTTACCAGAACCGGTTTCAGCCACACCAATAATATCTCTGTTTTGCAAACCGATGGGAATAGCTTGTCTTTGAATTGGAGTAGGGCTTTTATATCCAACTTTGTTGATTATTTCCATTATGTCATTGTGGAATCCAGCTTCCTTCCAGTTACGTATTGGATTTGGTATCCTACCTCCTTTAATTGTGATATTGTAATCTTCCCTGAAGATTCGCCAATCCCTTTCTGTCATCTCATCATGGTCTTTTTCAGACCAGTGCCTATCATCCCACTTTTGTTTATCCTCCTTCTTTTTAACCTTCTTGAGACGTAATTTCTCTTGTTCTTTTTCCAACTCTGTTCTCCTTTTTTCTAAGAGATTTCCATAAAATTTGCTATGGTCTTTTTTCTGAGATTTGATGTCAATGCCAGCAATGTGTCCTCGGCCAAAGAACTGGACTTGATGGCGTTCTTTGTACAAAGCATTGTAATCATTGGATGTATCTTCTGCTGCATCCCAGTCAAAGACAAATTTTCTATCATTTAATCGTCTGACTCTACGTTTTCTTTTGACAATTCCAAGATATCTTGCCTTGATTGCCTCTTCTTCCCGTTCCTTATCTTTTGTTTTGGACGAATCATCATTTTTGTCTTTTTTATCATCACCTTTGCGATCATTCATAGCTCTTCTCTCCTCATATTTGCGTTCCCTCTCTCTCTCCCTCTCTTCCCTTCGCTCTCGTTCTTTTTCTTGTCTCTCTTCTCGGTGTCTTTTTTCTTCATCCTTTTTGGAACCTGTAAGATCAATAGTGGTTATAGCAGGTCTTTCTACATTTGCTCTCATTGCTTCCACTTGTTCTCGACGTCTTTCTAGTGCAAGAGCTGCTCTCTGCTCTTTAGTGAGGAAAACAGGTTTGCTTCTAGCTTCTTCCTCCGCTTTTTTCTTGGCTAGTAGTTCCTCGAGTGATAGTGGCTCGCGCTTTACAGGTTTTGTCTCATCTTCTTTTAATTCATCATTTTCTTTCTTATCTTCGTCCTTCTTTTTAATTTTTTCTTTATCATCGTGGCGTCTGTCTTTATCTTTACCGTCACGTTTTTTGGGACTACGAGAACGACCGCGTTCTTTCCTGATAGGACTTCTCTCTCGGTCTTTGCGTGGGCTCCGGGCCCGACTGGCAGGACTGCGAGACTTATCGCGGTCTTTCCGGGGACTCTTAGACCTCTCACGACGCTTTGGTTTGTCACGATGAGATTCGCGCTCATCGTGGCGCTCTCGGTCTCGCTTCTCACGAGACCGGGATCGTCGTCTTTCGGGACTTTTATCTCGTGCCATCCTCTGGTCAATTGAATTCTTTAGGTGATTCGAAGTTTTATTCACGAGCACCAAACAAAATCTAAGCAAACTTACTGTGAAAAGTAAATATTACGGTCACATTCAAAGTCAATTCGTTTTTCTAATTTGTATGGTTAACTTGGCAGTGACATCTTTGACAATAGGGATGTGACAAAAATTGATTATTATAGAAGTCGATTAAAAAAAATATATTTATCCGATTTTGTAAATCCCAATAATCGTTTAAACTGAAATGATTCTTCTCAGCAGCATTCTATGTTCACTTAAACTGACAAAATAAATGTACTAGGTACCTAGTTTAGTGCAATATTAGTGTGCAAATGCGTTCGATTTGGGATGGGTGGCGTTTTTGGCAATAAGGTTTTATTACAAAAAAAGTTTGCAGTTTTTTCGTAGGTGGCGAATTAGGCGTCTAGTATTTACTGTCAAATCGATTAGGTATGCTGACCTTTAGTCAATACTCCAGTTATGACACTTAATTAGAAAGTCTTTGTACACAAACTTTTGTGGTGAAATTGCGGCTAATATTTGTTTTCATAAAAAATATATTGAGGTGATTTGTATTTATTGCCCACTAATCTAATACTGATTTTGGAAATCAGATAGGTAATTGCCATTATTTTTTATTGGGAATAATTAACTAATCTACAGTCAACACATGTTTTGTACTTAAAAGACCTGTTTCATGTCAATATGACTTTGAAATTGTCCTATAAATGTAAATTTTTCTCCTTGGGTTTTATTGGACTTCGAGCTTTTGACCTATTTAGAAGTGATATGACAAGTAGATATGACATAAATACCAGGTTAATGCACGCCACTTATTGTACTTTTAAACGCTTTATCGCAAAATTGGCTTTGCCGTAAAGCATTCGGTTTGAGAGTTTGGAGTAGATGCTACTTTTAATAGGTTGCCAGCACTGTTTTTATCAACGCGTGGGTGGAACCGCGGAGTGCAGCTAATAGTATTAACAATGCTAAAAATTTATGGTGCTTCTGAGAAAGTATCATTAGAATCCTCATTTAGAAAAAACCGAGTTCAAGTTTTTTCGTGAAGTTTGTGTCTTTGTAACGATCGCATTAACGAATACTACAATTTGTATGGAATAAAAACCGCGCCACCTAGTGTTCATAAGATGAATCACAATAGTTCCATATAAATTGCAGTTTACGTTAACGCGATCGTTGAATTACACGAAAAAAAAATCCGCACTAGGCAGGAGCAAGCACAGTAAACGTGTTAAGGTAGTAATAGTGTTTAAATATCTAAACATTTTAAATTTCTGACTTCTAAAAGATCAAATACACCAAAGTAAAAAATATAACAGGAGTGCAGTCTTTTAATCAAGGTTGAAGACTTGCTCGAATACATCGAATAAAAACAATTGCTTGCATAAAATAATTATACTAAGAACTTAAAACTTTTCTCGCTAAAATATTTGTGATTGGTGTGTTCGCTCTTTGTACCACTGACTAAATATAATAATTAGGGGGAACGAACGAATCTCAGCGAACGAATTTAAATCGCCATCCTATTATATAGGCACTTTTCTCTCAGATATTCATCTTTATAAGAACACGAATATAATAACTATTAAATAATATTTTGATAAAACGGAAAATCGATTTTGGTAACAATCGATTTTTGATTCCAAATTATACATCCCTGCCTGACAATGACGATAGAATAATATTGTGTTAGATATAGTGATAGATATGTTGAGACAGAACGTTATTTTTGGCCAACGATTTCTGGCAACTCTGTGACCTTGAGCGCTTGTTATTATTTTTTTAGGGTTCCGTGAAAAACTAGGAATCGCATAGTTTCGCAATATCCTTTTCATGCGTCTGTCCGTAGCTGTACTTAATTTGTCACACGTACACATAAATTAATACCCGCAACTAGTAAAATCACGACATTTTGTGAAATAATAATTATGCATAATATGATATATTATTTTTGAATAGCTCGTAGGAAAACTCATAAAAGTTATGTATAGAAGACGAGTCAATGAAAATATTATATTAAGTCTATAGGCTATAAAATTGGCTGCACATTATTGGCCGTACATAGGCCAATAATGTGCAGCCAATTTTACGATCTCAAACCAAGAAAATCATTAAAACTTGCCATAGCTATGCCTCGTTTGTTCATGGTGAGGGGAAAGTAGATCAACGATTGATCGATTTTCTGAATCTCATAAATATAAAAATGAATCGCTGTTCGTTAGTCTCGCTAAAACTCGAGAACGGCTGGACCGATTTCGCTAATTTTGATCTTGAAATATTTGTATAAGTTCAGGGAAGGTTTAAACGATGAGAAACATGAATAATAAGTAGAGAAAAATACTAAAATCGACAATTTAATTTTCCAATACAAACTGTTCCTACCTTTGAAACATTTGATGTTTGGTACGGTTAACTCGAGATGTCCTATCTCTTTTGTCTTTTGAGAAATAAAAAATAGTGTCACTAGGATGTCAAATATTTATAGGTGTGTTCAGAAATTGGTCCGATCTTTTTGGTCTGCTTTGTTGGATTTTTTTTTGTTTTGTTTGCTCTTTTACAGGGAAGGTAAAAAAAAAGCGGGTGAAACCGCCGGGGGTCAGCTAGTTGACGATAAAATTTTTATATAGTCAGATATTAAACAGCCAATAATGTAACATACAGGACAACCCGTCACCCGATATTACGAATACAGGGCTTTGTAATATAGGGTGTACAATATTGGTCGCATAAAACTGCTTTTATGCGACCAAAGACTGTAGAAATACCTACATCGTAAAATATAAGCACTCACGAGAAAATCTGCGTTTGTTTTATACGTGTGATGTAAAGTGCGTTTCATTGAAATTTCTAATACCAGAACGATGTCAACGATTACGATAATTGCACAGCTGATATAATAAAAATGAATTGCACAGGAGCGTGTCATGATACGCGTTTTTATACAGTTACGGAATCCTACCAGGAGCGTGTCATGAAACGCACTTTACAGATTTAAAATCATAATTTGTTCTATGGTTCAGAATGTGATTCATTAAATTCTACCATTACTACCACATTCTACTATGATAGTACTTTGTTTTGTTATTATTATTATTTGATTGCTGGAATTGAGCAGATCAGTGTTTTGGTTTTGTTGGGTTTTGCATATATTCGTCCTTGACTTAGTACTATTATACTAGTTGGTTGGCCTTGCAGATATACGTTTTTATACAAATAAAACATGGACACGTAGTATTCTGTTATATACATAATCGCACAAGAAATGAGAAGCCGAGTACAAATGTAGTGCTATAGTAATAAACATTGTAATAGGGTGTAGGTATTCTGTATTTGAGTCATAACTCGTAAGTGACTGAAGTAATAATGACGGTATTTTCCAAAGCACAAATGATTCTCACATCCACAGTATTCATTATAACTCTCGGATATGCTGCCTTCTCTATATACAAACGATTTAAAGCAGCATTTGAAATGAATATTAATGTTGTGTCTAATCCTGAGGATTGCGAGCGACTAATCAAAGAACTTCGTAGGTGAGGACCCCAACTATTTTACAATCATTCAAATAACAAGTAAATATTTATTAAATCAATATCAAATACCTAATATTTTTGTGGAGGAGTTTACATTTTATTAATTTATGGAAACTGCTTTCACCTTCACAAAAAAAGCCATTTCTAAAAATTTAAGAGCCAAAATAGTGTTACAGTTGCAATGTGTATCTTTACTACAATTTTTGTATTATTTCAATGCACCAATTAAGTACCTACTTAAGTTATTTATGTATATTCTGGTCTCTATAATTTTTAATCATTATATTGCCAAAATAACTTCAGATTTTCATCAGCCATTCTAAATGATTTTAATTAAATGTCTAATAATTTCATCTTGCAGGCTGACTGCGACATAATTTACAAAATATTATTTTCTTGTGTATTAACAGCAGAAGTATGGAGCACAATCACAACGCCATAGGTTTTGACTGTGAGTGGGTAACACACGGAGCTAAACGAAAACCTGTGGCATTGCTACAACTGGCCACTTATGATGGATTCTGTGTTTTAATTAGATTGAACCTCATGGAAGAACCTTTACCTCCTTCATTAATTGTGAGTGGTATATAAGAAACTAAACATCAGATAAATTGTCGGTGAATCAGCATGCTGTGGGTTTCTTGCATGTCTCTTATACAGCAATTGGTAATTCACCAACAGGAAAATGTATATAAAAATGTTTTGGTAGGCCTTGGTAAACAAGAGATTACCGCAAGAAACATTTTGAACACAGTTTAGGTTTCAAAAAAAAAGGTAAAAATCCAATTGACCAGCACTTTTAAATATTTTGCACACTTTGGGTATACATCTCTTGTTTTAAGAAGTTCCGCTGGTAATAAAACTTAGCAAGTAACACTAGTAATCAAAAAATGTAAGCCTGTCTAATTATTGTAGTAAGTTTTAAGTTACATGCTACATTACCATGAAACCACAAGGTTTGCAGTTCATAGCATAGTACTGATGGACTGGTTGTTTGTTTCTGTAGACTAATGTACTCATATTTAAAGAATAAATGCAATTGAAATTATGGTTAACCACAGCTACCCAGTAGATATTACAAAACAAAAGTACTTCACCTACCAAGTTTGCATCAGACTACAATACAACAAAATAACATTTCATTGACACCATAAAAGGAAAATACAAACATTAAAAACAAGATATAGAATCTAAATGCAGTCTAGACTCGCATAGCGAGAAAAGCTGCATGAAAAAGCTGTCTAATTGCTGAAAACAATCTCTTCCAGACAGGAGTAAAAGAGACAAGAAGATATGAGTTATTATTATTTAAAAAGTAACTAAGTAATTTATGAGAGGAAACTTTATTTATTACATTTAGGCACTACATAGTGTTACAGACTACAAAAGACTATTTTTCTGATAATAAATTTACATTTCCAGGCTCTTCTAGAAGATTCCAGCATTTACAAAGTGGGCTTGGCGCCTTTAAATGATGCCATCTATTTGGCTCAAGACTATGGTGTCAATACTGTTTCCACGGTGGATTTAAGACATTTTGCGGAAATGTGTGGATACAGAGTGGGAGGCCTGGCGCATCTGACGAAGACACTGCTGGGCGTCGCGTTGGATAAGAGTTTAGAGGTATTCTACTATTATGTTTCCATATTTATATATTTTATTAATTAAGTCATATGGATGTAACAATCCGGAATAAAATATTTACATTTCTTTTCATTTAATTATATATGTAAATGTTTTGTATGTTTGTTAGTCGCGCAAAAATGGTAGAAGGGATTTGGAAGAAATTTTGTATGTAGCTTGTGCCAGATAATAAATAAATATATATCTATAGTAAATAATAATTTGTGGGAGCACTTTCAGTTTTCATATCAATTAGCACCTAATACTTTACTCAAATAAACCTTGGTTTAATTTTTCATTTCATCATCAATGATGACATTGAGAAATATGGCGTAAAACTAAAATTAAACCCATGTAATGGTGCTTCGGGATTTCACAAGCATAATATAAGGCAATACACCGCCCACTACAAATCGGGCTTACAGACGTCAGCTTGTGTGTTGGTAACCTACTTGATACAATAGTGTACCTATGTACTTAGTTTATCAATCCACTCCAACCTAACTAATTTTGCAAAAATAACTCTATCCTCATTAGTTGTTGGTACTAAAGTGGTACTAAATCTAGAATTATATTAGCATTGTTAAAACTCGGGAAAACGCATTTTCGCAGAAATGAGTGTAAATACATAATTATGTGTAATAAAATTATTTAAATCGTTTTTGCTCCCAAAAATCATGTCGTCAGCTTTTTTTGTAGCGAATAGCCGCCACTACAATCGCTACAAGCTGTAGCGATTCCATACAAAACGTATGAAAAATCGTATCAAACTGCTAAATCGCTAGCCAGCGCTGGCTGTGTCGGTGGCTCATTTGCGCGGAACTTCAGAACTTCACGCAATGACTCATTTTAGAAATCAATTCATAGCACTAACAAACAACAAACAAACTCAAATAACACTGAGTGTGTTATCGAATTTTCTAAGAAATTTGTTGAAGAATCTATTTGGCGATTGCTTACGCTCTTAATCATACCTATTGCACCATGATTACTGCGTGAACATAGAACACCTCAGTGGATAGAATTCTTCTCTGTTCATTTTCCTGGTACCTATAATCATTTGTAGGTACTATTACTTAATCTGTGTATTGTTCTTAACTACATAATATTTTCCTTGTTTCGTTAGAGGCCACACATTTTTGTAAAAAAATATCTAAGAATTAAATTACAAATCAAAAAACACAACTACCTACGTCTAAAACACAGTTTTTACGACTAATTAAAGAAAAGCTTTGCATAATAGAGTACGCTCGTACTTTTCCAGGGTTCAACGTAAATTTTTAGCAATCATTACAAAAGTCGTTTTTTCCTTTTTTTTCGTGTGATAAATGGATCCCTATGACACTTCAGAAGTTAAGAGAATCTATTGCTCATTTCAAAATTAAATCGTTTAAGATGCTGGAGGTCACAGAAACAGACAGTCGTAGTCATACAAAACAAACATACATTGTCGTTAGGTCCGTCTTTGCGTCCCCGAGTGTCATAGCGTCAGTTCCATTTTACTGTCGAGGTTTTCTAATTTACTTGTGTTTAATAAAAAGTCTCCACTTCAAAGAATAACGAATTGACAGGTACGCTGCAGCGACTGGGACGCAGAGACACTGACCCCAGCCCAACTGCACTACGCCGCATCCGATGCGTACGCGGCTATCTGCATCTTTGTGAAGTTGCTGGACAAACTGGACGAGCCCGCTTACAGGCCGGCGTGGAGTCCGCCCGACACGGATGAGAGCATCTGGGACATGCTAGACTATGTCTGCGCCCAATACGTAGACTTTAATTACAAGCAGATCGCTCCGCCGAAACAGGGTGGGTGCGTATTGAATCCTGAATGAAGTTGTCTAACAATTGCTTGATTTGTAACTAACAAAGTTGCCTGATTCGAATAAGGATGCTTCTGTTTTCCGGGAGTAATTCCCGTTTAGTAAAACTAAGTAGGTTATAGAATCATGTTATGTTCCGTAGTAAAATATTGTGTCATGGAATATCCCAGATATCAGCAATAATGAAGATGCTTCCTTCTGTAGAACAAGGAACTCAAATTCTTCTAGAAAAAATATGCATTGAGTAACGCGTAAACTATGCGAATGCAAAGATAAAGCGTCGATTCATGTAAAGATTATTATCGGCGCCGTTCCATGCAGTAAAACATAAGTATGAATGCCGTAGCGCCGATTACTAAGTGCATGTGCGCCTCTAGTTTTACGTCATATACAGATATAATTAGATACCTAATTTATTAACCCAATCTTCTGCTATGTTTAACCACTATCTGTATTTTACATATAGGTACATATTTCTATTAATATCCATCAAATGAAAGCTAACAGGTCGGACTCTACTAACACAGGACCGAGGTTGATAGCATAACGAGACTATGCCATATCATAGAAATAGTAGGTTTACACTTATAATAGACAAACGATGTAATCAGACGTATAAAGCTGTGTATGATGAAGTTGAAACACACAATAAGGTTCCCAATATATTCGCATTTTAAGACCGGACAAAATGAAGAGAGTCGTCAAATACAAAGAGGCAATGGTGAAGAAGCGCTATCCTGAAGTGAAGCGAACTAAGCCCCTGTACGACAACTGCTTCCTGCAAGCGCCAGATGGAGAGGTCCTGAGCACCATTGAAGAGAAAAAAGCTATGTGGTAACTATCAGCCGGGGCCCGGCCACGACTGCAGGCGGGGCTGCGTGCGTAGCGAGGAAGAGGGCGTCGTTTGCTTGCACCTTTATTCTTCGCTCGCCACGAACACCGTTCCCATCTGTACAACGCTGTCAGAAACTTTTGAGTCCAATTCAAATAATAAAAATTAAAACGGGGCTGGCCGTACAGCTTATTCGAACTTACCTTTAATACAATTTAAATCTATCCAAGTATTTTGATAGTAAGTTCGTGGTCGACCCCATGGTAAAGGTGGTGGATTTCATAAGATTAATTACCGTTGTCATCACTTATTTTCCACCACATACTGGATATGGGCATATTCTTCTTAAAACAAATATCTTTTTATAAAATAAATTGTAAATAATATTTTCTTATTATACTCGTATTGTATTATTTTGTAATATTGCGTAAGTAGCACCCTCAAAAATTAGACAATAGGGCGAGTCGTTTGGCTCATACTAACTCCATTTTATTCTATAGTAAGTCTCTAATTTACAGGTACGTATCAAAAGGCCTGGCTGAGCAGGTGGATGACGACCCACTGACGATCCGTCTGAAGTTCGAGCCCTCGGGCCGCGTCGTGGGCGAGGCCGGCCGCTACTACACGCAGATTAAAGAAAACCAGTGCGTCGTGTGCGGGGAGAAGGACTCGTACATCAGGAAGAACGTCGTGCCTAGAGAATATAGGAAATATTTTCCAGGTAAATATGGGGGAAAGATGCCGCGACCCGGTGAGACCCTTGCGCGTGCAAGAGTCGGGTCTTTACTAAATATCTACCTATCTTGGTTCGGTTCCAGAAATAATGAAGGAGCACTCGTCCCACGACGTGGTGCTGCTGTGCGGGCGCTGCCACCAGCGGAGCAACATCCGCGACCAGGCCACGCGCGGCCAGCTCGCCGCGCGCTGCACCGCGCCGCTGCCGCACGCGGACCGCGGCCGGGGGGAGGAGCAGCGCGCCTGCAAGTGAGTACCGAGACATGTACAGCGACATACATCCGCGGCCGGGGGGAGGAGCAGCGCGCCTGCAAGTGAGTACCGAGACATGTACAGCGACATACATCCGCGGCCGGGGGGAGGAGCAGCGCGCCTGCAAGTGAGTACCGAGACATGTACAGCGACATACATCCGCGGCCGGGGGGAGGAGCAGCGCGCCTGCAAGTGAGTACCGAGACATGTACAGCGACATACATCCGCGGCCGGGGGGAGGAGCAGCGCGCCTGCAAGTGAGTACCGAGACATGTACAGCGACATACATCCGCGGCCGGGGGGAGGAGCAGCGCGCCTGCAAGTGAGTACCGAGACATGTACAGCGACATACATCCGCGGCCGGGGGGAGGAGCAGCGCGCCTGCAAGTGAGTACCGAGACATGTACAGCGACATACATCCGCGGCCGGGGGGAGGAGCAGCGCGCCTGCAAGTGAGTACCGAGACATGTACAGCGACATACATCCGCGGCCGGGGGGAGGAGCAGCGCGCCTGCAAGTGAGTACCGAGACATGTACAGCGACATACATCCGCGGCCGGGGGGAGGAGCAGCGCGCCTGCAAGTGAGTACCGAGACATGTACAGCGACATACATCCGCGGCCGGGGGGAGGAGCAGCGCGCCTGCAAGTGAGTACCGAGACATGTACAGCGACATACATCCGCGGCCGGGGGGAGGAGCAGCGCGCCTGCAAGTGAGTACCGAGACATGTACAGCGACATACATCCGCGGCCGGGGGGAGGAGCAGCGCGCCTGCAAGTGAGTACCGAGACATGTACAGCGACATACATCCGCGGCCGGGGGGAGGAGCAGCGCGCCTGCAAGTGAGTACCGAGACATGTACAGCGACATACATCCGCGGCCGGGGGGAGGAGCAGCGCGCCTGCAAGTGAGTACCGAGACATGTACAGCGACATACATTCGCGGCCGGGGGGAGGAGCAGCGCGCCTGCAAGTGAGTACCGAGACATGTACAGCGACATACATCCGCGGCCGGGGGGAGGAGCAGCGCGCCTGCAAGTGAGTACCGAGACATGTACAGCGACATACATCCGCGGCCGGGGGGAGGAGCAGCGCGCCTGCAAGTGAGTACCGAGACATGTACAGCGACATACATCCGCGGCCGGGGGGAGGAGCAGCGCGCCTGCAAGTGAGTACCGAGACATGTACAGCGACATACATCCGCGGCCGGGGGGAGGAGCAGCGCGCCTGCAAGTGAGTACCGAGACATGTACAGCGACATACATCCGCGGCCGGGGGGAGGAGCAGCGCGCCTGCAAGTGAGTACCGAGACATGTACAGCGACATACATCCGCGGCCGGGGGGAGGAGCAGCGCGCCTGCAAGTGAGTACTGAGACATGTACAGCGACATACATCCGCGGCCGGGGGGAGGAGCAGCGCGCCTGCAAGTGAGTACCGAGACATGTACAGCGACATACATCCGCGGCCGGGGGGAGGAGCAGCGCGCCTGCAAGTGAGTACCGAGACATGTACAGCGACATACATCCGCGGCCGGGGGGAGGAGCAGCGCGCCTGCAAGTGAGTACCGAGACATGTACAGCGACATACATCCGCGGCCGGGGGGAGGAGCAGCGCGCCTGCAAGTGAGTACCGAGACATGTACAGCGACATACATCCGCGGCCGGGGGGAGGAGCAGCGCGCCCGCAAGTGAGTACCGAGACATGTACAGCGACATACATCCGCGGCCGGGGGGAGGAGCAGCGCGCCTGCAAGTGAGTACCGAGACATGTACAGCGACATACATCCGCGGCCGGGGGGAGGAGCAGCGCGCCTGCAAGTGAGTACCGAGACATGTACAGCGACATACATCCGCGGCCGGGGGGAGGAGCAGCGCGCCTGCAAGTGAGTACCGAGACATGTACAGCGACATACATCCGCGGCCGGGGGGAGGAGCAGCGCGCCTGCAAGTGAGTACCGAGACATGTACAGCGACATACATCCGCGGCCGGGGGGAGGAGCAGCGCGCCTGCAAGTGAGTACCGAGACATGTACAGCGACATACATCCGCGGCCGGGGGGAGGAGCAGCGCGCCTGCAAGTGAGTACCGAGACATGTACAGCGACATACATCCGCGGCCGGGGGGAGGAGCAGCGCGCCTGCAAGTGAGTACCGAGACATGTACAGCGACATACATCCGCGGCCGGGGGGAGGAGCAGCGCGCCTGCAAGTGAGTACCGAGACATGTACAGCGACATACATCCGCGGCCGGGGGGAGGAGCAGCGCGCCTGCAAGTGAGTACCGAGACATGTACAGCGACATACATCCGCGGCCGGGGGGAGGAGCAGCGCGCCTGCAAGTGAGTACCGAGACATGTACAGCGACATACATTCGCGGCCGGGGGGAGGAGCAGCGCGCCTGCAAGTGAGTACCGAGACATGTACAGCGACATACATCCGCGGCCGGGGGGAGGAGCAGCGCGCCTGCAAGTGAGTACCGAGACATGTACAGCGACATACATCCGCGGCCGGGGGGAGGAGCAGCGCGCCTGCAAGTGAGTACCGAGACATGTACAGCGACATACATCCGCGGCCGGGGGGAGGAGCAGCGCGCCTGCAAGTGAGTACCGAGACATGTACAGCGACATACATCCGCGGCCGGGGGGAGGAGCAGCGCGCCTGCAAGTGAGTACCGAGACATGTACAGCGACATACATCCGCGGCCGGGGGGAGGAGCAGCGCGCCTGCAAGTGAGTACCGAGACATGTACAGCGACATACATCCGCGGCCGGGGGGAGGAGCAGCGCGCCTGCAAGTGAGTACCGAGACATGTACAGCGACATACATCCGCGGCCGGGGGGAGGAGCAGCGCGCCTGCAAGTGAGTACTGAGACATGTACAGCGACATACATCCGCGGCCGGGGGGAGGAGCAGCGCGCCTGCAAGTGAGTACCGAGACATGTACAGCGACATACATCCGCGGCCGGGGGGAGGAGCAGCGCGCCTGCAAGTGAGTACCGAGACATGTACAGCGACATACATCCGCGGCCGGGGGGATGAGCAGCGCGCCTGCAAGTGAGTACCGAGACATGTACAGCGACATACATCCGCGGCCGGGGGGAGGAGCAGCGCGCCTGCAAGTGAGTACCGAGACATGTACAGCGACATACATCCGCGACCGGGGGGAGGAGCAGCGCGCCTGCAAGTGAGTACCGAGACATGTACAGCGACATACATCCGCGACCAGGCCACGCGCGACCAGCTCGCCGCGACCCATATACGAGTATGTACGTGTCTACGTCACGTCAATTTGTCACCGCCGAAGGGGGCGTTCCACATTCTGCAGATTTTGTACACACACATACTGCAAATTGTGGAAAGCTTCTTCCGGCGGCAACTACACCATGAAGCTCTTAAAAATGGGATGTTGATAGCCTGTAAAGGTCGGCAGCGTGTCCGTGATGCTTCCGGTGTTACAGGAATCCAGGCGATGGGTCTCATCGACCCCGGCGTGTGTGATAGACCGTCACTGCAAGTGACTTATATTATTCATACTTAATTTGATCTTTTCTTCAGAAATATTCGCGCCGCGGGGCGCGCTCTACTCAACAATAAGCAAGGGAAGTGCGTGTTGCCAGAAGAGAGAAGAAAAACACTGGAAGCGGTGATCCTGAAGTACTTCCCGGACCACACGGAAGTCACGGACGAACTGTTACAGCAGGCCGCAGACTTCCATGTCGCGTGAGTACCTCTTCCGCATCAGATTCATTAATGCTAGCTGATGCTCGGAACTTCGTACCCCTTTGGTAGTCGGCTTTCGGCTTCTCATGCTTGGGGCTATAAAATGTAGCCTATAGCACTCAGGGATAGCGTAGCTTTCGAAGATTACTATCTACAAACATGCATACAAACTTTGCCTCTTTATAATATTAGTATAAATAACTTTTTAAATCCAAGCAAGTCATTAAACACCTTTCAAAATCTTCCTCTGAGAAGATACCGGGAGTCATCCAATAGCTTTTTCGCGAGAACTAACGAAGCCGGGACCTCTGGCTTCCGCCTTATAAACCAGATGTTTGGATGAATATAAATATCTGTTCTAGGTCTGGGTGTTAGTTGTCCTTGTCTATGTATGTGTTCCATGGCATCCCCGACACGGAATCCTAGTTACGAGTGTGAAACTTTTATTCTTATTATTCGGAATAAGGGTGATAGGTCCCGCAATGGGGTGCATCGTTCGTTTACCTCTTGCTAGCGATCACCCGAGCCGACCCAGCTCCTTTAAAACAACGGAGCGAGGCTCCTTCCCGCTGGCACAACTGCTCAACGATGGTATGAAGTGTGAAACGTTTATCTATTTTTTATTTGATTGTCGCGTCGAGTAGGGTGGAGAGCGACAAGGAGGCCGGCGAGAGCCACGGGCAGGGCGTGGTGCGGCACTTCCTGGCGCGCGAGCCGCGCGGCCTGCTGCAGCTGGAGGAGCTGTGGCGCGGCCACTTCCTCGCCGCCATGCGGCCCCGGCACATGCCCGCCCTGTGGTCCGCCACGCATACTCGGGACAGGTACCGACTGTGTCTTAGCCGGACGGAGGCCTCTTTTTGGGTGGCGATTTTGATACCCGGAACCCCTAAGCGCCTAAGCATTTTACAGTCTGGGTGTTTTTAATTAAACTTTTCCAGTATTAATACAAACTTCAAAATCCTTCAAATTTCATCAAAATCCGATCAGTGGTTTTTGCGTACTTGAATAACAAATATCTAAATATACAACTTTTTTTGTAATATAAGTGGTTTAATAACACTGGTTTTTTTCCAGATTACTCGTGAAATGGAACGAAGGGCGATTGTCGGAAGAAAATGTACAGGCCATGGGCAATGTGAGATGGCTGTTTAGTAAAGAGTCGACACCGTAATCTGAGTTGATCGTACAGTATAATATGGACCGATGCGAAGCCGAGGCATACATTACGTGAGTCCGTCGATGCCTATTTGCCACTAGGCTTGTGTATTACTTTTTCGAACAGGGAGGTTTTGTTATGTTCGAGAAAGTATTCAGGAATATTATACAACAATAATGAAGTACCATAACCAAGCATTATCAAACAATAATTAGCTGTAGTATTCATACCCACCATTTTAACTATAATTTAATTTATAACTAATTTAAATTTTTTATATATTTATATTACATAAAAATAAGTGTATAAAAATGTACATATTACATTAAAAACCCACTGTCTATTCATGTCAGAGGCCTTTGGGTGGCTTTAAAAGTCTGACATTTATGCTTGCCGCATAATTTTACATGATCATACTTTAAAATAAATTTTACAGTAAGTTATTTGTATTTTTTATTCCACAACAGAAGGATTGGGTAAAGGGCAGGAGATTTTCTTTACATAATGGTACCCAGAGCTCACAAAAACCGGAGGCAAAAAGATGCTAGTGCGGCACACTGCGGCAAAACAAAATAAAGCTTGTTCCATAATGCCGATGCCGCAGTCTGCAGTTCCCTATCGTGACCTTTTGCCTTCACTCCTTCCTTGATCCTTGCTTCACCCGTAGTAACAGGGCATTACCGCTAGTGATAGGTCAATATACTAATTGATAGCAGTCAATCAATAGCTCGGAAATAGCGTGAATACCGAAAAAAACAAATCAGTGGTAGGTGTCGCTAAAATTTACTTCTTTTCAAGGTCAACAATCGATAGTTAACAACAGTGGCAACACTACGGACCTCGATCTCGAATGTTTTTTTAGCTCTGTGGCAAATTAATCAGCAATGCCAACATTTCAGAACCAACTGTCGAATGTGGAATAAAATGTCACTATCAATACATAGCGAGGGTTGCCAAATTATAGACTTTTCTCACAATATTGGGAAACAAATCTTTCACGGGGGAAGAACAATCGGCTTCGAAAAAAGCGTTTTTGGTAGGTAGTACGTTTAAATGTAGTTTTTTCCTCAAATACACATCCAATTTGGATTCGATTACCTACGAGGAGGAAATCAAAACGTCCATAATTTAAGATACTTTATGTAAGAAGACGTCCATGAATCACTTCAATTGAGAAGTTGTAGTCTAAGTGTCACCTCAAGAAGAGTGAGATAGATTGAAGCTGAATTTGGGGCTTTTTGCTTAAAGAACAAGGAAAAAAATTAAAGCTTTTTGTTTCCTTGGCCTAAAGAAGGAAACAAAAAGGAAAATAAAATTAAACCTGGCAACCTCGATCAAAACGTCTAAGCGCCACAAATAAGAAATTCCGTTTAATTTAAATTTGATTATTTGCGAAATAAACAAAACAAATACAGGATTCAATACCGTGAAAATTTGCTTAGATATCTCAAGATTAATAATGACTAACAAAAAGCAAGCAAAGATTACAAAGTTATTTCAAAGAGGTAAGTCCAAACTTTTTCAACAACTTTCTCCGCTCTTCTCATTATTTATTTTTAATACATGTTGCTAGCCACTCGACTGCCCGAAGAAGATTGCGATGATTTACAAGAGGAAGTTCTGAAATTAGAGCAGACACTGAAAGAGAAGCAGGAACTCTTTTTCCAGCTCCAGAGAAATAAGCACAGATGCACTAGAGTTCCGCCCAAGAAGAAATCTGAACTCTTTATCAGACCTCAGGTAAATAGTTTTTATTCTTCATTTTTATAACATTAAAATAACTGATACTAGATGAGAATAAGAGCCACAGTCCATAGCAGCAATGGCGTACATTCAAACAACTAGTTCCCTAAGCAATAGGATGAATTCTGTGTTTACAATTTAGTTCAGCCTACAATATGTTACTTCTATAAAATCAGCACTTGACTGTAACAATAGTCTACTTACATGCTTTTTTTTTATCGCAGAAATTAATGCTCACAAGCTCAGTAGACTCACTTAAGCGGGAAATAGACCTAATGTCCATGTTATCTGGAGTAGAAGTACAGTCATATGTGGCAGATAAACATTGCACCATTCTGTACCACATGCAGCACCCCGCAGACAATGAGATCAAACATAGACTGATGATCACAATGAAGAATGGTATGTTTCACCTGACTTACTTAGAAGTTATTTTGTGTTGGCGAAGTAGTAGTAGTGTCTGATTGTAGGTAACTTATTGATGCTAGTCCTCTATGGTAGAAAAGTTACTGGTGCATAGTCACAGTTCCAAGTCTTTTTTCTTAGATTTAACACTTTGGCTGCGGGAAACACATACCTTGTTTTCCTTTGCGCAACGCGAGTGCGGCTGCACACGCCAGGCGCGTAAAAAACAAGGCATTTGACTATTAGCCGCGCCTGGGGCCAGCGCATGTGATTACCAGCCACAGCCAAAGTGTTAACAAAGAGGGACTTTTTTATTGTTTGACTTTTATTTAATTTTCTAACATTTCAGGAGAATATGAGGTGTCAGAAAGTTCTCTCCCACTGGGGTTCAATCTGACTGCAGTGTTGGACAGCTTTGATAAGGTGATGCAGCCGGAGTGTCTCCTCTCGGTCAGAAGGGCGTTGGTTGCGTACTACGACAGGCTGGACCAATACGACAAGCTCAAGGCGAGTTCTTCACCATTTGATAAGCTCACAAAAATATGAATTTATACTTAAAATTATTTTGATCTCAGCTATGCAGAGTTACTCTTTCTTCATAACCCTTTATTGTTTCTTTTCACACCTATTTTTATTTTGTAAAAGAGCTACACTACTGAGCTTTTGTTCTAAAGTGGGCGATTACAAGCTGATAATAATGATGATAAGAGCTAGTGCTGCTACCTTAAAACTGCAGCATAGCCAAAAGTCGGGTATTGTATTTAGCTGCTAAATATGTATGTGTATGTTTGTACTTGACCACATATCTACTGTATAGCAATTATCTTGTTTGCGGCCACAGCATAGAATGGCCAGATTAAGAGGCTATTATGAGAATGTTCCTTTCTATGCTAGTATTTCTAACAATAATAACCTGCTTTTAATTCCAGAAAATGTTAAAAATGGAGGCTCAGCTATTTAAAATCATAGATGGATCTCACATCGAGATATCATTTGCAACACAAAATGAGAATGAGGAAGAGCCCGAGTCGATTGGAGTCACTCTAAGTCTCGAGTATCGCATCTATGACATCAGGCCCAAGCAGTACTCTTTTCTTGAAATAGGTATTATGATCCTACAAAAATATTATTTGAATTGTAAAAAAAAAACAACTGCAGCTGTCTATGACAATGTGGACATAAAGACGAATCTAACAATGCGTCAGGTTACTGCAAGAAGTCAATACAAAATCAGTGTCAGGCTGGACGCAACTTCAAGCACATCACACTTGTAATTACTCCTCGAAAAAGACTCGGTATCAGACACAACAAAAAGAGAGCATTCTCATGTTAATGCCACGCCAACAAAAAATGCCACATTTACGTTAGTTTTCATAGTACTAAAGTTAGAGACTTTTTCAGTTGACTTCATGCACTAAGCCGACGAATAGCACATACTTCAAAATGTATACTGCTATTTAGGCTACAGAAAAAGACACAATTACAAATGTATTTGTAACTCTTGTATCCTTTTACATTGGCTAAACAAATGTTCCAAGTTATATTTTGTTGCAGATATAAATGAAGGAGCAGTTGAAATTCTGAGACACCAATGTGCAGTCTTCAAAAAGAAACCATTGCATCAGGCGTTCAAGGAGGCATTCATCGCTGGAAACGGTTCCTTTATTATGGTGCCACAGGTATGTTAAATAAGTTGCTATGTAGCTAAGTTTATGTAATATAAAATAGTAAGAAGTGATCCTGATCTCATTTTTACAGGAAACACATTTGCCAGTTAATGTGCTATTTTCACATAAAGACAGATCAGTTATTTTACAGAGAATTGCACCAGAATTAATATTATTACTTTTGTAGCCATGCTCTTCTAGATATTAGACACTTAATTTAGTATACTAACGCTAAAATACGACTTCAAACTTTGCAGTTTTATTTTTACAAATACTGTATTTACAAAAAAACAGCCGCCTTCTTTTTGGGCAGTCGGATAAAAACAAGTCGAGTCTGTCGCTAGATTTATCCAAGAGTTTTTAATGCGATTTCAGGTTGGCAACCTACCCGAAGTGGAGCGGAAACGGCGTAAACCCAAGCACATCCGGCCGCCCAACCCACACTACAACAACGATGACACCTTCCACCCAGAGGACTGCTCCGGAACCGACGATGACGTTGAAGAGCAATGATTGTGTACTATTATTTCTTTCCCTGTATTTGAAGGACCAATTAGAATAATTTTAACAAGAAACACTCGTAAATTAAGTATAAATAAAATTTAATTTTCACAAAAATAAAAATGATTTATACATCTTAAATTGTTTACATTTTAAAAACATGAATGACTTTAACATTAAGAAGATCTTATGTACTGAATGTCATGAGTTTTACTAAAAGCTTTTCTTACAAGCAGCTATATTATACATATCTTAGAAATTTTGTGAGAAAACATGCTATTTGTGCGCATTTTTTTATAAATTCTAAAATTAACAGAGTAATATTATAATAAAGTGATTTTTCACTGTTACTTCTACTCTAATATCTAATGATTGAAATTCAAAATGGATACAATAATTGCTTCAGTCTAACTTCTGGTAAGAAATTATATAAAAACAGTAACACACTTGTTTACGGGTCATTTTTACAATCCCCTCCGAGATCAGGCCACCGGTGGGGGGAATAAGGGTATCATTTATCTCAAACCCCTAACCGGTGGGTAGAACATTATGGGGATCACAGGAATGATCCTTTTTCTGTACAGATTGAGACAAACCTAGCTTGTTCTCATGCAAACACGCTTACCTATAGGAAAGAATCGCATCAGACCGTAAAATGTTATAAATACAAGAAGAGTTTGAAATAAAATCATTCTAATAAAACATAACATTCCATTCATCCTATACATTGCAATTTTTACATGTTTATCTAGAGGTAAGTTCAGTGGGCCTAGCACAACTTTGACGTAAAAATACGTAGCGAGTATTCGATAGAAAAGTGTACGCCATTTACACCCGTCAGCAGCATACTTGACAGTCGTAAATGGTGTACACTTTTCTATCGAAAACTCGCTACGTATTTTTACGTCAAAGTTGTGCTAGCCCCACAGTTACTTAGCATTATTCTATGTTTAGCACACTTTTAGTCATTTACTTTAATTGCTCAGTTGAACTACTAGGACAAAAAGTCTCATTTTATGATGGTTTTAGTTCAACGTTTCAACTAGTGGGAAGTAGCCATTTTATATGTGAAACCACTCTAAAAACTAGCCTATTTATTTTTAAACTTTATTCTTAAATACAGTCTAATTACATGAAGCCCGAAAATGTTCTCTCAAAAAAGCCGGGTAATTTTAATATATTATCATTTCCCTACTTAAGTTTAAGTTTTTCTGTGGCCGATTTTTAACCTGATCAATACTTTGCCGCTCCATATGTAGCATGAGGAAGTTACTTCAATAACTTATTACATATACAATTATGAAAAGTGGAAGTCCGAGTATCTCCAAAATTTTATGGAAGACGCTTTTCGCTATTACATGAAAGTTCAACATAACGTCTTTCAGTGAAAAAACAACTCGATACGCTGGCTCGCCGCACGCGAATACCCACCTGACGACTAACGAGTGCTGGTAGGATTCCGGTTTAGTCGCGTGTTACGTCGGAATGCATGCATGAATTGAAATGCTACATTATTGCCAGGTGTTCAAGGCAGATATTCGCGTGTGGCGACAGTACGCACAGCAATAGAGCACTTTCACACTGCACCGTTGTATATGTAACCATGTGTTATTGTTATAAGTCGTATATTTATATCTCAGGACTATGTAAAATCCTTTTCAAGTAATTCGTCATGCTGGTTAGAAAGTTGGAGCGGCGCGGCTCGGAGCGTCGAGGCTCGGGGCGGTGCCGTATCGACCAGAGCGACTGCCCTCATATGCCTCGGTTGGGAAGCGGCTTCACCTAAAATATAGGGATTAAATTAAAACAAAGTACTAATTGCGGAAAGAAAGAGCTCATAGACAGAGATAAATGTCAAAGCTCGTTTGTTTGTTGCAAAATGGCGCAATAACTTCTTAACGAATTTGGATGAATTTTGGTATAAAGACAGCTTAAAATCTGGATTAACATATGCGAAGGACGCTCGGTCAGTTAGGATCTGGTTGTTTATCTAGATCTGACAAATTACTGCGACCCTATACTTGGGCGTCTGTCTCACTCTTATGACATTTGTAACAAGAGCGACAGTGACCGAGATAATATCTCGCTCACCAGCAAAAACTCAGATTTTTATTCTTTAAATCAAGCTTAGTAAGAATAATAGTGGTGTCGTACCTTGTAGATGCGCACGAGCCAGTGCTCCGTGGTGTAGGCCTCCTCCAGCACGTCGAGGTTGAAGTCCTTGTTGCCGATCTCGGCGCCGCGCACGCGGTCGAAGCCGGGCGGCCGGCCTGCGGCCAACAGGAGGCGATATGAACGTTAGGAAAACTTTTAAAACATTTTTTTTAATACTGTGGACAGCATCCTCTAGGGCCCAGCTATCCTCACTGTTTTTAATATGCTGGACCCAATTTTTAGAACGTTGATTTGTTGATAAATTTACCTAGTGGATGGCAAATTGGTATTGGCAGCCTGCAACCCCATTATGAAAATGTAGAATGTAGATGCAGTAATGGCGGGGGTTACATTGGAGTAAGTCTGTACAAATGAAGCTGGCGTCATTCCAGTACCGGACGAGTGGAGCAAATGGCCATATAAGGAAGGAAGGAAGGTAAGCGTCAGCCCACAGCGAGATGCTACCTATTGACTCTCGGATCACAGCTCAGTCTCAAGACTCATTCGTAAAAATTGAGAATCTTATTTATCATCGAAGCCTAGACTTATCTAACGTAGCTGATCGTTGTTATAACGTCAACAAAATTGCAGCTTTTTTAAATTTTCAAGTTAAATCGACTCACCGCCCTCAGTGTAGACCAGGCCGAACTTGTAGTAGCTCATCTTGTACATGAGGCAGTTGAGCAGCGTGCTGGAGCCGTCCGCGTCGACGCGGAACTCGCCCGCCGGCGTGTAGTAGTCGGCCTCCTTGATGTGCGCGCCGCGGTCCGTGCTGCCGCCGATGCGGACCATCCACAGGAACTTGTTTATGTCTGAGGGAACAATACGCTTTGAGGGTCTGAAGTTAGGCACGAGGCGATGCGCAGTAGCGAATATTAGGTTTTATAATGGTCCTTCCGCCACCTTTTCGGACGTGGTGAGGGTTGGCCTTAGGGTGGCTCCCCTTTGCCAAGACTAGGGAATATTAGGTAAGAGCGCTTGTGAAGTTGCCGAAAAAAACTAAAACTAAGTAGAATAAAATTGGGTAGGACAAGGGCAACGTTCTTATTCTTGTCTTGTGTGTTCCATAGCATCCCCGACACAGGTTCCTCCCCCTCCCCCACGGCCCGCCGCGCGAGCTGTGTTGTTCCCTACTTACTGCCTACAAGTACAACCCACCGTCGGACGAGTACCCCACGAGCCCCCCGAATATGACCAGCACGTAGTCCACATCCAGTTCCCGCATGATCTCGTAGGCGCGCTCCTCCGAGGACGCCATGGCCTGCCCCACGCGCGAGATGTGAGTGTTGTTCCACGTGTTGTTGTCCACTATAACAGTTCGATTCGCCATCGCCGTTATCTGGTAGCCGTAGTCCCACCACGACATCACTTTTGCATCCTGAAAGCGTTCCCAGCTCGTTAAGATTCACAAGATGTTGGACTATCTCTTAACTGGACTAACCTCTTTATCTTCTGATGATTTCTGATGGTACGCGATGTTTATCTTGTCATATATAGAGGAATTTTTAGTGATGATTTTCGAGTATAGGACAAGTGATCACTCAGCCCTATATACTGTTTATGATCGACGGATGTAGTTACAGAAAAGTTGTAGTTAGGTACATAATTTTTTTGTCAACTGTAATAACAGGATAGGAAACTCCATTGCATTGCATTGGTAAAGTCAAGTTTAGTGCATCCTAAACAGAATCAGCAAAAATTCCAATAATTCCAAAGCGTAGACGCATTAATACGCTACCTCGTTGGTGTTCATCTTGAGCCAGGTGTAGGCCTCGCGGAAGTCGTCGAAGATGATCCTCGCGCCGTCGTGCGCGCGCGCCGACAGCACGATGGAGGGCGACGAGTAGGCCTCCGACGTCACCCACGTGCAGTGGAACACGTACGACACCAGCAGCGAGCCCAGCACGGCCACGAACAGCGCGCCTACCTGCGGGGACGGGGGACGGGGGACGGGGGACGGGGGACGACTCGGTCAATTATTCAAGTTTTCAAGTGCGGATAGGCTTGCGCTTATTTTGTGCCAATTTTGATGTTGTTGTCTAAACTGCGACTGGTCTACGACTGTCACAGTTTAGTCAAAAACGTGTTTGTATCGCGTTACATAATCAGGGACCTAAGGTTACATTTTCTACTTTTGGACATTTTATTTTTTTCTAAAATACACGTTTTAATTATAAAGTAAAATGTATGACGACATGTAAAAGGTATTTTAATATGACCTCATGAATATCAACAAGTCAAGTACAGGTAATTTTATTACTGGAATACAGCTACTAAAATAACATCTAGGAAAACAAATATATCTATAGATAACGTAAATCGTCCTTACTTCAGAGCGGAACACAAAATTATTCTCATGCTTCTTCTTCTTATCGTGTTTTTCGACTTTCGGCTCTATGTCCTTGACGTGAAGGCTCAGCAGACTGGAAGCTGCCACTCCTGACACGATGCACATCACTGGAGCGAGGACCAGCATAAGTCGCACCATCACGCCCTGTTGGCAACATATTAAAAAAGGTCAGGATTATATTGGTTTTTGTGGTGAATATTCGTGGGAAAATGAGGGTAGTCAGCGATCAAAGTGCAAGGTTCATAGCGCGGAGTCGGCGGAGGGGTCTCTCTCGACGCTGCTACGACGCGCTCAAGCTTCGTTCTGTCATCATTTATTATTAGGTTCACTATAGTTTTAGCTGGGTCCTATATGAGTTGAGAATCAGGATATTATTGAGTTGTATGCAAACATACTCCCTGATCCATTCTACTATTAATGTCTGAAATCTGACAAATTGTGTAATAACACTATGAGGCTATTTATGACGTAATTTATGATGTATTGTTTGTAACTACTCATAGCTCCTATATAATTATTATTCCTCATTTTCACAACGATTTTGTCAATTTTGGATTTTTAGGAAAAACACAATAATATTAGGACCAAGTGTCAGTATTATACTTCAAATTTTTACATAATGGCATGAACTACGAATGATACCACTAATACTTACAGCAAAGTAAATGCTAAGCACTCCATAGAGGATAATGAAGATGTTGGCATCTGTGAGCTTGCTGAAGCAGAAGTAGAGTCCAGCCGGGAACAGGAACACCAGGATCTGCAGGTCGAAGTAGAACGAGGACCACGACGTGGGCTGGTGCTCCGACACCGACGCTGGGGAGGAGAAGAAAAGAGTGGGTTGAGTAAGGAAATCGAAGCAAGTAACTAAACACGGCTCAGTGCTTCGGCAGAGGCTAAAGTAGGCTGATTTTATAATATAAAGATTATCTGTGTTTTTAATTTCAGTTGATTAGAAGATATTTTTTTTTTTAATTTAAAAATAGGCTTGCGTTTGACCGCCATCTTTCCTGATGGGAAGCAATGATGCATGCTGCTATAAGTTCCTTGTAGTATTTGAATACTTACCAATAATGGGAATATGGTTCTTGGCGTATGACGGATCCAGGAGGGAGTAGAATCTTCCAGTCCAGGGAGAGATTTTACCTGAAAACCATTTACTATTAAAAACAAGTAATTAAATAAAAAAAATAATACCCTCGATTAGAAAAGAGCAAGTGGCGGAGTCTTCAAACAACTGAACAGATTTTTGAAAATCATAGCTAAGAACACTCTCGATCTTGTCACCGTTTACACAAAAAAAATATCTTCTGTATACACAGAATTTTACAGATTTATAACATGCCTCTTTTTGCTTTGAGGGATAAAAACCATTACAGAGTGAATCAAACTTATTTCTTGAATCGACAGCTTGGCCTGGAAACGGAGCCGTGGTAGGCCAGTGGGAGAACCGCCGCTTCGCATTCTTGAGGTGGCGGGTTCAAACCCCGACTCGTACCAATGAGTTCTTTAGGACTTACGTACGAATTTACATACCACTGGCTTTTCGGTGAAGGAAAACATCGTGAGGAAACCCGCATATGTAGTTCACGCAAAAAGGGCCGATTACCGGCCTAGTTGCGGAAAAAGAGCCCGCTCTTTATCTTTTTGGCCTGGAAACGGCACATGATATGTCAAGTCTGATAATATTACCAGTAACAGTGAGCGCGACGACGAAGGTCCCCAGCGTGGCCAGCAGCGTGGTGAGCAGCGCCTTGAACAGCACCTCGAAGTTCGCTGGAGACAGCCGCTCGCGCAGGTACTGCGTGAACGCGTACAGCTGGCAGAGCCCGAACGTGCCGAGCGCCTGCCGGGAGAAGGAAGCGTTAGGGACTATTTAAACAGGCAAACTACGAGTTTTAAAGTATTAATATAAATTTCAATTTCGTAATTCAAATTTGTAAGACACACAACACAACACACAACTGAAACATACATACACACACACTACACACACACACACACACACACTTGATACATATTCACATTTGTAAATCTTACAGAAGTTTTTAGTAGCAAATCTATGCTAAAATACCCAAAGACAAAACGTTTACGTTTATTTAGCTGACAATAAGAAAATATTTCTGTTATTATTTTTTATTGTAAGAAAAATCATCATCGTAAGTCCTCATACGTCCACTGCAAGACAAAGACTTTTTTGGAGCCATTCTTGGGTCTTTCAGTGGAGTTTGGCTACCTTGCGATATTCAAATGCTTGGCAACTCACGCGGTCTCAATGTAATAGAAAAAATACTGAGTTTCTTTACCAAAATAGCAAGGCGACCGCTACGTAGTTCGCCCGTTATTCCTACTAACCATAGTCACAATATCTCACCAGCATGTGCTCCGAGCTCTGCACGGGCTGGAAGCCCACGAAGGATATCTGCATGGACAGCACGGTGCCCACGCAGTACAGCGTGCTGTAGGCCACGTACAGGCGCGCCGAGAAGCGGCCCAGCAGCATCAGCGCCAGCACGTGCAGCGGGATGAGGTTGATGAGGAACACGTAGCCGCCCCACGACGACACCTACGGGTACCGAGTACTTTCATCAGCAACCTTTAATCCTCCCACTGCTGGGATATGCCATAAAAATTAGCAGTATAGAGGTGGTTTATTCCACTATGTTCATGTGAGTGAAATTGCCTAGCTAAGTGAATTATTTAAAAATGGAAACAAAACAGAAAACTTAAAAAAGTTCTTTTACAGGTATTTGTATGAAAGAGCAAAAACCAACAAGCCACTCAGACTTATTGATGTGAAGCTTTCATCTGCTTGATCTATGATTGACTGGACAGAACTCTGTACAAACTACAGATTTCTATACAAGTTTAAAACTCGTAACAACAAAGCCAATCAATGCACAATATTTAATAATTGTTGTATCTATTTATTAATGTTCAATGCCTCTGCCAAGTAGGTAAGTAATAATTTTTACTATCATACACCCGGCATAGCAACAGAATGCATTTTGTAATAGGTACTCGCTAGTTCAGTAATTTGATACAGAACATGGTAATCATGTTTATTCAGCAGTTTTATTACAAACATACCATGTAAAAGTAGGCCAGAGCGGTCATGGTGGCCCACATGATGGTCCCGGTGTTCACAGCCTTGATCCAGAAGTAGTATGTGAGCAGCATGCAGAATATGGCAATGCCTTCGTTGTCGTAGCTGCCTGCCACGGAGCGGCTGATGTAGCCGGGCACTATGGCGATCATGGCCGCGGCCACTAGACCTGCGCCTTCGTCCTGGAAATCGGCAAAGATTGGTACTCTTTCATGGGTAAAAAATTTAATGCCGCACGCGCCCTGTCTTTCTCCTATTAACTATTTACTAAGCTGTGGTAATTTTATCCCAGATTAGTTAGTAGATAGTATTGAAATTGTCGAATGTGCAGACTGTGGCATGCGCGCTTAGCTTTAATTACTGTAGTACTAGGTATTCTGTGCTTCAACTAGTGCAACCTTTAACCTTGATGATGTGTTGTGTATTTGCTATTTTTATTTGGTGCACAAAATATGAATCTGTATGAATTGCGTGCATTTTACGTATTTATTATATTTATCTGTACACAAAAAAGTAACTATGAGTGTGCATTAGTTTAGTGTGAAATACCATAATTACAATAAAATTAAAGTGCATCGGCGCCTAGAATCTATTTGCTGCTAATGCAATCGTGATCGCGCCACTGCTTGATTGGTATTTGCGCTATCTCACTCACACAATGTGTTGCAGTGGCGCAAATACAATTTCAAGTGATAGCTTACAGAATCTGAGGGCCGATTCTCACTGAGCAGCAGGTATTATGTTTGGTAATAAGTCATTTATCTAGTTCAGCTGTATAAACAGTTATGGATAATACAAATGATTTTATTAACCACTAAACTGGATAAGTACCCATATCTCGAGTGTTATTTGTTCAGATGAACCTTCTAATGGTGTCCTAATTTTTTGAATAGAATCTAAAATGAAAAAAGCATCCCAAATCCCATCTGCCCAAAAACAGACAAAATACCTGCTTATATTTTAACTGTAAAAAATGTTTAATTTAGTAATTTTAAAATCAATGCTGAATCTTATTAGATAGAGTAATGTAATTAAAAGGTAATCTTAGAAATGATTTCGATCTAATCTCATTCTAGAACTCAATTAATTAAATGTATTATATATATACAAGTATTTAAGAATTTTAATACACACTTAACAATATCTAAGAGTGTAACTTTTTGTTGCCTTTTCCCTAATAAATGGTTGATTATATTTATTGATAAAATTTAGTAAACTAGTGTGGACATAACATCTATACATTTTAGCTATTATAATTTAATATTATTATAATTATGGGCTGCTTGATGGTAAGCAACCATTGTTGCCTAGGATACCTGTGACACTGAAGGTATCATGGATATGTTGCATATTTTTCAAGACTAAAACAGAACCAAAAAATATGTGGCCTATGATTTTATCCACGGTTTATTGCCATGTTCTTCCTATGTATATTTTGTTAAGTACTTTTTTTTTAACAGGGGGAGGGGGGATCTTCAAAAGATATCCCCCAACTATCCCAACTATGTGTTACCCTAGATTTCATAAAAATCAGCTCAGCAGTAACATTACAATATTTTTTGAGTCAGTACTAACCTTAAGTTCCTTAGTAAGCAGGTATGTGACAATGGTTGTCAGCGAGGAAAAGAATGGAGCCAAGAACACACACACATTCCTGATATCTATTGTGATATTGAGGAACTGCATAATGTTGTACAGGGTGGCCGACGTCACCATCAGGCCAGGGTAGATTGTACCTGGATAAGTACGAAATTACAATTTCTGCAGTATAATATTGTAAGGAAAATATCATAAAGATAATATTCAATATCTCAACCATTTGACGGGAGATTGATGTAATTGTTTGCATTAACAAAAGTGAAATTTATAGCTCTAATAGGTGACAGTTCAGACTAGTATCATCACTATGACTGGGTCATTTACTTTTTCTAAGAGCATTTCTTAGCCCGATGAAGTTGTTGAACCAATAAAAATACATTTAACTATGTTAGTAAATGTATGTTTAAACCTTACCCCCAATAATACGACCCAAAGGATACCATGCTCGATCGTCGAACCAGTTGTGAAAGTTATAGAACCCTTCTTCAGTGAGGTACCTAGTGGTCCTGTAGTTGAAGTAAGGGTCAAACTCGTGGATCACACTCTCGAAGCGTAGTACCGAAAACAACCGTGTTGCAAAGGCTGAAATTATATCAATGAATATAGTGCTGTATTTATTATTTCTCAATTAGTATATGTAGGGAATCTGTAACTACATGCAGTTATTTGACTGCAATATTTTGCTTCATACATTATTCTATCAGCTTGTCTGATTACTGTTTTCATAACAGGTTAACCTGATGTGACTATTGCCTTTGCTTTATTCTTCAAGTATGCGTTTATTGTAGGCCATTAGAACCTACTTCGTGACTACATTTTATAGATAACGATCATTTTTACGGTTTTCTGCATGTTTTAAAACTTTGGATAACGTAACGCCGCTAACGCTTATCAACAATAGAGGACCACGTAAGTCATAAAATACTTGAAAATTTTCTGTACTCTCTCATCAAGTATGATGATATATATTTGTGTATGGATGTTTTTGGACTGCAGATATATTTAAGATGAGGAAAATTGACTAAAACCACTCACATAATATCGCTGCCATTGATAAAACAGCAAGTTTGATAAATGTTAGTTGTTTATCAGACGATAGGTGAAGCAGCTTCGCCTTACTTTGCACCTCCACAGTCATGTTGAATTCTGGTTATTTTACACTCTAATCATAAAATTACACTGATATTTAGCTAAACTACAAAGAATTATAAAATTAATTCGCCGGCAACCTATTTTTCTCGGTTTTCACTCGGCGACGCAAGATGACATTTCAAGAACGGAACGGCGTGCGTGGCAGAGATTATTGCCATGTGCTCGGAATATTTTAATACATTCCGAATTTTCGGTCTAGTTCGTCCGGTTGTCTAATGTTTGCCCGAAGAATATCTATCCATATATATAAAAATGAAACCGTTTTCCTTGGTCACGGCCTCACGCGTGAATGGCTGGACCGATTTCACTAATTCTTTTTTTGTTGTATTTGTTATTATTAGGAGAAGGTTCTTACGGAAAAAAATATTATGAAAATCTCTCAGAAATATTGAAAACCCCTAAAAACAGCCCTTATATTTTTCCCATACAAACGTTTTCTAACTAAAACGAGCTTTATTGCTATTGTATAAAGTTCATATTGAATTGCAAGCACTCACTGTTGTTTAAGCAATGTAGGTATGTTCCTAACGTCCAAGAGTCAATTTGCACTTTATTACCTCTGTACAAAGTTCAAATTCAATCATATCTATCAAAACAGTGTGCGTTTTATACTGATAATTTTTACTATAACTTGACATGAGAATAGCATGAGAATAGAGTCTATTCTCATGCTATTGCGTAACTATAGCAACCGTAGTTTGTTGATGCTACCAGGGGTGGCCAACAGGTCGATCGCGATCGACCGGTCGATCGCGACTGTTAGTCAAGTCGATCGTGGCAAGGCAAAAAATATAAATACGTAGACCAGACTGCCCAACGTAATCACCTACTGCTGGACGCATCATCTTGTATGCTGAACTATGCTGTTTCATTTAAGATTTCTAGAAGTATGTAATTGGTAGATCGCACAGGGTCTCGTTAGTAAACAAGAGATCTTGGGTCCAATCAAGTTGGCCACCCCTGGAATAGAGGTTATAACAAAGAGTTCCTATAATTATTCTCAACACCTTTGGTCACGCCATCACGCATGAACGACTGGACCGATTTCAATTTACTCTACGTTTATCCCAAAGCCTACCCGTGCGAAGTCGGGACGCGCCGCTAGTAAGCAATAATTCTCAAATGCCCGAATTTTACTTGCCCGAATTTCATTTGCCCGAATTGTTTGTTTACCATAAAAGTTATGTGACATACTCTTGTTTGCCCGTACATTAGATTTCATAATGATACGAGTGCCATACGTATTATTATCCATTTTATTAATTGCAATAATATTATTTAACACAATATTTCAACGCCATATTAAATTAATTTCACAAAATTAATTGAAATTAATTTCAATATCAATGAAATCTAATAAAGACGAATATACAAAAAAAGAGTTTTTGAATGCTTTAGCATCAAATTTGTATTTGCACTAAGTAAAAGGTGAATTGTAATAAATATATTATTACAGTATGATTATATTTTAAAATTGTTTTTATTTCTAATACCTACTTATCACTATAATCGATCCATGTCGCTTCCGTAGAAATTACCCTTACGCTTTTGTCCTAAAAAGCGATTGGCTTTCTAGCACTTCGCCGGCCGCTGCCGCGGCACGTTCGCTACGCTCGCTCGGCTCGTGCGTTGTTTTTCATGTTATAACATAACCTAACCTAACATATTGATCGTTTTTATTTCTAATACCTACTTATCACTATAATCGATCCATGTCGCTTCCGTAGAAAATTAACCTAACGCCATTGTCCTAAAAAGCGATTGGCTTTCTAGCACTTCGCCGGCCGCTGCCACGGCACGCTCGCTCGGCTCGTGCGTTGTCTTTCATGTTCTAACCTAACCTATTGATCGTTTAGCTTAAACCGATTTTATGGTTTTTTTCTAGAAGTTATTTCGATGGCAAATGATGTTATGGCATATGATAATTACGCCTTACAATGATGATAACAAATGATGTTATTGAAATTAATTGACTTTATGGAAAACAAAGTTTCTAGCACGTGACTAATATAGTAAACAATGAGTATAACATATAAAATTATGAGAAACAATATTATGTCTGTTGACCAGTATAGCAGATAAAATTATGGCAAATGAAATTCTAGCAAATGGGTGTATACCAGTTCGTCCCGCATCCGTAACATTCCCTATCTAGGGAAGAGTTTGTGAACTAGGATATGACAAATAAATACAAACCATACCACTAAACGGTACAACTGCAAAATAATATTGCTCTTTATTGTGTCCGAAACCGAAAACTAAAGTTCTTTGTTTTATTTTACCAACTCGTCATAATATTTAACATAGTTTCACTACTCACTTTAGTTACATGATCATGATCACACAGTTGTTTGCGGTTTTGTCATAACAACAATGGCCCTTTCCCTTTTTCCATCCCAAAGAAATGTTTTGCTAATAGTCTTTACATTATTGCGTTTTTATTCTAAGATTGTTTTATTTTATTTGTAAATTGCCCTTTGCCATTGAGCGGAAGGACGTCAAAACTACTCGGCACTGCATGTTGAAAGAATAAACGTCTAAAATAATAATGCATGTCAATTAAGTGTCTTACACATTCTTTAATTTATTCTTCTGAAGTAGTAACCACTCTTTTCTACATGTCGCTATGTTCTCACAGTCTGCCGCACTTTAGCCTTCTGACCGATAGCCTAAGCAGCGCTAAAATTATTCTCTGGCATCACTAAAGTATAAGCTTTTTATGATGTCATAACCATTTCAATTGTCTTCGTCACCGTCACTACTTTTCTTTTGTCAATGTCAAAAACCTCGGAACTGACACTTCCCTCGGATAGGTCGCCTACGCCTAGGTCGGTTAGTCGTTAGTCGGATCGGCGGTCGTCCTTCACTTCAAGTAAAATCTCTTTTTTTCTCAGTTTATAGCAAAACTTGGTGCATTCATGCAAAACTAAATCTGTAACTCGACCTCTCGCCGTTCAGTTTCACTTCCGTCCTTCCTCTTCCATTAACGCCACAGCCAGAACAAATAAAAATCTATTCAAATAGAACTGAGTTCACCATTTCATTTACAGTTCTACAATTTTCATCTCAGACTCCGCGATAGATAAATCATTGGATATCTGCGTGAATAAAATATCTGTGACTAATCTCGGAAGCTTCTCGGAAGGAATCTGTTGTTGGTTTGTCATGACCATTGTGGAAGTTGATAGTGTTAATTATATGTGATGTCCGACGGCTCCCCTTCTCTCGAAGAAGATACTCCGAAAGCTCTTCTGGCCAACCCGGAGGAGAATGTGTTTACGCCGAAGATATCGACGCCTATTTATGCAGGAGGAGTGAAGATTCACCACAGGAGATCTGACGCAGGGGAAACAGAGTCTTTCCTATCAGATGCCCAGAGAAATGATCTCGCGTTCCAACAGCTATTCCAGAATGGAGATGGCGAAAGTGACTTCCAAGAGGTAACATAATTTTAAATTTTCTATCAGAAAGATCTGAACAGATCATTTGACGCTGAAACTGGCACACTGAATGCATAAATATTTCATCTAAAACTATTTTTTGTGCCATAGTTACTTACAGCCATAGCACAGATTGCTTGGGTATCTATCATCATTATTTTAATAACAACAGGGAACTTGCTGTATAATGCAGATGCTTACTGTTTGTGGTTTTACAAGTACTTAAGTCTTGCAAAAAGTTGCAGATGAATTGCTATTTATATATTCTCGCTTTTTTATTTCTGGTTTCGGAACTCTAACAAATTCAAATAAATATTTTTGGAGAAATAAATATTATATTTATTTATTTAAAATAAAAGGAAGTCTGAAGGAGATCATTCATAGTGATTTTCGAAATTGAAATTTTCTATTATTTGTTTAGAAAATGTTATTGTATTGTTTGGATTCATCTATACATTTCCTCATGACAATTTATGTAAACAGAATAATTTATCATAGTTGGTCATTACTAGATGATTGGCAAATGTGGTAATTGAAAAAAAAATTAAGTAATAAAAATAAAGTAGAGTAGTTTTTAGATTTCCAGTAACAGTTGCATTTTATTCCATTGCATTACAAACTGATTCATAAGTTAAGTAAAACAGAATTTTCATTTACTTTGATATTACAACTGTAGCTGTAAGAGATCGATCAATTGCAAACAGATTTAAAATTATAACAAAGTTATTATGTACTAGCTGTTCCCTGCCACGCTTAGCTGTGGATAAAAAAAAAAATATAAATACAATCCTTGATGCATATTATATATATCATGCTAAAATTTTAGCTCGATCGGTGCAGAACTTTTTGAGTTTTTGAAGCGTACACAAACCAACATAACATTTTTATATATATAGATTACAATTGTAGTCTGTAGTCTGTCTGTAGAATGATTCATTTTCTAAATAGGTAAAAGTTAAAACATGACTGATGATTCATGCCCCCATATTTGTTTTTTGTCATATAATTAAAAACATGATTAAACATATAGGTCCATCTCTGTCAATGTCAAAGAATAGGAACAACTTTACTCTATGTGTGTTAATTGCATAGCCATCATTAGTCCCACAAATTAACCCAAAAATAAGAGTATATCAGCATTACGGCTGTGAGATAAGAAAGACTCATTAATTAGGTAGGTACCTAGAGAAACTTTATTATTAAGATTGGTTGAAACATCCCTATCCCTACTAATATTATAAATGTGAATGTAAGTTTGTTACGCTTTCACGTGAAAACTACTCAACCAATCATCATGAAACTTTGTACACATTTTCTTGGAGGTAATAGAAGTAACATCATAGGATACTTTTTATTTTTTTAAACGCGGGTGAAACTGTGGGGCGCGACTAGTATTTAAATAAAGATAGGTTTTAAGATTATAGATATAAAATTGATGATGATGGTAAAAAGTAGCCTATGTCAGTTCTGTACCCCTGTCAAACATGTTGATGCAAAAATTAGTTTTGATTGGTAGAGTAGGTAGTTAAGCTAAAATGGATATAAATTATAGGTAAACTCAGGACACATTTTTTGAGACTTCAGGACTAGCCCCAAGTAGTTGAAGTATAGAAATATCTTAAGCTTTAGAAAACAAACTGAGCTGTATACTAATTTAATAAGTAAACATTACCTTTTGGTATTTATTTACAATACTGAAAAAGGAGTGGCCATAGATTAATTACGGCATAGAATAAAATAATCACTCATTAAAATAAATTCGCGATAACTTATCACAGGACTACTGTGCTACTTTTACTCATTATTTAATCGCTTTTAGGCAATGCTAATGATATTTAGGAGAATAACATAGCTAAATTAGTTAAATATTTTACTTTAATTTTTGGGTTTATTCCAAATTTAGTTGAACCAGTTGGAGTTTTTCTGGGATAACAAGAACATTATTTTTACAAAACAAAAAACAAAAACCGACTTCAAAAGACCGACTATTGAGTTATTCATCTATTTGTCGCGCACATACTTAATGCAAATTTAAGACTTATATGGTTTTCTCATGGATACCATTATCAGAACTGGACTAAATTGAAATGGGACCAAATGGGAAGCGTCAGCTTTCTAATAAAAAAAGAATCATCAAAATCGATTCACCCAGTCAAAAGTTATGAGGTAACAAACATAAAAAAAAAAAAAACATACAGATGAATTGATAACCTCCTCTTTTTTTGAAGTCGGTTAAAAAGTAGCCTATGTGGACATCCAGCCAAAATTCATGTAAATCCGCACAGCCGTTTTTGCGTGAAAGAGTCACAAACATATTATACGAGGTACATCCATACATTCTTACAAACTTTCATGTTCATAATATTTAGTAGGAAGGATAGTAGGAAATAAGATATATATATATATAATTACTACATTGAATCAGCTTTAAATTAATGTGGTCAAAAGTGGACAACCACTGCCATCTTAAATTCACTTTCGTTTAGTTATGGTGTACAACTTTGCTTCCGCCGCGCGCCGTTTTGCAATAGATGGCTGTAGCGGTAAGTGGTAGTCGAAATAAATAGATCGTAGATGTCATACAATAGGCTTAGGTATTTGTAAACATAACGCCATTGAAATATTGGTCGATTTGTGTCTGCATCATAAAGTAATTCTCGAATAAACATGTCAGCTTACGAGCCAAATTATCGTCATTTGCGAGAGGTTTAATTTTCTGCTTTAAAATGAAATCGGCGGCTGCGGCTCATCGAATGCTCTCAAATACCTATGCTGAGACCGCTATTAGTGAAAGAACGTGCCGAGAGTGGTTTCAACGCTTCAAGAACCGTGATTTTGACGTCGAAGACCAGCATGACGGTGGAAGAGAGAAGGTTTTTAAAGATGCAGAATTGGAGGCATTACTTGATCAAGACTCAAAGTAGTGCCAAGCTATGGACAATACTTTGAATCACAAATGTATAACCAGTTTTTTTACAATAAATCGAATTTCGGAAAAAAACGGCGATAGCAAAGTTGTACGCCTATGTACGAGTATGTAATGGGCCCAAGTTTGAAGGCATTTTAAGACAGATCTAAACTAAGTAACTAAAAATATATCTGTCTTTATCATTGCAAGCCATTAGACAAGGATGCCAATAGTTTTAGAAAATTTAGATCTGTCTTAAAAAGCCTTCAAACTTGGGCCTAATATATGTTATAGTTAATGAAAGCTATCAGCACCCTCATCCATCCATCTATCAGTGTGTCACTCTGTAGTTAGATTTTGTTTTGCCAACATGTGGTCATGTAAGCTAATGGAAATAGGATGTAGATAGTAAATACACACAGATATTTACCAGTTTTTAGGCTATGCAATATTGAACTGTATCTCGGAGCAGCAAGGTTCAGAAGCGAATGTAGGCTTTATTCTCTCCCCTCATATATTGGTCTCCCACTGAGGGGATCCATGTAGACTATAAAGGTTTGTTGATTAATATATTTACGAGAAGATTTTAGCCCAACGCTGCATAACTATAGTTTATCACTTTGTTCCGTCTTTGGTCACAAAGTATTAATAGCAAATTTGTAAATCTAGATAGATAGATCTACAATAAATAGAAAAAAATAGAAGCTAAACCATCATATATGGGGATTTGATCGGCGATTTTATAGCTAAAAGCAATCACGTCCAATCATCGATTGAAAGACGGGAATAATGTTTTATTAAATGTTAACTTATAACATAGGGCTTGAAATAAAAAACAGATCAACATACCTATCTAAAAGTATGAATAGCCCAAGTTAAAGTAATAACTAATTTTGCCCCATTTAGTTACCTTAAATGACTTCATTTATTAACACGCTTTTATTAGTTTTACCTGTATGTTTGTAACTGCCCCTTTTGGACTCGTTTTTGAACAATCAGATTTAATTCAAACTGTCCTTTTGTCAAAGATCGATGACAATGCGTGTTTTTTATATTGTTGTAGTAATTAAATAGCTTATTACGTAATTAAAATTATGTTATTTACATTATTTATTTTTAACAATTATGATTAATTTATTGGTTATCCTGTCCTCGAGCTGACTGAATAATTAATAAATTATAATTTAAGAATGATTCGTAACCTAAAGTTTACGTAAATACGAACAGTCCTTGCAGGCAAATTAATTTGTCACCTAATCCCTGAGGTGTATGCTAATAAAGATAAGTGCTTTAACCATTGTAAAGTCTTGTACACACTGACAATAGACAACAGTGTCTATTGAAATAAGATAGTTGTTAAATTATAGGCTAGGTTTTTTGTTCATTAACAACCGCCAAGCTATGTCAAAGCCTTCAGGCCGCCTCTCTCTGATACCAGTGGGGCTAGCACAACTTTGACGTAAAAATACGTAGCGAGTTTTCGATGGAAAAGTGTACGCCATTTACGACTGTCAAGTGTGCTCCTGACGGGTGTAAATGGCGTACACTTTTCGATCGAATACTCGCTACGTATTTTTACGCCAAAGTTGTGCTAGGCCCACTGGTCTAGTCACTTGGCATGTAAGAACTTAGCTAGGTTTGGTTACGTACTAAACATTAGCACAGACATTACATCCTTTTGAATGAAAATAAAATTAACAAAATAAAATCCTGTTTCTCAACAGTTGACCGAAAAGTGGCTAAGACGGGTTTCCATATAAGCGTGGATTCTTAAAGAAAGTGGCGGTGCCAAGTCTTTTAAGGCTGCCCTACTTACGAGTTTAAGACAACTTTTAAACTATAATGGATAAATAGATAAATTTAAAACTCTTTATTTTAATGAAAATAAAAAATATCACTTAAAATACTATCACAACAAGCTGCAGCTGGTAATATTACTATATAATAAAGGTCCCCAGCAAGAGATGATTAATAACGTTCAGGAAACCCTCGCTCATGTCTTACCTGCGCAGTAATATGCTAATGATTGTACTTGTGGATTACAAGCGGTTCTGTTTGTCTAATGACTGAATGCCTATAATAGACGTCACCTGCCGGGCCTAAACAAACAACATTTCAGTGAGATAGACAGCATTTTAGTGCTTTTAAAGTCTAATGAGCGAAACGTTTACGAAGCAATTACAGCTGGGTCTGTGTGTTTGTTGTGGGATTTTTTTAAGAGGTGCGCTCACGCTAGGACTGTACCACAAATCGCGACCGTGGAGAAGTTTTATCTTTCATACGTGTCCATTCAAAAGCTATTCCCATCACTATGAGATAAATATGCTTTTGCTTCCATAGGTATTTCATAAGCGTTATTACTTTCACCTATTCTATACTTTTGTTTACTTCCCGGTAGTTGGCTCAGCTCCAGTGTACAGTAAAATGTCTCTCAGCACATTTTTGCATAGACGACAACTCGCTCGTGTAGATATCGCGTGCCGTGCTGTCAAATAACTGCCTTCACCCGCACGTATTAACCAGCGCTCGTTATCGAAATGTTTTAGTTGTTTAGTTAATTTTAAACCGAGCAAACGTTCCGCTCTCACCCGAAATTAGTAAACATTTCTCTTATCAGCTGCATGACCGTCAAGCTACATGACCGATGTACGAAAGGTGTTGAACGCTCTCAAAAGTTATTTGATTGATAATGGAACTCGGATGAATCAGTCTAAGTAGCGCGGACGCAGGCCAAGGTCGGTGCTCGGTACGTAACGTTAATTTTCTGCAGTTTTTAGTGAGGCTAGTGGCAGGTATGATCGGCAAGTGTGTTGTGGAAGTGCTGTGCTACCTGGCGTACGACGCCGCCTTGTGGAGGGCCGGCCTCTACTGCCGAGATGGTGGGAGACGTAAAAAACCCAATGTGATTACTAAATCTTGTGTTGTTATCTCCGCAATGCTCATTTCCTTCGGTAATGAGTTTAACTTGGTTAACTGCAGTCGTAAATTGAGTCTTATTGTGTTTGCTTTTCAACGCTCGTTGTCTGAAATGATTCACGGCGTAATGAGATCACGATTACTATTGAAAACTAACTTAAATTTTCTTGAGCGATTTATCACATTACAATATTTTTGTTCAATTCTATATTTTTTATATTTATATTTTTTATAATATTTTTATTTCAATGTAATCCACACTAAAGTCTGACGGAGCGTGCGACATCATATCATGCTCCATAAAATGCTTTGGTTGGATGGACCATGGTTCGGGCCAAAGTTTCCATTTAAAGATGGAGAAATTACAGATGAACAACTCACAATTTATGTAACAGACCACAAGATTGATCCACTATATGTTTTGTCAACCTCGTAGCTCTTCTGCTTCAGTAAATTATGCAATACTTTTATTCACAATTGTTTCCACTTGCGTCTTTCTGTACAGACTTGTAGAATCATCTGAAGGATTAAGTTATACTCATTTTAAATCTCTCTTTAGAACCTTGCTGCCTCAGACACATAGGACATTAAAGCAGTCATTTATTAAAATGACCGAAAATTATCTATATTTCTCATTAAAAAATCGTACGATTAAAACAAACCACAAAGTAAAAGCGAGTCACGAGTGAATTGGTTTTTTCTAGGCAAACGTGCTTCATCATAGGCCATCGTTGCTTACCATCAGGCCAGATGGCGGTCAAACGGAAGCCAATTAATGTATAAAAAAACCAGTTGAATCTAGTTGAGTAGGGTATCTGAAGTGGTGTTTGTCCGGGCAGGCCGAGAGGGAGGCGCAGGAGAAGCCCGGCGACCTGCACGCGATGTCCGTGCTCAGCAACTACCAGGACAACCTCTCGCAGGAGATGAACACCGACCGGTGAGTGGCCCGCTGCACGCAACTCCTGGCCCTGTTTATCGATAAAGGCTACCATACACCGAAAGACTAGAACTGACGAAACCAGTTGTGAACGTATCCGTGACGCTTCCGGTGTTACAGGTATCCATAAGCGACGGTGATCGCTTACCATCAGGCGGCTCGTTAGCTTGGTTGTCACCTATGGTATAAAAAAAGCGGAAGCGTATACGTACAATATCAGTTCATATCGATTTGAGTATTATTTCGAAATTGCTTCAGTCACTCCGGTTGTCGTCGTATACCAGTATATTTTGAAGCCGTAATATTGTATGGTAGCCTTTACATGGGAGGTTGTAACAGGTATTATTGCTACGACCACGAAGCCACATGTTCAGTTTGGTAGTTTTGACATTAAAATTTTCCCTATTGGGTTTTCCAACCGATATTATTTCAGTTTCGTAAATTTGATACCAATTGGGAAATATATTTATGTCTATAATTGTCTGATATGTAAAAGCCGAAAAAGAATTGATGTAAACTGACAAAACTGAACAAGTGATTTCAGGCATAGTCTGTGTTGCATCCATTGTGTATTTGTTAGTATTATTCTATAGGCACAATTAGGCACATGTTTGGTTTTGTAGCTGCACAAATAGTTACATGTAATTAATTGTTAAAAACTTTTCATTCTTAGCTTAACTTATTGCCATCACTGTAGCTTATAGCAAGCTGCTTTTATATTTAGAGTAATTAATTTTAAATTATCCCTGGCCCTTCCTTAGGATTAAATTATTAAAAGCTCAAAGACTTGAAAACTAATATAATAATGAAAGCAAAAACGTTACGTCGTCGTCCTTACGATTTTTTTTTGGGTGTGCCCCAGGGTACAGTTATTGGACCCATTCAATTAGTTATATTCGAAATCAACTAGATTAGGAACAGTTTTAATTTGATAAAAGTTTTCATGTTCCGTCCTTGTAATGTAATATCTGTGTAAATACTCCTGCGCTATTAATCTGCTTATCACAACCGCATTTGTGTGTGTTGGTGCTAAACGCTTGGGTCATACTTGTACTCATCGTCGTGTTTGGGTGAGTCGTTGAACTTTGGTATTGAGTTAATTAATTTGCAGGACTTATGTATTTATTTTTAAATCTATTTTAAACTATTTTAATACACTACTGTTTGATTTGTAAATAGATTTAATACTGGTGTGTTGGAAAAATTAATAACTATGTTCGTTAACTAACTCAGACGTTTAAAATACTAGCTAACACTATATTGTAACAGTTGCTGTGTTTGGTCCTAACATGAATAACTTACCTGTTATTATCTAAAGTCTGCTAGTTATATTCGGAGTTTCGGTCCATCCAGGCTCACCAAATGGGGGAATCGTAAAATAGGATTTATTTAGGACTAAAGTAATAGTGGTTATTGTGTCTACTTACAAGAATAGAATATTATAGTGTTACGTTTATATTAGTCATTGTTTAATTCTAATGACTACGTTTTTTACACGAAGCATTTCCTCGACCTTCCTTTATTGGCTTCAAATGATGACATCAGCCGTGTATGATGCACGTTCTTTGTTTTGGTATTCACGCACAATTGACCAATTGATTTGATATCGCGCCAATTATGTTGGGTTATTGAGACGTATGGTTCCAACACAATTTTCATAGGTGCTAAGTAGGACCTTGGACTTCGTTCTAAATTGTAATAACAGCGAACTCGTACAAGCGTACATTATATTATTATTTATTGCTATTTCTGCCTTGTCCTTGCACATAGCTATTTGCACAAGTGAATGAATGCATGTGATGTCTGCAGTAAGTTATATCGCGTTTGTTCGATCTATGTCTTCAAAATTCTTTGTAGCTTTTTCTGTAATATCTTCAGTTGCCTTAAGTAAAGAAAAGAAATCCTCTTTACAATACCTTAATGTTATATTATTAAAAGTTAAATAAGAATTGCAAAATGCGTTACTACAGACATCAAGCAAGAACGTCGACTCCCAGCGCACAAATATTGACACGACAGTCATCGGGTAAAACCCAAATCTTTGCGCCTATCCTAGGCCGCATTCACACCTTCGCAATGTGATGCAGTATAACAAGAAGAAAGCTGTATATAGCCCGCGTTTAATGATGCTACCAACTGATTTAAATGTTACTCGTAATATTGATTAATCAAATGGTTCATATTCTACGGTGTGGCTAATGACTTCCACATAATGGTGCTGGATGACAAGGCCCATTCTTCATTGGAACCTAGGACAGTGACCTTTTGCAGGTAGCTCTTACCCTGAAGAATTACAACAGTATCTCGGGAACCAGATTCTACCGGACAGAGTCCAGCTACACCCCCTCGATTTTTCCACCGGACATATTTTATTTACAAAAATGTTAATGTAAGTTTAAAACTGTTATAATTTGACCTGGTGTGATGAAAAGAGGGTGGTATATGTGCTTACTTCGAGAAATCTAGATCTATCAAGACCATCTACATTTTCTTTGTAATCTTGTCCTGTCTGTGTCCGTGTCGTCCGATTCAAAATATTGTTGTGTTGCATGTTTACGTAGAGTGCACTTTAATTTTCCTCGCTTTGCTTTAGTAGTTTACACGTTTACAGTAAGTATTTCAAATGTATCCTTATTGTTGTGCAGCATTATGGTGATTTTACACTTGACCTTCAGCTTCACTTCTTATTTGTGAGTCATCAACTGTCGTAGCCGTGTCTAACTCAAATGTGTTAGACACTATTCAGTGATAGATGCATTTCTGAATCTGTCTGTTTCACTTTACAAGTCAGTAGTTTTCCGAGAAGTCCCTAGACGCTTCCTGGATATATCATTTTTAGTGTTAAAGTGAAGTGTCCCAAAGCGCAGAGTGCTTTCAGGGACAACGGTAGCGAAGCGTCGACTCGCGCCGCCGAGGAGTTCGGCTGTGGAGTGCCCGACGGGGGCATCAACCCCAGCGGCAATGGCAAACCGCCCGGCAACCATTGCTCGTGAGTAACGGACGAATCATCGACTCATCACACACTGCATTCGATGCACACTAAATTGACATCAACTTTCGAATGTTGTAGAGACTTAGGTCATTTAGGATTAAAAATGAACCTACGTTTAGCGCTTAGCCTAGCTTCTGCTCGCTTCGCGCTACTATAATATCTACATTTGATATCGCCTTGCTAAATATGATAATACTTAACCATGAAACAAAGGTGAAAATGTATTTCAAATTAAATAGAAATAGGTTAAATTAGCCAATTTAATTTAAGGTCGGATCGATTTCATGTCGTTATAACATGTAATTATGGTTTGCCACTTCTCGAGCTTCGTCAAAAGGTCATGGTCCAACAGCCACATGTTCAATCGTCGGGATTTCCTGCACGACCTCCACTAACATGCATAAAAGCATGGTATGCACTAATTTCTTATCACCTAACTTGACTCTTGTCTATCGGTCAACAACGTAATTTGTTATCTTTAAGGGCCTCTTCATTTCTACTTGACTTTCCTTTCAAGCATACGATTATGTTTACAACTTTGGCATGCTTCATGTTATAATAGTTGTATTAATACGTCTAGAAGTAAAATAAAAATACCGGTTCGGTGATGTATCAACTTCAATTATTTTTATAATATACTAGCTGACTCGACAGACGTTGTCCTGTCAAAAGCCATTGCGTAACTATAGCAACCGTAGTAAGTTGATGCTAACTTGTCAATTTATAGTAAAAATTATCAGTATATATATAATTTGCAATAAATTAAAATTGCGACTATAATTTGAGATTTAAACTATCCTATCTCTCAAGTTGGATCGAACTGCACATGGTGTGCGAATTTTATTATAATCGGTTAAGTGGTTTAGGAGTCCATTGAGGACAAACATTGTGACACGAGATTTATATATATTAAGATATATACTATAATTTATAGCATATCTGTTACCATCACGTTTATAGATGCTCTACCCACACATGGTAATCTGCATATTCATTTTTCGCGAATGACTGAACATAATATTCGATTTACCGTTGCATGCTGAATGCTGATTAAGAATTTTTAAATAAGATTAATTTTTTTTTTGCCGTAATATGTATTATTTTTGCTATGAAAATTGATACAGGTAACATGTTTCCTCCTTGTCAACTTGTTGAACCGGTAAATACCAGTTTATCTGATCGAAAGTGGTTATCCCTGCCACTTACAGACGCAGACTAAGTACCGTGGGTAGAGAAGTCTCGATGAAATGTTGATTCACTTTAGTGTTATGACGTCGCAAATAATTATTTTATGAATGAATCAGACGAAAAAATCTTGGTAACCTCCATTCGGCGCTTATTGAAGGTTAATTCTCACGTTGTACGAAGTAACTAAAACCTGTAATAAATACATACATTAGTACTAAAGATATTAAACTTTGTTCTTATCTTAAAAAAACACTATTGTTATTATGTAAGACCGTAATTCATGTCAGCAGAGTAAATTCTAGTTTTACTTTCAAGTACCACATAAAATATAATTATGTCTTTGCATCTACTTGGTCTATGAATGCTCTTCTTGGTTTGGCACGGCCTCTTTTCTTCCATCAATCATGATCTTTAATTCATTTATTGTATCGTACTAGGTGGTTAAACATCCAACCACCTCAATTTTTTCAAGTCCTTAATACCACCCCCTAGTAGCAGCTGTCGTAAGAGCCGACAAAGGTACTTGATGGTGTAGCAGATCTGCAACACTATAACAATCAGAGAAGGAAAACACGGAACCAACCAAGAACCCGCCAACACGCACTGGACCAGAGCGCGGCGGAGTATGGTCCAAACCCCCCCCATCCTTGAGTACCTACCACAAAATTTCGGAGAATAGGTATACGTGGAGGAAGATAGGGGCGGGGGTAGCATTGCCCAGCACTGGGACACAATAAGCTTAGAAAAAAAAATAGTCATCAACAGTTTGATAACCTGAACTCATATTTAGAAATTATTTAGATCTACAGTGTACATTTTCTTACTATGAAGCTCAGTGGAGATTAAAATTGAGTTTGTAAATTGTTCTAGTTAGGTAATTGAGATTGTAATGAAATTACTTTCTTAAAGTTAAGAAAGAGACATAACTAAGAAATGAGACCTCAAACCTTCAATTTCCAGTATAATAATGGGCGGTGTGATGAATAACCCATCCCTAACGTTCAACGATGGGGTCCGGTCTATAGACTACGTGCTCGTATGGGACAAGAACAAGGAGGAAACGGGCAAGCCTGAGGCCAAGGCCGAGGCCATCCGGCGCCGGGAGATCTTCGAGGCCAACCTGGAGGCCGAGGGGCTGCAGCTGGAGAGGGAGGACCCTGAACATCTGTATGGACTGAATTTTGTTAAGGTAAGTCTCTAAAAATGTGGGCTATGACCATTTAAACTTCATATTTTAGAGTTCCGCACCTCAAGAAGAGAAACAGATTATTGGTTGGTAGTGTAAAAGTTTTTTAAAATTTCAGATACATACTCCTTTAACGGTTTTAAGAGACTACAGCGAGATATTAAAACTTCGAATGCCGATGAAGGTAAGTCTAAGTCCTAAACCACTAAAACAAACTAGGCACTAATAGGACCCCCTGCGAAACTCGTGTTATGGCTTCATTAAATGGTTCTATAGTTTCCCGAGGGCTTACGCTTAATTAGATATCTAAAGTCCTTGTCGATGATATTGGAGCTTTTACTTGGGCATGTCTGTCTGTGCCAAATTATTAGTAAGGGTTGAGACCTCCCTTGAGACTTTGAGAGTAATTATTTTTGTAGTTTACGTATAAATAGAATTATTACTCGTATAATTCATATTGCTGAAGTTATATATTGCTCAAGTATTTTAATTTGGCAATGTGTTTTGTATTAAATTGGGTTTCGACCATTGAACCAATCAGGCCGAATTGCAACGGCTGATCTACTCTACTTTATAACAGCCATTGTAGCTTGGCCTATGCAAGTAAAGGTTCCACGTCATGAAAATTATTTAAACATGGGTGTGTGTATTTGATATCACTTATACTTATCGAAAAATCTCGTCTTGCCAAAGGATATTTTTTGTGTTAAACATTGTTGGGTATCATATTCATATTTATATACTATGAAGGAATAAAGGCCCACTCCCCATTCGGCCCTGCACTGTAGAAGTACCCACTACAATAAAATAGATTCACTTTTAGACTTACCACATAAGTCATTCGATATCACAGACTCACTTCTACAATGTGTAAATGCGGGAGCATTTCAGAAGGTTGCCTACCGTACATGTTCACTATTGTGTTGTACGTTGCACAGTAACAACGTGGTGTGTTCGTAGGAATGCAGTAAATTAAGAAAAAGTGGTCGGACGAATGCCATACTGAATGCCGCCATGTATATGTCTAAGGTAATGCACCGGTGCGGTGAGAAGGCGCATGGCTCGCTTGGCTAAGCTAACATGCAGTAGCAGACGCGTTTTGTAACTTCTGATGTGGCTATCTCTTTTTGTCTCTATCTGATTTGTTCCCATACATATTCTCTGTAGGAGCCTGAAGAAATAAGCCTAAACATATCCTACATCGTATAGAGAAAGAAGGAGAGAATTGCCTCTAATAAGTTAGTTGCAAATCAGTAAAAACGCATTACAAGTAAAATATTAACTAAGGCACAGGTTGTTCTTGTCCCGAAACAGCTGAACATCATTCTGAATCTTCCCTTAACATTTACCTTCCTTTCCTAATAAGTAGAGACAGAAAAAGATAGCCAATATAAAAAGTTACGAATTTTACGTGAAACTTGTTCGTAGACGTCGCTTTAACATGGGGTCAGCTAGTGTTGTGAAACTTCAACTATAGATGTCGTTGTATCGATGTTATTTTTTACAAAATTTCTGCTAATTTTTACGTGCCGAATAATTAAATGAGTCGCTAGGCTTGCAAAAATATATCTGGTATTCTGAAACGTTCGATATACTAATCTGTTCCAAAAAAAAAAAAAAATGTAATTAATATGGACCGCATATATGGACCAAAACGAGCCAACTCATTCAAAATTTTCATATGGGACGTTTCTGAGACCATATTTTTATGTGTTGTCATGACTTAATGATTGCAAACTAAATTGTTTAATTTAAATGTGAAAAGAAATTTAAAATCCTAATGTCAATGTTATTAATAGTGCTGCATTGTTATTCACTCATATGGTACTGTAACATAACCCTTTCAAATTTATAATGTTTCATAATAGATACTTTTAAATTTAGTTTCCTTGTGTTATTAACAAATGCGGTGCTTGGGCCCAGCATTACTAATACCCTCAACCCTCATGGAATTTCATTATTTTTTTTATAATTCCTTATAAAAAATGTATGTTTTTTAATAGTATTTTAATCGTTAATTTTAGATTATACTCGTATTACATAGAGTACATAGAGTATATTATTGATGTTGTTAAAGTATACTTTAGTGAGTTTAAATTCCACTCTACTTTAAATATCGACTTTTATATATTAAAACCTAATTAAGTAAGTATGAAATGCAACACATGGTAATTCTGCATGTATTTTGTTCTTTATATTTTCTAATTACCCAGTACATCGAAACTTACAATCATCAACTTAAAATGTAAATTTTTGATCAGCATGGATCTTGGCTGGTCAATGATCACTATACCTATATATACTTAGGTCTACGTCATACAAGACGTTAGGTCTACACTCTACATACACTATCATAAATGTGTCTAATCCTCATGAAAACTACATTAAAGCTTGAGCGTTACAAATAAATCTCAACAGTTTAAGGTATTACAAATCTGGGATTGTCATTAGCTTCAAGTACCTATCACTTCTACAGCATCATGTAAAGTTGTCCTTCTCGACCCTAATACAATTTGGCTACACAATCAAGCACTTTTAGCTATGGGTATACAAGGTAGCACCAAAATAAGATTGTGATAACTGGGGTAGATGAAAGAATACACCATTACACCGGAATCTGACCGAGCCCGAACAGACTGTCAACATGTAGTATCACGGTCACCAGGTTTTCCAAAGACACGACGCATGATCCGTATGAAACAAGTTGCGAATGCGACGTGTATTCGAAATTTGTTTGAAATCATACAAAAGGCCCACATCTTGTTTGTTTTGAGTGTGTTGGAGTGTCAGAAAGATTTATTGTATATCTGTGATAGGTACTTACCAATTGAATACGCAACGCATTTTACAACATGCTTCATACCACAGCATGTTAACAAAACAGCTTATGTTGGCGACAAAATGGGAGCCACATTATTCAGTACTATGGCAATCCTAGACGTATCCAGAAAGTATTAGTTACTAGAGTGTACCCGCAGTTTTCAGCGCTAAAAGATGTGCACGAGAAGACCAACAGCCTGATGGACCAGATGGACGCGTGTTGGAACCGCTTCATGGCCAAGATACGAGTAGACCAGGTCCTCTTCCCAGAGAGGAAGCACCGACTGACTGCTATTTATTCCAAAGATAAGGAATATTTGTAAGTATTATGCGTTTTTGAAGAATGATGGAGTTTTTGGTTGAATTGTATTTTTTTTGCTGAATCTTTGTAAGGATCGGGCGAGTACCTAACTATTTAAAATGGTACCGAATCCATGGTGGTGGTCCATGGTTTAAAATGGTACAATGTTATGAACTCAGTGGTGCACGATCGACACTATTGGGTGGACGCACGCGTCAATGTGACTAAAGTTCGGATTACCATCTCTAATTTCTTATATAATATAATTTCTTTCTTATATAATTATCTCCACGTTGATTCGATTTTGTTACCAAAGATAAATATTTCGTTTGACCAAACCAGCCGAAATAGTTGATATGGTACATTTCTTATAAGTCCATCCATAAATCATTTCTTGAATCTGTAGATAGAGATCAGAAACATAAAGTATTGTTCAAATAACTTCTGTACTGCTTTAGCTACTGCACATCTCCCAAAGTAAGCAGCACCCTTACTTTCCTTTTACTTATAAATAAAGGCCTAGAGCTAAGCTATTGTACTTAACGGATTGCTCGTCTCAAGTCAATAAATGTTTAAATACAAACCGCTAGATTCGACACGGCCGCGGAGTGTTTCTGGACGCCGTCGATCCGGTCCCGCATCGTGCAGTTCATCCTGGACCGCAAGAAGTTCAGCACGTCCGTGGCCGATGACTTCGCGTTCGGGATGACGCGGCTCATCTCCGACGGCACTTACAGCGCCGCCTACCCGCTACACGACGTGAGTATCAGAGTGAAACAGAATGATAGAGAGTGTGGGAGAAAACAGTAGTTTTTGATACAGAATCATAATAAATACCAAGCCGAAAAGGGCTCATAGTACTCATCATTATAAACAACTCTTAATATGGTACCAACTCGGAATTCGCGACAAAGTAATCAGGTGTTACATACATTTTGTCGAGTGTCATTGACATTTTCCCATGGAACAGCTGATAATTTTTTTGCGAATTCTGAGTTTGCACGGCATTACTCTGCTGTTGATTTCTGATTGTACTAAGAACAAGAAGAGAAATGATATATAAAGAGGAATGAGACGGAGATTTTAATCCATACATTACAAAATTGAGGAGGACATAAGTTAATTGACGGATTTTGTTTTGTTTCAGGGTGATCTCAAAACCCCCGGCTCAATGAGGCATTTACTGTACACGGAGTGGGCGGCCGTGTCCAAGTGTATCAAGTACCAGCCGCTCGATTACGTTAAGGATTATTTTGGTGTTAAGATAGGTATACTATCTTTTGTAAATCTCATATTTTTCGACGCTTTTAATATTTTTTTCACAATATCCTTGTACAAAGTCTTCTTTCACAGTACCTACGTTATGGTTTCAGGCTATCAATGTCGCCGAACCTAATTATGATAAACTAATATTCTTGTCTTATCTTTTCCTATTGCGGTTTAACTAAAGCTCCGTTTCTTATACTGTAATTTATTCTGCCAATCTATGTTTAAACTTTACATCTTTAATATCCTTTTCACGTTTCCTACCATACATTTATCAGGACACCAAACTTTGCAGGTTTATACTTCGCATGGCTCGGCTTCTACACGCACATGTTGATCCCAGCTTCGATCGTCGGACTGATTTGCTTCATCTATTCTGTCGCCACAATTTACCAGTACCCGCCTAGGTGAGGTTATAAGTAATAAAGCAAACAAAATTAATGGATAGATAAGCTTGTGTTTGACCACTATCTCGCCTGATCAGCAATGATGCGGTTTACGATAGGGTAGGTGCGTATGTCTGAAATAAATCGATTTATTCGTGATTTGAAGACTCCAAATTTAGTGTAAGTATTTTGAATTCTGTTTTTTTTTTACAAAATCAATTCACCTCGTTTATTTATAGCTAAAATTATTCTATTTATGTTTTATATTTTCTACGGTGTCTTAGTTATTTTTTTCTAAGCTACACTGGTAGCCCTAAAAGATCTGCTTTTACTTTCATTTCAATTTGTGCGAAAAGGAGTTTGAAACCCTTAGCAATGCTTTTTGTATAATTAACCTTTTGACCGCCACAGCATTAATGAAGCGACAGCTTCTTCACGCCACAGAAAACTGTCTAAAAGTGAATATAGGTTGTATTCCCATTATAGTAAGATTTAATTTTGATTTGATTGTTGGTCAAGTATTACTGACTTTGGCGTGTGAGTCACTCCGTTGTCTGTCACGTCTAGATGACTGGCGTTCAAAGGATTAAACAGAATTATATCTACTTTTTCGGTCCAAACCTTAATAATTTTCTCTCCATTCCCGTGGTCCAGCGACGAGATCTGCAGCTACAACAGCACTATAAAGATGTGTCCGCTGTGCGACTACCACTGCGACTACTGGGACCTCAACGCGACCTGCATGCAGTCGCGGATCACTTACCTCTTCGACAACCCCACCACGCTGTTCTTCGCCGTTTTCATGAGCTTCTGGGGTGAGTCCACTAAACACTCGCGAACATTATCATAACGGAGGACTTTTTTCTTCATTCTCCACTTTTAATCCATCCACTGCTGGGAAACAGGTCTACCCTCGAAGGGTGATTATGCCATTTTCCACTTTATTCCTTAGTCATTTTAATTAAAGAATAGAAGTCAGTTTAAATTCGAAATTAAACTTATGGAAACTAATATAAACCACAAACCGTTCTATTTGTAAATTCTAAAGAACACTTATTTAATTATTTACATATATTTCCGGTATATAAAAGTAACCAATCTGAGACACTATTGCCAAAGAATACCAACAAGGGCAAAACTATATAGTCAACATAATGCATTTTGTGTCATTCCTTTTCTCTTCTATGCTCTCACCTTGTTGGCTTGATCTACTTTGAACTCGCTCTGTTCTCCCAGCGGCGTGTTTCCTGGAGCTGTGGAAGCGGTACTCGTCGGAGATGACGCACCGCTGGGACCTCACCGGGTTCGACGTGTACGAGGAGCATCCGCGGCCGCAGTACTTAGCGAGACTGGCGCACGTCAAACGGACACAGGTATCATATAATATTATATAGAGTTGATTAGCTCGTGTAGATATGTGCCTAATTTGACGGAATATCTGAAACAAGTAGTAGGTATATAAGTCAAAATGTTTCCTTCAATTTATTTTATTTTTTCTTCTTTTTTTAAATTTCAAATAAATAATTAAGATTATCCATATTTCTTCAAAATCTTAATTTAGACTTTCACCAGACTTCTGCATAATATCTTTCATGCTCTTTCTTCTTCAACAGAAAAATCTAGTTTAACACCATAGACCTACAAACTACTGTGCTGGCTTAAATTTATCGTCTATGCAATATGCATATTTCATTCTGTTGCTTAAATAAATTGATGTATAAAACAAACATTACTTTTGTCAAAAATCAGTTTTTCAAAAGAACGTCTTCGAAATATTGTCCTGTTTTGTTCAACGTTGGAGTTGTCTTTTACGATACGTAAAAGACAACTCCAACGTTGTTTTTGTTTGAGGTTTGTTTTCGTTTGTATGTTTTTATTTGAGGGGTTCCTAACGAGTCACGCCAAATATGTCACACTTTTACTCGTTTTATTTTATGTACCAAAAATAAGTTTTCTTTATTTCTGTATTCTGTAAGTAACGGCCGACTCAACAAAACATTCGTCCCCCCCAGCTGAACGTGGTGACGGGCGAGCGCGAGCCCATGGTCCCGTTCTGGCGCATGCGGCTGCCGGCCACGCTCATGTCCTTCAGCGTGGTGGCGCTGCTGGTGGTGCTGGCGCTGGCCACGGTGCTGGGCGTCGTGCTGTACCGCATGTCGCTGCTGGGCGCCGCCATCCTGCGACAGAAGGACAACCATCTCATCACCTACAGCCCGATCATGTTCACCACGGCTACGGCGGCCTGCATCAATCTGGTGTTCATCTGTATATTCAACTATGTGAGTATGACGGTGGCATTTATTAGTAAAGGTTGTATACTCGTGTTCTTAGTTGAGGCTAATCTGTGTCACTCTCTGTGCTCTCGATCACCGCTCACAGCTCGCTTCACCCACGACAGTAAACACACCCCTCGTATTTGACATTTTGTCGCATTTATCTACCTGGTGCCTAGAGCGATAGCTCCTCTCGCTCTACCCTAAGGCCGCTCGGTCTATTCTATCAAGGATGTACAAAAATATGAATACAGCTGTGTCTCCCCTCAGATCTACCAGTACCTCGCCGAGTGGCTGACAGAGAAGGAGCTGCTCCGCACGCAGACCGAGTTCGACGACTCGCTGACCCTCAAGATATACTTGCTGCAGTTCGTCAACTACTACGCGTCGATATTCTACATCGCATTCTTCAAGGGCAAGTTTGTGGGGCGTCCGGGGGACTTTGTTCGGCTGTTCGGACACCGCCAGGAGGAGGTACGGATTCTTACTATAAGCTATCAAAAAAGTATATGTTGTATTTATGACTAAGTTGCTCTCGTCTCTGTCTTTCTAACCATGGCCAAATGCGTAAAAATACTCAAATGCTTAGGTAAGTTCACGACCGCGGGTTGGCTTCACTTGAGGGTAGGATAGAACATTTGCATTCTGCAGAGCGCGCTGTAATACAATTTTGAGAATTCGTGACAATACTACCTACCTAAGTAACAAAGAAACCCGACGAAATAATGATCACAGCTCGTATGCTCACGATTAGGTTATTGCTTAGGCTGTGCTTCCTATAATGTCGAGGGTAGCGTACTCGTATATAAATGTGTGTAATTCCAGTGTGCGCCGGGCGGCTGCCTGCTGGAGCTGTCCATCCAGCTGGCCATCATCATGGTGGGCAAGCAGTTCATCAACACCGTCGTGGAGATGCTCATGCCGTACCTGCTGAGCTGGTGGTACATCCTACGGACCATCGGGAGGAAGAAGAAGTGAGTCTACCACAAATATCTCTTTCTCCATAAATGCCTTGGTGCCATAAACTAAACCCAAACTTGGTGGGCGTGGTGGAATGCGGCCTATTTACCTTTCGAGGGTAGATCATATCCTAATCGATCTTGAGCGGATGTTCTGATCGGTCCGCTCAAAGACTCCGCTTAAGATCAGTATTTTGGTGTACATCACCTGTAGTCTAAGTAATTCGACATTGTGTCTATAGATGTGAAGTCGTTGCTCCTACCTTTCTTGCTTCTGACGTTCTTTTAAAATGGTATTTATGTTTCAGGATAAAAAGCCCGATGCAATGGGTCAAAGACTTCAAGCTAGTCGACTTCGGCAACATGGGATTGTTCCCCGAATATTTGGAAATGGGTGAGCAAATCTTTCTCGCATTTCCTACACTTATCGGGCACATTTCATTGTACATATAAATTGAATCGCGATACATTACAAACATAACTAAATCCATCAACTCTGAAATTGTTTCTGCCTTTTTCCTTTCCTGCCTCAAGTTCGACTAAAGTATTCAAATCAATACATCAATAATGGGCCCAAGTTTGAAGGCATGTTAAGACAGATCTAAACCAACTAAAAATATATCTGTCTTTATCATCGCAAGCCATTAGACAAGGATGCCAATAGTTTTAGAAAATTTAGATCTGTCTTAAAAAGCCTTCAAACTTGGGCCTATTATCGGCAGTATTCAAATAACCACCGTACTAAGATCAAAGCGCCTTCTCAATCCTGCAACATTTAGATATAGATGGATACTTTTGTTGTAGTGGTAGGGCTCTTTTGCAGAGCCCGCCTGGGGAAGTACCACACCTTTGCCAGTTATTCCACCGCCAAGCAGTAATGTGCAAACATTACTGTGTTCCGGTTGGAAGGGCATTGTTTCCAGTGAAATTACAGGGCAAATGGGAGATTAAACAACTTATATCTCAGGGTGACGAGCGCAGTGCTGTGCCGCGCCGGGTCTTGAATTCTGCGAGTTCAAAATTCTGGGTGGTGCAGACCTGTTATGGGCAAACGTGACGTTTAACATCAGGCGAGCGATTTGCTCGTCTCGTCACTCAATTACATAAAAAAAAAAAAAAAAACTATTCTCTCGGCGTATCTCTCTCTACGTTGTCCATTTATCATGATTTTAAAATATATCACAATCTCAAGACCTGTTCCTATTCCCAGTTCTCCAGTACGGATTCGTGACGATATTCGTGGCGGCCTTCCCTCTGGCGCCGCTGTTCGCGCTCATCAACAACGTGCTGGAGATGCGGCTGGACGCCAAGAAGTTCCTGATGTGCTACCGGCGCCCCGTGCCGCAGCGGGTCAACGACATCGGCGTCTGGTACCGGATACTCGACTCCATCGGGAAACTGAGCATCATTACCAACGTGAGTACTACTTCGGTACTGGGAAGAATGACCGCGGTGAACGCTAATAAGACTTTTACTTATTTGGCAATGAGCTGACCGCAGTACATCATATCCAATTAGCCTGGTATAGCTACGCTACTCGCTCTATCTGGTTCCCTAACTTGGATTAGGTCAGACCGAGACATATGAGGCGCTCATCAGCATGCGCGGTCAGTTTGAAGTTTTGAATTAAATTGTTTCAGAACAACTGTGAATGTCCTTGTTGGCTATAGTTTCTATAAAATGTACGAAAAAGTCGAGGAGATTTCATCTTATATTGTCACTTTTCTCCAACCCCATTTTAAGATAGCTTTTAAATTACAGGGTTTCATAATAGCGTTCACGTCAGAGTTCATCCCGCGACTGGTGTACCAATTCGCCCACGACGGCACCCTGCGAGGCTACGTGAACCACACCATGGCGGACTTCAACATCACCATACTGGAGCATCGGCCGCTCAAGAGCACCTACGACCAGCAGATGTGCAGGTAAAGGATACTGGACTTTGTGGGCTCGTGTTAAGGATCACATTCGATTAGCATTAGGTCGCTCACTATTGCGACCTGGATGGTTATTATTACCTCTATTAAAACGGAGCGTGAGAAGTTAGGGACTACAGCGATTATGTACCTTATCTGCACTCAATAGAGTTCAAATAGCACTAATTGAAGAACAACGTCTTTTATAATTGTAAAATTTCAATAGTAACGTGTTTATTTGTTCTGCAGTTACCCCGGGTACTGGTACTACAAGGAAGGCGACAACTACGAGCATAGTAACTGGTACTGGCATATCATCGGAGCGAGGCTGGCGTTCGTGGTCGTGTTCGAGGTTCGTTCTTTTGCGGATTCTTTGCGTTCATACTACGTACTTTTATTAAAAAAAATTAGATACAAAAAAAGCTATTTATTTGAAAAAAAAAAATGCTGTGTCAAAAAAGATCAATTCTAAGGCTGCCTGGCCACTGGAGCATAGAAGTGAAGAGTGCAAGCGGTGTTTTTATGCAATTCTATCATTTTTCTTCACGCCAAATAATTCCCAACGAGTAACAGTGGGACTCGTTGAAAAACAGGCAGCCTAATTGTATCATGGAGATCGTCCGTTATTTTGCAAAATATCTCTACGTGTAACAAACTCAATTTGAATCCAGAACGTGGTGGCGCTGGTCATGATAATAGTGAAGTGGGCCATCCCGGACATGTCCGGCGAGCTGCGCGACCGCATCCGGCGCGAGGCATACGTCATCAACACCTTCATCCTGGAGGAGACGCGCGCGCGCTCGCGGGCCACGCCCACGCCGCAGCCGCAAGGTCAAGGTCAAGGGCACGGCCGGCTGGCACCGACCTGGGGCCGGGGTCAGGGCCAGGGCCACTCCACGCCCATTTAGTGTAGCGGCGCCGGTACGCAGCACGATGCTTCTATCTTTTTTGTTTTGTTTTTTACTAACAGCGTCTGCGGTCACTGGTCTTTTGTTTTGTTTGATGGTGTGATAGGGGTTCTTAAAAGTCTAGTTTGAAGAAATGTGGCGGTGGGAATGTAGTGATGTCCTATGTCTGGGTACGTAGAGTCGTATTTCGTGAATCAAAAATACAAAAATCGCGTTCAATTCGAGTGACTTCGTTATTCGGTCATTCTAGTTTTTTTGGGATTGTACTTTCCGAATCTTAATATAGTAGAGTGCTAACTGCTAAAGTTATTTAAGCCCTATTATGACGCTATATGTGTTTACTTGAATTCGAAACATTTAATAAATTTAGACCAGTGACCGACAGACGTTCTGAAGACTGTGTTTTCTGTGTTTGATACTTTGACCAGTAAGTCGAATGCTGAGAGTTAAACAATTAACATATTGTGACGTCTTGAAAATGAAAAAACACTGGAAATAGTTTGTCAGTGCAAGTATTATGTGAATTCTGTAAAATGTAGTTTTTTTGTGGTGCTTTTTGGAAATTGAAATTTGGCTTTCATAATAACTCCCCGCTTGTAAGAAACTGAAAGATTTGGTTTCTTCGAAGATTTCCTAAAATATTTCCTTATGTGTTACCATATCATATCCCAGTAGAGGGGTTATAGCGGCTTGATAAATGCTAGCTATTATTTGAGGGATAAGTATGTATCATACACGTATTATGCAGTCTTGATAAGGTTTTGCAAATACTGATTTATGTAGTTTTGACCAAAAATTGAAATTTGATCTCTATTGTTTCGACATAAAAGTGTTTTTGCAAAACCCGTACATCTCTGAAAAACGTGGTATAACATTAAAATGGTCGCTTTGAAGACTTCATCACAGACAGTAAGTAAATTGGCAGTTTTGGCCAAAAGGGTTTTTTAAACTCTGTTCGGATATGAATTGACACCTCTAAAACCTTTTTGGGCTGTAGAAGATTTATAGAAAGTTAATAATACCCAAAGAAGGAAAGTCTTTTTTGTATAATAAAAAAAAAAAAAACTTAAACTTATAGATTAAGTTCAGTGCCATTTCAATGATACGCCACGTTTAGTAAAGGTGTTCTAAGTTATTTCCTACTAAGGCGAGCTTCCATTGACAAGTAATATACCCGTAGAGTAAGTGAGCAGGTTCTCCGACCGGTCATGTAAGTCCTCAGAGTTGTTCGCTAACCGCATGACTTTTGCAGTTCTATACAACATTAACACAATTAACTCGGTTTGAATGGGATTTCTAACAAAACTGATTTATATTTTACAGCTCTTGTAACAACATTTTGAATAGCACAATTTTGAGTAGTAACAAATAGTTGGTACAAAATGCACAACACATACAACATAACATAAAGGCTATACTCACAAAATTGTTGTTTGGTGTTAATTCTGTGCACAATGTTCTCATTTTAAACTAAACTATTAATAATAACTATGAAGTTTTTTTGCGAGCTTCTTTTTTTCACAATAAAATGGAAAGAGACCGAGATAGTTATCGCGCTGTCTAGTTCAAGAAATGGTTCACAGAATTGACACCCCGTCACGTTTTTCGCGTTATTTTTTTATTAAGCAATACAACTATAATAACGCTTGGTAGTTAGGCGCAAGTGTAATACATACTTTAACAATTACGTAAACGGCTAAATATACATTTCAGCGGAACTGGTGTCAGTTGCCACCGTTCTCGCTTCTTGCGACACTTACTAAACAATGTTACCGAGAACTTGATAAAATACGAGTATGTTATTGCAACCGCGGCCATTGCAACATGGCCCAAACGGCGAGAGGTGTTTACTGTTTACCTACAAAGTAATTTACGCGATAAGTCTCGCCGGATATTAAAAAGATATGTAAAAGCGTTTTTTTTAAATCTTGGTGGCAAACAATAGGCTTATCAGACGTTTGTGAAGAAAAGTATGAGCGTAAGCTTCAAGCACTGACACGTCATCGCCGTGACGCATTACATGCTTTGATACGTATTTAGGCCGCTTTTGCTGTGGTAAATTCATAGTTTTTACGTTTCAAGTCATACATTAGTTGAAAGCTTGAATCATTACTTAAATTACACAATTATAGTGAATGTATTTTGCATTTGTGGTCAGATTTTTGTGGTTTTAATTGTCTGAATAGACGGTAAGTAGCTTGGAACGTTGAGTTCGTCACTAATAAGACGATTACACAATAAACACATACATAGAAATGTCTGGATTCCATTACGTATGCCGTATAAACTTGCTTGGAATTGCCATTATGTCATGTCTTGGAGAACTCTTAACACGAACGTAGCAACGATAAAAGTGCTTACACTACTTACGTAGGTAGTTTTCTGCGTTTTGCAAGAGTTAGATGACTTACTTACTGAAAAGGCAAGATAGGTTTATGTGAATTTATTTAATTCAAGATTTTGTTAAATAATTGAATAAGATTGTGGACAAACCATAGCATATCTTATGTTAGAAAAACTACCATTCTTTAAAGTGCTTTACGTAGGGGTAGAGATTTGTAGCCAAGCATCTTCGTCGGTGCTTCATACACAATTACACAAGTTAATGTTGTTTTTTGGGTGCTTGGTGGTTTGGTAGTCCATGATTTCTGATCAAAGAGACTTGTCTGTGAGCAGTATGTGATTTGTCATGGTTTTCATATTGTAAATGTCTGGTTGGCTTAGGAAAAGTCATCATTCATTATGTACAAAAATGCAAAACAAAAATCGACAATCGCTAGACGCAAATGGCAGATGATCATATTATTATCCTATTTAGTATTAAAGTATCATTCTATTTAAATTATTTTACTTGTTACTCTGCTATAACATTATCTCACTGGCACAGGTAACCCAACGGAGCCGAACTGGAACCACATCGCGTCCCTCTCGGGCTCCGACTTCGACCTGGCGGCGCACGGCGACCACCAGGACCTCAGCGACATCGCCAAACATGTCGTCGTGGGCTTACCGGCCGCGGCCGGACAACCGGACCCTGCACACGTGTGAAGTTACGAGTAAAACGAGGGTAGGGTAAGAAACAAGTCAAGGAAGGGTGGGTAGGGTATGAACCATAAAATACCCCTGTAGATACTTACAAAATGCGAAGATGGAACAAGATAACACAAAATACTCCTGCAGGTACCAACAAGATGAAATAAGATAGAAGATCACGATTTTTGTTACCATTAAAATATCAAAGTGCGAACCGAGCAAAAATATGTCATGGGGACGGAGCGGGACGTCCGCGTCGGTGCGGGGCGTATCATCTTCTAGAATAAGACTAAGACTCAACAAAGTCTGAGGAATACGCAGTTTGCGGAAACTGTAATAAGGAAGCAATGGAAGATAATTTTGATAGGTGTCTTTGGACCGACGCGTGGTACGCTTTGATCTTCTTGAGTATGGAATCTAAAGGGTTAATTTGTAGATAGAAACAACTTCAGATTAAGCTACTTGAGACGTGTCGGTCTGACTGAGCTGATAGCTAATCTAACATGACTTGATGTACCAAAGGGTCGCCAATTGACGAGAGGCATCCCGATTAGAAATGCTTGCAAAGTTCAATCGCCTTCGATCGATAAAGAATGGTCCCATTCGAATATCTATGTTATGTAACAAAAATAGAGTTGATATTAAAATCATTCATTTAAGGAAAAGCGTAGCGAAGCGACCTTTTAACCGAATTTGGACTGTATAAGTCTAACTCTAAGATGGAAATTCGAAGCGAAGTGATCAATAAGCAAGTACCTACTAGGGCTTTTGATATATGTACTGAATTTATATAATTAAAGAGTTGAGTCATTGAGGCAGAAGTATTAACGTTACGTAGTGACTTGTTTACTTTTTGATGACTGCAAACGTCAAAGAATCGATGACCAAAGTCTATTGTTTTATAGGTCATTAGTTTAAGCTTGATTCACATTGCATTGAGCCCGTTCGGGCCCGCTAGGATTGGACAGGGAAATAAGAGTAAATGAAAAATCATGAATGCACTTCGCGTTTCTTATTTGCTTTGTAAGGACAACGCAAAGTAGTTTGTTGTTTAAATTTCGACTGTACCACGATATAAGGCTGTCCATACAAACTATGTGAATCGTTCCATACAAAAACGACCGTGCTAAGGGAGCCACGTGGTCCCGTCGAACAAAGCGTTGAGCTTGACACGCATATCTGAGGTCCAGACACGGCTCGCTGCAATGTGAATAAAGCTTAACTCTAGACGCAAAGTTTATTTCCTGCTCTGACGCAGCTTTTGGGGTAGGTATTGTTTTTGTTTCTATATCTGAAGTTAGTATGTGTAGAATAAGTTAAATCGTAGTCTCGAAAAGATCTGAAACTTTTAATTTTTGCGAGAGTGTACACAGTCGTTTACTTGTTATTCATGCCGGGTTCGACCCCGGCGACTGCTTCTGTGTTCAAATCCGCGTGTTATTTATATAATATCAGAATATACATGTTGATACGTACTTAATATATCATACGCACATAATCATAAACCTCAATACTATAATTATTTTAAGAAATGCATATTTGAGAGAGAGATTTTAAGTATTTTTAGGATGGGTTAAGCGAGAATCTGGTCCAGGAATTTAGTCCAGTAACATGTATTTTTGAGATTGACAGATTGATTTTGGATTTTATTTACAAAACGCTAACCTGAAATGTTACTCTTGAAATAAATCTTAGAACGATAATCTAATATTTTTAAAGATTTTGTTTGAAACTTACATTTAAAATCTTTGTTTTTTTGTAACGTGAAAACGTTTTAAATAATTTTATTTATTGCAAGGCTAAAAGGAATCTCACGTTGCATTATAATTATTTATACCTACATATAATTTATTTATCGATTATCGATTTCTAACTGAAACAAATTTTGATTTCGAACTTTGATTTCTTCGATAGCGTATCGTGCCACTACAATTATTGGTGGAATTTTTGGTGGAATTTATTTCCCAAATGCTGCATATTTTAAAAATCGCGTCGCTATAGTGAGCAGCTAGCTTTAATATCTACCCACTAAAATAAAAAAGTAAAAGCGCCGATGTGATTATCTTAAATGCGTGAACAAAATTCACGCCGTGACATTACGTGCAATTCTATTGGTCAATATATCGCCGCTACACTTTTTAGTGCATATCAGGCTTTTGTCTGCGTGGTGTCTGAAATAAGTGTTCAGTAGAAGACGTAGAGAGAGTACTTATACATAATGTAGTTGTCCCTTTACTTCGCTTTATTTATATATAACTTTATTACCCGACTGTCCAAAAAGAAGATTTTTCGGATGTATATATTTATGTCTATCTATATTCCTACCTATAGGTACTTTACGTATTATAGCTTAAACGGTTTGACCGACGCGCGACGTCGGATTGCGAGTTGTCGTTAGATTAGCCTTGCTCTCCAGTCTCATGGAATACATTATGCGGTCGGGTTTTATGGTTTTCGTTAAATAATAATAAATGTATGTCTATTAACAAGTTTAAGTAAAATAAGTATGTATTATATAGTTCGTATATAATCGGTAATTTGAAGAGACAATGGGCCCAAGTTTTTGGGCTTGCATTGATGGAAACTAAAAATAATTCTTTGTCCAAGAAAAATAACTAACTGAAAATATATCTGTCTTTGTCATAGCAACCTGTTAGACAAGGACATCAATACTTTTAGAGATGTTAGATCTGGAAAGTCTTCAAAGGACCCATTGTCTGTCAATATTGAATGTTGCCGTTATACAGTTTTATTATGCGGGTTATCAACTCTTCCACTTTGTAGTTATACTTCCATTTAATGGTGAAAGTGTCGTAACAGAATAGTTTCGTAATTTTAAAAAGAAACGCGTCAATAAATAGAAAGGTTGGATAGCACGATATATTCTTTACTTGTATATTTGTTATTGTCGACTTCTAAGTTATTACGTAAGCCAATGTTAAAGCTAAGCTGAAATGCCAATTATTATTGTAGTTCTGATGAACACTGCCTGTATAACAATAATAAATAATTAAATAAATCAAAACGGGGATTTCTCTGTCTTTTATACCTACTGTTATGTACTATGTAGTTTATTAAAATGTATAGCTTATTAAACTAATTTTGTGTATTTTAATGTTTTGGTGCTGACAAGTTCTGATGTTAACTATTAGTAAAATCTTTTTCTTAATCCATTTTCTTAGTGGCTTCATTTTTTAGATTTTTTTATTGAGCACCGGAGAAAAGTTTTTGCAATCCCAGGCTGTTTCGTAATAAACTATACTAGTCAAAATAAGTTTCTCCTAAGATAAGCATTTGTAACATTAATAACTTATGTTATTGTAACCAAAAGCGATTATTGAATTTAAGGAAACGATTTACTATCAGCAAATTGAATACCTAGATCAAATCTATGTTCACCTAAAAGAAAGTTGCATTATAACAAACCTTAATTTGTATAGAATAAGGTTGATATATCCTAGTGGAAAGCGCAGTGAGTGTAATACATCTATTATGTATTTTGAGCATTGTATGAGTATATGTATTATGTATGTATTGCAATGTTCGGGCTGTGGTAACTCACGTTAAGATTGTTTATTATTCGTTATAAGAGAACAATCAAATTGTGTAATGATGATATTTTCTGGCGTTATAATTATACTAATTCATGTACCTATTTATTGAGAAATTCAAATTGGAGTTGTCCGGTTGCGGTACTGAGCAATTGAGCATGACAATTGATTGTCGGGTATAGTCCAAGGGAAATCTGTTATAAATACTGTTATCTGTTAGGTCTTACGTTTCGTTTTAACCGTTATAGCATAGCTGTATGTAGTATTTACAAGATTCGACAATGTGCGATATAACGGACAACTCTATTTAAAAGTCTATTTATTTTTGTCTGGTCACACAGTTACCGCTTGTAGTGTAAGTGTTGCCACTTTTTGGCTTTGAATGTTGTATGCTGTAGTCGAACGAATGCCGCCGTGACGTGAGACGCTTGTATTTATAAACTTTATATGATTATATGGAAAGTTACTAAATTCACAATATTGTTTTATTTCTTACAATGTTTTCGTAGGTAAAATAACATAGAACATATCTTTATTCCAGGAATGGGAACGCCGTTTGATACGTTAATTATGTTGATGATAAAATCGTGCGTCACGAAATTTTTAATAAAACTTGATTGAGGAAATTGAATATAAATAGGCGTGCACATATTATTCGCGATAACTCTTTGTTCTAATTTTAAAACGTTAGTCAACATAAGACTGTTCTGGTTATAGATGGTTATTGCTTGTACTTAATATTGCTCCGGAAGTCCCTAAATAATTGGTTATAAATCTTCATGAAAGTTAATGTACATATGTATGTATGTTGATGTAATACATTGGGTTATTAAATATTTATACAGGATAATAAAGGAAGGATATGCTAAGCCGAAAAGGGCTCATAGTACTCGTCATTATCAACAACTTTAAATATTATATGCCCAACCCTGAAATTGCAAAAAATCAACTGTCAGAAAAAAATTACACTCGACAAAATGTATGGAACAGCTGTTTTTTTTTTTCTTGGATTCAGGGTCGGTCTTATAGTAGAAGTTATTCTTAATGATGAGTACTATGAGCCTTTTTCGGCTTAGCATACCTACCTCTTCTTTATAACCCTACATACTACAATTAGCAGTGCCCCGCGGTAAGTAGGTATCCCTATCTTACTAAAGCTGTAGTTATATTTTTGCTAAGAATTTTGTTAAATCACTTTCGTACGTATTTTAAACTTTATAGTTAACACCAAAGATAACTCACAAAAGGATAATAGCGCTCAAATTCGAATGCATCAATTATCGCGAAGAGCGATCACTTGCAAGCAACCTTAGGATAGAGAGTCGAATGGTAAGTAGGTACTTATCTATTGGCCTACTGCACATGGTTCATATGCAGTTGGAATAGCTTCACTGTGTAAGGTTGGAAGGTATGCTGAGGGGCATACTAAATGTTTCGCTATTTACGTAAACACTCATGCGGGGACCAAGACCTACAGAATGTCTCGCGCATTTGAATGATGGTTTACCATTGACACTAGATATTTTCCTTAGCACCGATGACAGAATGTTAATTGCAGCTCGTTTGCAAAGCCTAGATCAATGAGAACTGAGAAAATAAAGAGTAATTGTAGCACCTTGTGGGTTCAACAAACCGAGTTCTTCGAGCCCATCAGATGTCCAATTCATAGAGTAGTCGAAGTAAGGCAGTGCTACCCCGATACTGTTGCAGGCCGCACGCTGCACGTTGCTTAGGAAAAACCGTTCGGATAAGTGTGTCTAACTTTGCGAAAACAAGAAAACTTTGTGGTTTTACAGTTGTGGACTTTTGAAGTCGAAGGTTGCGGTTTGACCACGTCTTTGTGTAATGGGTAAGTGGATGCATAATAATATATGTAGGTACATAGGTCATGCACGCATAATTTATTTTACTTGTTTATATTTAATTATATCGATATATAAATGTAGACTTTAAATATTTACGGACAGTTACTCAAAAAACTTTTAAATCAGGAGTAAGGATGACTCTTCTGCTGCACTTTAGCAGCTCGCTTACCATCAGGTCGTTAAATAAGTAATTTAGCTAATAAGCTTTACCAAACAACTCTGTTAGGTGTCGTCTCTATAGTCTACGCACCAATATACACACCTAGGTACCAATATCTCGGTAACAGAGGTTGAGTAGGCATTCATACGGGTAGGTAACAGATACCTACTTATACCCTAATACCCGTTTTTCAACGTCTCCCTTTTCTCTCGTAGTCTAGATTGGATCCCTTGCAGGATTGAATTAACGAGAACAAACGAAGTTAATTAAGCATCACTTGTGCCTAAGTCAGCTAGGTGTCACTTACATTGCATTACAAGCCTGCTCTGACCCTTTTAAGTGTTATTGGACGAACGTAAGAGCAAACAAATCCGAGATAAGCACCTGTCTACTCTAAACCGATGTTGTGCACCTACCTAGATACCAGATTAGCACTTGGTTACTATAGGTAAGTAAGCTGTTATTATAGGTCTGCATAGGTAAGCAACAGATTTATAATAGGTAGGCATGTGCTAATAGCTTGCAAGAATAAAAATATTTCACACTGATATGTAGGGAAACAATGATTCGGCAGTTAAATTAATTTTTTAATTTAAATTCAATCGTGATCATAACCAGTCTGCCTAGACCATTGCTAGAATACTCGTAGACCTGTCCCAAGAGAAATGTTAATGTTATGTTATGTATAATAAAATATAAGTAGGTATAATTGATTAGATCCCAGATGCTCCCGAACTAGTCAGAGACTGTTTGAAGTCAGTGACTCCTCCAATTTATTATTTCATGTCTCTTATAACAGGCCAGGTTCACATAGATAGCAAAGTAGTACGTACAGGTACAACATTTCTAGTTACACTTAGTTAAAGCTTTCAAAAGCAGTGTCCATTATCGTGTTCAGATAACGGATGATAGTCGATAACACTTGTTTTTCGGGGACAAAACATTCGAGCGTCCAATTTTACGGGCTACAGAGTAAGCTCGACTGATATGTACTTACCTGGTCTTACCTACATGAAGGTTAGGATAGATTCTATTTATTTTTGTGAAAGTGACTTACTTGCTAACTTGCCTGAACAATGTTATTTAAGGTGGATACATATTTCCGATTTCTAATTTGAGTTCTATAAGTGGATATAAAATGACAATAGATTAACTATCATCTGTGGTAGAGATTGGATACTATTTACCTAGGTAGGTACTTAGACACAGTGCGAACTACTTTTATAGGCAATCTACTGTGTAGGGTTGAGTGGGACAGTCACAAGCCACCTTTGCTTTTTTCTGAACCGAATTGATAACGTCTTACGACAAATTGTGTTGGCCAAAATAGGGAATTTTTGCCAACACTAAAGTCACTCTACGTGTAGAGTAGTACAGGTAAAACTGACTATTATGTCCTAAAGGTTGTACCTATAAAACTTCCTTGTATGATTGTTTGGTAGCTGAGTTAGTAAGCTAAAACTTAAACAACGTGAAAATATGCATAGGCATTGCTGGATAGGTTTTACCAGTTTTGAAAGAAACTGCAAAAACATTGACTAAGTAGGTACTCAAAGAAGTATTTTACATAATAAACAAATTCAAGGAAGGAGGTTAATAAGTCTTACAAGTGAATAGGTAATTTAAAGCGTTTAGAAACCATGCCTTTGACGTAATAAGAACGATAAAGTTTATTCATAAATACATGACAAAGTATAAGTTGAACTAATTAGTTATAGCTACAGGAAAATGGTCTCGGACGATTTCTTGCGGATTTTAAAGTTACAGTACCTACAGGTACAAATTAACAAACAAAAATAAACCGAAAACCGAAATTTATACCGAACTTTTTTGTGTGCGATAATAATTTACGAAAAAAAAGTAATGGTAGAGAGCAACGTTATTTCAAACTGATTTATATCAGCCATTAGAACGAAATTCACTCTTGCCTCGCGTAAAAGAAAAGTCACATGTAATATTGCGTCTAACATTCCACGTAGGTAAGTAGGTATTATATTTGGTACTCTTCTACCTCCGAAAATGAAGATCCTACTCATGATGATTTGTGATTTGCAGACAGTTTCACGCACATTACATTATCTTATAATTTTATTTGACTTTTTCCTTAGAGGACTAGGATATTATAAGTAGACACTTATCTACTTATACCTAAATGTAATTTAGTAAGTACCTATAATAAAATGAAATGTAAATATGTTCTATGTTATCCTAAAACAAAAGAACCGAAAGTAAAAGCTATATAAATAAATAATTGAAGAGTTAGAGCTACACAGGGTTTTGCATAAAGGGTATGCTAAGCCGAAAAGGGGCTCATAGTAGGTACTCATCATTATGAACAACTTTTAATATGGGCCAACCCGAAATTCGCGAAAAAAAGTTGCTCCATATATTTTGTCAAGTGTCATTGACATTTTTTATGGAACAGCTGATTATTTTTTCGCGAATTTCGGGTTGGTCCCATAGTAAAAGTTGTTGATAATGATGAGTACTATGAGCCCTTTTCGGCTTATCATACCCTTTATGAATAACCCTGTATAGTTATCTTACTTTTATAAGAGTGTAAGTAATCACAATTTTACAAACATTTTCAGAAACAGTATTGCGCAAAATAAGAACAGACAACATGTCACTTTTTGTTTTTGTCCCATAAAATTGAGGAAAACTGGAAAATTGTGGAAAACCCGCGAACTTAGCTAGTTAATCATAACTTTTTATATGTAACCTCTGACTTTGAATTATTCTGCACTCGGGTAATCTCCCGGGCGCGGGACTACCGACTTATCTGTGGAAATGAACTGTGGAGCCACTATTCTTTTTTCTGTACAAAACTAACAGCCACTCTGTGAAAGGTTTTAGGTTACTCCTTTTCTCACCCCGCAGACAGGTTGGTCGCTCTGTAATCACGGAGAAAAATGGTCGCAGGACTGCGGCGGCTGTCCATTAGGCGGCCATTCTGCTTGTAATTACTACTGTTACCGTTGCAGTACTTAGGGGAATCGAGTTTAAAATACAGATAGTTTTAGTTTGTTTTTAGTTTTTAGGTACTATTTCATGCCGTGCTATAGTACTGTAAAAACCCCTACCCTATTATTAAAAAACATATCTACTTAACTACTTAACTATTTATATCTATCCTAACTATCTATATATAAACTATGTATTACTAGCTATACTTAAATTTTCCGATTGCTAACGTTAACCTACTGTTTTGGCCAAGTGATTGTCTAGTGGGAAAACCTTGCGTTGTGATCGTAGAACCTAAGTAACGAATAAGTATGAGCAACCGAGTTACCTGAATAGATTTCCTAACGAATTGACTTACTCTAAAGCTACAAGATTCCTACTACGTAAGTTATATAGGGTTATTCATAAAGGGTATGCTAAGTCTTAACCCTTAACTATTTTTCTTAGTAATCCTAATGTAAAACTGACTTAGCTGATTACCAAATATGATATGGAATATATTCTAGATTATAGTTTTGGACTAGATTCAAGCCTAATAAGTTCAGAACAATATTTTACTAAGACTTTACTAAGATTTTACATCAAATATTTTTTGTTATTTATTTTATGTGTTTTATGTATTATGTTTGTATGTATTTGTACTCATAAATTACTGTGGCTATGGCCGCCGCGCCTCCCCGCGACAAAGCAGTACGATTCGTCAACCAAACTGGGCTCGTCCCTCCACACTATGTGTACAAATACACACCTCAGTGTGTTCCTAACATGCTCTAAGCCAATACAACACTTAGAGGCCTAGAGCGCCTTTTCTTTATTGGCCTAGAGCGCCTAACCTTAACGTCGTTATCATATTCAATTATCATATTTAACATATTTGAATATTATAACAACCCAAAAGCTAAGAGAAGAGGACATAATCTTTTGGCAAATGTCAGTCAGTCTGTCAGTCATTACATCCTTCATCTTTTACCTTTCACACATTTATTCTTCAAAGAGCTTACTCATTACCTTAAGGTAATGAATCTGGTCCCGGAAGAACGAATGCAATCCCTTTTATCCATCATCTTTTTATGTGGAGGTCGCCTTGATCTTTCGATCAAGGCTCTCCTGGGCACACTGCCCGATCCCTACCTAACCACCTAACTGCCTAACTCAACATAGTGACTGCAGTGAACAACCAACTAGAATATCATTTATTCTGAAGTTAGCGCGTAAGTACATACTCTGGAACCTTTATCTAAAAACATCTAATTAGACAACCAAGTCTAACACATAGTGTGATAAAGATGAATGTAACTCTCCCGTTACCATCTCAAGTCGTCAGTCTCAGATAGAACTTTCTAGAAGTAGACTAAATGAAGAAGACTAATAATTAAGAAACCATCGGCATAATGAGGTGCCTGTCATCCCGTTGGAATCGAGGGTTACCTCGGAAACATAGTTCCATGCTTAGGTTAGATAATTACCAGTAAGGTACTTTCCGTGGAAGCCTTTAGTATCTTACGAAGACAACCAACAATTACTAAACCATAGACATAAGAGGTGCCTGTCATCCCGTTGGAGTCAAGGGTAACCTCGGAGATATCGCTCCATGTTACAGCTCAGATAATTATCAGCAAAAGGATCTTTCCATAGAAACCTTCGATAAAAGTAGTGTGTAAAGAAAGATCATCGTTGACCTTCGAATTGAAGAGGTAAATTGACTTAAATGTCATCGTGTCGATTCAGAACCTATGTTCCATTAAATGTAAGACTTGGTGAGTCAAAATATAATATGTAAGACTTGGTGAGTCAAAATATTATAATATGTAAGACTTGGTGAGTCAAACATCACGTGTTTTCACGTTATGTAAATAATATTAAAATAGTAAAGAGATTTCCGATCTACTTTACATTTATTCGTATATTAAATAGTTACTCGTCAAACTATAGTTGGCCGCTCATCTGACAGCAACTATTGTCAACCATTCGAGATAGTTCGTATAACTTCGAATGGCTAACATGGCAAACTGGTCGGCTGTCCGATTTACTTTAATTGTAGGCATGTGAATCTTATAATAGATTCGGCAAACTGATCGGCTGTCCGATTTACTTTAATCGTAAGCATGTATATCCTATAATAGATTCGGCAATCTGATCGGCTGTCCGATTTACTTTAATTGTAGACATGTGAATCGTATAATAGATTCGGCAAACTGATCGGCTGTCCGATTTACTTTAATCGTTAGCTTAAATATTTTATAGTAGATTTGGCAATCTGATCGGCTGTCCGATTTACTTTAATTGTAGGCTTGTGAATCGTATAATAGATTCGGCAAACTGATCGGCTGTCCGATTTACTTTAATCGTAAACGTACCTATTTACTTTACAGTAGATTTCTACAAACTGATCGGCTGTCCGATTTACTTGATTTGACCAAGACTTAAATTAAGACTTGACTAAGCTTAACCTTAACTAAGACTCTGCTAATAACATATCGACCCGGGAATCGAACCCGCAACCGAACATAATCGTAAGCGTGTATACTTTATAGTAGATCCTACCAACGCCCAGACTCTAATAACATATCAGTCGGGGATCGAACCCGCAACCGAACATAATCGTAAGCGTGTATACTTTATAGTAGATCCTACCAACGCCCAGACTCTAATAACATATCAGTCGGGAATCGAACCCGCGACCGAACATAATCGTAAGCGTGTATACTTTATAGTAGATCCTACCAACGCCCAGACTCTAATAACATATCAGTCGGGAATCGAACCCGCGACCTAACATAAACGTAATCGTGTATACGTTATAGTAGATCCTACTAACGCCCAGACTCTAATAACATATCAGTCGGGAATCGAACCCGCGACCTAACATAAACGTAATCGTGTATACGTTATAGTAGATCCTACTAACGCCCAGACTCTAATAACATGTCGGTCGGGAATCGAACCCACGATCTAGCATAAACGTAATCGTGTATACGTTATAGTAGATTCTAACTAACGCATAGACTCAGAACAGGAACTCAAATTCATTACTTAATAACCGTCGAACCAGGAATCGAACCCGGGACCTCCGGCCCATAAGATGAACATAATACCACCGGTCCTGATAAAGCTATGTTATTGTACCTTTATTTTATTATTTAACTGAACCGTATCGAGCTAGATTGAACTATTCTATTTTATTTTAATTTATTTTATTCTGATTTTACTTTGTTTGATTTAATTCTATTTAATTTTATTTAGTTTAATTTTATTTGATTTAATTTAATTTTAATATAATCTAATTTTACTTTATTTGATTTAATTTGATTTTATTTTAATTTAAGTTAATCTGATTTTACTTAATTTGATTTATTAAGCATGTTATTTACACTAGATATTTTACACAATTAACAACGCGTTACGTCCTGAAAACAAACACACATCATTAGGAGTAAATCATATAAAACAGATAGAAGTAAAATAAAGTCAGTAAAGTGAGCTCCCCGTTGAACAGGACCTATAAGAAAACACATCCTATAAACACAAAAGGTCACAAGTATCTTCAGTCAGTGACTAAGACTATGTCCTAATCGCTCCTTCTTTTGTATTTACATAATAGCAGACGGGTACCATCAACCCGAATTTGCAGTGTAAAATTCACACAATTTGAAACCTCCATATAAAATTTGTTGTCAGACCGAAAGGAAGCCCAAAATCAACCTTCAACGATGTTTATGATCTTTGCTTTTTGCAAATACACGATCCTAAATCAAAACTATTGCTCAATAAGTATGTGTAAATACCAGACCTCTTTCTTTAGTGGCCCACATCATTACGTTATGAATTTAACTTTTAAACTATTATAAAATTATCCCTGAATTCTAAAACAATGTAATCACTGATATGGAAGTACACATAGTTAAAATGAACACAAGAACAGACTCCTCAAGATATTCTAAGGTCACTCACCCCGTGCGGCGAACTCTTAGGTCTCTTAGGTTACCTAGGTCTTTGGACTCGACGCCATACCTATCTGGCAACTCCCAATGGCTGGAATATCGCTTACCTATCTTCTTTCTACCTGTACCTATTGAATCACACCCAATTAATAAACCTTGAAACAAAAACCATATAAAACACATGTCCCGTCACTGTCTCCGGCCGGCATTTCCAACCCCAATTCCCGGCGATACGCTCGAAGATTCGATCGCTCCCTTTCTCAGGGCTTCGGCACCACCTTATGGATAAAATTCCATAAAACCATTCACTTAATCCTGCTTTAATTCGTTTTTTCGTTGCCTTTTTCTTGTAAAACCCAAAATGTCTTCCTCCTTGTCCAAAGTAAAGTTGCCATCCCTCGATTTTAAAAACCCCAGAAAATTAGAATGTTGCCATTGCATTATTTTACAAGTCTACGTTCTAACCTGAGCAACCTTTGCAGAACACTAGAGCATTGCCATGATTTATCAACAAACCAACTTATTATAAATATTTTTATTTGTTATTTTTGTGAGAGATACGAAGGCTGTTTCGTTACAGTACCTAAGTATTTTTCTGGTAGTAAGTAGCAAAATAGATGAGGAGGTCGTCCGTCTCATGGTAACTGGAAACCCTATCTATAAATTGTATTTTAGTGTCATTGCGGTTGTCATCCAGACTAACAAGTTTCAAATACCTGACTGGTTTTTTTGTCTGGTTTTCCTCGTTGGCACAGAAGTCTGGTTGCTTAGCTAGTAGGTACATACTTAAATCATAGCCTTCCGATTATTTTGTTCTGACTGTACCTACTTACTAGAGCGCTATCTAAAAGCATATCTATATCTGCTTATACTTAGTTGAGTACCTATTTATTGGAAATCTCAATTTTATGGTTCGAGCAGGTCTGATGGAGATTATGCGCATCGATTAGTCCTGCCATAAAATCCTAAATAAACTCGTATGCTGACACATTACGACCACAAAAGTGATTCGACATGACATACAGGGTAAACTCAACTCGCTATAGTATAAGCCTACAGGAATATTTGATGAGAATACTTACCAACGCGTTTTTATATGTTGAGTGTTTGTGTATAAGATGGAATTCTTGAGATTTGACAAAATGAAAAGATAACACAAACTGGATTAGGTACCTACGCGGATTCACGACGAACCCTTTTTATTTAATTTCTTACAAAGATAAGGTTTTAGAAACTACACTTTTTAGAACGAAAAAAGAGCGTTTCTCTAAGAAGCAGGTAAGTTATACCTATACGTAGCCATGTTGATTTAAGTAAGTTATTTAACTTATCTCTCCAGATTTCAGTCTCTAGAGTCTCGGTCGTCTCGCGAATCCTTTTTTAGCTTTGTCTATCTATATAGACCAACCTACTTGTAAAAATATACTCAGGTACTTATCTTCATTGGAAGTTAAATCTATTTAGCTGAATTTTGCAGTTAGTAATAATCTTTTTTCGTATAACTCTACGTATTGTGTAGATTGTAGAATGTAAATTTTAGGGGATGTATTTCGGCTTTTTTACATTGGTGCACGAAATACTAGTAGGTTTTGTTTTGTTTTGATAAACTTGCCGCATGAGGAAGGAAGTCGTGATAAAAAAAATATATGTCGTGCTTGCCTACCTACGCATCCACGTTCATAAGTACCGTTCACAGGTGCGGTATTACCAACTGGAAATAGAATTAACTTTAAAGTCAGTGTCTATTTTTCCACAATTTTCTCTTTTCAGCGGAAAGTATTAAAGTACTGTATTGTGTCGAGCCCGTTTGACCTACATTTACGTGGACAAAGCGGTTCCCTTTATCAAAATATGACTTACTTGAGTGACGTTTTAATCTAATAAAAAGCTTTACGGACACGAAGCTTACTTTCCTTTACTCACTAAGTGTACGGAGTGCTGATGCTCGGGTAAACGTTAGAGGTAAAATAAGGTAAAATAAACGTGTAAGTGCTTAGGTAAGTACTCATATGTTACATTACGTTGCCATACTCGGTGTTCTTGTACCTGTTTTGATAAAGCACCAAATAACTTTTATGTTCTTGTACGATTATCAAAAAAATTAAACAAAATAGGTTTGAAATAAATTCAAAGCTTTAGGGGAGGTCGGGCTCTACAGTAAGCACTATTTGAAAATTTTGTAGACATGTACTTACGTAACATTCCAAATGCAAATACGAACACAAAATCAAAGTCGACATGTACCTACGAGTATGTCGCTCTACTATGTCTAGGTACGTCGTAAATGTTTGATTTATCTAGTACTTGAGTTTTATTCAAACATCTGTAGTTTGACATTATCTACGGCGTAGTCTAGCCTGCGAATATGCAAGCAGTGCTGGCGTAGAGGGGCGGAGCGGCAGGGGCGGCTCCCCCCAGGTTTCAAGTAGGAAGTGACAAGGAGTGACAACGACAATTCACTAGCATAGTCAGGAAATCCTAACAGAAGAATTAATTATAGATCGTCATTTCAGACTTTTAAAGTTCACAAAATTAAATTACAAAATTAAAATTAAAGAAAATATAAAACAAAAACAAAAAAAATCTTAATAATGTTTTCATGTAGCACTTGGTCGAGTAAGTACGCCTCCCTCGTACGTGCACTCCCCCCGGAGGTGCCTGATAGAAAACCACCCTGAATGCCCAACCCAAGCTACGCCGCCACTGCATCTACGGCGTAGCATGTAAATATGTGCTTTCTTATTTGGCTGTAAAGGTATTGAACATCTTTACCCCGGTCACCGCCCGGGCGTGTATGAAATTTGATATTCAGCGATAAAAGCACCTTGATTGATGGGTGCTCACATCAGCTTCAATCATGTGGAGCCCGCCTTCGAATGACTTTCATACGCAGTCTCCAATATTAAACGTACCTACGAGTAAGGTATTATATTCCTTTCATTGCTTAGGAAACAGGAATTTATAAACAAGTTTCTGAATTGGTTTGAGGTAGTTATAGATTATTTATAGAAGATTTATTTTTCGAGATAGGAATTGTACCTCTATATTCTACGAAAATTACAGTTACTTACACTTAGATATTTTTGATGATATATTTTAATACAGTAGATGTTGAAGTACGTTAAAAATTACGTTAATGCATATGATACCTAAACGTATGTGATCTAAATATTTAATTATCAATCCATTATTTTCAGAAGATTGATTCAAAGACGATGTTAAACACACGTTCGAATTTAGTATTTATCTAACACAGAATTTTCATAATTTTTTTTTATCATTCTCTACGGACGCAAAAATCAATATGATAAAATCTTCGAACAAAACATGAACAAAACTTTATTTGATTACGACGTTCAATTGTTTTCCACTGTTTGTGGATACACAAGAAATGGAAGCGTTTTTACTACATTTTTATGTTCCAGACAATTCGATAGATGTGGTCGTATCGAGTTGGTATGGCACTAAAAATATTTGTAGGTTTACAAACAGTTTTATACTGTTTACTGTGTGCTGTGCGTGCGTTACTTAATGATAATATATGTCTAGCTGCCTACGAGAAAAAAATGTCTATGAGTAGGTATAGTAAAACACAGTTTACTTTTACCAAAATTTCGGACCTCTAAACTGTTGGTTTTTGAGTAGGCCTCTTTTCATCAGATCATTTATTTTTCCACATTTGACTAGTATATGTGATATTTACTAAGGAGTTATGTATGTAGTTACCTTCTTATATTATAGACTTTTCTATATAATTATAGAAGTTAAAAATGTAGAGCTTTTGAATGGTTTCAAAAGGGTTCCCTTAACTTTATTACAGTTTCCGGTTGAAGTACCTTCAGAAAGTCCTAACTTTTCTTGAGTGCGCCCGGCACTTTTACGTAAAATGAATCCTTATAAACTTAGAGCTTTTTATAACAGCCGCAGGCTCTGAAAACAATGTAAAAAAGAGTGAGTTTAATGAACTCAAATAATGTTGATGTACATGACATGCCTACTCATTTTCCTTTCTTAACTCTAACGAGTATTGAAAAGAAAAGTCCAGATTGGAAGTAAAACTTTGGAGAAAAATTATACTTCCATATTACCGACTTTTTCACAGTTTTTTTTATTGTGCGATACGCCAAAATTAAGTATGATCTGCCTCAGTGGGTGTTTCGGGATAGATATAGGTAATATGATTGTCTTCAAGTCGAGAATGAATTGATTTCTTGTAGGCTCCATCGTAAAAGTCTAGTTCATCCCTCCTTCTCTAATTTCCTATTTATGAATGTAAAGCGTTTTGTTTAAAACATTTTTACTTCTATGTAGGTATCTCATAAATCGGTATTACATATACTATACAATATATAGATACCTACATCATGTTTATTGATATACCTCAGGAGGTTTTTTCACGTTTCCAATACAATTTGCAGTTGATCGTCGAAGTCTGACGTTGCTGATTTATCACCTCGGCGTCGACCTCATGTTTAATCAATCGAGTTGGGCGCATCGCAACGCAAAAAAGCTGATTGTCCCACAAAACAATATGCTACAAGCTACAACAGAACGCGGATGGTATTGATGATATTGATTGAAAATCACGTGTTCTATTTATTCAGTTCTATCACATGTAGGCATCAATGTAGGCACCGTTTTTAGAATAAGAGTGCTGCTATTTTATAGTGTAATCATAAATGTACAGAGCTTGGTCCAATCCAAAAATCTAAAACTGTCAAAAACCACTTTCACGTAGACTTATTTATTCCACGTCTAATATGATTCCCCTGAACCTGAAAGCTGGGTACACACCGTACACATGGTAAACAGATCCTGTGCACTCACCTATAGAAACGTGACGTCAGAGATACGCGTGTAATCTGGCTCGCCGGATTCAGATATCGAGTTGATACCCGATGATTAATAGCGATGAAATTAAAGAGAACCACGTAATTTGCATTATTCATAGCCCTGTGATTACACCTACGTTATGGGAACGAGAACCTAGTAGTGTCATGATTGTGGCCCATATTTTCAGAGGACGATCGTTGAAACGAGTTTATGGTTGATTCGTTTCTGTTATACCTACTTTAGGAAAATAAGTTAGGAAAATTAGTAAACCTATGATTTTTGCTCTTAAACTTTGGACAGTATGGAGAAAACTAATATACTATTACATGTAGAAACTATTGAGGAATCTATTTATTTTTTCTACGATTAAACTAAATATCGAACAATTAATATGAATATGGTGTCTTCGAACTTATAGGTTATGGATTAATTACAGTAGCTATAAAAGTTCGTCTTTATTGCTACGAAATATCCACCACGACCACCGAAGTCTAGATCGATGACCACGACACAAGTCAGCTGATTTTAACACATTTTAACGTGAGTGGCACGGAATTGGAAAACTGAGGAGTGGCAGTTCGACATTCAATTTCCTAAGTAGCATTTGGGTTTTAAGCCAGGCTATGGAAGGCCTCGTCAGCTGAGGTCTGAAGCTATTCATTCTATTACTTAAGCTGAAATTTGAAATAATCTAAAGTGTGGCTTAAGTACTGGGACTTTTTTTTACTAAAACAGATTTTTTCAAGTCATTCTGTATATTAGATAAGTAATTTACAGTAACTCACCAGTACACCTCACCAACTCGTAATTTACAGCATGTACAGGGATAATATCCCTTTTGGGATAATAGATGGGCTGAGTAAGTGTGACTGGCTTGTTTTACTTAAGCCAATGGAAATAAACAAGCAAGTTCAGCTACATATAAGCTGCATAGGTAAACCTATATACGTAAATGATCAATAGCACTGAGTACATACTTAGGTTCTTGCTCATTGCCCATTCAAATACCATGCTTTTGAATAGGTAACCGTTTTATTCATAAACAACTTACCTACTTGCTACACATTGGTTTGACGTCATTATTTATTATTTTATTTAGTTAAATACATTCCGTTTTACACGTGTCTAATAAACTGTGCTGTGAGTTAGGTAGGTCACATGTTGTACCTAGTCGTACTAATCTGTGGCAACCATTCGTTGCGCAATTTCGATGTTTGTTTGATCGAGCAACGTTCTATTACTTGCTTCACTTTAGTTGACATTCTCTTCATAAGTCATAGCTTAAGTTACTTATGGTTACTTAGTTGTTAATCAATAAACATGAACTCTACTTTACCACATTCACAATTATTACACGTACAGACCTACCTACCTACACATATGAGATAGCATTATTTGCTCTAAGAATAGGTACTTAGTGTACTAATGTCTCGTCTGCATCGTCAAAGGTGTGCATATTAGACTAAGCTCCCATTTCAAGAAATATATACCTCATAAGATACCAAAGTAAGGGATTGCCATCGCTACAACGTAGTTCTATTTTGGGATCTCATAAGGTAAGATTTCTTGATTTGGGGACTTAGTCTATATGTAGGTATTACTTTTTCAGTCGCGATCGTGATATTGACGCGGGTGAATTCACAGGAATGCTTTTCTCCAAATCCATCGCGTTTCAGACAAGAATGGTTGGAATTCTTTCCAAGGAATTTGATTTCACCTTCAGGTACTCGATGGAAAAGTTTAATAGCCCAGATGAATACAGTAAACGCTGAAACGAGCGCTTAACTGATAATGAAGGCAATTTGTGGCTTTCATTTAAAGCTAGATACTTATTAAACTCCTAATTCAGCTTGAGATAATTATAGTAGACACCTACTTACTTTGAAATATTTATTACGTTTCAGAACTTATTTCTTAGATGGCTGGCGTTATTTATTACACAAAGAAATATTAATTTTTTTTGGCACGATGACTGCGAGTCAAAGACCTGATACGTCGCGATAACTCAGCAGTCGTCAAATTGAAAAAAACCTAGATTGTATACGAATACAAAAGATTCGCACTCGTTTGAAACTCACAAATAAAAATAACAAAGACGAAACACTCGCCGAAAAGATTGCAGAAATAAAAAAACACAACTCACAAAATCACTTTGATCAAACAGTTCACAAATGGATTTTTATTACTCCAGAGTTGGATGGAAACCTAGAGAGGTTCTGAAACTTTTTGCAACTTAGTAGTTACCTACTACTGTACAGATTGAAGGAGTTGTTTGGCATTTAAATTACTTAGTTCGTTAATAATTCCTCGATGCTTTTAAAACTGCTCTCTGGGGCTAGATCTTTGAATCACTCGCATGAGTATTTTCATGCAAAATGGCCAATTTTCCAACGGAATCATGTTGAGATTTCGTTTGAAAGTCGAAAAATATTCATGCGATTGATTCAAAAATAAACCCCGATGAATCGAAGCGCGAGCGAACAATTTTCTAAAACAAGGAACGGCTGGAATGGTTCGAGTTGTTGAATATTTTTGTACTTTATAACAAAATTATATTGTTCGCTTTAGTTCTAAAGAAATGAAAGCTAAAGTAATGATAAAAACAGATATAATGCTTTAGATTTGATAATAGTGATCGAGAGGGCTCTACGTTTGGGCTACGCAGCGTAGAGCACTGCTACGAAAATTGTTTGAAATGGTTTTAAAAATTTAATTATCTTTGTAGTTTAATAAGCTTAGCATCAGTAGTGATTGATAACAGTGGTGAATATAAAACGATTAACATAAATAAGTACCTACGCTTAATAAAAAACATTTGTGGCTACTGTTTATTATCGGCAATTCTCTTTTACGTGAATTTTCGAAAAAGGTACTTAATAACTAAATTTGTAAATGTGACTACCAATTTTCCAGTTTTTATTTCACTAGAATGGTTTCTTATTTTAATGTTCCCGTAGATATTTTGGTTGCAACAAAAGGCATAGTTCTAAAGAAACAAAGGGCTCACATATTTTCTCTAATGAAAACGGGCGCGAGCTGTCGGAAAAGGTCCGGGCTCGCGAGGAATAGCTTCCCTTCGTATTCACGTGAGTTCACCGCGTACAGCCCACTGTTCCATTTGAATGCCAGACTTTTTAATTCTACGTCCGTTAGTTTCGTTTGTGAAAAAACGTTCTACTGCGAATTGAATGCAAAATCGTTTAACGTGAGAAACAGAACAGACAATAAAACCAATCCATTTTCGCTATTGGTGCCGTAACTTTTAGGTTAACTATGATGAACTATTTATCAGTAGGGTAGGAAGATGAGTACCTCTCGCCACTGCGAAATGAGTCGGAATGTCTACAAGAATGCAAGAAGCTCTTTCAAGAGTCCTCTTGAGAGTGCCGAGCTACTGAAGTAGACTTAGCTTTTACCTTTGAAGCATTGCTCCAGGGATTATCTTGAGCTTGCAACTTTGAATCGGTTGTGAATCCTCGAGATTTTATCTGACCTAGTTAAAATATAAAAATCTATAACTACTATACCTATTTACTTATACCTTGTTATTATAAATATAACTGCCTATCCAAAAGTAGTTGTAGTAGCGCTGTTTTAACGGGAAGATACTGTTTTGTAGGTTCATTAATTTTGTGTTTAAGATTGGGACATGTATCAAACTTGTAACTTGTATAATTGAGGTGTTTTCTCATGTTTTATATTATTGGTAAAATATTATGCTTGTCTAGAAATGAACGCCAATGCAAAAGGTGAGAAAAAGGAGTCAATTAAAAACATGTTTTTTGTGAATTTCTATGAAAGAGATCACGATTCGCAGACCCAGTGCAGAGGTACTCCAACATGCGATAATGTGCGATAAAATGCTCAATCAATATGTAACTATTGAAGCGAGTGCGCCCACTTGTGGAGTACCAACATGGGGCTATCTACGAGCGGAGTGTAGGTATCATCACGCACCTACTCACGAGGAAACAACCTCGTGAGTGGTGTAGCGCCGAGCGAGGTTTGCGGGGATAAAACACGAGTCACTCCTATAAATTATGATAGGTATAGTATCAGGTATCACATGTTAATAATGTTAAGAAAGGTGAGTAATACATTATTCATTTACAAACCATCCCGTCAACTGCAATGCAAGCCTACCTTTGAATAAAATAACTTGGATAAATTTGTCACTACATTAACCGTTAGGTAGCATAAACTATTTCTAAGTAAACGATGAAAGGTGGTCATTTTATCACATTCAGTGAATTTCGTCTGTCAATCAATTCCAATTTATTTACGCACAGGCCATTTGTACAGGAATACCCATTCTTGTGGGTATTTAGGTAGGTCTGTGCCTACCTATTACCTCAAGCCGCACGATTTCAATACAAACCGCTTACCGTGTGAATATTACACACACATGTGTCCAGTAGTACCATGTTGTGAGCACCCAGTCCTGCTTTGACAGTTCCGTTAGTATTCTGTGGTTCAGTGTTGAGCAGGAACCTGCCTTTCAGCAGACGTCATTTCAGTCACTCACTCGCGTTTCATCGACGAGCACGTCTCCGCGCCGTGTCAAGTTGCTCCCGTGCTTTAAAAGTTTTCCTGCCGAAATAAATTAATTCTACCCCTTTATTCGTTAATCTCGGTGACGGGGCTGAGTGAAAACTGTTGAGATCACAGTCCGATGGTTTTAATAAATGTTATCAGACTCTAGAGTGCGAAATGAGTTGTGTGGACGCTTGAAAAAGTTTCAGTGTTTTTAATATTAATAAATGTGATCATGGGAGAAGATTAAGGTAAGATGTTTCTACTTATAAAATAAGTATTTGAGTTTAAAGTTATTTATTTGTTAAAGTTAGCTTTGTGCCCTCACAATATTTTATGTTATGAAATATTTATAATTTAATATGACTAAAGGATTAGGGAAATTGGTAATAATTAGTGTTGAGGAAAATGGAATACTTACTCATTTTACCATGTTATGTTTTATTGAATCTCCTATCATGACAAAGTACATTCCACATGTAGTAGTCCGCTGTTTGGATTTCCAGTATTGGTAATTGTTTGAGGAAAACAGGAAGTTGGAAACAATATTAATAGATAGATTATGTAATTTCCTTGTTTCTGTTTTTGACACGGTTCATAGAATTATGAACTAAAATTTTGATAAGTGAAATTACAAACAATTTTTTTTTATGTGATTGAGTGACAAGACGAGCAAATAGCTCGCTTGATGTTATACATTACGTTTGCCCATAACAGGTCTGCGCCACCCAGAATTTTGAACTCGCAGAATTCAAGACCCTGCGATAAAGTTGTTTAATCTCCCATTTGCCCTGTAATTTCGCTCATTATCGTGATGTTTGCACATTACTGCTTGGCGGTAGAATAACTGGCAAAGGTGTGGTACTTCCCCAGGCGGGCTCTGCAAAAAAGTCCTGCAAATACACAATTGATTTAATGTAGGTTTCATGTACTGTACGGAACAAGGTACAAAAAATATCAAAACCAGTCCTCCAAGCATTTAAGTTCCGTGCTTCTCTGAAAGCACGGAACTCAGTATTACATATTTTAGAAATCAGAAATACTTAATGGCCTTTCCAAGTATTTAAATCTATGTACTCGTAGCCTTCATCATTATTTTTCTGTGTCACTTATAGCTACCAATTTACCTATCTTCAGAACACAAAGACACAATACCGCCGCCGACACACGACGCGCATATTTGCTTAGAAAGCTTCCCCCGAGTCCATTAGCTTCACTGTTCCGTAGAATGGCTGCGGTGACGTTAGTGCATGCAACTTTACCAACCTATTACTGATAGGTATACGAGTATATGTAGTAGGTATACTCGGCTATAGAAGGTTTGTGGTTTGTGCCTCTAAAATAGTGACTGTTAACCTTTTTGCTTTCATTGAGGACTGTTTGTCACCTTATTGGGGTTCCATACCAAAATGGCAAAAAGGAAATCTTGTCATGACATTGCGGTATCGGTCCGTCCATCCATACGTCAGTCTGTATGACACAGTCAATTATTTTTAACCGACTTCCAAAAAGGAGACAGTTCTCAATTCGACTGTATGTTGCTTTTTTAGACCAAAAGCAACATTTGTTTCTACAATACAGACACTAATAAAAACAACAACTAAAGCTTAACACGGACTAAACCTTGGACTAAACTATCTTTAATGTTAACAAATGCATATCGTTAATAAATCACTTCGCTGACAACAGCTCGTTTTAGTAAAGTTTAACATTGTTGCTGGTACCTAATTGTCGATGGCCCCTGCGACTCGCGCACATCTGGAGCCTCCACGCACCAGCGGTCCGCGGACAGTTTAGAACTCTAGTTAACTCTGTATAAACTATTGCATGTTATCTTACTTTGTGTTAGTTCTACTGGCTGTTGGTTGACAAACGACGAAAACTCTTTCGACGAGCTTTCGGCTTTTGATGATACTTAGGGACACAATGAGCCCAAGTTTAAATGCTTTCTTTGACGGATCGAAACTAACTAAAAATATGTCTGTCTTTGCCAATGCAGCCTATTAGATAAGGACGTCAATGCTTACAGAAAAATTAGATCTGTTAACAGCCTTCAAACTTGGGCCCAATGATTTGCCTAGTAATTACTAATTCATTTTTAGAAAATGATAATATGTATTTATAAAATAATAACTGCCTAGGACGACATGACGTTCCTTTTTATTCCATTAATTAAATAGGTACATTGTGTGAATAGGCATAATATACTCATGCAATTACCTACCACTGTATGACTATGAACCCTAGGTTACGAACTAGACGAGACTGCAGGATAATGCACCTAAACTTGTTACGATCGTGACACATCAAGTGGTCTTGAAATTGTACAGGCCAGTGAACTGGTTACATAGAGCTATATCTATGTATTTATATAGATAATTCAATTATAATGGTCATAAATAATGTAAATAAATAACAATAAACAATTGTACCTACTACCGGTAATCGCCATTTCTCACGAATAATAAATATAGGAAAATCCATTTTAATTAATGTATTTAACCGCAATACACCTCTAATGTGTAGTGACGGCGTGCTAAATACGCATCTGAAATGAGCGGAAACAGGCGTTGATTATGTGGTCCCAGTTTTTGAAACATTATTTAATTTGACTGATGCCTTTTCTCACATAATTATTATAAAGAAATTTAGCATCAATTGTCAAATTAGTTAAAGTATTATAGAGCCATAAGAAAACAGCCCTAGGTAACCAGCATCTAGGTATGCTAAGATAGATCCCTCTTGACGTGAATGTTTTCCTTTATAGTTTGTGTTCTATAATTTTTGTTTTAGTCTAAAAATTAAACAGCCCTAAATTATTTTTGTATCTATGAATAAATATGAAACTTTCTTTCTGTCTAATACTTAGTACAAAATAATCGACATCGTTGATTCTCAACGCGTTTACTAAAACTCAATGATGATGTTTTAAAAATGACAGAACGTGAACGATATCTGCAACAAACTGTTTTCCTCCCATTCTCGGTTCTATTCAAAACATTTGTAAGTACTCCATGTTATTGTAGCACTTCACTCGTCTCTGCACGGCTGCTGCTGGCATCTATTACATTCAAACTTCCAACACGCGCGTAAAGGACGTGAGGAGAATCATGGAACTCCAAGATAAACTAGTTTCAAACATACATTGTGGTTAAGTATGTTGTTTACACTGTTATTAAAATTCATAGGAATAATATAATCAGCGGATGTGCTTGGAATTTAACTTAATTTAATTTCCAGCATTGAAAATTAAATTAAATTAATTAAAAAATTAAGATTTAATTTATTTTTTTTAATTTATTAAAAAATTTAAATAAATTATTAAAAAATTTATTAATATTTTATTTTATTTTATTTCATTTATTTTAAATTTAAGATGTAAATATATTTTATGTATTCTAATAGTCAATTAATGCATTGAAATCTAACGGAACTGAAAGATAAATATAACGAATCTATAAAGTGCAAGTCGTCTATGCAACCCCAAAACGACAAAAAAGTATATAACGACAGCGTTACACTCGTATGCTTACTTCGTATGCGAAAAGCTAATGTCGATGGGGGTCTGTTCTGACTAGACTTACAAACCTCCGCCAGTTAAAGCATAATCTTAAAGACAAAAGATTATTGATACATTTTTATTTTGAGTGATGCGACGTGTCGCAAGCCACGCGCTTGATACGTCAGATCACCATTATTAGATGCATTCGGCTGTAGCAAGACTTTTTTTAGTGACATATAAACCATATGACTATGAAGTTGATTATGACTATATTACACAATTTGTAATAATATTAGTGAATGAAGTAGCCATTGGGCGTTTTTCCATTACCCGGCACGGCACCGGCACGGCACCGGCGCCGGGGTTTCGTTTTTCCACTGCGCCGGTGTCGATGCCGGTGCCGTGCCGGTGAGTGGTACAGTACTGACACGGACTTCAGCACGACGACACGTAAAGTGTAATTTATTAATTTAATTTGGTTGTAGAATTACGTACTAGATGTCGTTATAAGTCGCTAGGTCAAGAAATAAATGTTAATATAATCAATTTAAAAATATTAAAGAGTCAAAAAATCCCTGAAAATACCCCTAAAAAAATCCCATCTCACTTATTTACCCCCTAAATCTGGGGAGAAAACCCCTAAGTTGGGAACCGTGCCCTCCGCTCCGCGCCCTCCTACCCGCCCCGCGCAGTTACACACTCACACGGCTACAATTCATTTAAATATGCAATACACATGCAATTTTGCCGGGCCGGCACCTGTGGGAAGCTTGCTACCCCGGCGACGGCGACGGCGCCGGCAGGACTCAATGCCGTGCCGGCGCCGGTGCCGGTAAGTGAAAAAGCGAGCCATACATTTTCATACATTTTTGCTTCCCCGGCAACGGCACGGCGCCGGCGCCGGCGCCGGTGCCGGTGCCGTGCCGGGTAATGGAAAAACGCCCATTACCTAGATTTCCTAGAAGATCGAACTTTTAGCACAAGTGAAAGCTTGCAAAATCAGCCTTAGTTTTCGACTTTATTCTTTTACTGGAAACATTAATATTTAACCTATACCTACTCGCCGACGAAAATAAAATCGCCAATATGGGGCGCGTCATTAAACTCCCGGCAGACAAACAACGGACGTAGCAGGATTAGTGGCAAACGAATAAAGGGAAAAAATATGCTATTGACACTTAGCTTTTATTGCCCCATCGAGCAGCGCCAGCAATCCTTAGCGAAACTACATTTTTTTATATAAACGGATGAGTAAGTAAGGAAAACCCTCCGGTTTCAGTAATAGCCAGATAAATGTGCTACTTTCGTTGTTCTACTTAATTAGTTTTGTTCTCGGTACCGTCCAATTAATAACAAGATCAATAAGCTGTGCGATAATCAAAAAACTTTCTTTTCTATTTCTTCTTGTTACTAATCTTCATACTGGGTACATGGGTACTTGAATATTGGAACACTAAGCTGCGCCGAAGCTGGGATAGAGAGAAGCCTTATTCAAAGATATAAGCCATTCAAAGCCGCTCGCCGTTAGGGGGTGGAAGTGGAACAAGCTCAAACTTTCGCATTCATTACTATACTGGCTGTGCCCTGCGGATTTGTCTTATTCCCTGAGTACTCCATTCTTTTCTTTTTTACCTATTCAATGGTAACCGTCAAATTTTTCGGGATAAAATTAACATTTTTTATGTGTAAATCACAAACCGCTCAAGAAATCTCGAGTAGTTAGATATGCAAACACTCAAAGCCCAAAAATTACCCCGGACACAACCTACACATCTGTACTTTTAGCTAAATAAATTAGCGTAGTAAATAACTGCTGCAAACTGGCCACAGGACGCCCAAGATCCAGGCTATAATTATGCTAATGAAATTCTAAACTATAAAAACTTTTTGAAACTTCTTACAGCCAATTCTAAAGGCACTAAATTAATTATAGAACGAAAACGAACGTGGACCTAAATTGAATAAAAGCGTTGGTATTCTCGCCTTTTACAGCGTAATTAATTATTTTAGTAAGTTTAGTTCTGTCAACGCTAGCTTTTCTAAATAGTGTCTGGAAATAACATATTATTACATTAGTAGCATTAAGAATTATGTATCTGTCTATGTTATAAGTAATAACATTTCCTGTAGTGGTAATACTGACTCACTGTCAAGATCATTCCGTCTGAGAGGTCTTGGGTCACCGGTTTTCTTGGTAACCTTAGATTTACTCTCTTCAGTAACAAAACGGCGCTCGCGTGTTTGTGGCCCGTATCGCCAGTCGCTCGGGTACGTACCTAATGTTTGCAGTAGGTACAGTCTTGGAGTGCTATCATATAGGTACTTACTCAATGACGTTGTTTATTAGTTCTATACTGAGTTTTTTATACTGAATGCTATATAAATTAGTGTTCGTAACTTACTATTTGAGTAATGTCGCTGATATGGTTAATTTAATTGAAGAATTAAAGAGTGTGCATTTGTGCAATAATCAAATAATATAAGTAAATAACCAATGGTTTAAAATTATGCACTCAAATGTGTGTGGGTAATAAAACTCGTTAAAAACTACGAGTATAGTCAACAGATAACGCCATTACCAAGCTTTTTATCAATTGGTAAAAAAAGAGTTCATCTACCTTTCTAGGACTTATATACTAGGTACACATAATACTAGATCACATTCCTAAACAATCTGTTTACAATTTACATTGAGAGTAGCCTTGATCCGCAGTCCACTGACGCTGCAAACTATATCCACGTCATGTGAAGCCCAAATGTAGATAAAGATAATAATTGTGACGTCAAGTGCAATCAGTTGGCATCTCGCCACGTGCATACTGCTATATACTATACAAATTGAGTCCCTAAAGATAATTTCATTTTTTTTATCTAGTCACCACTGACATCGTTAATTGACTGAGGCCCGCGGTTTCTCCCGCTCTCTTACAGGACCCATTCATTTTCTCGGGATAAAAAGTAGCCTATTTGTTAATGCAGGTTATGAACTATCTGTGTTAAATTTCATCTAAATATGATTAGACGATTTGCGTGGATGGATGGAGTAACATACAAACTTTCACATTTATAATAATAGTAGGACACAACAACAGGTCTTTCGCTCTTTTTCTAAGTACCATAATTTACCGCCTTATTTACTCGGCGACACAACCCTTTAGAAAGGAAAGCTAAGTTTGGTTTCATTCGAGAGCCAACTTAGGCGAATTTCATAGAATTCAATAAAACCTTATAAGTGATCGGTGGATTTAAACAAAAGAATTGTATTTCTCCCTTAGCTGAACTGAAGTTAATATTGTGAGAAAAATGGCCATCTAAATCTCGCTAAAAGAATGATAAATTCACTTAAAGTACGGATCATACTGATATTTTATAACCAAAAAGTACGACGATTAGCACAAGTTTATGATAGTTGTCTCGGTGACAACTATCATACTGATATTACCAAAAAGTACGATACAACAGTTTATAATAGTTTTCACCGTAAAAACTTGTGCTAATCATCATACTTTTTGTAATATCAGTAAGCTCCGTACTTTAAGTGAATTCATCGTTTTTTAGCGAAATTTAGATGGCCATTTTTCTCAGAATATTAACTTCAGCTAAGAGAGAAATAGGTACAATTCTTTTGTATAAATCCACCGATCACTTATAAGGTTTTATTGAATTCTATGAAATTCGCCTAAGTTGGCTCTCGAATGAAAGCAAAACTTAGCTTTCCTTTCTAAAGGGTTGTGTCGCCGAGTAAATAAGGCGGTAAATTATGTAAATGTTTTTGTCGAAGTTCACAGCTTCGTGGCTCGTTTAATCTTGCAAATCCGGTAGTAAAATTGTTTGCCAAACAATTGTTTACCGAATAAAATCAGGATGGTTTTAGTACTCACTGAGAAAATATTTTCTGGGGTGTTAATGTACTTTTACGCCTTTGACAGCTCTTAGCAATAAAGCCGCTAGTTGTTGAACAAGTTTTTAAGCTTTTTTGTTTGTAATTTCTTGTGTGATCATTAACAAGTTCATCTATCTATTTATTTACTGACTTAAGTACACCTACACCGCATACTTCAAAACATTCTCAAAAGCTATTTCACAAACAATATAAAGCAAAATGTCACAGCAATTGAAGGTGAAGACAGCATGCAATGAGTCATAAAATCGAGTCATGAATTTTACATAGGTAAAGGGGTTGTAAAAGATAATAAAACAATAAATCAAAAGTCCATCATTACTGTATCGTACCGACTGTCGGCGTAGCGCCTTCATTAAATCAGTTCCATAACTTGTTTAGTGGGATCAATATGTATTAGTTACAGTTTTTACGACTTCTCTTACATTATTGAATTTACTTATATAGATAGATAAACTCTTTATTGTTCACACAGAAATTACAGACAAAAAGATAATAACGCTTCATAACCAGTGCAATAACTGACGGGCTTATCGAGAATAACCATCTCAGATTCTTGTTTGATCCATTAGATAGGATCTCGGATTATTTCCAATTTGTAGATGTCATTGTTTCCACATGGCGTAGGAGTTCGTGGAAACGTAGACGGTCCGCCGTAGCGTTCGTAGCGCCGCTACACGCTACACGGCGCTCGTTATCCTATAACGATGTCTGCCGTTGCCTTGACACTTTGATTGTAACGAGCGTTTCTTTTTAATACTAGAACCGTATTGACATGCTACCGAGTGCTTTTCTTATTTTCCGGAATCATTGCGATATACAATAGAAAAATACGTTTTTATGATATTCCCAACGTTTCCATTAACATTAACCTCCTTTAACTGTTGTAGGAACCATTTTATTATTTCTTTATACGGATTCAGATTCAGATTATTTATTTGTCAGAACATGGTAAGTACACAAAAATACATAGATGCATACAAGGTGTTAATATAACATAATCTATGCAATAGTGTTATTAATCTTTACTAGCAGCATTCGCGGTTTTGCCCGCTATTCAAAAAAAAGAACTCTAAATGCAAACTAGGTGCTAGATACCTCAAATTAGAATACATAGTATGTTTATTTATAGAGTTAGTCTCTATAAAGTCAACTCGCTATGAAATGGAACATTTCCCGTTTTAGTAGCAATAAATAACTTCTGATCGGCTTTCCGAAATTAGCATAACAAACAAATCGTTCGAGTTATAATAGCTTCAGTGTTTTGCGTTTCAAACTCATACATAGTCAAATTGTGATTAGTCAATTACAATTGAAATATAGGGTTATTCATAAAGGGTATACTTAGCCGAAAAGGGCTCATTTTACTCATTATATAAAACTTTTGCTATGGGACCAACCCGAAATTCGCAAAAAAAAATCAGCTGTTCCATAGAAAAATGTCAATGAGCGACATAATGTATGGAACAGCTGATTAATTTTTCGCTAATTTTGAGTGGGTCCCATAGTAAAAGTTGTTCATAATGATGAGTACTATGAGCTCTTTTCGGCTTAGCATACCCTTTATGAATAACCCTGTATAATATTCACTGCTAGCTGACGCTCGTAACTTTGTGCCATGTGCTGCTTGATCTTTGGGCTCGCAGGTTTGGGGATGTATAATATTTCTTACACTCAGGGATAGTGCAGCTTGCCATTTGTGTTCGAATTTTAAAATTGGACCAGTAATTTCGGAGATTCAAATCCCCGTATAAACAAACATACATACGTACAGACGTTATCTCTTTATAATACTAATTAATATAGATGAAATAAAATTAAAAAGATAATTGGAGTTGTTTCATCAAATTTATTTGTCCTTAGTGGAGAATAGGATCAATTATCCTAAAAAGAATTCATTCTGAAAAAGAAACAGTAAACAAAATACCATTTTCTCTTTGAAAATACTTGTTTTCAACAAATAAAGTGGGCTTCTAAAAACTCTCCGGTACCCACTTCAAATGACTAGGTATTACTTACATTACAAAAGTTGAGTTGGTACCTAGAACCCTTCCAAATAATAAATACAGGGATATTAGAAAAAGGTATGCTAAGCCGAAAAGGGGTACTCATCATTATGAACTACTTTTACTATGTGACCAACTCTGAAATCGAGAAAAAAAAACAGCTATTCCATAGAAAAAGATCAACAACATTCGACAAAATGTATGGAACAGCTGATTTATTGAAAAGTTGTTTAGTAGAATGAGTGTTATGAGCCCTTTTCGGCTTGGCATATCAAATCCTAATAACCCTGCACTGAGTACAATTCGCATCTAAATTCCGCTAAAATAATGATGAATTCACAAAGTGTGGTGCTAGTTTTTACGGTGAAAGCTAAATATTATGATAGTAAAGTTGTTACCGTAAAAACTGGTACTGATCATCGTACGTTTTGGTGATATCAGTATACTCCGTACCTTAAGTGAATTCATCGGAATTTAGATGGCCATTTTTCTCAGTGTGTACATATCTGTTTATAGACTACCTCATATCTAATCTACCTACTAAAAAAGTAGCCAAATTCAATTGAGGCGCTATCTTCGCAGCCCTTCCTATTTCATGTGGAACGTTAAGTAAGTAGTAACGTTAAATTCAATCATGTAAGAGAAGTCGTAAAAACTGAATCAAACATTCTTTGCCTCCCAAACACGCATAAAAAGCTAAGAATGTATGGAGTGCCACATAAAAGTAATAGGCTGGGAGGTGACAGAGAATGCAATTACTCGAGTACGTGACAATGTCACTAGGTCCTACGGGTAGTCTAACATTGTAGTTAAGTGTTTGTTGAATTACACATTTTTTTTATTGATCTGTAGAAGAGTAGATTTTTTAGTTTAACAAATTTCTATAAGGAAGCTTTTGATAGAAGTGCAATAAGTTTATGGGTACTAATCGAAAGTACTAGGTGCTAAAAGTTTTGAACTTTTATCACGTACCTACTTTGAACAACGTTCATATTGTTAATGTCGTCGTTCCAACATCTCAGCTCCGTAAAGTAGCAATTTCGGCAAACAAGCTTGTAAGAAGTAATTAACCCTCCCAGCGACCCCGACCTAAAAGAATGAGACATAAAAAGTGGGAAGCAAATAAATGGGACAACCACTTTATGACATGAGATCATCACGGTGTGACTTGAGCTTTATGACGGGTGTAAAAGTTGCTCTATTCCTTGTCCTCCAACTAAGATTAAAAATCCATATATCTTTAAGCTTCCTATAAAGGCTTAAGTGGGAGACTCCATTAGATGAGCCCTTCGCGATACAAGCGCTGTATACAGAGCTGTAGGTAGGTACACAGATGTAAACATCTCGAGCGTTTATACCTGTTAAGTCATTGTTACACGGGATATCACTTGAGAAATTATAAAACAACTTGGGTTGTTTACCGTTCTAAGAAGACAATTAGACATGTGTTTTGTTAAGATAAAGATAGGTATATTTGGAATAAATACATGCAAAGTTGCGTAAATATATGATAAAGTAAGGGGGCGTCCATAAAATACGTGAGATGTTTAAGGGGGGGAGGGGGTCGAGTCAAATCTCATCTAATCTTACGTTGGAGAGAGGGGGGATCTCGGCAAATATCACGCAATTTTTTTCTGATTGAAACAAAAAAAATACTATTTTGGTCCATTTAATCCAGATTGTACATGTTCAAGATTTAATCTTAAGCGTAATTGTAAATTAAGATCATGCACTAATTCGTTTGAAAGAAAATGAAATAATTTCAAAATAATTTCATTGATACTTCGACGTTATACATCTACTAGTAGTCAGTGGCTAGATCAGAACGAAGTTGAAGGAGCAGATGATTTTACTGAAAATCATGTGTTCAAGTTGGTTCCAATAGTCTCCCTTGAGACCGCGCATGATTCTCCATGGACTGAATTAGAGTAGATATTCTTTTTTTTATCACAGTAGTTATGATGTAAGTATTCTATTGTCAAATTTTTATTACACTTATAATTAAACTCTCAGCAATATTGATTACTAGTCTTAATTAGTCGTAAATAAAAGCACGAAACCATTTTTTTTTTCTTTTTACAATAACAATCCAACGCGTTTACGTAAGAAACCCATATTTTGAAAAATCTCACGTGAGATTGGGGGAGGTGGGAGAGGGTTGAATAAAATCTCACGACATCTCACCAGGGGGGGAGGGAGGGACAGAAAATTAAGAAAAACACCTCACGTAATTTATTTACGCCCCCTAACCGCAAGGTACCACACAATTACGCACTAGAATACTTTATAAATAAATGTAAACAAACGTTTCACACTCTAGCTCCCCACTAGGATAAATCCTGTGTCGGGGATGCCATGGAACACACACAAAGACAAGGACAATAACACCCAGACCCGGCCGGGAATCGAAACCGAGACCTCTGGCTTAAAAGGCGGTTATGTTACCGCTGAGCCAAACAGGCCGTCCCCCGTTGAGTGCCATCCCCAATAGACATGGGAAATAAATAACCCAGAAAAACAAAACGGCAGAAAAAATAAGCAGTAAGTAAGTAGGTATTTTCCTTTGTGTGATTTCAAGCTCCATGTCACAGATTATATAATAACCAGACACTTAGTAATCCATATACGCTTCGGTTCAATTTGGTATCAGTCATATTCAATACAAAATGAAATCTGTCGCGTTCGCCGCAGAGTGAGCGTCTCAAATTGGATTAAGCAAGGAAATTGGTAAGTAAAGTCCACAAAGAGAGCAGTCGGATATTGCCGCCTAATGCCGAGGAGTGAGTCTGCCTACCTACCTACATAGTCCTACCAAGGCATGCGCGGATCAAGCTTGCCGACACGACTATGAACAATGACGTTTTCTTCCCCTACCAATAAATATGTGTCTCCTTGAGGAGAGATATTTATTCTATGAGCTTTTGGCTGCTTGTTATGAATGCAATATGAGTGGTAGATCTTTTTCATTTACAGTGATACTGAAAGATTATATTACAAGAGAGATAGGCTGAAAAAGAAAGGTATATAAAAAGAAAGATTTATCATTGGAAATCTAATGTTGTCTGACAGAATAAGAATTTTCTATACATTTTCGTTTTACGTTCTTGTAGGTATCTGCTATAATGATGCATAGATCATCTGAATTTCAAGATCTCGGGAGTTACCAGTACCAGTTACATAGAGTTTGTTTTAGAACGTACAAACTATCAGATAGAGGTTAAGTACCTAGTAGTAGGGGAGCCCAAGCGGGGATTTCGTGTTGTGCTAAAGCGCGGCAGATTGATATACAGGGGGATACCTTGTACCCGGTTAAGTACCTCCACCAAACATGAGGCCCAAATATAAGGCCGCCCGTGAAGGATGCAGGATCAGATTAGTAAAAAAAAATTGACCATCAGAAATTCTCGAGCGCGTCAGATTAAGGTAGGGTAGAGTTAATTACATCCTAAAAAATGTATATTCCACTAATCTGACAATTTGAGAGTGACGTAAAGAAAGGGGAGGGCAGCAAAGTTGTAAAAAAAAAACGTCATCTCGACATTCTCAAGCGTAGCTAATTTTTATTTATTTTAAAGGAAATAATTCAAGAATAACGAATAATATATAATCTGATGATTTCCGCAAGCCGAAATAACAAAAATTCGTCGATAAAGTTATATGCGTGGAGCTGCGTGATGCCTACATTTCCTTCTCCGGCTCTCCGCGTTTCTATTACTCTCTCACTCCGTCCCCACTCTGGTTTCTGCTGCCATGACGCCATCACAGCTGATCATAAAGACTCGTTCGTGGCATACTGTTTACAATGTGTTTCCAACGTTTTGGCTTTTTTTTTGCTAAATATTGTAATATTATATATGTGAATTAAAGTTTATAAATATTTAATATGAATGATATTAATTTAAAATGTGTATTTTGCGGTGAAAGTACCTTACAAAAAACAATTAAATTTACAGTAGAAACATTAAAAAAATGTGTAAATATTTTGGAATATCGTCGGAGCAAGCCGGTTTTCCGAAAATCTCGAGGAACATATTTTGATAACCTCGAATTGTCAATGGAATCATCATTAAATGATTTACATCACGCACAGTGCTATAAATTATTTACTGCAATTAAAATACCGCGAGACTTTCAGTATTTACAAGAGCAAAGTGTAGTGGAACATGGCAATGCACCGGAAGTTTCGGGAAATAGCTCCGAAACACATGCTCCTGTTTCGATGTTTCCGCGATGTTGTCACTATGTCTGTATGTATGTATGTGTGTGTGTGTGACTATGTGACTCGCTTAAAACTTTTGAACGACTAAACCGATAGAAATCTACTAAACGGCGTTCTAAAGAGTCTGTTCCCTCAAAATTAGATTTCCTGTGAATTTGAACCGATTCGGACCTATAGATTTTGAGAAATTTTGAAAAATCTCAAAAAAATAAGATTTTTTTTTAAAGAGGTTTTTTGGAATAACCTTTAAACGGCTTTATCGATCAACTTCAAAAACTAATCCGCTCTTGAGCTTAAAAAACCACGTCGATCGCCACCAAGCTGGTCAAAATCGGTTGATTCGTTCGAGAGATATTGTGAACGAAAGAAACCCGAAAAAGTGTTTTTTCGAAACTCCGAAATTTTTGGTTCGATCAATTAAAACTTACATAAGAGGATGATAAAACTGCGTCGAATGCCGCCAACTGCGTGAAAATTGCTTGATCCATTCAAAAGTTATTGCGGTTTGAAAATTCCAAAAATAGTGTTCTATGAAACTTCTATCAGACTTTTGAGCTGGAAGAGCTCAAATGCATAGAAATATTATTTCTTTGAACTCAGCCAGCTCCAAACATCACATAAAATATATTTTGAGCTCAAAAAGTACAATTTTAAGCGCCCAGGAATGGAATTAGCGGGAAGTTGCAGGGATGGCCTTTAGGGTGAACCGTTTTTCTATTTTTTTTTGTCAGATCAGGCGAATCCCTCTAGATAATCGTCAGATTATGAAACAGTACGTTTAGTACATAAAGATGAACCATATATATCTTCATCTGACGCGCTTGAGTATTTCAAAATGGCGAATTTTTTTTGCACATTATGAAAATGGCCGCGAGTTTGCGTCCCATCGAAATCGTCAGATTAGTAGTGTCCGACCGAATGTTCGGTTTCGGTTTCGTTTTCGGTTGAGTTTCGGCAAAAACACGAGTTTCGGTTTAGTTTCGTTTTCGGCGGCAAACTTGCCGAAACTACGACCGAAACCGAATGTGCATTCGGGAGTTTTCGCATTGTGATCGGTCGTATACGGCGCGTTAAATGAATTAAATAATGAATCCCATCAGAGCCAAATTCGTGATTCGCTTACTACCTCGTGTGTTCATAAGTTTTGAGACAAACTTTGTACTTAAAAAATAAAATAAAATATTACTGGCTGCTATTTATTTCTTTTTCCAATTTAGAATTTGGAATATTAACTTTTGTTTTCTTTGATTTTCAAATTAATTTATTTCAATTTTCTCGTGATGATTTCGTTATTTATGGCGGGAAAAAAATCAATGGAGATTTTCCGTGAGGTGAAAACTTCGTGTATTACACTATCAAACGATACAAGGAGACAAGTTCTTTGCAAGATCACCAAAGGAGTGGGCGGCCACGCTCTGTGACAACAAAACAAACATCAAAATCATCCGAGAGCGACTTCGCCGAAATCCATGTCGCACTCAGAAGGAACTCGCTCTGCAGACTAATATTAGGCGCGTTTCAGTCAACAGAATACTGAAATAATGATCTTAAGGTAAAGGCGTATAGCCGTAAGAAAGCTCACTTTTTAAACGAACGTCTTCGTAAATTGCGACGCGAACGTTGTCCAATACTGCTTAGGAGGCACGATACTCTTCACCGACGAGAAAGTCTTTACTGTCGAAGAAATTTTTAACCGACAAAACAATAAAGTGTATGCCAATAGCAGCAAGGACCTCCCAGCTTCAGCACGGAATGTCTCGCGTACGCATCATCCGGCTAGTGTGATGGTATGGTGGGGAGTTTCATATGAAGGTGTCACTCCGCTCCATTTCTGTCAACAAGGCGTCAAGGTGAAAGCCAAGAATTACCAAAGTGACATCTTAGAGCCTGTTGTGAATCCCCTGTCTCATACTTTATTTCACAACAAGGATTGGGTTTTCCAGCAAGACTCAGCGCCATCCCATAAGGCAAAAACCACCCAAGCTTAGTTGAGGGACAATGTGCCTGCCTTCATCGCGGCGAACGAATGGCCCTCCTCTAGCCCTGACCTCAACCCGCTGGATTATTCTTTATGGCTTGAATTAGAGCTCAGGGCCTGTCGAAAGTCCCACCCAAACTTGGAGTCACTGAAGCGAGCCCTTATCCGAGAAGTAAAGCGAATTCCGCTGGAAAAGATTCGTGCCGCCATTGATGACTAGCCAAATCGTCTAAGGGCCTGTATTAAAAATTAAGGGTATTTAGAATCCCAATTATATTTTATTGTTGATTATTATTAACTTAATGTGTACTGAAAATTTTAGAAATATAAGTTAATTATTTAAAAGTTATACAACTTTTATTTCGTCTCAAAACTTATGCACACACGAGGTATGTTGATTATTAATAAATGAAAATGTCGAAGACTGCTTATCTATGTAATTTAAGAGAAAACAATAAACGCCTTTATTGTTTTGTTTTCAATCTCATGATTATAATAAAATTTTCTTTATTTTTCCCTCAAAATATGATTCTTGTAAGGAAGTTTCGGTTTCGGTTTCGGTTTCGGCCGAAACAGAGACCGTTGCCGAAATTCGTTTTCGGTTTCGGTTTCGGTCGTAAAACTAGTTTCGGTCGGACACTACAGATTAGTAAATGAGAGCTTTTTTTTGGTGCACTTAACACTCCCATAGAAAATCTGACGCGCTCGATTAATTTTATTTTTTTTTCATTTTCAACCCTTGCATACAACCACCCGCATCATGCAAACGATCAGATTAACATACGTACAAAGAATTAAAGATACATAGGGCATTGATGCTATCAATATCTGACGCGCTCGAAGATGTCCATGCAACAGTTTTTTTTTACATATTTAAAAATCTATAGCCGCTTCCCCCAGCGATGAAAAGGTATATAGCACTTAACATTTTATTCTTCTTATTATCTAAGCTTTGCAACCCAATAAGTCTCTATGACGCTCGAAGACATCCCCATTTAGCATCGTGGGCTCCCCTACTATAGTGATTTAATTATCTCACGTGGTCGTATCGTAAGTAATAAAACACGGCAGCACAATATGCTACACAATATGCACAATATGCTATAGTCTCTGTTTGAACAGATGTCTCGTTACCACACAATTCGGCGTTATTTATGTATTTTATATTCGGCGCGGCGTTCTCGTACAATTTACTATGCAATATTGACATAGCTGTCGGAATTTTTCGATAAATTCGACATTAAATTTACTCCGTCTTCGTCGAATTTTTGCACGTAACCTTGAGGTAATTCAACTTAATTTATGGGAATATTCGAATATGATCGATCGCTGAGTCACATGCACTCGACAACCCGGGTCGTTTTTCCAATTTAGAACGTAATCTCGAGTTTCTTGGATTCCGCAGGTACTTATTTTTTGTGAAAGCAAAGATGTAATCAGATCCCAATCAGAGAGTTCGTAGAAATGTGGCAGGTATTGTTACCTCATAGGTATTCTCTGGAACACAATAAGATTGTCCGATTCTCTGATTGGATAACTTCGAGGCTTGTAATCCGTAATATCGGATGATTTTAAACTTTGATTATTCGTTAGGTTTCTAGCTCTAGCTCTGATTGTAGTAGGCTTATAACCAAGGGCGTCGCCAAGGGGGGGCAGGGGGGGGCAGTTGCCCCCCCCTAGAGATCAAATGTAGCTAGCCGCAAAGCGACCAAAGTGCGAGCAATTCACTTCCTTACCTATTAATAAATTCCGCATCGCATGACAAAACGTTAATAAATTCACAAGGTTTAATGTAAATTGTAGAAAATATTGAAATATTCAGAATAACATTAAGATTTAGACATCCGTTTTAAAAATCGCCGCCATTTTCATCACGATCATCAGATTTGCCAAAACGCAAGACCATTAAACAGTGTAATAATATGTAGATCCAGATCCAAAATATCACCCTCATAGGATCACTGGAAGATTCACTGGAATTTGACGAAAACATGAAATACGCCATCTTGGATTTTTGTTTCTGAATCTCGATTGTCGTTATGAACCTCTATAATATTTCTTCAAGTACATTCCATCCATCTACAGCGGTTCCATAGCTGTGAGCATTTCCTTTTTTTTTTTATTTGTATGACTGTCAAACTTTTTTGTATGGCGATGGCGACTATATTTTTTTATCATTTCCCCAAAAATTTGATCTACATTTCAAAAGTCGGGTGTACCCCTCTATATCCTTCTACCGTTTCCGAGATACGAGAGGTAAAATTTTTCGTCAGCCATCATCATCGTTTATCGGATTTGAGCCACAAAGAGTCATTTTTCAAAGTGTTTCTTGAGATTGTCGGATTTAGCGATGTTGAAAACTTGAGGAAAACTCATTTACAAACTTGTGATATGATCTACTGCTAACCGAGGCTTCGTTAAGAGAAATTGTCATCTTTTTGGGCTGGTCTGAAATGAATATCAACATATCTCAAAACCATGAGTCCTACCAACATGCATTTAAAAGCAATACTGTAGGGAATGTTATAGAGAACATACTTGTCTTGAACAGTTTCCTAGTAGCTTGAATTGTTTTTGAGAAAATCGCGAAAAACCCATTTTGGTGACCTTCTACCCGGAGTAAGATTTTTTGCACGTATCAGATCGATGGTGACTTTTTAGATTTCATTTATGATGGTGTTTCAAACAATCCTACCAATTTTCAGCTGGGTGGAAATTACTGTACCCTCCAATGTCTAAATTGTCCCGACTCTATTGTGCTGTCGAGGGCTTGTGAAGTTTTATACATTGACTAGCTTCCGCCCACGGCTTCGCCCGCGTGGTAAAAATGTTTTTAGTTATCGAGATAATTAGCAGTTCCACCTCGAGGATGTGACTTTCCGAAGGTTTTGGATTTTTTCCGGATGTTGTAATGTTTACCCGCCTTAAGTTTAGTACATCTGTAAAGTTTTATTGAGTTAGCATCAAAACAATTTTTTCCCCGTACTATCTTTACCACGCCATTTCACCCCCACTGGGGTTGATTTTCCAAAAGTGGTGAAAATGGTGAAAAATGGTGTTCGTCATTTTTTTAAGCTTAGTATATATTTTGTAAAGTTTCAATACCGTGGCGTCAAAAACAATGCTTCCCCATACAAACTTTAACACCCACCCTATTTCACCCCTTTAGAGGTCGAATTTCAAAAAAATCCTTTCTTGGTACACGTTTACTCATCAAGACAAACACACCTTCCATATTTCTAATTTCTACGACCAGCGGTTTAGTCTGTCAGTGAGTCATTACAATTCTCTCTCCGCACTATATTTACCACGCCATAGGGGATGATTTTCCAAAAATAATGAAACCGGTATCTATTATTTTTCTAACTTAGTTTTGCAAAGTTAAATAATCGTATCATTAAAAAAAATATTTCCATACAAACTTTAATACCCCGTTTCACCCCTTTTAGGGTTGACTGTCCAAAAATAATGAAACAGGTATCTATTATTTTTTTTTACCTTAGTACATCTGCAAAATTAAATGATCATAGCATTGGGAAAAAATATTTTATACAAACTTCAACACTCCATTTAACCCCTTCGGGGGTTGATTTTCAAAAACCAAAAAAATAAATGTCTATTATTTCTTTTAGCTTAGTATATTGGCAAGTTTCGTAACCACAGCACCAAAAAAAAATTCTTCATACAAACTTCAATACTCCGTTTCACCCCTTTAGGGGTTGATTTTTCAAAAATGATGAAATAGGTGTCAATTATTTTTTTAACGTTAGTATATTCGCAAAGTTTGATAATCGTAGCATTAATAAAAAAAAAAAAATCATACAAACTTAAACACCGCTTTTCACCCCCTTAGGGGTTGAATTGGGAAAATTCCTTTCTCAGTGTGAGTCCGCTTTTTGGTATAAAACTTTTGTCCAAATTTGACGTTTGTAGCTTAAGCGGTTTAGGCTGTGCGTTGATCTGTTAATGTTGATGCGTTGATTCAACACTCTGTTTAACCCTTTCAGGGGTGGATTTTCAAAAAATAATGAAACAGGTATCTAATATTTTTTTTAGCTTATTACAATAGCAAAGGTAAATAATCGAAGTATTAGGAAAAAAATAATTTTATACAAACTTCAACACTCCGTTTAACCCCTTTAGGGGTTGATTTTCAGAAAACAAAAAAATAAGTGTCAATTATTTTTTTTAGCTTAGTATATCTGCAAAGTTTCGTAGCCACAGTATCAAAAAAAAAATCTCCATGCAAACTTCAATACTCCGTTTCACCCCTTTAGGGGTTGATTTTCAAAAAACAAAAAAATAAGTGTCAATTATTTTCTTAAGCTTAGTATATTTGCAAAGTTTCATAACCACAGCATTAAAAAAAAAATCTTCATACAAACTTTATTGCTCCGTTTCACCCCTTTAGGGGTTGATTTTTAAAAAATGTTGAAATAGGTGTCAATTATTTTTTTAACTTTAGTATATTCGCAAAGTTTGATAATCGTAGCATAAAGAAAAAAAATTTTTCATACAAACTCAAACACCCCTTTTCACCCTCTTAAGGGTTGAATTGGGCAAATTCCTTTCTTAGTGTGCGTCCGCTTTTTGATATAAAACTTTTGTCCAAATTTAACGTTTGTAGCTTAAGCGGTTTAGGCTGTGCGTTGATCTGTCAGTCAGTCACGACCTTCACTTTTATATATATAGATAGATAGAAGAAGATATTAGAACCGTGTTCTTATTACAATCGTCATCGAGGCAAAGACTTCCAAAGTGTAACGCTTTATGCTCTCGGCGTTTATTTTTTTTATCCTCCATAATATTGCCCCATTGCCCCCCCCTTAGTCATAAGCTGGCGACGCCCTTGCTTATAACGTACAAAGTGAGCGTTTTTTATGCAATTGAGTGACGAGACGAGTGAATTGCTCGCCTAATGCTCAGGTTTGCCCATAACATGTCTGCACGACCCAAAGTTTTTGAACTTTTACAATTCAAGACCCTACGCGGCAAAGCACTGCGCTCGTTACCCTGAAATATTACAAGATTGAATCTTCTATTGCCCTGAAATTTCGCTGGAAACATTGCCCTTCAAACCGAAACACAGTTATATTTGCACATTACTGCTTGGCGGTTGAATAACTGACAAAGGTACTTCCCCATGCGGACGTAGCCCGACGTAGTTCAAAGGACTAATGATTATCCCATATCGGGTGTAAATGGGCACTGTGATCCGACACTCGCGCCCAATTTGGTACGTGTAGGTATGAACAATACGGTACGCAGGTACGGTAGAGTAGATATGTAGATTTTAATACCTATCTAAATAAATTATTCGTAGTGATAACTAACACTAATTATTCTAGAAGAAACATTAGCCCATTTCCTACATATTGCAGCAATAATTCTCATCCATGTAGTAAACCGTAACGAGTACCTAACCATCAAAACTCAAATGCTCTTGGTAACACAAGACAGCCTTCGACACGAGAGACCTACCCGTAATGAATTAAAGTAACAGGGGGTTATTGCAGTAACGAGAGAGAATTAGCCAACAGTGGGAGGTGAGGCGCGGCGGGGAGCGGGATGTCTCCATCCAGACGAGATCAAAATCATTCAACTAGAATCTGTATATAACTGTATTTAAGAGTATACGTACTGGGATATAATTTGTATTTGAATTTTAATGGTATATACGAAAAAAGGAATGGCCAGAATCTAAAAAGACGCTGAACAGAAGTTTCATACATAATTTTGAGACTTGGGCAATCTATTCAGGTTAAATGTTACGGATTCAGAGAATTCCTTGTGATAAAATACTTAAAAAAATTGGTACCACCTCATTGGAAGCTCCTCACTTCTTGAAATACTTGAGGTATTTGTATGTCATGTTAATGTTTAAACGTATTTTTATATTTTACAAAATAAGGTTCTTCAACCTTATAAAACGAACCGTGGCCATCAATAGACTCAAGATAATCTTTTGAAAGCGCACAGTGGACACGAGTCGTCTGCAAACCCCCATTTCCATTCGAGCGAGCATCTCTTTGATGTGGATCACCCTCGATTAATGTTGTTACTTTTTTTGGATTTTGGACGTGAACTTAAAACATCTTTTGGAATGGGTTTGATTGAAAATGTACATCCCAAAACACATATTTCTTAACTTGTCCAAAATAATTAATTTAGTTACTGGTATTTGATTACGATTACTTTAATTAATAATAGTAAGAAGGGTCGTATTTAAATCATGAATATAATATTATTTGCATTTCAAGTAGGTATTTATATATTTTTACACGCTTTGTATTAGCTTCACTTGCACTCGTATGTTTGTAACCGTGTTTGTTTGTAGCTCCTTTGGGCGCGATTTACGGCCAGATTTCGTTCAAACTTTGTAGGTATATCGAGGACCGATGACAATACACTAAACAAAGCGTGTTTTTAGTTTTTTTGAACTATTATTTTTTTTAAATCTAATAACACATCATCAGTTCTGGTTTGGCTAGATCCAGTTTGTCTGGGGTCTAGGCAATCAGTGTGAGCTAAGTATTATAGTAATAGGCATGACGACAGTATCAAAAAATCGCCGATTCAATGCTTTCAGGGGACTAGCCAGATTAAAAAAATTTAAAACACAAGTTTAGTTCCATTTTATAAAAAACAGATTATTAAGATTTTCAATAAATTAAAACATTAAAATACAGCAATCGGCCATCTTGTCAGAAACAACAATCACAGCGTATGACGTCACGCCTCAGTGAACTCAGGTCATCCACCGCTCATCACGCATAGACACAATGACATGTTTACTAGCCGTGACGTCAAATCGACGCCATGACACAAGCAAGCTGTTTTCGGGCACTGTTGAAAAAATATGTGAAAAATGGCTTCAAACTTCGTTAAACATAAGTTTATTACCGAAATAAAGGCTTTTTTGTAAATAGTAAATGTGTACTCACATTATGGAAGAGGATTTTAAAATCTTTCGTCACGCCTATTATAGTAGTTTAATCTTAGACATATTTTTTTATTACAAAGCGCCATTACTTTTACCTGAAACAGTGAAACGGGTATTAGGTTAACTGACTATTTTATTTTATAACTAGTTTCTATTGTTAACCGGATATTTGTAAAGGTTTATATTATTACGTATATTTTTATTTACGAGTGACATTGCAAACTGTGGAGCTCATCTCTATAAATAATATTTTAAACGGGTTAAGTTGTATGTATGTTTGTACTACTGGCCTGAGTTTCATTTTACTGTTGAAAGCTACACTATTTCTGTGGGCCTAGCACAACTTTGACGTAAAAATACGTAGCGAGTATTCGATAGAAAAGTGTACGCCATTTACACCCGTCAGGAGCACACTTGACAGTCGTAAATGGCGTACACTTTTCTATCGAAAACTAGCTACGTATTTTTACGTCAAAGTTGTGCTAGCCCCACAGAGCGCCGTACATTTTTTAGGTTCACATCATCCGGCAAAAAGACCCAGGCATCAGCTAGTACCTATTACTGTATTACGTATACAGCTATAAGAAAAGGATATGCTATGCCGGAAAAGGCTTACTACAATTTTTTTTAAATAAAATACATAAAATGTTTACTACGGAACCAACCCTGAAATATCGAATAACCAAAACAGCTGTTCCACAGAAAAATGTCACAAAATATGTGGAATAGCTGTTTTTTTCGCGATTTCAGTTTTGGTTCCGTAATAAAAAAAATTCATAATAAGGACTACTAAGGCCCCTTTTCGGCTTAGCGCATTCTTTCCTTATAACCCTGTATAATAGGCCTAATGGATCATTTCGCTCATTTAATAATATTAGGAGCAAGCGTGAGTACATTTTATGGCCTATCATTTCTCCGTCTAGACGAGACTAGCCGCTATGTAGTAACTAGAAGCTCCGTAATTACATGGCGTCTTAACGACCAATAGACGCTCCTAGATTTATCACCAGACATGCCATCGAGATTTGCTTCTCAAAATGTGAACAGGATTTAATATGGGTCTCGCTCACAGATTAAATAATAGTTACTACGTACTGAGCCATTATAAAGCTACTTACAGAAGCCGTTTGATCAGCATGTTTCAAGCATTTTTATCCTCCTAATCTATACTATACACGTATACACGGTTATAAGGGCAGGGTATGCAAAGACGAAAAAGGCTCAAAGTACTCATTGTTATGAATTACTATGAATTACTATAAGAATTACTAATGAATTACTATATATGAATTACTATATTACTACTTTTACTATGGGCTCAATCCAGTATTCACAAAAAAAGCTGTTCCATACAAAAATGTCAATGACTCTCGACAAAATATGTATGGACCAGCTGTTTTTTTTTTCGTGAATTCTGGGTGTACTGAATACCTGTAGGAGTACATGCTCACAATATAGGTTTGTTTGTTTTATAACAGCAACCAAGTCGTGTTAGAGGACTTTCTATTACCCAAAAACATTAACACCAGGGATAGAGACTCGGCTTACGAGCTTATATGTATATTTGATAATATAGGTCAGTTATACATATAAGCCATATATTCATAAAAACTTATACTACTTACCTACTTAGGTACTTTATTACTCAACATTGCAATCACAATCGTTGCCATGTATTTAAACATTACGTACCTAACGCCGCGGTCAAAACAACATACCTACATATTTAGCGAGTTAGTAATCCAGTTAATAACCACATTTCAAAAGTAAAAAAAAGTATTTGGGTAGCTTGGGAAGTCTGTAGCATTGCGAGCGGTCCATATGTACTCGTAACTAGGTAATGTACTATACAAGCTAGCTAACTAATATCTTCTTAATATATATAAATTACGTGTCACGTTGTTTGTCCGCTATCGACTCCTAAACTACTTAACCGATTTCAATCAAATTTGCACACCGTGTGCAGTTCGATCTAACTTAGGAAATAGGATAGCTCACATCTCAATTTATAGTAAAAAAATACGAAAAATTAGAAAATTTAAAAATACTTAAACCATAATTTAACTTTAGCGCTTTGGACAATGTAAACTTTTTTAATGTAACTTTTTACATTTGACATACGTAGAATTGACGCAATGGCTTTTTTTTACCAAATCGAATTAAATAGTCATCGTTAAGACAGGACAACGTCTGTCGAGTCAGCTAGTTTTCTATATAGATTGCTTCATGTGTTAGTACCTAATGTACGTAAATGATTAGTGTGTTTGTCATTTTTAATACAAGCGAGTTATCTATTACCTACTATCATTCAGTATGTATATTTATAACACAACTAGCTGCGCCCCGCGGTTTCACCCGCTGTCCTGCAAGAATAGCGGAAAGCCGTTCAATTTTCTGGGGTAAAAAGTAATCTACATATTACCTAGGGCTTAAGCTACCTTCATACCAAATTTCGTCAAAATCTGTTTAGCTGTTAAATTGTTAAATCAAATTGTCATCCATACGTCCATTACATAGCTGTCATTTGCGCAAAGAGTATAATAAGTCGTTTTGTTATTCCAAGTCTGATTCTTTTTTGTTATACTTACCTCGTTTGATAGTGACTGATGTTTTATGTCAATTCACACTTGAATGCTATCGAATTTATTTAATAGAAATAAATAGTATAATAGGAATAAATAGTATCCTATGTGCGTTTCCTGGCTCTAAGCTACCTCCTCACCAATTTTCAGCCATATTGGTAAAGCCGTTCTTGAGTTATAAGTAGTGTAACTAACACGACTTTCTTTTATATATATACTAGCTGACTCGACAGACGTTGTCCTGTCAAAAGTCATTGCGTAACTATAGCAACCGTAGTATGTTGATGCTAACCGTAACTATAGCAACCGTAGTATGTTGATGCTAACTTAAATTTAAAATTTTCTAATTTTTCATGTTTTTTTACTATAAATTGAGATGTGAGCTATCCTATCTCCTAAGTTAGATCGAACTGCACCCGGTGTGCAAATTTGATTGAAATCGGTTAAGTGGTTTAGGAGTCCATTGAGGACAAACATTGTGACACGAGATTTATATATATTAAGATACTAGCGGCCCGTCCCGGCTTCGCACGAGTAGACTTTGGGATAAACGTAGAGTAAATTGAAATCGGTCCAGTCGTTCACGCGTGATGGCGTGACCAAAGGTGTTGAGAATAATTATGGGAACTCTTTGTTATAACCTCTATTCTCATGCTATTGCGTAACTATAGCAACCGTAGTTTGTTGATGCTAACTTGTCAATTTATAGTAAAAATTATTATCAGTATAAAACGCACAGTGTTTCGATAGATATGATTGAATTTGAACTTTGTACAGAGGTAATAAAGTGCAAATTGACTCTTGGACGTTAGGAACATACCTACATTGCTTAAACAACAGTGAGTGCTTGCAATTCAATATGAACTTTATACAATAGCAATAAAGCTCGTTTTAGTTAGAAAACGTTTGTATGGGAAAAATAAAAGGGCTGTTTTTAGGGTTTTTCAATATTTCTGAGAGATTTTCTTAATATTTTTACTGTAAGAACCTTCTCCTAATAATAACAAATACAACAAAAAAAGAATTAGTAAAATCGGTCCAGCCATTCACGCGTGAGGCCGTGACCAAGGAAAACGGGTTTCATTTTTATATATATAGATATAGATATATAGAAATAGTCTATTTCTAATCGAATAGGGTATATTCTGAAATGTTTGGCTTATTAACGTTGCAGCGTTAATAAGTACCAACGGGTTGGGTAAGTTACTTCAAATAGAGATGTAAATAATAAATCTATATATATAAAAGTGAAGGTCGTGACTGACTGACAGATCAACGCACAGCCTAAACCGCTTAAGCTACAAACGTTAAATTTGGACAAAAGTTTTATATCAAAAAGCGGACGCACACTAAGAAAGGAATTTGCCCAATTCAACTCCTAAGGGGGTGAAAAAGGGTGTTTAAGGTTGTATGAAAAAAATATTTTTCTTAATGCTACGATTATCAAACTTTGCGAATATACTAACGTTAAAAAAATAATTGACACCTATTTCATCATTTTTCAAAAATCAACCCTTAAGAGGGTGAAACGGAGCAATGAAGTTTGTATGAAGATTTTTTTTTTAATGCTGTGGTTATGAAACTTTGCAAATATACTAAGCTAAAGAAAATATTAGACACTTATTTTTTTATTTTTTGAAAATCAACCCCTAAAGGGGTGAAACGGAGTATTGAAGTTTGTATGAAGAATTTTTTTTTGATGCTGTGGTTACGAAACTTTGCAAATATACTAAGCCTAAAAAAATAATAGACACTTATTTTTTTGTTTTTTGAAAATCAACCCCTAAAGGGGTTAAACGGAGTGTTGAAGTTTGTATAAAAATATTTTTTTCCTAATACAACGATTATTTGACTTTGCAATTGTACTAAGCTAAAAAAGATAATAGATACCTGTTTCATTATTTTTTGAAAATTAACCCCTAAAACATAAAACCCCTAAAACATGTATGAAAAAAATATTTTTCTTAATGCTACAATTATCAAACTTAGCGAATATACTACAGATAAAAAAATAATTGACATCTATTTCATCATTTTTTAAAAATCAACCCCTAAAGGGGTGAAACTGAGCAATGAAGTTTGTATGAAGATTTTTTTTAATGCTGTGGTTATGAAACTTTGCAAATATACTGAGCTAAAGAAAATAATAGAAACTTATTTTTTTATTTTTTGAAAATCAACCCCTAAAGGGGCGAAACGGAGTGTTGAAGTTTGTATGAAGATTTTTTTTGATGCTTTGGTTACGAAACTTTGCCAATATACTAATCCTAAAGAAATAATAGACACTTATTATTTTGGTTTTTGAAAATCAACCCCCAAAGGGGTGAAACGGGGTATTAAAGTTTGTATAGAAATATTTTTTTCTTAATGGTACGATTATTTAACTTTGCAAATTTACTAAGCTTAAGAAAATAATAGACACTTATATTTTCGTTTTTGAAAATCAACCTCTAAAGGGCTGAAACGGAGTATTGAAGTTTGTATAAAAATATTCTTTTCCCATTGCTACGATTATTTAACTTTGCAAATGTACTAAGCTAAAAAAATAATAGATACCTGTTTCATTATTTTTGGAATATCAACCCCTGTGGGGGTGAAATGGCGTGGTAAATATAGTACGGAGAGAGAATTGTAATGACTCGCTGACAGATAAGGCTCATCCTACACCGCTGGTCGTAGAAATTTAAAATACGGAGGGTGTGTTTGTCTTGACGAGTAAACACATGTACCAAGAAAGAATTTTTTGAAATTCAACCTCTAAAGGGGTGTAATAGGGTGTTAAAGTTTGTATGGGGAAGCATTGTTTTTGACGCCACGGTATTGAAACTTTACAAATATACTAAGCTTAAAAAAATAACGAACACCATTTTTCACCATTTTCACCACTTTTGGAAAATCAACCCCTGTGGGGGTGAAATGGCGTGGTAATGATAGTACGGAGAAAGAATTTGTTTTGATGCTAACTCAATGAAACTTTACAGATGTACTAAACTTAAGGCGGGTAAACAACATCCGGAAAAAATCCAAAACCTTCGAAAAGTGACATCCTCGAGGTGGAACTGCTAATTATCTCGAAAACTAAAAACATTTTTACCAAAGCGCTGAGACTAAAAAGTCACCAAAACCTCGGACCTTTTTGGAGCCATTAAAAGTAACATAGTCGCCTCAAAAACATGGCCGCCATACAAACTTTGAGGGTCTATATTATCTCCGAAACGGTTGAAGATGGATGGGTGTTTTACTAAATGTCATAGGAGTTAGCAAGGGCTACTTGATGGTGGTGGCGAAAATCCAAATGATTCAAAATGGCTGCCATTTTTCAAAATGATTCGAGGGGGCTGACTTATTGCATCCGGGCGTTTTTGGGGTCTCTGCTTCCATTGTATGACGCTTTTTACATGCTCTCAAAAAAGAGGGATAAATTAATTTCATCCCGGAAAAAAAATCGGTTCCCGAGGTATCGTCCACGCGGGCGAAGCCGTGGGCGGAAGCTAGTATAGTATATTATAACGTGTTCTAAAGACATATTTCTATTGTTTCAGTGGCTGGAGAGCTGCGCACAAGATGCCCTCTCCTGCGAGCAGAAAACAAGGTAACATATTTTAAATAGCCAGATCTTTACCCTAAAATGGGAATGAAGGATTATAAACGTCATAATATGAGCTGTTAGAATTGAATTAAGCATTAAGGTGTAATCCAAACCGTGCTTAATATAATAGGTATGTACTTAACCGTAATCCAATACACCAAAAACAACCCAATTGTCCACCGGACATCAACACTCGCTCTTTAAGCCTTATCTCATTAAATGAAATGACGCTACCTTGCGGAGAGGATTACAGCGCTATAGAAAAGGGTCTAGAAAAGTACCAACGAAACAAATTACACGCCATAAAATAAGGTAAAACTACGTAAATCACGAGGTAAATGGCGCTGTGACACAGACTCTTGTAGAGTGTCCACTCCGTAAATAGGACGCAGGTACTTCCCTATCGAAAGCAATTTCTGGTCATAGAAGGTAAAAATATTGTAGCGAATGACACATGCTCGTTTACTAGAAAAGTTTGACACAAAACACTGCCAAATAAGGTATTTATTTTACACGAATATATTATTATTTTATTTGTTTTAGTCAACCAGTGCAATTGTAGTATATTAAACCATTTCAGAGTAAATTATGGCTTTATTCGTTAAAAAATCGACAAGCTTATAAATTATAAAAGACAGGTGATAATGACATTTTCATCTATGGTCATAATGAGGTTACATATCACCACAGCAACACTTTTAATAGGGCGCTTAATCAAAATAATTATGTGTAAAGCACATACACAAAGGTGCACCGTTAATAAATATGTTTTCCCGTAGGTTGCCTATATTCATTATCCACCTAGGTGGCCCGTTGGATAAAAAAAATGTTCTCCATGGTGAAGTCAATTGGTGGACCATGGGAAAGCTTCGAAATAATGTAGCCACAAAAGTCACTGCAACTACACTTGTGCACAAAAACAATTTACAAAAGTTAAAACTAGAGTAAATTGTGATATTTTTATAACTCCAAGCAAAGTGCGTGCGTGTATTAATGAATTTTATGAAGAGTTCACATCTGTTCGTTCATAACTCTATAGCAGTTATTTGATAAATTCGCTTTACAGCCTCTACGTAAACGGCCTAAGCTTATTGTGGTTGTTTTACTCCGCACATAAACACAGATGCGGACTCAAAAATAACAGACTATTATCTCATCTGCGGTCTTTGATTGGATGGAGATTAGTCTAACCTTGTTTACTGTCGGAATAACCATATTTACTCGTTGTAAGCCGGAACCATGGTTTGTAAACAAACTATCATAGGACGAAGCGAATTTATCTAATAGGAAGTATATAAATGAAAGAATATGTGCGTCGCCCTAAGGTAGCGTTGGCACGATTTGGTACATAACAAATTACTATGAAAACTGACGTGGTTTTGAAACATTTTCCTATTATCCTGCTACATTTTGTTGTTCTTGCTTTGTTCCGACTCAATAATGGGTGAGTTTTTGAGTGGTCCCGTGTAATTACACCAAAATAGGTTCACAACATTTACGATTCGCATAAACAATAAAAAATTTAATTATGTCCATCGCCAAACTCCATAAACCGTTCGGAAAACCAATAAAACTATATCCGGAACCCATTGGCATCGGTATTCGGAATCGATCCGCTTTCTGCTGTCAAAAGACTTCACGGAGCGAAGATAATATCGTAAATATTTCCAGTGAGTACGAAAGATATAAGTCTATTATTAGCCTGCATTTTTATTTTACGGCCTACCATTATTAAAGCTTTTATTGAGTAAACAGACAAACACCGTAAATATATCAAAGTAACTGTGCCAATATTATTTTGGTGCGCGGATCGCAAATGATGGAGGCAGAAATATGTTTGTGTAGTTAGGGATGGAATACCAATAGTTTGAAGATTTGTTTTGTTTGCTAAAGGCACTATGATAGAAACACAAAGCAAACGTAATACATACTTACCAAGATATTCTTGATGTATTATTACACCTTTATAGATAGATTTCGAAACTCGAGTTGGATGGTAACGGATGGATGAATGGTCCTCCATTGAGCATTGATTTTGACCAAAAGTAAAATATGTACCTAGCAGTAGACACCCAGACAACAGTATTATTCGAACAAAACATGACCTATTGACTCTTTGGATGTGATGAATACCTATCCTTGATTAATAGGTATACCTAGTATTCTCGACGCGATGTTTTTGTTAAGGTAAACGTGGATCACCCGTAGAGCACCGCTCCCTATCTGTAGTAGAGCATCAGTACATCGATGTGCGTCAAAGGCTACAATGACAAGAATAGCGAAGGCGTATCTGATTCATACACACTCTTATCGGCTGCCATAAGCTTTATTCGAGCTTCCAGCTACTCTAGCCACAGAATACTAGCTCACAATGCAATGGAGCGTCAAGCCATCCGTCTTGTCGGATTTACGTTGGTGTTAGAAGAGAGAATATATATCATAATTTTATCACTTGCCAGGCCATTTCCACAGACCAAATATAAGCGACTACTAAAATTACTGAAGAATTTCGGAATTACATGACTCTCGATACGCCGCGCGCCGCTATAGAATTTGTTTGAGTAACTAATGTTCACAAATACCTACAGACATTTGACATATTAATCTATGTATGTGCGTCCTTAGGAGGGATAGCTCTCCTTGGAATGAGAAAAAGTACTATAACGGTACTTGCTTTTTTTCCTGGGTAATGCGGGAAAAGTAGAATATCGCGTGCAACTGCGAATCGTAATTGTATACAATTGCGATTATATTCAGCGTCCTGGGTATCTTTTTCTACCAAACGGTCTGTTTTAAAATAGTATTTTCTTTTGCAGGAGACAACTGGTTGGAGACAATGGAGGAGGTGCCGTCAGCGGTATGCGAAGAGGAGGCCGACCGCTGCCCGACCAGTCATGTGAGTATTCGTTTTGGGGAAATATTTTACGTACCTACTTACTTATTTACCTTTGAAAAATTTAACTAATGCGACGGTTGTATGACTGCGCTAACGTTAGAAACATCGAGATAGTTTCTTAGTTTTATCAAAATCAGTCAATTTTCTAGTGATTGAGCTTTATAGTAACTTAGCGATACATTCGTACACGATCTACTGTGAAACAAATTTAAATGACATAAATGTAAATGTACCCAAGTGCCATATCACATGTAGGTATGTGTATTTTTGTGTATATGTTTAGATGAATATAATTTTTTTTATCGAAAATTATTATATAAACTATTTCAAAATGTTACTTCTTAAAAGAATTACCTGTGGCTTTCAAACTCCTCCCAGCCGGCTGAGTGAAATGTAATGGCGGAGTCATAAATCAACCTATATAACAGGTGTCTACATAAGTTATCGAGCTACTTACCTTTTACGTCAACATTTGAATTAGAGAGTTAGACCCACTTACAAAAGTAAGATCAAGTTAACCAGGTCCCAGTTATAAAGTCGGAGACTACGTGGCGCCGCTCATGTTTACCTTGCTTCCTTGTTCCAGACGCGTTTAACCTTTCTATTCAGTAAATATGGATTTGAAATATTGGCTCAAGTTAGACATTTCAAGACTGAATGGAAGTCTTTTATAGTTCGGCAATTTTGTCATGCTTTTGTACTATAAGTATATATACTCATTTTGATTTTACTGGTGTTCATTTCTAAGAAAATACTTGAAAATATTTTTAAATAATATTTTATGGCATCACGGGGGCATCAAACTGTCGCAAGATTTTTTCTCAATAAATAAATTAACATATACCTATTGCAAGTCAAATAAAAGGAATAAAACATTCTGATCAAAAGTTGAGCAATCTGCAAACACAGATACGTACTTTGGTACCAAGTCCGTCATCAATAAAGAACTAGTTAGACCTTTCAACCTATTTGTTTAACATCATTCAAAATGAACCCTAGTGCCTTACCCAGTCAGGTCGGCTTAGGTTATTTGACGGTTTAATATTTATTGTAAAAGTGTAAACACTAGAATATGCAAATGTCTACTCTCGCAGGGCCACTATTAGCAGATAGATACAAGTAGAGTCAGCCTTAACAAAGCCACTTGGCCCCGTTTGCTAAACCGAAGGGTCAATAGAAGGGCGTTCGTGTTTGTAGTCCGCCTTAATAAGGGCCAAGTCAGTTCATTGTCAGATGCCCTCAGAGCCTCAGATTAGACGCATGTGCGCGTATATACCAAGGGATGGATCCCTCAATTTGTATTCAACAACGCTAAGCTCAGGAGGTAACTTAGCTAAGTGCATAAAATAAATTATTCGACCAAATTAAAGGATTGAGGATGATTCACATTCCACGTCATGCCTGGACGTGCCGGTTATTAGAAACGCGAGCCTTCCCAGCCCGGTGGTGTATCCAAAGGTATTCCCTCGCCGGGAGCATTTGCGTGTAATGTTACAGTTTTACAGAGAACCGAGCATTATTGTTCGCTACCTATGATGATACAACGTGTAACATTATAGCGGCAAGTGAGGAGAGTCAGTCAGTGCGGCTATATTGTTACAAAATGTTGGTAATCGAACATTGGATTGTTACATTACAGGCTTAGGTACTCCCGGCAAGAATGTGATCGGAGCTATTTGTTTATCCCGTTCCCTTGATAGTCAACTTTCACACATTACTTACTGTAATTAAGTAGGTATCTACGTAAGTTATATCGCGTAACATTTTATTTAAGAGTTAACCAAGATCAAGAATACTATTACATGTTTATTTCATGAAACCTAATCTTTTGACGAATGAGGGCGGGCACCCATAACTATGTAGACAGGCATACATACGTTGGTGTTTTTACCGTTCAGAAACATGATATAAAGCACTTTGATATAAAAGATGTACTCGTACCTATGTAAAAATTTAGCGTTACATTTTATACCTATGATTTTCTTAACCTTGGTGTGGTTGATTTATACGTACACTTGAAGTACTTCCATACTTATTTTGACAAAGGCACTTAGTTTTAGGTACATACTCGTTTACAGGGTTATTCATAAAAGGGTATGCTAAGCCAAAAAAGGGCTCATAGTACTCATCATTATGAACAACTTTTATGTTTTGTGTGTCTGCTCCTTTGTCTCTCGCAGTCTCTCTGTCGTTCGATAAAAATACTTTTGTAGGGTTATTTATTAGTACGAAAGTAGGTATATTATGATATTGATACAAACCATCGAGAAGCCGAGACAGAATATTATGATAGAATGATAATGGAGAAGTTATAAAGTTAGTTGTAACTTCATACATACTAGGTACCTAACATTTAAGATGTTCTCGCATTTTCGTTGATTGATATTGTTTATGTTTATGCCATCAAAATAACATTAAGTATTATCTTAACTATTAACTTACGATCAAAATTAACAAACGAGGATTTTATCAGAAAAAATAATAGTTAAAAAAAACTAAAAAAACACGCTTTTTATAAAAAACCGAACTAAAAAAATAGAAAATAAAATTTTATAAATTTAAATTAAGAATAGGGTTGAAAATTTCAATAAATATAAATTAATAATAGTGTAAATAAATAAATATATGTATTTTATTTTTAGAAAGCGTGGGGTGCATGGGTCAATAAGTAGATATTATATATTTTGTAGATACATTTTGTATTGACAGACATGAGTAGAGTGATTAGCATTTTGATAATATCTTAGAAAGCACCCCACGCTTTTTTAAAAATAAAATACATATATTTATTTATTTACACTATTATTAATTTATATTTATTGAAATTTTCAACCCTATTCTTAATTTAAATTTATAAAATTTTATTTTCTATTTTTTTAGTTCGGTTTTTTATAAAAAGCGTGTTTTTTTAGTTTTTTTTAACTATTATTTATTTTTCGCTTTTTAGTTCGATTTGCTAACTATTAACCATCCTTAATATGTACAAATGTGTTGGTGTTATCCGATTTTGGCCGTCTGCTCAAGCAAATTAAAAATAAAATTGATGCATAACAAAAAAATATTGAGCAAAAAGATTTGTAGCCGCGTGGTTTCGATCCTCAGACCTCATAAAATAAAATTGATGCGTAACAAAAAATATTGAGCAAAAAGATTTCTAGCGCGTGGTTTCGATCCAGGGACCTCTGGGTTATGAGCCCAGCACGCTTCCACTGCGCCACTCTGTTCTCTGACTCGAATGACGAAACTACCATTTGTAAGTTAAACGGTATTAAAAGTTAAAGAAACTTTATAGAAAAAGCGTGTTAAAAAAATTAATAGTTAAAAAAACTTAAAAACACGATTTGTTTAGTGTATTGTCATCGGTCCTCGATATATCTACAAAGTTTGAAAGAAATCTGACCGTTTAAAGTGGGTCAAAAACGCGCTCAAAGGAGTCGGTTACATACAAACATACAAACATACAAACATACAGGTGAAGCTAATAAAAGCGTGTTAAAAAATAGAACTGTGGCGATAAAACACATACTTTTTTTCGTGATGAATCAACTTTGTGACGAATCTACAATAACCCAAAATAGGTACCTAATCTTCAAGTTTGTAGAGTTTCTTCTGATGCCAACATAACTAACATGCTAATGCTATGAGTGAGTGGAGTAGTTTGATGCAACTATTATTTCACCATCAATTTATCGCATATCCGGTGTATGGAACTCGGTCTACACATCGTGTACGTGTATGATACTTGTTCCAGTTTCCTTATTTAGAGTGGCTTACAGCAGTTTGCTGAAGACTTAAAACTCACTTTAAAAGCTTCCATAAGATCGTATAAAATAAGTCTTTGTAGTACAGAGTTATCACGTTATTGTTTTTATTTCTAAGCTTATTGTGTCCCACTGTACTTATTTACCGCTTCTTCAGTTCAGAATTAGGCTGGAATGCAAAAAAAAGTATTAGGTAGGTGCACAGTCAAGTTGTCGCGTCATCACTTATACCGGTTTACGCGTTTACTAGTGAATGCATATTGCCTACAAATTGATGGAAATATGTCCTTACGGCTGTTCGTCGAGAAATAACGCATTTCGGACCGACCGCTCAGCGGGCCGATTCAACGAATAAAAATCCAAAGTGCTGCGCAAACAAAATTCAAATCGAATTAGAGGGTAGTCCAATAAACACGCTCAAAGATAAAGCTCTCCCATCTTGCTTTATTTAAGTTTTTCGACTACGTTGCAAGAACACAATAAGATATTTTGAAAAAACTCGAAAACACTAGAGTAAAAAGCTCTGAATAATGCAACTACGTGCTGAAAAGCCTAATCTGCTGTACACTCAGTCGCTCTCACATGCCTGCACGACAAAATATAGATAAAACTCATTGTGATGGGGACAACCGCTTTTGTTTACCGTAACAAGCTAACTGGCAATCCAATAGTGTTATTAACAAGTGACCGGGTCCGATCCGGCCCGAGTGACCTTTCCCGGATCGGCCGTGCTTGCGCAACGTGCGCAATCACCGTGAAATAGCTTTGTTTATAAATGCTCGTACTGACCCATCATACATTATCGTATCGATTAACATAATGTGGGTTTAATCGTACCTATCATGTTTTAGAGGCAGTGTTTTCCCCATTCATCGTTTTTTGACGTCATTATTGGCCCCAAGAGACGCATCAAAGGACTGTATTGCATGCTATTTTGCAAATTTTCATTATCTTTAGGAGTCTTGTAATTTGAATAGGCTTTAACGTTCCACATACCTACGTATCTTTATACATACTTATATCCTTTAACGTTAATCTTATTTAGTTATATTCCATTTATCTAATAGCTTTGCACGATTTGCCGAGTTTTCGCCGGCATTTCCTGTATTTATTTACGTCAAACACAAGGCTTGTCGTAGAAAAGAAAAATGTAACCTAGTTAGTGGGATAGACATGTCCAACATCTTGATATCCGATGCATGAAGCACGTGTTATTCCGTTCAATTACCTATAATGATACCTCGTATATCTTTTAGCTCGAGGAAAACGGGTACAAATCAACAACTCTGGAAATAAAGCAAAATAAACGAATGATTGATTGACACTATGGTAAATGGCAGAGACGAAAATACAAATTGGAAAGATATCTTCTCGCAAAACAGTAATGTACCCAAATTGGGGAACGCTCCGGAGGATTGGCTTGAACGAGACGCGATTTTGTGGGATTTTTCCGAGAATTCAAGAAGGATATTTGATCAATCAAAGTTTACGTTTTATATGATACCTACCTGTGTCCGTATCAAAAGTGAACTTTGTTTGGCAACTTGTTGAAAATTATGTTAACCGAAAATTATATTTTTTTCTCATAAGATTTCGTAAGCCTGTTCGATGCGATAAGTTATTTGAAACGATTTTATGACAATTTTGAATTAAAACATACGTCTAGTTCTAGGACAATGTATAAATGAGACAGTATTGGAGCCTCCAATTATTCTCTCCCATCTCTCGTCTCGCTCGTAATTCTCCAATCTGTTTTGATTATTGGTACTTACTTATTCACCGCTTAGTTTAAATCACTACTAAACCATATCGTAATCGTAATCTCTGGCTCATCCCCCATTAGTCGGTAATGGGTTCTAAAACTCATTTCCCTATTTATTACATCGAAATACGCGAAGTTGTCGGATCGATTTGCATATTTGATTGACATTTCAAAGTAAGCAATTTCGCAGAGGCTGAGGGTTCAGGGATAGAGGGATGACTACAAGCTCGTTAATCTGATTGCTAATACGTGCTCGGTTTCGATGTTAAATAAACGAAAACTTGCAGCCTCTAGAGCAAAGAGGGCAGAAGCGTGAGAGGAAAGTAGAGGGAAAACTAAAGCTTATCAGGTTTACGAAAGTGATTTGTTTCTACCATAGATATGTGGTTACGTAGGTATATCGTCGTTATGTTGATAGCCACTATGAAACGTAGGCCGCTCGTGAATGTAGAGTGGGCAAAATGCCGGCGAGATGATAAAAATCTATTGTTTATTTATACAAATAAGACTGCACGAAATGATTTCAATACGCCAGATCCTGGGTCGAATATTATCATATCCGTGATGTGGAGCCCACGTTGTTTCATATCAGATAATGGCAGCGAGGGCTTTTATAGATTTTAATTACGACGATGTTTACGCTGGTAATTACTTTGTGATGTCATTAACATTTAAGATACATTAAATTAGTTGGTTCTGTTTAAATTGTTGGAAAAATACCTTTATTTTTGGCCATTGGACACCAGTTAGACTATTGATCTACCTCTAAAATAAATTCCTAAAATAGTAAAATAGTCCAAAACCGAAAGAAACACCTGCCTACTTCACCTGCCTTCGTTTTTAAGACCAAAACCGACTCATACGCCTACTCAAATCGAGTTGTTTTATGTAATTGGATTACAAGATGGTTCAAATTTCAATTTCATTTAGCAATATGCAGTTATCATACGACGCGACGCGAGGTTGAAAGGTCGTTTCAATAAAAACACTCATCCATCATGTTTGGGCCGGGAAGGAAAATATACATTGACACATATGGGCATGCCCACGGGGAAAATGCTGCTTAGAAAATTATGTATCCGGACCTTCTTAAATGGAAGATTCTATATCTTACTCGTAATACAATTTTTATTTTCCTTTCTAATGCAGGCGATTCTTACCAATTTGAAATTAATTACCTGATCAAAGTCCAATGATACGATCGATGAACCTAATTTGGATTGTCCCCGGCAGAATGTCACTAAATTCAGTATAAAACATGACACCTATTGAAGTACTTATTCCGAAAATATATTCGCCATCTCCATCCTGTACGAGCGAGGGTCTTAATTAGTCTAAAGTAAAACTCGATAATAAATTAGATTGCCCGGGAGGATTTTAGCTTATAACCTGCCACGTCTCACTTTGCACGACAGTATATTATCTGGAAAAAATCGCTCTACGTAATAAGGCCGCTACTTTTTGCGCTGGTTGATAAACGTAATTATTTTTTTATTTGTAATTTCAAGCATAAACAATAAAGAATACAATTAATCAATCCATATTCTACATATAGGTATAATTACGAGTATATAATATAGATAAATCATTTTCGATTTATCTATCGAAAAGCTAAAACCTGGGGCTGTTTAAAAGAAGAGTGAATAGGTATTTCCTAGGAAAGCATGCTTCGACCATATCGTCGGTCCTTATCAGGTAAGATTGTAGTCAAACGCCTGTCTAGTTTGTTGTAAAAAAATATATGTATATACATATTATAGCGTTATAAGTATAAAATATAACTAAGTATAAAACATATTATGTTGAATACCTACCAATCTTTGTGTAATGGATTCTGATTTTCCGAAAAGTTACCTAATATTCTTCAAAGTTAGAGGTTTACCCGTTGATTCTCTGAGGTAAACAAAAATGTTTTAAAATTGTGCGCTACCTGTTATGTCGCCACGTCACGGTTTTGATGAGGGTAGGCGCAAGTTTCGGAGTTGCCCTTTCGCTCGATTGGAATATTAAATTTTTGGAGGCTTATTTTTTACTGAAAACAATTAAAATGTCACAGTGGCGGCCTTAGGGGGGTGCGAACTGTGCGATCGCACAGGGCCTCGCGCTTGGAGGGGCCTCGCGCAACAACCCAAGCTACTACAAAATATTTGTTAAAAATATATCTGAATTAAAACTTTTAACTCAATTTTTTTTTTTTTTTTTTCGATGTAATTAGTGACGAGACGAGCAAATCGCTCGCCTGATATTACGTCACGTTACACGTTACGTTACGTTTAATTCTTATTTATTAAGAAAATAAAGTTAGTTTCATTCATTCGTACAAAACATAATTGAAAATTTCATTATGTAGTACTTACTTGAATATCGCGCCTTGAAACAAAACATCAATTTTAAAATTTATCATATCTACCTCTATATTTGTTAATTTTGTAAATTTTCATTGTAAAATATTTTAAAACTCAAATTTTATAAAAACAAATTGTATAACTACAAACTCTCTACTGTTTCTTGTCAAACATGACAAATACCTAAACCAAACCACCAGACCTACTTTCGCATTACATACCTACTTTTCACAAAGGACAAAGGGCCTCGCAAAGGCCTGCTGCTGCCAGGGGCCTCGCAATGGGTAAGGCCGCCGCTCTATAACCAATCATGGTTATACATATTTGTGTAAGTTTCGTTATAAAAAAAAGAAATCATAAAACTTTTGCAAAGCTGTCCTTTTTTTTAAAAACAATTTTTAAACAAGTTCTGTGAAGCTGTCAATCTCTGAAAAGCCAAACAGCCGGTAATCAGATAACATGTTAGAGAGCAGGTGTTACGACAACTCCACAGGTCTAGTAAAAAGTAGAGTTATTCCTAAAGGTACTTAGGCATATATGTTACATGTATAGTATATAATAGTACTACTAGTAGAGACACAAACCGTAGCAGGTGCATGAAAATATATCAATGAATAGTGTCATACCGTGGCTAGAGTACGGTACACGCATTTCCCCGAATTATTCGTTTACTCCCACCTGTTCTGTTGAGTAGTTCTGCTGACAGAACTACTGGGATTTTTTTCCCCATTAGTTCTGTGACTTAAAAGACTATGCTTTACACATGACTTATCTCTTATTAGCGATAGACTGTGCTCTGTTATCAGTAGCGGGTATCAGCGGTATCGCGACACGGTAATGCGTTTGCTCGCCGATACCATTAGCTTTGGACAACTGTCTGTTTGTTGCGAACTTGTGGCGGCGGCACCTACGCGTGTGCTGCGTAGTATGGAAATTCACGCTGCTATTTTATAATTTTTTTTTTTAAATGAGTTGATTAAAAACGGCGATGCTGACGATTAAATGTACCAGTGTTATACCAGTTACCTGTGTTATTTTTGTACCCTGACAACGTGTATCAAAATCATGGCTATCGGCTGAGTAGTTAAGCCGTGAAAGCATAACAAACAAACTCACTTTCCCATCTATAATATTTAATAAAGATAGTACTAAGGTGTCATACTCAAATTATTTTTATTAAATAGGACTAAGGCGTAGCTTACCGTAAAATATATTGTATTATACAGGGTTATTCATAAAGGGTATGCTAAGCCGAAAAGGGCTCATAGTACTCATCATTATGAACAACTTTTACTACGGGACCAACCTGAAATTCCTAAAAAAAAATCAGCTGTTCCATAGAAAAATGTCAATGACACTTGGCAAAATGTATGGAACAGCTGATTTTTCGCCAATTTCGGGTTGGTCCCATGATAAAAGTTGTTCGTAATGATGAGTACTATGAGTCCATTTCGGCTTAGCATACCCTTTATGAATAACCCTGTATTTAAGAACTTTCGAAGCAGAACGAAGAAACAGCCTAATTTTGCTTGTTTCTATATGTGTATTGTACAAATGTACATGTAATATTTCCAGTGATAACTATCTCTCTATGTTTCACCTATCTGTGTCAGTGCTGGAGCGGCGGCGCCGGCGAGCGGCGGCCGAGCGGCGGGCACGCGCCTCCCGCGCCGGCCGGCGAGCGGCTGCCGGGGGACGGCGCCTCCAACTCCGCGCACGACGACCCGCAGCCCAACTATGTAAACTTGATCATAATCATTGTGATAGTGATCGCAATATCCTCCTCCTCTTTGCACTTTTTGATAACCCGCTCGCATTCGATCATAATCAGATTCACGAACGGACATAATCTTTGATACTACACTTCCATACCACACTGGATCAAATCTGTTCGGTTGTTTTTTTGTGTATAGAACTAACACACATTTCACATTTCACACATCGCAACCCACTCATTTACTCACGAACATCCGTTATAATAATAAAAATTATTTTAGGTATACTCTCAAAATAAACTATAAATAATCATTAAAAAAACAAAATACAAACATGTATTATAATAATTGTAATTAATTACTTAATTGTTTTCCTTGTTACAGCATCAAGCAAATACAATAAGCGACTCAAACTATAGGACGAGATTACAAAGAGACTCAGAACCAGGTATCCAAAACTTACTGTAATTTGATTTCTATTCAAATTGCTATTTACGTAAAAGTACATAGAATACTATACCTACTGGGTTATAAGGAAAGGGTATGCTAAGCTGAAAAAGTACTCATCATTATGAACAACTTTTATTATGGGGCCAACCCGAAATTTGCGAAAAAATAATCAGCTGTTCCATAGAAAAATGTCACTGACACTCGATAAAGTGTATGGAACAGCTGATTTTTTTTCGCGAATTCCTGGTTGGTCCCATAGTTAAAAGTTGTTTATTAATGATGAGTAGGTACTATGGGCCCTTTTCGGCTTAACATACCTGTATATAATAGACAATAAAGCCCCGAAAAGGTATTTCTAAAATAAAAGTTAAACCATGCGTAAAACAACTGAATTTATGAGAAAATAAAAAGTAACGGTCGACTAACGTAGCAAGGCAGCGTAGCAAGACGTGTAGGTGAGCTACGACACTCGTAGCACGCACCGAGCACGCTTCCACGTTTTGTAATCTTGGATCTTGGGTTATGGTAGAAACTTTCAAAGGAAAATTAAGTATATTTATTTGTGTTGTTTGGTTACAGTACCAGATAATAAAGACATGCTGCGGAGGTCTCGGAAATACAAAGGGATTTCCTGGCCCTCAATCAAAAATACTTTTAAGGTAAGATCTATCTTTCTGTACCCTTAGTCTGCGCTTTGATAGATTTCGAAAACGACCAAACGTTTCGTAAAGCTACATACATCATAATAGTTCCTTCACGATTCCGCCAGGGGTGCTTTACTGTAATGTATGGAGCCTTACAAACGTTTGATCGTTTCGAAAACTAACAAAACTCAAATAGCAATAAAAATTACTTATACTGATGAAACCTTCGACGATTTCAAAGTATGTGTGAATAGGTGTGCATTGGCCATTAGATATCTATTTTCAAATACGATTGACTTTAATTTTACGTGGTGGATATTGGTCCTAATAAATATTTGTTTTTTTAGGATAAGTTAGTGGAGAGACGTTACCAAAGTTACTCCCGGAGGCAGCGTCAGAAGTCACTCATTATGGTTAACGTAGTCGATATAGCTCTTAAGGTATGTCGGATTTATATCGGTGTAATCTATACTAATATCTATACTACTATAAAAGTAATTTTAACCTCGAATTGTTACCAATACTTGAGGTTGATCGAGTTGCCTAGTTTGGGGTCCACCGAATTGATCCGTATATCAAACGCTAGTAACAAGTGGGTTAAACGTTCAATGTACCTAGCACAACTTTGACGTAAACTTACGTAGAGAGTATTCGATAGAAAAGTGTACGCCATTTACGCCCGTCAGGGGCGCTCTTGACAGGCGTAAATGGCATACACTTTTCTATCAAATACTCGCTACGTAAGTTTACGTCGCAGTTGTGCTAGGCCCACTGTTACTAATATTTTAAGTTACTTTTTAAGTTTTTTTTTTGTAACAATCTTGGTCAAACAAATAAATTTATTATTATACTATTTTTAAAATGTATAGTATAAAAATTATGTTTGTGGATAGTAATATCCAGAACTACAGATCCGATTTTAAAATGAATGCACTATTAGAAAGCTATATTTTCCCTGATTTTAATTAATTGATTAATTAAACTGTAATCATATTTTATTAGCTGGAAAGAACGTTTGATATTTACATTGTTTTTCCAGGTATTTCTAGCCATTATAATATATACCACAAATATAGGCAGTGTAAGTGGAGTAAGTGGAGAGGCAAATAATACAGGACAGAATAATACTGAAGGAGCAGTACGGAACACTAGCACTACGAGTACTGATACAGGTATGTGTTTTATGCAAGTACACTATCTATACTAATATTATAGAGGAAAGATTTTTGTATGTTTGTGTGGAATAAACTCAAAAACTACTGGATCGATTTCAAAAATTCTTTCACCATTCGAATGCTACACTATCCCAAAGTAACATAGGCTATTTTTTCTATCCACAGCGAAGCGTGGCAAGGAACCGCTAGTTTTAATTAAGAAACTGAATCTAAAACGGTTTTAGTGCTGAAAAATTAAACATATTTGTTCTTCTGATATTTATTGTGACTTTCAAAGGTTTTTTGTTTTATCGCTGCTGCGATATGTTATATTTTTTTTTAAACGGTTTTATTTAGCTCACCCCGTTTGTTTTATTTATTATTTATTCTTGGGTCAAATTTAGTAATTCAAATTTCACCCTCTTCCTGTCAACCGATTAATCTGAAATTTTGTATACACTTTGTTTATAAATGTTTTCTAACAAAAGCAATAGTTTTTGGTAAAGAAATACAGGGTTATTCATAAAGGGTACGCTAAGCCGAAAATGGCTCATAGTACTCATCATTAAGAATAACTTAATTCGCGAAAAAAAAAACAGTTGTTCCATACATTTTGTCGAGTGTCATTGACATTTTTCTATGGAACAGCTGTTTTTTTTTTCGCGAATTTCGAATTGGTCCCATAGTAAAAGTTGTTCATAATGATGAGTACCATGAGCCCTTTTCGGCTTGACATACCCTTTATGAATAACCCTATATACTATAAAATAACACAACAATAGGAAAGCCAACAATAATGATACAATTTGTGCGTTGCAGTGAGGGCCAACCAGACCGCGTACACAGCCGCGTTTATTTTCCTGAACGTGGCGGTGTGCCTGCTGGGCTGCTGGCGCTGCTTCGCCAACGCCTACCTGCACTGGGCGGCCGCCGCCACCTGGATCCTGCTGGTCGCGCAGGGTTTGTTGCTCTCCGCTACCAGTACGGCACCACATTTTATTTAGTCCATGTTTCGCGCTGCTCTTGCAAACGCTGACTGTGGACTAACTCTCAAAATGCACCTGGCTTTATGCTTAATTCTACTGTGATGACTATTTTGTCAAAATTTCTAACCCCTTTATTACGGATTTTCGATTAGTTATCCCAGTGCTAGCTAGCTCTGTAGAGTTTTCATTGGCGACAAGCATCACAACACAAAGTCAAGTTAAACAAATTATATTTTTGCTAAAATAGGCTTGGCTTTTAAAATAAGATCACGATGACATCTAGATCACATTCAGCGCGCTGTTACGTGTTGAATTCATTTTCAATGGCGCATGGAGTCACGGGTAGTGACATAGATATGTTCCGCAGGACTCAGCGGACAAGGGCTGGGTTTCCAGAGCCCCGAGAACCAGGTGTGGTACATGGTGTTCGTGGTGTTCGTGCCGTACGCCATGCTGCCGCTGACGCTGTGGTGGTGCATCATCATCGGCGTGCTCTCGTCGCTGGCGCACCTGCTCGCCACCGCGATCGGCCAGGACCAGGTCACCAATATACACATTGTACGCGTACTTTTTACTTATCTTTATAAGCTCTTGTTATAGTTATCGTTGTATTTCATTATACAAATACGTTGAACTTACTGTCGAGATCGTTTTTTCCTAGGATTTTCAATGCTTCTTTCGTCATTTTAGGCAGCGACCTGTGAAACCTATGCAATCGTCTTGGACGATTTCGTTTATGTTTTCTTTACAAAATACGTGCCCCACCACACAAAACACCTACCCACTGTAACGTGGACCATATACTATCCGAAATAGCCGACACGCTGATCCACACATTGATACTAATTGCATTTTATTAAAACAATTTTTATTTACAGCCGGAATCGTGCAAGATCCGCATGCTGCTAGCCAATGCGTTCCTCTACGCGGCGGTGAACTTCGCTGGTATGTACGCCAAGTCGCTTGCAGACGGCGGACAACGGGAGGCGTTCTTCGAGACCTACCGCAGTATGGTTGCCCACCAACGCACCGAGCAGGAAACTAAAAGATACCAGAAGTTATTCCGGAGTGGTGAGTCTATAGAAACATGGGCATTATATGTAGGAATATAAATACCATATAAATAGAACATGTAATTCATGAAATTGTTAATTATTAACAAAAAACTAAGCTTTTCAGACTGCAAAGAAGAAAAAAACATTTATGGCTTTAGACTCTAAAATAGGCTCTTTAGGCTTTTAAATTCATTATTTAATCGGCCACCTTATGAAATAAACCAAATCCGATGTTTTTTTCAGTGATACCGGACTTTCTAGCAGAAAAAATTTACAATGACGCAACCCACATGACGACTGAGCTGAGAGACTGCCAACGGCAGTTCAATAATCTTTACATCCAGAAGCACAGCAATGTTTCTATCATCTACGCGGACATTAAAGGATTTACACGTAAGACTCTTTTACTTTAGGTACTTACATGTACAAAATGTACATGCTTATCAATATCCTGGTCGGTTATTCTTCATTAGAGGTCTTGAATTCTAGGAATTCAAAATTCTGGGTGGCGCAGACCTGTTATGGCCAAACGTGACGTTTAACATCATGCGAGCGATTTGCTCGTCTCTTCATTCAATAGCATAAAAAGCCCCCGCAAATAGCTATAGCCGTCATAGCTTTCATAGGGCTATGATGTGAAGGACCATACATTAACTGTGATACATCAAGCACACAAGTAATAGACTTCTGTTTCCAGAGTTATCCAGCATATGCACCCCTCATGATCTCGTGACGTTGCTCAACAAACTATTCGCTCGATTCGACGATTTGGCTGCGGTGAGTTTATAATAATATACCTCTATAATCTGTAATTAATAATCCATAATTGATACTTTTTAACCGACTTCAAAAAAGGAGGAGGTTATCAATTCGTCTGTGTTTTTTTTTTTTTTTTTTGTTTGTTACCTCATAACTTTTGACTGGGTGAATCGATTTTGATGATTCTTTTTTTATTAGAAAGCTGACGCTTCCCATTTGGTCCCATTTCAATTTAGTCCAGTTCTCATAATGGTATCCATGAGAAAACCATATAAGTCTTAAATTTACATTAAGTACGTGCGCGACAAATAGATGAATAACTCAATAGTCGGTCTTTCGAAGTCGGTTTTTGTTTTTTGTTTTGTAAAAATAATGTTCTTGTTTTAATTCCAATGGGACACTCCGATGATACTCGTATTGTTTTTTTTTTGTCATTAGCCATGGCATTTGTTTAACGAAAACATTTAATTCATCTGCTGCTGCTTGCTAGGGAAGGAAATATTTTCATGGAACGCTTTCTACAGCTTCTTCGAGCCACTTCTGATACAATGACATCTATGTATGATGTGTTTGGGCTGTCTGTAATTATCAATCGATTTACAGGAGAACCACTGCCTGCGCATCAAATTACTGGGCGATTGCTATTTCTGCGTGAGTGGTTTACCAGAGCCACGTTCAGACCATGCTTACTGCTGCGTCAACATGGGATTACACATGATACGTGCCATACAGGACCTCAGGAAGAACGACAAGGTACAAACGAGCTGTAAACTTCAGTCAGAATATCCAGAATCCCATGGTATTAGGACTATTAGGTGGCTACTCTAATGATTATTCACAAACTCGTTTTATTATAAGTAGGTACTACTTACTGAAAAGATGAATTGATTGACTAAACTAAGTTTATAAAACTGCATCAATGTGAAAGCGCACAAACGGTTCAGACATGTAAGCATACTATATGTGTTTAAAAAATTACTTTGACCTCCTAACTTTCACATCAATTTCTTTATGCCTTATAATTTCGGTAGAACCATGCCCTTCCTTTCATCTGGAGCACATGAAAGTTTGTTCGATGTTAGTTCAGTGGCGGCGGTGTGATTCTCAGGTGGATCTGGACATGCGGATAGGCATCCACAGCGGCACGGTGCTGTGCGGCGTGCTGGGCGACCTCAAGTGGCAGTTCGACCTGTGGTCGCACGACGTCGACGTCGCCAACCACATGGAGAGCGGCGGCCTGCCCGGGTAACGTATCTAGCTACATATATATTTACTACATACACGAGTATGTTACGTCTGGCCGGTTTTATATGGCGGAAAAATGGAGAGTCACTGCAAGATTGGTGTTTGTTTTATTTGGTGAATAGTTTCTATGAATTGTGTATTATTGACGTATTATCGTGAACAGGCGCGTGCACATCTCGGCCGCGACGCTGCAGAACCTGAACAACGCGTTCGAGGTGGAGCCCGGCGAGGGCGGCTCGCGCAGCGCCTACATCAAGGAGCAGGGGATCACCACCTTCCTCGTCAAGAGCTCGGAGGCGCCGCGCCCCACCGCGCTCGAGCGCCGCGCGCGCTCCAGGCAAAACAAGTCAGCCAACCATCAACTCACTAGCTGCGCCCAGCGGTTTCACCCGCTAAATCCATCCAGCTGCTTTAGCGTGATTTATTAACGAACACCCAAACTTTAACACTTATAATTCTAAAAGGAATCAAGTAGGATTCATATTGTGATAAACAGAGCTCGGACTGAAGGACCGATTTCGAGGCCCCGGGACCGTGCGTCCTTTACCTTGGAACCGGTCGTAAAAATCCCTTTGATTCCAAATTTAATGTTTAGTTCCATATATATGTACATTTTGTACATATATATTTATGTAATTGAGTGACGAGACGAGCAAATCGCTCGCCTACTATGTATTTTTCAAATTCTCAATTGTATGGATGAAACACTAAAGTTAAGTTAGGAAGGAACTTTAAGTTGGAAGTACTCAATATCTCGGTAATTGTTGTGCAGTCGTGGGTCGCAGCCGCAGTGGGACGGTGACCGACGCCCGAGCAGCATCCTGGAGGAGGAGCACACCGCCTCCTGGACGCCACCTGAGCTGCCTTTCCAGGATGTAAGCACTCTCCTCGCTCGCATTCTAAGGCCCTTACACAAGGCGACGCAAGGATCGGCAGGTTACTAAGCGGCTCACGTCACGTCATGACCACGTTACACCGGCGTTCACGAATCTTTGTGCGATAATTGTGCGAAGCGAAATAATAACGAAATTTGCAATATTCTTACTTCACACTTGATTAGCATACTGTACAAAGCTTCATTCAAGTGTATTGCGCCATTTGATTTAACGAGTATCCGATACTTGCGTCGCCTCGTGTACAAACTGTTCATTTGAGACTAACTAACAACGACCGGCAAACGGGAAGTTTTTATTACGATTTTTGAAGTTTCTAGTGGTTTTTAACCTAACTATAAAACTGACGTTGATCCCTTAGAGACTTAATCCGTATTGTAAAGAATGGGGTCGAACAATATCAAAAACGTAGATGTTAAGAATGCATCTACATTCGTTGACTGACCGTCTTCTTACTAGGTATGAAAACGGTTCTTTTCATAAACCTACCTAGTTATAAAATAGCAAGAGCCCGAAAAAGCGTTCCATTCTTTACCCAGTTACCAATAAAACTGTTTGATCGGTGAAAATATAGAATTGCCATGAGTAATAGGTTCGTCTAATATGATAAGTACGCGCCTACTTTACTACTTTACTTTATTATAACTACTTGCCTACTTACGAGTACCTACGAGTATTTACCAAGTAGAGGTCGTATATGTTTTAATTTTTATTGAAGTACGCGTACATATTTATATTTAAAGTACCTTTTTAGTACTATATTATGTGTGTTATGGAACCCTACCCTAATTGTTTTTTTATGCAACACAGACAACAAACAGATGGCCTACTTGATGCCAGGTTAGTTGTCTGAATTTTATCGTGAAAAGAGTGCTTTCACCTCTTTGTGTTACACCAATATTTTACCATTTTCAAGCTACGTTTTCGCTTATACGTTAGTCAAAAACATTAAATCTGCGACCGCGATTTTCGTCCGACGCAACTGATGTCTACATTTGTGGCACTAAGTGTAAACGCAGCTTATTAATGTAGTATTTTCTTGCACTTTTCGTTTTCTAGTTTTATTATTCTCCGCCAGAGTATAAGTAATATTGTATGTACTAGTTAGCAATAGCTCCAAATTTAGACTACACGCTTTCAGAACTTGTAAATATAATTGTAGAACCCACCCAATAAGGTACATTATGTTAAACTGCACCTTTGAAAGTACCACGATTTATAAGATTCTTCTAACATATTCCTATACCTACACTTAAATCAGTCGGTTTACGAGCTATTTTTTTTTGTTTTATTAGTGTGATTTGTAGTTTTATAATTACCGATAAATAAATAACGTTGTATTATATGGTGCCGGCAGTATTACCCCGTGCGCCGCCAGAGGGTGTTTGCGGACGACGACGATGACGTGTCGACTTTCTCGGAGGACGAACCATACGAGGTAACTCTATTATTTCACAAGCACGAGGCATAGTTTATTATATTTACCTACCGTTAATTCTATATGATCTGGTATAAAACCCTGGATACGGGTTCAAAGGTTACGTATTTAAAGCGGACGTAGTGACTAGCTAGAGCGATTCAAAACAAAGCTCTAATCGTAATTAATTGTTCGAATGTGCTGTGCTCGCATCCGGTCCGGTCAGGACGACAAAGGCGCATTTTCCTGTTTAGTTTGGTCTCTGTGTATCAGCAAAACGAGTAGATAATTAAAATACGCACAAACTATGGAGACACAAAATGAGTCTTGACATCCGATGCCTACACGCCGTTTTCATTCATTGCGTCCGATCTGTTTCGGTTCCGTTACATGTCACGCTTACTGAAACCGACTTGTTTCAGGAGAGAGAGACCATAAACTCGATCGAGGTGGGGTCGAACCAGCGGCTGCGGTCGGAGAAGATGGGCACGTGGTCGCTGCGGTTCCGCTCGTCGGACGAGGAGAGCGAGTTCGCGCAGCTGGAGGAGCCCACCTTCAAGTCCAACGTCATGTGCTGCCTCGTGCTGTGGGCGCTCATCGTTGCCGTGCAGGCCATCATGTACTGCAGGTCGCTAAAGCCGAACCACTAACTTAATCTGCTGATAACAGAGTTTTAGGTTTTTTGGGTTTCGTGGTAGACCAGGAACTGTAATAGTTTCGCCATATCAGTCTGTTATGTCACGGTCTGTTTACTTAGACTAGCTTACGCGATATAGCCGATCAAGTAATGCCTATGAGCATAAACTTCTGGGAATGATTTTCTGAAATATTTCGTTAAACTCAATTATAATGATACAATAATATTTATTTCTAGCATAAGCTACTGGACTCGTATCATGAGCGCATCACGATACGCACTTGAGTGATTATTTAAGCTACCTTGTGCTTCGCAGGTGCACGTCGCTGATGATCGCGCTGATCGCGATGACGGTCTCTCTGACGCTGCTGTTCGGGATCCTGATGGTGGAGGAGTTCGAGAGCTGCAAGGTGCTGCCGCGGCTGACGCGCCTGTCGGCGGCGCTCGGACGCACCAAGAGGCGCCGGAACGCGTACGTCTGCTGCTTCGTCACCATCATGGCCATGTCTAGGTAATGCTATTTGCCTGCCAATAAATAACTAACAACTAAATAGTGCTTTAAATTTCCGAAAAACGCATGGAAAGTTAAATACATCTATTGTTAGAGGTGTACCTACATCGTAGCATCGACGGAAGGGTATTCTTGTCATCCATAATTTTATATCGCCCGAAACTTCTTAGTGCGGCGCTTTCATTTGCCTACTGTACGAGCCATACAAGAATTTGTTTGTATCAGTGTTATAAAACACTTATTACATTCCAGCACAACCACCCTGTACTCGTGTCCGTTCCCCGACGACGTTGCGACGAACAGCACGGCGCCGGCGGAGGCGCTGCCGACCGACACGCCGTGCGCCGAGTGCCACCGGCCCGAGTACGTGGTGTTCACGTGGATCCTGTGCCTCGTGGCTCTCACCTCCATCCGCAAACTCTACTTCGTCATCAAGACGTTCCTCGCGCTCATGTACTTCATAATGTTCTGCACGCTGCTGTTCTTTTTCTACGAGAGATACTTCACGGCCATCACCCAGAATAATGCCATGTGAGTATGACCACTACAACAGAAGCTATTAATGTGTAACAGGCATTCGAACAATTTTTATTTTCCTGTAATATAGGACCACTGCTTTATTGTTTTTTTTTTTCATAATAATCAATCATAAACGGATCGGCCCACTGCAAACCAACTTTTCCTGATTGCTGCAAATTCGTCACACCAGTGTTTTGTGGCTCTTTATCGCTTGCTTGGTTATCTCACATGCACTGGCTTTTGTCTATTGTTCGAAGTTCGCTCTCGTCAAACATATGCCTTACATATACTTTCATAGAGATTTTATTTAATGTGTTGCAGCCCAGCGAATTGGCAAATGGTGGTTCTGCTGATAGTATTCCTGGTGGTAGTGGTATACCACGCGCGGCTGGTGGAAGTGACGTCGCGGCTGGACTTCCTGTGGAACCAGCAGGCGAGCCGCGACCTGCGCGAGATGGAGGAGGTGCAGCGCACCAACGAGCTGCTGCTGAAGCACATCCTGCCCGACCACGTCGTGCTCCACTTCCTCAACAAGAAGCGCTGCCCCGACGTAAGGGCCTTTATTTAAATGACGTCAAAGTAAACCATTATGGCAATTCCATTTCATTTGAAGCTATACTTTGAAAAAACTTTTTCTACACATATATCTAATTATTATTTACCTACATTTTTGAGCCCTGCAATCGAAATACATACCTAATTGAAATGTCTTATAAATATTAATTCGTTCGTACGATCAAAGTGATGCGAGTCGCACGCCCGCTTGGATTGAGACAAAACTAAGATACTTTTATTTTACGAGGGTAGAGGACGGAGTCAGGCTTTTCAATTGATTATGGATTGGTTGTGCATGTGATTGCGGTTTTGATTGTGTTCATTTTTAACCGACGAAAAAACGGAGGAAGTTTCTCAAGTCGACGCGTTATTATTATTTTTCTAACTTTTTTTTGTTATGAAGGTGATTATTGTTTGCATAGGAGCTGTACTCTCAGAAGCGCGACAAGGTGGGCGTGATGTTCGCCGGCATCCCTAACTTCCACGAGTTCTACTCGGAGGAGAACGACAAGGCCATCGACTGCATGCGCCTGCTCAACGAGATCATTAGTGAGTACGGACACACTTGCAGTGAGGTATATTTATCTGTAGAGCTGGCCAATAAAACACAACAATTTCCCATTAGAAAGTTACAGTTAGGTTTTAAAAAAATCTTACAGAGAACCACGATCTTATAAAACTGATAGGCATCAGTAGAAATGTTATAGCTTGTTTTCATTTGGTCACCTTTCCAGATAAGTTGATTGAAAATTATTTGGCTCTGATTATAAACAAGGCGTCAACGCACTTACCTTGAAATGGATACTGGATCTCATATAAGTATAATGGCGCTAGAGATACTAACATATCTTGAGAATCTAGCTAACGAAGCAGATTCTTATGATGGAAAGCGGTACGCCTGTAGATCCAGCATCTAGAGGTTTATTTAAAACTTAACTTTAGCTCTGTCTGCCCGCAGTCGACTTCGACAAGCTGCTGACGGATGACGAGCGGTTCCGAGAGACGAGCATAGAGAAAATCAAGACTATTGGAGCCATCTACATGGCTGCTTCTGGGCTCGACCCTAAACATGACGTAAGAACCGTTTCTTTTCTTGTCCTATCACTTGTCTAGCCCGTTTGGTGGGCATTCTGAAAGGTTTATTATTCTTTTTACAGTGCAACAGACATGATTTTGCACCATATGGTGAAAATTATAATCAATCAAGCTATAATGTGGCGTACATAATACATATAATATTATGTGTTATATGAGAAACGATAAAAAAGATAAGTACTTAGATAAAAGATAAGATAAAAGATAAAAGATAACATTTATTACCCATTCATATATTATGTTACAGACCAGATCTAGCGACAATGCTGAGTCTGACTCTGACGGCGCGCACCTGTGCGACCTGGTGGACTATGCGTTTGCGCTGAAGGACGCTCTTGAAAACATCAACAAACATAGTTTCAATAAATTCAAGCTTCGAGTCGGTAAGTCAACGCATGACACACACGGAGTCTCAGAATTTTGTAAATGACTTTTATTGTAGGGTATTTTTACGCAGGTAGCTCTGAAGGTGGGGGTTTACCATCGTCACAAGGGTGGAAGCAAAATAACGATTTAATAAAATCACCAATCAAATCATCACGATGTGGCTGATTCTACGATAGACTTAAAAAATCTAAGAATAAAATGGAAAGTGGCACTCACTGGATCATGATTGCGCAGGCATCAGCTGCGGGCCGCTGGTGGGCGGCGTGATCGGCGCGCGCAAGCCGGTCTACGACATCTGGGGGAACACCGTCAACGAGGCCTCGCGCATGGAGTCCACCGGCGCCATCGACCGCGTGCATGTCACCAAGGAAGCCAAGGAGGTAGTGCTTCGTCTTTACTATCTTTCCAGGATTCCACGGTCTAGAGTCAACAGTCGCTTGACTTTAACGGAAAACATGTTAAGATCTTTGGACAGTCGTAAATGTATGCAGATTGCTGAAGGACAAACTGTAGAGCGAGCGTTGCGGCTTTACAAAGCCACAAAGAAGAAACCAGAATCAGTACTGAGGTGTGACGCATCTCAGCGACGGCGTTAAAACAAAAATTTTCCCATGCATCTCCATTTATGCCATTACAATATTTCATGAGCTTAGAGGAACCGAGATGGCCCCATGCGGACCGTTAGTGCACCTCTTGCCGACCCCATTTTGAATTATAATGTAACGTTAGGACAGCTATGTAATCGTGTCTGTTCGCACAGATCCTGGAGCGGTTCGGGTTCGGGCTGCAGGCGCGCGGCGGCGTGCAGGTGAAGGGCAAGGGCCTCATGGAGACGTGGTGGGTGACGCACGCGCGCGGCGCCGCGCCGCCCGCGCCCTCCACGCCCGCGCCCGCGCCGCCGCACCACCACCCGCGCTCGCTCGCCGCCATCGTCTACACTATGATGCGCAAGCGCATGAACACTCACCCGCTCGATTCCGTGGATAGACGTACGTCACTCCATCTCCCTAGGCTCACTGTAATCATACATTATCAAGTTCATCTTTAGGTCACCGTTGATATCAATTCGGAGACTTCCCACAGCGTTATTTTGCATTCTGTCATTAAGAATATGTGTCCGAGTGGACATAGGACCGCTTCTCAATTAGGACGGGGCTGGACTTGAGGTGAATGTTGTGATAATGTTGCGCGTGTCGTGTTGCAGCGACGAGCGGCGGCAGCGTGCGCGAGAATCGCGCCGTCACCGCGCCCTCGAGCACCACGCGCCGCCTCACCATGCTGGAGCGGGTCACGCGCTCGCGACGAAAGTACGTACTCGACACCCTTTTCGGATACGTCTCTACTTCGATAATGCACTCCATTGACTGTGATTAAGTAGAACGACAAAATAGTTGCTGGAGTTCGGTAACGGACCCCCAACCGAACCTGCTCACACGGGTGGTATTGCTAAACCGATCGTTGTTCTAGCGATGACGTGGAGATGGGCAGCCTGGGTTACCGCCCGAAGACGCTGAGCATGGTGGAGCGGCGCTGGGGCGCGGCGGCGGCGGCCGGGTCCGCGTCCGCGCCGCACACGCCCACCGCGCACCACGCGCAGCCGCCGCCCGCGCCGCGCCGCGGACTCAACCAGCTCGGTAACTACACCACAACTAACAACACCACCACCGCGCACCACGCGCAGCCGCCGCCCGCGCCGCGCCGCGGACTCAACCAGCTCGGTAACTACACCACAACTAACAACACCACCACCGCGCACCACGCGCAGCCGCCGCCCGCGCCGCGCCGCGGACTCAACCAGCTCGGTAACTACACCACAACTAACAACACCACCACCGCGCACCACGCGCAGCCGCCGCCCGCGCCGCGCCGCGGACTCAACCAGCTCGGTAACTACAACACAACTAACAACACCACCACCGCGCACCACGCGCAGCCGCCGCCCGCGCCGCGCCGCGGACTCAACCAGCTCGGTAACTACACCACAACTAACAACACCACCACCGCGCACCACGCGCAGCCGCCGCCCGCGCCGCGCCGCGGACTCAACCAGCTCGGTAACTACACCACAACTAACAACACCACCACCGCGCACCACGCGCAGCCGCCGCCCGCGCCGCGCCGCGGACTCAACCAGCTCGGTAACTACACCACAACTAACAACACCACCACCGCGCACCACGCGCAGCCGCCGCCCGCGCCGCGCCGCGGACTCAACCAGCTCGGTAACTACACCACAACTAACAACACCACCACCGCGTACCATTCAATGGTGGCGGTGGTTTTGTGTGGAAGTATCACTGCAGACTATAGTGTCAGTCCGGGCCACGGAGAACTTCTTTCCGTCGTTTTTAAATCTATATGCTAGCCTTGTCACATCTCCACACGGATAAAAACGATGAAAAGACGACTTGTCCCCGGCCCGTGCTAAACCCGCTGGAGACGTCCAATAATCCAAACAGTGAATTCGTTGTTCAGTCGTTCTTACTCTGCTTGGTTGTTCATATGGACCAGCATTCAATTACATACACGTGTGTTGCAGGTGCGCGGTTGAAAGCGGCTAGCTTCTCCAACCGATCCTCATCCCCTCGCTCGCGCTCCCCCCGCGCCCCGCGCCGCGACCCCCCTCCCACCGCGCCTATCCCCGACTCCTTCCGCAACCGGTCCGGCACCACCGCCTCTTTCTTTCGCTCGAGGAACAAGGACAAGGAAAAGCGCGCCAAGGAGCTCAATGGAGACGCCGCCAAAGAGAAAGACAAGGAGAAGCGCCCCAAAGAGCCTAATGGAGACGCCGCTAAGGAGATAGACAATGAGAAGCGACCCAAGGAACCCAACGGAGACGCCGCCAAGGAGAATGGGGACAATGGCGTCACTAGGATGTAGGTTGCGGCACGAAATATATTTCAAGTGGGTCGGTTCTGAGAAGCGAGACCAGTAAACTCGAGCGTGACACGAGTTTGTTAGGTAATTCGCAAGAAAGACAAGTATTTTTCTGACCATGGACACAACAACAATCCTTAAACTAAACCTATATCTGGCCTAACATAATTATATCTTTTAGATAGATCAGTGAAGTGAACATTAAGTGCGTGTCAAATTATGAACACGACAAATCTTGTATGATAGTTTTTTTATTGAGTTGTTACTCTTGGATTAGGAAATTATTCCTATATATGTATTATAGATTTATCTCCAAAAAGAATTATGCATTTTCTTTCGATAAAGTTAGTTCTTACGATAATATTTTAAGCTATTTTGTTACGTTACCATTTACGTATGTACTAATATTGTACTGTTTTATAATAAAAGAAAATCTAAATGATGTATACAATACATATAACTATTTTATAAATGTGTAGTGAGATATAAATAATATAAGTTCCGATAATTTTAATATTGTACATATTGTAAATTGTAGAATACGCATAATATAATTTTCTTAGATGTTTTATATACTTTTTAGAACAAATGTTGCACTTATTGCCATTTTCAATATTATGGACTATTGAATAGTTATATATTTAGAAAAATGTGCCATAAAATGTGTAGGTACCTTTATAATACGTAAGTCCAAGGATCTATAAGTTATGTGCCACTCACGGCAAATGCCAAAGAACTTAGATCTCAACAAGCATTTGAATTTATCGATAATTTAAATATAAATAGTTTTAGATCTGACCTCTTCCATTTACAGGTGTTTCTCATCGATGTAAGTAAATTGTATATTATCGACCGGTTAACTGAGGTCGTTCGTACATAAGGTGATCATATCTGATACTGTGATTCAAACAGTGTCGCGTTTTTAGTAGTGCCTATGAATGGAGCTTCGTATGTGCACGATTTGAAAGAATGTCGGCAATCATGTGACGTTTTCGACGCCAGTCGCGCGACGCTGCGCTACTTCAGTTGCCAACTCGCATCACCTTGTGTACGACTAACCTTAATGTTTATATTATAATAGTTTATACAAATTTCATAGTGTTCATAATAATCATCATGTTCTAAATGTGAATTACGATTACAATTTTATGGAATAAAACGATATATTCACTTTAAACATTTTTTTATTAAGTGAAATCCATAATCCTTAACATAAGCATACCAAATCTAATTTGAACTTTTACCTAGCTTTGGAAGTTACGAACAAGCTCTTCGCTTTATTGTCATTTTATAGATAAAATTGAACTATGACTATACTAGACCACGACTGTCGTCTTCAAAACAATAATTCATGGACAACTTGTAAAAAATTCGCTACTCTGTGATATTCATGATTGAAGATGATAAAAATAATATCAACTTCTTATACTCGTACTTATTGTGACCTTCGAATCTATAAACGCTACAAGATAAACTAAATACCTAATACCTAGGTATATTTTACGACAATCATATCACAAATACAAAAATAAATACTATTCAATTAGGCCCCTAACCCTAATATAATATGAACGAATAATACAAGATCATGGACAAAATTGAGGAATAACGCTGAGAGATTTAAAATTTGATTCAAACAATATAAATAATATGTAGAATATTGCTTTTCAGAGAATATTGAGTTACCTATTCAGTTGCATTTGTGTATATTCATAAAAAAATATAATACATTGAGATAATTTGTTTACGTGAATGTAACACGTATGGCACCAATTTTATAACTACATACGATTTTTGAGAACACCCGTTTGGAGTATTTTATATTTATTCTGGAATACTAGTCGTGGTTTGAATCAGTCATCGCCGTTTGGAGTACTTCTGTCCATCTGCGGAAGAAAAATAACATGAACTTTTTGATGTTCACAAATAGTCTCCTTGTATAAACAAGGCGAGAAAATAAGAGGGAAATATATTTTTGTCTCGTTTATTAGACGGTGGTCTGCGAGTACTAAATTTGCCCGTCTACTAGTATTATTACCAGCAACCTTGACTGGTTTCATCCAGTTGTGGCAAATAAATTACTTTCTTGCTTTTTTCGGCTTAAAACGAACTAACTTTGTTAGCGCAGCGGCCCAAGCTGTCTTGGCTTCCGATACTAAGACGCCATCCTTCTTTATTTTAAAACTTTGGCTGCGGGAAACACAGACGTTGTGTTTTCCTTAATGCGACGCGAGTGCGGCTGCACACGCCAGGCGCGTAAAACACAACGCATTTGACTATTAGCCGCACCTAAGGCAAGCACATGTGATTATTAATTAGCAGAAAGTGTTAAGCAAATTCATGCCAGACATCAACTTCAAATGCACGGTGGTCTTTATAGCCGGACGGACTATTTTATTTCGACATAATCCTTACTAATATTATAAACGCGAAAGTTTGTATGTATGGATGTTTGTTACTCTTTCACGCTAAAACTGAACGGATTTAGATGAAATTTGGCATGAAAGTAGCTTATAACCTGGATTAGCACTTAGGCTACTTTTTATCCGGGAAAATGCGGGTAAAACCGCGGGGTGCAGCTAGTAGTTTTATATTGTTAGCATTGTTACCTGCTGTAAGTGTACGCGCTATCGGCTCTGAAGAAGTAGACGTGGTTCTTGAACTGCAACTTGAAAACGTAGTCCTTCTCGATGCCGTCGTCGGGGCTCGGCGCGCACACCGCGTACCTGCGGGACGAACCGGGGAGATAAGTATAGGCACTACTTCTTAATTAACAATATTGTGAAGAAAGGTATATCACATGGAAAAGCTGTCTTCTCGCAGTAGTAAGTGATAAATTGATGATTGAAGTTTGACTTCTTAGTGATAAGTTAACGCTGACCAAGGAGTTGACCAATAGGAAGTGGTAGTAGAAATGTATTAGGCTGCATTAACAAAATATCAAGTTTGTTTCTTTGGTAGATTAATATTTCATAAACTTCAATTTTTTTTTATTCAAGTGTCCATATCACATTTAAACAACCATGTCCCACCACCCAAGTCCGTATCTTGGGAGTTAGTTTCTTCCTCGTCAGCAAATTTTTAAGTTGCTTACATTCTCTACTGGGTGTCTAGGATAATGAATGGGTTAGATAAACGTTTTACACTCATAGCTCCCCACTAGGATAGCCTGTGTCGGGGATGCCATGGAACACACACAAAGACAAGGACAACTAACACCCAGACCCTGAACAGATATTTAAATTCATTATTCAAACATCTGCCCGGCCGGGAATCGAACCCGGGACCTATAGCTCGTAAGGCGGATATACTACGGATATAGTTATGCAGACAATGTAAGTAGATATAAGCGGTATAGACCCCAGCAGCGGCAGCGACGCGAGCGGCGCGGCGTCGAGCCAGCCCTTGTAGAAGAACAGCGCCGCGCCCGCGAACACCACCCACAGCTTCTGCCAGCCCGGGGACTTCTTGAACTTGCGCAGCAGGTGCCCCGACAGCTGCGTCTGCGGACAAGAGTTACAATACTTGAGTGCACGGTTGGTGAACTTGGGTTTACTGAGATTCTGTACAGAGGGGTTCCCGACGAGTTACGGAGTCATTATGTTGTTGTAGTCTCTGCCTACCCCAATGGGAAAGAGGCGTGATAATATGTATGTATGTATGTATGTATGTTATATGCACGTAATAAATAAAGTTTGAGATTACAACTGTTTTTTCAACGCTTTTATGCGTTTTAGCCATTGAGCGTCATACCATTAAGCCACTACAGCTGATGGACTTTTAGTTAGCAGACTATTTTGTTGGTTTTTTTATCGCGAATATATCTGCGTTTGACCACAAACTCGCCTATTGGTAAGCGACGATGTGGTCGAAGGTGTAGCTAGTAGACTTAGAAGATTCCTAGCTCTGACTATCGCTTTCGTTTCCTTGTGACTCCGCCCACAGCATTCTTATTTTTTCGCAGTAGAACCGTTATTCTGCTTCTTTAACTTAGTCAAAGATTTTTTGCGGGTACCCAGTAAGTGAATAAAACGTACCCGCATAGCGAGATGCAGCTGGTCCCTGGGCACGGAGGCGGCGCGGTGCCAGCACACGTGCGCCAGCGAGCCGCCCGCGCCGGGGGCGGGGGCGGGGGCGGGGGGGACGCTCTCTGCGGATCATAAAATAAATTAAAATTGAACAAACAACAAAGACTTTGAAACAATGAAAATTCGATGTAACCTGCACTGTACAAAACTGTGTCGCTGGTTTTAATCGCCCTCCTCCGAGATATTTTACAAAAGTTGCAATAAAAAATAAAAACTAGATAAACATTAAAAAAAGTAAATAAGATGAAAAATAAAAAAATGCAAACAAACGATGATCTAAGCTAAGCTAATAAACATAAAATAAAATGTTGAACGAATTGAAAATATCTCTTTTTGTAGTCTTGAAGATTAATTTGATAGTGTCTCTGACCGGGGTCGAGCTCGCTGAGCGAGGTATCGAGGCCAGCTTGCCCCCGCGCGCGCTCCGCCCCCTCCTGCAGCGCGCGCCGCCAGCGGGAGAACTCGCGCTCGTTGCTGGCGCTCACTAGGATGTTCTGATCCTCAGGCCCTGGAATGTTGTTTACGTTTAGAACATTGACGTGAATCATCATCTGCCTAACATTGACGTGAATATTTTTGCTAAACATAGTTATTGAGTCTATGAGATTCGTATCAATTTACCTTGCATGAATTTCTGTCGATAAATACGTAGCAATTATTCGATAAACAAATGTGTGAACACAAGCAGTTTCTATTTACGCTGCTCCATTTTTTTTACATTTGTCTATCGAATACCCGAACTCGACCTGAAGGTATCACTGAAGGCAACGGAAAAAATCGATCAGTTAATAGGTGACCGCGAGTGGCTTTTATTTAAGCAGGAACGTATGTAGAATGACACCTTAAACTCAAGGTCCCCGTTATGTGTTATTGCACCTTTAGTAGTCTATCCTATTATAGCAACAGTCTGACAAGAGGCCTTCAAACGCCGAACTTCCTTTTTACTCATAGTAGTTTAAAAAAGAGCGTAGTTACCGCAAATCGTAAAGGAGTGCGGCAGCTCGCTTGGTTCCAACCGAAGTGTACTCAAGTCCAACGCTAAATGCGCTCGGAACTGAGACCCGCCCGTCTTTGACGTCACCACGAGCAAGTCGCTGAACTGAAACACACGTACGTCACAGTCACATCACCCACATCTAAAGTTAACGAAATGTCGATTATGATAAATGATAGTGTAACTCACCAGGAACAGCATCCGCTGCTGCAGCCCTCTCGTCGAGTGCTTGTACAGACAACCCATTCTCACGAACTCTCTGTCTGGCACTAGCAGCTTATCGTAACCTAAACACAGATAATACAAATCAGTACAAATCAATAATACTAATATACAAATCAGTTTATCCTTTACAATTTTTTTTAAAAGTAGCAGCATTTTGCAACGAAATATAAATAAATATAAAAAAATTAATAGTTTAAAAAACACGATTTGTTTAGTGTATTGTCATCGGTCCTCGATATATCTACAAAGTTTGAAAGAAATCTGACCGTTTAAAGTGGGTCAGAAACGCGCTCAAAGGAGTCGGTTACAAACATACATACAAACATACAGGTGAAGCTAATAAAAGCGTGTTAAAAATACTACGTTGGGCGCTAAAATTACAATAGTACCATATTGGTGTCAAATGTGGTATGAAATTAGTTAGTTGTTTATTGTCTTGACCCGTCTGAAATTGTTACCATTCGCTATCAAACAAATAACTTTCTCGTCTGTTGACGTAGTTTAAAATTAAACGAGAATAACCTGTAATGTCTCGTTGCATCTGACACAGCGCGACGTGATTCTCGACGTGTCGCAGCTGGTCGCGCGCGAGTCGCGCCGTCTCGCTCACTAGCTCGAACGCAGACGTCGACGTTTCGTCGTCGCCGCTCGCGCATAGCTCTGGAATAGAACATAGTAGTTGCATATCGCAGGGTAGTTTTAACGTATACGGTCCATGAATTTCATTGGTGGTTGATAAATGATGCCAGAGCGAAATCGTTTAGGTCTGTACGAATTTGTGCCAAGTGACTTTGGAAGAAAACTACTTATACTTACGTACTAACTTATTTATCGAAGGTGGAATGGAGAAAGTATTTCCGTGTAGAATAGATTGTTTTTATTTTTTTTCCTAGAGCGTTAATTATTTAGGTACAGATAGGAACTGCTTTCTTGGCGTTGGCAAAAGAGCAGCGCGTGCTTCCTTAAAGCAAGCGAAGAAGCGGTCCCCTCGTAACCGACTAGTGGCCTTGTGACGAGCCACGTCCTCGACGCCGCCCCCCCCCCCCCCCGCCCCCGCTACCTGCGAGCGCGCGCTGCAGGTGCAGCAGGCGGTGCAGCGGCCGCAGCAGCAGCCAGGCGAGCGGCAGCGGCGCCGCCGCGTCGAAGGCGGCGGCGGCGGCGGCCGCGCGCGCGCACCCGCGCCGCACGCTCTCCGCCAGCCCCACCAGCGCGCCCGCGCGCCCGACGTACTCGCAGTACGCCTGCGACAGTAGAGTACTAGCGTTAACAGACCAGCCGATGCCAATGCGACTTAGCTAGGGGCTGCCCCCCTAACCGAGTTGCAATTCTATAATGGTAACGCTATAGAAAAGTAAGACAATGTATTAAAATCTATTTATAGATCCTATTATATATTCTATTACAGAAAGGTCATTGTTTTAGTTTTCTATGGCGTTTGCGATTATGGAATTGCAACTTGGTTAGTAGTGAAGCTGGTCTGAGCGGTGACAATTGGACGACAATTCAATAGTCTTGTAACATAAGAAGAAACACTACCAAATATAAAAATACAGTTTCGCACGGAATACTTACATCGGCAGTATTGGAAATATAATCGTATAACAATTCAGCTATTTTCTTGTACTCCGGCTCTTCGTTATCTGCAAAAAAAAGGAAACTCATTTTTGCATCTGCAACGCGTCATCTATACACGTTAACACATTCTGTGCCACCAATTTTCTAAAAGTTCCCAGCCAGGCCACCTTATATAGGGCTATGAGGATAGGGTATGCTAAGCCGAAAAGGCTCATAGTATCATTAAGAACAGCTTTTACTATGGGGCCAACCCGGAAATCACGAAGAAAATATCTGCAGTTCCATACATTTTGTCGAGTGTCATTGACATTTTTCTATGGAACAGCTGATATTTTTATTTGTAAAATGTATAAAATGCCTGTATAAAACGCAAATAAAATCGACACGCCAGGCGTGTTCGCGGCACTGAATGAGTTAACGCTACGAAGGAAAGTCAATGTTGTAGGCACTGACCGTTAGTCTTGGCGCAGAGCATCCGCTCGAGTTTGGCGAGCAGCGCCCCCGAGGGCAGCGCCAGCGGCTCCAGCGCCAGGCAGCAGCGCGCCAGCGGGGCCAGCGCCTCGCCGCCCGCGCCCGCGCCCGCACCCCCGCCCCCGCCCGCGCCCAGCAGCCGCGACACCTGCGCAGACCACGTCTGCAACGCGAGGGGGGTTTACTTAACATTCTGTCAACTGTGAAACAACAGCGGGGCAGAGCCCAACTACTTAAAACTGAAGAATTACTGCCTTTTGTATCTAAATTAATATTTTAGTTAAACGAAGGCATTATGAATGGTGTCAATAAGTGTTGCTCGAGGTTCTTCCTCATAAGACCATTCTATGTTAGACTATATAGACAAATGGTTCTCCAGTCAACAACCGAAATGGCGGTAATGGCGGTTTACTCGTCTCTTCACTCAATAGCATAAAAAAAACTTCGAGACTAAAGTCAAAGTAATCACCGGATCACTGGTATTATTAGAAATTCGTAACTCTACCCTGAATCTTTACAAAAAATCCGCATCGTTGTATGTACTTACAACAGTGATGAGCTCCAGATCCCTCTTGTACGTGCGTTCGGTCATGAGCAGCTCCTTGGCGACGAAGTAGGCGATATCACAGTTGCGCCGCTGCGGCAGCTCTATTGTACTCTCTTTCAGTGTGCCTAGCATACTCGACGATATGCTGCCAAAAATAGATACAGATTACTATATGGCAAGGTTTAACAAAAGATGTCAACAAAGGGGTCTTGTCTTCTTTTAAACAGTCGCAAAACGTGGTACTATGTCACATAAGAAAATTTTCTATGTGAGCTGGACAAGTGGATATTATGTAGAAGGAAAAGGGGAGAATTGATTAAAGTGGTTCAGGTAGTCGATAAAGTTCAAGGGGATTCTATTCTACATTATAAGATTAAAAACTTTGATATTGGAGGAATTAAAAAACATTAAAGCCAATAATAGAACTGACAATATGCAATTATATAATAGCAGTTTAGAACCAGGTTGTACCTGTTGTTATTCCGCCTAGATAACGTATCGCCCGCGTCGCTCTCGCCGCCGCTTAGCACGTCCATACTGTTCATAGACTCGGATACCGTTACTGAAACAAAAATAGGACAATAATTGTTTGTTACTCTACTCAAATATAGTCTGAGCTGCTAAAAGCCTTTAATACCATTAGAGATCTATAAATCCTTATTGTTATTGAACGGACCAAACATTTCCAAAAGTATCTAATATATCTACATAATTACGAGTATGTATGTAGTTTTACCAAAAGACCTTTTGCTGAACTTGCTAATAGCAGGCAAGCCAACTTTAGGCAAGGACAGCGTATGTCGGGACCGCTAGTTTAGAACATCAAATTACCGTGAACATTGCCGTTGATGACGTCACTATCACTCCTCCCTCGGCTGTCGATGACGTCATGTCCGTTCATAAGCCTCGTTCGTGCGTACGGAGTGGAGGCGTATAGCGGCGCGGACGCAGCCGCGGGCTCCGTGACGTCACCCATCGTCGTTGAGACATCAACAGTCGTCGTGGTGACGTCAACCACCGTCGTGGGGGACATGCAAAGGCTCGCTGAAGACACCGTGTTATCTTCCTCTGGAGACGAGTCGTCTGTCGAGAGAAATGTACCTTATAGCACTCTTCAAGTAAAGGAAAGGAAACAAAAATTAGACAAAACTAAATGCTCTACCGTCTCAGCGTATCACCACAATTGAATATACATTGGTTTCAATTGATGACAATTAAAAATACGTTACGGATAGTGAGCCATTGGATCGAAACCGCTAGCAACTGCGATGATATGCTAAGGGCGTTAAGAGGTGTAAAAGTGGCAAAGAAAAATTTAACGAATATACTTCAGTGAAATTGTGAATTATAACGAAAATACTGCAACGTATAGTGGAATCGCATGCCTTATAACATTAACACAGACAATAATAAAAATAGAAAATAAATCTCGTAAAATAAGTCACTGAAAAAAATGTTAAGCTAAAAAAGAAATCAATATAAAAGCTGTAAAAAAACATTATGCAAACATGCCGATTATTTTATTTACACTTACATGGCAATCCAAGTAGGCTAGTAAAATAAATTTAAAATTGTGCTTGAATTTCTATGAGCTCAAATTTATAAGGATCTAGTTATACATATAACGCGTCTTGTAAAACGCTTTAGAACATAGAAATTCAAACATTAACAGAACCAACAAATAAATAGAATGGAAAACCACTGCATTGTTTAATTTCATTTATTTATTGTTTAACTATCCCCTTACCGGGGTAGTGCAGTGTATTGCGGGGCAAAGTACACTCACACTCACATATAAATTCAAAAAGGAAATAACGTTTCAAAATTCGAAACAATTTTAAAACCTGTTCAAGTATATGCGATTTTCGGTCCCGCTGTCGGTGGTGAGATTGACTTAACTTTGTGACAGTACACTTTTACACTTTGTTAGTTTACAGACAGATACAAAATCCGTCTGAGTTTCGCGTGAATTTATCGCTGCAGCGATAGCGAATACCGCATATATTCGAATAGGTCCCTATACGATGAAACAATAATTTACAATCGAATCGCAACATTACAGTCTATCGGATTGTTCACTCTCAAAAGTGGAAGTACTTATACTAACATTTCATTTGACGTTTATTGCACTAACTAGGGGGCGCGAGCCCGTACAGCTAGCTAACTCTACATTGCTTCGTGCACGCTCCACGACAACATGGGAAATTGAACACTATTCAGCAGTGACGTTGGGTTTAATTTACTAGGTGACGAGGCTGTTTCTTTTACTCAAGGCATATTTTAAGTAAATGAGATATTTCGAGGACTTTTAGTAGTTGGTACCTTGAGCTTATCTTTTGACACACTTTAATTAAGGTTTCTTCTAGTTTTACGAATAAACTTGGAATAGTATTTTGAAATTCGATGATATCTCAGTCGAATAAGGATTTTCAAATAAGCAATATGTACTTGAGTAAAGGAATCATATGAAATGATTTTTTTTCTGGTATTGATCTAAAGTTTTGGCAGTTTTTCAATTTTGTAAACCAGAACTTATTTTAATCAAACAAAATTTCAGTAAATTTCGTTTAAAAGTAAGCACTTTCGAAATGTGTAGTTATTAGCCACCAAAGGTGCGTAGTCTCTGTTAGCTTGATTTTTGATATTATAATAAAAACTGAAAGCTTTCTATTGCCCGTGCTGACATCTACTTTACATACATTTTGTCTAATTCAATAATATTTTATTCCTATCTAAGTCATCAAGGTATAGTTTGGTACTTATAATCAGCAAAGGTATAAAATTGTGAGGAACATAAACGTGTTATGTTTGAGATTACATTGTGAAAGATATATTCCAAATCTACGAATAAACCACGAATGAGATACTATGAATTTAAATGTTTCTTTATATTTTAAAAACAAATATTTTTAAGAAATCGATTGAATGTCATTATCAGCGTAGTAAAAAATTAATCAGTTCAATAAAATAGCAAAACAGGCAATAAACCCAGATTTAGAAAATCATTTCGATGACTTCATTAATAGTGCTACACATTCACACGACACAAATTCTCGTCTATTCCATCTATTACACATGACGTTACAATATTCTTTATTTAAAAATCCAATAAGTATAAACAATAATAAAAACAGTGTTGGAAAAATTGAGCAGATTTGGCACGATTGCAGATCCCACGTTGTACAAGTCTAGTGTCATATGGATGAAATGAAATGTGCGTTTACAGGACGACCGCTTTATAAGGCGAGGCTTTTGTTCTGGTCACTCACTCACATAGGCGCACATGTTTGCAAACATAGTGAATATTACACATTAGCCATTGGAGTATGTATGACCTCAATCTCCACAATTCGAGGATTGGCGCTCATGTGAGTAGCCGATTTGAAAGCTACACACATTTGAATATTGCAATAGTGTGAGAGCTAGCACCTTGAAGCAGCATTTTGCACGTTATTTTTGAAAACCTCAGAAAGACTAAATCGGTCGAAATGTAGCGTTACAGTAAAATTAACTAACCAATAACTTAACAATTAAATATCGAGTTGAGCTCAACGCACTCCGACGAAACAACTAAGATCTTGGATCTCAACACACAAAATAAAATCACAGCCTTTACACAATAATACTATCTGTGAATAATTTTCATCAGTTAATAAAGAGTTCAATGAGATTACAAATTATTTGACTAGAAAGAATTGGCACTAAGTACAATTATAACGAACCTGTATTAATATAAATTATACACCTAGAAGCTTTAGCTCTAGGTATAACAAACGATAAAACATATCGTACAAGGTTTAATTTTTAGACATACGATTCATACTACGTATAGTACCGAGCAGACCGACATGGATGTCCGAAGATGTGTTCAGATACAGATATGACTACAGCTAGTCCTTATAAAGCTAAGGGTATATCTAATTCCGCATATACGATAGTCGAAGGGGTCGCGCTACCCGGGAATTGGCACTAGATATTAAATTCATTATTCGCTAAATATCGAAAGTGACAATGTAAATATTCAATATAATGAGTACCCTAATATCAATAACAATAATTGCGTTAGTTAGAATTTAAACGTTTGAAAACGGCCGATGGAACCTCGGCCTGCACTCGCGCGCACCGCATAATGAACACTCAACCAATAGGAGGGGTGATAACGAACGAGAATAATTCAAGCTAGCTAATCGCCACTCGCTACAAATGTGCTAGACGGGCGAGACGCTCGATGTCGCATCGCTCTTTATATTTGCTTTCTTTAGTTATGCGCGATCGATTCGATCTCCAAATAGTCATCCGAGTCGACGCGACACGATCCGAGGTCGCCCGTGAGATCGCGACGCTCGAAGCGTCTACTCAATATCTTCGTCATCGGAGCAAAGCGGCGGAGGCAGCGTCGAGACGTCGAACTTTTGCTCGGGACTGTCGCTGGAAGCCTGCGAGTCCACGTAGTGGCTCGAGTAGAAGCGCTCCACGTTGTTGAGGCTGAACCGCTGGTCGAGGTCGCGCGAGTAGTGCGCCGCGCCGGGCTCCGCGGCGGCCGCGTACTGCGGGTAGCACTCCTGCGTCTGGAACATGGCCACGTCCTCGTACTGCTCGGGGTAGGGGCTGCCCCTGTACTCCTCGAATTCGTCCTTGTCCCGCTCCCGCAGCAGCTCCGTGTCCGAATATGCGATAGACTCGCCCCGCTCGAACATGTAGCTGCCCGATTTGGACATTTTCGGTGCTCGCTTTATGGTATCGATCGGGTAAGCGTAATCGTCGGAGTCGTCTCTGTCGCTCGGTTCCTCGTAGAACGTTCGTGGCTGTTGCTGTCCCGACGGTTCGCCTATCTCTTCGGACTGGCGGTAGCCCGTGGATTTGGTCCGTTTTAGCGACGATTGACGGCTGCTCTTGTTCGAGTAGCACGGCCGAGGGGGCACGTCCTCCGGCACGTACGTCGGTTCCTGCGAGTCGAGGTAGGGGTGGCGCAGTCTGCCCAGTCTATTGAAACGAGGGAAGCCCATTTCGTCTTCGTCGGCCGAAGAGCCGAATCCTTGAAACTGCACCGGAGTGATGCTGATGGGAAACTGTTTGGCCTCGTAATTAGCACTCTTATACTTTTCGTATTCATCTTGCCCTTCGTCGTCTGAGTAGCTGGCCGTTTCGTGAACTTCGCCTTTTGACATTTCTGAAGAGCCCGACTCTAGTTCTGGCAGATAACTGTCGGAACACTCCGAGCTCTCCATGCGGCGGAGTGACTCATCCACTGCGAGATGCTTGCCGCTGTGGTGTTTGTCACTCTCGGAGGAATATTGGCTCTTGGTAGAGTCTTCCTCTTGCACGTCTTGTATTTTCTCTTGTCGTTTGCGCGCGCTCGTAACTTGCTTCTTGCGCCTGAATGTCCTCATCCGTTCGCGCGGGTCTCTGATTACATCAAGAGAGCTATCTGTATCGTTGCCACTCGGAGGACTTTTAAGTGATATGTTCCTCACTAAGAGTGACTTCTTGACTGGTGCTTTCAGGGGCTGAATAGGCGGAGACTCCGAGCTGAGGCTGCTGGAGTAATACGGGGAACAGCGGGAGAGAGGCGTTTTGCCGGATCTATCCGCAGATTTCTTTTCTTGTAAATCTCTATGCACGCTAGGTAGTTCGGGAACAGAAATGACGGGCAATTCCGAAGACGAGAGATAATGTTCATGGAACGACCAGCTTTTCGGTTTACAACGATATTGTTGAGATGTTTTATATTCCTTGATTTGATTTTTTGATAAAGTTTTATCATCGTAGCTGGCATGTTTAGCCAACGGTTTGTAATCAGACCTGATGAACTGACCTCCCAGATCTTCCCGCATAATGTTGGAAAATTCTTGGCTTTGATAACGCTCGCTGTGTTTTTCCTCTTGACTATAAAGTTGAGAAGGCATATCTATATCCAGTTCTGGCTGCGGCTCAGCGTAGTACGGCTTGAAGCCACTATCTTCACTTTGGCAACGCATAGTCGGTTTTGCGTATCGTTGAGACTGTTCTTCATAGCTCAAACTTTTAGGCGGAGCGTTGTGGTAACGCTCGTGCGTGGCATCTTGGGGATGCGGGAAACCTCTTAGTCTCTGTTCGAATCTTAGCACTCCGTTAGTGTGCTTTTGTAAACTGCTCAGCGAACTTGAACTAGACTTATCGGACTTGTCGCTGTAGCTAATCGAAGAAGATTTATCAGTCTTGCCAGCGTAGCTTGCGGCGAGTCGTAGCACGGGCTCGCCGAGCTCTGGCAGGTCCGGTACCGGGGTTGAAGATTTAGTCACCGTCACTTGGATTTTGTATTTATCTTCTGCTTCATCGTCATCATCGTCGTCTTCAGGAGCAGGCTCGTCTGCGATCGTGGCCTCTGATTTGGTATTATCAGCGTCATGCTGATCCTCGCGTGCCGTAGCTACTAAAGTATGTGTAGTGCTCGCGGACCAGTCAGAAATAGACTGCGCTAGAGTCAAAGTGCTGTCGCTTTTGGTCCCAGAACTATTGCTATCCATCCCTTTACGAGAAATGGTAGTATCTGAACTACAGAGTTTGTCATACTTAATGTCCGAACTCTTGTCTAAACTACTACTTTTTGAACTCATTCCGGCTTGAGAGCTCATTTTTGGTGGTTTTGGAGCAGACTTCTTGGTTGCGTGAGAGGATGAATAAACTTTTCCAGAGACGTTTTCAGACTTTTCGCTTTTAGGCACAGACACGGCCGATATGCTTTCGGAAGCCGAGAGATTTGCGTATTGTCGTACTGTGTTAGTTCCGGTCGACCATTCAGAAATACTCAAGCATATGGATGTATCTTCTGAATGCGAACTATGAGTGCATTTCTTTTGAGGCAGTCCGATTTTCACAGTACCATCCAAATCAGTGCCAAAAGAACTGGTTTCTTCCTCGGAGTGGCTGCTGTGACTGCATCGCTTGCAAGCACCTGAACTACCGGTGCTGAGTTTGGTGACCGCACGGACCGTATCCTCTGCATTCGTTTGTGATAGAAGATCATCAATTGATGTATCGGAATTATTGGACCCGAACGAATATTTCTGACCTAGTTGTGAAAAGCCTCTATCGAAATCTGGTGACAACGACTTGCTATCACCACCAAATACGTCATCTGTATACAAATGTTCGTCTTCATATATCGGACTATGATTAGTAGGGGACTTCTGGGGTTGGTTTATTATTACTTTGTTATCCACGCTGCTTTTGGCATTAAACGATTTTTGTTCGGCTCGAGTACAGCAAGAACCCATATCTCCCATGAGGCAAGACGCTTTGCTAATAGTCCCACTAAGACACGACTTTTCGTAGCTTGGCACTACCCCTTTATTGAGGCACGTGGTCTCGTCGTGTTTTTCGAGTGGCTCCACCATGTAACTAGATTTATCATACGGTATAACTTTAGGACTTTTATGAGCACGATCATCACTTAGCTCCGTCGATTTTTCAGACTTTGATTGGACATCTCTTTCTAAGTCATCGTCGTTGTTCAAAGTATCGCTATCTTCATCCGAACCCTGAAGATGATCTTTGGAACTTTCAGACTGCAAAGTCACTTGCATCGCTTGCTCCGGCTCATTGCTCATGTAGTAAATATGAACTTTCTCAATGATCGGTGTTTCCAATAAGCTCGATGGCAAAGACGGCCATTGCTCAAATTCGCTCGACTCACGTCGGCTTTTTGCGTCTGTGTCGTATGGTTTGGGTGCCGCTTGCGGCGGCAACTCAGGCAAAGGCCAGTCTTCAGAATCCTGACTCTCACTAGCGGAGGACTGTTTTGAGGAAACTTTGACGTTACTTTTTAAGTTTTCGTCACTTTTCTTGGAGTCTCCGTTTTTTGCAGCTTTTTCTTCTTTCCTAGACTCGGCGTACATTTCGCTTATTTTAGTCTGGTCTATCGGTATGTCTGGCATTTCGGCCGATGTCCTTCTGTCAGTGTCTGATATGTAGGCAATGTTAGCGTTGCTAGGCGGATCAGAACTAAGACTAGCTTGATGGTCGCTCGAGTTTAAAGACTCTTCATTAATACTCTCAGATCGAGAGCAAGCTTTAGTTGAATCTTCATCGGCGCTTGTTTTTTCCGACGCAGTGCTTCGTTCTGATATACGTGATAAAGTTCGACCGAAATTTTGTCCATAACCGATAACCACATCATTGCTCGTAGAGGCCGAAGACGTCGCTGGATATAAGAAGTTGACAGGAAAATCGTTAAGATCGTCTGTGAAATCGGCTTCGGTAGAATCTTTAGAAGTGTTTGCTGATAGGGGTGGATTTTTGTTAAATGTTTGGAAATCTTCAAGTAATCGTTGATTGTTGAATTCGAAGATGTCCTTGTTCAGCGCCATGCTTTCATATCCTTCCTGATCTTGCGGAATCCACGCTTCTTCTATACTAGTACTGTTTTCGCTTCCGCTTAAGAATGGACGCCAAGTGGGTTTCAATTCTTCGCCGCGTCGGTAAGCCTCACCTAGAGATCCTGACGTAGATTCTGTTGTCTCGAATGATCCCCTAGATTCAACACTGAGAGATCCCCTAGAATCAATGCTAGATTTCGATGAGCTCTTCTGTTCGTCCAATCGACATTTCCTTCTGGATGATGAATCGTCTACGCTCAGAGAACCCTTAGACGGAGTTGTGGTTGTTGTTGTATCCATGCTTGACTTGGAAGAACTTTTATTGTCTTGATCTTTCAATGATCTTTTCTTCATGTGATCCTTTTCAAACGAAGAAGTAATGACATTACCGTCGTCGTCGAAGTCTATCGTGGTATTTTGATCTTCCTGTGAGATTGTTATAGCGATTTTTGTCTTTTTAACAGTTCGGTGTAGTTCTTTTACTACGTTCGATGTTTTGGACGTCCCCGAGTGGCTAGACTCGGATTCTTCGACAGCACATTTGCCAATTTTGTCCAAAGCAGACTTTTTTACGCCTGGTCGAGATAATTGTTCAACAGTTCTATCAATACTTTCAGAACTAGACTCGGAATCAGTTGGAGCTTTCTGAGAGTCTACCTGGCCTTGTTTCTCCAATGTCGGCGTTGGTGACTTCCTGCCATATTTAGATGGACTTCTAGGGCTTTCGATCCTTGCCATTTCACCTACTGGCGATGGCGATTTCGAATTCGATTTGGAATGATCACTAGATAAAGTATGTTGATGAGTGAGCAAATGTTCTTCGCCATATTCCATAGCTTGTTTGAGCTCTTCCAAGCACTCCCTATCTTTTTTATTAAGTTTTTCTATATCCTGGGATATGCCTAAAGGTCTCGCAATAGAGCAACTGACGCTCGATTCATCGTCAATGGAGCTACCTTTGATGTTGCTGGATGGACTGACATCTTTCTCTATGCTCGTCCAGGAAGTAGACTCCGAGCTTCGCGATCTTTCAGCACTCAGCTTGAGAAGCTCACTCCGTCTAGACTTAGCCGTGAGTAAAGTTTTGTGGTCATGTTTAGCTTCGGTAGGAGATTTATCACTACCAGAGCTACCAGTGTGTTCCCCAGATTCAGACTTGTTTGTAGATTTCGAAGTACTCGAGTCGATAAAAGGAATATTTTCTATTGTAGGACTATTCTCCTGGGGAGGTGTCACTATTATCTTATTCTTATTTTTCCATTTTAGGTTCAGGTCCATGTTTCTTGAATCCCTCATTACTTTGGAGTCAACTTCAGTTTCAAAAGCATCCGAAAACCTTTGTGACATAGATTCATGCTCATGCTTCAAGAATTCTACCATACTGGAGGAATCGTCAAATGTTCCTTGCGGGTCTAACTTTCTTCCTCTCGGCGTCATCGAACCTCCATCGGTGATCGGTAATTCGGTATCCGCGGTATCGTCCTCCACCCAGGAAGCGGTATCTTCGCTTGTAACACGTCTTAACCTAGCTTTTTTCGAGTCTTGATCGGAAGAACTGTCAGCATCAATGTATGGCAGACAAATACCCAGCATATGACTTTCGTCAGAAGCCTTTAAATCGCTGACTTCAGTCAATGACTCTTCTTCGCTAGTAACTCGAGAAATTTGAGGTCTCTGTTCTGATTTTACAAGCTCGTGTACATCTTGATTGCTCTTGCTCTCTTGCAGTTCTCGCTGTTTATTATAAATATCCATTTTTCGGCGCTCTATAATCACTGTTTGTGTATCGTTTTCGATAACCGTATGTTGAGAACTAGTCATCCATTCTATCGAGGAATCGTCTTCAGTTTTATCTCTGTAACTGTTAGAAGGCGATACTTCCTTGACTTCTTGAATTGGCATTTCCGGCTCTTCCTGAACGCTTGGCACACTCGGATGAACGTCAACTTTGACAACTTCTTGTATAAAATGCCTTTCCGTTCCATCAGGGGACTGGAGAGTAGGTGGTGTGACGTAGTTCCTGTCTAGACTCTTGGATTTAGTCTTGGCTTCGAGATGGTTATCAACTTTGCGATCTAAGCTCTTCGACTTGGCACCTGGGCTTATCTTCTGATATACTACTTTTCCTTCGATAAGTTGTTTAATTTCTTGCTTCTTAGATAATGTTTTAGGAGACTTCTGTAAAGCTGCGAGATCATCGAACTTGTCTTCCATGGATTGGCTTTTGTCGTCCATGCTTTTATTAATTTTGTTGTTTGTCTTAGTCGATTTCTGGTCATCAAAGCTTCTACTCATCTTGTTGTCCAGTTTCTTAGGAGACTTTGCAATAAAGACATGATCTTCAGCTTTGCTGTTGATTTTAGTTTCAATGATTATTTTATCGCCTTCTGTTTTGACGACAATTTTGTCTTCGGGCGGTGGGAAAGGTGGCACCGTATCTTTAACTGGACTAATTAATGTCTTGGTTTGCTTTAAAGCTGCCTCGAACAACATTTGCTGCTTCTCCTTGCGTTTAAAGATTTCTGTATCACTCTCTTCTTGAGACTTGGTTCTTTCTTTGCTTACGCTTTTTTTGGTGTCCATTTTCTCTAACGATTTTGATTTCTCTCGGGAAACTTTCTTTGCCGCCTGCTCCAATTCTTGACTTTTAGCTCGGGCCAAGTCGAGTGGTGGCACGGTCAAGAAATCTGGCCGTTCTTTCAGGGATGATGGCAATGATTTCTGCGTTTGCAAAGACTTTACTTTAATAGCATTTGTGTCCAAAGACCCTCCTTTGTTAAGTTTACTTATTTTTTGCTTCTCGTCTGGCTTAGTTTTCAATGTCAACTTCTTCTTATCTTTACGTTTGATTCTTTCGATATCCGGTACTATTTGGTCTTCGCTGAGATCGGAGAGCTTTCTGATGCTGCCTCTAGGAGAATTAAGGGACGAAGTAGGCGACCTTGATGGCGATTTTGATATCGGAGAGCGAGATAGCGGGGATCGACTCAGAGGAGAACGAGTCGGCGACTTCGGCTGAGAATTCAGTTTCGATAAATCGTATCTGCGTTTGAATGACCGAGGCCGCCGCTGTTCCATCAAATCTTCGAGCAATTTCAATTCCTCGGTATCAATCACAACAGATTTCAATTCTTCAGGCGCCTCAGGTTGTTCTTCTTCAACTTCTTCGATTTTATCAATAGTGTCTTTTTTCGGCACCGTCGGTTTGATGACTTTCTCTTCGAGAATAGATTTCTCCTCGAGTATTTCGCCTTCTTCGTTTGGATCCGAAACTGTGTCATCTTTTGAGGAAAAAGCATTCATGGGTGGTAAACGATGAAGTTGTATGACAGGAGTGTCTAAGCTTTTGGCTCTACGACTCGCAGTGGGCGAGTCTAGTGTAGCTTTCTGCCTTTGCAGCGAGAACACCGAACCTTCAGATAGGTTCAGTCTGGCGTGAGCGAACAGAATCGGAGTTCCGCCTTGTTTGCGAAGCATCGGCGATATCAACTCATCGCGTAAACTCTTCTTTATATTAAGTTTGCTTAGGTCTTTTTTATCGTCTTTTGTGGCTTCACTTTTTTCTTCAGACGGAGCTCGAAGACCGGTCACTTTTTGGATTTCCATATCAGCAAAATGTTCATCATCGGATCTTAGAAACTCAATACTTTCGAGAATAGGAGAAGGTATGTTCTCGTTGTATTCCCAAGGGGAACTCTCTTTGCTAGTCTGTTTCAACTGTTGAAGATCCAACTGTTGCTGCACTTGTTGCTCGGCCATTTTGATAGCGATTTCATCCTCGGAGCTCGGGATTGAAATAGAGCGCTCGGAAATTCGACGTAACTCCGTGGCGTTACCACTGATGCTGTCGAGGATTTGAGGATTATATTTAGCCTCGAGTTCAGCCAGCTTCCGACATTGAGGCGGAGATCCTTCTATTTCAGTGGAGCTCATGGTCTGTCCCCTGTGCCACGCCCCGGAGGTCATCTTGTCGTACTCATGTTGCAATATGGGCTCCAGTTCCTTCCGGGACTGCGGCGGAGAGAACTCTAGTTTCGGCGCCGCTTCGGTGGTGCCAAACACGTCATCGGAGTCTACACTCTCGTCGTCGGAAGAGAACGACGTGATTCGTGTTTTATCTTTAGTTTTCGTTTTAATTTTGCTGCCCGGGCCCTTTTTGCCGGCGCCACGAGCTTTGGGTATCCTCTTGCTCGGCGGTAGTTTGTCGGATTTGGACTTTATATCGGCGCGGAGTTTCTCGGCCGCGGTCATCGGCAACGGTGCGACGCAAATCGGCGGCTGCTGCACGTTTCGACCGTTAATAGCGAATTTTATATCGTGCTGGTACTGAGGATCCTGCAGGGCGCTATCGGTTTTCGAGCTGGTGGCGGAATCGCTCTCAATCTGACTCAGCTTCGAGTTTAGAGTCTCGAGCAAAATCGGATCCAAGTTTTTGGTAATATCGCGCTTCGGGCTCGGCAGAAGCTTTATCTGACCGCTCTTATCGACCTCCAACGTGACCGGGTCCACCTTCGACAGGTCTATATTTTGCGTGAACAGAAAGTCCCGATTCTCGACTTCGAGGAACTTGGAGCTGTGCTCGATCTGAACGCTATTTCGCGGAGACTTGGGCGACTTGGGAGATTTCGGTGATTTCGGCGACTTGGGCGATTTGGGGGATTTGGGGGACTTGGGTGATTTCGGCGAACGCGGCGACTTGGGGTGGTCGTGGTACTTGCAGCGCGGGTGCGCGCTCACCACGTGGCGGCCCTGCGGGGGCAGCATCACGATGTCGGGCGGGGCCGCGGCCGGCGCCGTGCCGTTCATGACGTGCCGCTTGTGCAGCACGTAGGGGATGTCGTACCCGTCGTCGGCGGCGCGCTTGCCCTCCACGAAGCCGGCCTTGAAGGCGTCGAACTCCTCGAAGTAGTTCTTGGGCAGGTCGAAGGGCGTGCGCGCCGCGTCCGGGCGCCGCGCCGGCAGCTCGAAGTGCGATCGCTTCGTGGCGATGGGCGGCGCGCTCGGGATCTGCCGGAACATGTAGTCCTCGTCGCTGGACTCGGCCGGCGTCAGGTCGATGGACTTCTGGTGCATGAGTACGTGGCGGCGCGAGTTGACGCCGTTGAAGCGCGGCCTGTTGGCGAGGCTGTTCGGGTCGCTCTTGGTGCGCTCGACGGTGGGGTGCGCGTAGGGCGCCGGCGCCGGGTCCGCCAGCCGGCTGCTGGAGCTCGTCTCCAGGATCAGCTTGGGGTCGTACTCGTCGAAGTGCGTCTTGGCGATGAGCTCCTCCTTGAGGCTCTCCTTGCGCGCGTGCGGCGGCCTGCCGCGCATCGACTTGTCGAACTCGGACTGCAGCAGCGGCGCGGCCGGGCTCGTGACCGCCGCCGCCTTCTTCTTGGCGTACTCGATGCTGTCCATGGCGGGCAGCACGCGCACCGCCACGTCCGACTCGTTGGAAGAGTCCTTGGCGAGGTGCGCGGGCGGCGGCGGCGGCGCCTCGCGGCTGCCGGAGCGCGTCAGCGACTCGATCTTCTCCTTGTCGAAGCTGAACACGGTGTCGGAGGAGCGGCGGCGGCGGTAGGTGCAGGCGCGGGCGCGGCGCGAGTCGGGGTCGGGGGCGGGGGCGGGGGCGGGGGCGGGGGCGGCGGGCGGCACGTGCGGCAGCGAGGCGGCGCCCGCGGCCGGCGGCGCGGGCCCGCCGCGCCGCGACTCCGACGGGAACGTGGAGTACGGCGTCGGGATGTGGTAGTAGCCGGGCGACGTGGCCAGGTTGGCGATGAGGTCCTCGTGCGACTTGCCGTACGGGCGCTCGTCGTAGTCCAGCCGCTCGCCGCCCACGAACGTGGACTCGTGCGTGTCGTAGAAGTCGGGGCTGGAGGCGGGCGAGGCGGGCGCGAACGGGTCCGCGTAGGCGGGCCCGCGCCGCGGCGCCTCGTACGGGTCGTAGGCGCCGCGCCGGCACTCGTAGTACTCCGACTTGGAGTCCTCCTGGCTGGAGGTGCGCGACCCGCTGCGGTCCGAGCTCTTACTCTTGAGCGTCTCGTGCGACTTCTTGCTGTCGGTGTGGTAGACGGAGTCGCGCGACTTCTTGCTGGACTCGCCGCTGCTCTTGGAGCGCTTCGAGTCGTAGTTGTCGCTGCGCGACTCCTGGCTGGAGGGCCGCGAGCCGAGCGCGCGCTTGATCTCGCGGTAGAAGGCGCCGTCGGAGCGCACGCCGAGGCGCTCGCGCGGCAGCACGCGCGGATCGTCCGCCAGGAAGGCGTCCAGCGGCACGTCCGAGTCGGAGGGCGGCGCGCCGCCCGCGCCCGAGCCCTCCTCCTCGGACAGCTCGTTGCCCGAGTCCAGGCTGCAGGAGCGCGTGCGCTCGCAGCCGCGCCAGCCGCGCCGCCCCGCCTCCGACTCCGAGTCGGAGCGCTCGATCAGCTCGTAGCTGTCGTGCGAGACGTCGTCCTGCGAGGCGGCGCGCGGGAAGGGCGCGGGCTCGAGGCGCGGCTCGCCGCCGCAGCCCGGGAACGAGGCCGAGTAGGCGCGGTCGAGCGGCGCGCCGGGCGCGGCGCGCGCGGGCGGCGCCGGCGCCGAGCGCGCCCCGTCGTACCGCGTGACGGGCGTGTCGACGCGGCGCTGTGCGCGGTGGCGCGCGCCGCCCGCCTCGTCGAAGCTGTAGTCTCGCAGGTTGCGCGCGGAGGCGGCGCGGCGCGGCGGCGCGGCGCGCGGCGGCCCGGCGCCCGGCTCGTCCTCGCCCGCCTCCAGCAGCAGCGAGCCGCCCGAGCGGCTGGAGCGCGTGGACGGGCACGCCGAGTACATGTTGGACTGCGACAGCTCGTACTCGAGCCGCTCCGACGACTTGCGGAAGCTGTGCGAGCGCTTGGCGAGCACGAAGTCGGGGTACCCGCTAGAGGGCGGGGGCGGGGAGGCGCGCGTGTCGGCAGCGGGGGGCGGGGCCGCGGGCCGCGGGGGCGGGGGGCTCTGACCTGCGCGCGCCGGGGCACGAGGCGGCGGAGTGGGTGCGCGTCCGCGACCACTCTCCACACCCGAACTCGCCCGGCTCCATATAATCAGCTCCGGAGAAACCTGACGGACATACGGCACGATCACGCACCATTCGCACTCGTTCTCTTGAGAAAAGACGAACCGTGTGTGTGTACTCACCGACGGTGTCGTCGTCCGATGAGGCAGAGGCGAATCCTCCGTAGGATGATGATTGACCTCCGCACGGGTCACAAGTTCGCCCGCCTGCGAACATACACCGAGTTTACTCTCCGATCCGTCCGTCGAGTTCCGAGTGTTAATAACGAGGTCGTCCGTGCGACGTGCAAGATAATGAAAAATGTGAATACAACGGACTTGTGCAAAAGAATTTGTAATAATAATTAATGTACTCGTAGTAAATAATCCATTATCCAAATAAAACGATACATTTTAACGTAAATTAGTATGAAGCAAAGCAAAATTAATCAACCAGAAACCATGGTAAAGTTATGCCAGGTAAAAAGTTAGTTTGTAACGGGACCATGCTAAGGATCATGATGGAGACCGCAGCTTGGCTTCTGTTCCACACAGTACCAGAAACAAAACCAGGTCGAATTAGGAACGAAGACTGTTAACGATGAGAACGAAAGGTTAGAGACATCGAAACAGTTCAACTTGTACTTGTACACTTTGTAAGGCCCTTACGATTTGATTGCAGTACTGTTTTGTGAGCTGAAAGGAAACAAATAAAACATTTCTATCGTAAAGCGGAATAAAACCGGCTCAAAATTTTCGACGACTTCGTTGAAGATTAAATTTTTATACGCCGTGAAGGTAATGAATGAAAACTAGTGTGAATGTGATTTCGACTAGGTACTACTATCCTAAATTACGCAACTTGGTCAGTTTTATAGCGAGATTTTAGAGGTCTGTCTGTCCATAAGTCTGTATGCAACATTTAATTTTACCAGCATTTATATCATGTATCCTAGGTACTTTATACATATATCTTATACCCCATTTACACTCGCGCTTCGTCCCGCGCCCCGTGGCTCGCCGCGTCATTCGTGCGAGGCTCGTGTTGATCGATGGTAAATGAGTTGCCTGTTTACACTCGCGTGCCGAGTTCAGTCGTCTTTGAGCTAGCAACAATGGAGGACGTCGAAGTCTTAGCAGCAACAAGTTTGTGCACACTGGGCTTATACTGCTACGTCACTAATTTAAATATTAAATATTAATTAATAATAATTAATTAATAATGTATTAATAATTATCTCTCATGTTCGACTTTTTATTTTTTTTATAAACCCCCTTTTTTGTATTACATTTTTAAATAAAAAAAAACCAATTTACATATGTTTTTTATTTTTATCCTAAAAATAAACAAATCAATAGTGTAAATAAAAAAAGAATTATAGATCCATCATTGATAGTTCTCATTTTATACATGTTGCAATATCGGCGAAAATCGCCGGCGAACCAGGGAAGGCGCGTTTTAAAACCTTCGGCTGTCAAAGTGTTAAATTTTTGCGTATTTGTTAAAACTAAACACAACCTGCGCGGCACGATGTAGAAGCCAGAATGAAGCGGGAGGGCGAATGTAAACATCCACTCGCGTGCGACGCGAGGTCCTTTGACTCGTGCCCCAAAAACCGCTCCGGACGCGAGCGCCGCGAATGACGAGGCGAATGACGCGGCGAGCCACGAGCGTCTGTTCACACTCGCACCTCGCCCCGCGCTTCGTCGTTCGCCTCGCGACCCGTACGCGAGTGTAAATGGGGTATTATAGTATCTACAAATGTTTGTACTACAAATGTTTCAGCTGCGATAGTACTTTTGGGACGATAATTTGGCTTTGCAAACTACATTCATAATCACAACCAGGGCTCGCTGCATCTGCAGTTGACAGCCGTGTCAAGGACTATTTGTGTGAGTAAGAGAGGAAGTTAGAGAGAGATGGACATCGTGTGGCGTACCTTGTCCCTCGTGGTGGCATAGGCGGTAGCTAGTAGCGGCGGGCGAGCCGCGTCCCGCATGGAGGGCGGCAGGCTGCGCGCGCGCTCCGCCGCGACCCGCGCCTCCGCCGCACTGTACCCCTTCATCATCAGAGAAGCCTCCAGGTAGTGAGGCTGCTGTTCCCACTCCAGGGAAATCGCTGCGCACGTCCCATAACAAAAATGCATTTCAACACTTTCGTTTCGACTTATTACAATCACATATTTGTATAAGATTTTAAGAACACAAATGAAGAGAAGCAGCGATTGAGTACCAATAAAATGAATTCGAAACATGACCGCACGCTCGTGAAGTCGTATCTGGGATGCAATTTTTTAACAGACATGTAAAGTGAAGTGATAGTCGGACGCCATGCAGTACACAAATTATCGTCTAGTGTTTCTGAAAACAATATCGTTCCATCCGATTTTTCCCTACGACGGAACTAAGAATACATCCGAGTGTCGTGCCTCTGAATCTCTCTGTGATGTGTGTATGAATGTGTGGAGGAGGTATGTGTGTACGTACCGTCGGAGCCGGGCGGCAGCGGCAGCAGCGGGTGCGCGGAGAGGCTCTGGTTGAGCGGCGCGGGCGCCACGTTCCCGCGCGACCCGCCCACCGACCGCGACGCGCGGAACGACCCCGACCTGCGGCATCGGGCAGAGGATGGTGACCTTTGACCTCCCCCGCCCCCTCACCCCCGTCGACCCCCGACCCGACCGGACCTCCGAACGAAACCCCGTTTTACCCTCTTTAACCCTTTGGCTCGCATAAGAATGATATTTCAACATTATTTGAGGGTAGGCCACCTGGATTACGTTGGATGATGTGAACTCGTCCCGATCCTAGTCCAAAACAAATGAAGCAATCTAGCCACGGGTATCTGAAAGATAGGTTTTGTACAGTTAAGAGCCTGAAGGGCAAGTATCAACGGTTACTGATAAAGTATTCATATCAAATGCCATTCAAATGAGTTTCGACACTCAACGTATGATATTTGACGCGAACACTTTTTCGGTAGATGTACAAACGTGGCCGTTACGTTGCAACTTATCGTATGCGCAAGTGAATTTCTGATAGCAACTGTGATTTTGTTAGATAAGTAGAAAGATGAATATAAATAATTTAAGTATCAATGACTGTTTATATACAGTTTTGGTACATAAAAAATGTGTAGGGTGACGAGCCAGGGGGTTAATTGGATCGATAACGCAACAGTGATGCGACTATTTACTATTCGTAGACTAACCGCGGTGAAGTAAACGGGGCTTAGATTCGGTGTCTCGCTTCGTGGTAGGCCCCAGCTTTTGGTTTCGCAACAGTGGACTCCCGTGTGGGCCTGCGTTCCTTTGTCGGTGTTAAATGCGACTCTAGCTAAGAGATGTATACGGAAGATGATGTGAGTGAAACTAGCAGTATCAGTTCGGTTCGAAGAAATATCGTTGAACGTAAGGAAAGCGATCTATCGCTGCGCCCCTGTGAAGTGCCGAGGCCGACGGAGAGTACCGCCGAGCGAAAGCGTGTGTCGTAACTACGCTAGCACGGGTTTAGGATTCGGTGTGAGATCTATATCTAAGCCAGAACACAGCCTCGGAGCGCAGACCCACAAACTGTTAAAAAATCCCTAAAAATAGCTCGACAACACCATCCTCCGACCGATTGCCACGGTTGCTTAGCAACAACTCTAAGATCGTTTACATCTTGGAAGAAGCGAAATTCTCAACTTTACAGCGCATGCTCGAATATGCTAATCACCATCGACGATACAAAAACTATCGAAGCCTCTCGATTTCTAACCGATTTTCACATTAGTCGTTTTTAGGGACTTTTTAATACATCATGCAAACCTCGGTTGTTTATTAGATTGTTCCTGGTTGAACCACACAAACGCCCACAAGACAAAACCAAAAGCTAGTGTTTCCCAGCCCATGCTAACCACTCACCTTCAATATAAATCATTTACTAAGACCTGATTTTACATTTCGAGCACCACATTCGAATAATCCCTTAGTAAACGCACCTATACCTCGAAACTTCGACATATATAATATTCGAGTTTACAACTATAAGCATAATCTAACTACGCCTAGAAAAGGTAAATACAAGAAAGCTATCTCTGTTTGCTATAGCGGCATAAGCTTTCGATAACTCTGATCATTACATGCAAGTACGCAGTTTGACACAAAATAAAGATCTATTAAATTATACCGAACTTTAAAAGTTAGGGACAGGACCAAATCAACTTTTTTACAGAATTTTATTTCAGAAATTCATTAGGATATTTGAGAAGTTGCCTTGATCTTGTGTCTGCTGATTTGTCGTTCTACAATGTTACATGGCTAAGCTTAAAGCTAGAACTGCATCAAGTGACGTACCTCTGGAATGTTTGTCGTTTCACGTAGTTGTCTCTTACGAATTCGACTATCTGCTTTTGCGTTTTACCGCTATACCTGAAAATTAATAGACAAGTTAGTGAAATGTTTAAAAAAAAAACCTTTATTATCTTTCACAGCTGCTTTTCGTTCTTGTAATTTTGTGATCTTCGACCACATCTTCGCTTACCATCAGAAAAGTTAGTCGCAAACGGATTTACTCGCGATAAAAAAACTTTGTGCTTCGGAAGATCCCCTAGAGCTTCCTTCTGGGGATAGAATATTCTAGCCATGAATGCCTGCCTAAAAAGGTATATACCGGACTGAGTTATCAATACTACGGATCCCAGAACGAAATCTTAAGTTTGGCCTGATCTAATCTGAATTTGATCCAATCTTAGCCTGCCCCCCTAGCCAACTTACAATTCTATAATCGAAACACTATAGAAAACTATAAAAATGTATGGATACAAATAGATTTTAGAAATGTGATTCCCAAACATTTTCCTACGTTTCTATAGCGTTTCGATTATAGAATTGCAACTTGGCTAAAGGGGCTGATCTAGGCGCTTGGTCACCACTGTTGCCGTCCCCTACCTAAACGAGGAGCCCCTCGATATGACGCGCGCCTTGTGGCGCGGCAGGCGCGGCACGCTGCTGCAGCGGAAGAAGCCGTGGTTCTCGACGCACTTCTTCCAGAAGTTCTTGCACTCGTTGCGCCCTTCGAAGAAGAACTCCACCACTTCGCGGTAGTAGCCCTGGTGACAATAAGTTTTGTTAGACTATTTCTATCAAATCCTTAAAAAAATAGAATCAGCTGCTAGATTGAAAGAACAATGGCGAAATTTTATGTGACTAAAATTGTAGCGTCTTGAAATATCATTTATATAGAACTCAAGTAATTATTTTTCTACGTTTTTGCAACATAGCATGTAATCTAGTAAAAGCCAGGTTATTAAATCATTAATAAAAAACCATTACTTCTAAGTATAAAAAGGTATGCCATGATGAGGCGGTATAGCCGTGACGGTTTGAGCGTGCCCAACGGGTGAAAAAAAAAACAATGACGTTTTCGATTGGGTTCGGACGTCAGAATCGTCAACTGTCAAACGAATTTAAGTTTTTGCCTCTAGATCGAATCTCTAGATCGATAGAACCGATTTATCTTGGCCGTCCTAATCCTAATTGTTCGACAACTTTTATGATGGGAGATCGTGGTAAACTCACGCGCATTCTATGTGTTAACTGCAACATATGCGTTAATAAACTGCGCCGATACCGTGCTTTGGATCTTGACACAAGAGTCACTACATTGATCTGTAACTGGGTATATCCGCAAATCGTAAGTATCATAGTAATCGTTTATTTTAATTCTATAGCTTAAACCTTATGACACGGAATGCTTACACATGTGTACGCGCGACGCTTGGTAACTGTAGGCTCGGAATGCGTACACATGTGTACGCGCGACGCTTGGTAACTGTAGGCTCGGAATGCGTACACATGTGTACGGACACGCTACCATTTTGAAAAGGTCTTTAAAACTTTTTTTTTAACTACTTTTAACTAAACAGGATAATATCTAATGACATAACAATATTAAATTCAGCCTGAAAGAAGAAACTATCATTGAATGTTTGCCCTACTAGGTACCTACCTGTTCATATTTCAATTTCAGATTACTGAAGATGACTATGTCTGTGAAGCTTGCAGAGATCTTGCAATGTTTGATGTGAATCGTTGTCTACAAATAGTCTCTGGCAGTGATGACCAACAACCTGGACCAAGTCACCGAGGCCATACTAATGTATGCCTTTTATGTGGTTGTTCCACTTTGCAAAGGCAAAGTGACAGAATATTGAGAGATAACCCTACGGAACTCCAACAATTGATGTTTAACATTATAGAGGGCAGAATTTTACCAAGACAGGTATGCAATGTTATGATTGTAATTATAAAAAAACGCTTCACACTCATAGCTCGCTAGTATGGTCCCTCTGTGTCAGGGATGCCATGAAACATACACAAAGAGACACGGATAACTTAACCTAACAACCAAACCCAGAGTCGATATTTAAATTCATCCTTCCTATGCATATTAGCTTAGTCAGCTAGTCAAATGCATTCAAGTTATTTTGACAAATAAAAGTTATCAAAAGAGAACTTAATTCGACTACATACACAGACATCAATTAATCACCTGAATGTTTTTGTGTTTCAGATAACTGCATCTGATCGAGTCTGTCATGCTTGCTGGCTACGCACCCAAAGAAATGCTCGCCGTATGAATATTCACGATGAAATCAGACCCCTATCTGCAGTAGAAGAGCTGGCAACAGCAGAAGAGGCTGCCATAACAACTCAGCTTGTAGCAGAGGTGCAGCCAGCAGTGCAAAATGCAGAAGTGAATCGCACACCAAACACACATGGATTAATTTTACCAGACTACAGAAGAGCAGCCAACAACAACAATCGTTGTGTATTTCCGGACTGTGATAGTGAAACACTGCATACTATCAGTGATAAATTGCGTGCTATGGTACTAAGCAATCACAAATATTATCTACCAAAACTGGCTCGTGTTTGTAGTGAACATTTAACATGCAATTTGTGGGAGATGCTATATGATTCTACAAATAGTATGGAGACATTTACTGCTGAGCAAATCCAGCATGTATTTTCATTTGTCAATGCTTTTAATCCAACGCTGGACTTTGAGAATGTCCTAGAAATGGACGACAGCATTTTTGCATATTGGATCGGACTGACAAAAGAAAAATTCAATAATTTACTACAAGATGTTCCACGAGTGGCTGAGTTACGAAGAGGATGCTTGGGGCTAGCAGCTCTTTTATTAAAAATGAGGACGGGTGACTCAGATGAAAGGATTTCCACATTAGTACAAGTACCACGTAGAACACTGGAGGCATTAATGGATAAAATAAGAGAGATATTGCTCCAAGATTTTGTACCCAGAAATCTGGGAATAAATCAGTTAAGAAGAGAAGAACTGTTACTGCATAACTTGACAATTCCGTATGGCCTTTATGGAAATGATAATAATTCAATTGTAATTTGTGATGGAACATATATATATATACATAAGAGTGCAAACTACACGTTTCAAAAGCAGAGCTACTCACTACACAAGTACAAAAACCTGCTAAAACCATTCATGATTGTCGCATGTGATGGATATATTGTTGATTGTTTTGGCCCATATAAAGCAACTACATCAGATGCTGAAATAATGACGAATTTATTCCGAGAGGGTTCTGCTCTCAGATCATATTTTAGAGATGGTGATGTTTTTATACTGGATAGGGGTTTCCGAGACAGTATTACTTTTTTAGAAGGATGTGGTTTCAAAACGTACATGCCAGAATCATTATTGGAAGGGGAGCGCCAACTGACCACAGCTCAAGCAAATCGAAGCCGCTGTGTAACAATTTGCAGATGGGTAGTAGAGGCCGTAAATGGCCATTTTAAAAGAGATTTCAAACTATTCAGGCAAGAATATTTTCACAAGTCTCTACCACACATGATGCAAAACTTTCAAATAGCAGCGGCTCTATTAAACAGGTTTGGTGTTCGCTTTCATGATAATATATATGCTACTGAAATATTAGAAATAATAAGACAGAGAATTAATTTGGAAAATAAACTTGCATGTGTGGTTGAGGCTGTAAATATGAATAGAAGAACATCCAACTTCCAAAGTATTACTGCGGATAGATATAATATGTTATATTTTCCAACATTGGAACACAGAGATTTAATTCTGTTCGCCCTCGGGACGTATCAAATTCGCCAAGCTCGCTCTTATTACGGCGAGCATGTGCGTTTCCATGGCGGATACAGAATAGAAGTGTGTGGTGAGCAAATTGATTTCTCTGAATATGATCTGAGTTCATGCACTGAAACAACTTTAATAAGAGGGAAAATAAAGTCACGGCATGTATCGCGAAGACAATATTATGTCTATATTTTATTGGAAAATAATATACCTGGCCGGACAGGAATTATTGAGTACTGTTGTAATTGTTTAGTCGGTCGGCGTACAGTAGGCTGTTGCGCACACGTCATGACGTTAGTTTGGTATTTAGGGTGGGCCAGGCATCAGCAAAATATTTCAGCACCGGCAGAGTTTCTGGACAGTGTAATAATAAGGGAAGATGACGACGAACAATGACTAGTACCTTTTTATATTATATTATGTCAAAAATATTTTTGTTTTATTTACCTACCTATTTAGTCATAATATTCGACAACTGTTTCCCTTGCACAGTGAAACAGCAGCATCATAATTATATGTATAAACATATTGTTTTGTAATCTCGCTAGGTAGAAAAAAAATGGAAAATAAATATTACTCAAAAGCCTAGTCTGTTACATTACACTAGGTACATATATAATTGAATGGTATCACGCCCATTCAGATTAAGAAAAGAACGTTTTAAAGACCTTTTCAAAATGGTTGCGTGTCCGTACACATGTATACGCATTCCGAGCCTACCGTTACCAAGTGTCGCGCGTACACATGTGTACGTTCCCCGAGTCAAGGGGTTCATTATATTTATCACGCATATTTACTTGATTGCCTACTTAGTTGCAGATAAAATATTTAAAATCTCTAAGACTTGTTTCAAAACGTTAATAGTAACATAACCTACAAAACTTTAAAGCCTAATAACAAATATTCCTGGCTTTCCCAATAAAAAAATCTTAGACTAACAATCTCAGGAAATGATGCTGAATCACTAGCGATATTTTTGGTCTAAAGACGCCGTGAATTTTAGTGACATAAAAATATGTATGGGAGTTCGCCATTGTTCTTTGAGAATTGTTTGCCCTCAGAGGAAAACGACAAGACGGGGCAGTAGCTAATGCGCCGCAACGATCCAATCCACGTTTATCTTTTGTTTAAAAAGTTATCTGCCACAGCGAGACTACGGCGAAAAGACAACATACAAATGTAGGCGTTACCACCACGCCTATGTCGTTACCGTCATCCCACTGGCACCTTGGAATAATAACTACATACTGTCGATTCGACACACGATACTCTTCATCCTAATGAAATATTTGTAAATACAGCTATGACACATTTCCAAGTAGACTCACATATCCCTCCGGGTGCAGTTTGATGAGGAACTTCTTCCGCTTGAAGGATATTTTGCGTATCTTGGCCCAGCTGAAGGTGTTGATCTTGGTGAAGTGCTGGAAGACGGCGATGCCCATGTGCGCCACGGCCAGGTTCAGGGGGACGCCCTCGTGGTCCTTCGCCGGGTGCATCTTTATACCTGATTCGGGAGATTACAACTCATTAACATGGCGGTCGAACGCAAGCCTATCAACGAATAAAACAGAATTAATTGAGTTGAGTCGAACAATGGCTAATATGACGAAAGGTGGTAACTTGTCATAAGACCATAATGTCCAAAGAGTTTTACGTCTGAGGTGTACAATAACTAAGAAGCAAAATGTCTAAGGCTCACAAAGACTGAAGAGCGAAACGACCATAGTGTAAAATATCTAAGATAGATAGATAAACTTTTTATTGTTCACACCAAGATAGACCAAGACACTAAAATGGTGTTGGGCTGAACTGAACTTGCAAGAATAATGTTTTTGTTATAATTAAACACGGGAATACTCACGTAAAAATTAAGTCGTCTACTGGCAATTTGGCAACCGGTTGTGCCAAACGAGACGCAACCGCGAGCGCGTCACGTTTGTAAACTCGCCAGATGAAGGTCACCGAATGTGACCGAAACTAGTCGTAGTAGACGACTTAATTTTTACGTGAGTATTCCCGTGTTTAATTATAACAAAAATGTGTGAAAACCACGTTAGTTTCCATAGTAAGAATAATGTTTAGAACCTTAACTCTTGTCAATTGTCTAGAAGTTGTCGACTGATGAGAAGCAACGCAAGATAAGAGGCCAATGGCGTCCTTAGCATCGGAGACTAAGAGACTGCGCCAGAAAAATACGGTAGTTTAGAACAAGAAGCCATTACACATATTTCTGTCAAATCTAACATAACTCGGTATTCTAGTGGCTTTATGAATAAGCTAGTATAGGCTTGACGTTTGTTACCTTTTAGTGCTCGTAAACGGAACGACCCCAATTTCAATTTGCATAGGTGTTAAGCGGCCTACTAACTGTCGAATTAGCATAGTCATGAAGCTTTTTAGCGACTCACCATACAGTTCGCATCTCCGTGCTGTTTCTAATAGATTTAAATCTGCTTCTGCTGGACTCTGACCCCTGCAATGAAATAAACAAAAACAATTTTAGACAGAGATAATTATATTAAAGTATAGAAAACATAAAATATTAAACAAATTAATGATCTTAAAGAACAAAACGGAGTTTCAATACAATTTAAAACACTTTATAGACACCGCAAAACGGATCCTACTAATATTATAAACGCGAAAGTTTGTGAGTATGTTTGTTGCTCTTTCATGCAAAAACGGCTGAACGGATTTACATGAAATTTGGAATGAAGGTTGTTCATGGTCTGGATTAACACATAGGCTACTTTTTATCCCGGAAAACGCGGGTAAAACCGCGGGGCACAGCTAGTAATTAGTAATAGGAAACATTAAAATATTGGCACAAAACGCAACTTTACAAGACTAGACGGGAATCAAAATGACCAGACTGCATGCCGACAGAATGACTCGCAATATGAATTCCAAAGCGGTGACTGTCGTCTTTCTGGCCGGTATTATCTTCACCACTTGCATTGTTAATTTGACGCGCGTTTTTATTGTCCTTATGATTAGAGAATTTCTAATATAAAATATATCCCTACTAATAGTATAAATGTTAATGTAAGTTTGTTTGTCACGCTCTCACGCGATAACTACATAACCGATCATCAAGAAACTTTGTACACATATTCTTGGAGGTATTAGATGTAACATAGGATACTTTTTACTAAAAAAAAATTGACCGCGGGTGAAACCGCGGGGTGAAGCTAGTTTAATATATTATGATTATGACTCACATGTGTTTCTTATGGTTCTCCATTATCCGTCGCTCTGATTCCGGGTTTTGTCCATAGAAGAACTTGTAGCTGCTCAGGTACGTGTGGTCGGGATAGTCTTCCGGCACGAAATCTCCGCACTCCGCTGTTTCAAAACACACCTCGATAAGTTACAAGCTCAAAAAATTAACATTACTTGAAGAATTAAATATAATGAATTTTTATTTCGTTTTCGCGCATGAATATTTCTGTCAGCAACAAAAGCTGACATCAAAGAAGCAGAACAATAAAACAGCAGCAGTCTAGCTATGCATAGATTCAGCTTTTCAGACGTTTATTTGCAAGGGGTCCGTTGCACCTTTTAAACGATTGTCTAAGAGCCATTAAGACACATTCTTATTGATTTTAGTTTGCCCTACAGAAGAATAAAACCCTAGCCTAAACTACTTCCCACTGTTGACATAGTTTATCAAAATATATGAACGACATGGCAGAAGATAGGACCGACTACGTTTTACCTGCGGATCAAAACTTGTATGTAAAGAAAATTATGTTAAAAACACTAACCTTGTACAATATAACTTGCCATCAAAGCGGCGGTGTTCTCATTGCACTGTATGCAGCCCAGCGCCAGGTCGCGCTTCACTTGCAAACAGAACAGGTATCGGGTGAACTCCTCCTCCAGCCGCGCAGGGTCCGGCGTGTAGAACTTCACGCAGAAGCGAAGTGTCGGCTCGAGCATGGACAGGCCCACTTGCCGGCACATTGGCTTCTCCACGTCTAGCCAGTACTGAGGACAACGGATGACGTTTGAATTTCTTTTCTTTTTATATAAACCTAAGTGGCAAACGGGTGACGAGCCACCTGATGGTAAGTGGTCACCGTAGCCTATGGACACTTCCAATACCCAAGGCATCTTCAGTGCATTGCCTACCTCTGAGGACAATTTTGAGATAATATATTTTTGCAGCCTTTTTTTTTTTTTTTTTTTTTAATGTAATTGAGTGACGAGACGAGCAAATCGCTCGCCTGATGTTAAACGTCACGTTTGCCCATAGCAGGTCTGCGCCACTCAGAATTTCGAACTCGCAGAATTCAAGCCCCCGCGCGGCACAACACTGCGCTAGTCACCCTGAGATATAAGTTGTTTAATCTCCCATTTGCCCTGTAATTTCACTGGAAACAATGCCCTTCCAACCGGAACACAGTAATGTTTGCACATTACTGCTTGGCGGTGGAATAACTGGCAAAGGTGTGGTACTTCCCCAGGCGGGCTCTGCAAAAGAGCCCTACCACTACAAAAACCTGCCTAAAGTAAATGAGTCTTTTATGAAGATTTTCATAAACAAAAAAAAAACTTGGCTCTTTGCCTTGCTCAGCGAACTGCGAAGGAGTCAATGCTTCATTTCAAGCACAGTCACACTTTTAGTTCTTTTTTCGAGTAAGCTGACCAGATGAGATCGTTTTGACGATCACACGTAACGTAAAGTTAATTATAAACAGGCATTCTTGTGAAAAAGAGTGTAACTCTAATAAGAATTTATCTCTTCTCGAATGTATTAGTGTGATAAGATAAACATACTATAAGACAACTAACTCGCACTTATTTGTGTTCAAAAACTAATCAAGTTTCTTATTAGAATGTGTAGTTTCCAAAGCAAAACTAACACCAAGCATTAATAGTAATCAAAGTTTAGCTTTCCAACATTGACAATGAGAACTACTCGTACTATTATAGGAGGAATATCTAACTATAGTCTATTTCAAATAGAGAGCGAAAAACGGACATTGACCTTTTAGTGTTGCGCAGGGAAGACCAACCTTCTTTGCATCAATAAATTGTTTTAATAGTTAGCAACTATTTTGTCACTATCAAAATTCAGGTTTTCAGTTTTTACCTAACAATTATCATTACATTACTATTATCACTATTTAACTCAAAACTGTAGATCAAGTTTTTCGTGTAACTATCTACCTACACATTAGTAAATTAATCATCTGACATTGGCAGGTGTAATTAGTTTAAGATTTAAGTGTGTGCCAAATAAACTATTTATAATTATTATTACCTATTTATAGGAAACGATTATGAAAATAAAATCAAACGAATAAAAAAATTACATTATATTAAATCTGAATCAGAATTACTATCGTCTGACGAGCTGCTGTCTGATGTTTCGCCTGTTACGTTTATGATAAATGAATCCACAGTTTTATCCACTTCCTGGTCTAATGAGGCTAATTTTTCTTCTTCTTTTTTTACATGGCTTATACAGTTTTGCCATTTTTCGGGGGTAATGTGGCTTAGCGCTTCATGGAGTAGCTTTTTTACATGACGAGGAAGACGACTCCGATGATTCCATTATCACTCACAAACAAAAAACAACACAAAACAAATATATGTCCTAACAAAAACAGATATAACTAATTTAACTCAACAAAAAATAACAATTAACAACCAAACATTCAAATAGCACACTAAAACAATCCGAATCCAAGCGTATTCCAGAGCGGAATGTGGCCCCAGCCATATCTTACCGAAAAATGTCAAAACAGGTTTGCAATATCTGATGGACCTTGTCGCTCGCCTCGCCCGGTACCACGAAACACGGTAAATGCGTAAGCGACAGGGAAACGATACATAAATGTATGGATAACGATACGCATCGTTTGTTTTCGGTGCTCTCGTGGTACCGTGGCGTGAACGTACGTTTTTCGCTCTCTAGTTGAAATAGACTATAGCTTAGCGTCGTAACCATGTCGTAACTTAGTTCCAGCATAACTTGAGCCGTTCAGTTGCAGCAGACACGTAGATTATCCAATTATGGCGCAGCGCGTATGGTTTCCGCAAGTGCTATTGTGTTACATAATCACGCTACTAGTCTGGGACTGAGCTTTACGAATGTATGGGAAACTAGACAATTCTATTACGTGTTATGTTCGTTTTATAGTCAACGACGTGTTAGAATAGAGGTTTCCAAGCACTGGTCCGTAGACCACCAGTGGTCCGCAAAAGCTAAAATATTTTTTTTAAATAGATACTGTTTTTTTATTCAACCTTGTGGTCCCCGGTCATAACAGAAGAATCAAAGTGGTGTCTGATCAAATAAAGGTTGGAAACTACTGTGTTAGAAGAACAACAGTATCATAAAATTAACAGCCCTAAAGATTAATGACTCGATCGAAATTGAGTTTTAATGAGAATCCTAATTATTATGTGTTACCGCATAGAATATTGTCTGTCGTGACTCTTGCCGTCAGTTACGTAATACATGCATAGCTCGTGACATGAATTTACGACATATTATAGATCAGACTAACAACACTAGCTGTAGCGCTCACTGCGGGTTCACAAATCGTATAGGTTCTCACAACTGAACAGAATATTATAATTGCAAAAAAATAATTTAAAACTACAAAGACAATGTAATTTATTCTACATTCTTGATGATTATAACAAATCAAATCTCTTCTGCTATCGAACTTATAACTATCAAAGGTACAAAATAGCGATATCGTTTTATGGTTGATATACCAAAAACTCGTACGAAGCGCTTTGGTTCCACTTTTATTTTGCTCACTGCTAGAGTGTGGAATGGTTTGCCTGAGTTTCCCAATAGATATAACCTGGGTTTCTTCAAGTCGCGAGTGAATCGGTTCCTTCTAGACAAGCGTGCTACATCGTAGACTGCATCGTTGCTTACAATCAGGCGAGATGGCGGTCAAACGCAAGACTATAGTTGACTTAAAAACATACCTTCGTCCCATTGGTGTCGTTGTATTCTAGGCCGAAGTAGTCCGCCTCCAGCAGGTGCAGCTGTCGGCACACCTGGTCGAACAGCACTCGACCCAGCGCTTTGGACTGCAACAACGATTTATTTACATTAACTTATCTTTGTTATAGGAAGACGCTTATTGTCAGAGATCAGTACTTATGCAATCGCGGCGGCGGCAAAATAAAGTCATTGAAGTGTAAACCCTAACTTTATCATGTTACGACTAGCTTCCGCCCACGGCTTCGCCCGCGTGGACTATACCTCGGGAACCGATAATTTTTCCGGGATGAAATTAATTTATCCCTCTTTTTTGAGAGCATGTAAAAAGCGTCATACAATGGAAGCATCCCTGCTTCTTTTTCAATGGCTCCAAAAAGGTCCGAGGTTTTGGTGACTTCTTAGTCGCTTTGGTAAAAATGTTTTTAGTTTTCGAGTTAATTAGCAGTTCCACCTCGAGGATGTGACTTTTCGAAGGTTTTGGATTTTTTCCGGATGTTGTTTACCCGCCTTAAGTTTAGTACATCTGTAAAGTTTCATTGAGTTAGCATCAAAACAAATTCTTTCTCCGTACTATCTTTACCACGCTATCTCACCCCCACTGGGGTTGATTTTCCAAAAATGGTGAAATAGGTGTTCGTTATTTTTTTAAGCTTCGTATATTTGTAAAGTTTCAATACCGTGGCGTCAAAAACAATGCTTCTCCATACTAACTTTAACACTCTATTTCACCCCTTTAGAGGTTGAATTACAAAAAATCCTTTCTTGGTACACGTTTACTCATCAAGACTATACACTCCATATTTCTAATTTCTACGACCAGCGGTCTAGGCTGTGCGTTGTCTGTCAGTGAGTCATTACAATTCTCTCTCCGTACTATATTTACCACGCCATTTCACCCCTTTAGGGGTTGATTTTCCAAAAATAATGAAACCGGTATCTATTACTTTTTTAGCTTAGTTTTGCAAAGTTAAATAATCGTAGCATTAAAAAAATATATTTCCATACAAACTTTAATACCCCGTTTCACCCCTTTTAGGGTTGACTGTCCAAAAATAATGAAACATGTATCTATTATTTTTTTAGCTTAGTACATCTGCAAAATTAAATGATCATAGCATTAGGAAAAAATATTTTCATACAAACTTTAACACTCCATATTTTAACCCCTTCGGGGGTTGATTTTCAAAAACCAAAAAAATAAGTGTTTATTATTTTTTCTAGCTTAGTATATTGGCAAAGTTTCGTAACCACAGCACCAAAAAAAAATTCTTAATACAAACTTCAATACTCCGTTTCACCCCTTTAGGGGTTGGTTTTTCAAAAATGATGAAATAGGTGTCGATTATTTTTTTAAATTTAGTATATTCGCAAAGTTTAATAATCGTAGCATTAAGAAAAATATTTTTTTCATACAAACTAAAACACCCCTTTTACCCCCTTAGGGGTTGAATTGGGTAAATTCCTTTCTTAGTGTGCGTCCGCTTTTTGATATAAAACTTTTGTCCAAATTTGACGTTTGTAGCTTAAGCGGTTTAGGCTGTGCGTTGATCTGTTGATTTTGATGCGTTGATTCAAACATTCAACACTCTGTTTAACCCTTTTAGGGGTTGATTTTCCAAAAATAATGAAACAGGTATCTAAAATTTTTTTATAGTTTAGTACAATTGCAAAGTTAAATTATCGTATTATTAGGAAAAAAATATTTTTAAACAAACTTCGATACTCCATTTCACCCCTTTAGGGGTTGATTTTCAAAAAACAAAAAAATAAGTGTCTAATATTTTCTTAAGCTTAGTAAGTATATTTGCAAAGTTTCATAACCACAGCATTAAAAAAAATCTTCATACAAACTTTATTGCTCCGTTTCACCCCTTTAGGGGTTGATTTTTCAAAAATGATGAAATAGGTGTCGATTATTTTTTTAAATTTAGTATATTCGCAAAGTTTGATAATCGTAGCATTAAGAAAAAAAATTTTTTCATACAAACTTAAACACAATTTTTCACCCTCTTAAGGGTTGAATTGGGCAGATTCCTTTCTTAGTGTGCGTCCGCTTTTTGTTATAAAACTTTTGTCCAAATTTGACGTTTGTAGCTTAAGCGGTTTAGGCTGTGCGTTGATCTGTCAGCCAGTCTCGACATTCACTTTTACCTGTTTAACCCTTTTAGGGGTTGATTTTCAAAAAATAATGAAACAGGTATCTAATATTTTTTTTAGCTTATTACAATAGCAAAGTTAAATAATCGAAGTATTAGGAAAAAAATAATTTTATACAAACTTCAACACTCCGTTTAACCCCTTTAGGGGTTGATTTTCAGAAAACAAAAAAATAAGTGTCAATTATTTTTTTTAGCTTAGTATATCTGCAAAGTTTCGTAGCCACAGTATCAAAAAAAAAATCTCCATACAAACTTCAATACTCCGTTTCACCCCTTTAGGGGTTGATTTTCAAAAAACAAAAAAATAAGTGTCAATTATTTTCTTAAGCTTAGTATATTTGCAAAGTTTCATAACCACAGGATTAAAAAAAAAATCTTCATACAAACTTTATTGCTCCGTTTCACCCGTTTAGGGGTTGATTTTTAAAAAATGTTGAAATAGGTGTCAATTATTTTTTTAACTTTAGTATATTCGCAAAGTTTGATAATCGTAGCATAAAGAAAAAAAAATTTTTCATACAAACTTAAACACCCCTTTTCACCCTCTTAAGGGTTGAATTGGGCAAATTCCTTTCTTAGTGTGCGTCCGCTTTTTGTTATAAAACTTTTGTCCAAATTTCACGTTTGTAGCTTAAGCGGTTTAGGCTGTGCGTTGATCTGTCAGTCAGTCACGACCTTCACTTTTATATATATTGATTGATACACTTTCAATGCATTATTTATCGCTACCATCACCAACATTTGACATTAATAATAAACTTATTCATCATTGAAATTAACATATTTAAAACCAATTATAATATTTTTATGATTTTTTTTAGAGTAAATTAATCAGTAGTAGTAATTTCAATAAATTCTCGAGTGTGTTCTTTACAAAAACCATCACGATTTTATCTAAGTTAAATGACCAGGCGAGAATTTAGTGTAGCCTTCTCTACTATATCTAGTCTAAACCCGCTTCAGACTGAGCTAACACTATAAGCCGGATTAAGTCCACATCAATAGCTGTTCAGCTCCGAATCTGCTCCAGATTACGAAATGTTACCTAAACCTTCAACCAAAAGTCTATTACCGCTTTTGCAAACACAACTTTGTTAACATTAAGGAAACTTTTGGGCAGTCACACATATCAGTTTCAGGCAGCAAAGTTTAATTAGGTTTAATTTTACGTTGAGGGACTTTATAACGGAATTGTAAACTTTGCTCAAAGTATTATACATTGTTTAATAGACCAATCTCATCATTACACATTTTTCACTTATGTAGGTTTCTCATTTATCGGTACAGAAAACGCTTTTTGAATTATTCTTATCATTCGTCATAATCTGAGCATCACACCCCTTTTGCTCACTTCTTTTTACGCAGTACATTCGTACCTTTGTTGCCATCTCTACCCTTACTTCAATTTACATATAACTCAATCAATTCCATTGCCAAGTAGTCTACCGTTCTACAAAAGCCTGTTAATGATATATAATTATAATGATGCAGTAGCTAAGAAAAATTCTTTATATCAAACTCTGTTTCAAAATTAAAGTAGAACGGCAGTGCTCGTTTGAGAAAGAAAGAACTATTAATCTAGAGTCCGACTGTCGATTTTATCTCGCTTAGGAAAACTAAGCGATAGATTGTTCTTGGCACGATTTTGAGCAATTTCTCATTGAAACTGCACTTTTTCGCCGCTTTGTCGGTGAAGTTTTATATTATACAAGTAGCTACTCCTCGCGATTCTACTCACGGTTTTCCAGATCTAGGGCATTTTTTTCTGGAAAGGGACCCTATATTGATCTTTATGATGTTTTCCTTGCCAATTTTATCAAGATCGATTCAGTCGTTGGTTGTAAAAAGGTAACAAACAGAGCAACATACAGAAGGGCAGGTAGAGTTACTTTCAGATAACTGTTAAAAGCTCCCGAAAGTAAATGAGTACTTACGATTAGTACGAGACAGGTGCGTATTTTAGCCCTTCGGGTAAATTGAAAACAAACATTAACGCGAGGCATTTAGCCGATCCACATTAAGGTTAATCCATACCATCCCCTAATTGTTCAGCCTACTGGAAATCCGTAATGGTTTTCATGTGACAGTTCTCATACATTAACTATCTGTTAGGTACCAGAGGGTTATTTCGTAGGCTGTCAAAGTTTAATCGTACTAGATTGACAGTAAAAACCATCACTCGAATATCCACCATTTTGACATAAATAAGATCAGCACAATAATTCGCCCAGTGTTCATGATTTGTTATTAGAATATCCAGCTATAGTTTAGAACACATATGTGGAGTCATTCCCAGTTGCCACCCTGTCTTTGTACCCAAGGGCGACAATCGGGAATCGAATAGGCTTTTTTAACCTACCCACGATTAAACTTTGACAGCTTTCGGAATCATACTGCTAGTTTACGCCGAACATATTGCAGAAACTAGAACAAGTAGTGCGATTCAAATGCGAGAAACACAAGCCGTACATAGTATAGGATTACAGAGAAACGTGTAACTGAAACTCGTATATTAGATTTCCGCTGTTTGCTAAACCCTATTTGAAATTTATAGGTCCGTACCTCAATGTTTTTCAAAGTTTATATTTGCACAGGAAAAGTTAAGGGTTTTTAAGCATGGGCACGTTCAGGCACTCACGACGTCGAGTGCAGGATTCCCCGAGGGATCCAAGTTCTCAAGTTGAATATAAAATGGATGTAACGGGACTAGGAAAGGCAGTGAATAGGACTGGGCTTTATTTAACTGAACATTTTAACGTCGAGTTCGTAAATACGGACCCTTCTAAGTCTTTTTTCTATAAAATGTAGTACTTACAATAGAATATTTCATAATATTAAAGCCTAACGAGCCACACTAATACTATCAAAAACAATGACGAAGATCATTTTTACAGTGCCCGGATGTTTATCTCAACGGTTAAGTATTAAGATGCAGTTTGGCTTTCCATTTTTGGGTGTTAATGCGGAAACAGACGTCGTAGGCGGTCTTCAATCTAAATTTGGTAAGACAAACATTAAGCATCGTCTATTTTAAGAAGGACTCATGTTGGATGACTTCAAACATCGCTATCGCGAAAAGGAAGGAAACTGGAGAGTACTTTTGTAATAATTTTCCTCAAAGTAAGTGATTCAGGTCAAGGCGTGGCAAAGGTTTGACTTACACGACATCATTAAATTTGAAATTTTGCTGGCACTTAATTACCTACAGCTCCGTGCATTTAGGGGATCAAACTCAGCGAGTCGAAAAATTGACTGGATAATTTATTTAACAGCCTGAGCAAAGGGTTAAACATCTGCTCATCCTTCTTGACCAAGCCATCGATTTAACAAAGGGACTAAATATAAACGCAAACCATTCTCGGTTCGTTAACCAATATACTCCCGCATGGCACAAGATGCGTCGTTAGGGCGTAGCAATAAATCTGAACTAAACAAGCCTGGCGGAGGCTTTATTGTACGTCTGCGGAACATCGGGGCGCGACCTCGCGTCGCATCCCCACACCGAACACCCGAACTGGGACGGATTTAGTGACGCCGCTCAATAAAGATTCGCGATAACAACCATTTCCAAAGTAAAGAAAATTGGCCCGAGGAATACACTTCCGTAGCTAAATTCCATTCCATCTAAATTTGAAAACGGTATTCCAAAATTACAATATAAATTCATCCACATTATCACAACCTTCTGTAGCCTACAGCTATGTATGTATCCCGCTTTCTATTATGCCATCTGCTTCGGTCCCGTACTTAATTAAACTGGCCCAAGTTAGCCTCGCGATGCTCACATAATTTAACTAAAAGACAATTGTCTTTTAGTTAAACAGACAAATTTACGGTGTCTAATAGATAGGTATATTGCCTAATGGGATATAGCAAATTATTAGAAGACCAACAATGCTTTCCCGTGTCCATGCACCACAGATCCAACTTCTAGAACAAGTAAAGCTTTAAACTAGAAATCGGACGATGCCCTACCATAACCTTTAAACCGGGTTTAGTCTATAAACCTCGAGTTATCTGGCAAGTCAGGGCTATAAATCAGCACTAGACATCCCTCGGTAATGGACAATGAAAGTGAAACTCAGCTTTGTGTGACATCTAGTCATTCACCGAGATTTAAGAGATTCTGAACTATCTAACGTACACTAGAAAAGACCGCCTCTGAAACGTGAACCAACGTGAAACATGATATGGCTCATTTTGTCTGTAAAGGTTATGTAAATGTAGCTCCGAGCAGGGGCTATAAATCTGCACTACGCATCCCTAGTTGTGGTAAAACTCTCGTGACCTCGCATGACTGGCCGAACAACGAGATGCGCGCGTTGAAGCAAACAGTGATGGGGATATAGTAGAGAGTGAGGTCGATAGCTTTTACGTACATTTATTTGTCAGCCAATATTTAAAATCGACCACTTAGAAATCCCTGTAAAGACACAATATTGACTTAGGATCATATAGTTCTTAACATTAGTAATTGCGATTGACATAATTCTGTTAATAATCGTGAACGCTGAACAGCTCAGCAGCACAATTGATAGTTTCATTTTAAATGCAAAGTGGAAATTCACAATACGATTTCGTAATCAAGTTTTAAATACAGCATGTATCAAACAGCCATATTATTTCGAGCTGAAATAAAATCGATTTCACAGTTCCATGTTCCACCGCGACAAATGTGATCTCAATTTTTACGATCGCGTTACGGTCCAAATCGTAAATCATTATCAAGAAAATGCTAACTTGAGGTTTTAAAACGTCTTTTTGACAATCTCTTTATTCTACTAATCCAATAAAAAAATCTTATGCCAGGATAAGAAATGAATATAGATTTAAAACTTCGCAAGATTATCCGTTTATATCAGTTTATCGATATATTATTGCTATAGCATAATGCGCCTCTCCCTATCCCGGTTGAAGCCGAGACGAGGGGAGCGTATTATAAATATCATTGACGACAAATTGGATTACACTGCTCGATACACCCAAGTTTATCTTTCTCCCGTGGAAAGGATTGTAGTACGTGACAAGGAAGGTAAAATGATAACAATAACGAACCCAGGCGTGGCTTGTAAGCTAAAGATCAATTCGATTCCAGTCGAAATAATTGAGATTTTATTATAACTAAAAATATTTTTTGGTCGCGAGAAATGGAACGACGGGAAGAGGGCCCTTGTCCTGCAATTATAATACGACAGCCATGGCTTAAATAAATAGAAAAGAAATATTAAATGTGTCTTCGGGGAGCTTACCATAACCAATTTCAGACTTTATACAAACTTTTCTCGTTCTCTCTACTTTGCTTTTTAGAGTTAAGTAGAGTGCTACTGATAAATCAAGTTTTTATTTTACCCCCGAAGCGATAAACATTATTGAAAGAAAATTAAATTACGAGCAGTTTAAAACAAAAAGCACTCTATCAAACTAATGTGCAAAGCTATTTGCTAAAGTGATTCCGGTGCAACACAATGGTACGTTCCTAACTTAATTAAACCGCGGTAACAATTGGGACGCCGAATTTCAATGTGCTTTATGCAAATTACTTGTTCTGAACTCTACACTACGAAAATTAGTGTTTATTAATAAGCGCTAAACGTAATCAAGTATAACGTTATTTTAGTGAGTTCTTGAGTATGCTTGTTTGTCAATAGTCACTGGTCGCAAGCCAGATCGCGAGCCATATTAAGTTCGTAGTTTTTATTGACGTGGGCGTCCGGATTATGAACTGGTTTTATGACTTGCGTGCTATTTTTGGATCGTCTACAATTTGTAAGAAAGCAGCCGGCCTTAAATCCTTATGTCATCACCATTAAACCGTTCCAGACATAATTCTTTCTATCTGGTTTAGTCTGATGTGGTATCTCTACATTAGCGGTATAATTTCCAATTTCCAATAAACGTTTTCGGAGAAAAGAATCTTACGTATACATGTGTATTATTGTGTATAGATGAGATCCGTTGTTTTTATATTATAAGAGGATTGATTTTTAAGCTTCTTATTTCATTTTATTTATTAGACACAAAAAAATCTGGCAAACCACTCAACGTTATACTGTGTGGATAAGCAGCTCAAGATATCACACAGATGTCTTCTTACGCCTGCTTACGTTTAACGGAAGAGCTAGGAGGCGCTAGGCGGTTGAAATTCTGAATGCTTCGCCGACCTAACTCAAACAGTTTACTTCAATTCACTACCGACCCTAGATTATCACAGGCAGTTTAATTTATTGTTTCCTTTCTTTGCCCAACTCAATTATAAAAGTTGAAGTTGAAACGAGGCCACCAATCGATTTTCCAGCCTTAACCAATGACCATAAAACCTCATCATTCAGCCCTGAGACGCCCTATTCTTAAAGTAAACAATTAGGCCAACCCGTTTTATTTTCGCTTCTGTTTATTTACAGGTCCTGAGGTTCTCTCGCTGACGTCACTGCGACCCTTGTCAGTGGGAAAAAGCCTTTATAACGCAGCACATAAAGGTTAAAAGGGTTTGCGGTGTGGAATGAGAATTTCTGTTTTTATATCAGTAAAGCTAGGCGTAAATAATTGAGAATTTTCAAGTCATGCTGGTCTGTAATTTAAGCGACAACTTTGGTAGGCATTTTTTTAAAGATTTTACAGTACTTTGCTATTGCTACGCATAGCTCCTATTTTGCTACGCCAATTTTCTTCGATAGGTACTTCGAAAAATTTTGCGCTGCGTGCGACTAATAGTTACAGACAGTTTGCGATAGTTTGCTCGTAAAATTTTCGAGATAAATATCGAGATGGTTCGTGTCTAGTCGTCTAGTAAAAACACTACGAAGCTAAGTTTTAAGATGAACTGATACGGAGGTCAACACACTCCACTAACGAAAGCGCAAGAAAATCATCGATCTAGTATATAATCCGACTTCGGTGAAGAAAATTGTATTTGAACTTATAAAATGAAGCTGGGACGTCTTCTTAGAAAATAAACGCTAGTCGAATAAGATGATTAAGTACTTTACATTTACATTGAATATGAACTGTGATAGAGATTCTCTGAAGGGTACCTAGCTTGAATTTGTCGAAAAATACATACAAGTAGCAGTATTGTAGGCAGTATCCGGTAGAAAAATGTATGAAGAGATGCAATTTCAATTTACGCCTAAATGAGCGCTGTCTCATTGTTCATTCATTAATTAATGTATAAGTTTCCGTAGACACAATATTTGTATTTTTTTAGTTGCTCATTTCATTACAGTGCTACGTGTTACGAGTAATAACTCTTGTAGGCCTAGGTGTGCTTTTTTTAATAATAAGTTTTATTTTTAATTATAAGAAGGCTGTTTGTCATCCGAATAAAATAAAATAAAATTAATCTTTAGAAGCGCTACTTTTTTTCGACAGAATAAATTCTCATAATTTTTCCCCGAACGTCTAGAAACATCTTTGTTTTGGCCACAGAAATTACGTTGTAGGTTACTATTATTTTTCCTGTACCACGGGTTTGTTAAATAAAATATGGCAAGCGAGGGTCCACATTAACTCCGCCAATTACCCGCAGTTACGAGTATGTTACCCGGGTCGCAGAACGTGGAAACAGCATTTCATAAACTAATTAAAATAGCTGTTATAACGTCGACTGAAAGGTAAAATAGCAGTGATAACGTTAGCAACTGTGGACGGCGGTAAAACCTTTCAAGGTTTAACCGCCCGAGAGAGGCTAATTGGCGGGAATTTCATGCACTTCGGAAACGGGACTGTTTGAGCTGGAGAACTGGAGTAATTACAGCTGAGTGAGCGGTCGGTCTATCTGGAACAGTTTTATAATTGTGTGCAAATTGGTTCATAAAGTTACCTACAATAAAAACCTAAATGAAAGTATAAAATGAAATAACGGATGATGAATATGGCACATGGCGAACTAATGTGTTGGACTTCTATGTATGTATGTATAATGTTGATCATTTTCAGGCTCGAAGTTCTAATTCTTGGGTATAGAATTCACTTTGAGAATTCATTTTATAAATTTCTTTTTTTCATCATGCCACATCCGTAATATCGTCTGAAGATGAATGGTCAATCATAAACCCATTACCGAAATGTATCGAATCAACGTAAAGAAACCCTCGTCGGCCGTCGACACAAAGGAAGCGCAACCGTACGTCCTCTAGCTACGTCAGCGGAAAAAGTAGGACAGAATAAACGATAAATCATAGGATTACCATAAAATACGGCGCTCTCCTAATATCGCGTTAAATTGACCAAAAGCGGGACTGTAAAGAACAATAGAGTCGTTGGGGCAATGAAAACTGCCTAGCCAGGCCCTCGTGTGCAAACCCTGGCGGCGAGCCAATCGCCCGCCGAGATAAGGGTTGACACAGAGTCTACAGAGCTAGATTAAATGTGACAGTTACATCCGGAATATTCGGACAAGCAGACGATTCCGCGACGGAATGTAATGTAAACGCCAGTGATTACACCGCAAACAATGGATGGTAATTATCGGTGGATCGGCAAACATGACCAGTCAACTCACTCAACACTATTGACGCCGCCAAACCATATTAAATCCTATTCTAGTGGTCTATAAGACTAAAATACATCTGCACATGGCTGAGCAAACTCATATCATAGAGCAGATATATGTTGGGTAGATACGATTCAATGGGAAAGACGAAGGAAAATTCTATTACGAAACTCGCTAAACGACACTGCGGAAAAACTGACGCAAAAAATGTGATTGTGTCCATTGTGTAGGAACCCTAACGGAGCGGCTTCAAAGCAAGTAGGGTATGTTATCAATTTCAGCTCGAGCTGCGTACTCCATTATATTGCTTTTAGTTGGAGAACTTAAGTTTCCAGTTTAAAAGCAATATTTTACGTGAAGGAACAATATTCTCCGACGCAGAATTTGTAGGTCGTCGTTCCCATCTGTGGAGGTTACTTCACGTTTCTGATTGCAATCCTCGACAATAAATTAACTTGGAACAGTGAATTCTGAAACCCAATGATTACGAGCTTTAATGACCAATGAATTGTGAATTCTAATTTGCAAGTTAAATCGCTACACCCTAAATGAGCTTTACTGATATACCAATCTACGTCGTGTTGTCTTACACAGTGGATTCAATGTTTTATTCACGCTGGAATCAATTTCAAATGCAGTGTTTTCGTATTCAATAGGTTTGTTGTTGCTGAGCGTTTGAGACAAGAGAAGAAATTACGCAGCGTGGAGGATGACAGACACAAGTTCAGAAGTATGGTATATTATTCCTATCTGCTACATAAATGCTTCTAAAAAATAGGATTAGTCTTCGCAAGCTTTTCTTATAATTCGCAAATCTTTCGTCTCAAAATTGAATCTTATTGAAATTTTCAGTTGGCAAGGGTTGAATAGGCGCAATACCGAACACGTCGGCGCCAGAAATTGAATCGATGCATCAGTAAACGGAGGCGAAGGCCCACAAACCGAATGAAATGCCCGTGTCTGCTTTCTGCGAATAAGAACTAGGTCTTGCGAGTACGGAATACCAAGTACAGGATACTTATTTGCCACACACGAGAATTTCAGTACGTAGTACTGTTGTGTGAGTTATAATTTATGTGCGCCTTGCAAACGATTTCAGTTCAACGGACTTGCATTTTATTTTTGGTGTAGCAAAATTTGAGACGTTGTTCATTGTTTTATAAATATTATGTTTTTTTTCTTATTTTGTTGAGACGGTCTGTTTACAAGAGTAACATTGCAGATTTCTGAGACTTCGACTTTGACAATGTATAAAAAACTAAAAATAATAAAATATTGGGTACTATCAATTTCGGACTTAGTGATTATTTGACGCACCATAATTTGAAGTGTTCCTCATTGCAAGACAAAATATTAATTAAAGGTCAGGTCCAAGATATCTCAAAACGTAAATGAAGGCCGTTCAACTCCTAGACAGTCAGTCATGTAGACTTGTAGAGACATAGGAATACTAATTCTGTACTTGTTTGGTCTATGCGTTTTGGACAAGTATCCGGTGGTACGAGCCGGAATGCAAATGATTCGTTAATTTGTTTGTTGGAATAGAAAGCTATGCGCTATTTTAACGAGTGTGTCAATTATGGGTTACAAGTCGTGTTGAATCCACTTTAAAATCAACGTGATCGAATTTTAACAAGAATTTGGGGTTGGTAACCATAATCTAATTAGGGTGTCGAAACAATGACTTGCACACTAAATAGACACCGGGACAATGTCATTCCGCGGCAATAACATGCACAAAAATAATACCTAACTCCAAAGGTTCCTATCAACCGGGTCTATTTTATCCCGTTCTGGAAACTGTTCCGAAATAACATTGCACGGCCACAAGGAGTACAGTCTATTCCTATAATATATCTGCTTGTTTTCGCTCTGCTTGCTGAAAAAACAGGGGCTTGACTTTACGACCTCTGCACTGTATAAACCTAACTAAAGCAATGACGTAACCTCTCGTAAAAACGGATATGAAACACAAGAAATCCGAAAGAAAAACTCATTAGGACGAACTTTTCTTGGAACTCTAGAATAATAATGTTGAAAGGGCAAAAGTTTAAAGAGAAGGCACCTATCTGATGTTTTATTTAACACCCATTTAGACATTTTAGTAGTCGAAGAAGATAATCCTCAGCAGTGGATAGAAAATGGTTGACGATGCTTGTTTATTTTTCTTTTATAACTGTGTACTGAACTAGATTACCTAAGATTATATTTTATGCGCGTTCCTCACTCCACTGCGCTAAATGAGGTTGCACCCTCTCAGTGCTCGACCTGACCTGCGCTTAGTGATGTATGGTCGAAATATACCTTTTTTACGAAACAACTTTAATTATGAAGCTTTTATGACCTCATTTTATGTTTTGGTGTACCTACGATTGTAAAAATCTGCCAACTTTATTTGCATCACTTGAAAATACGTAATTTCTCCCGCAGTCAGGTAGTTAATTATGTTTATGTACATTAGCCTACCTATATTCGAATCTGTCTAGAACGCCGTGGAATTCGGTTCGGCACTGCAGACGTGAATTCCTGAGGCGCATTACATTCCCAACATTTCTCGAATTCGTACCTACCTAACTTGCCTGTTTGGAAGTTTCGAAACGCTCTTTAGCTTTTAAACAAGGAAAAATGTTTCGGGAAATTCTTGCAGCTTTTTTCTAGAATTAAATAAGACGGGCAGGTAAAAGTAAAATTCAGTAATTTAGAAAAAATATGTTTTAAATCATACCTTTATGAAACTATTATGTAAGCAAAGTAGGTATAACATACAGTTCTTTACTAAACTAAGTTAGGTGAAGATTTAGTTGTGTTAAGTATGTTGCGAGAGAAACCTGAGTATTAAAATCTTGATAATATTATTTCCGATTACACATTTTAAAGTAATCAATATTGGAAATAGGGTGGCGATTGTCACCATAATCGTAATCACGATTCGGCCTGGACATTTCAATAAGCCTACTTTATAAAGTAGGAGTTTTCCGCCCAACATTTCAGACACAAAGCCCCGAAAGTTAGCACTTTGACAGGTCCTACCGAAAGTGCGCAGCGAAAAGTTGCGAACAACTCCTAAAGGGATCAAAGCCGAGTACACTGTGTGTGATGGTTCGTCAGGGATCACAATCACAAAACAGTTCGAAACAACCGGTAACAGTATAAGCAGGTTGAAAACAAAAACAATAGGCAGTACAAGGGCAGCGTGACATCATACAGATGCTTGGTTGTCATGTAAATAAGCACACCTTTAGACATGGCGCACACTATGCGACATGCGACTGCGAGAGCTCGGCGACTAAACATAACGACCCTAACGTCTAAACCCAATAGTATTCTCACATTTTGTTCAAACTTCTGCACACTTGACGTCGAGCTGCAGAGATACAAACGATAACTCTGCGTGTTTTTGCAGCGACTAGACGCCAGTTTGCGCCGACACTTAGCGGGATTCAGAGAACGCTTTTGTTTTGTAGTACCTAGCGCTTTTCTATTATAACCAAGCCGGCGGGTTACTCTCGTATGAAAATGTGTTTGTACTTAGTACGAGGACTACACAAAGAGTTGACTGAACACACATTATAATTTATGGTCTCGCGAGTTACAATGACATGAGTCCGATAAGGGTTAAAAACTATGCTTGTACTCTTAAAACAATTCTTTTAAAGAGCTATTTTTCTTTAAATAGGTAGGTACTCATTAAATAACGAAACCCCCATCCTATTCCATATGGCAGTTTAGTTTTATTTGCTTGCACGACTTGCCAAGGTTATTACTCTGCATTTGATTTCTATAGGTACTCGTATTTCATTTTGGCTCTATTAAACAAAGAGTTGATAGTTGACGTCGATATAAACAAAAACATGCATAAAGTCTGCTTTACTTATTAACAAGTTTTTCGCTTGTCAGTATTATTCTTGTTAGTTTGGGAAACAATAATACAAAGTTTTCCATCTAACATGATGGAAAAGTATACATTATCATGTTTGATTTATCTTTGTATATATCGATATAGTTTTGCATTTCACCAAGCTTCTTTGTAAAGGAAACCGCTCGACATCCTAGTTCCGCTTCGATAGATATAGAAAATTACCACAGAATTCCCTATCACAAAGCGGTCTTTGGGAATTACTTAGCAGGAATTATGAGTGTGATTACCTCCCCTATTATGCTATTATTCCCTTCCACTCTATTCCCGAAAACAAACCGGAACAAATGAGACCTGATTACGTGATTACTCAATTGTTTCCTTCCGAAACAAGGTGTAACTACATTTCAGGGTCATTTACATCCAACGCAAATCCCCACTTGATCCAATGAGGAATATTCTGCGTTCATACATATTAATGGAAATAATACGCGGTGCTTGCAGAACAACATAGAAATACTGCAGTAAGGATTAAGCATCCTGCCTCATTGTCGACCTGCGATTAATAAGTCCCGAAGTATTTATATCATTTTCATCACTCAAGTAAGCCAATGAGCCCTGACTTTGGTATTACGCTTCCACTGCCTTACACCGTATAACATCGCTCCATCGTATCGCACCGCACAGCGCTCAACACTTAATTATGCATGGCAAAAGTTAAATTTAACTGAAATTGGAACAGTGTCTCGGCAAACATTCTGACGATCGATCATCTTGCATAGTAAACAGTAAATCTTCCATCTCTCTACTCTACTCGCACTTTCTGTGAGCTAATAAAAATTGAATAATATACGACGGGTCGGTGCTAAGTGCCTGTGTTATTGCGGGGGCCTAAGTTAGCTTTTATTATAAAACTGAATCTATTTGAATAACTCCCTTAACCAAGTAATCTTTTAGCGACCTATATACTTCCCGAGGACAACCAGTTAAGGCTCTTTTTGTTCGAAAAATAACGGCTCTGCGATATATCAGGCTCTATCGTGTTGCTAACTGACCAACCTTCCAAGATAAGGCCATACCTTCGTCGTAGCCGAACCTTTCTAAGATAAATGCGTTTTAAGGTCTATCGAAAGTACATTAATACTTGTTAGATCTAGAACTTCTTTACAGCCGGAGCTCGACCGCGAAATGACCGATGCCATGATAATTTTCATAGTTTAGACCGCTCCGCTAGCCTCTCTCGCGGTCGAGCCTCAACTATGAATACTATCATTGTGTTAATGGCCTTGCTCATTTCGCAGTCGAGCTCCAGCTTTATTATTATTGTAAGAGTAAATGTAGAGATGACAGCAAATAAGAGAACAGTTGAGAAGTAAAACGTGCCATACCGACGCTAGAAAGAGATGCGTGGAAGGATAATTATTTATACTTCCCAGACCAAATCTCACGCTCGTCGCTATGATAAAACAAAAGTAGAGCATCAACCGAAGATAAGATACGTAATTAAGAAAACATAATCTGACGATATGCCGGCACATTATCACCGCATACGGCGACATCAACCGCTTATCAGTTTCTCAAACCGATTAGCCGTCCAAACATCTCTACATTTGCCCCTCATAAACGCTCCGGCTTAATTAATGGTTGTACCCGTGAGAACTAATGAAACGTAAGCGGCTGAGCTAATATCGGGTGACGGCTAAGACCGGGAGCAGACTTGTAATTAGCTGTCGGGCAATTATTGACTTAGGAATTGACACCTGTGTCGAACCGGCGGGAATTGTTGACTTAACTTTGAGATTTGACAAAGATTATAGTTATTTTTGGCAAGAAAAATAATAAAGGAAGAAGAAAATAGTAAGACAAGACAATTTGTTTTGCCACTAGCCGATCTCAACTTAGCATTATGCCGGCTGTAGACAACTGGTGCTGGTCTTCCGTTGGAACTTGCGTTTAGAATTTAGTGTCAGAGTGAGTATTCAATCAGTTGTGTATGACTAGTTTTCGTCTAATTTGGAATGTTTCGATTACAGCAAGCAAGTCAGTATTTGACTTTTTTATCCGACTTTGGATTTGCCTTGAACTTACGCTATACGCAATCCTGAAACATACCCATTTTGCTATTTCAGCATGAGATATCTTAGACAATTACTTTGTCCTACCTAGGACACGTATGTAGATCTAGCACGAGCTACCATATATTATAGTCAAGCTAGTTGTAAAGAATTCAACATATACTCGTTGTTTGTATGCAAACTCATTTTATCTAGATGCTGTTAATGATTCATGGATGATTATTTTTATGAGTGGCAAACAAGCGGCCATCTTCGTCCTTCGTCGACTTTCGGCATCATCGGTGCGATGTCCACCTGTGAAACTTCTGTGTTACCAGCTAAAATGCTTGCTTACCTGTATCTGGAACATGGATATGGAGTCGTCGAGCATCTGCACGCGGACCGCGAGCATCTTGCCGCCCTTCTTGGGCGTGGCGGGTGGAGTGCGCGAGCCGCCACCCGCGCCGTCCACGCCCGCCGGCGTGCTCATGGAATGGTGCATCCGGCCTGCAACAAACACAGCATATTCAAAAGAATACTCTAACTTGTGTGTGTTCCATGGCATCCTCGACACGGGTGATCCTAGTGGGAAGCTATGAGTGTGAAACGTTTGTTTTTTAACTAGCTGCGCCCATCGATTTTACCCACATTCTCCAGACTATAAAGTTATGTTATGATGTTAATCTAGGGTATAAATTTAACTTCATACAAAATCCGTTCAGTCGAGTTTGCGTGATTGAGCAACAAACAGTATTTTGTCTCTAATTTCTGGTGTAAATAATAAAAAGTTTATGTCTATCAAACATCTAAATATCCAAACTCAGAAACATCGAAACTTTAATATTTATAATATTAGTGGCATAACAAGCTTTTATTTTATTCATCATCTGCCTACCCTTATCCCACCTACGTGGGGTCGGTACAGTATGTACACTTCTTCCATTCATCTCTTTCACTCGTCATATCTGAATACACTCCCTTCTTTTTCATATCATCTTTCACACAGTTCATCCATACTTTCTTTGGTCGTCCTCTACAGCTATACCCATTCACACTCAAGTTCATCGTCTTTTTTGTAATGTGGTCCTCCTCTCTTCGCATAATATGCCCGTACCACGATAGGCGATTACTTGTCAACTTTTCTGTCACTGGCGCTACTTTCAGACTTCCCCTAATATACTCATTCCTAATTCGATCCATTCGTGTTACACCACACATCCATCTCAACATTCGCATCTCCGCTACATGCAATCGTCTTTCATCCGATCCTTTTGTGGCCCAACACTCCGATCCATACATGACGACAGGTCTTATGACGCTTTTGTAAATTTGCCCCTTAAGCTTAAGGGGCATTCGCGGGTCGCATGTTGTTGCTGTGACCTGTCGCCATTTCATCCATCCCGCATTAATCCTGTTTTGCACGTCTCGGTCTATGTCACCATCGTTTTGAAAGAGAGATCCAAGGTACTTAAAGTCGGAACAGACTGGTAGGGATACACCATTTAAGGCTATTGGAGTAAAGCTGGAAGAACCACCAAAGTCGCAGAACAAGTGTTCTGTTTTAGTCCTACTGATCTTTAATCCAACTTTCTCCAGTTTTTCGAGCCATTTTCCCAGTCTGTTTTGTACCTCGAGACCGTCTTCTCCGACAAGTACGATGTCGTCAGCAAACAGCATACACCAAGGTGCTTCCTCTTGTATGTCTGATGTCAGTGCATCCATTACCAAGAGGAACAGATATGGGCTTAAAGCCGATCCTTGGTGCAAGCCTACAGCCACACCGAACTTGTCGGTTTCACCCGCTGCGGACCGGACGTGTGTACTGGCTCGGCTGTACATTGCCTGTATGAGCCGTACGTACTTCACAGGAATCTTTTTCTCATTCAAAGTCCACCACAGAACCTCACGGGGTACCCTATCATACGCTTTTTCCAAATCCACGAACACCATGTGCAAGTTCTTGTGAGCACGTCTGTATTTTTCGCAAAGTTGGCGAAGTGCAAATATAGCGTCCGTGGTGCTGCGGCCCGGCATAAACCCGAATTGGTTCTGTGTTATCTCGCTTTCTTCTCTCAATCGTCTCTCTATCACTTTTTCCCAAACTTTCATACTATGTGACATTAGCTTTATTCCTCTATAGTTGTTGCAGACCTGTACATCACCCTTGTTTTTAAAAATGGGCACCAGTGAGCTGTTGCACCATTCATCAGGGATCGCCTCTTCTTGCAACAACTTATTGAAGAATATAGCCAGCCACATCCACCCATCTATCTTTAAAAACTTCCATACTTCCCCTGGTATTCCATCTGGTCCTACGGCTTTTCCGTTTTTTTGACTGTGGACTGCATTCCTAACTTCCTCTATGCATATTTTCCTTACCATACCCATATTTACTGGCACACTCTCTAGTTCCCTATCCCAATCATTCTCCTCATTCATAAGCTTTTCAAAATAGCTCTTCCATCGTTCTTTAATCTTCTCGTTGTTTGTTAATACCTGTCCTGTTTCATTTTTTATACATTTAACCTGATTAATGTCTTTTCCACTTCTTTCTCTTGCTTTGATAATATTGTACAATTGTTTTTGTCCTTGTGGGTTTTCCAATGATCTATACAGTTTATCTTGTCCCTTGGCTTTTGCTATTGCTACTGCTTTTTTGGCTTTCTTTTTTAAATCTATGTATATTACCTTTTTGTACTCTATTGTGGTATGTGTTTCGTTACTTTTTATAGTTTTCTGCCATTCCTTAAATGCATTCTTCTTTTCTTTTAGGATTTGTTGTACTTCGTCTCCCCACCACCAAGTTTCTTTATCTATTTTTCCTTTACCTTTTGATTCTCCAAAGACATCTTTCGCTACTGTCCTCATACAACCTGCCATTTCATTCCAACATTCATTCACCGATCTATCAGCCAAGTCTTTCATTTCAATCATTTTATCCACTATCTTTTCTCTAAATATTTCTGCATATTCACTGTTTTCCAGTAGATGCCATTTTATTTTCGGCGGGGGTTTAGTTTTATTTCTGTTTATCTCAGTGTTCATTTTTAATTCTAGTAAAAGTAATCAACAAGCTTTTATTTTATTGTCATCGGAATTACACAGGTATGCCAAATTTCAGCTCAATCTGACACCAGAAAGTGAGTCAAAATTCAATTGCAAGATTTGACTCATGCATAAAAGGTAAGTTAAAAAAAAGCTTGGAAAAACATCAACCTCAACATGAATTGACGACCTGCACAATAACGAAAATAAACCTAATTTACGTTGTTTAAAATTATAACCCTACACACATGATGATGACGATGACGCCTTACACGAGTTGCTAGACAATAAGGAATCAGACATAAGATAATTGAATAATTGATCAGTAAATATTTATCTGATTCTTATAATTTACCTTCCTACTTATCAATAGTACAAATCACATTCAATGACCATTGCTAATAGTAATGATTACAATAGGTCATATATTTGAATAACAAATTTGAGAGGAAGATTTTAGAGTACTACATCACTACATGTAGGTGTTGTCAGAATATTTTGAATAAATAAATAAATAAATAAATGTATTTTTACAGGTTCTATTTTAAAACGAAAAGTAAAAACAACAAATATTATGTATAACAAACCGGTTATCCATTCAAGATTTGCCATTTGAAATTCTACCATATTAGTAAAATTTTAAAATTTAGCTGTTCTGCTATTTGAAACATTTTGTAGTTTTCCGAGTTTTCCAAGAGGAAAAGCATAATGCACTCTACTGCACCCAATTTTCGTCATGTTCATAACGATAACGTAACATTCAGACAAAAATACCTACATAGATTTTCATTTATCTTAATCTTAATATATATAAATCTCGTGTCACAATGTTTGTCCTCAATGGACTCCTAAACCACTTAACCGATTATAATAAAATTCGCACACCATGTGCAGTTCGATCCAACTTGAGAGATAGGATAGTTTAAATCTCAAATTATAGTCGCAATTTTAATTTATTGCAAATTATAAACTGATAATTTTTACTATAAATTGACAAGTTAGCATCAACATACTACGGTTGCTATAGTTACGCAATATTTGACATAGAATTGACGCAATGGCTTTTAACAGGACAACGTCTGTCGAGTCAGCTAGTCTTATATATAAAATTCTCGTGTCACAATGTTCGTTCCCGTACTCCTCCGAAACGGCTTGACCAATTTTAATGAAATTTTATATGCATATTCAGTAAGTCTGAGAATCGGCTACTAGCCTACTATCTATTTTTCATACCCCTAAGTGATAAGGGTTGTCCACCCCTAACATTTATTTTTATTTTTTGGACAAATTTTTATTTTTTATTATGTGGCTTATGTGGCATTAAAAAATACATACAACCCTAAATTTTCACCCTTCTATCACCAACCCCTATTTTTTAATAGTCACTAGAAATAATTTATATGGCAAAACAACGTTTGCCGGGTCAGCTAGTAAATTTATAGTATTTATTTTGAGTAGTACTGGAGTCACAATTCAATGCATTGCCAGTTGGTTGAGTGTTAAATTGATGCAGTTTTTTGCCTTTTAAATACATTGTAAACTGCATTCAGCAACACTTTATGACCGGAAATGCACATGCACTCTAATTAGGGAAGTAGCTTGTATGAAAATAATAGTATGAGCCAGAAATGGCACTCTGAGGACACATTTGCAAGTAAAATTAGTTTAGTGGCCTTAAGTACAGCCATTGAAAATATGAACATTAATTATAACCATTGTCATAGTTATTTTTTTTATTTAATTAATTGTTGATAAAAGTCAATGAAAGGAATGTGTCTATAAAGCACACCTAAATTTTATGAATAAAAAACATGGCTCTAGCAGCATTATCAAAGAAGAAAATAGGGAAATACATTTGTATGCACACCTGGTTCCCGTCTAAACATTTATACACTAACTGGAAGCATGTGCAAGTAGCAGGCATGTGTATTTCTGGCTTTAGTTTGTTTTTAAACTTAACATCATTCAGTATAAGGTTGAAAAAAAAAATAACTTCAAAAATCCTTTGATTTTCAAATGAAAAATGCTCTATAAAAATAAATAATATCAAATTTGGTAAAGAACATCAGCTAATTAATCTAATCTATACTAATATTATAAAGAAGTAAAGTTTGTGTGTTTGTATATTTGTTAAATTGTAAGGGGTAATCTCGGGATCTACTGAACCGATTTTAAAAATTCTTTCACTAATAGAAAGCCACATTATTGCTGAGTGTCATAGGTTATATAAAAAACCGAAAAATAAAAAGGCTTTTACGTGGTAGTCCGTTTTGCAAAGTGAATCAGAGAAAAAACGGTCCGGGTTCGGGTTTAATTAACATTATGCCCAACGAAGTGGGCACGGGTCAGCTAGTAGTTAATATAATTTCTCCTATATTTCAAGAGATTTTGATAAACTTTTTTAGGACCAACCTGAAAGTAAGATCTTTTAAAATAAAGAAAAAAAAATTGTAAGTAGATTCATACATGACGGATTTCTGAGATAACAAATACTAAACAAAACCCTTCTTTTTGAAGTTGGTTAAAAATTGGATATAACACTAACTCTGATCTATGTGATCAATTGTTAAACCCTCTGTTGGCATGTGAATGAACTATAGTACTTGCCTACACTAGTTGGATGATGTCATCTGTTATTTACCACTCATTTGAAGTTAGCCCGACATTTGTGCATTATTTGAGAGTTTAGAGCTAGGGCACCGCAAAAGTTTGTACAACTTTCAGTTTATAATTTACTAATTAACTAGTTCTCTAGTGAATAAACTATGGGAAGGATGATCCCTAGTTAATTGCAAGGTTTTTCTAATATACTTAGGTTACAATTTACTTATTTTAGGACAAACAATAGGCCAAAGTTTGAAGGCTTTTTTAAGACAAATCAAAATCTTCTAAAACTATTGGCATCCTTGTCTAATGGCTTGCAATGATAAAGTCAGATATATTTTTAGTTAGTTTAGATCTGTCTTAAAATGCCTTCAAACTTAGGCCTATTATTTGTTCTACGGTTTAAAAAAATTTTGGTTACTAAATATAATGTCGAGTTTTTCCAGAAAATGATTAGTTTTTTCAGTCTTTATTATATTCTTTATTTTAGTCATATCAAACCTTTAGGACACCATTCAGTGACTGCTGTAGTCTAATTGCAGTCTGCTTGTCTTGCAATGAGTATTGCACTACTACTTGAGCTCCGAAATTAGTTTACAAAACAAAAACAATTTGATTGAGCAAATGGTACACCACTAATATCTTTGTCATCACCACTTAGTACAGGTTTCTATGTTATAGTGGAACTTATTTTAAGAACACAAAAAAAAAACAGAAAGATTGAATGATGAATGATGATGATTTAAGAAAAAAACAGATTTTTCCTAAAGTTACAGAATGATTTGAGGTACTAACCTGGATATGTATGGTATCCTATAGTGGACAAATGCCCGGTGGAATTACAGCTACCAGGGGGCAGGTCTGAGTCCATCATAGTGAAGTCTTGGCACTCCGTTCCAGACCACAAGTCACAAGTGCCACTTGCACACTCATTGTATCTGCACTACTACACATTGAGAAGCACCCCACACTCTGCTCCACTATCTGTTTGGACAAGACATTTAGGGACCATAAAGCTTATTATTGATAGATTCACTGACTTTTATAACTTAAAAGGGGTTGAAAATAGCCTACTTAACTGACTTAATCGCGCCAATGGGCATTATTACACCACTAATGAGCGAATAAATTAGATTATTGCACGACTAATGCAAACCGGCGGCGCCCCACTTTACACCCCTATTAAATAGTAAAGTTGGATGCAATAACCAGAAAATAGGTCAACGGAGGTGTGCCCGGTCGCAGCGAGGGAGACGACTTGCGCGCACCCTCCTCCCGTGGCGCATCCCGATCTAACGAGAACCCTTGAAAATTTAATTACTAGACTACTTAACTAGCGACTACGTTAGGTTCGATTCAAGAAATAATTTACGCCGACCCCTCGAATCTACCGTGCGCAAGAAATAAACATTGCTTCAAACACATCTTGTCTTACTTTCTAACAAACGCAGAAGAGGGAGAGAAGCGACGCATAGAGGCTCCTACTCCCGAGTTGTCAACCATCATACGCGATCCCAAGTCATTGATCTAATCGGACTTCAGCTTCGCACAAATAAATATCTATTCAAACTCAAACAGCACTAAATATTTTTACTTCAGATAGTTTGTAATATAGTACTATTGTTTCAATTCAAAGATCGCAGAAAAATGCAATAGAACGCAATTTTCGCGACGTAACGCCCGGACCGAAATTTTAGATTAACTGACAGCCAGCTAGCGGCCATATTTATTTACCTGAAAATTATTGCCAGTTAATTTTTGGTTTTCTACCATTTTATTTCCAAGTATCGTTTGTATGTATCGGAAGTAGTATGTAGTATGTATCGAAAGTAGTATCGGAATGTATCGGTGTAAGATTAAAATGTTTTAGGCTTTGAATATATTTCAACTTCAATGGATATTGTTATTCTGTTCCGTATGTTTACAAGTTTCTACTATTTTTCTTACCGGAAGTCGAAGAAAAACGAAAAACTGCCAGTCGTCATTTCAATTGTCAGTGTCACCGTCACAAGAGTTTTTTGTCAAAACAGAAAGACAGAAAGATAATCGTGTAAACAGTGGTGCGTCCAGTTTGTATTTTGTAAATTAAATCGCAGTTTTTTTATCAAATAGAAGAGTTTTGAACTCTTTTCGTCGTTTATTATGAAGCAGTAGAAAATTGTGATTATATAAGTTGTAGAAATGGAGACCACTCCATTGCTGGGGAGGCCTAAAAGGAAATCTTTATGGTCAAGGTGAGAGAACATCATCTAGCTATATTATAGGGCATCAGAGTTCTTTGTGAGATCACAATACAATCTTCTTATTGTGTTTTTTAGATTGCCGTTTTTTAGACTTCGTAAGAAGGAGCTCAGTTCAAGAGAGATAAACATAGGACTAATTCCAAGCGAAGAGTACCCACCCAACTATGTATGTAATCAAGTAAGTATCTCCCAATAAAAGTGCTATCTTAATTATCACCTAATTTGCATGTACACGATGAACAGCTAGTATGATAACAATCTAGAAACGCCAATTTGGTAGTAAATTCCTTTATTTTTAGTTTTACAGGTCAGGGCTGTAAAACTAAAATGTATAATTTGACATGACTACATATTAATCAACATGATTATGATTGTAATGCCCTCATTATAATTATCAAGGACCTGTCCTTAATTTCAGTTATCTTTTAATTATTCCTAGTTTATATCACAATTATAATTTAAAATGTTAGCAACTTAAATTAATACTAAATCTAATTGAAGAAGTAAACATGAATGAATATTAACATTTATGCAAAAATAAATTTTGTGTGTGTTACACTCTACTACACTATATCCGCCTGACCGCTCACCGACCGGATTCCGGCCGATTCAAAAAGACCGCATCTGCGGAGCGGCCGGGAAATGGTCGATTCGTCGCATTCTGTAGATTTGCTATTTTTATTACATAAACAAAATACTGCCAGTGTATCAGTCTCGTAGTAACTTGGGCGTTAGCTTGATAAAACGACAAAGAACTAAACAACGAAGTGCCAGTGTCGGTCCCATGCTTTGTTTCTGAGAATTTTGAAGTGGATCCTGAGCGACCGTGGAACGAAAGTGAAGTGGGTGTTTGTTTTTTTAATATGCTAATAAACTATGGGAAGGTGTGATATTTTGGATGCATAACGTCTATTATCGTTTAGTTAGGTAAATAAAGCAATACACTTTTTAAAAAACAGTTTTATACTTGAATTATACCGATTTATTTGCTGTGAGGTGAAAAAAAAACCCTTTTTTTTTTTTTGAAGCCTAAACTGACAATACTTGTAGGAAAAAAATTACACGAATCGATTTATGATTCGATAGCTTTGTTCATAACGATTCGATTGAGGTATGTTTCATATATATTCGTCATATACATTCGATACAAAAACTTGACGAAATCTTGACAATATTACAAAGCGCTGACATTTTGAAAATTTGCGGGGGGGGGCGAGTCAGTTGCGCCATTTTGCGAAAATGACAGCTCCCAGTCGAGGGGATATCTAGGTGAACAATAAAGAGTTTATCTATTTATCTATCTATCTAGGTTGAACAGATTTTGAAAAAGTTTTTTTTATCACTAGTTACTACACTGACTTAACACAAGTATTTATTTGTCCCGATAAAAATATCCTTTAGCATTGTATGATAACTTACAGAGTACTGCTAATTTATTGTGAGGTTCTCATTAAATTATCATAGACTTCTGTTTTTATTTCAATGATGTTCCTTAACTATTATTAATTTAGTGTGTAAATTTTGCTGCTAATTAAATTATGCCAAATGATTCACTTTGTTTGTCTAGGTAATTAGTCTAGTGTTAATATATCAGCAGTATAACAAAGGCTGTTTGTTAACAATAATAGTATTTTCCCTAAAGGAATGTTTTATGAAGCTGATGTCTAGAATTTATATTCCAGGAAGTTCTGTTAAACCACAATCTGTCTTAAGTTGGAGTAAAGCAATATTATAATTCAGGCAGAATCCTTTTTTTGTAAATTGTATGGAAACTAAAATAATCAAGAGTGGTTTGACCATAAAACTTAGACTTCAAACCATTTATAATTTAGATGATTTTCACAATAATATGATTTAATTTAGATTTACTGTATGACCTAGATTACTTCAAAGTAAAATAGCAAAAAACAGTTCTGGTAGAACAGTATGGAAATCACATTTAATCACTGGTGAAAGTAAGCAGTGGTATAAACTCAGTACCTATTCTTATTCAATATAGGGCAACAGGTTCTGCACCAGTGTCTCACAAGGGGTACATTGTGTCTCACAAAAGGTACAGTGTGCATTTCCCTCGCCAGCTTTTACAATAGAGGCTCTGGATCACTGCTCCGGTAGCATAGATGGTACATATAACCTAATTTCCATACAGTTGATGTTGGCTCAAGAGTAAGTATTATTCTTATTCGGAATGGGGGCGATAAGTTCCTCACTGGCGTCCCACAAAGGGTGCATTGCGTGTTTCCCCCTTACACCCTTGTGTTTCCCTTGAAATAACGGGGCGAGGCCCTGGGCTGCTGGCACAACTGCTCAAGTGGCACAGGTGATATGATCTATGACATAGGTAGTATGATCGATGAGTATGAGTAAGTACTAATAGAAGAACCCCTTTCCAGAAATACAACATCTTCACATTCCTCCCGCTGGTGCTGTTTGAGCAGTTCCGATTCTTCCTCAACCTGTACTTCCTAGTGATGGCGCTCAGCCAGTTCATCCCGAGCATCCGCATCGGGTATCTGTACACATACTGGGGACCGCTGTGCTTTGTGCTCGCTGTGACATTGTTTAGGGAAGCAGTTGATGATTTTAGAAGATATAGGTAAGTTTGAAATGAAACTCATTTTATAAACAAGCTCCAGCCAGGGTAATTTCCATTATCTACTCAATATAATACACATTTCCTGTAAAATACTATAGTTAATGCTACCTAGAAAACTGAAGCAAAACGAATGTAGTTTATTTATTATTTATTAGAGTATTATTTATTATTTATTAGATATTTATTTATTAGAGTTCTAAACCTCCTCCGGGGAAGATCTCTTATGGCGAGACTCGTGCGTCCGTCCGTCTGTATGACACAGCCAATTATTTATCATGGAAATCCCTATGGTTCCTTTAATATATTGGGTAACCCGCGATGATTTAACAGCTCAACTAATTCTTATGATTAGGAGTTAGTGTCATTAGCCGGTTATTCAGTTCCTACCATTTGTAGACGAGATCGCGAAGTGAATCGTCAGCGCTACGAGCGCGTACTGCTCGACGCGCCCGTCGACGACTACCGCCCGTTCAAAACAGAACAAGTTCCCGCGTCAGAGCTGCGAGTTGGAGACATCGTGATGCTTCACAAGGTAAGATCCTGATTACTACACAATGCAAAAGTGGCGGCGGCGACGCGGCTTTTGTTTTGACGCATTGATGGCCACAAGGTGTTATGTCACGAAATCTTTTCCGAACAAAATGTGTGGCCGCTCCATTGTGCAGTGTGCACTTGTTCACTGGTATTACTTTTACCAAATAAAAAATGTACTAAGTATTCTAAGTAATAATGTAATTCCCTTCCTTTTAACGATAATTCTTGATTTTTTATCGTATCTTTTATATCCTAAGGGACAACGCGTGCCAGCAGACATGATCCTGCTTCGGACGAATGAGACCATGGGCACCGTGTTCATCAGAACAGATCAGCTCGACGGTGAAATTGACTGGAAACTACGGTAAGATTTTTTCGGGAAAATACTCCTTGTCTTATGGTGAAATATCAAAATTCAGAAGAGAGATCAAATATCGACGAAACAAACCTTGTTTCAGATTTGTCTCTTACTAAAATTATACTCTACATCTACACTAATACTGCAAAAGCATTATCTGCCTTTCGGTTTGTAACTTTTTCGCTACTGAACCGTTTTTAATGAAATGGCGAGGAAATAAGCTGAATTACGAAGAGTCGCTTTTTATTCTAAAGATATGAGTATTTTAAAGTTTGCAAAACCGATAGTTGCAACAGTGACTTATTATTACAGTGCGCATGGAGCATTTTAAAGTGCAACTGATTAAACCATGTTATTCATCTTTGTGGAAGCAGTGCCTGATAAAAATAATACAAAGTTAAATAGCGCTGATAAATATGTGGCTATTCTCGCATACCTAACACACTTTACAATGAAAAATATTTAATAAAATTTTGCCTATGCCTTTGTTTGTACCTTCACTTTTTCAAATACCTACTAGTCTTTCCAGTACTTTTACCTGCTACTGAAAGAAGTCTCAAAAAATTTAGGTACTAAAATTCAGGATTAATAACCATGTTTTTACCGCTTTCACTATTGCGGGCTACTGTAAAGCAGTAAATCTACCATCTCTATTCACTAATCTTTTTTTCTATTATTTAAGAAGTGCCAATAAAACATTTCTTAATAAAATTATAATCTAGCCTCAGGCTAATAAGTAATTTAAATCTAACTTAAATTTCTAGGTAACTAATTACTAAGAATGTGTCCAATAACACTTTTGTTATTGTTTCTATTAAAGCGAAGACACAATGTTCATGTGTTCTCTACACTTTACACTTTCACTATAATCACTACTGATGACTAACACTACACTAGCTCGAACGGTTTTGTTCTCTTAAGTCTTCTAACTATATCTGTGTTCGAGTGTTCACTTAAAGTGTTTTCCATGCATATAAGCACAAAAGACGAACCCCGACAAGGCAGAGCGTCGCCGGCGCGACACCCATCTCTGGTCTGGGTTCACCGGCCCCCTTTTCATACAATACACATCCCTGTCTTAACTTACAGAATACCACTGCCGTCCACACAAAAGCTGCCAACAGACGCACACTTACTAGACATAAACGCTCAGATTTTCGTAGAGAAGCCAGTAAAGGATATTCACTCGTTCGTCGGGACTTGTATCCGACTGGATCAAGTAGAGAGCGACTCCCTGGATATTGAGAATACGCTGTGGAGCGGGTGCGTCGTCGCCTCTGGGCAGGCCACTGGACTGGTGGTTTACACAGGTAACTGTAAACTGAGTATCTGTTAATTCATTAAGTAGATTCTATCGTGACGTTAGTAATATTCGGCACCTGAACTGTCGCTAAACGTACATTATCCCCAATGCCAAGTATGTTTTACAATTTCTAAAACGTAATGTAATTCCGGCGCATAGACTCGAATGTAACAGAGAGAATTCTGTGCTCTAGCCTTTATAGAAACAAGTGCAAAGTGCAATTTTGTAACAAATATATTCGTTTGACCACAACACAATTGATGAAATTGTTGAACACCTTACGTATTTGCTCATTGCGCTTGCTCAAACCCACACTTAAAAAAGCTGATAAAAGTCAGTTTCGGTATTTTCGCTCACTGATCTCTAAATCATACTATAATATCAGATTCGATCCCTAACTTGTTTCCAGGCAGCGAGACCCGCAGCGTAATGAACAACGCGACGCCGCGCTCGAAGGTCGGCCGCCTCGACTTGCAAATCAACGACCTGACCAAAGTCCTGTTCGTAGCGACTATGTTCGTCTCTATGCTGCTCATTATTTTGAAAGGGTTCACCGGGCCCTGGTACGGGTTCCTCTTCCGATTTGTGCTGCTGTTCTCTTATATTATACCTATTAGGTGAGTGTTGTTAATTTACTTTCTTTATTAAAACTACCTACTTTAAGTTTTATCCTAGCTCTGAAAATTTACTTTTCAGAAATAGAATAACTCGGTTGAAATTCAATATTGATACCAAAGTAAAGTAAATAATTAGAATATAGAGTGAGAGAAGAGTATATCGTGTCATATCTATTGGCTGAAAAGTGATAGTTACCATTTAGGAGTTATCCCACTTCTGAAAATGAAAATTCTAAAATTGATATGTGCATGTTCCGAAATTATGTAAAATACATGATATTGCATTGTAACAACAGCCACAATGCAATATCATGTATATCATCCTTTTTTTTTTTTACATTTCTCCGTCTACAGTTTACGCGTGAATCTTGAAATGGGCAAAGCCTTCTACTGCTGGACCGTACAGCGGGACAAAGCTATAGAAGGCACCGTGATGCGCTCCACCACCATACCGGAGGAAATGGGGCGGATCCAGTACCTATTGGCAGACAAGACCGGGACACTGACCAAGAACGAAATGGTCTTCCAGAAACTGCATCTTGGGAATGCGCTGTTTGACAAGAATAACTTTTATGAGGTAGGTGGTTAGGTAGACTCTAGTCAAACGATGTGCTTTATTACTCAACTAGCTTATGCTCGGAACTTCATACCCGGTGATGCCCAGCCCCTGGCCTCAGAGATTTGGGCTATAGAATGTAGATTTTAGAGATAACCCTTATTTACAAACATACATACGAATTTTATTTAAGACACGTAAAATGTGTGCAACATGTGTGTGTGTGTGTGTGTAACATATGTGTTTTGTCTAATATACATGTTTCAGTTAACATTATTTACTTACATACTTTGTAGTTTATAATAAGATTTCTTTCAACATGTTCTTGAGTTGGGTTCACCTATTGACTCAAGTTCTACATGTTAATATGATCAGGTGGAAGCCCTGCTGACCCAGTACGTGACAAACGACGCCCCCTCGCTGGCCACGTCCCCGACGGGCGCCCCGGCGCTGGCCGCGAGCCCCCGCCAGGTGTGGCACGCGGTGGTGGCGCTCGCGCTGTGCCACAACGTGACGCCGGTCTACGAAGTCAGCGACCAAACGGATGAGGCGCAGTCGGGTGGGTTGCAACCGCAGACCATATGACACATTGACTGGTTGTTTGATTGTTCTTTCACGAAAATAGTACCTCCTGAGTGTTTCTAGAAAATCCCATACGATATCTATGCCGGGATTAAACATTTTATGACCTTCGTTTTTTTTTATTTATGGATTTATGGAATATAAATAATATTGAAATAAATGTTTATTCAGTCAAATAAAATCAAACATAAAGTCTTAAGTACTTAAATCTAAAAATAAATAAATTAATTTAATTATATTGTAATATTCATTTGTAATCTAAAAAGATCACGTCAGCCTATCAGTACGCCTCGCCCAAACGTACCCAACGTATCAAGCTCGCAGCGTTCCCCAAAAATAATATTTATATGATTTTCTCTAATAACAATAATTATTATGTTCAGACATGGGTAGCTCGGTGATGTCGGAGAGCTGCGGCGGCGCCGTGCCGCAGCAGCAGCTGTGCGACTACCAGGCCGCCAGCCCCGACGAGGTGGCGCTCGTCAAGTGGACCGACATGGTGAGCGTACTCTGCGGAAACTGTAGTGATGGCCTATTTTCAGACACTATGTGATGGACAGTACATGTTCTATGACCTATAGAACTGAGAACAGAAGTAGACAACAAGATATTTACTTTGGCAAGAACATTCTGCTTTCAGATAATTTGACTTACAACCCTAGTGCTTTGACTTAACCACTGACTGATAAACTGACACCTGACTCCGATCCGGTCCGGACACAGTTTAAACACTTTCTACGTAACAGGAAATATAATTTCGCAATTTCAAAGCTTGTAAATATTATGTTAATATTGTTCACAATTATCAGTATAGTGATAATTGTGCCTACTCACCATTCTGTCATTTTTTCGGATTTAAACTTAACCTAGAATCACACTGAGCTTAATTTCAGATGGGCATATCGCTGTACCGGCGCGACCTGCACAATATTTCGCTCAAGCTGCGCGCCGCCAACGAAATAGTAAACTTCACCATACTGCAGATATTCCCCTTCACCAGCGAGAGCAAGATGATGGGCATCATTGTACAGGTATGCTCGTGAAATTAAATGAAATTAGTAAAGGAAAACTAACGTCTTAATAAAATATAGCCCATGGAATTATAAAAAACCAGATATTTAAAAAACATATTCAAGAAGATATTTTATTGCATTGACATTGGAGTTACACAGGTAGGTATACCAAATTCAAGCTGAATCAGACATAGAGAAGTTGTTCATTAGTTGCAAGATTTGACCCACACAGACATACATACTATTAGGCGATACTCCCTAGAGTCGATTAATGGTTCGCTACGGCACAGCACTACGGCGCCGGCACAACACTACGCCGCTTGCAAGCGAGCGTGAGAGACGATTCCCGCGCGAACAACGAAGATGGCGTGCATCCTTTACGATAACATTGTTAATAATTAATCGGTACCTGTAAAAAAAATAATTAAAATTAAACCAATACGAGTTAACGTAAAAACAGTGTATAATTTATATCCAGTATCTACTGTTGGAGCAAGAAAGCATCTAACAGTTTATATAAACACGGCAAGTTAAAAAAGCTCGTAATAATAGCAAGCCACACAACTATCACACTTTAAGCATCTCAAAAGTATTCTTCGTCTTTTAATCATAATTTTTCATGTTTCATGTTTTGAAAGCGGCTCAAATGAGCGCCAAGATTTCGAATGAAATTGCCACTTTTCAGTTCAAAACTTCTTGACTGCAAAAAGAACAGTGATCCTCGAAGGATTTATGCAATAAATATCTGAATCTGAAGCGAATGGTACTAATGAGGTATTCAGAAATTTATTTTGCTCTGAGTAGTCGTTTAAATAATTTTAGGCTGATTTGTAGCGCCTGCCAGTGTTCCTGCATCCAGCCTTGAAAACCCATTAAATAAATAAATGATAAATAAGAAGAATTATTTAATTAATTTTGAATGCTTTGGAGCCTCTTCGGATGAAGGCCTCCTCCATTTTAAGCCATGGCTGGACACTGGACAGTTATTACGGCCGGAAACCTATTGCAACTGTTTAAACCATTCAGGAAGAAACTTCGGGCTCCATAACGTACTACGTGAAAGGCGCCGACGTGGCACTGTCGAAGCTGCTCGAGTCGGCGTGGCTCAGTGCGGAATGCAGCCAACTGGCGGCGGACGGACTCCGGACTCTGCTCGTTGCTAAACGGAACCTCACGCTGCAGCAGTACTTGGACTTCGAGGTAAACGTTCAGTAGGAGAACTCTGACGCTGTAACGCCTCCTAAAGTGATCTCCTTATTGTAGGTACCTTTGCTATAAAAGGGGTCATATTTAAATATTCGTGAACCTAAAGATATATGACTTTACTCTAAAAACCAAGGGAGAAAAACGAAGGGTAAGTTCATAACACGTCTTGCTCTTATTTTTGATGGGCTGTCATCGGCCGATTTGTATTTTGTGCAACACAATTTGACTCCACGAAAATTTATCTTTCAAGCTTACTGACGTACTCGTTTTTCATCAGGGAAATAAAGGAACTTGTAACTTAGCCTTAAATTTATTTCCAGAGTGAATACAAAGAAGCCCGCCTGTGCCTGACGAACCGCAACGAGCGCACCGCTGCAGCCATGTCCAAGTTACAACACGGACTGACGCTCCTAGCGCTCACCGGCGTCGAGGACCGCCTCGCCGAGGACGTGCCGAGGACACTCGCCATGCTGAGGACCGCCGGTGTCAAGGTATGTAGCAATACAACGAGCCCACCGCCGCAGCCATGTCCAAGTTACAACACGGACTGACGCTCCTAGCGCTCACCGGCGTCGAGGACCGCCTCGCCGAGGACGTGCCGAGGACACTCGCCATGCTGAGGACCGCCGGTGTCAAGGTATGTAGCAATACAACGAGCCCACCGCCGCAGCCATGTCCAAGTTACAACACGGACTGACGCTCCTAGCGCTCACCGGCGTCGAGGACCGCCTCGCCGAGGACGTGCCGAGGACACTCGCCATGCTGAGGACCGCCGGTGTCAAGGTATGTAGCAATACAACGAGCCCACCGCCGCAGCCATGTCCAAGTCGCAATACAGACTGACGCTCCTGGCGCTCACTGGCGTCGAGGACTGTCCCACTGAGGATACTCGCTATGCCAAGGACTGCTGGCGTCAAGTTATGAAGTACATCTAAAGCACCGCCGCTGTACACATTCGCACCAGTTTCTGACAACACTGACATAAAAATGATAAGCGGACCAATCAGTTTTATATTGCTAATAAGCGTATTTATTTTTATATAATAAACACGAGTACTCACGTATTGAGTCAGATACTCCAACTACTTGTTATAAATCAGAAATATTTATTGATATCAAATAACATTGAAGGTCATTGGACGGTTTATTGTATCGTATGTTAATCGTATGGCCTATGTCCAGCAGTGGACGCCCTACAGGCTGGTATGATGATGATGATGATGTTACGTCCAGATCTGGATGCTGACCGGCGACAAGCTGGAGACGGCCCTGTGCATCGCGCGCTCGCTGCACCTGGGCGGCGGCTCGGCGTGGCTCGCGGCGCCCGAGTGCAGCGGCCGCCGGGACGCCTACCGGCTGCTGGAGGCGCTGCGCCGCGCCGACGACCGCACCGACCTCATCATCGAGGGGGAGACGCTCGAGGTGAGAGGACGAGCCGGCACCGCCCGGCATCTAGCGCTTGTAGTACATACCCAGCATAATTATCTATGTATAAATTGTATATGCTAAATTAAAATTGGTTTTTGGGTCAAAAGTTCAGCTAAAGATTCTACTCTCTGTCTTTTGCTTTGTTTTGTTGTTTTTCTGCCTTTTATTTTTTTAAACAATTTCTATGTTTCTTTGCTTTATGAAAGCGCAACTAGCAAACAAATCCATCAATAATGTTACGGAAGTAAAATTAATTTTGTTGGTTGTCGGCAGGTGTGCCTGCAGTCGTACGAGGAGGAGTTCGTGGCGGTGCTGCAGCAGTGCAGCGGCGTGGTGGTGGCGCGCTGCTCGCCGACGCAGAAGGCGCGCGTGGCGCGGCTGCTGCGCGCGCGGGGCCGCGTCGTGGCGGCCGTGGGGGACGGCGGGAACGACGTGGCCATGATACAGGAGGCCGACATCGGTAATGCGGCCCGTGCGGGGCGGGGGGGCGGCTGCTGCGCGCGCGGGGCCGCGTCGTGGCGGCCGTGGGGGACGGCGGGAACGACGTGGCCATGATACAGGAGGCCGACATCGGTAATGCGGCCCGTGCGGGGCGGGGGGGCGGCTGCTGCGCGCGCGGGGCCGCGTCGTGGCGGCCGTGGGGGACGGCGGGAACGACGTGGCCATGATACAGGAGGCCGACATCGGTAATGCGGCCCGTGCGGGGCGGGGGGGCGGCTGCTGCGCGCGCGGGGCCGCGTCGTGGCGGCCGTGGGGGACGGCGGGAACGACGTGGCCATGATACAGGAGGCCGACATCGGTAATGCGGCCCGTGCGGGGCGGGGGGGCGGCTGCTGCGCGCGCGGGGCCGCGTCGTGGCGGCCGTGGGGGACGGCGGGAACGACGTGGCCATGATACAGGAGGCCGACATCGGTAATGCGGCCCGTGCGGGGCGGGGGGGGCGGCTGTCATTCATCCGTGTCAAAACAATTAGCTGTGACATACAGGCAGACAGAACCAAAATCTCGCAATAAGGAAGTTCAAAACCCCAAAAACTGTCTTTAAACTGTCTTCTTATTGATGTAGGTGTGGATATCGAAGGCGGGGAGGGCCGCGCAGTCTCCTTTTCTATAAAGTTTCACATGTGATTTAGAGCTCTATTCTTATTTGTATAGGTGTGGGTATCGAAGGCGCGGAGGGCCGCGCAGCCTCGCTGGCCGGCGACGTCAGCATCCGGCAGTTCGCGTTCCTGGCGCGGCTGCTGCTGGTGCACGGGCGGCGCTCCGTGATGCGGTCTGCGGCCCTGTGTCTCTTCATAGTGCATCGCGGACTTATTGTCTCCACTATGCAGGTATGTAGCTCTCCTTAAATCGTGTTCCTTTTGTATAAGAGTCGTGACCACCACCTCGCCGACATTTTGAGTCCCCAGTAAAATCGAACCCTTATTCGACTGTGGTCAAATATTCGGGATTAAAAAAATTGGTTGTCTGTAAAGTCGGTTTACGGACGACAGTTTAACGTGACAACATCATAACAAAACATTGATGAAATGATTGCATACTTTTCTCGTTCCGATCGTAACGTTACAATGCAGCCGGCGTTCATCGATTTATTAGATGTTGTCACGTCAAAAGTAGTCTATGTATAAATCCAAGGTATGAGCTAAATTCCCATACTACATTTTAGCCAAATCCATCCAGCCGTTTATGCGTGACAGAATCATAGAAGAGTGAAGTTTATTTTCTAATTTTGGTGTTATTTCCAGGCGGTGTTCTCCGTCGTGTTCTACTTCTCGTCGGTCTCCCTCTACCCCGGCTTCTTGATGGTCGGCTACGGGACCGTCTTCACTGTGCTACCCGTTTTCTCATTAGTAAGTATACCGTGGTGATGTGTGAACGATAAGATTTATGATAAATTAAGATATCTGCTCTGGGTCCTACTCCTCATCTTTGGTTGTGTTCCATGGCATGGTTCGTATAGAGCTTTGAGTGCGAAACGTGGACTATTTTGTACCTTTCCTCAACACGTTAAAAAGTTAATGTCTCAGAAACTTTAGATACCATTTAGGCTCTCGCCGTTCTCGTTACCTTGAATGGCCTTAAAGTATTTCATCTGATTCACTTGTTCGATATTTTTAAAATCTTACTTTACCTTACCAAAATTTTCTTATGGAGGTTTTCTGTTCAAGGAATAATTGTGGTGCTTTCCAGGTACTTGACAAGGATATACCGAGCTCGACGGCTCTGAAGTATCCGCAACTCTACAAACAACTGACCAAAGGGCGGCAGCTTTCTTACAAGACCTTCTATATATGGACCGGCATTTCTATTTATCAGGGTAAGTTTGCAAAACTTGTTAACTACATATATTTCTTTTTTCAATAAATGGACGATTAGGACTAAGAATGTCACAATAAGAAAATACTTGTAGCACTCCGCTGTTTCACACGCTGCTCTTCGCAAACCGTTTTTTTTTAAATTTATAATATTAGTTAAGATTGCTGTTTCATTGCCCTTGTATATTCTAGGTGCTGTGATAATGTATGGCGCCCTCGTCCTGTTCGAAGACCAGCTGATCCACATAGTGGAGATCAGCTACACCGCCCTGATCCTCACCGAGCTGATCATGGTGGCTCTGACCGTGGTCACGTGGCACTGGCTGATGGCGGGCGCTGAACTCGTCAGCCTCGCTATGTACATCGCCACGCTGCTCATATTCACTACGTACTTTGGTGAGTCAGATACTTTTCATCCCACCATCTCGGAAAGAGTATTTTTAATCTTCAATATCTGAGTGGAAAAGCCGTTTTTATTCTCTAGAGGATAAAGTAAATTGAATTTAGAACATCGTGTGCACTAAGTTTGTGAATTAAAAAAAAACATTAAACCTATTTACTGCTACCTCTATGGTGCCGAATATATCATACAACTTTTTTTTAATTTGTTAAAAACTCAGACTCGGAACCTTCTTGGTGTTCTTTTTTCAATTTGCTTTGTACGCGGTTCTTTACGCGGCATTTTTTCACGTCATTGTATTAAAAACAAGAAACTTGAAAACAAGTGAAAAAACTAAAATGAGTGATTCTAGCGACGAGGAAGTTTGTTTGACGCCAACAGAATTGACTGTATAATGCGCAAATGAGCTTTTCCACTCAGATATTGAAGATTAAAAATACTCTTTCCTCGCTGAGGTGGAATGAAAAGTTACGTGTTGCACTCGAGTGCAAAGATTTTTCACCTCGTGCTCTTTTGATTCCCTCGCTAACGCTCAGGATTCTAATTTTGAATCACTCGCTGCGCTCGTGATTCCATTTTAGAATCCTTCGCTTGCTCGGTCATCAAAATTGAACACGCGGTTAAAAAGCAACTTTGCACTCTTGTATAACAAATAACTAATCCCGAACTCGTCATGATGGCTCAAAGTGTTACCACGGTCAGAATTCATTTTGAGCAGTGTTTATAATTTAACGCCCAATGGAACTAATTATATTTCTTTTTTTTGCATCATAGTAGGAGATGACTAAAAAAACACAGATTCTCGTGTACTAACAGTCAGTCGTGTGTTTTAGGCTTTTATGACCGAGACTTTCTAAAAAATATTTTAAAATAAAATATTCATAACTTTTAACAATGATATATTTCTCATTGTGTTTAGACGCAGACTTCATACGGCACTGGGACTTCTGGTGGAAGGTGACACTAATAACGCTAGTGTCCTGTCTACCTCTGTACATCGTCAAACACATGCACAGAAAGTGGAGCGAGCGCCAGTACAAAAACATAGGGAAATGATCTTTATTCCATCTCAATTAGGTTTAGTTTCTAATGTGATTCACTGTGACTTTATTTCTTTATCGCACGTATCTTTAAGTATATATTTTTTAATGTTAAATAGATGGACGCGGATAAGAATTTATTTTGAGTAGGTAGGTATGTGTAAAACACAATGACACCTTGTAAAACTTAGATTCAAAATGTAATTTGTATATTTGTTTGCACCTTACTTATAAAACCTGCTTAAAGTTAACCATTGCTTAAAGCTCTCCGTCTTGTTTTCGCACGTGATATTTCACGTTAGTGAGAAGTTGTCAGAGCATTTTTAATAGTGACTAACTTTAAGCAGGCTTTATAAGTAATGCCCATTGTGTTTAAATGGAAAGATAGGAAATTTATTTTTTACTTTTTTATTTCAAAAAATTGTTTTTATCAAATATTTATATTTTAATTGTTTTTCAATCAAAATCCAAATTTTATTTAACTAAGTAACATTTTTTCATATTTTTATAGTTATTAAGAATATATAGTTTACAAAAATAATTATTTTTACTAAGAATATTAATTCGATAACATTATATTTATTTAGATTATCTTTTTGTAAATTTCGATTCTTGAAATTTTTTCTTATTGTATTTTTTTTGAGATTATTGTGATTTTCATTTAGCTTGTTTAGGTTTTAAGTTTAGTGTAGAATCCGATATTAAAATATTGTATATTAGGATAAAATAACTGATTATTAAGAAGGGCCACAGACGTCGATTCTATGCTACCATTCTCTAGACTAATCTGATGGAACTATTCTTCTCTTTCCTGTGTCATTGTATTAAACTAAAGTTATCTGCATATTATTCCATTTCAATCTGTGAAAAAAAAAATACCACTTCAGGCCCATAGAGAGTTATAAAATTCAGTTGAGTTTAGAAAATGAGATAACAAAAATCGACGTCACTTGAGAGTAGAAAAACGTTAGATAAAGAAACCAATAAGACTTTCTTTTTCAGTTGTCGCCTAATACAGGGTTATTTATAAAGGGTATGCTAAGCCGAAAAGGGCTCATAGTACTCATCATTATGAACAACTTTTACTAAATGACCAACCCGGAATGCGCGAAAAAAAATTAGCGATTTCTGGGTTGGTCCCATTGTAAAAAAGATAAAGAGCGGGCTCTTTTTCCGCAACTAGGCCGGTAATCGGCCCTTTTTGCGTGAACTACATATGCAGGTTTCCTCACGATGTTTTCCTTCACCGAAAAGCCAGTGGTATGTAAATTCGTACATAAGTCCTAAAGAACTCATTGGTACGAGTCGAGGTTAGAACCCGCCACCTCAAGAATGCGAAGCGGCGGTTCTCCCACTGACCTACCACGGCTCTCTTGGTCCCATAGTAAAAGTTGTTCATAATTATGAGTAGGTACTATGAACCCTTTTCGGCTTAGCATACCCTTTATGAATAACCTTGTATAACCAGTATTGCATCTTATTGTAATTTGACTATTAGTCATATTTAGTCACAACCTCACCCGCTGACGCCTTTGTGGTAGTCGGCGGCTGTGTTCTAAAAGTTCTAAGTGACTTTATTGTAGTTAATATTATACGAAAAAGCCTTACTGGGAAAAGTTTTACAAGATACTGGATTTGAGTCGTCGAGAGTAATTAATGTACAAATTGTGTTACATGTGATATATTTATACGTATTTAATTGTTTAAATCATAAATGTATTGTTTCCATATATAGATGTTATTTTTGTTGGTGCTGAATGATATTGTATTTTTATTACGGACTATGTTACGCGATTAAAAGATTAATCAATTAATATACAGTCTTATTTTTGGAAATAAAACAAAAACAAATTGAACAATTCATCTATATAAAGAATATATTCTTAGCAATATAACTTACATCACAAATAACATTACAACATAAATACGTACCTACAAAATTCACGTTTGTGAAGTCGGAGTCCTGCAGGAAGTGAGGTCCAGGTCGATTCTCGAGGAAGTCGTGGCGTTGCGCAGAGAGTGTTTCGAAATGACGCGTTTGGCCCAAGCGAGGTCGCGGGAGCTGCGCGAGCGGCGAGAGCTCGTGGAGCTTCCCGAGCTGGATGAAGAAGAGCTTTCGCTGTCGCTCCAGCCCGAGTCGGTGGCGCGCGGCTCGCGGGACGAGCCCGTCAGCGTGCGCGTCATGGTGCTCGTGGAGCACAGCGGCGGCTGCGAGCCCGTGCGAGCGCGGCTCACCGTCAACTCCGATATCGACGCCTGCAGCTTCGGCGGACTGTCGAACCGCTTCCTTCTAATCTGAATACTGTCGTCGTCCTCCGAGCTGCAGGTCGACAGCTCCGCGACTAAACTCTCGTCGCTATCGCTCATTATCACTTCCATCATCTTCTCCGTATTCTCGTTTAGATCGAAGACCTTCTCCGCTCGAAGCGTCCCGAGAGACGCGGATTTGGTGTTCGAGGAATGGTGGCCGCATTTCCTGTCGCTGCAGAAGACCTCGCTGCGTTGCTGAGGGGGCATCAAGGTCAGTGAGCGATTCGAACCGGTCGAGGTCACGGCGCTTGGTTTCTCGTCTTTGTCCGAAGACGAAATGGATGTCCGATACGCGGTCTTGCATTTGCAGCCGCCCGGATCTCCGCAGATGTAGTTGTAGCAGATCTGTACGAGGTATATCGAAAATGCGGTCAGAAGCACCACTATCACGTACACCGTCGGCGTCCAGTCGGCGTTTATGTAAACGTACGAGTCTGTGAACTTCTTCCACGGATTCCAACTCGTCAGGTCGGAATCTTGGTAGTAGAATAAATTTCTTCGAGATAAACCCTTGCCGTAGTTCTGAACGGCGGCGGCTATTCTCAATATGCCCCCGTAGGCTGAGTACAGCTTCTCGTCGATGAGATGAGGAGCCACATCCCTTTTCATCCAGTGCCACAGATCATTGTTGAAACTGACGAAGTCTGAATGCCTGCACTTTTCCGGGGAACTACTCAATATACACCTAGATGCAGTGGTGTAATACTTCAGTAATAAGTTTTTCGAGTCGGGAGATACCAGACTTACCAATCCGCCAGATTTAAAGGGTAAAGCGACCACCGAGGGATCGCGAGCGTCGTCATGTTTGGGTACAGGTAAATGAATGCAAGAATTGGAATCCCGTTTCGTGATCAAACAAGAGCAGGGATCGAACAACGACCCAGCACCGATTAGTACTTTTGCCACCGTCAAATTAGCCCACTTCTGAGAGGTTTTTTTAGGCTTCTTCCATCCTAGTCCTTGTGTGTTCAAATATATTTTGAGGTCGTCCAAGAGATCGTGAATTTGTCTCGCGTTTCTGTATGGGACATACCCCGCGTAGAACGCGAATCGTACCGCTGGAAGTATTTCACTTCTGAGATGGGCTCCTATTGTGTCGGCTATGGTTTCTTGGAGCAATTTATAGAGTCGAGGATCTGTGTCTTTATCTATTGAATTCAGAGCTGATCTGAAGTATCGAAGAACATTTTTGATGTGCTTGGCGTCGACTTGATCAGGATTCACGTGAGGAATTAATTCTTCGAAGGACTTTCGAGCACGCAGTTTCACTATATCGTCGTCGCTCCAACAATCCGACTTAACACGCCTGTTATAGAAAACTACAGTGCCCGAATTACTGTTCGTCAACTTTACATTTATCAGAATGTGTAATATAATCATGAGAAATAACATTTATTCAAAAATAATAAAGAGAATCGATCATTTTCGTAGAAAACCAGTAGAAAGGAGGACAAGAAACACTCAGAAACATAACAATGACTTGTTGCACATTTGACTTACACTCTATGAATGAAGGAGAATCAAAGCGGTATAAAATAGAAGTCTTTGAATTAAAGTAAACATATATTTTTCATTTCAAAAAGTTTTTGATGTAGAAAAAAAACATAGCATAGACAAAAATATTAGATAAGCCTAAAACGAAAGCTACTAGGGTAAACAGACAGTCATTGGACAATTATGCGAATAAAATAGTTTGAAATTTTTTTCCCTTCGACTATTTCAGTATCTCTACTGTAGAGACATTTTGAAACTAGATAAAATGAGCTATCATAAGAATTATTTTAAAATCTTACTTCTTAGGGACAGTTGAAAAATATTATTATATTTAAAAAAATGAACAAAAAACACAGTTATGTAATGGACAAAAATTATAATTATTGGACAGTCGGAAACAATTATTGGACAGTCAACGAATATAGCGAAATAATAGTTAAACACGTAATAAAACACTATAAGAACATTAAGTTTAATATTATTAGTACAAAAATTGCTTTTCTAATTCACAAAATATTCATAAACACCTCTGAAAACTAAGTCATATGCAAATTATTCATTACTAAACTCTAATCAGTCTCAAACATTAGAGATCACAAATATTTAAAGAAATATAATCTGAAAAACAAAGTTAATGAAAAACTTGAGAAGTGTAACAACTTAAAACTATTATTTGAAACTTATTGGTCACAATTTAAATTTAAAAAATAGGTAACTAGGAAAATTGCAAGAAACATTACAATTTCAGAATTTCTGGTTTTGGTACATATCAAATAGGATTTTTGCCTCTAAGTCTTCGTTGATATTATTAGCTTCATCGTGAGAATGTTCTTCCAAGCTTATCTCATCCTCATCATCATCATTGTTCGCTGTATTATAACAAACATGGCACCCACCCCACCCATCCCCAGGATAATTATCCTTAAACGGATTTGGCCGTGGATTTTCCTCAAGAAATTTGGATACGCTACGTTGCAAATTTTCAATTTTTAAAGGAAAACCCTTCTTCATTAACCTTATAATCCAAAGTTCTAAGATAGACTCTTCATCATGTGTTAATACTGGTTGCGGTCCGAAGGAAGTCCTATGATCAGGATTTTTTAATTTAAAATGCAGTGTGGACTTTGGAATGCCATATTTTCGGGCAATTTCTCTTATCTTTGGGTGTTCCGTTTCCTGTAATTCCTTGAGTGCTAAAAGCATATTACTAGGGTCATAATTTTTCTTTTTTCCCTTAGGCATTATTGAGACTCCAACCTACAAGCGAACAATTATTGGACACAATAAGTGACAATTATTGGACAGTGTCCAATAACTGACAGAATAGTCGGTGATACTTGAAATTGAAAGTACGTTATAAGGAATTTAAATGCTTAAAATGAACGCAAAAAACATCATAGAAACTCAAAGCTCTGAAAAAATATAGTTATTGGACACTGGTGCCGAGTTTGAAGGCGCATTTAAAATTTCTAAATTAGCTAAACCGCGTAAAATTCCTAAATATCCTAAAGCAAGTTTGAAGGTACCACTTTAGGAAATTTAGAAACGTCAAAGTCAATTTTACGAAACGAATGAACGAAATCGACTTAAACTACTCAATTTAGAAATTATAACTTGATTCGGTAGTTTGAAGGTACGTTTTTATGTCATTTTAAAATGCTTTAGGTTTATTTTTAAACAAACTTAGGAAGCACCATTTTGAATCCTGCTTAAAAAAGTTAAATTTCAAAGTGAGTTTAAAACAAGTAATTGAGTGTTTTTACTTACAAAACAAATTCTTTGCAAAGTTAAGCACAACGAAAAATGTATGAAAACCTGTAATTGCCCATTAGTCTTTCCTGTTCGGTGCTACATGTGATCAAAGTACATACTATTTTTCGAATAACATCGGTAATAGAAAAGTGTACCTCTGCCGTTTTGGTGTTTTTAGTGGGTTTCTATTGAAAAACCTTAATAACTTTAAACTTGTCAGGAATTTTAACCTATATCTTTAACTTACCCTAGGTAAGGATTTCGGAAAGCACTAGGTCTAGTACCTTAGACCCAGCGCTTTAAATTGCTACAGGGAAACAGAATAATACACTACAAACTACAGTTTATGAATACTTCTTGCTAATGTAATTTACTGTGAATTTTATTAAAATAAATGTGTATTACAAAAAACAACAACTTTTTAAATCTTAGTATTAATATTCGTGGTACTAGACTGGTCAAGTCTTATAAAACAAATTCTTTGCAAAGTTAAGCATAACAAAAAATGTATGAAAACCTGTAATTGCCCAATAGTCTTTCCTGTTCAGCGCTATATGTGATCAAAGTACATACTATTTTTTGAATAACATCAGTAATAGAAAAGTGTATCTACCTCGCCGTTTTGGTGTTTTTAGTGGGTTTCTATTGAAAACCGTACATCGTAGACCGCATCATTGCTTACCATCAGGCGAGATGGCGGCGCAAGCCTATTTATGACTGAATAAAAAAATAAATAAAAACCTTAATAACTATAAACTTGTCTGGAGTTTTAACCTATATCTTTAACTTACACACCCTAGGTAAGGATTTCAGAAAGCACTAGGTCTAGTACCTTAGACCCAGCGCTTATAATTGCTACAGGGAAACAGAATAATACACTACAAACTACAGTTTATAAATATTTCTTGCAAATGTAATTTACTGTGAATTTTATTAAAATAAATGTGTATAAATGTGTACAAAAAATAACAACTTTTTAAATCTTAGTTTTAATCTTCTTATCTTATTAGTCGTTCACTTTTGGTAGACTGGTCAAGGTCTTGGTTGTAATATTACTAGGAGGCTCCTCACTGTCATCGATAGTCCGTCTTGGAATGCTTCTGCATTCCTGGCGGTTGATTGCATCGCAAACACACTGAAGCACGGTGGCCTGTGTGGCATTTTTTATGAGATTGGTCCATCGAGTTGGTGACCAGATCGGGACTGTGCTTGCCTTTAACACGGTACTGCACTACGAGCCTCTCCATCGAATTCTCGTACCTGGAGATATGCCTACAGCACTGCAGTATTCGCACTTGCACAATCGACGAAAGTCTATCTTGTATGTGAAGTTCCTTGAGAATAGAATTGTTTCAATAGTTTGTTTTAGTATTTTTAGAACGAAATAAACTTTTCTGTACATAAAACACTAATTTAAGCGATGTTGTTGCGCTTTCTTTGCCATAACTTGTTTACACCATCATTGAACTGGATTTCGTTTTCTTATTATTTTCATTGCACTGAAAATAAAAATAACATTTAGCTAGCAGGTACGATAAATAGAGCAAGTTAATCCAAGGGATACATATAGTCTTCAATATTTTCTGGACTTCGAGGAGCTAAGTCTTCTTTAATGGGATTAGCTTACCTTTATTTGAATGCGTAGTTATTTTACAAGTTCTTTACTCCATCAGCTTTCTTGCTTTGATACCGTAGTTTGCTTTGTGTAGGTATCTTTGAATTACTTTACACGGACAACAACGATGCGGTTAATAAATAATAAAGCTATTCTTAAATTATCTTCTAATTTGTATACAATTTATATTTCCAAAACAATGAAATCAATCTTAATGATAAATACGATATAGCGAGTGCCAGGTTACAAAATTCAAAAACCACCATTTTTATCGAGTAATTCCATTTGATAAATTTTTGTCGTGAACCAAAACAAAAAATATTTATCAACTTTTTCTACTACAGAAAAGAATGCCTTCACTAGACAAGATTTATTATATGAATCCAACAATTTCTTGTACCTACGTAGTGATATTTTACAAAAATTGAACCATGTGCAAGCAGAGAACACATTTTTACATGATAATTAACTTATTACGTAAACATAGTTAATTCAGGAACACACGAATACTTCTAGTAAAACATTAATGTATGAAGAAAGATAATTACAGAAAATAAAATTAAATAGAAAAATCGGTTAAGAGCTAGCAATATTCGCTATTTCGTTCAGCAAAATTCTTGATTATCTGTGGATGAAATCCAACGATAATCAAGAATTTTGAACGAAACTAGAACGGAAACCGGTCTTTTTTCACAACTTTATTTATCTGTGAATTAAACTTAGCTGAACGAAAACGATTTAAATTCCGTTCAATTTATTAGTTAGGTGGTGCCTTCGAACTTGCAATTTTTACACCTGTCATTTAAATTTAAGTATTTTAGCAGATTTAAGATTTTTACGTTGCGCCCTTCAAACTCGACACTACTGTCCAATAATAGATTTTTTCAAATTGTACCATACAATTATTGGACAGGTGAAAATAACCTCAAAATATAACATTTAAGAGTTAAAAGTCCTTATGTTTCTAAAGAGTTGACCTTGTTGAGGTGTTCGATCAGAGCTAATCTCTTCTGCCTGTCTGAAGACTTCCTCCTTGTTTTCATAACTATAAGCAAGTACTTGATGCTCCAGCAAATCAAGGAGATTATTATTATTCCAATCAGGATGAACATTCCCTTCAAGATTTTGTCATCCCGATTAGCTTGTTCCAGCAGAACCTGAGATTTCTCTTCATTTTCTTTAGATTGGATAATTAATTCATCCAGTCTTCTGGTTAGAGCTTCTATCTCTATTTCCGTTGCCTTGGTTCTTTTAAGCTTCAACATTGTACGATCTACTTGTTAGGAATAGTAATATTTTGTTAACACTATCTGATTACTTAGTACTTAAGTATAGTATTAATCTAAACCTTTTGAATGAACACTCAGAGTTTATTTAATTTAAGCTGTTTCAAACCTGTGCTTATTCGCTACAGTCACATAGTGGATGTGACATTTTAAGATCTTATGTAATAGAACCTCTTTCCTTTATAGTTGGCAGGAACAGTTGAGTAAAATAAACTTGAGGTTTTTGAAAAAGGAAGACAAGAAAAGGCGGCAGATCGTTCGAAGCTCTCGAGAGTTCGGAATGGCGATTCTTTACGAAAAAGATCGATTTTTAAATCGTTTCGAATCGTAGTCTAATGAATCGATTCACGAAAAAATCGAGGCCTACAAAATCGATTCTTAAAAAATCGATCTTTTTTTCAAGTTTGCGTTTCCAATGTAAATTTGTATCAATTTTATTAAAAACAAGATTAATATTGCAATTAACGATATCTTATCAATAAAATCAGGGAATTCAAAAATAGCAATTATTTTTATTACCGTATCAAACTATAAGATCAATTGTACTATAAAAAAAAATAAGTATTTAATTATACTAAGTACTAACGGCCTTACTAATAAAAAAAAGTTAAACATCTGTGTAACAACTGTATTACTATACTAATCGGGGCAAATTAGACCAAAAAATAGGAGTAAGCTTACATTAATTCACACCCAGCTGAAAATTGGTAGGATTGTTCAGAACACCATCATAAATGAAACCTAAAAAGTCCTCATCGATCCGATACGTGCAAAAATTTTTACTCCAGGTAGAAGGTCACCAAAACGGGTATTTCGTGATTTTCTCAAAAACGGTACAAGCTACGAGGATACTGTTCAAGACAAGTATGTTCACTATAACATTTTCTACAGTATTGCTCTTAAACGCATGTTGATAGAACTTATGGTTTTCGAGATATGTCGATATTAATTTCAGACCAGACCAAAAAATTGACAATTTCTCTTAAGATGCCTCAGTCAGCAGTAGATCATATAACAAGTTTGTAAATGAGTTTTCCCGAAGTTTTAAACATTGTTGAATCCGACAATCTCAAGAAACACTTTGAAAAATGACTCCTTGTATCTCAAATCGGATAAATGATGATGATGGTTGACGGAAAATTGAACCCCTCGTATCTCGGAAACGGAAAGAGATAGAGGGGTACACCTGACTTTTAAAATTTAGATCAAGTATGGACCTTTCTAGGGAAATGATAAAAAAAGATAGCCGCCATACAAAAAAGTTTGACAGTCATACAAATAAACAAAAAAAAAGGAAATGCTCATAGCTGTGGAACCGCTGTAGATGGATGGAGTGTGCTCGAAGAAATATTATAGAGATTTATAACGACAATCGAGATTCAGCAACAAAAATCCAAGATGTCGGATTTCATATTTCCGTCAAATTTCAATGGATCTTCTAAATTTTAAAGTGATCCTAGGCAGGTGTAATTTTGGATCTGGAGGCTCTTAAGGTCCTTAAATCCATTCCTGAAATGATTTTTTTGGTTCGGCCATTTTTCAAAATGGCTGCCATACAAAAGAAAAGGAGTGAAGTTACAATACTTCGCACCCAGCTGAAAATCAGTAGGATTGTTCAAAACATCATCACAAATGAAATCTAAAAAGTCCTCATTGATCCGATACGTGCAAAAAAAAACACTAAGGGTAAAAGGTCACAAAAACTGGTTTTTCACAATTTTCAGAAAAACAGTAAATTTTATCATACAATTAGCCATACCAAATTTTAGATCAGATAATTATCTACAAAAAATGACAATTTTTTTTCCTAAGAGCCACCGTTTTTGAAATATAACGACTCAAAAAGTTGAAAGAGTTGTAATCGTCATAATAATTATGCACACGTTTCCACGTCACCTTAGAGGTAGTGAGCTTAACGCGTTTTAACGAATATTGCTTTTATTATATTCAACCTATGCCAATATCTTTTATTGATCAATACTTAGTTTCAAATTAAACAGACTCACAACAGAAACGTGGAATAGGCCTACAGGGAAATCACGTTAAAAAAACCGCGTTAAGCACACTACCTCTAAGGTGACGTGGAAACGTGTGCATAATTATTATGACGATTACAACTCTTTCAACTTTTTGAGTCGTTATATTTCAAAAACGGTGGCTCTTAGGAAAAAAAATTGTCATTTTTTGAAGATAATTATCTGATCTAAAATTTGGTATGGCTAATTGTATGATAAAATTTACTGTTTTTCTGAAAATTGTGAAAAACCAGTTTTTGTGACCTTTTACCCTTAGTGTTTTTTTTTGCACGTATCGGATCAATGAGGACTTTTTAGATTTCATTTGTGATGATGTTTTGAACAATCCTACTGATTTTCAGCTGGGTGCGAAGTATTGTAACTTCACTCCTTTTCTTTTGTATGGCAGCCATTTTGAAAAATGGCCGAACCAAAAAAATCATTTCAGGAATGGATGTAAGGACCTTAAGAGCCTCCAGATCCAAAATTACACCTGCCTAGGATCACTTTAAAATTTAGAAGATCCATTGAAATTTGACGGAAATATGAAATCCGACATCTTGGATTTTTGTTGCTGAATCTCGATTGTCGTTATAAATCTCTATAATATTTCTTCGAGCACACTCCATCCATCTACAGCGGTTCCACAGCTATGAGCATTTCCTTTTTTTTTGTTTATTTGTATGACTGTCAAACTTTTTTGTATGGCGGCTATCTTTTTTTATCATTTCCCTAGAAAGGTCCATACTTGATCTAAATTTTAAAAGTCAGGTGTACCCCTCTATCTCTTTCCGTTTCTGAGATACGAGGGGTTCAATTTTCCGTCAACCATCATCATCATTTATCCGATTTGAGATACAAGGAGTCATTTTTCAAAGTGTTTCTTGAGATTGTCGGATTCAACAATGTTTAAAACTTCGGGAAAACTCATTTACAAACTTGTTATATGATCTACTGCTGACTGAGGCATCTTAAGAGAAATTGTCAATTTTTTGGTCTAGTCTGAAATTAATATCGACATATCTCGAAAACCATAAGTTCTATCAACATGCGTTTAAGAGCAATACTGTAGAAAATGTTATAGTGAACATACTTGTCTTGAACAGTATCCTCGTAGCTTGTACCGTTTTTGAGAAAATCACGAAATACCCGTTTTGGTGACCTTCTACCTGGAGTAAAAATTTTTGCACGTATCGGATCGATGAGGACTTTTTAGGTTTCATTTATGATGGTGTTCTGAACAATCCTACCAATTTTCAGCTGGGTGTGAATTAATGTAAGCTCGGATGTCTAAATTGCCCCGGTTATACAGTGAGTAAGCTATGAATAGGCGTTACACTGGATGCAATATCAATCGTCACAGATTATAGATACATAAAGTCAAAGACTACAAACGTAACTTTTTTATTAAAGAGAGGCGAGTAAAGGATACTAAACATACAGCCATCTCGCGAGTTTATGAGTAGTTAACTCTTTAACCGGCAGCACTCTTTTAATTCAGGCACATTCAACTAAATGCAAATAATGGTATGGTTTATACCAAAACAGAAAAAATCGAATGTCGATTTTCAAGGGTGATATATCGATTCAGTGAATCGACACAGTACTTCATATCGATTTAAAAAATCGATATTTTCTGCTCGAAAAATCGATTCTTCGATTAATCGATCTCAGATCGCCATCCCTAGTTCGGATGGGATTTTGGATTGTTATGAATTATAATTATTTGTAAACATTTATTTGTTTTTATATTACCAAGATAAGGAGAAATATCGAGCATTTAAACTATTTCTCCAATATCATATGTGGGATGTCTTGCCAAAGAGTATATATCGTCTGCATCTCTCTTGGTCCTCTTCCATATTTATATCGTTTCTTCTTGTGCATATCTTGTTCTCTGATAGATTTGGAATGACAGAAAGTATTGAATCAGACTCACACATCAAGAAACCTCCTGTCTTACAGGACTCAGGATCTATCAACAAAGGGTCCCTATTTACTCCGGAAATCTCATTTCTTTTGAATCATAGTTTTGAATGCTGTTGTAGTCTATGAATTAATAGTTAATAGACAAAATATGTTTAGTCTATGGAACCGTTTCCCGTCGCCATTCTTCATCTGACAACTGAACTTGTAACATGTATCAATGAATAAGCAAATAAAGTAATTTTAATATCTACCAAATAAGTCTTTTATATGTGATATAAATAAGGCACGCGAACCCCCAAACAAATGCAAGAAATAGGTTCGTTTTTGGAGATGAGTAACAGATCCCATTGGTGATAACTTCTGGCTCCCAATTAACAAAATTTAGTAATACAAAGTCCGTGCCTACAACAGGAACTTCGACGGATAATATTATTTGTGCTTTAGTTTCGTCTATTGCTTTTAGTGTAGTTTTAAGATGAGGAGTGATTGAACTTATATCTGTGAGTAATTCTTGCGGGATTTTCCTCTCTATCCATATTCTCTGATTTTCTATCGTGATTAATCCAGAGGGAATGCTTCCTAGACGGAGAAGGACAAAATTGACATTCAACTGTTGGAGATAAGAGTTAAGTAGTTGGGACGATTTTATATAAATTTCATATTTATCAAATGCACTAGAGACGACATCACTAAGTTGAGTCGTCAAGTCCTTTATCCCCTCATGGAGTCCAGTCGTGAATAGTGTTAGTGCTTGGCCAGACTGAAAGAGCGGGCGCGGGGCGGACGCGGCGCGGCGTACTTAAACATATGAAAACCTATTTGAGTGTCCATACTGGGCGAGCGGGCGCGGCGAGCGGCGCGGGCGGTATGGCGCGGGGAACGCGCGGGCAACTCAAGCAATAGGCCGTTCATACAAGTGGCCGCAGTGAGTGCGCGGGCGTCAAGCGGCAAACAACGCGGAGCGCGGGGATCTCAAACTTTTCCGAGCTAACCGCGTGCGTAAGCAACATGGCGTCTTCTGATTTGAATATTGGATGTCGAAACATAAGCAATATAAAAACATAAAGGTTATTATACAAGACTGTGATATGAAATAAAATCACAATTTTCTTCATCTTCATGAAATAAAATCACATTCTCCTCTTTATCCATATATTGTATTAATTTGACAAACACTGGACACGACACCGCTCGGACGAGCCGCGTGCTTAACTGCGGACAAGTGAAGACGCGCGCGTTCCCGCAACCGCGCCGCTCCCGCACCCGCGTGTTCAGTCTGGCCAAGCACTTATATTCTTCATCATCAGGAGGTCCTCTGTCCTAGATTTGTGTAAATCTGAAAGCTGCCTAGAAACTTCTTCATATTTCACGTCAGGGATCGCTCCAAATACATCGGCCATCTCATAGGCGAAAACTGCTGCTGAGGCTGCATAGCCTGCATACTTTACCCCTTTCATGAATTTACCGTATCTTGTCAATTTCCCTGCTAGACGAGCTGCAGGTCGAACAGTTCTTAAGAAAGTTAGAAGCCTGACCCATATGTTCCTTTTTTGTCTTTGATATTGTGATATATCTATGATTCTACCACTTCCCTCATACGTTTCCATTGGATAAGGAGTAGCGATCAGCTCCTGATGCATGGACAATATATCGACGAACTGTTTTTGATAGTGTACCTCGAGATTTCCAAATATCTTCTGGAGACCCACAGCCACATTTTCTTCCATCAACTTGAATTCTATTCGACTAATTACATCTGAAATTATTTCCGCAGGAGATTTTATCTTAATTATTAGTGCTTGGTTGTTGTATTGATCGATAAGGGCACCTCTCATTATTGGTGAGGATATTTTAATAGTGGCTGGTGTATGACTGAGTTCTTGTGATGATGATATCCCGACAAGAAGGGCAATGAGTAATACAGGATTCATCATCTTAATGACTGACTATGAATTTATCATGTAAATTGTATGATATCTTACCAATCTCCAAAGTGCCAAAACAATACCAATCACCACTATGCCAAAATCGTAACAAAACTCTAGACTCAACCTAAATAATAATTTTTCATGACAGTTATCCGCTTCCGTGACAGCCGCCGCCAGAAATATTTTTTAACAGTTTACTACACTGCCATCTGTTACAAGACCTATGAACTATAACAATGTTAGAAACCTAATAGATTTTAGTAATAGATACAGATGTCTCTTTTTATTTATTGTCTTTTTGTTTGGTTATCTTATTGTTAGCAAATCAAAAGGGACTGTCCAATAACTATTCAGTGTCCAATGACTGTCTGTTTACCCTACTTAAAAAGTATAAACTTAAATTATTTATTACTTGCACCATTTAGTTTTGCACACACAAAACTAAATATTAGACAAAATATAATCATCCGAAACACAAGGTTCTTTAATATCGATAAGTTTCAGTATCATAAGGACGACGAGCTCCTGAGTGCGTTGCGGGCCCAAAACAAACAACTTTTTATAGGATTGACTGAAACAGACGATAGGATGTCAGTTAAATTCCGAAGAAAATCCAGAAACTCGCTTTTGAATCACGTTGTCCTGGTGGTGTCGCCGCCTCTTTGGAACCGTATGATGCATGAAGGTACATTATGTGTGGACCTTCAAACGGTCAAGGTGGCAGACCAGTCTCCCTTAGTGCAGTGTTCTCGCTGCCTCGGATATGGACACGGCAAGCGTTTTTGTAGTGAACCTGCTGATGTATGCAGCCACTGTGGCGGTCCACACCTAAAAACTGATTGTGCCGACTGGCTAGCTAGAGTACCTGCAACATGCTGCAACTGCCAGAGAGCCAAGTACACAGAAACGAGCCATAATGCATTTAGTAGCGACTGCCCCGTGCGAAAGAGGTGGGAAACCCTGGCAAGGTCAGCTGTAGCATATTGCTAAGGTGGCCCCAGGCATGAACACTACTGGCGAAACCCACAGGTATCGCGTAGCCCAAGCAAACCTAAGGAAAAGCAAGACTGCAACGTCAGATATCTTAATTGAAGCGGCAAAAAGGAAGCTTGCACTCGCGCTCGTGCAAGAGCCATATACTGGCAACACTGGTGAGGTCAGGAACTACTCTGGGGTCACTATAGTTCAAAATGTACATAAAACAGACAAACCCAACAAGTCGGCAATCTTATTGTTTGACAATACAGTCGATATCATTCAGTATCCAACTCTAACTACCTATAACATAGCAGTTGCTAAATTAAGGACTAGTGCTTGGGAAATCGGAGTGATATCGATTTATTTAGAGGGCAATGAAGACATTGCACGAGACATAGACCATATCAAACGAATAATTGCTAGTATAGGGACCAAAAATGTGATAATGGGGGGTGACGCTAACGCATGGAGCACATGGTGGGGCAGTAGGGAGTCCAATGAAAGAGGAGAAGCCTTTGCTGAAATGATCGATGACCTGGGTTTTCAAATACTAAACACAGGAACTGAACCCACGTTCGATGTTTACCGAGGAATGACGAGGTACACAAGCCACGTTGATGTTACGACATGTTCACTAAATATGCTCAGCAGAATAAACGGCTGGAGGGTAGCAACAGAGGTGACGAGCTCCGACCACAACGCAATCCTTTTTGAAATAAACCTTGAAAAAGCCGAAGGAATAAGTAAAAAAGGAATAACAAGAATTTATAATACTAAAAAAGCAAACTGGGATAAATTTTATGAGGAATTGGGTCAATGCTGGATAGCAAACAATATAAACAAACAAGAAATAGCCTCTATTAAAACAAACAACAATTTGGAAAATTTCATTGACCAATTTACTAAAACTATCACCGAAGCATGTACAAAAACTATACCAAAAATTAAAAATAAAATCTTCAAAGGATTGCCTTGGTGGAATGAAGAACTCGAAATTCTAAAACGCGATATGGTAACTAAAAAACGACGAATACGGTGTGCCTCGGCTATTCGAAGGAATTACGTGGTAAATCAGTACCTGATGGCGAAAGACAAGTACCTGTTGCAAGCTGCGCAGGCTCAGGCAGCTAGTTGGAAAGACTTCTGCAGTAAACAGGATAGAGAGAGCATGTGGGAAGGGGTCTATAGAGTCTTGAACCGCACCGCTGTCAGAAAAGAAGATACACCACTCGTGCAGAACGGCACTGCTCTAGAAGGCGAAGAATCAGCAAAACTGCTGGCTGAGACCTTTTATCCCGAAGATAAACCAGAAAGCGATAACGCAGACCACAGGGCAATAAGAGAGGCAGCCACGAACATAAACGGGACGGTGAATGATGAAACATTCGACCCCCCATTTACGTTAGAAGAGCTGAAGTGGGCGGCTGAGAGCTTTAACCCTAAAAAGGCACCAGGCCATGATGGGTTTACGGCGGACATTTGTAGAGCAATAATAGCCCAAGACCCCGACCTTTTTCTCCATCTCTTGAACAAATGCCTCGAATTGTTCTATTTTCCCAAAGAATGGAAAGAAGCTACCGTAGTAGTACTACGAAAAAATGGGAAAGAGGACTACACGCACCCGAAGTCGTACAGACCGATTGGACTACTGCCTATACTGGGTAAAATACTAGAGAAGATGGTAGTGAGAAGGGTAAGATGGCATATTCTCCCTGACATGAGCCCGCACCAATATGGCTTCACACCTCAACACAGCACCGAAGACTCCCTCTATGTCATGGTCCAAAAAATCCGTGATCTCCTCAAGGAAAGAAAATTAATAACTGTGATTTCTTTGGACATAGAGGGAGCCTTCGATAACGCCTGGTGGCCAGCCATCAGATGCGAACTGGCCAAGACTAAATGCCCAATTAATCTGAGACGACTAATAGACAGTTATCTGAGCGGCAGGAAAGTTAGAGTAAGATATGCTGGGGCAGAATGGGTCCGGGAAACTTCTAAAGGTTGTGTGCAGGGCTCAATAAACTTTTTGGAACCTCATCCTGGATCCCTTATTGAATGGACTATCAGCGAAGGGCTATTACTGCCAAGCATTTGCAGACGACGTGGTCCTGATCATCTCGGGTGAAACCGCTTCGGAAGTGCAAGAATTAGCCAATGCTGCACTCTCACATGTTCAGGATTGGGGAGTCCAAAATAAGCTGAAATTTGCACCAAGTAAAACCAAGGCTATGATCATTACAAATAAGCTCAAATACGACTCTCCAGTTCTGAACATGGGTGGTGGTATCGCCAAATTATGGTGGGGCAAAATGAGCCCCTAAGAAAAAGAGTGGACTGTATTTTTTAGTTTGAAGAAATGGTGCATTCACAAGAAAATAGAGAAGGAGATGGAGAGAGAGAGGAACAGCACTTACTTGTGTATTGTCCTTGCTCCAAACGGTCAAATTTGACAAAGGCGTGAGGGGCCTTCACACACGCACACACCCTTTTGTCTATTTTCAGTTAACAGTTAACACACCACGAATAAATGTTTATCTTAGACGACACCAGATTTAAAAGTTCAGCTAGACCTCAATGGTCGGCTAACTTGAATTTAACACACTACAATAGTAAATGTTGCTTGAGTGTATTTCGCACGACACGGAAGCCAACGTCACACTGATTTTTATGTAGGCAAGTCGCCGCGCTCGTACTGTGCGCGTACGTAGTAGGTATAATATATACGTGCTGTTTTTATAGGGTAGGAACGGGAAAAATGGAAGAATGCACCAAAACAAATAATTAGTTTAAATAATCATGATTTAGCGAAACCATTTCACCCGCTCTTAAAGGGTCACCTTTAAAAGAATTATAAGGCGAAAATAAGAACAGAACTCCACTAATTGGAGAGCTACAACGCTCAATGCGTATGAGTAATTAGTAAAAAACTAGTAAGAGAGCCTTAGTGGCATAGGGAAATTAAACATATAAAACTTAAATAATATGATATAGTGTAAAATATACTAAAATTTATGTATAAAATTTATCCTAACTGTGAAGCGATATTTATTTACTACTGCGACGGAAGTGGGCATAAGCGAACGACTGGACGAAGATAAGTCTTCCCAGATAGTCTAACGGTCGCTACGCGTACAATACCATCCTTGGAAGGATGCACTTTCTCTACAATTGCTAAAGGCCAGGCCAGAGGCGGTACATTATCGTTGATCACTACAACGACAGTTCCTGGAGTGATCGGCGCGGTAGGAGTGTTCCATTTCTGCCTAACTTGTAAACCGTGTAGATACTCCATTCTCCAGCGGTTCCAGAACGACTGGACCAAGTTATCTAATAACGAATGCCTATGAAGCAAGCTGATATTTTCAGAGCTTACATCAGGCGCGGGCAATGAAAGTAGAGGCGCAGTATGTAAAAAATGACTCGGCGTAAGAGCAGAAGGCTCCGCGGGGTCTGAGCTCAGTACTGTCAGCGGGCGTGAATTCAGTAAACACTCAACCTGCGTGAGAACAGTACAGAGTTCTTCGTATGAAAGGAGTTGCTGTCCGATGACACGGAACAGAATCGTTTTCGTAACCTTAATCATACTCTCCCAACAAGCTCCGAAATGGGGTGTTGTTGGGCAAATCGGCTTCCAGGATATACGACTTTCAGCGCACTCCATCTCGAGTTTCGGGTAGTACTCATCCCTAAGAAACTTATAGAGGTCGCGAAGGTACGAAGCAGTACCTTGAAAGTTCGTAGCATTATCGGTATGCAAGACCTTAATTGGTCCTCGTCTAGAGAGAAACCTCTTGAACGCGGCTAAGAAGCTAGGCGTACTCAATGACGTAGCAACTTCAAGATGGCAGCTTCTTGTTGTCATGCACGTAAAACACACTATCCAGGCCTTTTCGCTGTGTACACCACGGCGGCGCACAGGCGTATATGCAATAGGGCCTGCAAAATCACAGCCTGTTTCCGTAAAAGCTTTAATAGCTGGACACGTACGTATACCAGGCAAACTAGCCATGAGCGGGAAAGTCGGACGTGGTTTGAGACGAAAACAAGTATTGCACTTGTGGACTCTTTGTCTTACAAGGCGGCGTGCCGATAAAATCCAGAACCTCTGTCGAAGCAATGACATTAAGGTTTCAGGTCCGGCATGTAAATTTTTTACATGATAATAATCAATGATCAGGTTCACTACGTGATCATTGCGCGGCAAAATAACTGGATGCATCTGCGCATAGCCCAGCGCCGAATTGACAAGTCGACCGCCTACGCGGATCAGACCGTTTTCAATAAAAGGCCTCAAACGGTTGAAAGCCGGAGAACAAATCTTATTGTTCTGAATATTCTTATATTCTTCTGCGAAGTGCTGACCTTGCAGAGCGCACAGCATTTTATTTTCAGTAAAATGTAAGTCCTCAGCAGTCAATGCAGTATTGCTGCGGCGGGGCAACAATTTTGTGAATTTACAAACATACGCAATTATTAAACGCAGTAATTTGCTCCATGACGAAGTGCGAAGAGCGAGCTCATATAAAGCGCATTGCTTTACAGGCGTGCACACGGTGTGCGTTAAAACCTTTTGTTCCGGTATGTCGAAAATAGCTTGCCCATCTAGGCTCTTGAGAGGCCACTGAGAAGGGTGCAATGAAGCCCACGGAGGTCCATGGAGCCACAGAGGATGCGAGACGAGCTTCTCGGGAGTCACACCTCTAGACAAAATGTCCGCACTATTTTCGACACCGGGACAATGGAAAAAATTGTCCGGTGAAATATTTTCCGTTATTTGAACGACGCGGTTGGCAACGAAAGTTTGCCATCTATGCGTTGAGCTTTTAATCCAATACAATGCAACCTTTGAGTCCAGAAAAGCATAGGTCTTCATAGGTAGACGGTTAGCATAGTTGTCTTGAACTGTTCGAAGCAACTTGGACAACAGGAGCGCTCCGCAAAGTTCAAGGCGCGCTATCGACATTGGTTTAGTAGGCGCAACTTTACTTTTAGCGCATACAAGACGTACTGTGTTACCGGCGTCGGAACTGACATGTAAGTATACGACAGCACCATAAGCGTTTAAGCTGGCATCGGACAAACCTAGAAGAGTGACAATACTGTCCTCAGATACGCCCACATGACGTGGTATGCGAATTTTATTAAGTGCCGGTAACTCGGCGCAGAACTGACTCCACATCTTAATGATGTGTGCAGGTGGAATATCATCCCATGATAGATGCAATTGCCAAAGAGACTTTATTAGCATCTTTGCGTACACAATTGTGGGAGCAACGAAGCCCATTATATCCCACAGACGAGCGACGGTAGACAATATTGTGCGCTTCGTACACGTCACGTCACCCGGCGGGGAAATTTTGAAGTAAAATGAATCATCTTCAGTAGACCAGTGTAGGCCTAATATTTTATTTGTAGATTCATCAAACTCCACTTCAGTAGGGAGTTTGTGCGTGTCGGGAATATTTTCTAGCACCGCGCGAGAATTACTATTCCATTTCACCAGATCCCACTGCGCGCCTTTGAATAGTTCGATCAGCTGATGCGACGCGGCGACTGCCTCCCGCTCATTAGGAAGCGAGAAGGCAACATCGTCCATATAAAGCGACGGTAGTACAATACTACTAGCGAGCGGGTATTTCGCGCCATCGTCCCGCACAAGTTGAGTCACCGTGCGCAGTGCATGGTACGGACTCGACGATAGGCCGAAGCACACGCGGTTGAATTGATATAGCACGAGAGGGTCTTGCGGGTTGAACCGATATAAGAAACACTGATAACGGCGATCAGCTTCACGCATAATTATTTGGAGAAATTGCTGACGACAATCCGCGGTCATCGCGACTGCATGGAGACGGAAATTTAAAATAATTTTAAATAAATCACCCTGTAGATTCGGACCCGTATGTAGGATGTCGTTTAGTGACCGACCGGAAGTGGAACGGCTACTAGCGTCCAATACTATGCGAAGCTTTGTCGACGCTTTATCTTCGCGAACGACTCCGTGATGAGGAATTACGTAGATCGGCGCGGGGTCCTGTTCATCGTATGGCGGCGTCGGAGAAACGTAATCTTTCGCGAGATAATCTTTAATTACGTCATCATATGCTGCCCTTAATTTAGGCGAAGCTTCAAGCTTTCTTTCGAGGCACATGAAACGCTTGCGAGCTGCGTCTAACGAGTTCCCTAGGGAATATGGATCGTCCTTAAATGGCAGGCCGACAACGTATCTGCCACTAACCGGATCGCGTGTAGTGGTCGACGCATAAAAATCCTCACATTCAGTATGTATGGGATGTTGAACGGAAGCGGAAGGAATTTCTTCCAGTTCCCAGAAACGCCTGACTAACGAGTCAATAGCGGTAGGCTCTTGAACGAGGCAACATGTCAAGGCCGCATTAACATTTATTGTAGGTATGGTGGGTGCTGACCCCAATAGTACATAACCCAAAACCGTGCGCAGTGCAACGGGTGTTGACGCCTCGCGCGAAGCATGGACGTCAGGTAATAATAAATGCGGAAATAGGGAAGCTCCAATTAACGCATCTATCTTAGCAGGTACGCCATAACTTGCGTCCGCTAGGGGTAATCCTTTCAAGTGTGATAGTCCAGACGTATCTATCACAGCTGTAGGTAGCAAATCAGTTACTTTTTCGACCACGAGTGGCGAAATTTCAAAGTTAATATTATTATCAAATCGCGAATAAAACTTTAAATCGATCGAGTTGGTTTGTAAGGCCTTCTCTAAACCGCCGAAGCCTCTAATAATAGTACGCTCCGAATTACAAAGTTGTATTCCCAATCTATCACAACATTCCTTCGTTATAAAATGGCTTTGTGAAGCGCAATCTAAAAGCACACGAATAATATGCCGTTTGCCTTCCGAATCGTACGTGGCTACTTGAGCGGTAGATAATAGAACGGTGTTATTCGTAGAATCCCTCCGCAGTGGTAAACAGGTATCCTCATTAGTCGCACACAACGTTACATCAGAGCGCGCGAACTCATTAGGCTTTGATGCAACAGGTTGACTGCATGACTCATTTGCTTCATGCGCCGGCGACGATAAGACGCTCGGAGCGGGCGCGCGGGGACCGCCTGATAACAGCGGGCGGTTATAAACTTCCGCGCGGACGAAATGCAGTTTCCCGTGATGAGCCTTAGCGCAGACCTTGCAATTAGGCTTTGCTACGCAACTCGAAACCTTATGATTAAATGCTAAACAATTAACACACGCATTATTTTCTTTTACGCATTTATAACGTTCTTGAGGAGATGTCATTTTATTAAAATCAGCGCACTTATATAAATGCGTATGCGTCACATTGGCGCATAGACATTTAAACGCAGTAGATGAAGGCTTATCAATCGTGTTTACATAAGCCTGATATTTAGGTATTTTGGACGTAGTGCCAGTATTAGGTTTTTTAATATTATTATTTGAACGGTCGTTCGATACGCATGTTGTTCGTTCAAATACCTTTGAACGAGTTGAAATAAATGTTACAAACTCGTCAAATGTTGGCATTTTATTACCGTGTTTGGTTTCAAACGCGCGAACCGTTTCCGAGTCTAACTTTTTGAGAGCTATGTGCAATATGATAAGATCGGATAGATTATCTAATTTTAGATTCTTTAAGGCGCTTACTGCGCTAGTGAAGTTATCAGTAAACAAATCAAAGTTAGCTGCGGAAGCGACCTGAATAGGTTTGAAATCAAACATTTGAGTTAAATATGCCGAAATTAGCATCCTCTTATCATCGTATTTTTGGATAAGTGTCTGAAGGATCAACTTATAATTTTCAGCGCATGGCGTAATGCCCGAAATCGCAATCTTCGCACGTCCGGTTAATTTAGGCAAGAGATAATACAACTTCTCACTAGGCGTCAACAATGCATTATCATCGACAGTCGACTTAAAAGTAGCGTAGAACATCGGCCACGACTTAATGTCACCGTCGAATGGCAAGAGTTCTATAGGCGCTAACTTTGGCCTAGCCTTATGCAACGCAGAGGAAGCGTCCCTAGCATCCCGTAATGAGATACCGGAAGTGTATTGAGTACTTATTCTTTTTATTTTACTGTAAAGAGACTCAAAAGCAAAAAGGCACTGATAGTCCGGCTTCGCTTTTGGATCTAATTCCAACATGCGAGCATTATAAGCGTCAACAATCTCTTCATATTTATTACGCAACGAATCTATCTGTGAGGACTCATCCAGAAATCGTTCCCTCTTTGCCTCATCCGTGTGAATATCTGACGCGGAAGCTAAGTCACAGCATCGTTGTACTATTTGAAATATCGCTTCACGTTTAGACAATAACATTGTTATCTTTGCATCGACAACTTCACAATCGGTAAATTCACGATCATCGAGTACTTCTTTTCTACGCGACATTTTCGCTATTTAATTATAGAACTAACGGTAAATACTCAATGCACTGATAACAATTTTTTCTCGGACAAAATAAGGCAATTCAAGTTATGTGATAAGAATATGGTAAATAAATAAGGCTAATTTCTAAGAAGTTTCAAATCGCTGATAAAAATATGGTTATTATTATACGGATAAATTCAGATGGTTATTTTAATAGAAATGTGCCGCGCCTGCGACGGTCGAACTCCGCTACACGGTCGTATAATATCGAATGTTTTAGGTGTGGCTCGCCGTCGAGGTCACGTAGGTAGGCACGAGTTAAAATGTACGCGAGGGTAGTTAGAAAAACATGTGGAAATCACAATGCAAAAGTTATTTTTGGTTATTTTATGTGTAAAATTAAATTATTTATGTAAAATATATATAGATATGTGTAGATAAATATTATATCTAACGGATTAAATGCCTAGCTCAATGCTTACAGCAGTAAATACGAGTATTTTAAGGGGGGAAAATAGATGACGCAATGTCACGCTATTTATTTTTATATGAATAATTATACTCGCAATGAATATAATTAGCTTATTAGGGCGTTTAATATATCCTAACAAGAAAAGAGACCAGAAAGAAGGTAAAATGACTTCGATCCGGCTCGAAGGAAAAATGGTATCGCCAAATTATGGTGGGGCAAAATGAGCCCCTAAGAAAAAGAGTGGACTGTATTTTTTAGTTTGAAGAAATGGTGCATTCACAAGAAAATAGAGAAGGAGATGGAGAGAGAGAGGAACAGCACTTACTTGTGTATTGTCCTTGCTCCAAACGGTCAAATTTGACAAAGGCGTGAGGGGCCTTCACACACGCACACACCCTTTTGTCTATTTTCAGTTAACAGTTAACACACCACGAATAAATGTTTATCTTAGACGACACCAGATTTAAAAGTTCAGCTAGACCTCAATGGTCGGCTAACTTGAATTTAACACACTACAATAGTAAATGTTGCTTGAGTGTATTTCGCACGACACGGAAGCCAACGTCACACTGATTTTTATGTAGGCAAGTCGCCGCGCTCGTACTGTGCGCGTACGTAGTAGGTATAATATATACGTGCTGTTTTTATAGGGTAGGAACGGGAAAAATGGAAGAATGCACCAAAACAAATAATTAGTTTAAATAATCATGATTTAGCGAAACCAGGTGGAGTCGGCATCGAAATGTCACGCGAAATAAAAATACTGGGACTTACCATCGATGACCGGCTAACATTTAACTCGCACGTATCAAACGTATGCCGGAAAGCTCTAAATTTCTACAAACAGTTGTCGAGGGCTGCAAAAATATCCTGGGGATTGCAGCCTGAGATAATCAGGACCATGTACGTAGCAGTCATTGAGCCTGTAATTTTGTATGCAGCCAGCGCGTGGGCACCCGCAGCCCGAAAACAATCGGTACAGAAGCAGTTCAATGCAGTGCAGCGAGGATTCCTTCAGAAAATGATAAAGTCGTATAGAACGGTACCGCTAAATGGGGCCCTGACACTTGCCGGGATGCTCCCCTTGGACTTGAGAGTCTTTGAAGCAGCCTCTCTATACGAAATAAAAAAGGGCTTTTCTCGGCAAGTGATAGGAGACAACGAGGTTGAAAAACCTGTCAATTTTGCTGAGTTACCACATCCAGCGAAACAAATAGAGCTTAGTTTTGGAAGGGTGGCGGACAGTGCAGAATGGAACCAACAAAATAGTACCGCGCTTAAAATATTCACTGATGGCAGTAAAATAGAAGGCAAAGTCGGCGCTGCACTGACATTGTGGGATGGCGAAACGGAGACCAAATTTCGAAAATTTAGATTGGAACGTTTTTGCACTGTATACCAAGCTGAGCTCTTGGCGCTATACAAGGCCGTGGAACTTGCATTAAAGTCGAAGGCGAAGGAGTGCAGCATATTTTGTGACTCGAGGTCGGCCCTCGAAACTATCACTACTGGCGCTTCCCTCCATCCCCTCGCTGTTAAAATTAATGAAGCTGTATATAATAGCCAACAGCAAGGCAAAATATTGAAATTATTTTGGATTAAAGCACACGTGGGGCTGGAGGGAAATGAAAGAGCCGATGAACTGGCCAAGGAGGCTGCACTGCGGCGCAAGTCGAGAGCAGATTACGACCTGTGTCCGGTTTCATTCATCAAGCGTCAAATCCGTATGGAAACCCTTGATGAGTGGAACCGGCGCTACATAGAAGGAAATACCGCGTCCACAACGAAGCTGTTCTTTCCGAGTGCCGTTGGAGCATACTCTATCTTGAGAAAGATGGAGCTTACTCCAATAATGGTGCAAGTATTCACGGGGCACGGCGGGTTCTCTGCGTACTTGAACCGATTCAAGCGCAAGGATAGCCCGGCGTGCCCCTGTGACCCAGACAAGGAAGAAACAGTCGTACACATATTGACAGAATGTCCCATATTTGGCTTAGATAGAATTAATATAGAAATAGAATTAGGAATACAGATAAAGTTAGAAAATTTAGCAACACTAGTTAGTAATAGAGAGTATAGAAATAGTTTCATAAAATATTGTACAAATTTAGCAAAACGAGCAGTAAAAAAGAATAAATAGTAATTAAGGGCTAACTTTAGTATATAGTGAGTATATATTAAGAGTAACCATGTAAAAAAGAAGAAAAAAAAAAGAATGAAACAGAAAAGAGCAAAAGAAAAAATAACAAGAAAAATACAAAAAAAAAAAGCAAATAACAAAAAAAAAGGAAGACAAAAAAATAATATAGCCAACACGAAAAAAAAAAAAAATCGTCTGCCTGCTTCTTATTTTTTGATCCCATAAATCCCGACGAGCAATATACCTATGTATATTGCCCAATTAAATATAAAGAAAAATTTGCATCATCTAACCACGATGTAATAGTGTTTGTTGCATAACGTCTACGACCTATGTCGGAGGAGAATACTGACCAACATACAAAAAAAAATAAAAAAAATATCGATAAGTTTAGATCTAAAAATCTTTCCCTTGGTTCCTACTACCATATTATTTTTAACCCCCGACGCAAAAGAGGGGTGTTATAAGTTTGACGTGTCTGTTTGTCTGTGTGTCTGTCTGTCTGTCTTTACTATCAAAAGCCATTGCCGTAATTTTAAACCCAAGTTGTCCTATTTTATCTGGCAAAATACGATTAGCGGTCAACTTATATATCGATCCCTTAACGGCTAATAAAACCTCATCGAGATTGTTTAACTGTAGAATATATTTGAGTGATCTCATAAACCCTTTATATTGTACAGACTCGAAATAATCTTTCGAAAAGAAATACAATCTCCCATCTACATATTCATAAAATACATCCATTTTTGCGTCCTGAACAAAGCTATACGCTTTTGGGATTATTTCGTATCTCTCAGCTTTCGTTGAATTGTTCGTAAATTTGAATATTTCATGATTCGATCCTGTGATTACAAACATTTGGTTATCGATTTTATCTATGAAATTATTTCTCACATCATTGTCGCCAATACGGTCATTGCCAGTGATTTCAGCAGCAGAGTAATCGTAGGTGACGACACCTCGATTGGTTCCTATGTAGATGACATTGTTGTGTACGTTCACAGCAATACATTGTCCGATTAATTCGTCTGCGATCGGCAAAGGCTTAATTTTCAAAGATCCATGCTTGAGTAGATGTATTCCTTTTGTGTAGTTTTTCTTGTGTAGAATGAAGAACATATGTTCAGTTCTAGGATCTATAACCATGCCGGTGGGGTGGCCGTCGACGGTGGCAATTAGTTGTCGTTTGAAAAAGTTATTACCAATCTTTGTTCGGGCACATTTTTCTGCGTTCGTGACTACTAGTACTACTAGTAGAGCGAAGACCCCTGTGATGATTTGCAGATTCATCATCAATTCATGACAGTTGTAACTGGAACAAATGCTTGAATTAATAAAGTTAGCCAAGGTTACTGAATAGGTCAACTTGCGTCGATCAATTTTTCAACATCAGCGCCACATTCAGAATCATTAAAATCTATAAAGGATGTGGCACTGTGGTGTCGCATTGTTACGAAAGAAAATCAGTAGGTTTGTGACTATAAGAAGCAAATACGAGTTATTTTAAAATAACTCGTAATTTAAAATTAAACAACTGTCGAGTAAATTTTCTTAACGACAAGAACATTATTTTTAAACGGTTTTATTTAGCTCACGTTTTCTTTTTTCTTGGGTCAAATTTAGTAATTCAAATTTCACCCTCTTCCTGTCAACCGATTAATCTGAAATTTTGTATACACTTTGGATTTTGGTGACAATACAATTATGTTTATTCATTATCATTATAAATTCAAGATGGCCGCCGCTACAAAATGGCGGATAACGTAGGTTTTATCAATCCCATCAATATGGGTATCAAATGAAAGGGCTCAACAAGCAGAATACAATATACTATAAAAAATTGAAATTCAAGATGGCGGCCGCTACAAAATGGCGGATAACGTAGGTTTTATCGATCCCATCAATATGGGTATCAAATGAAAGGGCTCAACAAGCAGAATACAATATACTATAAAAAATTGAAATACAAGATGGCGGCCGCTACAAAATGGCGGATAACGTAGGTTTTATCGATCCCATCAATATGGGTATCAAATGAAAGTGCTCAACCAGTATAATACAATGTACTATATAAAATAAAAACTAAAAACTAGAAAATAAAAATAGGTAAAAAAAAATTTTAAGTTAAACGGTTTTATAAAACATATTTATAAAGCAAGAAAACCGTGGGACGTGCCCCACGGTTTTATTTTAGTCTAGTCTATGCATATGTTTATAATTCCCACGACTGTATCTATTTTATTATTTTTTGGTTTTTAGTACATTTTTTTATTGTTTTATAAAACTGTTTAACTTATTACAAAACAAAAAACAAAAACCGACTTCAAATGACCGACTATTGAGTTATTCATCTATTTGTCGCGCACGTACTTAATGCAAATTTAAGACTTATATGGTTTTCTCATGGATACCATTATCAGAACTGGACTAAATTGAAATGGGACCAAATGGGAAGCGTCAGCTTTCTAATAAAAAAAGAATCATCAAAATCGATTCACCCAGTCAAAAGTTATGAGGTAACAAACATAAAAAAAAAACATACAGACGAATTGATAACCTCCTCCTTTTTTGAAGTCGGTTAAAAAGAAACGATCTTACGACGACTATACCATTTTCCAGTGTGCTATTATATTTTCTTTGATTTCATACCTTCGTTAGGAAACGGTACAGCTATTTTGCCTGGATCACTGGAATGATGATGCTACTCGTAACTAACCACAATACAGAAATTAGGCTCACTATAAAGCATCTCTATTGTGTCCTATCATCATTGGTGGGAGCGTAAACAAATAGGTATGTACTTATTGTTGTTGAAATTGTTTCAGTACCTATGCCTACAGGGTGAATAGATACTCGTACCTACGGTGTTTTTTAACATGTATACTTACCTACTTATAGGCAGTGACGGATTAACCCTTAATCAAATTAAGCAATTGCCTAGGGCATCACGTCTGAGGGGGCACCAGAAGAAGCACAAAAAAAATCCGTCCATAAGGCATCACGTCTCACTCTCACGTCACCAAAAACCACACCAAAAAAAGTTTTTAGGACTAATTTGAAAATTCGCGCGTTTTAAGTTGACATAGAGTCCGACCTAGAATCATAACCCCACTCCCGCTTGCCCACTCGCTGCCCGCTAGTGCATTCGACAATTCGAATGCCCCGGAATTGACAACATTTCAAATTTTTTATGTTACTAAGTATTTCGATATATCGATATTGTAGAAAGAGTCCGATATGTTAAAAACGTTAGATGTTAATACTATCTTGCGTGAATTCAATGCTCGGAAAAGCCGCAAGACGCATTTCAATAAATAAATAAATTATGCTTTGGTTTTTATTATTGTCGCACCTACTCCACTTCTAAAGTACGTTACATCTCATCATCTTATTTTACAAAAAACTAATGTTTTTAGGCGGTAAAGGTTTAAAGACCGATTCTAGTTGACATACGGATAGGGGGGCCCACAGGCATGGATTGCTTAGGGCATCTAATAGTCTTAATCCGTCACTGCTTATAGGTTATATTGACAACTTTACTTAAAAAATTATTAGTAGGGCTCTAACTACCTATGCGTAAAGAGAGCCGTGGTAGCTCAGTGGGAGAACCGCCGCTTCGCATTCTTGAGGTGGCGGGTTCAAACCCCGTTCCTATGGATTGCCCACCCGATCCGTGCGCGAGTGCGGGGACGAGTAGACAATCCCAGAAGTAGTGAGAGCCTGGCACTGTCGGCGGCCATTTATGACCGTCGGCGGTCCTCAGGTGGGAACTCTGGGCGTTTGGCTCGGGGGAGCTAAGCGCCCACCGGCCACGAGTTCCGAGGTTGGGCGATGTGTCGAGTGTTTCCGCACATCGCCAACGAAGAGGGAGGAGCTATTGAGCTCCCCAGGATGGGGCCGAAGGGCCGACCCTGCTGGGGGTGGCGGCGACGTTAAATGATCCCGCGACCCCCGGCCAAGAGGCTGAGGGAAACACCCCAGTGGTTTTAGTGGGTATGCCGCCACTAGGGCGGAGACTCCCACATAACCCCTGCTCCCCCCCCGGGGCTAGGGGTATCCATAAAGGATTTCCACTGGGTCACCAAAAAAAAAAAAAAAAAAGGGTTCAAACCCCGACTCGTACCAATGAGTTCTTTAGGACTTATGTACGAATTTACATACCACTGGCTTTTCGGTGAAGGAAAACATCGTGAGGAAACCTGCATAATAATATGTAGTTCACGCAAAAAGGGCCGATTACCGGCCTAGTTGCGGAAAAAGGGCCCGCTCTTTTTACCTATGCGTAAAATACCTATATACACGGACTTTTCAAAAGTGTCAACGATTTTAATTTAGTTTTGAGTTTTAACTGCTTAAAATCGATGTGTATAAATACAGAATTTTCCCTATTTTTCCAAAATTAAATACAGTTTTTTTTATTCAGCCTGTATTGTCCCACTCTGAGCAAAAGCCTCCCTTATCTCCTTCTACGTATCCCTATCCTCCTCCAAGAGTGAAGTATGAGCTCAATATTTCTCCGCCCACCTTGGAGGAGAAACACAGAGGACAAAGTTTTAAATATCTTAATTAAACACACTGTAGTCACCCTAATTAAACACACTGTAGTCACCTAAATGACAAGCTTATACGATGCACACAAGATTATGACATATACCTATTATCTTTGCGTAGTCAAATTTTAAAATAATATCTACCAGTGATATCATTGCTCTTGTATAGGTAGGTACCTACTATTTCCTAATCGACTGGCATTGTTTCTTCTGCCAGTAGGTAGGTAGGTATTCACACGCATCTTCGGTGGCGCTAGCACGGCACTCGCTACTTGTGATTTGTGACTTTGAGTTGGTGGTGTTGGTGGTTTTATGGTGTGAACAATAAAGAGTTTATCTATCTATCTATGTTGTATTTTGAAAAAATAGGAGCAAGCATCTGATAGTAGGTACTTAAATCATCTTCTGTGAACTATTTAACTGCAGCACCAGGTAAGTCTTTGGGTTCTTTTCATTGCATTTTATCTATCCAAATTATTGAAACTTTAAAGCTTATGCAGAGATTCATTATCAAAAGCCGAACATTATTAAATTGGCGGAACGCCGTCTATTTAGCATCAAGTTTGGACCTACTAGCTTTAATTTTTATGAGCTTTAGCATTATAAGTAAAGCAAAGCCTATTTTATAAATTACAGATATGGATATATGGCGCGTCCTAGCAACAGTCGTCTTTCTCTCCTTATCATCCTCCACCGACGTCTCCATATTCAACGAGGACCGAGTAATATTCTCGTCACCGTCCAACATCACGAAACTCCTCGTACAAGCTGATGACAAACAGAAGATACGCGCAGAATCTGACACTCCATCTATTTTCTTCACATTGGTGGATCCACGTTTCGATGGAGGATCCTGTATTTACGTCTTAGAAGATCTAGCTGCATATGAAGTGCTGGAAGGAGGTCGAGACTCCACTGTAGACTACGGTAGCGATAGAAACGTATACTTCGGTTCAAAAGATGGCGTGTACAGATTTCATAGAGAAACTTTATCAGCTCGTAAACTTGGACCTTTCAGAGACAGTATAATCCAACTGCAAAAAGCGAATGGCACTGATAAAATTTATTTCCTAACTGAGCACAATATGCTGTTTGAATTGGAAAATGAAGGTACAATCAGAACTGAAGTAAAAGCAGTTACTTGCGCGACTCAGTTCGTGCTGGATACTTCCAATAATATTTACTACGTTCAATGTAAAACGGAGATTATACTAATCCTCAAACATCGTAGCTCCATACCTAAGCATGTACTTGAAGATTTTTTTTATATCACACTGTTAAGACCACCGTTCATAATGGATGAAAGCATACCTTTGATAGGCGACGGAACACTTCATATTCTTTACGCCAATGGAACTTGTGATACAAAAGACTTCATAATAGAAGAGAAACCTACAGCATACAGTGTAGACACTGCTTTGTACATGGTGGTTGCTTTGGATGGTAAAATATACGAATACAATGTTATGGAAGTGCTCCTGAAGTCCATGTACGGACTGGGGCCGCCATGGCCTACATACGTCAATAAGATCGTCGTGTCTCTCATGGGCTCTTCTAAAGATGTATTTGGATCTTATAAAGGATATATTTTATAAATCTTAGTAGGTATGTGATACTTACTCATTTATGTGATAACTAAGCATTATTGGGTGGTAGATACCTAGTAGATAGGTACTTACAAATATTATAAGATTATCATTAATTTAATGGCGAGAATCTGAATATGAAACAGATTTTTTTTTGTTGAAGCTTTGTGAATTTTTGTATTTTTCTCAGCAACTGAGCCCAAAATTAAATAATAATAAAACCAATTGTGACTTTTTCTAACTTTATTCAATGATTTTATAACTTGATTAATGTGTAAATAATCGAGAGAGATAGCGACGCGTAGGTAATAGTCTGTCCCATAAGTAGTTTATTAGAAATACATAAATATGAAATCAAAAGTGAAATTAATAAATACTTACACAAAAGTAAGAAATATAATTGAGCAGTAAAATGTATAAAGCATGTTAGAGATCGCTCTTAGCGATAAGACCCTTAGTTGCTTGTAAACATTTTGTCTATCATTTCTTGTGTTATATATATATGTATTATATTATCTATATATATAAAAATGAAACCCGTTTTCCTTGGTCACGGCATCACGCGTGAATGGCTGGACCGATTTCACTAATTCTTTTTTTGTTGTATTTGTTATTATTAGGAGAAGGTTCTTACGGAAAAAAATATTAAGAAAATCTCTCAGAAATATTGAAAAACCCTAAAAACAGCCCTTTTCTTTTTCCCATACAAACGTATGGCAGTACGAAGTCTGCCGGGTCAGCTAGTATTAATATATCTAATGAGTACCTACTTAAAGACAAATGTATATTTTTCGCTTTGAGTACAAGTTAGATAGATGAAGGCCCTTTTCGGCTTAGCAACATTTCAGAATAATAAAGGTAAATAAGTCGTAAAAATCTAACTAAATATTTTACAAAACCCTGAATAATTTCTGCCATGGTAGTAGGTACAAAACTGTCAAAAACGATTGAATTTTTCTAACCGGTAGCTTTTGGGGAGATTAAGGGCGCCATACACGGTAAGATTTATCTGTACGATACGTCGCATCAAAACGATCGAAACGACGAATCGATGGTGTATATCAAGATCGTTAACGATTTACTTAAAGCATAAACAGACGCTCCGATTCGGTTGGTGCCAACCATCCGACCACGACCAAATCGGAAAGTGAAGAGAGCGGTCGGTACGACATAATTATTATTAATATTGGTTGGACGTGGTCGGATGCGCCGGCGATCCGACCAAACCAAATTCCTATCCGGTCCAACCAAATTGGAACGTTTGGAAGCTTTGTTCCGACCAGTGTTGCCAATTTAGCGACTTAGTCGCTAGAACTGGCGACTTTTGCTCAAGTCTTAGCGACTAAAATAAAGTTTTGACGACAAAAATTGTTTAGCGACAAATCTGGCGACTTTTAGAAAACCAATTATCAACCAATTACCAATCATTCGAAGATATGTTCGGAAATCTTCATCATCCAATTCCATAAAGAGCCGCATATGACTGTAATATTCTCTATTTCTATAGTAGAATTTAGCCCATTCTCTTCGTTTTTTCCTTGGTTCCTTTTGTAGCGGTGCTGTAGCAACTATGGTTGCTGCAACCAACGCTATTTTAGCATTTTTAGATAGTACCGGTGGCATGATGTTTATGCATCGACGATCGACGGCATCAGGTGGCAAGACGTCCGTTCACTACTTCATAGCAAAGTCAACTGACGGCTGGAAGGCCAACCGTCGGACAATCTGTAGCAATGTTGGAATGGTTGCTATGTCGGTTCCAATATGACTGGCACCAACCGAATCGGAGCGTCTGTTTATGCTTTTAATCGAAGACGATGTCGGAAATCGCAACAAAAACCCATGCAATTATGAATATCGTAACGATGAATTTAATTATTCACGTCCTTTTCCTTCAGCTTCAAACAAGTAAATGATCAATCGTTACGACCAGTCGTTTCGTGTATGAGCGACATTTTTGATGCGATCAAGCGTCACGATTTTCATCAGATCGATCGTATAGACGAATCGTACCGTGTATGGGGCCCTTTAGATTTATTATGACCTTAAAAGCATAAACAGACGCTCCGATTCGGTTGGTGCCAACCATCCGACCACGACCAAATCGGAAAGTGAAGAGAGCGGTCGGTACGACATAATTATTATTAATATTGGTTGGACGTGGTCGGATGCGCCGGCGATCCGACCAAACCAAATTCCTATCCAGTCCAACCAAATTGGAACGTTTGGAAGCTTTGTTCCGACCAGTGTTGCCAATTTAGCGACTTAGACGCTAGAACTGGCGACATTTGCTCAAGTCTTAGCGACTAAAATAAAGTTTTGACGACAAAAATTGTTTAGCGACAAATCTGGCGACTTTTAGAAAACCAATTATCAACCAATTACCAATCATTCGAAGATATGTTCGGAAATCTTCATCATCCAATTCCTTATGAGCCGCATATGACTGTAATATTCTCTATTTCTATAGTAGAATTTAGCCCATTCTCTTCGTTTTTTCCTTGGTTCCTTTTGTAGCGGTGCTGTAGCAACAATGATAGCAAAGTCAACTGACGGCTGGAAGGCCAACCGTCGGACAATCTGTAGCAATGTTGGAATGGTTGCTATGTCGGTTCCAATATGGCTGGCACCAACCGAATCGGAGCGTCTGTTTATGCTATTACTCTGAGCAATAATGCATAGCCCAATAATGAACGGACCATTTTACGCAACGAATTCTGTAAAACCCGATTTTACGAAGCAATGTACACGAAACACGGGCTGTACAAAACTGACCGTACTAAATCTGCACAGCCTGTTTTGTACGGCCAGTTGTGTATAGCCTTAATTGTGTCATCCATGTATGTACAATGTACCTACATGGTAAAACTTGTAGAGTACGAATAATTCTTACAATCAAATACATCGATTTGCGAAAAATCAGTCGAAGAAGTTGAAGTCTGAATAAATCACTTACAGGGCTGAATTAACAAAAAAAACTAATAACTTACTGTTACATACATTATAATTTTATGATATTATTTATTTAAGAAAAACTAATAACCTACTGTCGCATCTTCAATTTCATGGCTGAAATACAAGAAAAAGATCGATTACTCGCCTGCAATAAACGAGGCATAGCAATGTCAAAAGTCTGCAGTTTTCTCCGTATCTCGCTAAAACAGATAGGTTCAGAAGTCAAGCTCATGTATGTATGTATTTCACTTCTCATACCTACTCTCGGCGGTCACGCTTGGGTTGCCGGCTAGCTGAGCTAACTGCTTATAATGACGAAGATGAGCGTGTTATTTTGTCATCAATAGGTACTTAATGATCCATACATACATAGACTGCTAAAACCATAACCCTCCTTTTTACTTACCTACTTAACTGTTTTGTGTTACGTTTAATGGAACCATCGAAATACAAGCACACAGTCCCACTTACAAACCAAACAGGAGATAAATAGGAGCAGAGAGACTTAACCAATAAGGGACTTTTCTCGTGTTCACGAATTATTGGCTGTACATTATGGGCATGCACCCAACGTCCCGAACAAATTAAAATTTGACTTGTTTTGTTTTTACATAATGCGAATAATATAATATAATGATTATTTCGAAGCTAGATGATCACCTTGTTTTGAATTAATGATTTCATTCAAATCCTACAAAATTTTCGTGAAAAAATTACTGCTGTTAACAATAAATTTGTACAAATCAATACCAGTTCAATTTTCCAACCTCTACAAGCACCGTAAACATCAAGATTCCTTGCTTATATTCTCCGTGAAAGGTTAATCAGGAATTTATTGTACAGCTGAAACAATGGTAAGTAATGCCGTGACGCATTTACATTGAGTGTTGCAAAAGTAAAGGTATTTTAGATGTGAGTACCAACAATTATTTTTACAAAACAAAAAACAAAAACCGACTTCAAAAGACCGACTATTGGGTTATTCATCTATTTGTCGCGCACGTACTTAATACAAATTTAAGACTTATATGGTTTTCTCATGGATACCATTATCAGAACTGGACTAAATTGAAATGGGACCAAATGGGAAGTGTCAGCTTTCTAATAAAAAAAGAATCATCAAAATCGATTCACCCAGTCAAAAGTTATGAGGTAACAAACATAAAAAAAAAAAAAAACATACAGACGAATTGATAACCTCCTCCTTTTTTGAAGTCGGTTAAAAACCTACAAAGTAAAGTTTGTTTTTATAGGCATACGAAAAGGTAAACAATCTTTAATTTCATCGAGTGCACATGTCCTCTATAATAATTATACATGTTGTTTCAAATAAAAAATAGTTACTATCTATAGGTACTTAATATTTATTATGAAGAGATAATGGGGGTTTGTAGTGGACAAAATCCGGAACCACTAATATGATTTGAAATAATAAATATAAATACACTACATAAACATACACAAGGCGGCCTGTTTGGCTCAGCGGTAATAATATCCGCCTTATAAGCCAGAGGTCCCGGGTTCGATTCCCGGTCGGGCAGATGTTTGAATGATGAATTTAAATATCTGTTCTGGGTCTGGGTGTTAGTTGTCCTTGTCTTTGTGTATGTTCCATGGCATCCCCGACACAGGAATTTATCCTAGTGGGGAGCTATGAGTGTGAAACGTTATTTATTTATTATTTATTTATTTATTTAAACACATTGCATTATATTATAATAAATGCTAAACTGAATATGTGTGTTTTGCTGTTTACATGACTGAACAATCTCGATAAATTTTGATTAGAAGTTCTTTATTAGAAGAAAAAGAGTCTTATCTATTTAGTAGAAGTTTAGTTTAATATCACATATCCTACATAATTACTGCAAACTGCATTTCAATCAACAAAATTGTATTTAAATACCTGTTATTCATATTTACTGTCAAAAAACAGGTTTTACATACTCATAGCCCAACTGTACAAGTGTTAGGACCACTACAGAAATATAAACATTTCTATTACAAATATTTTATTTCAAAATGAAATATTTACAGGATATAAGAAAATGGCTGCAACCCAAAAACAAAACTGTTGCTGAACCAAAGAAGCGACGAATTGAAGATGATGATGACGATGATGTTATACCAGACTCACCTGACGTTCAAATAATAAATAAGGTAAGAAAATGGAGACGCTACAAGAACATAGAAACAATTTTATCATTGAATACATTTTAAGTGTAAATGCTAAGATAAACTGTAAACAGGCAAAGTTAAAGGGTTAAGATAAACTTATGTGAAGCAGGCATTGTTTGAATAAATTATAAGTCTATTATATTCTATTATCCTTATTTAGGGTACCTATAGTACAATTTACATATAAACAAGTAAGAAATTAATTTTACTGTTTTTAGAAGAAGAAAACTAGCCTTAATACTCTGACCTCCAAAGATAAGAACAAACCAGTGAAAAACACACTAAAAGAAGTAAGAACCACCAATTTATTCGGCAATGGACCCATTAAGAGAACAGAACCCATTGTTAAGAAAGAAGCAAAGAAAACCGAGACAGGAATACATTCTGATGAAGAGTTTGAGAAAAGCTTACTAGAAATTGATGGCCTGGATGAACTAGAAACAAATGTTCAGAAAAATCAAGTTCTCAAACCTAAAACTATAAATGAAAGTCCCGAACAAGACTCTCAAAAGACCATAACAAAAAATCATAAAGATGACGAAAAACCTAAAGATTCTGCAAAAGTGAAAATCAACGGCGATCATAGGCATGGAAAATCTCCTAAAGCACATCATGAAAGTGTATCTTCCACTAAAAAAATTGACGATATCAAAACAGATATTAGAGATACAAATAAAAGGAAGTTTTCAGAGTTCATTGAAGATAATGACAAAGAGTCCAGCAAGAAAAATAAATCTGAATCTGAAATAGAAACAAGTACAAAAACTGAAAATCATGATGTCACAGAAAATTATTCTATATTAGAACATAATGATTCTAAAAATAAGAAAAGAAAAACGAGTAAAAGTTCCAATGAGTCTGGTAAGGAATTTATTATTTCGTATCTAAATATCAATGAGTAATTTTGTAGTCATCATTGCCCCATATAAAATTCCAATATGTAATTTTCCTTTTCTTTTCCAGTACTAACAGATGAAGAAAGACATGAAAGGAAAATGCACTCTGCAAAATTGTACCAGAGCTATTTGAACAGATCTGGACCTAAACATTTGGGGGCTAAAGAAATGCCACAGGTAAAAACAATTGTAGCCAATTTCTAATAACATTCACCTATGACATTAAACAAGAAATTAAAAACCTTATCAAAGATTTATCCATAATTTGAAGCCAACGGGGAAAATCGGGAAACAAAACAATCAATCCATTCAAAAAGAATTATCAAAACGGAAAAGAGAGATGATAATAGCAAATAAATGCTACTCGTGATTATTAAACAACTGTTTATGCAAAATATTTTTCTGTTGTGAAATGTAACTAAAACAGCTATTTTCGATCACTACTTTTTATTCACTCATTAATTGCTTAATTATTTCCAGGGTGCACCCAACTGTTTAAAAGACTATGCTTTCTTATTGACTGGAGTGTTGGATTCCTTTGAGAAGGAGGAAGTTGTTGAAACCATTAATAAATATGGTGGTTGTGTCAAACAAGGCGTTACTAAGAAGGTATGCTATAAAATTTTACTTCATACCTTGCTCATCCAACCATAATAATTTGCGTCCATGGGACAAATTCTTCAACTGAAATTCTATGCCAAAGTAACTGGCATAATGCAATAATGTACATAGCAACAAAATGTGTTGGTTGGCAAATGCGGACTCAAACGCAAAAAAATAATTAAAGCAACATTATACCATTGAACAAATTTTGCAAATTGCACTCGGGTTCAAAAAATATTTATAATAACGGTTCCAAACGGCAAATGCCTGTGAGTATTTATTTCACTTAAAAGCCCTCACTCTAGTTATTCACTTTAGGTTACTCACGTATTAGCCGGGGAAGACGCCGGTCCAGCCAAAATGGCTAAAGCAGAGGAGCTAGGCATCAGGATCATAAACGAAGACGATTTCCTAAATATACTCAAAAATTCAATCAAGAAAACTAAAACTGAACACAAAGATAGTAGGAGGGAAAAAGATCGTAGTAGAAAATCGAGTAGAGATCATGACTCTGAAAGGAAGAGAAGTTTCAAAGATAAAGATCATGTCAGTTCATCAAGTAGTAAAGATAAAACTGATAGATATGACGTCAAAAAGGAGAAATATATCAGTTCATCCAGTAGTAAAGATAAAATTGATAGACATGATGTCAAAAGGGAGAAATCTGAACACAAACATAAACACAATCGAGATGGCATAGAAATTAAGAAGGAAAAATCGGAACAGAAACACTCCAAAGACACATCAAAGGACAAATTAGATTTAAAAGAAAAAAGTCTTAAAACGCCAATAACTCCCACCAAAGTAGATGTAGTAAAGCTTGAAAAGAATTTAAAAACTGACAATGAATCAAAATCAAGTACAAATTCTGATAAAGAAGAATCAAAGTCGGCAACAGGTATGGTAGATTAACACATAGGCTACTTGTAATCCTGAAGTTAATTTTAATGTAGGACATACTATTAAAAATGCTATTTGAATAAAAAAAGACGTGTGGCACTCGGGGACTGCCGCGGTAAAGCTATTGTATAGCATTTTTTATCAACTTATGTGTTAGGTTATTTTCGTTACGGAATTTCTGGATTCGGTCTCCACGCTCAAGGCCCGCGATAGAAGCTATGCAATAGCTTAAAAAACATTTAAAGTAGACACATAAATAAAGTTTTTAGTATTTCCTTGGTCAATAAAGAAAATAGTATCAAGTTTATTTAATACAAATTTTTTCAGACATAAAAAGCATCAGTGATACTAAAAATTGTGGTATCATGTGGGTAGAAAAATACAAGCCCCAAAATGTGAAGCAGATCATTGGGCAGTTGGGAGAAGGCAGCAATGTCAATAAGTATGTTTTACTATCTACTTTTCTTCAATTAATTATTTCATATTAATGGTTTAATAGTTTGAAACTGTATAACAGATTTAAGCACGATCGGACATCGGGAAGTTGTTCAAAATTAAGTTACAAAGTTTAACCCATACTAGCTTCTTCTTCTTGTAAGTGCTGCTTCATTAATGAAGGTTGGCAGTCAGCTTCTTGTTTTCTTTATACAGCGCGAGTCTGAACAGTTATTCCAACCCATAGCAAGACAAGTTAAATAAAACCTTGTAAAAAACATACTTTAGTATCATTCTGTAATTTGCAGACTGATAACCTGGCTGACGAAATGGTACGTGAACAGAAAAGCAAAACTGGCCAAACCCAGCCCGTGGGCCAAGAACGATGACGGCGGATATTTCAAGGCGGTGCTGCTCTCCGGACCACCGGGCGTTGGTATGGAGTTTTTTAAATTTGGCTGCAATGTAACTTTAGTTTTAATTACATTAAAATAAAATTTATTGGAGTAAAAGATAAAGACAATTAGGCAAGTACTATTTGTGGATGTAAGTAGATCGCCGGTTGATTATAAATATTTTTTTACCAATAAGCTACACTATTCCTAAGTACTATAGGCTATATTTTATAGCCAAACCTGCAAGAGCCAAGGCCGAGTAACACCGGGTACGAAGCTCAGTAATCAGCTCAGCTCAGCATCAGTAATAAGCAAGAGCCGAATTACAAAATAAAAAAAGGAAATAAACAAGCAAACACAGACATTCATTTTCATATTTTTGTTATTGTTAGGTAAAACAACAACAGTGGCGCTAGTGTGCAAGCAACTTGGGTTCGACATGGTGGAGTTTAACGCGTCCGACACCCGGAACAAAACCCTGATCAAGGAGCAGATTGGGGAGCTGCTCACTACCACTTCACTATCGGCTTATGCTAAGGGTATTTATGACCAAATTTTTTTTATTTAGTCATACAGACAGCCTGCTGTGCCGAGGCTGTTTACTAGTCCTGGTCCTGTGCCAGTTTCATCTACTGCCTTCCCACCACCACCAGGGAGCCACAGGTCGCCCCGGTAATCATTTTCCGTTTCGCGGCCTCCATAATAATCTGAACTAATCAATGGGCTGTTGGATGAGTTAAGTAGGTAGAAGAGTTAACTTCAAACTTAATGACCAGTGGGCCTAGCACAACTTTGACGTAAAAATACGTAGCGAGTATTCGATTGAAAAGTGTACGCCATTTACACCCGTCCGAAGCACACTTGACAGTCGTAAATGGCGTACACTTTTCTATCGAAAACTCGCTACGTATTTTTACGTCAAAATTGTGCTAGGCCCACTGGTCTAAAGTTTGGTATCTTTATGCATATTATCCTCTTCGTGTTCCTCACTCACTTTTTTATCTGCACACCAAAATCCACGCTTATCACTTGACTGATAAAGAAAATGCAATAATCCGAGCATTCATATAATCAGATTAATGCAGTTTTGGAACATCGGAATGCCACCTTGCAATTGACCTTGCTGACGCTGCCAGGCTTTCTGTGACTATGTTCATCACGGCTTTAAGGCCGTAAAATTAATATATTTCCTAACTTTCCAAATCTGTTTCAGGTGATACAGGAAAACAAGCGGTGACCAAAAAGCATGTTTTGGTCATGGACGAAGTTGACGGCATGGCGGGGAACGAGGATAGAGGTAAAGACCATATGATTTTACAAAATCTGTTTAACTAATAACTGTTCTCTCTCTCTCTCTCTCTCTCCATCCACCACAATGACCGGAGTCAACAGTGTTTATATCATGCTATCTCTTTCTATCAGCGTCTGTTTGTAAAACTACTACTAAGAACACTATGATTATTATTTTCTCTTTCCCTCTACAGCTATGGTTGGAGTCTACTGTAATTATAACTTGCTGTCTCTTTTTATAGGTGGTCTTCAAGAGTTGATAGGCTTAATAAAATCGACGTCGGTGCCAATAATCTGCATGTGCAACGACAGAAACAGCCAGAAAATGCGCTCGCTCGTCAACTACTGCTACGATTTGAGGTTCAGCAGGCCGCGAGTCGATCAGATCAAGGTACGGGAAGAGATTCCTAAAGATTCATACTGATGTGTGTTGCGCGGCTATCAGTTCACCTACTCGAAAATATCCACACTGAGAACTTGACGTTATAGCCAAACCGTTTATCTTGGTCCTCGCCTGCGCGGTACAGAGGCACCGCCGCCCGCGCCGCCCTCACAGTCTCCTATAGAGCTAGAGTGGTATAACCCGCTTCTAAAGTTTTTGTACGCGGGCATAAAAATTAAGACCTTAAAGTGTGATGATTAGAAATTAAATTTGCATGTAGGCAAGTAGCGTGATCTCGATTTTGCAAACTATGTCTCGCTAAGAAACATCGCAAAGGCACCTTTGAATTTCACCACCTTTATCAACCTCTATAGGCTTATCTATCTGTTTTCTATTACCTTTGTTGACTTTAGTCTCCTTAGTCTCTAGTTTCATCTTTGTTAATATCTGCATATATTTTATCTACTTCACGATCTTATATTTCAGGCGGCAATGCGTTCAATATGTTGCCGAGAGAACATAAAGATACCCCCCGACGTGCTCGGCCAGCTCATAGTGTCGGCCAACCAGGACGTGCGGCAGACGTTGAATCTGCTCTCCATGTGGGCCGTCGACCCTTCCAGAATGGACGCCGAAAGGCTGAGCAAAGACGCCGCTGTCACCAAGAAGGATGTCAAATTGGTATGTACGCTGGTTTGACCTGCAAAGGAGAATTCTGAAACAGTTTTGAAGTTGTACAAATATATACAAATATTTTGGTTATTATAACCAAATTTGAAACATGTAACTTCCCAGGGCCCGTGGGAAGCCATCCGCAAGGTGTTCTCAGCGGAAGACCACAAGACGATGAATATTAATGCCAAGAGCGACCTGTTCTTCTACGACTACAGCCTGGCGCCGCTGTTCGTGCAGGAGAACTATCTGCAGGTGCAGCCGCACTGTCCCAAGTGAGTGAGACAACCGCTGCCCCGCGACTTAACAGTCTTCCTATATTTTCTGGCACTTAAGGTCCTTTCTAATAATTCACACTACTATTTTTTTTTGTGACGGATTTCTACTCTGCACAAAATGTCTTATTTTTTGTTATCTGGAGAAGTGCTTTTTAGAATTAGTCAACTGCCGAGTTGAACCATGTTCCAGATTGAAAGACAATGTTTTCTTTCCAATTCATTCACAAGGCTTATAGATATGACAGCTAATAAATAAACTCCTATAATTATGACAAAAATCGGTCTATATAACTTTAATTTGTCGATATTGAATAATGCCAAATGCCTCATTTGGCATTGTTCAAGCTAACCATAATGCGGACGACATGCTCTTTTCACCATTGAGTTGTTCACAAAGTAATCAATTTCTGGCTCTCACATTGCTAACTTTGTGAATTGCAATGCAGGAATGAAGTTTTGCAGCGGATAAGCCAAGCGGCGGACTGTATTGCCTTTGGGGACAACATCGACAAACGGATACGGAGCAGCCAAGCTTGGAGCTTACTTCCGATGCAGGTAAGTTTTTAAACCTGCAAATACAATTACTTCTCAGCTTATAGACAAATTCTTTTGCAATACAAGTATTTTTAGCAACTGGCGGCCATATACAACTGCCATTTACGATAATATGTTGACTGAACGTATCCAAAATGGGAAAGACTTCGATATTAAGTTCAGAGTAGAAATATAAATTCAGGTAATTTCAGTTACTTCTAGTTTCTTTTCTTCTTCCCAGGCGATGTATAGCTCAGTGTTGCCCGGGCACTACCTGTCCGGTCACATGGCAGGCCAGATCCAGTTCCCCGGCTGGCTCGGGAAGAATTCGCGCGCGAACAAAATGCACCGCCTGTGTCAGGAGATACACGCGCACACCAGACTCAGGTATATTTTTGTCATAATTTCTCAAAATGACTACCAAGCATGAATTTTGTCATTTGTAACAGCATTGTGAAGGAGTGAAATTAAAACGTGCGGGTCGAGTCGTCAAACTTCAAGTTAACTAAAAATCTAGCTGCGCCCCGCGGTAGTACTTTTTTATTTGTTAATAAATTCTAGAGTATAAATAAGCTACCTCAGTTACCTCAGCTACCTCGTTCAGCCGTTTTTGCACGATTGAGTAACAAACATGCAAAGATACACACTGACATAGTTTTAGCAGAATAGTAATAATTTAGTTAAGCAACAGTTGCTGGAAAATTCACTGTTCCAAATATCCGAACATATTTTTTTACACAGTACTAGTAAAATAATAATTTCCAAGCAACAGTTGCTGTCAAAATTAACTGAGTACCAATACTCCCTTAGCACAACTGGGTCGAAATCGTCCATATTCCTGGACTACGCCTCCCACCTCCGCGACGCCATCCTCACGCCGCTCATCAAGGAGCGCGCGGCCGGCGTCGACCAGTCGCTGCACGTGCTGGAGTCCTACAACCTGCTGAGAGAAGACCTGGACTCCTTGACTGAGCTGTCCCTGTGGCCGGGACAGAGGAACCCGGCTGTGCTGGTTGATTCGAAGGTAGGATGTTTCTCTGTGGATACTTAAGTCTGGCTCGGAAGTATACCATAATCATCCAATGGCGGCAGGATTTCTAGTGCCAGTAACTGGTGGTTTGACTCAAAAGTAGTAGGTGTAATATCAGCTAGGGTTTTGTGAAAAACAATCGAAAGGGCCATTTGATGGTAAATTAGCATTATAGGCTTGAGACACACACAATTCTCGTTGCCTATCTCTGAAGATTGCATTCACTTTTCGTGGAAGCAACTATTGTATCCATACTCACTATAACTACCCTTTGAAGAAATACCTACTGTCATTTTGGCTTTTCAAAAATTTAAAGCCTAGTTTTTAGATTGAAGCTAATCTTTGAGAATGACAAGCGACTAATGCCTACCCTTACCTCAGTACTGCGATGAAGCAATGTTACGGCAGAATTCGTGATTCATAGCACTTTATGCATCAGGTGAAAGCGGCGATGACTCGCACGTACAATAAGAAAGCGTCTGCGTTGCCGTACGCGCCGGGAGCCGTGAAGAAGGCGCGGGTACGGAACGAGGACGACGGCTTCGAGGACGAGGATGCAATGGACGAAGACGAGGAAGAAAATAGTGACCCGGAGAATGACGGACTTATCAAGGTACAAGCAAATCGCTCACCCAATGTTAAATTTTGAAGTTTTCATGAACCGTAGATCTCGCATTGTTATCGACACCAGCCGGTATACTAATGCTACAATCAAAGCTAATGGTGTCCAAGGTCTTTACAAACAGCAGTCTTACAACTACGAGAATTATATTTATACCCTTTAGTCATCAATCACACTGGGATATCAGGTATGCCCTCGAAGGTTGATTTAGAAAATTTACAATGAACTGTCCATTTACAGAAAAAGAAGAGCCAACAATCGGAGTCTTCCTCAAGCAGTGACAAACCAAGCTCCAGTAAAGGGAAGTCGAACAGTAGAGGTTCAAGTTCAGGAAAAGGGAAAAAGAAATAACCCTACTTATATCTTCGTCACAGATTTGTATTGTTATAATTTTTGAGTGAATGTGTAAAAAATGAATCTGATATTAAATTTTTTGTCTTGATATTTAGCATTATAACAGAGCCTCTTTTGTTAAGGTAATAGTGGATAATAGTTTTTAGCTTGGAAAATTCTATGTTAACGCTAGTTATTGCTTGGCAATAATTTCAGACATTAATCACACATCAGTATTTTATTGTTTTCGTACAAAAATTCTAATGCCCTTGTTTTTTCAATCATTGATTTGGACTTGAGTATAATCTGCTCCTATATCTGATTTAGTTAACACTTTGACTGCGAAAAACACATACCTTGTGTTATCCTTTGTGCGACGCGAATGCGGCTGCACACGCCAGGCGCGTAAAACAACGCATTTGACTATAAACCGCACTTAAGGCAAGCGCATGTGATTTTTAGCCGCAGTCAAAGTGTTAAAATTGCAGCTGGCTGCTACATCTGTCACATAAACTAGTCACTTTTTGCATTTTTCGGCCAAATAAGTTAGAAATATAACATTGTGTAGTAGTATGTACATCATTCTAGAAAAACTTGAATAGTAGGTTTGACATGATTTTTTTGATCACAGTCACTTGTCATTTTATCATTGAGAGGGTTTTACTTATAACCACTGTAAGTTTAAGTTTTTGCATGTCACATTTCAAATTATAAAGAAATTGTAAGATAACTTTTAGAAGTGACAAAGTTTAAGCAGCTTGTTTTTAAGTAAGTCCTAACATCTACAAGAGGCGATTTTGTGTTGTCAGGTTCAATACATCTGTGGTTGTGGCTAAATAAAGCAATATGAGAGCCAGAGATTCAGTCATGTTTTAAAAAGTGAATTAGGTTTGCTAAGAGCTTGTCGTCGCTATGTAGGTACAGTGCATTACGGTGTGACTTGTTGGTATGTATGCTGGTGTTTATTTTTAATCAATCATGTCTTTACTATAAAATTCCCACCAAGTTATCCTATTGTCTACCAGTAATCTTTACTCTAATGTTAATTCATAATTAAATATGGTAGTCTCACCAAGTTCTGTGATTTATGTATGTAGTCTAACATTATTTTTGCCTGCGGCAGTCAAAAACAACTTGCAAAAATGGAAGAAAGATTTTTTGTGTTGATGGCTAAGAAAATCCGCAGACTATACTCATCACAAAATAAGAGGCCCGTTTTGAAATTTGTCATCGCGACGTATCTAGTGATGTAACCATACGACTCAGTACTCACGATAAATAGATTCAAGTTTGTATTTGATTCGATTTGATTATGTATTGTAAAGTGTATTGGATTAAGGTTCTAATTAGAAAATTTAACTTAAACTTTAATATTATAAGATTTTTTTAAATGATACATGATATTATTCGTGATACATGGTACGGAAGGTCCATTTGTCTTTAATTTAATATTTTTAACACGCTTTTATTAGTTTCATCTGTATGTATGTAACCGACTCCTTTGAGCTCGATTTTACCCTATTTTGAACAATCAGATTTAATTCAAACTTGGCACACCTGTTTTTTAGTTTTTTAAACTATATTTTTTTTATTAGTTATAATAACATTCACTCACTCACTGTGAATAAGTGAAACTTAGTAAACCACTCTGTGAATTTATTTGCGTCCATTTCTTCGTGATATTCTTTTGTACTTTTAGACTCGAGTAAGAGTAAGACATCATTCGCAAAACCTCCCCCAACTGATCAATATTTAATTAGTATTAAAATCTTGGTTACAACACTAATAGTTGAAAAAAAAAGACAGAACATAACTGTTTTTGAGTTACGTAGTAATTAGAAATTGCATACTACTGTAAAGTAAGTGCGAAAAGCGTTTAAAGTTACATTCTAGGGTCTTTCTCAAGTGTCAAAACGGGCCTCTTATTTTGTGACAACTATAGTCTGTCATCTCTACAGATTACGAGAATATTGTTTGGTATCTGAATAAAATTTGAAGAATATTGTTTGTATTGTAGATTAGGTTATTATTGTTAGACAGTAAAGAAATAAAGACATCTTTAAATTTGTATGTCTTCTTATTGGTTCATAAAAAGGTTTAAAGTTGACTGTTAGTTTATAAATTAATTGCAAAACCATAGGATATACAACAAAAGTATACTTATCAACAGCTTTATTACATAATTCACACTAACATTTTTTCCGAAGATTTTAACAGCTGATTATTCTAGTCTTTTCTTATGAGCTTAGCTCTAGGGTCGTCCGGTCTCATCACAACGTAGGTCATCTTGTATCTTCTGTTGTCTCCGTCGTTTTTCGCGTAGTTGTAACACCCAACAATACCCAGACCAACACCAACGAAAGCCATTCCAGTTGAGGCTAACACTTCAGGAATCTCATTCCATCCTTGTTGGAGTAACTGACCAAGGGATCGCCTTGATGCAGCAGCCATTTGAAAGTCGAAGAAGAACAAGGTTCTTTAATTTATTTTATAGTGTGCTCTCAGCATGAACACGATTTTACCGATTTAGCCGAACCGATATTAAAATTAATAGTGAATGTCAAAAGAAATTCTGACTGTTTGACAACTGAGCTGACATTGTCAAATTTGTCAGTGTCATTAATTTTACTTCTGACACTGTCTAACTTTACCAACCTCAGTCATTTGGTCCATTGTTCTGACATCAACTCGCCGGGTGTCTATCCCGCGGATATGTCGTCGTCGCTGCCGCGCCGCCGCCCATCAGCGTTGTTGCCGCTGAAGTGGATACCCTTCAGCGTCGTGTTGTAGGGAATCCTCGTCATTTTCTCTTTGTAGGACGATATCTCGAAGGAGCGTGTGGTGTGGTTCGTTGGAGCATTGAGTGTGGGTGTCGCTATAGTGACGGTGAGGCCTGTATTGTCGAAGAACATACAAACCTCATATTTAGACAAAAGTAAATAAATTCGAAGCAATCATTAAAAGAAAATTTGACTTCTAATTCATGCGTCAATTATTATTGATGGAAGCCGTTTAAGTCGCAAGCATAAAATCGAAACTTTGATGTCCTGTTCCTATTGCTAAATAATAAAACAATATTAAACTTCTGACGATTTATCTTGAAGATTATCATCATGACTCCCGAACCTAAAGAAATGCCGCATTATGTACGATTCGGAGGAGGGCTCGTTGGTTTGTTCAAACGAGGCTGCTGGGAAATACCAGAAATTATGGGTGCTACAGGATTAGCTTTGGTTGGCGTTGCTCTTGGTGTAATAGGATGTTATAACTATGCAAAAAACGATGGCGATAACAAGGAATATAAGTCAACTTATACAGTGATACGAGCTAATGATCCTAGAGCTAAGAGGATTAGAAATCCAGTTTTTACAGAATACAAATGTTGATAGTTCCTACTTCAGTAGCTAAGACTAGAAAACTGTATTAGTGTACCGTAGCTACCAAATGTCGTACCTGTAGATTAGAAAAATTAAAAAGTTACATAAACAAATTCTTCATTAAAATTCTTAATTTCTGCTATAAGAGGGCCGTAGCTTGACCTCTAAGGCTCTCACAAAAGAGTGGCTCTCCCGCAATAGAGATCTAACTAGTATACAACTTTTCCGCTGAAGCTCTTTTTCGCTGTTTACCCCAGACCCTCTCCTGACCTCTAAACTCAGCCCTGAGATTAACATACTCGAGATACTGTGAAATGGACAAGATGTGCAGAGCTTCCAGGAGGAAAGGCAAACAAATAAGAATTCGTTTGATTTTTACGGAACCCTAAAAAAATTGGCCCCTAAAGTACCTAGAGTTATATTATAATTTATTATATTTTAACAACTTCTATCTAATTACTTTTTCTTACTGTTATATGCCTAGTAACTACACCCCACGTATGCACTGATCTAACGGCCACCACTGGGGCCAGTTTTAGTGGTGGCCGTTGGGAGTATACCACGTTCTCACGCACTTTATAGGAACCATATTTTTTCAAATGTGTAAGTAGCCTCCCAAAAAGTCCAAGCCTCGTTACACCTAGGAGGTACCTCCATATCAAATCTAAATCCGGTGAGATGTTATTGCGTGGATAAGTAAGAAGCATTCACGTTATTTGTTTCTATTCCCTAATTCATAATCATATTAGTTAAAAGTTTCTTCTTCTTCTTAATTTCTGTTCTGGCTTTTGTGCTAAAAAGCTATGCGATACCTAATTTTTAAAATAATTAACAAACCTAATTTACAAACCTAATAACTCCACTTTTCACGAATTTTTTTTCTAGATTCTGCCGGTATCAAAATTAAATTTTCGTGAAAAAGTGGAATTTATTAGGTTTGCAAAGGTATCGTAAGGCGCATGGCGTTTTGGGTCTATTAGCTTTAGGCACGGCTCGCTCTCGCTCTTAGTTGATAAGTCATTTGTCATTTTGATTATTTTGTTTTGACATTTTTGTCATTGAGAAGGTCACCAAAACCAACGGTAATGCCAGGGTAAGACGTAATGCGCTAATGAGGCATTTTTAAATAGTTTGTGGTATTTTAATAGATGGCATGGCAGGCATCATCTGTGTTCTATAAAATCGAGTTGGCGTGGTCACCTTATAATTCCCCAATTCTTAGCGTAAAAAAATGTGACCACTATAATTAAAAAGACTTTGTACCTACACACTTGACACATGTGACTATTTGGATCTAAAACTTAAAAAAAGCATTATTGGATGGTTTTAAAAATAAGAAATGGCTACCCCACATTTCATTCGTGCTTGTCGTTGTGTCGAGTCTGTCGAGCGAGCGCGATTTTCACAATTTTGTACCAATCAAAGTTTTTACATTATTTGCAGCGCTTTGCATACAACGCCGGTGTTTCATGAGAATAGTTCCTACCTAAAGTGATAAACAGTGCAATGGCTTCGCGTTTCGACTGTGTAGAGCAGGGACCACCTATTGAGGTGTTTCAGCTAATGAAACTGTTCACTGAAGACACATACCAAAATAAAGTAAATTTGAGCGTTGGCGGTAAGTATTAATACATAAATTTATTAGTTTCAAAACATCGTATATAATGTATGTTTAGCCTCATTATATAATAACAGTGCTTTTGTTTGAGCCTTGAAATATGGTTTTAATACTCCCTAATAAATATGAAGGTCTACCTTCATATTTATTAGGTGGTTTATGATTGGTAAGATAACACATAAAAAAATTCTAGCATACCGAGACGAGAATGGCAAACCCTGGGTGCTGCCAGTGGTACGGAAGGTTGAACAACAGATGGCCGCAGACGATACTCTTCTGCACGAGTACCTGCCAGTCCTTGGTGAGTAACCATCATAACAAGGTTTCAATAACAAGGAACAGCTTCTCTCAGTGTCATTTCCATATATTCATGTCGATCTATATTCTAGCCTTAAGGAATTAAGATAGTGTGGTTAAACTAACAGACAATAATTGTACTTGAAACGGATGCTAGTACAAGACTCATCGCCCCATGAGCCAACATTTCAGATGATAGAACTAGAAAATAATGCATGTTACTTTTATCAAGATTATTGTAGCCATTTCATCAAACAATAAATTAAGATTTATTTTTATATGCATAATTTACCAGTAACATCCTACAGGGAGCAGAGGCACACTAGAGACACACTCACACTTATGCTTACAGTACAGAGTTAAGCAAGTTGAACAAACTGTCACACTAATATTCTTTGACTATATGATGGTGTGGTAGCTATTTAACCATAATAGGGTTCCATACATTTATATCTCTTCAGGAAGTAATTTACACCATGATAGTTCATGTACATTTACAGGGAATTCCTAATTGATGTTAATAACTAACTGTAGTTAATTATATCACATCCTGTGATGACATACGGCTCAAATCTCACTATGTATTTTAAATTTTTATTCAAAAATTTACAGTTTTTGCAATTTCTTAAATTTTACTCTGACTATTAAAATTACCTACTTATAAATCTTATTAGGGAAGATTTTCTTTAAAAATTAACTGGTGTATTGTTACCATAAATCACTGCATTTACCAATACAAATATTTAAATAATTTTGCATAAATTTAGTTTATTCCGATAAACAAAAAAAAAATAGAGATAAAACGATCATGTTATGATTTAAATATAACCTAATGGCAGAACTGATAAACTGAAGTTACAAACAACATGCTTTTATCCTCTGTTTACGTAAAACTTTGGCTTTGTTCATTATTCACCATTAAATTTAGTTTTATCATGAAACACCATAACCTAAGGTTATCTTCAAACTTAACGTTATATAATTCACAAACCATGTATGCTCTGAAGTAGGTAGGTAGTAGTAGTAGGTATACACGGTTTTACAGAAAGGGTATGCTTAGCCGAAAAGGGCTCATAGGACTAGCACTACGAACAACATTTACTATGGGATGGGACCAACCCAGAATTCGAAAAAATAACAGCTCCAAAAACAAAAACTTCAAAAACTGTTCCGTAGAAAAATGTCAATGACGCTCGACAAAATGTATGGCTCGACAAAAAAAAACAGCTATTGTTTTTTTTTTGCGATTTCCGGGTTGGTTCCATAGTAACAGTTGTTCATAATAATGAGTACTATCAACCCTTTTCGGCTTAGCATACCATCTCTGTATAACCCTGTACCTATTTGTTCAACTCTTGATTATTAAGAAAACACAAACAGAGCCATATTATCTGCTTAATGTTGATTGTTGATATATTCACTGAGAGTTGATTTTAACAGAGTACCAGTTTACATGTTAAAACTGAATATTACATCATTGACTTGTTTTGCATGAACTGGTTCCGTTCATGTAATAGTTTGCTATTATGAAACCTTATAAATGTGAAAGTGTATGATTGGATGTTTGTTACTCTTTCGCAAAACGGCTGTACGGATTTGGATAAAATTGTGTGTAGCTTAAATTCTGGTGTGGATTAATTCATAGACTACTTAAAAAAAAAAAGTTAAAAGTTAAAAAAAAGTTAAAAGTTTAAAGTTAATGGTTCCTGTAGGATAGCGTGTGAACCGGTACGCAGCTCGTGATAAATAAGTACCTAGTCAATAACTTAACTTTTTCAAATTGATAAAGATTCTTTTTGTTATGATTAACACTTGAATTCTCACGTAAAACTTAGTCGTCTATTACGACTAGTTTCGATCACATTCGGCGATTCTAAAATATTAATTATTAAATTAATATTAACACTTTGGCTGCGGCGAGTAATCACATGCGCTAGCCTCAGGCACGGCTAATAGTCAAACGCCTTACGCGCCTGGCGGGTGCAGCCGCACTCGCGTCGCGAAAAGGAACACAGGGTATCTGTTTCCCGCTGCCAAAGTGTTAAAAAGATTAAAATACTAGTTTTCGTGAAGTACCTGCCTAAAGTGCTTGAATTGAAGCATAAATAAATTGATTGTACATGTATTCACAAATGATTTAATGAATCTTTATCATCAAGGTTGCAACTGTAGATTGATCTTTATCAAGTAGAAGGTAACAAAATTAGCGCTATTGCCGTGTCGTTACAGTCAATTGATAGCTGCACGCCGCTCGCACCGTATCGCGGCTATTTGATAAGCGGTACACCTATTTGATAAATACAGACTCTTTGATAATATTTCGTAATCACATTATTAAGTATTTATTTATTTTAAACTAGCTGTTCCCTGCCACGCTTCGCTGTGAATATAAAAAAATAAAAAAATAAAAAAAATGGATAAAAACAATCCTTGATGCGTATTATATATCATGCTAAAATTTCAGCTCGATCGGTGCAGAACTTTTTGAGTTTTTGAAGCGTACACAAACCAACATAAACAACCAACATATATATATATATTTATGTTTATAGATTCGGCACTCACTTTTGATAAGTGAGTGCGAAACGGATTCTGTTTGTCGCCTTTTCGCGAGGAAACGGCTGGACCGACTGGCGAATACTCGCTACTTATATTATTTGACGTTCTTCGTTGTTCTTGCTTTGATCGAAGAAAAACCTCTGAAAAATTGAAATTTGAACTGTATGATACATCTATACTATACTTAATACTAATATACATGCACTAGTTAAAATTATTAACTAACAAACATTCACACACAAACATTCGCATTGATAATATTGGGAAGAATAGTAGGATAGGAATCTCCCATGAACTCCCATCATGAGTAGGTTTATAGCAGACTAGCTGACCCGGCAAACGTTTTGCCATATAAATTAATAGGGGTTGGTGATAGAAGGGTGAAAATTTAGGGTTGTATGTATTTTTAATGCCACATAAGCCACATTATAAAAAAATAAATTTTGTCCAAAAAATAAAAAATAAAATTTAGGGGTGGACTACCCCTAACATTTAGGGGGATGAAAAATAGATGTTGGCCGATTCTCAGACCTACTGAATATGCATACAAAATTTCATAAAAATCGGTCAAGCCGTTTCGGAGGAGTATGGCAACGAAAACTGTGACACGAGAATTTTATATATTAGATTATTCAGTAGATGTTTGACTGAGTTTTGCACTCGTCTTTGACGTAAGTATCTCATGTTGACGTAATTAGGCAGTATCAGTCTTCTTTCTATGACGTCTTTATCCGATACACTTTCTTATCACATTAAATAGATAACTCCTGCGGATGCTAGCTAGTTAATAATAGATGGTTGTTTAATATTTGTGCGTTGCATTATGTACCTTAAAACATTTACACAAACTTTCGTATTTATAATATTAGTAGGATAGTAAGTAGGAACCACCAACCCGCACTTGGCCAACGTGGTGGAATACGGCCTAATCACTCTTCGAGGGTAAACCTGTATCCCAGCAGTGGGATGATTAAAGGTTGCATATGAAGTAGGAAGTGCTGGATAATTTCAACAAACTTAAAAGAATCCATATTATGACTGTTCTTGTATGGAGTCGTCATTTGGCATGCAGTGAGATGGCTGAACTGCAATTTATGAAATGGGCTCAAGTGGCAATCTCCACCCTAGGTTGTCCCTATGTTCAGTTCGATACTTACACAAACATAGGGAATCTTACGTTATTGTTAACACTCGCCGTCGTTTATTTTATGTATTTGATGATGATTTGTAGTGGTAATGCCTGAAATACTAGATACTGCTCACGTATTTGTTTCTAAATTCCAATCTAATCTAATATTGTACCCCTTCAACTGGCCAGCCAGAAAAACATAAACATGGACCATCGTAACTATTTTTGCACTTTTTTGTAAGAAAAAACTGCTACTGGCCTGGCGTTCGGCCAGTTGCTGTTATTACGTAACTGCCAAAGATATTCGCAGTTCCAAATGCACTTTAACTGTTGATGTCTATGCAATTCTAGCTAGTTCTAGTATTCTAGCTAGCTATCTGTCCTCTGTACTAGAATTAGAAAGCTCGAGGTACGAGTTTACTTGCTCAGTTGAAAAAAAGTCGCGCGCGTTGTTTTGATCATCATACCAAGCAGCTATGTAGATAAACAGGGTTATTCAGAAAGGGTATGCCAAGCCGAAAAGGGCTCATAGTACCATAGATTTTGTAGTGTCATTGACATTTTTCTATGGAACAGCTGATTTTTTTTTTCGCGAATTTCGGGTTGGTCCCATAGTAAAAGTTGTTCATAATGATGAGTACTATGAGCCCTTTTCGGCTTAGCATACCCTTTCTGAATAACCCTGTATGTAGTAGAGTATAACTACTAAACAACAAACACAAAACTTACATTAACATAAAATAAAACTTATTGCTTGGTTGATACTTATGGTCTTTGATATTTAGAAATGTGTTGCTTGGTTCACATTTATGGTGTTTGTCCTCAGGATTGGAGCAGTTCTCAGCCGCTTCAGTGTCCATGTTGCTAGGCGAGGACAACCCCGCCATTGCAGCTGGACGTGTAAGTTGAAACACGTTAGAAACAGAACAGAGTAAAAATAAAATTAAATAACGGGTAGCAGAAAAGCCAGAACATAAAACTGGTAGCTTGTTTGTATTAACTTTCGAAATCTCAATTAAAATTCCGATATCTATTCATTACGTGTAGTAGGACTCGTCTACTGCTACTAAAATGTACCAGATTCATTGTACTAATAAGACGAGGGGTCCGATCCAGCCATTGCCACACTTATTAAACGATATATTGGACAAAATATTGTCCTTTGCTGTCAAGTTAGTTCTGAACACAATCATGAATAATGCGGGACATGTCAGAGCACTCAGTTGAGTTCGTAGTTATCTCTAGTTCTAACATCAAACTTTTGCGCCCCGACAGACTTTCGGCGTCCAAGTCCTATCAGGCACGGGCGCCCTGCGCGTCGGCGCCGAGTTCCTGAACAAGCACCTCAAGTACGACACCTTCTACTACTCCGCGCCAACCTGGGGTAAGTACTAAGTACCATCCTTTGATTAAACACTTCCATGGATTTGGTTAGTTTCATACAAATTTTACTATTCGAGAGTAGATCTTATTCTGCAGTATTTTAAAAGTTGAATTCAAGATACAAACGCACTTGGCTTCGCTTTCGAAAACTATTCGTCAGGTTTTGACGAAACTTAGTAGGTAATTGGAATTTTTTCTCACCGATCTTTTTATTTTTTCAAAAACAGCTTTTTCTAGTAATTTTGAAGTTTTTCAGCCTTTTTAAGTTAATATTCTCTCAATTTTCGCAAGTCAGATGATAATATCCAGTCCAATCTTCATTTCACCAGAAAACCACCACCTAGTGTTCGTGAACTCCGCCTTCACGTCGCCCCGCACGTACCGCTACTGGAACGCCGCCACCCGCGCCATAGACTTCGACGGCCTCATCGAGGACCTGAGCGTGGCCCCGGAGAACTCGGTCATTTTGCTCCATGCGTGCGCGCACAACCCCACCGGCATCGACCCTACTCAGCAGCAGTGGGAGAAGATCGCTGACGTTATGGAGGTCAGTGACTAGGGTTCATGATTTATCGAGCTTTTCAATTTCTCGGGTCTCGAGAATTCTCGAAGCTAATTTCTCGAGGCTTCTCGGGTTGTCGAGAAATTACATTTACGTACGTTTTCTCATATTATTTGATTCTAATAACGTCAACAAATTCAGTGTGTCAAAAACATTTATCTCATGAATAAGCTAATTTTTAATTTTTTAAATACAGAAATAATATTATTCAGACTCATAATTATAATGACAGCACCATTTTGGCTGGTTATTTAGAACTTATAAACAAAAGTAGCTTGTATTAAACTAAACAAAAAATCAACATGAAAGATAACATTAATATCTTAACTTATAATTAAATTACAATCACAGCACCATTTTTGGCTGGTTATTTAGAAAAAAAAAACAATTTAAAACCTGTAAACAAAAATAGCTTCTATAAAACAAAAAAAATAACATGAAAGAAAACGTTAATATCTAAAATTTAGGTTGAAAATAAATGTAAATTACAATTAAATTACAATCACAGCACATTTATGGCATGTTAACTAGAATAAAAACAAATGAAAACTTTGCAAGATCAATAGAACATCTCACGCTGAGGAGCTGACCATACAGACAGACAGATACATAACAATTAGGTCAGCTTACTTTGTCTGATGAAATATGCCTTTAGAAAAACTAAAGCATTTATAGCTTTATCAGACAGCCGGCTAGCGGGTTGGCCCGCGCCGCCACGCAACACAACAAACGGCGATTTCATTTCTGTATATAGGTACATGATTTCTCGAGTTCTCGACTTTTCTCGAGCTTGATTTCCCGGGAACAAAGCTCTACGATTTCCCGGGAATTCTCGGCTCGAGAGTTCCCGGGAATGAACCCTATCAGTGACACATAGTTGTGATATTATAAGAGACTCAATTTCAGGCCCAAGAACCAACAAGATCAGAAGAATGCTATTACCTGTCGCTGGACCAATATATCTGTACAAAGTGGACTCTTTTCAGAAGTGGGATAAGCTTTTTCAAACGTACAGATGATTCCTTAACAAGTACTTTCTGCCCTATCCTTGGATAATCCAGTAAAGTAAACATCCTTAGGATGCACACTACTTTTTTTGTCTAATAATATCACGAACTTAGTTTGTTAAAAAACAGACAAAACGTATACTTTCGTCCCACTTAGTATAAATGATTATATAACTCGGTCATAAATATACAATGTGTTGGCAGGCGAGGAAGTTGTTCCCGTTCTTCGACAGCGCGTACCAAGGGTTTGCGTCGGGCGACCTCGACAAGGACGCGTGGGCCGTGCGCTACTTCGTTAAGCGGGGCTTCGAGCTCATCTGCGCGCAGTCTTACGCCAAGAACTTCGGCCTTTACAGTGAGTTCATACGGGGGTTTATATGGTCGAGGAATACATTTGACCGTTGCACAAATGCTTATTCAAGACTATGACATCTCCAAGACCTATGTCAAAACTAATAACGCAGTGATTTAGCTTTGTCTGATGACTTTTACACACATCCTATCGAGCATAAATCCTCACTGTCCTCATTGTTCTGGCTTACTGATCTCTTTTATGCCCGGAAGCCTAAAGTCAGTAATCTATCACTAACCGTGATATATCGTGGGCTATTTGAGAGTCAGCGTCCAGGACATAGGGTCTGCGACCGCAGCCAGTCATGGTCCGTCTAGGTCAATGATCTTTATAACATGTGGGTGTGGGTAGTCCTCAAACCGATCATTCTCCGCAGACGAGCGCGTGGGCAACCTAGCGGTGGTGCTGAACAACCCGGCGCGCGTGGCGGCGTGCAAGTCCCAGCTGACGTGGGTGGTGCGCGGCATGTACTCCAACCCGCCGGCGCACGGCGCGCGCGTCGTGGCGGCCGTGCTGGCCGACAAGCTGCTCTACCAGCAGTGGTGGGTACTGGGTACTCACAACCCGGCGCGGCGCGCCAGTCTCAGCTCACGTGGGAAATTTAAACTATATCTGGGTGGCCCAGGAGGTGGCCAGACACTGGCAGCATTGGCCTTGAGGTCTTTGTGAGAGTGGGTATTACTACATGAGGATGCAGCTATCGAGGCATATACGCGTGTTGCTCTCGCACGAGCGCCTATGTCTCGAATTGTACAGGGTCATAAGAAAAGGGTTTGAAACGTGGTGTGACTGTGTTTGTAGCCATATTATATGTATAACCTCTTAAAGCTTAAATTTTGAAGCACGACGTGACGTTAGATTCGTCTTCGTGTTCGTATTGTCGGAGGCTACATTTTGCAGCCAAATTTTGTTTTAATACTCGTTATTGTTCTCAGGAAGGACCACATTCAGCTAATGTCATCGAGAGTTATCCAGATGCGTGAAGCCCTCAGATCCGAGTTGACCAAGTAAGAATTCTTTTTTTGTTTTGTTCGCTCTAATACAGGGGTGTTTTAAAAGAAAAAAAGCGTGTGAAACCGCAGGGCTCAGCTAGTTTGAAATAGAAATTAGAATTGAGTAACTTACTGTTTATTAACTTTTTTTTCGTACTTAACCTGACCTTGATTTATAACTAATATTTCGTTCCAGACTGAAGACCCCGGGCAGCTGGGAGCACATCGTCAATCAAATTGGCCTGTTCTCGTACACCGGGCTGACGCAGCGCCAGGCCGAGTACCTCGTCCAGGAGTTCCACATCTACCTGCTGAAGTCGGGCCGCATCAACATCTGCGGCCTCAACCCCTCCAACGTGGCCTACGTGGCCAAGGCGATCAACGAGGCCGTCACCAAGTTCCCGAATGAAGAGTGCGCTTGTTCAAAAGAGTAGGGTTGGGGGTTCTTGTAGAGAGTGAGAGGTTAGGCGGTTGTTACCGATTGAGATTGCAATTGACATTCAGAGTTTGCAATTGAGATTCAGAAATATCAATTGAGATTCAGAGTTTGCAATTGAGATTCAGAATTTGCAATTGAGATTTAGAGTTTATTTAGTTATCAGTTTTGTGGTTTGTAACTGTTGCTTTTCAAAGTATTTATTTTGTTTCCTCAATTTAATTTTTTATTTACAGTACTTTATAAAAAAAACTGAAAATGTTATAAAAAGTGAAATGGTGGGTATCGCCGGCAACGAGACAGGGCCCAAGATACCGGTAGTTAGATTAATATTTATTGTTGACCTGGGTTTTTTTTATGTAATTGAGTGACGAGACGAGCAAATCGCTCGCCTGATGTTAAACGTCACGTTTGCCCATAACAGGTCTGCGCCACCCAGAATTTTGAACTCGCAGAATTCAAGACCCTGCGCGGCACAGCACTGCGCTCGTCACCCTGAGATATATAAGTTGTTTAATCTCCCATTTGCCCTGTAATTTTACTGGGTGGTGATTATGTTAGCAATCTTTATTTATTTTTTATGTACTAAGCAAAAACAAACTCGACTAGGCAGCTCTCTTACCTCTCATTCTCAACTACTCTATGTCAAAGGTCTGACCAGCGTAAATTGACTTTTAAAAAAGTAATAACTTCTCTAGATTTATCTACTCTAACATATATATATCAATGTATGCTGGTCAGACATCATTGGAATAGTTACTAGTACTAATTAAATAAATGCATTAAAATCATATGATTGTGTGGGTTGTGTCATATTTTACGAAGATCAAAGCGAAGGTGAAAACCCTTAGAACAAAATAAATGCTTAGGGAAATCTTAGATGTACCAATACTGAAGCAATATTAATTTATAAAAAAAACATTATTTAGGTACTCTATGAATAAACGCGGCTGTGAGATTCAAAACTTATTTTCGCGATTCCATTGTGATTTTGTTTTACATTTATTGTACAGGTACACTCGCCTACAATCGTGTTCAAAATGAAAAAAGTTCGATCTCTAAACAGGTCGTATATTTTTTTAAACAATAGTCGCAGCTTTTTTTCTAGAATTTTAACGAAATCTGCTTTTTCCAGTATTAACAAGTTGAAGCAATAAATACCAGAATTGTGCATTAGAACTATGAATGTTCCGTTTGTTTATTGATTATGTATATTTTATGTAGTTGTAAGATGTTATGTTGTAAAATACATAATCTCATTGTTATTAAATTATTGTTTTAATTGCAGCGGATCGCAAATCGGCGCGATCTTGTCGCATGCAGCCGCGACTCGCAGTAGCGATCGGAAACGTCCACTTTCCTATACTATAATGTCATAAACATGCCAAATTCAAATTGCAATCGAAACAAGAAATATAGATTTCATTGATTCGGTACATAGTCAGAACAAATAATTAATTTAGATTATACATAAAGGGCATCCAATCATCGCCCTCACTGCATGCGACGCGATCGGTTCCATTTGCACTTCGCTAAATAAATACACCTCGCGCATGTCATTATCATCCCAAGTCACAGGCAGGATACAGAATACAAACTACAACAAAGTTAAATCTTTTCCAGCGACTCGCGGGCAAAACTATGACGAGCACTGGCAACCCCGGGGTAACGGTATGTGAGGGTATGACTGGTGATGGGTAACACACTTCTATCCGCAGAAGTCCAAATTGTAAATTTGTGATACAATCATTGAAATTTTTAATTTTGTAAGCTAATAAACTTCACCATTGATATCAACACAGACCATTCATTTTATACTTACCTTTAGACCTATTTAAATCTCCGTTTTATTTACAAAAGAAAACTCTTTTTTGACGAGTATTAAATAGTTTATTTCGATAAAAGGTTACATATACAGAATAGTAGGTTTGCATACAATTTATCTTACGTTTCCATGGATTCCACGCTTCTACCCGCAGAAGTCTAAATTGTGATACAGACATCGAGATTTTTAATTTTGTAATCAAATAAACTTCACCATTGATATCAACACAGACCATTTTTTTATATTTACCCTTCGACCTATTTAAATCTCCTCCGTTTTATTTATACAAGATAACTGTTTTTTAACGATTGTTAAATAGTTGATTTGGATAAAAAGATTAAACATAATATACAGAATAGTAGGTTTGCCTCCAATCTACGTTTCCATGGATTCTGTGTTGGGTTCCGCCCGTGGCATGGTGAAAAGCGGCCGGGTCGAGAAATGAAGTGTAACTGAAAGACAAACACTAATTAGTATGGGTTAACAAGAGAGCCGTGGTAGCTCAGTGGGAGAACCGACGCTTCGCATTCTTGAGGTGGCGGGTTCAAACCCCGACTCGTACCAATGAGTTCTTTAGGACTTATGTACGAATTTACATACCACTGGCTTTTCGGTGAAGGAAAACATCGTGAGGAAACCCGCATATGTCACGCAAAAAGGGCCGATTACCGGCCTAGTTGCGGAAAAAGAGCCCGCTCTTTACCTTTTTTTATGGGTTAACAAGTATGGTACCTGAAAACATCAGGCGAGATGGCGGTCAAACGCAAGCCTATAGTCGAATTAAAAATAAAAGCCAATGTTTTTCTCTCTTAATCTCTCATCTTGGAATCTTGAAGAAAAACTTTTTTTGTTCGATATAATGATAATAAATTAATAACGCTTTAAAAACTAGTTCCAACAACTGGCGGCCTTATCGCTAAAAGCGATATTTTCCAATCTTCTCGTACTGTGTTCTCTAAATAATATTGTTGGAATATTACAATTATTAACTAAATTAATTTAATTTAGTCACAATTATTATTATTAACGTTTTACCCCCAAACTAGAATATTGAATTTACAATGCTAGAATGTTCTAGTCGCAATACCATACATGCAATGTTTTGCCCAAAGCTAACATACAACATTCATACAGTGTTATAATATTCTACCTACAAAACTAGAATATTCTGCTCATAATCCTAGAATATTCCAACTCGTGATGGTAGAATTTACTAATAGGAATGGACAAATCAATTCACAACGCTAGAATTCTACCCACAACGCTATAATATTCTACCCACAACGCTAGAATATTCTACCCACAACGCTAGAATATTCTACTCACAAAGCTAAAATATTCTTACCCACAACGCTCGAATTCTACCCACGTCGCTAGAATTCTACTCACAGCACTAGGTATATCATACCCACGACGCTAGAAAATTCTAGTCACGAAGCTATTATATGACACAGTTTTCTTCAATATTGCACACCCCGTTTTTATTTTACTTTTTTATCTATCCTCTCCATCCTAAGGCTGCCTGGAAGAGATCGCTCTTAGCGATAAAGCCATGTTATAATCCTTTTGTTTGTAATTTATGGTGTGAACAATAAAGAGTTTATCTATCGATCTATCCCAGTCACAACGGCCGAATATTGCACTCACACTCCGGATTAGCGTTGAGGTCGGCGAGCTCGATGTAGTTCTCCTTGTTGTCGCCGCCGATGGCCACGGAGCAGGGCCCCTCGGGGCACGCGGCGGAGCACAGCGACCCGCCCACCTTTAAGTCGCGCACCGTCACTAGCAGCGGCGGGTTACTGGAACATTATACACAATTTAATCCTACTAATATTGTAAACGCGAAAGTTTGTAAGGATGTATGTGTGTTTGTTACTCTTTCATACAAAAACGGCTGAATGGATTTACATGAAATTTGGAATGAAGGTTGTTAATTGTCTGGAGTAACACTTACATACTTACTTATAGGCTACTTTTTATCCCGGAAAATGCGGGTCGCAGCCAGTTAATAATAAATATCGTTTCACACTCATAGCTCCGCACTATGATACCAAGTGTCGGGGATGCCATAGAACACTAAAAGACAAAGACAACACCCAGACCCAGAACAGATATTTACATTCATCATTCAAAAGCGACACGTTGAAAGAGCACTAAATTATGGTATATATTATAGATTAGCTTATCAAACAATCAATGCAAATAAGGTTAACATAAGAAAATTACCTTAGTATGTCCCAAGTTTTGAGTTTCGAATCAGTACTTGTAGTGATCATTAGCCCTTGCACCATATTGCTCAATATCAGACCTGGAAATAGCACAAAAATTAGTAACAAAAAAGAACATAAATTGTTTTAAACAAAACTATGACATGACCCAAGACCAGCAGCGGGATAAGGAAGGCTGGTCAACGATGATGAAAACTATGTATGCAAGGTAAATAGCAAATGCTTATTTTACCTGTGACTTCTTTCTCGTGTGCTTGTAACGTCCACAGAGGTTCGTCCTGTCTGCAGTCCACATATGCCACCTTGCCTTCATTGTTGCTCATCTGGGAAAAATTATCCATTACACATTATTATCAAGAGAAAGACCCGACTGCCAAATGTAGCCCATAATACTCTGAAAACAAGAGACTACAGAATACAAAGTAGGAGGCTACATAAAAACAGACAATAATACAAACTTACATACAGCTGAAAAACAATTCTTTTTGTAGGAAAAATATAGTTGGGACATTCTTCCTCTGCTTGAAAGGTTTTGCTTCTAATACATTTATACTATTAGTTTTACTTTTAGTAAAACATCATTTTCCAACCATGAACTTAAAAAAAATCCGGTCGCATTGAGTACAGTCTCTTTAGGTCTTAAGTCGGCCAAAATAAAACGGGCAGGGGGCGCGAATACACCCCCTGCCTGAAAGGTTCCATCATACTCACAGCGAAGCAGAAAGGGTTTTGCACGTCCCACGCCACGCGTTCTATCTCCGGCAACAAGCCCCAGTCGCGGTGCGCGGCCGGCGCGCGGCAGTCCGTGACGCGCGCGAGGCCGTCGCACGAGCCCGACACCAGCGTCTGCGCCTCTCGCGGGTGGAACTCCAGGGACTGTACCTGGGGATAATGGTGCTGTGTTACAGATACTTCCAATTTTGCAATACAGGGTTTAACGAAAGGGTATGCTAAGCCGAAAAGCACTCAAAATACTATAAACCCTTTTCGGCTTTTCTTAAATCCCTGTATACTACGCTATGCTTTGATGGAAAGCGGTAAAAGTGAGAGTACGAGGTAGTAGGTTTAGGGCTCTGGACCTCCTTCGAGGAAGAATCCTTATGGAGAGACTTTGGTGTCTGTTTGTCTGTATTTCACAGCCAATTATTTGTAAACAAAATTTCATGACGATCAGTTTAGAAGTTATGGTGCGAAACCGTAAAAACAACTTTTCGTTTTAATAATCAGTTAGGACGATATTTTGAGATTTCGTTTTAAAACCGACAATATCACAGATCAAAATACCTATTGGGCAAAATGTCTTTTGTACAAGTACCACAATACTGGACTCAAACTAAGAATACGCCGCCGCCGTATTCTTAGTTAAAATTGTGGTTAGTCTCATTTTCACAAATGACTAAATTTATTAAAGCCAGTATATTTATCCTCAAACAGCAAATGACAACACATGGAAAAAATACTAACTTTGTCTTCAAAATAGTCGAGTTTAGTGTGGGGTACGCCTCGGTCGAGGTCCCAAAGCAGTACTGTCTTGTCTACAGACCCGCTGGCCATCACATGTGTATAGTTTTTATTCCATGACAGATCGAGCACAGCCTCCTTGTGTCCTACTCGCTTAGTTTTCTTCTTTTTATTGGGCTTCTTGCCGAGTTTGTAGGCGGGTTCCAGGCAGTTCTCTATGTCGAGATCCCATACTTGTATTACTGGGTCCATACCGCCGAGCGCGCACAGGTTTCCTGCAAACATGAAAGAAAGATATGGTAGTGTTCTAGAGTTAAAAGCGGCATATTCTGGAAACCTTGTAATCGTACACACATAGTAGACTGCAGCACCAACATTACTCGATAGAATAATAGCCATCATATTCACGTCAGAACAGTTTTTAACATCTTTACCACTCCAAATCTAAAAACCTATACTCACCATTGTTAGGAAAAAATTTAATAGTTACCATGACATGTATGGGATAGCACATAGTTGTCCTTGTTCTTTGCAAAACAACAACAGGACAAAAACTTCCAGGCTTTCTACTCTGTTACTTTTTTGTTAAAAAACTTTTTTTTCAGTGAATTAATAAGTTCTTTAGGTAGTTACCTGGTTGAGGATCTGTAGGGTCGTGACTCAGCCATTCTATACACAGCGGGAACCATGGTAATATTATGTCATGGTGGACATAGAATGATCCTTCATCTCTGTTGAATACTGGAAATCAAAATTTCTAAGATTAAACACAATAAAAAACAATAACTGTAAAATACTAAGATGGCTGCCCTAACTAGCAATCTATATATATAAAAATGAAACCCGTTTTCCTTGGTCACGGCATCACGCGTGAATGGCTGGACCGATTTCACTAATTCTTTTTTTGTTGTATTTGTTATTATTAGGAGAAGGTTCTTACGGAAAAAAATATTAAGAAAATCTCTCAGAAATATTGAAAAACCCTAAAAACAGCCCTTTTCTTTTTCCTATACAAACGTATGGCAGTACGAAGTCTGCCGGGTCAGCTAGTTTACAATAAAATATTTTTTTAACTTCAATGTTACCAAAAGCAAAATCTAAAAATTCCATGTTTTTACATGGAATTTTATAATTACTATAGCACATTCCCCTAACAAAAAAAACACTAGATCCTTACTGTAAACCTCTAACACACTGGCGTCGCACTCAACATGTCCGATCAGCAGTAAGTTGTCGTTGGGCTTGATTATATCATCCTCTTCATCACTGTCCGGCCCCTCGGTCTGCGTTGAAACATGAATTATGAGTACAGACCAACCAAACATACGTGTCGAAATGCACTCACAAGGTTAAAGAAAACATCATCAGACCGACTGTCTCCCTGTTTGTCGCTCTTTTGTATAGAGGGTTATTCATAAAGGGTATGTTAAGCCGAAAAGGGGTCATTATCAACAACTTTTACTATGGGACCAACCCAGAATTCGTAAAAAAAAAAAATCAGCTGTTCCATACATTTTGTCGAGTGTCATTGACATTTTTCTATGGAACAGCTGATTTTTTTAATGCGAATTCTGGGTTGGTCCCATAGTAAAAGTTGTTCATAATGATGAGTACTATGAGCTTTTTTCGGCTTAGCATACCCTATATTAAAAAAACACAAGAGCCATGTTTTGGTATTGGCTCCCATGTAGTAGTTTCATGGGTTGCTGCGCTTAGCGAGCATACTGTAAGCCGAGCATATTATGACGACAAACTATGCAAAGTCAATACAATACAGTTCTGCTCTTAGAGGCCTCGGTGTGTGCTGCTCGGCATGTAGATTTATTGTTCTTTACCTAGCTCTGGCTCGAGAAGTCGGGCACTAGTTAATAGAGATTAGACTATGTATTTTGTATTGTGACTTACTCTGATTTGTACATTCTCACTAAGATCTCCCAAGTTTGGTACTGTAGCTACCGTGCCGAGGCCTATGGGATTATCTGGAATTTGACAACACAAAAACAGTTAATCATCACATCTCTGAACTTACTAGTTTATATTAGTCTGCCTTATAGTCCATTCTAAAAGTTTTAACATATTACTGCACTATATCTAACTAGTAACTACGTAGCTTAGGACTGCCCGACACTCTGGTATACCACAAATGTCTCTATTTCAAGCACCCGAGTCCCAGTGTCCCAGTTACGTCAGTAAATTATTAGTGCTGGCTTAGCAGTTAACTATGCGGCGCCCTGAAGTAAAGTTGCTACTGATTGGTAGTGAAAAACTAATTTACTTGGTTCTTCCCGATCATAGTTTGCAAAGTTGAATTCATCATTAGGGTTAGCTGGAGGATCTGGGGCTGTGGCGGGGCCTTCTTCATCACTTTGGTCGTCTCCTGCTGCTGTCAAACTAAAAATGTGGTAAACCAATAGGTTAATCTATTTATTAAATATGGTTTCTTCTTTTAATGTGAGTTAACCTCTATATCTATACAAGTTTTTGAGGTTATAGTTTTATTTACATGGTTTCTAGCTTACCGTAGATCTTCCGCAGTCTGTTTGATAATCTTTTCCAGCTCTTTTTCGGTTAATTCAATCTGTAATAGAAAGTAAACAAAGAATAGGTATAATAAGTTGGCGATATTAATTCCGTTTTTGGGTCTGGCACGAGTTCATACCTTCTCTGGAACTGCTTTAGCCACACCACGGCGCACGAAGTGCATACAGGATATCAGACTGACCGTAGGCGTGGTTTCTTCCATTTCAATTAAATAATTTAATCAATTGTACGAATGTACGATAAACAGCAAAGGACGTAATTATGGGAGAAACAAATAAATAACATTAGTAAAGTAAACAAACAGTCCATGCAACCCACGAATTCATCAATGCTAAATGAAATGAACGAATCCTATCGAATGAACTTGAAATTGAAATCAATGATTTCGGACTCAGGGTTGCCCAGTTTAATTTTTCACAAATCTTTCATAATCTCTGGTCTTCCAGTGGGAATTTAATCTGTACGGGTACGCGGGGTACGTGTATATTATTGTTAGGCATTACATGAACACATTAAAATAAATGCAGAATCATTCACATATATCAATATTATTTTTGTGTATTTCGTTAAAAAATAAATATCGACACTTAATCTCTGGTTCATCTCATCTCTTTACCGTTCTTCTCTGTTTTAGAAATATTTTGTATCTATACAGCATGAATGAGTTAATTTTGTCTGTCACGTTGACATTGCATGACTGTTGTCATTTTAGGGTTGCCAAAACATTATTTTAATTTTAGAACGAAAATTGACACTTTTGACTTGTCGTTACTATTCATTACCATTATTTCATAGAGTAGTACTGTAATAACATTATTTTTTGGGATGGGCTCACAAGATTAAAATTTATGTGGATAATAAATAAATAATTTGCCAAACTAGTAGTGGGGAGGCAGAATATCCTCTAATTTCAAAGTAAGTCTTTCATGGGCTAAAACTCAAGGTCTCTTACCTGCTCTTTTATTATTACCCGCTATTTTGTTGTGATTGGATCATCCTTGTCTTTGCTCTGTGAATTTTGCCGTTCTTCCAAATGCTCGTTGTGTGACTTATTCCATTCCATTATTTTACCATGTCACATGAACGATTGAGTCTCTCATCACGTGATCTACTGAAATTCTGTAAAATATCTGCGTAGGGTGTGGTGCTTCGACTGGAAAGAAAATAATTTGGACTTATTTATAATTGACTGCTGGCAGCACTTGACTCTCATTCTGATGTCCTTTTTATTCTAGTGTTTTTCTCAGAGGGTTTCACAAAATTGTGATTTGTGTTGTGCTTGTTTGACAGGTTGACACTGCTAAATGGATAAAATAAATATAATTCCTCGCTGGATGAGCTTGTTCCTTGCGTAGTGATTCAAGAAAACTGAGAAAAGAAAGATTTATTGGTTAGTTTTCCAGTATTCCTTTATCTTTGTCCGTAAGTTTCTTTTTACATATATTAAATTTATGAAAGGCGGAGCTCTCCGACCGAGCTAATCAACACTGGGATGGTTAAAAAACATTCCTACAGGCCGCTTAGTGCTTCTGAAAAAGTGTAATGAATTAGCAAAATCATACTTTTTGGCCTGGATACGAGTATCGGTGGTTAAGAAATTGTGTACAGAAAACGACTGACTTGATGGGGGTCGGATAAAACAGTACTACTGAACGTACCGTACGTTACTTGAGTTGTTTAAGATGTATAGTACGTTACTTGAGTTGTTGGATGTATATAAGGTCAAATTGCGTAGTACATCTAATTAAATTATGAAAGTATTAAATATGTAAAAAATTGGACACCCAGACACTTATTATTAATTATAATGATTTTTTATAATAGATTTCTAAGGAATTATTCGATATTTAAATAATATTGAAAAAATTTGAGATGTAATTTGACTACTGCTACTAGTACAAATACAATCTGGCAACCTTGCAACCTGCGTGGCTTTCTGACGGCTCTGACGCTCCCAAGCCTGTGGTCCTGTGGTGTTCAAAATTCTAACCCCAAAAGTTAGACAGCTATGGATAGCGCTAATTGTGAAAAAAAAAGCGTTAATTCTCCTTATTGTAGAAACAAAAAGGGTCAATTTGTGTCAAAATCAAAAAAGCGATGGTTAGTTAACAAACGTAATTTTTGCCGGAAGTGTTACAATTTTTGAGAAGACAGACGAATTGGGAACTTTGTATTAAAATTATACGGCTAAAAAACTTCTTATCAATTTCTTTGTACGATTTGCAATTTTTTAAGCCCAAGAAAAAGTGGGTTCACCGGTAATTCTGCGGAAATATTTCAAATTGAAATTGATAAAAACTATCCTTCGAAGGGTAATGGCGATACAACTGTCAAGCGCTTCACACACAGCAGCTATATTGTATATTAATGTACATTACATCCCGGGATGTATAGCTTTAAATTATCTTAATGTATCACACACACAACAGGTATGTAAAGGGGCGTCTAAACGGGCCATATTTTACGACAATTTGTGTCTGCAATTATTGGCAAATATTGCCCAGCCATCAAAAAAACATTTTAGTGCATTTTATGGCTGAGCAATCAATTGCAGGCAACATGTTGCAATATGGCTGCAATAGTATGGCCTTTGATTCAGAACCCATGATTTCATAAAAACATTTTGACATACCAAAAAATATGTGGATATAATGCCGGGCCATCCTTAAAATATTGCATAGTGTGGCTGGTATTGCTAGCAATGTTGCCGGCCACAGTATTGCAGCCACAAATTGTCGTAAAATATGGCCCGTTTAGACGCCCCTTAAGTAATGTAATGTATCTTTCCCTTCATTTCATTGGCATATGTCCCGATTGACACACTCTCCAGCTGCAAAAGTGTTATAAAGGGTGTACTTATTTTTAATGTTCTATTACTATGGACCCGTCGAGTTACTTACTATTAGATCTACTAGATAGTTCATCAGAAGATGATTCGGATTGTGATTTTGACGCGCGTATTGCCACATGTGCCAAAAACAGAACGATGTGGATTGAAGATCACATAAAGTATAAGGAAATTTCCGGAGAGTTTAAAATATTTGATGAATTATCTGACGGAAAATTTTGTGATTATTTCCGGGAGTCAAGATCAACCTTTTCCGAACTTCATGATCTAATTATAGAAGATATTAAGAAAAATAATACCCACATGCGAAAAAGTATATCTTCCGAAGAACGACTTGCTGTGTGCTTAAGGTAAGAATGAAATGAAAGTATAAAATATTCATTAAATTTTTAATCGCTTATTCCAATGACTGTAAAGTGCTTATTGTAATCATTACACTATTGATTATATTTTGTCAACTCAAAGTTCACAAAATAGGAACGGATGTCTTCATGAGTAGAAATGTCAGTTGTGTTCTGCGGTGTCATTAAAGAATTAGATTCCGGTGATGGATTTTGTACTGAATAAACATGATGTCCAGAGGAATGTGCGTCGTCGTCGAATTTCTATTAAATGTTCCATGATTTTACGACACGTCCGCTCTTCGAAGGCTCTGGATGGGAACAGGCAACTGTCAACAGACTGATTGACTGAGTGACTGAAACAGGCTGTACTGTGTGTGTCTCTGTCTATCACAGAAACTTTTTGAACATCCTTTTCGAAGAGAGATATACGGAAATGTATTGAGATGTATTAAGATGTATTGAAATATAAATGTATATTTTCGTATCACTCTGTATTTTAAGATTCGAAGATGTTTTATAGCTGTTGTGTGTGGTCTCCTGACGATTTCTATGGAAAGATGTAATGAGATGTATCATGCTATAATGTACATCTTTACATTATAGCTGCTGTGTGTGAAGCCCTTTAGGCCGTAGTAGTCGCAGTAGTCAAATTACATCTAAATTTTTTTTGAATAATAATTAAATATCGAATAATTCCTTAAAAATCTATTATAAAAAATCATTATAATTAATAATAAGTGTCTGGGTGTCCAATTTATAACATATTTAATACTTTCATAATTTAATTAGATGTACTACTGAATTCGACCTTAGATACATCCTTAAATAGAATCTAAAACTGAAAAGAGAAAAATTTAAGGTATTATTTTATTTGGGTTTTTCCTTTAGTGTAAAGTGTAGAGAAAAACTTGAACTTGTTTTTAAGTGATTTTCCACTAAATCACGGAAAAAAATTCTGATGCATGCTGGCAGTTAATGCACTGTTGTACACATCACGAGGTCGTTTTCGTTTTACACAACTTTCTGCGAGGATAGATAGTAATTTTAAAATGAATTATTTCACATAACTTGTCGGGAAAGTATTAATTTTTTGGTGTCAATCGATGCAGGAGGTTTTATTCTACTATATATTTCGAATTTAGGGCAGAATCTTTGAATTTATAAATGTTATATACATCCCTAAATAAATAGGGAGAATATGAAATATTTTATATATATATTTTTTTTTTGAATTTTTTTTTGTTTATATTCTATCCTCGGTCCACATTTTTACATTATTCCTTAAATGCCTCTGTTTTCATTTTGATATATTATCATACTTATAACCAGATTGTTCCAATCACTAACTTACTCAAAGTATCTTAAGTTGACTTTTCTTTTTAGGTTTCTAATGCAAGTGAACACAAGTTATGTTAAATGGTTGCAGGTCAACTTCAAATGGTACCTTCACGATGAACAAAGGACCTTCTGTTGGCACTGCGGATGTCAACTCAGTAATGGAGAAAAAATCCTTGGGGGAATGTCGAGCGTGTCTACAAAAGATAGACAAACAAACTGCCTACAATTTGTTTGAGGCTTGGTTCACGCCATGGGCCGTACGGGGTGCCATAATAGCATATGACTTATCCAAATTTGCTGATGTTGAGGTTTGAAAATATAACCAGATTTTAACATATAATTTAAACCAATAATACTTATTTTGGAACACAAAGTTGCCTATCCAGGGTATTATTTTTATAATGCGGCAATTATTATTTTTTGTGTACTTGATCACATTTTTTCCTTGCTAGTATGTGCAATCCAATTCACCTTCACTAGCTCTTTTTTATTTATTTCCAGATATCAGAATTAGACAATTACTCCAAAGTGATGTGTCAAAAATGCTACCATCGGTTATCCGATGCATGTTCATTCATGATAACAGTACAGGAGAGTGACCGTGTCCTCAGACAACGAGTAGATGACAACAATCTGATAAGTACCACTAGTGTAGTGGGAGTATCATGGCCTCAACCAATCCAGCTGAACAAAGGTGGGAATAGCGATGTAGAAGTCGAGGTTAAACAGGAGGTGGTGTCGGGAGATGAAGACGGGGTAAATGCAGACCAGGATTGGGAACATACAATGGATATTAAGATCGAGCCGGAAGAGATTACTGCTCCGGTTCAATGCAACACACAGGTGAACGGTGAGTGTTGTTACGTGTTGCACAGATTTAATATTTAGTTGACCTGGCTGCTAGCTGATGTATACATCCTTGAGTTCCAAACAAGATCTAATTTGGTTTTCAGGTGCATTATCAAGAAATGAATCTATGGAATTGAATGGTTCGAGTAGTAATTTTGAACAAAATGAGGTATGTAATCAAAATATTTTTAAAACACAAAATTCGCTAATTATCTCGAGATAACCCTGCATTTCTCTGCTTGCCTGTCTGTACGCGCTACCACTCGCTGTAATGCTAGTGGCTGTACGAGGCTCTTGTTACATATATAACAAGGGGTTAGGGGGGGTTGTTGTATATCTTGTAGTAAGAAATGCTAAAATACAAAATCTAAAATTTACCCAGTGTGAAACCCGAAATCGGGTATGTTTTCCAATGTGAATAACTTGTGACTTGTGGCCTGTGAGTTATAATACAAACTACGTGATTAAAACTCTTTGAAGCTTTTGTCGTGAAACGGGTGCACGCCTCGCGTTTTCTTTTTGCTAAATAGTATTATGAGCAGCGCTACATACAGCACGCGTGCGGCGGTTGTTCAGACATTAGGCGCACGGAGCGGGCACCGTCGCACCCGCTCGCCATTGGTTTAGTGTACTAATAGTCTACTAATAGTAATTTTCTTTCATTTTTAGTATTCGGATAACACAATAAAACAAGAACCTGTCAGTGGAGATGATTTATTGGAGCCCATTCTAGATCTGCCAACACATTGTGTGCTGTGTTTAAAACTATTTAACAGCGTCTCTGGATTGAAGGTGCAATTTCTTAATTATCATTATTTTATTATCTTTATAAACTGATGAAGCGAAAGAAGAGCTCAAAAGAGCAAAACGTAACAACGGATTAAGTGGAAAAATGTATAAAACACAAACCACAATTATGAATAGTGGTTTGGGCTAATCTAAATTTGTCAAACACAATTGAAAAATATTTCATTCTAAAAACTTCAGAAAGAAAGCCAATCCAACCCAATTTTAAATTTTTCAGGCACATGTGATATCGCAACATTCCTATGAAAAAGTGAAACGAAAAGCTGAGAGCTTCCTCATGCCTGTAAAGAAAAAAAAACCAGCTAAAGAATATAATTGCAACTCGTGTAACCAGAGTAAGCATTATATTTGTACATTTGTTTATTATAATACAACTGGTAATGAAAATAATCTAAAGTTTAGAATATTATTTAGATTCTAAATAATTATCTAACCAGTCTCTCAAGATTGCTAATATGTCACCATACATTGTTTGTCAACTAAATGTTGTATTTTACCAATAAAAGTCTCTCATCTGTAGTGGTCATTAAGCTCTCATTTCCTTGATTCCTGAGAAATACCAAAATACATTCTAATCTTTTCTAAATCTGTAATGTTCGACTAAATTGTTGCTTGACAGGCGGTTTGGTTATTTATTCCCACAAATAATTGGCTGTGAGCCTGTGACATACAGACTGACAGACACCAGTCTCGCCTTAAGGATTCTTCTCCGAAGGAGATTCGAAATCCAAAAATTGTAGAATTATGTGTATGAAGTTTGATACGATGAAGTATGAATCTGTGCAGGTTTCGCGACGAGCACGGAGATGATGCTGCACCGCGCGAGCCACAGCGAGCACGTGTGCTACGTGTGTGACCGCAAGTTCCGCTCCTTCCAGCACCTCACGCGCCACGGCCCGCGCTGCCGGAAGACGAGGAGCGATTACATACGGTGAGATTTTGTTTATGGATTTGCCATGTTTTTCTAGCCATTTGAGACAAATGTACTCTGTGAAAATTTGAAATAAACTAGCAATAAAAAAAACTTTTGTAAGCCAGTGAGAAATTTAGATAGAAACTAAATATAAATAAATATACTTTCAACATCAGTGAGCAGCGACGCCTAAGCCACAGTGCGCTAATTGTCTCTTCACTGCCAAGCTGTTCTCGCTTTGCTATCCTCGACGATTATTTCATAAAATACACGCTAATTGTGATTTGCTCTTAGCACCGCTCTGCGCCTGCTAAGCTTCAAAACAGGATAGTAGTAGTTGTAGTATAGTACAAACACTGACGGCTTAACTCCTCTAGGCACATCAATGTAATGTAATTTGTTTCTCATTTATTTCAGACCTGTACCAAAACCAAAGCTATTATCACAACCTGTAAAAAGAACCACAAAAGCACAAAATCAAGTTGGGAAGACTGATGAAAGAGAAATCAAACCTAAAAGTCCGCCGATAGAAGACATAGTAGCTGAAAAAGTACAGGAACTAGTTGCAGATTGGCCTTGTACTGACGAAGTGGAAAATGAATCATCACTAGATCAATCAGCAAGTGAAGTTAAAAGTAAAGCTCAAGATGAATCAGTTGATGAAAAGCAAAATCTCGAAACATCAAATCAGGAGCCAATGATTATCCATGAATCAATTGAAGTCTCAAAATGTTTACCCCTAAAAGTAGAAATTGAGGAACCAGTTCAAAAACAACCTGACAATGGACTAGAACCAGAAAATAGGCTTCCGCAGCCTGAAACTGAAGAAATGGAAGCAGAAGAAATTCAGGATGATTCCCAAAATAAACCTTTAAGTGATAATATTGAAGTCGAGCCTATGGAAGTTCTGGAAGATTCCAAAAATAAACCTTTAAGTGATAAAATTGAAGTCGAACCTATAGAAGAAATTCTGGGAGATTCCTTAAACAAACCTTTAAGTGATAAAATTAAAGTCGAACCTATAGAAGAAGTTCTGAAAGATTCCCAAAATAAACCTTTAAGTGATAATATTGAAGTCGAGCCTATGGAAGTTCTGGAAGATTCCAAAAATAAACCTTTAAGTGATAAAATTGAAGTCGAACCTATAGAAGAAATTCTGGGAGATTCCTTAAACAAACCTTTAAGTGATAAAATTAAAGTCGAACCTATAGAAGAAGTTCTGAAAGATTCCCAAAATAAACCTTTAAGTGATAATATTGAAGTCGAGCCTATGGAAGTTCTGGAAGATTCCAAAAATAAACCTTTAAGTGATAAAATTGAAGTCGAACCTATAGAAGAAATTCTGGGAGATTCCTTAAACAAACCTTTAAGTGATAAAATTGAAGTCGAACCTATAGAAGAAATTCTGGGAGATTCCTTAAACAAACCTTTAAGTGATAAAATTAAAGTCGAACCTATAGAAGAAGTTCTGGAAGATTCCAAAAATAAACCTTTACGTAATAAAATTGAAGTCGAACCTATAGAAGAAGTTCTGGAAGATTCGCAAAATAAACATTTAAGTGGTAAAATTGAAGTTCAACCTATAGAAGAAGAAGAAACACAAGAATCTCAACCTGAGCTTTTGAGACTGGACTTATCAGAAACACCTGACAGTAGTTCCGAAATGATACCCTCTAATCCTACTCCAGAATCCACATCTTCTGACTCTTTACAACACATAAATTACGATAAATTATTATTTTCCAAAACTCTTGAAACCGGAGATGAAAATAGTTTACACGAATCTGTTTCTAGCTTACCAAGTCAAGACGATCCTAAAGACCTATTAACAAATTTATTATCATGTGATATTGTAGAAGAACCTACAATAGAATTTGACAAACTGACTGAAGAAATTGAAACAAGTATCGAACAAATAACTGGATTAGGAAAACCTTCAAAAAACGAAGAGAATGTGCCAGAAGAAAATAATACGACTATAGATGAACTAAGTGAAATGAAAGTTCATTTGGAAATAAATCCGTTGGATAAAGATACTGTGCTTTTTGAAACTGAAATGGAAGACATTGAATGTGGAAATAGTGACAGATCTGAACCAAAGTTGGTGAGTGCAGTTAGTGATCAAAGTGATAGTCAACATACTAAGTGATAGGTAATTGAAACTAGTGGTTATTTAAAAAAATGTTTGAATGAAATAGATTGACACACTTGGCTTACTATATTTTAATTGTAAATTCTTTTAATGATTATGACACAATAATATTGTAAATACGAAAATTAAGGAGTATGTTTGCTACTTGTTCACGCTGAAACGCCTCGACGGATTAGGATGAAACATGGAATTAGATTTTACTCTGGATTAACACTTGAGCTTTTCGGAGAAATTAGGTTCTTAAAAGCAGGGCGCAGGTTTTACTTATTATATTACACACATTTAATTTAGATTATGAATTAGAAAAAGAAAGGCCTGTATAGTAAACTATATAATTAATTAATTCTTCATTGAGTGATTTCTGTCGCACATGGCTTGATCTTAGAATCGTTCGAATGAGTGAACGCGAAATGACCGACTTTCGAACAAAATCCTATAGTATTGGTTCAAAGGTCGAAAAATACTCGCGCAAATGATTAAATCGCATTTTCGTATTAAGTATATAAATTATTTGTCGATCCAATGTCGAATCCGGAACATTACAGCAAATTTTATCAAAAAACCAAATGTTTGTTTTTCTTTTATGCATTCCTAAATCATTTATTAGATTGAATTGAAACTTCGTTAGTACGAGGCCGAAGGTTGAGCCTGTTCCTAGCCTGAAAGCCGACGAGAGTCACAGGCTCCACCTAATATTTCACAAAAATGCTTTTAGATGTTTCGCCTATTTACCATATTATGTTATTCATAGATTCTTTGTAAATACTTTAGAAATCATTTAGTTATTTTATAAACGTGCTGTACTATAAATGTATCCGATTTCTGTATAAAAAATGTTGCATATTGTTTTTAATAAACACTTTCAATACAATGTATAGTTTCTTGATTTTTCTTACCCGAGTATTTTTAACACTAACCATATTATCCAATTTAAAACAGAAAAAACAACATACAAACCAATACCATACAATAGGCATGACGACAGTATCAAAAAATTGCCGATTCAATGCTTTCAGGGGACTAGCCAGATTAAAAAAATTTAAAACACATGTTTAGTTTTATTTTTATAAAACAGATGACTATGATTTTCAATAAATTAAAACATTAAAATACAGCAATCGGCCATCTTGTCAGAAACAACAATCACGGCGTATGACGTCACGCCTCAGTGAACTCAGGCCATCCGCCGCTCATCACGCATAGACACAATGACATGTTTACTAGCCGTGACGTCAAATCGACGCCATGACACAAGCAAGCTGTTTTCGGGCACTGTTGAAAAAATATGTGAGAAATGGCTTCAAACTTCGTTAAACTTAAGTTTATTACCGAAATAAAGGCTTTTTTGTAAATAGTAAATGTGTACTCACATTATGGAAGAGGATTTTAAAATCTTTCGTCACGCCTTTTTTGGAAGTCTGTTAAAATAATATAATTTAAATAGGATAGGAACTTATACATACCTACACTATTTTTAGGGAAGGGGCAAATAAAATTCAAGTTTGGTTCCAAACAATAGTTACAATTATATTACAATACTATACTATTCAACAAAACAATGTTTGCATAAAACATTTAAAGGAATGTTTGTGCAGTTAGCTACTCACATATCACACGAAAATCAGCTCTTTATTGCACCAACTATTAGCACGCTAAATGGTAAAGTGATGGGACTAGTGGTATAGACCGGAAAATGCTACTCCGGTATATGCTTTGCTGTTTGAAAGTTGTGTGTGCGGCGCCGGACCGAATCGTGTAGTCAGACCCTAAAAGTTTCTTAGTATTTGGGATTGCCTCGCCCATCTGATGCTTATAGGCTATGTGAATGGAAACATGTCATTACAAAGTGGTCATGATTGACAAAAATACAATATCTTCAATAAAAATTTAAAACAATAATAATTATGAAAGTGTCAAAAATAATTACAATTATTACGAATATAAAATTTCATTCTCACAGCCTTACAAGACTCCATCGAAAGAATTAGAGTTAAATCTATTGTCCCTCAGATATAGCACAGTGGTCATATTTTTGACCCTTGAAACAATTTAAGAAAGTGCAAATGTCGAAAAACTCTTAATACATTAATTAATACTACTTGAATAAAACACCAGTGAACAAATTACAGCTCTTTTTGTTACAACAAAGTTTCGTGAGAGTGATTTGGTTTACACCATTCTATACATAATGTGAATAACTCCTACCATTTGATAAAATGGTATTTGATCAACGGACGCGATTATAAGCTAATTATCGTATCTCTTTAAATAAATAAATACAGTGTCCACAATGCCTTGCCTAAGTAGTTTTACGGTACCAATAGTTGCCACAATGCCTTACCTTAGTAGGGCCTAGTACCTTTTTTACTACAACCCAGTGGCTAAAATGCTCTCAGTAAGATTTTGCAGTCAGTACCAACAGTGGTTATAATGCCTTACCTACGTAGGGTCTAACCGTACCAATGGTGTGACCATATCGAAAAAAAAAGACTGATTGACATTCAAGATAATCTGGTTCTATTACTAAATGCAGCTCACACGTGAATTTTAGACAATTTTGAAACCAAACAAAAACCTCTTTGGTTATACAGAGTAATAAGAAGTTAGCTTAGCCAAAAAGAGCTTATAAAGTACTAATTATCATGAACCACTTTTACTATGGGACCAACCCTGAAATCCAGAAATCATAATCAGCTGTTCTATACATTATCGAATATCAGCAATATTTTTCTATGGAATAGCTGATTTTTATTTCGCGATCTCAAGGTTGGTCCCATAGTTAAAGTTGTTCATAACGATGAGTACTATGAGTCCTTTTCGGTTTAGCATACACTTTCCTTACTACCATGTACACTATGTTACTGTAGGTTTTTGTAAATATTAGGTACAACATAAACTCGATACGATAACCCGGTCATATAAGTCACTAATTCCGGTTCAATTCATTCAAAATGCGCAGAATGTATAAGAACAGGTTCAGGATATCCATGTAGAGGTTGATGGTGGCCAGAATGTACTCTTCAGGGGAGAGGACGGTCATCATCTGCTGCGTGTCGAAGATGAGGAAGAAGCTGAACAGGATGGCTCCGGTGAAGGACAGTGCGATTTCGAAGGCAGAGCTCTGGATAAAGATCTGTAGGAAGCCACCGATTATGAGCACGCAGAGGCCGGCGACGATGCTGAAACATTGTTTTAGCACAAGTATTAGCACAACGGGCAGGTTTCAAACCTGACATCTGTGATCTAGTTTGAAGTTGACAAACAGTTAGCTATGCAGCAGTTATGTACGGTATAAAACTGGGTCTTATTTATTGCGTAAGTCTGGTGACAATGGTGACCGTGAGTCATTCCATTCGCGGCTACATAGAACACATACCTACTCTTAACACAGTATTGTATTTCTATGGATACAGGGCTTTACTCATAAAGTTTTCGTAAAGTTAAGTGACATTACTTAGTACTGCTGACTTCTTTTTTGTATTTAGCAAAAGTTTAATGACATTCATCAATGTAAGCAACGTTTACTAACGTCCGACGCAAAAACGATGGGTTGTTTTAAGTTTGTCATGTCTGTGTGTATCTGTGGCATCGTAGCTCCCGAACGGATGAACCGATTTTGATTTTGTTTGAAAGGTGTTTTAGGCTGAGTTGCACCTACTAACTTTAACGATAACTAAAGCGTAACTAGCCGTAAAATCTCTGGATAAGTGAAAAATGAGTTGCATCATTTTAGCAATGGTTAAAATGACGTCACAAATAATTAGTTGGGAGTGGTCTTAGCTATGGTTGATGAAAATTGGTTCAGCCATTTCAACGTTGGGGTTTTTAAAAATTATAAAGGTTATAAATAAAAGCGTTTATTCTGGAATATGTTTGCCGTTATACTCACCCATAAGCAACGAAAGAGAAGTCGCGTTTGGTGTTGAAAGTGAAGAGGGTAAGCCCGAGCACGACGGCGAACGTGAGGGCGAGCGCTTGCAGCACAATCACAGTATTGTAGTAGGAGACTACTACGCCGATAGTGTAAGCTTGCACTGCAGTCTGAAATCACATGAAAATTAAATGAGATTTTTTTTAAATTGATGCAGTCTTCGATGGAGTATGTTTGCCTAGCAGAAACCAAATCACTTTCGACTTAAATAAGACACTAATATGCTTACTTCTGATGGTATTTTCAGCTATGTAGGGTCGATATTTGCTTGTGGGAATTATTTTAATGGAGTTGAAAGGCTGGTAGGAATAATTGTCGTGCAATTAAGTCCAAATAGATAGCCACAGCCATCCATTGTAAGTGATTATTTCCAATGGAACCTATAATTGTATTACCTAATTCTGCAGTAAATCATGTATTTAATGTAATGAAACTTACAAAAGCGGCCAGCAGGTAGAGGTTGGCCGGCGAGTCCTTCCGCTTGGCGATCAGCGCGAGCAGCGTAACCATGCTTAGGATGAATGCTATGAACACCAGCCAATCACTGAAAATAACCAAGAGTTTAACATAAAATATAAGTAGAATACAGAAGAAGAATACAGAAGTAAAATGGGTTTTCAATTATCCCACTTCTGAAAATAGTTATGGGAGGAAATCTAGACAAGCAATATACAATATACAAGCATTCTATCCCGGTTGTTGTCCTTGTCTTTTTGTGTGTGTTCCATGGCATCTCTGACACATGGAATCCTAGTGGAGAGCTATGGGTGTGAAATGTCAATTTTTTTTGTGTAAAATTGTTAGATAGATAGATAGATAGATAGATAAACTCTTTATTGTTCACACCATAAATTACAAACAAAAGGATTAAAGCACCTAAAACTAGTGCAACAACTGGCGGCCTTATCGCTAAGAGCGATCTCTTCCAGGCAACCTTAGGATGGAGAGGATAGATAAAAAATATAAAAACGGGGTGTGCAATATTGAAGAATACTCATATAAACCTACATAAAAAAAAATAATAATAAATACTTAGAAATACATTCAAATAAGTACATACTAAAAACTACCTACATTTCCGAAAATACATATATATATACTAAAACGTATATAAAAAATATGTATATATGGGTGATTATCTGAAATTTGGTTAACTTGGTGATAGCATCAATTTTCACATATTTATATTATTTTTATTAAATATTTGAAACTACTAAGCGGTGGTTCAAAGTACATTTAATTCGGTCACTCATTTTGACATTAATCATAATATTCCATATTTCCAAAAATTGCCACTTCCTACTCAAAATGTCAGGCCCTAGCCATGTAACATCTCCCGAATTTAGTATTCATTTCACTGTAATTATATTTCTATGAGAATAATTTGATTAAACTCTATTTAGATTAGTTTACTATTACATTACTAACATTGTTATTACGATTTAATTTATAATAACAATATGTTTCATCATATTATTTCAAGTCAAAAAATGTAAGCGATAAAAAACATCAGTCCCTAGTCATTTACGAAATTCAAAAAATCGCGGCATTGAAGCATACGGCTTTTTCCTCATTCAATACTATAGCATTGGTGTGAAGCTAGTTGCAAACACGACCCAAGCCGCGGTAGCCATCAGTGTGACCATTTGTGGCAGATTTCTGCCATTTTGGCAGATTTGGATCCAAAATTTTAGCTGTGGCATATTATGCTGACGATTTACAAATGTGGCAGATTTTGGCAGATTTCAAAGGTTAAAATGAAAATCATGCTAATTTTAAATTACATTACATCATATATAAGTAATAAAAATTTAAATAAGGTTAATTTATGTAAATATTTAGTAGAAAATTATTTCACAATCTGGCAACCTACGCCTTTGTTTGATACCCAGCCCAGATTACACGGGGATTTCCCGCTTGATCTGTTCATACATAGGTATTGTCATTTGATTGTGGGCTGTAAGTCATAAGTCTTAAGGTTCATATTCTTATAACGTTTCTTGATTGTGTTTTCAATCAAATCTTTGTTTTTACTTCATTTCATTTCATTCTCTTACGTCGCTTAGCGTGTATGTGAAGTGCAGTTCTAAACTTGAAAAGCAAATACATAATGAAAAGAAAATACGAGCGGTCCTATCGACCGGAATGGGAGCAAGATCAATTTTGAGCGTGGACAAGTTTTGGGGAGCGGTGGGAAAAATCGGGACAGCAAAATATCCAAATATTGCAAACTTTGCAAAAGCTCTATTATGTTTGCCGATGTCAAATGCATCGTGCGAAAGGATATTTTCTCAAGTTAATTTAAATAAAACAAAATTATGGAACAGGTTTTTGAATAAACATGTCTCAGCAATCATTACTACAAAAGAGGGAATAAAGGAACACGGAGACTGCGTCTCCTTTATACCAAGCAAGGAAATGTTAAAAAATATGTCGACAAAATCTATGTACAAAGAAAAGGAAGGCGAAAATTTTGAAGCCAATGTTGATTAGGTCCCTTCGGCCGCGTACGAAACCGGAGGCTCGTAACCAGTTACGGCAAAAGAGAAAATCTTCGTTGTACGATACTGGTTACTGTGAAATACGTTTTTTGCTTTACACGATACTGTGGTTTCCACAAAGGAAACTTGTACTGAATTACGAGATGGAAGGTGTATTTTTTTTGTACGTTTAACGTAGTTATAAAGTTGATTAAAAAAATATATGAAAATACGTTTTTTTCTCATTTTCATGTTGGCATATTTTTGGCATTTTTTAACGTCGAGTGTGGCAGAATTTGGCAGATTTTTGGGTCCGTGGCAGATTCGCCATTTTTAAGATGGTCACACTGGTAGCCATTTTGTTATTAGTGCGCTCGCCGACTTTGCTGCGGAAACACGTGCTGTGCCAGTCAAACTCTCAGGCCCTAGGTAAGTCGTTTTAAAGATAATTAATTACTAATTGATCTCATTCCTTATTGTAAACATGAGTTTGGTCTGCCTTGTCATTTTGACCGCCTATTGGTTTTGATGTTGATTTTAAAGAATAGGTTTTATTTGATTTTGTTTCGTTTCGTCAGTCCCTAGACCGTCAGTCCCTAGTCGTAATAGTGACTAGGGCCTGACGCCACATCTAGGGACAGGGCCTTTATTCGCTATGAGCACACGAGCACGTAACGCGCCGCGTTACGTCAAATCCATGGAATCGACACGGAATGGTATTCCGTATGCCAATGTCAAAATTTAAAACGCGATGCCACGCTAAGACTCTGAGCCGCGTTCACGTTACGTGCGTGTGATGACGTCACGCGTTTTGGCGTGGAATATGATGGTAGATAGCGAATAAGGGCCCTGATGGTCATACTGTGTGATGCATGGTTTTAAACATAACACCAATGATTTTGTTGTAGAATATGGCGCCTAGAAAGAAAAAAACATTGTCTAAAGAGGAAATTGCAAATAAAAAGTCTGAACAGGCAAAGAGGCGATTGGAAAGAATTAAAAATGACCCTGTTTTGCTGGCAGAGTACAAAGAAAAGGAACGGCTAAAATATCTAGAGAAAAAGGAAAAAGGACAACGGAAATGTGTAAAAGACATGACTCCGCGTGAGCACAGAAAGACAAGAAAGAAATGGGTTGCGTATTCATCTGATTATAGAAAAAAACAAAAGATTCGTGAAAATACTGATAAATATGTGGACCAAAATACGCCGCCATCATCGGATGAGGAAATTATTCCTGAGATTCCTTTATTAAATAATAAAAGAGGAGCTGAAGCGAGAAGGAGGAGTTTAATTATGGAGAAAAAATCCTTGGGGGAATGTCGAGCGTGTCTACAAAAGATAGACAAACAAACTGCCTACAATTTGTTTGAGGCTTGGTTCACGCCATGGGCCGTACGGGGTGCCTTAATAGCATATGACTTATCCAAATTTGCTGATGTTGAGGTTTGAAAATATAACCAGATTTTAACATTTAATTTAAACCAATAATACTTATTTTGGAACACAAAGTTGCCTATCCAGGGTATTATTTTTATAATGCGGCAATTATTATTTTTTGTGTACTTGATCACATTTTTTCCTTGCTAGTGTCCAATCCAATTCACCTTCACTAGCTCTTTTTTATTTATTTCCAGATATCAGAATTAGACAATTACTCCAAAGTGATGTGTCAAAAATGCTACCATCGGTTAGCCGATGCATGTTCATTCATGATAACAGTACAGGAGAGTGACCGTGTCCTCAGACAACGAGTAGATGACAACAATCTGATAAGTACCACTAGTGTAGTGGGAGTATCATGGCCTCAACCAATCCAGCTGAACAAAGGTGGGAATAGCGATGTAGAAGTCGAGGTTAAACAGGAGGTGGTGTCGGGAGATGAAGACGGGGTAAATGCAGACCAGGATTGGGAACATACAATGGATATTAAGATCGAGCCGGAAGAGATTACTGCTCCGGTTCAATGCAACACACAGGTGAACGGTGAGTGTTGTTACGTGTTGCACAGATTTAATATTTAGTTGACCTGGCTGCTAGCTGATGTATACATCCTTGAGTTCCAAACAAGATCTAATTTGGTTTTCAGGTGCATTATCAAGAAATGAATCTATGGAATTGAATGGTTCGAGTAGTAATTTTGAACAAAATGAGGTATGTAATCAAAATATTTTTAAAACACAAAATTCGCTAATTATCTCGAGATAACCCTGCATTTCTCTGCTTGCCTGTCTGTACGCGCTACCACTCGCTGTAATGCTAGTGGCTGTACGAGGCTCTTGTTACATATATAACAAGGGGTTAGGGTGATGAAGCGAACCCCGTGCAGGGCACGCCACAATAGTGGCGGTAAGTCCCCTCTTTGAGGAGTGGCTTGAGAGGCGCCACGGCGCCCTTACCTTCCGTCTGACGCAGGTTCTCACCGGACATGGTTGTTTCGGGAGGTACCTGCACCGAATCAGGCGGGAGGAAACGCCCGGATGCAACCACTGTGAGGATCGGCCGGAGGACACGGTGGAGCACACCGTGGAGGTCTGCCCCGCTTGGGTGGAGCCCCGCCGTGTTCTCGTAGCGGCGATCGGCGGCGGCGATCTCTCGCGTCCGGCCCTGGTGCAAGCCATGGTCCGGGGCGAGGAGGAATGGGACGCCGTCGCCTCCTTCTGCGAAGCAGTGATGCTAGCGAAGGAGGTGGCGGAACGTGAGAGGGAGAGAACCTCTCGTCCCAGCCGCCGCCGTGGGAGGCGCTCCGGGCGTCGGGGGTCACGTGACGACCTCCGGCCACCGTAGACGCGGGCCTGTGGACGGTGAGCTATTGGGCTAGCTCGCTGTCCGTCCGTCTTATGACGACACAGGCCGTGTCGACGGCGCGTTCGTGTTCCACGCGCGCCTCAAAGAGATGTCAGCAACATGGAAGGGGCCCGAAAGGGCCCATGCCCGTCGGGGCTGCGGGTAGAAGTTACCGCGGCCTCGGCGTCACAAGGGCGTAGAAGGAACATGGGTGGTTTTTGGTCAGTAGAAGTCTGACACTCCCTTCCGCTCTGCCCAAAGAGTGGGAGGGGTCATTTGATGATTTCCCACCCCCCAAAAAAAAAAAAAAAAAGAAGAGCTCAAAAGAGCAAAACGTAACAACGGATTAAGTGGAAAAATGTATAAAACACAAACCACAATTATGAATAGTGGTTTGGGCTAATCTAAATTTGTCAAACACAATTGAAAAATATTTCATTCTAAAAACTTCAGAAAGAAAGAGTACCAACCCAATTTTAAATTTTTCAGGCACATGTGATATCGCAACATTCCTATGAAAAAGTGAAACGAAAAGCTGAGAGCTTCCTCATGCCTGTAAAGAAAAAAAAACCAGCTAAAGAATATAATTGCAACTCGTGTAACCAGAGTAAGCATTATATTTGTACATTTGTTTATTATAATACAACTGGTAATGAAAATAATCTAAAGTTTAGAATATTATTTAGATTCTAAATAATTATCTAACCAGTCTCTTAAGATTGCTAATATGTCACCATACATTGTCAACTAAATATTGTATTTTACCATTCACATAAAAGTCTCTCATCTGTAGTGGTCATTAAGCTCTCATTTCCTTGATTCCTGAGAAATACCAAAATACATTCTAATCTTTTCTAAATCTGTAATGTTCGACTAAATTGTTGCTTGACAGGTGGTTTGGTTATTTATTCCCACAAATAATTGGCTGTGAGCCTGTGACATACAGACTGACAGACACCAGTCTCGCCTTAAGGATTCTTCTCCGAAGGAGATTCGAAATCCAAAAATTGTAGAATTATGTGTATGAAGTTTGATACGATGAAGTATGAATCTGTGCAGGTTTCGCGACGAGCACGGAGATGATGCTGCACCGCGCGAGCCACAGCGAGCACGTGTGCTACGTGTGTGACCGCAAGTTCCGCTCCTTCCAGCACCTCACGCGCCACGGCCCGCGCTGCCGGAAGACGAGGAGCGATTACATACGGTGAGATTTTGTTTATGGATTTGCCATGTTTTTCTAGCCATTTGAGACAAATGTACTCTGTGAAAATTTGAAATAAACTAGCAATAAAAAAAACTTTTGTAAGCCAGTGAGAAATTTAGATAGAAACTAAATATAAATAAATATACTTTCAACATCAGTGAGCAGCGACGCCTAAGCCACAGTGCGCTAATGGTCTCTTCACTGCCAAGCTGTTCTCGCTTTGCTATCCTCGACGATTATTTCATAAAGTACACGCTAATTGTGATTTGCTCTTAGCACCGCTCTGCGCCTGCTAAGCTTCAAAACAGGATAGTAGTAGTTGTAGTATAGTACAAACACTGACGGCTTAACTCCTCTAGGCACATCAATGTAATGTAATTTGTTTCTCATTTATTTCAGACCTGTACCAAAACCAAAGCTATTATCACAACCTGTAAAAAGAACCACAAAAGCACAAAATCAAGTTGGGAAGACTGATGAAAGAGAAATCGAACCTAATAGTCCGCCGATAGAAGACATAGTAGCTGAAAAAGTACAGGAACTAGTTGCAGATTGGCCTTGTACTGACGAAGTGGAAAATGAATCATCACTAGATCAATCAGCAAGTGAAGTTAAAAGTAAAGCTCAAGATGAATCAGTTGATGAAAAGCAAAATCTCGAAACATCAAATCAGGAGCCAATGATTATTGACATCGAATCTTTGATTGATAAAATCCATGAATCAATTGAAGTCTCAAAATGTTTACCCCTAAAAGTAGAAATTGAACCAGTTCAAAAACAACCTGACAATGGACTAGAACCAGAAAATAGGCTTCCACAGCCTGAAACTGAAGAAATGGAAGCAGAAGAAATTCAGGATGATTCCCAAAATAAACCTTTATGTGATAATATTGAAGTCGAGCCTATGGAAGTTCTGGAAGATTCCAAAAATAAACCTTTAAGTGATAAAATTGAAGTCGAACCTATAGAAGAAATTCTGGGAGATTCCTTAAACAAACCTTTAAGTGATAAAATTAAAGTCGAACCTATAGAAGAAGTTCTGAAAGATTCCCAAAATAAACCTTTAAGTGATAATATTGAAGTCGAGCCTATGGAAGTTCTGGAAGATTCCAAAAATAAACCTTTAAGTGATAAAATTGAAGTCGAACCTATAGAAGAAATTCTGGGAGATTCCTTAAACAAACCTTTAAGTGATAAAATTAAAGTCGAACCTATAGAAGAAGTTCTGAAAGATTCCCAAAATAAACCTTTAAGTGATAAAATTGAAGTCGAACCTATAGAAGGAGTTCTGGAAGATTCCAAAAATAAACCTTTACGTAATAAAATTGAAGTCGAACCTATAGAAGAAGTTCTGGAAGATTCGCAAAATAAACATTTAAGTGGTAAAATTGAAGTTCAACCTATAGAAGAAGAAGAAACACAAGAATCTCAACCTGAGCTTTTGAGACTGGACTTATCAGAAACACCTGACAGTAGTTCCGAAATGATACCCTCTAATCCTACTCCAGAATCCACATCTTCTGACTCTTTACAACACATAAATTACGATAAATTATTATTTTCCAAAACTCTTGAAACCGGAGATGAAAATAGTTTACACGAATCTGTTTCTAGCTTACCAAGTCAAGACGATCCTAAAGACCTATTAACAAATTTATTATCATGTGATATTGTAGAAGAACCTACAATAGAATTTGACAAACTGACTGAAGAAATTGAAACAAGTATCGAACAAATAACTGGATTAGGAAAACCTTCGAAAAACGAAGAGAATGTGCCAGAAGAAAATAATACGACTATAGATGAACTAAGTGAAATGAAAGTTCATTTGGAAATAAATCCGTTGGATAAAGATACTGTGCTTTTTGAAACTGAAATGGAAGACATTGAGTGTGGAAATAGTGACAGATCTGAACCAAAGTTGGTGAGTGCAGTTAGTGATCAAAGTGATAGTCAACATACTAAGTGATAGGTAATTGAAACTAGTGGTTATTTAAAAAAATGTTTGAATGAAATAGATTGACACACTTGGCTTACTATATTTTAATTGTAAATTCTTTTAATGATTATGACACAATAATATTGTAAATACGAAAATTAAGGAGTATGTTTGCTACTTGTTCACGCTGAAACGCCTCGACGGATTAGGATGAAACATGGAATTAGATTTTACTCTGGATTAACACTTGAGCTTTTCGGAGAAATTAGGTTCTTAAAAGCAGGGCGCAGGTTTTACTTATTATATTACACACATTTAATTTAGATTATGAATTAGAAAAAGAAAGGCCTGTATAGTAAACTATATAATTAATTAATTCTTCATTGAGTGATTTCTGTCGCACATGGCTTGATCTTAGAATCGTTCGAATGAGTGAACGCGAAATGACCGACTTTCGAACAAAATCCTATAGTATTCGTTCAAAGGTCGAAAAATACTCGCGCAAATGATTATATCGCATTTTCGTATTAAGTATATAAATTATTTGTCGATCCAATGTCGAATCCGGAACATTACAGCAAATTTTATCAAAAAACCAAATGTTTGTTTTTCTTTTATGCATTCCTAAATCATTTATTAGATTGAATTGAAACTTCGTTAGTAAGTACGAGGCCGAAGGTTGAGCCTGTTCCTAGCCTGAAAGCCGACGACAGTCACAGGCTCCACCTAATATTTCACAAAAATGCTTTTAGATGTTTCGCCTATTTACCATATTATGTTATTCATAGATTCTTTGTAAATACTTTAGAAATCATTTAGTTATTTTATAAACGTGCTGTACTATAAATGTATCCGATTTCTGTATAAAAAATGTTGCATATTGTTTTTAATAAACACTTTCAATACAATGTATAGTTTCTTGATTTTTCTTACCCGAGTATTTTTAACACTAACCATATTATCCAATTTAAAACAGAAAAAACAACATACAAACCAATACCATACAATAGGCATGACGACAGTATCAAAAAATTGCCGATTCAATGCTTTCAGGGGACTAGCCAGATTAAAAAAATTTAAAACACATGTTTAGTTTTATTTTTATAAAACAGATGACTATGATTTTCAATAAATTAAAACATTAAAATACAGCAATCGGCCATCTTGTCAGAAACAACAATCACGGCGTATGACGTCACGCCTCAGTGAACTCAGGCCATCCGCCGCTCATCACGCATAGACACAATGACATGTTTACTAGCCGTGACGTCAAATCGACGCCATGACACAAGCAAGCTGTTTTCGGGCACTGTTGAAAAAATATGTGAGAAATGGCTTCAAACTTCGTTAAACTTAAGTTTATTACCGAAATAAAGGCTTTTTTGTAAATAGTAAATGTGTACTCACATTATGGAAGAGGATTTTAAAATCTTTCGTCACGCCTTTTTTGGAAGTCTGTTAAAATAATATAATTTAAATAGGATAGGAACTTATACATACCTACACTATTTTTAGGGAAGGGGCAAATAAAATTCAAGTTTGGTTCCAAACAATAGTTACAATTATATTACAATACTATACTATTCAACAAAACAATGTTTGCATAAAACATTTAAAGGAATGTTTGTGCAGTTAGCTACTCACATATCACACGAAAATCAGCTCTTTATTGCACCAACTATTAGCACGCTAAATGGTAAAGTGATGGGACTAGTGGTATAGACCGGAAAATGCTACTCCGGTATATGCTTTGCTGTTTGAAAGTTGTGTGTGCGGCGCCGGACCGAATCGTGTAGTCAGACCCTAAAAGTTTCTTAGTATTTGGGATTGCCTCGCCCATCTGATGCTTATAGGCTATGTGAATGGAAACATGTCATTACAAAGTGGTCATGATTGACAAAAATACAATATCTTCAATAAAAATTTAAAACAATAATAATTATGAAAGTGTCAAAAATAATTACTTATATTAATACGAATATAAAATTTCATTCTCACAGCCTTACAAGACTCCATCGAAAGAATTAGAGTTAAATCTATTGTCCCTCAGATATAGCACAGTGGTCATATTTTTGACCCTTGAAACAATCTAAGAAAGTGCAAATGTCGAAAAACTCTTAATACATTAATTAATACTTGAATAAAACACCAGTGAACAAATTACAGCTCTTTTTGTTACAACAAAGTTTCGTGAGAGTGATTTGGTTTACACCATTCTATACATAATGTGAATAACTCCTACCATTTGATAAAATGGTATTTGATCAACGGACGCGATTATAAGATAATTATCGTATCTCTTTAAATAAATAAATACAGTGTCCACAATGCCTTGCCTAAGTAGTTTTACGGTACCAATAGTTGCCACAATGCCTTACCTTAGTAGGGCCTAGTAACTTTTTTACTACAACCCAGTGGCTAAAATGCTCTCAGTAAGATTTTGCAGTACCAACAGTGGTTATAATGCCTTACCTACGTAGGGTCTAACCGTACCAATGGTGTGACCATATCGAAAAAAAAGACTGATTGACATTCAAGATAATCTGGTTCTATTACTAAATGCAGCTCACACGTGAATTTTAGACAATTTTGAAACCAAACAAAAACCTCTTTGGTTATACAGAGTAATAAGAAGTTAGCTTAGCCAAAAAGAGCTTATAGTACTAATTATCATGAACCACTTTTACTATGGGACCAACCCTGAAATCCAGAAATCATAATCAGCTGTTCTATACATTATCGAATATCAGCAATATTTTTCTATGGAATAGCTGATTTTTATTTCGCGATTTCAAGGTTGGTCCCATAGTTAAAGTTGTTCATAACGATGAGTACTATGAGTCCTTTTCGGTTTAGCATACACTTTCCTTACTACCATGTATACTATGTTACTGTAGGTTTTTGTAAATATTAGGTACAACATAAACTCGATACGATAACCCGGTCATATAAGTCACTAATTCCGGTTCAATTCATTCAAAATGCGCAGAATGTATAAGAACAGGTTCAGGATATCCATGTAGAGGTTGATGGTGGCCAGAATGTACTCTTCAGGGGAGAGGACGGTCATCATCTGCTGCGTGTCGAAGATGAGGAAGAAGCTGAACAGGATGGCTCCGGTGAAGGACAGTGCGATTTCGAAGGCAGAGCTCTGGATAAAGATCTGTAGGAAGCCACCGATTATGAGCACGCAGAGGCCGGCGACGATGCTGAAACATTGTTTTAGCACAAGTATTAGCACAACGGGCAGGTTTCAAACCTGACATCTGTGATCTAGTTTGAAGTTGACAAACAGCTATGCAGCAGTTATGTACGGTATAAAACTGGGTCTTATTTATTGCGTAAGTCTGGTGACAATGGTGACCGTGAGTCATTCCATTCGCGGCTACATAGAACACATACCTACTCTTAACACAGTATTGTATTTCTATGGATACAGGGCTTTACTCATAAAGTTTTCGTAAAGTTAAGTGACATTACTTAGTACTGCTGACTTCTTTTTTGTATTTAGCAAAAGTTTAATGACATTCATCAATGTAAGCAACGTTTACTAACGTCCGACGCAAAAACGATGGGTTGTTTTAAGTTTGTCATGTCTGTGTGTATCTGTGGCATCGTAGCTCCCGAACGGATGAACCGATTTTGATTTTGTTTGAAAGGTGTTTTAGGCTGAGTTGCACCTACTAACTTTAACGATAACTAAAGCGTAACTAGCCGTAAAATCTCTGGATAAGTGAAAAATGAGTTGCATCATTTTAGCAATGGTTAAAATGACGTCACAAATAATTAGTTGGGAGTGGTCTTAGCTATGGTTGATGAAAATTGGTTCAGCCATTTCAACGTTGGGGTTTTTAAAAATTATAAAGGTTATAAATAAAAGCGTTTATTCTGGAATATGTTTGCCGTTATACTCACCCATAAGCAACGAAAGAGAAGTCGCGTTTGGTGTTGAAAGTGAAGAGGGTAAGCCCGAGCACGACGGCGAACGTGAGGGCGAGCGCTTGCAGCACAATCACAGTATTGTAGTAGGAGACTACTACGCCGATAGTGTAAGCTTGCACTGCAGTCTGAAATCACATGAAAATTAAATGAGATTTTTTTTAAATTGATGCAGTCTTCGATGGAGTATGTTTGCCTAGCAGAAACCAAATCACTTTCGACTTAAATAAGACACTAATATGCTTACTTCTGATGGTATTTTCAGCTATGTAGGGTCGATATTTGCTTGTGGGAATTATTTTAATGGAGTTGAAAGGCTGGTAGGAATAATTGTCGTGCAATTAAGTCCAAATAGATAGCCACAGCCATCCATTGTAAGTGATTATTTCCAATGGAACCTATAATTGTATTACCTAATTCTGCAGTAAATCATGTATTTAATGTAATGAAACTTACAAAAGCGGCCAGCAGGTAGAGGTTGGCCGGCGAGTCCTTCCGCTTGGCGATCAGCGCGAGCAGCGTAACCATGCTTAGGATGAATGCTATGAACACCAGCCAATCACTGAAAATAACCAAGAGTTTAACATAAAATAACAGAAGTAAAATGGGTTTTCAATTATCCCACTTCTGAAAATAGTTATGGGAGGAAATCTAGACAAGCAATATACAATATACAAGCATTCTATCCCGGTTGTTGTCCTTGTCTTTTTGTGTGTGTTCCATGGCATCTCTGACACATGGAATCCTAGTGGAGAGCTATGGGTGTGAAATGTCAATTTTTTTTGTGTAAAATTGTAGTTTGTAGTTTACAGAAAAAAGCAAGCTCCTTAAAGATTCTGTACTTAAGACAATCAAAGTACTATGTATCAGTCAACACATACAGTTACTGTGGGGTCACACTCACTTCTTATGGATGAACTGCTGCACAGGTTCAACTACCGTCAGGACAGTAGCGATGGCTACAGTAGTCAGCAACTGCACTGTCAGGAGACCATACACTTTGCGGATAAAGCCGAGACGGATCTCCTTGTCCGCATTCATCACGTTATTGCGGTATGCAAAGTCATCCTGGAAAATATAAGATCATAGACAAAGATCAGCGATTTGAGCATCAACTAATCCCATTAATCTACTAACACTATTACTATTGACAACCTGTTTGGCTCAGCAGTAATATATCCGCCTTTTAAGCCAGACATCCCAGGTTCTATTCCCGGCCGGGCAGATGTTTGAATGATGAATTTAAATATATGTTCTGGGTCTGGGTGTTAGTTGTCCTTGTCTTTGTGTATGCTCCATGGCATTCTCAACACAGGGTATCCTAGTGGGGAGCTATTTTTTTTTACTAGTGTACTAGTAATACTAATAACCAGGACTGGCATAGCTACTGTGGATTGGATAATACTAATATGTAGTTGTTAGTTCTGATTTGAACAACTATTAAACCACTGAGGCTTTAAAGCTGCTATAAATCTCCTGCATCAGGGCTGGCCACTTATTCTTTATAAACTTTGTTACTTTTAGACCATAAAATGTTAGTTAAAGTTGTGCATAATGACGAGTACTAAGAGCCCATTTCGGCTTAGCTTACCCTTGTGTAACTCTCTATAATTACATACGTTCAAACCAGGTCAGAGTACTCAATACGAGAGCAGCTAATAGCAAAGTATTAGAATGTGAGCCCTATGTCATTTACAACAAAATACAAATTGATGGAGACCAGGAAGCTAATATGTGGCATACATTGTGCACTCCTTAATCATTGTTTGACATACTGTTCTACATAACTCCCATAACATTTGGTGTTGGTGTTGTAGCTGAACTAATGAATTTAAATATTATATTCTATGATAATTTCATAACATTGAATTAATTAAATACATTACAATTACATTACATTAAAATACCAATAAATTTTCAATTACATTAAAATACCAATAAATATGTTGAAATAAATTAGTTGACTTCATTGCTAGATAAGAAAGAAAGGCATGATGAGAATTGAAGGTTGCGAAAGAAAAATAAAACAGGTAATATCAAGGAAAACACATGTATCAGAAGTAGGTGTAACATAAATTATATTGTATAGGTTTAATTTTAAAATTGATTTATAAACTAAGATAACAAAATTCACATGTATGAAATCATATATCTTATCTTTAAGGTAAACAGTGATGGTTTCAGTATTTGCTTTTTATCTTGACAGCATGAAAGCAAGACAATCAAGATATAAAAATATTTTTATGGGTAAAACATAATAATTAATCTGAATGTAGATAATTATTTTCTCGAAAGCAATTGATTCAGTGTAAAACACTTGGTTGGCTAAACATTACAGGAACCATTTTAGGAGTAGTTATTGACGTTTCTACAGCCTTCAGAGTTCAGGGTCGCGGGGTATTTACCTCCTCTGGCTTATTCTGAGTGCGTTGTTTTAAGCTAAAAACTAGCTCAAACTAGGTCCTACATCGATATTTGTATAGCCTCAATGTAAAATGTATACACTGAAGGCCGTAGCTGCGACGAATCGATCCACAATACAAGTATGTTTAGGAAAACCAATGACGAAAACAAAACCACTCACCTCGATGGATTCTTTTCCTCCAAGCTCACAATCATCCTGTGCGTACATTAAAGGAATTGAAGCCATATTGTTGCGATATTTTTACGTGTTCACAAGAGATAAAAGAGAACACCACAGGACGAAAAGAATTTATTTATGTTGAAATCTCGCTTAACTCGAAATAGGTAATTTTCCCTTTCCTTTCGTTCGTTTCGTAGACGTGTTTTTTTTTTCAATGACGTCAATGAATGTTACCAGTATATTAAACAAAATATCCATTTAATGTTCATGGCGAAGATAGCAGCATTTAGCAACTCTATCTTCATACTTTTCTAAGATTCAAGGTTATTTATTTACACGATTGAAAGCCGGTTGGTAACGTTTTCAAATATTAACATGGCAGTAATATGTATATTTCTGTGTTACGTCGCATCGTCCTCCTACTTTTCTTTTACCGAATAATGTAGCCCATTATCACTGCTGCTATAAAAATCATCAAAAAGTAATGATACGTATTTATATTATCTTCTCATCAATATTAGTACTTATTGGCTATGTATTCATACATTATCTTTTCCAATGTCTATTAGGACTCTTTCATAGCTGGCAGCCCCACGTTTTGACGTTGACTTAAGTTTTGACATACATTTTTTTTAACCTTAATCGATTTTGGCTTTGCACGTTCAGTGCATTTAACATTGAAAAGTTTTTATTTAATTTTTACGTTTTGTATAAATTAAGTCATAATCACAGCCTAAGTCAAGCAGATTAAGTCACGGCCTAGAATTGAGTACAATGTGTTAAATATTATATTCCTTCCTAATTTGATAGCAATAAATAGCAATACCAAAACAGCTGGTTCACATAATTCTGCGTATTCCTGATAGAGACCTTGAGAGCGCCAATCAGCGGTTCCACGAATAAGCTTCGCAATTCCAGCAGCTTTTATTATGAGGGTAGCCCCGGTCACAACCTTGGATAGTATTTTCTAGGAACATTGCTATGTCGCGTCAAGAGGAGGGGAAAATGGTACCAGTTTTACCTGGGGGTATTGTCTCAGGCATCTTGCTAGGGGGTACCGGTACATTTCTATGAAGATCTCGGTGCTTTTTATCAAAGAACAGAGGCGGGCTACCGGTATGAGTTTTCAGTATTAATAGAATACTACCAAAAAAATAATACAAGCCCTATGAAAGGTAGGTTCATGTGTCAGGTTTTTACATACCTGGCAGCTTCACCCTGCGGTTACACATATCATTTTTCAGATTTACCACATTTAGTCGGCATAAAAAACCTAGCTATTATTTATTCTATGGCCGTATTGCCCATCCTTTGGATGCCCTATTGTGTAAAGCTGCGTTCAGACCAGAGCAATTTAAAGCCATTATTGTGTTCCGTCTTGTTTGACTTATTGAAACGAAGCGAGACGCAGCGCATCCACTGGCCTAGATTGGCTTGGTTTGGTCTGTATCCTGCATTAGAGTAGCTTGTGTTGGTGTCATGTGATCTGAGTGCACAGAAGTGGCAACCATCAAAAATGAAATTGGTTGGGTCAGTCGTTTAGTCGTGCTTTTGTCACACGTTTTCTCTAGCTGACAGAGCAAGACGAAAGTCAGGGCGATCCAGTTAAGGCTTGCGCTAAGAGTTTGCGTTATGGGCCCTGTACTGTACTTAGGTAATTACCCACTGAATAATGAATAGTTAACTACAAGAACAAAAAACGTTTTTGTACAAAAAGAGGCTTAACCTAGTTAGATACCTACTTTGACCATCACACAAGGAGTTCAGTACGGTCAGCCTAACGGGTCACTATCACACGTCCGTTAAGTGCCTACAGTGGAGAACCCACTATCGATTCACGTCCGGACGTTATTTTTACCGTCTATAAAAGATCTGAGAAAAAAACATACAGAGAAACAGGTAAGAGAACAGTGTGTCATCTTTATCACTACATGAACAAAAGCAAAGATTATGTAGTGCCTACACATTACATATCTGAGTACAAGCAACGATTAGCATTCTTATTTTGATTTTATAAGGCAAGAAGAGCTATAAAAGCGACGGATAAGTAGTGAAAACAGGAAGGGTATATGTAGCGAGATAGGGATAATGAACAGTGCTCTAAGAGCAGTCTATTATAAAAATAAACGTGTAAATAATATACAAAATGTCAGCTCAATCGGTTGAAGATACGAGTATCTGCTTCAAAATTGATTCCACCCGAACAAACACAGTTACATAATTACATATTACATTAACGTAATACAAGTAAAGTATACTCGTAGGCAGTGCCGTAACTAGGGCGGTGCTAGCAGTGCCCAGGCACAGGGCGCAGACCCTGGAGGGGCGCAGAAATGACCAGACTAGTATCTAGTTTTATCTCATGCATGGTAGCTAGTTAGGTCAGGGGCGCAGTTTTGGAAGCTAGCACCGGGTGCATAAAAGGCTAGTTACAGCACTGCTCGTAGGTAGGGTAAGATAGTTATAGGCTTCCAGAGTGTGAGCGGCAGAACTTATGTAGGTACTTACAAGCATTCGAATTTCGAACCATTGCGCAATGCGCATGCAGAGAAGTCTTGCAAGTATTTCCCTCAAGAGAAGTTCTAAGGGAGTCTTAGACTATTTCTCTGGTTTTTTTACTCGGCGATAAAAGTTTATCGTCGCTCCCGCAGAGGTCGGTAATTACGCTTTATCTCGCTGCTGCCATCTTCGACGTTGGAAGTGCCTTCCAGTGCATTAGAGATGATGAGTGTTGCCAACAAGGACGAAAGTTGCAGTATTGGAAATAAGATGGACAAGCCTGTTTTCAAATTACTTTTAGTTTGGGATTTGACATAGGTGTAAAGTATGAGTGTATCAAGTTTAAAGACTTAGAAACCTGCAGTGTTTTTTCCTATCTTCATTTATCAACTAGGTATTTAGCAGGACAGGAACTTTTCTGATTATTTTTTTTGCGTTTTTTCCGTACCTAACTTTCTTAACTAGGTATGTATTTGAGATGGGGCCTATATTGTAAGTAGGTAAGAGTAAGATCCTGTAGGTCGAATGGCTAGTGTCAGCGTCATAGGCCGCCTGAAAGCCTCTGATATCGGTTGTTGTTATAGGACAAGCACTCAGAACTATTTATCTAGGATTATAGGTGCTAGACTGAGCCGTATTTATCAAATCGACTCCCAAATTAAAATAATCTCCGCAAGTAATAAAAACGTTACTTACCTCCTTAATCGAATTATCAAAATAATTAAATACCGACCATACATTTAGCTACACAAAGGGCATATTCGGGAGCGCTCCCCATTGTCGCCAGCGTCGCCGTCTCCGAGAAATTTAATTAGAATTCCGTGAAAATTTCCCTCATAAAGATGTTCCTGATAAAAGAGTAGGTGAGGGAGCGAGGTGGCGTGCTTATTCTCGACGAATTGTGTAATTGAGATTTTAAGACATGGATTGAATGAATCTCATTGTTTTTAGGCGAGAATCAGAATCAGAATATCTTTATTGCTAGAACTAGAGCTAGAGTTATTTGAACAATGTTGTGGGGCAATTCACGTTTGTAGTTATTATTATTCCGCTTAGATAGATTTTGTTAGTCAATGTACTAAAACGCCCTAAAAACAAAGTCCTTCATAGCGTAGTCAACAGATGGCATAAGCAACTGACAACAAGAAAGTTAGGAGTACTGCCTTTGCCGACCTCTCTACTTTTAGTAGTCTCTTGCACAAGAAATACCAGCTTCTCTAAATAATGAAAAACAAATTATAACACAAACGAAAGATGCGGTACAAAAATAAAGTTAGTAGCGCAATATTTGTGAATTGTTCAATTACTTAGCCGTTAGCCTGCAGCCCGTATTTCGCACATCACTGGACAAAAAGCTTATTTTTTTGCCACAATATTGGAATAAGTTCACTGAGCTGACGACCAGAAGCCAAAAAAATAAGCCCAAAAGTAGAAAACACGGAAAAATTCAGAGGAAAATAAAATGCGACTATGCGTTCCCCCTCGTAAAAGTAGGTACCTACTTAATAAACTTTCTTTGCGGTCTTCTCCCTATTACATCTTTGAAGTCATTGCATACCTCAACAGTTAGATATAATTGTGATAACAAGTTATACGAAATAATGCCTCTAGAATAGGTATCCCTCGGTAGGTTGCTAGGTAGCAAATCCGGCGATATTTGTAGGTAATTGAAAATGTTCCAATCCGTCCCACCGGGTCGCTGGAAGCCCAACAAAATGGTTCTAATGGTTCAAAGACGACGTTTTTATGGCGCATTTTACCTGCTCATTTGGAGGAACAATAACCATAGGTACGAGTACACCTACGGAATAAGAAATTATTTTTTTACAAATGGCTGATTGTTTTTTTATAATATAGATTGACGAGACGAAAAGATCGCTTGAAGGTAACATTTCCTCATAACGGAAAAAAATAAAATAAATAAAAAGATAGAAAAGAGCTGAAAATTTTAAAACGGCGATCAGATTTTGAATCATAGCTTAGAAAACTCGATCAAGTCACATTTCAAACAAAAATCGACACCAAAATCGGTCCTACCGTTTGGAAGTCACGATGCTCCAGACAGACACACGTATATTACTCAAACATACACTATCTTAATATATATAAATTACGTGTCACGTTGTTTGTCCGCTATAGACTCCTAAACTAGGTACTTATCCGATTTCAATCAAATTTGCACATCGGGTGCAGTTCGATCTAACTTAGGAGATAGGATAGCTCACATCTCAATTTATAGTAAAAAAACATGAAAAATTAGAAAATTTAAAAATACTTAAACCGTATAGCGCTTTGGACAATGTAAACTTTTTTAATGTAACTTTTGACATTTGACATTTAATATAGAATTGACGCAATGGCTTTTGACAGGACAACGTCTGTCGAGTCAGCTAGTGAACTCTATATACCCCTCTTTACGCAGGTGTCTTTGTTATTGCGTTAATTTTTTTATCAGTCAAAGCCATCAAAATTGTCTGTATTGCAGATCTCGTTTATCACGAGTATTGGTACCATTGTATTCATCGATGTTATGTATTTGGGGAGGGATCATCGCATCAACTGCAATGGGCGCAGTGCGGCTTGGCACATCATGCGGCATTACCTGCGTGCTCCAATAATTTCACGTCATTCACTATTCAGTCTGTATGAAATTCAGGCATACCTAGATACACGTACTTACCTATAAAATACTTTTGCAATTATGTATAATTCGACGTCGATGTTTTTAATGATCTACTGGGAAAAAATATTACTTAGAAAATAGGCTATACCTGAGTTCCGCTAGGTAATTAAAGATATGTGTACAACCTATACAAACCCAATGCTAAAAAGTTATAAAAATACTCGACTTTAAAAAGTTATACGTAACAATAACAAAGGAATTTGCTAACAAAACTAAAAAATGTTTTTTTTTTTAGATTAAAACCTAAATAAGTACTTTTTCATAAGCAGTGCCCCGTATAGTCTATAAAAAAATAGTCGTTGTCATCTTATCGTTAAAACTACAATAAAAAGACTTAAAAGAAAGTATCTCTCAAACCTTACCACAATCTTCAACGTTCAACGTTTGAACCTTCAACTTTGATGATGTTGCAATCATCATCAACATTTTTGTTTTATACTTAGTTAATAATATCGGCTCACAAGACTCATTTAAGAAACAACCCTCTCCAGCCAGGCCATAGAGCATTTGTTGTAAACTGCACTAAGTAAGTTTCTATAGGCGAATGTATAGCTTTTCTGACGGAGTTTCTAGGCCGCCTGCACTCAAACATCTTGTAGTAAGTACCATAATAAAATATCCAGCACAAAATGTCACCGAAATTCCCTCAGCCATTCCCAAGGCATCGACAATAACCACGTCTGTTAAAATAACCAAACCATAAAATCTAAAATTAGGGAAGCTTCGATATCTGCGACGTAGCAACTATTTTGTATTCTGTGACGGGCTCATGGATGTCCGTCCAAGACCAGCGAAGCCTGGCCTCTTTCAGCACCCTAAAGAACGGGGTTTGAATGGGGGAAGTGGGATCTAATGAAATACCTCGGGTCTGGGTGGAGTGGTCGGTGCGTTCACGTAGAAAAGCTCGGGTAGCGATTCAATTTAGTCTGCGAGGTATGTTTGGGACAGTTTTCAGACTACGATATAACGAAAAGAGATTGTTTTCCCATCGTATACCCGTAGATTGTTGACCAAGCATAGTCTAGCATGTGTACCTACGCTCTTAGTAAGTTACTCTTGACACCTTTTCTTCTTTCAGCTCCTAATGCAACCTTCTCTTACAAGCTGTAAACTCTACTTTTAATACAATCAAAGGCTTCAAGTCTTCTGGACCGTTACTTTGTCAGTTCTATCTTAAAAATTCAAACCTGTCAATCCCAGTAGTAAATTTTATAGCCGCCCAATCACTTGAACGTCTACAAACTTCGTCTGCTACTGCATCTCGGTGATTTGAATATTAAAGAAACTTTGTCTGCATTCATGAAAATGAGCATAGTATAATAGCATAGTGTGAAGAGCTAGTAAAAGGCTAATACAAAAAGTATCTCACCGGTATTATCAGCACAATAATATGATATGAATATGAGGAGGCTACAAAGCTATTTCGTGGTTTAGATGAGACGGTGTGGGGAAGCTATGAAGTAGTTATAACGTAGTCTGAAAGCCCTATCAGCAGAGCTGCTCTAGCAGGCGTTATTTTAGGCGCCTTTGGATATTTTTAACTGCAGGTCATATTGGAATTGCTATTCTAAAAGTCTGGATAAAACCTTGGTGATTATAATAGAAGAAGCTTTTAGAAAATGACAGTTTAATAATACTATTGTATCACTAGCTACCCGCGATATCGTAAGTGTACGGTGCTGGGCCTTTATTCGCTATGAGCACACGAGCACGTAACGCGCCGCGTTACGTCAAATCCATGGAATCGACACGGAATGGTATTCCGTATGCCAATGTCAAAATTTAAAACGCGATGCCACGCTAAGACTCTGAGCCGCGTTCACGTTACGTGCGTGTGATGACGTCACGCGTTTTTGGCGTGGAATATGATGGTAGATAGCGAATAAGGGCCCTGCTTGGTTTTTGAACATGATCTTCATTTTCGTACTTCATTTTATCATCTTTATGCACAAACGAGGCGGACACACTGATGGGATATACGAGGTGAGTTTCTCAAGCTGTGATAGCAAGCTAGATACTCTGAATACTGTCCTAGCTTGCTGAAAAAATAGAACATTATTCTATCAAACTAATAAACCTTGAAACGCTAGCTTGCTTGCCTAGAAATTAAGCTAGATCTACACACAACAATAGCTGGGTTACTAGCTTGCTAGCTTACAAATACTAGATTGCTATCCTAGATTGAAAACGCTAGTATATCCCGGGCATAAGAGTTTTACAGGGCTTGTACACAAATCTGCGATGCGATGCGATGCGATGCCGCAACGCAGAAGCTTGCGACGCGAATTTCTGCGATGCGATTTCTGCGGCAAGGAAATTCTTTGCCGCAGAAATCGCATCGCAGAAATTCGCGTCGTGCGTGCTCGCAGATTTTTGCGATGCGACGTCGCACCGCAGTTTTGTGTACAAGCTCTTTATCCTTTCTTAACGATCATCTACGTTATACATACAGGGTATGCTGATGGTGATTCATACAGGGTATGCTGAGTATTGCTGAGCCAAAAATGGCTCATAGTACTCATCATTATGAAAAACTTTTTATTGAGACCAACCCGAAATTCGCGAAAAAAAAATTCAGCTGTTCCATAGAAAAATGTCAATGATACTCGACAAAATGTATGGAACAGCTGATTTTTTTTTCGCGAATTTCGGGTTGGTCTCAATAAAAAGTTTTTCATAATGATGAGTATTATGAGCCCTTTTTGGCTTAACATACCCTTTATGAATAACCCTGTATAAAGCACAAGTATGCATATTTTATAGCTTTTAGACCTAAACTATGGATTTTTGTATTCATTCGCTAAAGTTCCATAAACTAGAAACATGATATTGATTGCGTGGCCGTGACTGATGCACAGTTATTGGAAATGTATTAGTAGGCCGAGGTTAGAAATAACACTGTTATTTATTCACCCCCTTATGAATACTCGGAATAAAAAGATTTTATATTGCCACTCACAGGTGCAACTTCACATTGTGCGTTTTTAATTAAAGTTCATAGGGATGGGAGTTTAAAATCCTAAACGATAGATTAAAAAAAAGGAAAAGACAGATCTAGGATTTAGAAAGATGTAGGTTATTTAGTTTTGATACTAAACAAAATGATAGAAATATATAAAATTATTAGCTGCTCCCCGCAATTTTATTCGCGCATTGATGAAAAGCAATGGTGATGAAACTGATGAAAAGTAACCCTAAATCGTTTTTTATCTCTGAAAAGTGAATGCCTTTCATGACGATCAGTTGAGTCTGTAGTTAAGGCGTTAAAACGCTTACAACATTAAAACTTAAAAAAAAACTGACTAAACATGGCTAAGAACACTCCCGACGACCTTTCAAACAAAAAAAAAAAAAACAAAATCAATATCTGTTCATCCTTTACGATGCCACAGACAGACACACACACACACTTAGACACCTCAAACTTATAACACCCCGTTGTTTTTACGTCAGGGGTTACAAAGAAACACCAACATCTCACTATCGTATTTATAATACATACCAAAATGGCTTGGAGAGACTCGGTGATTATTTCAACTAACAGAGGGTCAAGATTTCAAGTAATGGAGGTTTTGGTGTTTGAAGGGAAGGGAACAAAACATTTTTTCGAGATTTGGAGGTTTTTGACTTATCGAGGTTCGACTTAACGAGGTTCTACTGTATTAGGATATGTATCTCAACATACCAAGCGCCTGAAGAGAGCCCCGACGCGCTGCGGACGCTGGTTGATCTTCGGTTTAAAAAACAATTAATATATTCTAATTTTGTGTCCAATTCAAATTAAAACCATCGAAATTTAACCTAAAACAAATTCATAAACCTGTCATGATATTAATAAGAACAACACAACACAATCCACACAATTTTAGTGCAGTTTCCCACCAAACTTTTTTATCGACATGTTTCATACCCCTTCCCTAGCTGCTCTCACATAAACCAGATTGGATCCCCGTTTGTATTCATCTCTTTGTGTCCGCGAGCGCAGTTTTAATTCAATTTTTATTATTATGCGCATTTTAATATGTAGCAATGGTGATATGTGTGTATGGTATGTATGTGTTCACGTATTTCAGTTTAATCGTGATTTATAATTTTTTGAGTTGTTTTTAATTTGTTTTTGTTCTTAGCTGAAAATAACTTTTCGTTCTTCATGTACATAATCAGAACATAGTATATAGTAGTAGTAGAATATAGGGTTATTCATAAAGGGTATGCTAAGCCGAAAAGGGCTCATAGTACTCATTATTATGAACAACTTTTACTATGAGACAAACCCGAAATTCGCGAAAAAAAAATCAGCTGTTCCATAGAACAATGTCAGTGACACTCGACAAAATGTATGGAACAGCTGATTTTTTTTCGCGAATTTTGGGTTGGTCCCATAGTAAAAGTTGTTCATAATAATGAGTACTATGAGCCCTTTTCGGCTTAGCATACCCTTTATGAATAACCCTGTATAGTATTTATTTTTTAATTTATTAATTGCTTCTAAGTTAAACGACTAAAGGCGCAAACGCTTTCGTTTAAAATTCTTAGCACAAAGCTATGAAATAAAACTTTAAACAAAAATAAAACTATAGGAGTCATAAAATGACTGGAAAAAGCAGCGGAAACGAGCGCCGTAGCATTCGTAGCAAACGTAGCTCGTAGCTATAAGCTACGGTGCTACGCCGTAGCGTTGTGTGTGTTTAATATGTTTAAATAATATTCTGGCGCGATTAATACATATAAATATGGAAAGAACAAGAAAAGTAGGTAAAGAAACAGCTGAGTCGTTACTGTTAATTCTGTAAAATACAACAAAGGAAAAAACCCAGAACCCAGAAAAATAATCCTCGAACATTTCCCAGAAGTAAACTAATCATTTGACTAGATTTACACCACGATGGAACTAAATCCAAAATCTATACCGTTACAACTACCAAAGTAGAACTACTATGCCGGAAAATTTATTTGATAACCTGCTTCCGAAGTGTGCTATCGCTGGACTTTACATGGGGTTACATCGCTGGCTCGGTATGAACAGTAAACTGGAAGAGAAGTTCTCTGACAGCAATGGTTGTGGTACTATCGGGAAAAGTAGGGATGTGTAAGTGTGTGTCGGTCGGAGTAAGCGCGGTGTAGGGGCAGAGGGGAATCTTGGGAAAACGGTAGCTTTGGATAATGCGGACCAATGTTTCATGTGATTGGAGGCTGGCCATGATGGCTGATCAATGCCTATACAATCCTTGTCTTCGCAGTATTGTAACAGTTAAAATAACAACGATATGCTGAAACGAACTACTGTTCAAATGCAGAATTATTCCCGCTAAAGAAAAAACACAAGAACCTTATTTTTACAAAACAAAAAACAAAAACCGACTTCAAAAGACCGACTATACTCTATTTGCCGCGCACGTACTTAATGCAAATTTAAGACTTATACAGTTTTCTCATGGATACCATTATCAGAACTGGACTAAATTGAAATGGGACCAAATGGGAAGCGTCAGCTTTCTAATAAAAAAAGAATCATCAAAATCGATTCACCCAGTCAAAAGCTAAGAGGTAACAAACATAAAAAAAAAACATACAGTCGAATTGATAACCTCCTTTTTCCTTTTTTTTCCTTTTTTGAAGCCAGTTAAAAAACGAACACAAAACAGTTATACGGGTGTAAAATAACTGATGATTTTAAATAAAGGATGAAATTCAATGAAAACAAACTACCTATGTAGCTTTTTTTTCATGTTCTTTAGCTTTTATAACTGTGGCGTCATAGAACTGTTAAAACTTTTTAAAAGATGAGTTTAGTTCTATGATAAAACGACCTACCAGTTTTATAGAACTCATAACATTTTTATCGTAAGTTATTATATCTATTTCATTACCATCGTGATTTTTATTTGTTACGAAATTCTACATTACGGATGCAAATAATACGCAAATAAAAGATTATTTCTTAAATCGATTTTAAGTTCTGTGCTTTTTTTCATCTAATTACAGATTTTCAAAGAGTGATAATGAAAGACATAGCTAAAAAGTTTTAAAAGGTAGTCATAGATAATAATGGAAGATGAAAAAATGAAAAAGAAGACGTCCAGCAGTCATAGACAGCACCTCAAGAGGAGGCTATTTGCCGCAGGTCATGCTCATCTGAGATGAGCCCCGCTGGATCCGAGCTCGGCTACTGTGTTTGGTGCGCTGTAGTTGGCTGGTAGGCCCGCAGATCGGGTCCACAATGCACGTTGTTTATCCGTGGGACGGCGGGGCGCGGGCGGCGGAGCTCGGGCCGGGCCCAGCAGTCCGCCGCCGCCGCTCGCCGCAGACACCCGCGCGAGTGCTAGCTCTCACCACCGACCTTCAACCCGACAGAACGAGACGTCTATATACTAGTAAGTCTATCAAAATCATCATCACCCCGTCTGCATACCTTACATAATGTGTGTTTAGCTGAACAACTTCGATGACCAAAATGATGATATGATTTTTCGTAGCCGTCTCGTAGCTTCGTAGCGGTAGCTACAATGTTGCGTAGAATCCGTATTGGCGGAAGCACTTTTTCACGGTCAAGACAAGGTCTTGCCAGAGTGGTGCACGCGCGTTGTCCCACGCCCCCAAATATCGTGCCATTAGGGTCAAATTGCATCTACGAGTAAAGCATTGAAATGTGACTCTTCTATCATGTCGTATTACCGTATTACAGAATTTCAAATGATAACATTTTGGATACGACGGGATTGGCATTTATTTGACGTGGGTATCCATTTGAATGCTTTGCTTTTGGTCCGGTGTCAATACGGTGCTGAGTGCGACCATATTTGTCCAAAAGCACTCGACCTTGTGCGCGGACCACGAAGTCTTTGTTTCCATGGACTGTTTTTATTTCTTTCGTTCCAAGCCTCGGGCAGGAAACGTTGTTTCGACGTGATGCTCAAATGTTTATTTGATGCGGATGTAGACGATTACAAGTAGTGTTTTGTGCCGGGAGGGGTCAAAAGACTCGAATGATATCGTGCCGAATTCAGCTGTGTACTCGAACTCTCTGCCATCTCGCCATATCACGATAAATCGTTTGTGCTTTATTGTCATGACCAAGGTTATCTTTAGGGTTATCTTCACGGTGGCGCAGTAGCGTGATAAAGCTCTCTCGTACCTTGACTATTGACTACACAATTTGAATAGAACACGAAAATTAAGCTACGCTAAATCTGGGTCTTTGTATGGGTGACCGTAGTTCGAATTTTACCAGTTTTTGTTCTAGAAAACTACTGCTAAGGCATGTCGGAGTCTTTCGGGCATCATTTAATGACTCTTACAATAACGCTGGCCACTGACTCTATACGAATTTATTTTATGTCTGTTAAATTTTTCTGCGAAAACCTCACAATTTTGATAGTCGATTTTTCTCAAAGGTTCTTGGCCTCAATAATAGATAACAAAATAACGAACGTCGCGTCAAATAAATATCTAATTTTGTTTTCTTTTTATGTAATTTCCATTGCTGACGTCGATTTATTCGTATCATTTTTCAAACTAAACTTTACTGACAGCTCAATGATTATCGCCGCTTTTTGTTTTTTCTTTGAATAAGAAGAGGATGGCAATAATAAAAAACAATTTTTGACGCCCATAATAAACAGTATTGATTCAACGGTCACCTTCTTTCATTTTAAAGCCTTCACTTGAGCAATACCACAGGTCTAGAACCGGCTTAACTAACAAACAAAAAAACAACTGGTAGAATTAGTCAGTCAGCGTATGTATAACTATAAAATACATTTTGTTATAACTTACACGGGAGTACTACAATAATACAATAATTCTAATACACAACAGAGACAAAAATCACATTTAAAGTAAAATACATAAGATTCCTTAAAGTATTATTGAGTCGGATACTCTGACTATAGTTTCGACGTTTCTATCGCATTTGGTGATCTAAAGGGGCGTCTAAACGGGCCATATTTTACGACAATTTGTGGCTGCAATACTGTGGCCGGCAACATTGCTAGCAATACCAGCCACACTATGCAATATTTTAAGGATGGCCCGGCATTATATCCACATATTTTTTGGTATGTCAAAATGTTTTTATGAAATCATGGGTTCTGAATCAAAGGCCATACTATTGCAGCCATATTGCAACATGTTGCCTGCAATTGATTGCTCAGCCATAAAATGCACTAAAATGTTTTTTTGATGGCTGGGCAATATTTGCCAATAATTGCAGACACAAATTGTCGTAAAATATGGCCCGTTTAGACGCCCCTTAAGAAAACTTTATAAGATTTCTTTTGACATTTGATATTTTCCCCTTAAAACTACTTTTACTTTTAATAGACAATTTATTTGCCGTAATAGGTCTATGTTGGTAGTATAGATAGCATTTACCTTCTTAGTATCTTTTTAGATCAATGTAAAACATACCGCCACACTTAAGAATGTTTGGGTGCTAGAACGGAAAGTCTTAAAAAACGAATGCTGTGAAGACAGATATATTAGAATTCAAATTCAATTATTTCAGTAAATAGGTAATTTTAACAGCTTTTGAGTACGGTCACTCCTATCCTCGTGAGTTTTTGCAGGCAAATAGTTCATCTACACTAATATCATAAAGAGGAAAGAGTTATATTTTTGGATTTTTGTATGTTTGTAACGATGAAACTAAAAAACTACTGGACCGACTTTAAAAATGATATCACTAGGTATTAGAATGCTCCATTATTCCCGAGTAACATAGGCTATATTACATATCCGTGCAAGGACCGGAGCAGTCGCTAGTTTTAAATAATTTTGAAATTTGAGGAGTAGCCTTGTCAACCATGGGATTGTAGAAATATTGGGGTCGTAAAGTAGTAGCTCGTGAAATATATACTAATATGAAGCAATAAAATCAGTAATTTAAAGAATAATCGACTCTCCACTCCTACATTCGGCTACGAGTCAAAGCAAAGCAGACAGTCAAATCAAAACCATTAACTTCAACTAGAAAGTTGACTTTCGAAAGCTCAACCAAATCTCGACTTAAACTAATAAAGTCGTGTACAGAATCTGTTTCTGCTACACAACTACATTTGCATTCAATTTGCATTTAGATAGCAAACATCTAAACAGCTCTGTCAACATGCCAAACCTGATTTGTCAATAAAGGCATCTAGCGAGTTTAGTTCGCAAGTTTACAGATGCATATTTTAAACACCAATGAGCTGTACGAGTAAGTTTCGCTCCGCATTTTAGGGTTTTGATCTGAACCAATATAAAACGAACCCTTATTATTCAAGACTAGCGGATGCTCGGGTCTTCGTGCCTGGGACCCTACCCTATTCTTGTGAGTGAGATATTATCTCGGTCACCGTCACTCTCTATAGAAATGTCATGACGGTGAGAGGGACCGAGATTAACTCGAGCGCCCAAGAATACAGTCCCTGGTGCTGTTCAGCCTTCAGCCTCACAGGTTTCGGGTTTTAAAACATAGTGTATAGCACTGAGTAATAGCTTTCCGTTAGTGTTTTTTGTCAGACCAGTAGCTCAGAGAATACCCTCTACAAACATACATACATATCGACAAACTTTACATCTTTATAGACAAACATAAAAACAGTCAGAGCGAGAAATAGAAAAATAAATAGAGCGCAAAGAGCGATCTGTGTCAAAGGAAAATACTGAAGAACATACAGAAGAAAAATAGAGGAAATACCTAATTGGTTGTGGCATACAAACAGACAGAGACACCGAAGTCTTGCCTTAAGCGTTCTTTCCCGAAGGAGGTTCAGAACTCTAAAAATGGACAGTCATTACAAATAGAAACTTTCGTTTCTTTTTTTCGTTTTTTTCTTTCTTTCGTTTTTAGTTTTAGTGATATGATATTATTATCAAGTAGTAGAAACAAGACATGTAGACAGGGTCTTAAAATGTTAGCAAATTAAATTACGCTCAAATGCCTGCGCTAGGTTAAAAACTGTGTTACAGGCATCTGCGCTTCCTTTTAGAGATCTTGTAAATTGTCTAATCATTGAATTTAAATTGTTTTCTTATAAGTAGTCAAGTCAAAAGTAACCAATATTAATAATCCGCAGCAGTTTTACACTGGATTTATAGTTAGATACCCCGAATCCTGTGGCGGGTAGCATCGAGTTCCTTCCTACAAACGTGACCAAAATACAATATGTATGTGGAACGCATGAGGTTAGGGCTAGGACACATAGTTAGTAGTAAAAATATTACGTATCGTTGGGAATAAATGTATTCCGTATGGTTAGTAATAAATTGGTATAACTTATACATACACAAAGATAGCAAAGAAGTATCTAATGATGTACAATTCTGAAATACATAGATACTTTAAGTAATGAATAAAAATACACTTATTTGCATAGTTAAACCACCTCTAGCAAAAAAGTCTAGCTTTAGCATTGAGTCGATTATAAGGATAAGAAGCACTTTAAGAGAGTTCACATCACATCTGTATAATATTGATATAATACTGTATTAATATTTATTATGCCCTAATACTAACAAGTTAATGTCCGCGTATCAACGTAACGGGTTCAATTGTTATATCACAATTGATCCACTCAATTGGATGAGTGCTCGTATCGTTGATGCAATTTGAGCCAGTGTCTTGTGACCGCGGTCATTGAAATTGAAGACGTTGACACGAATATCACTATGAAATATAGAACAGATTTATATATTTCAACATTATAATTTTTTTGAGCTTTTGTTTAAAAAAATATTTAAATTAAATTAAATTAATTATTTCAATACTTTATTTGTTGGAAATCGTATTATGTAAACGTCAAGGTTTTCAAAATATGTAGGTACCTCGTTTTTGAAACATGCCGATTTTTTAAACTCTGATCTCAAGCTTGTCGAGATATTTAGTTGATCCTAATGATTTCTTTGGTATTTTTTCAAAATTTGACCTTAACAAAAGTACTCACCTCAAGACCTTTTTATTGCCCTAAAAGCTACATCCGGTGGTAGCTATATTTTTTGATTTTGTTCTTAGCCGCGTATTATTAGTACATATTTTACCCATTCAATTTTTCATAATATGCTGTTCGGCAGCAATAAATAAGTCACAATTTCTCCATCATATTTTCCAAGCGATGATCCACGTTCAATACGCACGGCGTACTGCGCGTCGTGTGTCGCCCCCCTTACCGCCTTCGTTAAGCGAATTGTTGCGGGACCGAGAGAGTCTGGGGGAATTCGCGCTCTTATATTATTTATTTTGTGAAATGTTTTTTATTCAGACGCTGCGATGCCTTGAAAAGTAAATTTTCTTGAGCAGGGGCGACATAGTTACTTTTGTACATTTTTTTGTGCATATTGCTTGGTCTATTTTTACTAACGTATTTTAGGTACGCCTATTCTGTTGTTTGTTAGACCATACCTACAAATCGTCAATAAAATAATAAATGAAAAGACAAAATAAAGTGGCTTGAGTCGAAGAGTGTGGTTAAAAAGTGAAACCCGGGACCTCTCGCTTATAAGGCGGATATACTACCGCTGAGCCAAACAGGTCGTCTAATAGTAAAGATGTATGTTTGTATGGAAGAATTATATTAGGTAGGTACCTACTAGGTAAAAACATAAATACATTTATAGATACAGATTTTATCAACTACAAAGAAAAACAAAACTCTGCAAAGCTAAATTAATTTCCTCTCACAGAGAAACGCGATTTATTAGAAAACTTTTTATTGGAAATATAAAGGAAACCTTTGTTATTGAAGTTTGCTTTGTTCAGCTTTAATCGATCACTGCAGTTCAAGTTTTATTACTTTTGATACAGCTTAATAAATAAAAGTAGTAAATTGTAATAAATGATTTAGGAAATTGAGTTTTACTCTATTTGTAACATTATCATCATTATTATAAGCCCGTAATTCCAATTAAATAATAAAACAAAAGTATTATATACATATTAAAAAAACATAAGTTAATTATAAAAACATGATTTAAGTTAGTCATGCATTTATTATGTTAATTTAATGAATATTGTGAAATTTCGCGAATAGTCATGAATTAATAAGTCGATTTAGGTCACAGCTAAATTATTTAAGTATCAAAAATTCAAAAATCACCATAGCATACTATATAGTAATCATATACATCATTTAAAGATACTTTCGCATTCAAAGACGTATAAGTGATGATATTCTATCGGAAATAATTATTGTTAAAACATTAAATTAGTAACTAGCTCTTTTCCATACAAACCCACAACATTATAATCTCACGACAACCCTAACCCAGTAAAAGATATCTCAGATCGTTATCACAAATAGGGGTGGCGCAATAAAGAGAAGCAGGTCACAGGGTATAATAAAATCTAGCAACACCTACATAATACATTATGCATTAGCTATTGCCGGCGGCTGTGGCCGTGTAAGTAGGGAAAGTTAGTCAATATTTAGGCTATATGGGTTGTAAGTTGATCGGCCTAGAAGAACCACTATCAGGAAACTACGTTACGTACAGTAGAAAAACTTTTACTATAATTTAATAACGACACAACTATGTTACATTTTGACAGACTCGATTTCGATACGGCCAATTTTCGTAAAATAATCTTCATACTATTTAAATTCGAATATCCACCAAAAACGCTTTCTACGAAATATAAGTCCTTAGATATTTTTTTACTCGTAAATCGGCTTATGTTTGATCCCACTTCAGAATGTAAGAAGATATAAGTCACTCTTACTCGCATGACTTTTCTAAGGAGTGAGAGAGTGACCGAGACAAAAACATGCAACAGTCTCTTACTCTAGACGGAGTCTACTCAGACCGAACAAACATCCTACTTAAATCTCTTCAAGTCTGCGAAGCTATAACCAACTTCATACGTATACTGTATACAGTAGACAGTAGACACACCCCCATTACGGCTTTAAAATAGCAGTACAATATATAGGTAGATGTAATCAGCTGGTAGAGTGGGCACAGGTTAAATTATAGTTACAAGCGTGGGCCGGCACAGAAATAACTTGGGGTAAAAACGTGGGCGATGCCGGCGCGTCGGTGCTGGCGGTTCAAGGGTGGTCCCGAGGACATGCAATGCAAATATCCAGTCGAAATGCCGCACCGTTAGCTTTCTTGTTGAGTTTTGTCCAAAGCGTATACAATTATATAATATATAGACGCGACTAGCCGTGATACACGATTGTTCTCGTGGTTCTTCTGTTGTTCCGATTTTAAACCTGTAGGATAGCTGATTGAAAAAAACACCCAAATAATCGTTAAAGACATTTTATCTGTCGTCCATTATTTCTAAGTAGGTACCTATATTCTATTGATTTTCTAGTACACCAATATAAATTATAAGTTCCTGTGGGGTAGCGAGTAAAACCAAAGGATAACTACCGTTGCATATTTGATTTCCTTTCCTAACATTTCTTAAGAATATAATAGGAAGCCTAAGCCGAAATCCTTATTCTGGTGTCATATAATTTCGCTCACTGTCTCTCTTGTTACAAAAACCACGAGAGCGAGAGTGACCGAGATATCGAGCGGGCCAGAATAGGCCCTGACCTTTAGTTTTCGTGAGCCAGTACAATATATCATCGGGCTGCAGATAGCACTGGAGGCGTTATTTCGCCATCGTGGTACTGATAACATCGCTCAAGGACACTCTTGAATGTCCTACTTTCTTGTTCAACTAAATATCAAGAATAGAATTTTATTACTTTTTATTACAATCTTTTATTTAAGTTGCCATGTACGAGTATGGAAGTACCTATGTTTGTTCGGGTGGAATCTTGCAACTCAATTTTGAACCACTTTTCGATGTCGTATTGAGCTGAAATTTGGTATACGTGTGTAACTACGATGATGTTACAACAAAGACTTGTTTTAAAGATAACTTATTGGTATACCTACAGAATAGTTAGGGGGATAAACTCTTTCTTTTTATTATATTTTCTTTTATTTGTTCTATATTACTTAAAGTTCGTTATTAAGTTAGTTAGAAATTAATGCAGTTTAGAAAGTTTGGATGTAGTAATTGTAGTATTTGAAATATATTTCTTTGTCCAGTGTATGTTTGTCTGCATGTCACAGTCAATATTTCAGTCTGTATGTTTTGTATGGTATTAAAAAGATTCATTAAATTCACAATTGACCGTATCTCCCGAAATTTTTGTTTATGTAGTAAATTTAAATATTTTGATAACATTAACGTTACTCAAATTGTTGTTGTGTAAAAAAATAAGTAACCATAATAGTGACATTCTGTATTTTTATACTATGGTTTCAAGTGTTTAAAGTTTTCGTGATTCGAGTTCATTGATCTTACCCGTGACGACTTAACGTTAACACCACTTTTTACTACGAAAACTAACGTGGCCTGGTGGAGTATCCGACTCATATACATAACTAGCTTCCGCCCACGGCTTCGCCCGCGTGGACTATACCTCGGGAACCAATAATTTTTCCGGGATGAAATTAATTTAGGTATCCCTCTTTTTTGAGAGCATGTAATAAGCGTCATACAATGGAAGCAGGGACCCCAAAAACTCCCGAATGAAATAAGTCAGCCCCCTCGAATCATTTTGAAAAATGGCGGCCATTTTGAACCATTCTGATTTTCGCCACCACCATCAAGTAGCCCTTGCTAAAGTTGCTAACTCCTATGACATTTAGTCAAACACCCACCCATCTTCAACCGTTTCGGAGATATAGACCCTCAAAGTTTGTATCGCGGCCATGTTTTTGAGGCGACTATGTTATTTTTAATGGCTCCAAAATGGTCCGAGGATTTGGTGACTTTTTAGTCGCAGCGCTTTGATAAAATGTTTTTAGTTTTCGAGATAATTAGCAGTTCTACCTCGGGTATGTGACTTTTCGAAGGTTTTGGATTTTTTCCGGATGTTGTTTACCCGCCTTAAGTTTAAGTTTCATTGAGTTAGCATCAAAACAAATTATTTCTCCGTTACTATCTTTACCACGCCATTTCACCCCCACAGGGGTTGATTTTCCAAGAATGGTGAAATAGGTGTTCATTATTTTTTTAAGCTTCGTATATTTGTAAAGTTTCAATACCGTGGCGTTAAAAAACAATGCTTCCCCATACAAACTTTAACACCCTATTTCACCCCTTTAGAGGTTGAATTTCAAAAAATCCTTTCTTAGTACACGTTTACTCGTCAAGACAAACACACCCTTCATATTTCAAATTTCTACGACCAGCGGTTTAGCCTGTGCGTTGTCTGTCAGTGAGTCTTTACAATTCTCTCTCCGTATTATATTTACCACGCCATTTCACCCCTTTAAGGGTTGATTTTCCAAAAATGATGAAACAGGTATCTATTATTTTGTTTTAGCTTAGTACATTTGCAAAGATAATAAAAGTAACACTGGGAAAAATATATTTCTTTACAAACTTCAATACTCCGTTTCAGCCCTTTAGGGGTTGATTTTCAAAAACAAAAATATTGGTGTCTATTATTTTCTTTAGCTTAGTAAATTTGCAAAGTTAAATAATCATAGCATTAAGAAAAAAATATTTCCATACAAACTTTATTACCCCGTTTCACCCCTTTAGGGGTTGATTTTCCAAAAATAATGAAACAGGTATCTATTATTTTTTTAGCTTAGTACATCTGCAAAATTAAATAATCGTAGCATTGGGAAAAAATATTTTCATACAAACTTCAACACTCCCCTTCGAGGGTTGATTTTCAAGAACCAAAAATATAAGTGTCTATTATTTCTTTTAGCTATTATTTCTATATTTTTTTTAGTATATTGGCAAAGTTTCGTAACCACAGCATCAAAAAAAAAATTCTTCAAACAAACTTCAATACCCCGTTTCACCCCTTTTGGGGTTGATTTTTCAAAAATGATGAAATAGGTGTCGATTATTTTTTAACGTTAGTATATTCACAAAGTTTGATAATCGTAGCATTAAGAAAAATATTTTTTTCATACAAACTTAAACACCGCTTTTCACCCCCTTAGGGGTTGAATTGGGAAAATTCCTTTCTCAGTGTGAGTCCGCTTTTTGGTATAAAACTTTTGTCCAAATTTGACGTTTGTAGCTTAAGCGGTTTAGGCTGTGCGTTGATCTGTTAATGTTGATGCGTTGATTCAACACTCTGTTTAACCCTTTCAGGGGTGGATTTTCAAAAAATAATGAAACAGGTATCTAATATTTTTTTTAGCTTATTACAATAGCAAAGTTAAATAATCGAAGTATTAGGAAAAAAATAATTTTATACAAACTTCAACACTCCGTTTAACCCCTTTAGGGGTTGATTTTCAAAAAACAAAAAAATAAGTGTCAATTATTTTCTTAAGCTTAGTATATTTGCAAAGTTTCATAACCACAGCATTAAAAAAAAAATCTTCATACAAACTTTATTGCTCCGTTTCACCCCTTTAAGGGTTGATTTTAAAAAAATGTTGAAATAGGTGTCAATTATTTTTTTAACTTTAGTATATTCGCAAAGTTTGATAATCGTAGCATAAAGAAAAAAAAATTTTTCATACAAACTTAAACACCCCTTTTCACCCTCTTAAGGGTTGAATTGGGCAAATTCCTTTCTTAGTGTGCGTCCGCTTTTTGATATAAAACTTTTGTCCAAATTTCACGTTTGTAGCTTAAGCGGTTTAGGCTGTGCGTACATGTGTCAGTCAGTCACGACCTTCACTTTTATATATATAGATAAATATATTATATTATATTATATTATATTATATTATATTATATTATATTATATTATATTATATTATATTATATTATATTATATTATATTATATTATATTATATTATATTATATTATATTATATTATATTATATTATATTATATTATATTATATTATATTATATTATATTATATTATATTATATTATATTATATTATATTATATGCATATATACGCGTGTAGCCCGGTGCTATTCTAAAAAAATAATCATACCTGTTCCCAAGAAGAAGTTAACGTTTGGTAGATACGTGGTGGTGGTTACGTGGTGTTTTGTTAAATAAATAAAAAATAAAATATTAGGAAAACCTTTGTCGGGGATGCCATGGAACACACAAAGACAAGGACAACTAACACCCAGACTCAGAGGAAATATTAAAATTCATAATTGAAAAATCTGCCTGGCCGGGAATCGAACTCAGGACTTCATGCTCAGAAAGCGGATGTACCAAATACCGCTGAAAAATACGAATACTGATCTAAACATGACCAAACTGGCAGAAAATTTCCTGTTCGTGAGTCCAGACAATTGTCGAGTCAGTTCAAACTACGCTTTCACCATTACCAGAATTTACGAAAGTGGTCCAGGGGCCGTACCCCGATCTCTTAGAGTGAGTCTAAACTGAATTGCCCTAACTTTCGTCTCATTCTGTTCAAAAACCGGCCAAGTGCGAGTCGAACTCGAACACCAAGGGTTCCGTACCATTATCTATAAAACGGCAAAAAAAACATGTCTGATATATGGGAACCCCCTTAAATATTTATTTTATTGTTTTAAGTATTTCTTGTTGTAGTGGCAACAAAAATACATCATCTGTAAAAATTTCAACGGTCTAACTATCGCGATTCATAAGATACCGTCTGGTGACAGACGGACGGACAGACGGACAGACGGACAGCGGAGTCTTAGTAATAGGGTCCCGTTTTTCCCTATGGGTACGAAACCCAAAAAAAAAACTAAAAAAAGCTGTTGAAAAAGCGAGAAAACCCGACATGATTCAGTTCAGGCTCACTCACAGTTTTCGCGGTGCGGAAACTGGACTATTTTAGAAAAATCCGCAAATAGTCCAACCTAGTTCATATTAAATTAAAAATCCCTCAACTAGAAAAGAGCTCATAAATCACAAACCGCTAATCAGATTTTCTTGAATCATCAAGTCGCCTTTCAAACAAAAATATACAATAATAAAAATAGGTAAAAAAAATTTTTAAGTTAAACGGTTTTATAAAACAATAAAAAAAATGTATTAAAAACCAAAAAATAATAAAAAAGATACAGTCGTGGGAATTATAAACATATGCATAGACTAGACTAAAATAAAACCGTGGGGCACGTCCCACGGTTTTCTTGCCCCACGGTTTTATTTTTATTATTTTTTCTATTTTATTATTTTTTGGTTTTTAGTACATTTTTTTTTATTGTTTTATAAAACCATTTAACTTAAAATTTTTTTTTATCTATTTTTATTTTCTAGTTTTTAGTTTTTATTTTATATAGTACATTGTATTATACTGGTTGAGCACTTTCATTTGATACCCATATTGATGGGATCGATAAAACCTACGTTATCCGCCATTTTGTAGCGGCCGCCATCTTGTATTTCAATTTTCTTATAGTGTATTGTATTCTGCTTGTTGAGCCCTTTCATTTGATACCCATATTGATGGGATCGATAAAACCTACGTTATCCGCCATTTTGTAGCGGCCGCCATTTTGAATTTCAATTTTTTATAGTATATTGTATTCTGCTTGTTGAGCCCTTTCATTTGATACCCATATTGATGGGATTGATAAAACCTACGTTATCCGCCATTTTGTAGCGGCGGCCATCTTGAATTTATAATGATAATGAATAAACATAATTGTATTGTCACCAAAATCCAAAGTGTATACAAAATTTCAGATAAATCGGTTGACAGGAAGAGGGTGAAATTTGAATTACTAAATTTGACCCAAGAAAAAAGAAACGTGAGCTAAATAAAACCGTTTAATAAACTAAATAAAACCGTTTAAAAAACGGGTTCAGCCATTTAGGAGCTACGATGCCACAAACAGACACACGTTTTGAACTTATAAAACTCTGTTTGCTTTGGGGGTTATAAAAATTGTTCCAGTTTGATATAGAATGAAATCATTGCAAGGTTTTGTTTCAAAGGCTTCAGTTGTTTTGTTATTCGTAGTATTAGCTCGGAAAAATAGCACCTGGTGAAAGCTAATGGTTCAGACTGTATAGTACTCGTGAGCCCGAAATTATACAGCGAGGATTCGAAAAATACGATTCCGCAATACTGAAACACATTTCAAATTCTAACAAAACCTGCCAAGAACAAAATTAAGGCCTCAACCCTGCTGGAATTGGTCACGTTGACCAGGACACGGGTCCCGCTGTCCCATAATTTGAGGTAAACAGTCGATTACCCGGGCCACTAGTTGATCTGGGTGCCGCAGACCGCCGCACTGCGGTACCCGGACCGCTGTGTATGGGATGTAACGTCCCGGTTTGCCATGCCTGTCAAAAATATCCGGAATATTTCAGGGTTTTCAACGTAATTATTTTGCGTATGCTGTTTAACAATTGCAGTGGTAATTGCAGTGGTGGTGGAAAATGCTGGGAAATTAGGCCAATTGTAGTAGACTTAACCGTTTATTTACTTCTGCAGATAAATTATTGTAAATAAAATTACTATCTAGTAATGAATGAATCATTATGATAATTATAAATAGTTGCTAACACGACTGCCCAAAGAGAGAAAGAGAGTACTGTTTTTGATAAAAATTATCTGTAGAGTAGAATAAGCTTTATTCCAAATACCGACATTTATTAATTTTGAAGCCATAGCACGTTTCACCCGGAGGGTCTCAATGTTAGGCATTTTCCGGCTTTTAAAGCAACATTAATGATGTTGATGCACACTAGAGGTTTACAAACAGACAGAGGGACATAGTTACATTCGTAATATTATTTTGTTACAATAATTCGGTTGCGTTTGACAGCGCTAGAATTATTTGCATCTCTTTTTTTTGCTCATTTCCATGGGATTTTTTTAAACTTTAGCTAAGAAAATAGTGTTGTACTTTTTTCGACATTAAGTGTGAGTTTTATTGAGTGTGAATTGACGCCAATAACTGCGATATCTCAAGGTATTGGAGATCAATATGGTTACGACTATTTTTACCATTAGATACTTTGTATCGTAGTGCAATTTTTAGTTGACTATAGATTTAGAGAGACAACCTTTATTTTTGCTTAGTCTAGATTACTGTAACAGTTTTGGGGCATGCCCTCACTGACCCAACAGTTGTCTTTCAAAAATAATTTATTCAAATATGGGTACATCAATGTACACTTATGAATGTCAAATACAATTTTTACGAATAAATTAATACACAATAAATTAAATGTCAAAGAAAATAATATTATTAGAATGTCAAAAATTAGTACTTTTTAGCTATAGGTACATCGGAGAAGCTCTAAGCTCTCCGGCTTTCTGCAAAGCTTAATTGTGTTGACGAGTAAAATAAAATTGTAAACTTTGTTATATGTAATATTATATATGTGTATATGTGTATATGTGTGTATATGTATAAGTATATGTGTAGAGGTAGTAGAGAGTAAGAGTGTAGAGTGGTTCAATATAATTTAAGTTTCATTTTGAAAAAGTCTAAAAAGTTAAGAGCAAAGAAAAGCGCCATCTAGTCCCATTAGCTTTAACATTATTTATATTATTTACTTTCAAATGCTTGCTATGCTAACAGCAAAGCCACAATTACAAACACAAAAATCTAAAATTAGTTATTCAAGCTAAGACGTGTAGCTGATTGGTTTAAAATAAATATAATGAGAAAACCAAATTAAAATAGGTACATGTCTATTTCTGTCCGTCGGTTTTTATTACGCCACCTAGCGGCTTAATTGTTTTACTAACGGGTAATAGGAATAGCCTTTAAAGTAAGCTCCAAATGTAAAAATAAAACCGATTCAGATCAGTCAGTTTATAAGGCCACAGTTCCCGATTTCCCCCTGGACGCTTACGATTCTTGAAACCAACTAAAAACCGATTAAAATTTCAAAAGTTCAGTATTCCTCAATTAGTCAGCTGTTTTGTATTCACGGCACTACCAAGGTCGTTGTTATTCCAGCACTAGAGCCCTCGTCCAACCGCTGCAAATCTAAAATTCATATTTCAGAAAACAAAACGTTAAACCTAGCTATTATCATAGAAACAGTGTACAGTGAATTCAATCAAGCGTGTACTCTGTGTTAATATTTTTTTGAGTGCTGAAGTTTTTTTGCAATGTATAAGATGTAACAGAGAATGAGTTTTGTATTTATGTGAAAAATATTCTGTACCATATGCTAACATGTTTTGGTGTAGGGTCCTAAACAACTGAATAACTAAAATAGTTCTCTATACCTGTTAAAAGTAAAGGATGTAAATGTGGGAGATATCCTAACTAATATGTACTATCTATTATTCTCAAAGAACTACTTCAAATTCAAATTGTTTATTTTACCAAAAAATCTCATTAATCAAAGTTTTAGGACAATTTTCCAAGTTGCATGTAATTAAGAATCCGTATCGTGGATTAAGTCTACCTGTCAAGTCTGCTATTCTGAAGTACATTGCATTCGATGCTTATAGATACAGCAAAAATCTAAGCTTTCACTACCTATGTTTTTTAAAAACTGACACATGAGTTACTAGCTGTGTCCCGCGGTTTTACCCGCGTTTCCCGATATAAATATAGCTTATTTATTAATCCAAAGCATAAGCAAGTTTCATTCCAAATTTTATCAGAATCTATTCTGCCATTGTTGCGTGATTTAGCAACAAACATCCAAACAGGATGACATTCATAATATTAGATAGTTCGATCATAAAAAAGCGTGAGTTTAGGTTCTGCCAGGAATCGTATACTGCGTTTGTGATGGATGCGGGGCTCGAGGGGTGAGCGGGGTGAGGGAGGGGTGAGGACAGGGTATGACAAATGAGCCCTATTTGCCGCTAGCACGTGTTCTCGAGTTGTAACTTGAAATGCTGCGTTGCAAACGAGCACTGCTTGCTGGTAAAGGCTAGCGCACACAATGTGCACCGTATCGTAGTATTTTGCAGAAAATGAGTTTCCAATTAGTCTTAGCTAGTCAATTTTTTGTCCTGATATTGATAAGTGATTTGGTTATCTACTGTAAATTTCATCAAAATCTTCGAAAACTTAAAAAAAAAAATACTTTTCAATCCTTTTTTTTAATCCCATAAATTATCGAATTAAGAAAAAATGATGTACTCTTACTTGTCTTAATTTTCCACATTTCTTTACACTTTTCACTTTTTAAATCAAATATAATAATGGACCATGCTCACTTACTGGCTCTACTCAAACTACAAGTCTAGTTACTACTAGTCTAGTCTTCATTTATCATTTATTAATATTTTTAACCGAAGACATCTCCATTTTATCTCGAGAAATACTTACAGGAGTATCAGTATCGCTTATTAAGCACGTCTCGTCCTCGTTAAAGACACATCCACTGAAAGTTTGTCCAATTTGCGAGAAATGTGCACCTTTACTCGTTATACTTGTTACGAGTACGGATACCGATACCAAGTACCGATACCTAGTACCAGTATCTACATGGCTGGTTTGGCACGTTTGCTAAGGTACTTGTTCCGTTGAGTTGTGGACCAATTTGTTTGATAGATAGCTCGTGTAGTATACTCGTAGTTGTAAAGTGTGTGATTTGAATTGAACTTTGCAGTAAATAAAGTGCAGAGGCTGGAACGTTTTTAATTTTACGTGGTTTGTTGACGTCGTACGTGAGTAGACCCGCGTAATTGTAGCCGAAAGGTTGTAATTTTTCTTTTGTTTTGGGCGTTGTACATTTTGTTGTTTTATTTGTATTTTTGATGATTCGATCAAATAAAGTTATATAAGTAATCGATTAAATAAAGTTTATCTTGCTATGTAAACCATTACCTATCATTAAAGTTGTACAAATACTAAATACTCTCTTATTCCTAACATTATACATTATGAAATACTATAAAACATTTTAACACTGCAATAAAATTAAGCATTAAAAAAATTAGAGAACTCAAAAATGACGTTCGATTGTAAAAGTGAAATTCTCATTTAAAAAAAATCTTTATTGCTGTAATTGAATTGGATAAAATTATCTTCATTTTAACTTTAAAAAAAGTAAATCTGTCCTATTCAATTCTTACTAATAATAATGACTACTGTATGCAAGTGTTTGACAAGTCCAAATAGCAGCAGTAATAGCAACATTTTATTTGAAAATTGAAAATGTACGTAAAACTGTGACTTATAAAATAACTAGCTGACTCGACAGACGTTGCCCTGTCTTAACGATGACTATTTAATTCGAATTGGTAAAAGAAGCCATTGCGTCAATTCTATGTCAAATGTCAAAAGTTACATTATAAAAGTTTACATTGTCCAAAGCGCTAAAGTTGAATTATGGTTTAAGTATTTTTAAATTTTCTAATTTTTCATGTTTTTTTACTATAAATTGAGATGTGAGCTATCCTATCTCCTAAGTTAGATCGAACTGCACACGGTGTGCAAATTTGATTGAAATCGGTTAAGTAGTTTAGGAGTCTATAGCGGACAAACAACGTAACACGTAATTTATATATATTAAGATTAATGATATTCTATTCTAGGATTGTTTCTACAGAGTACACTCTATTTTCCCTGGCATTTAAAACAAACTTCTTTGACCCATTCCAGTCACAATACCCTGTCTTACCCCACCAGCTACTGTTATACAATGGCACTGTTCCATTGTGTGTCTGGCCTTAATCACTTCCCGGTGACAAATGGTCTCCACCTATACAGGACCACCTGTGACGTCACATTGTCGGTGCAGTTCAACCTGGTGACCTAATAAAGCTGGAAGCTTACAAGTTACAAGTATGTTGCAGGAAATTGCACTGTGTGCTTTGTAACTTAAATAATGGGACTTTTTCTTCTACACTAATATTATAAAGAGGTAAAGTTTGTATCTATGTTTGTGGGGGTGATATCCGAAACTGGTCCGATTAAAAAAACCGGCCAAAGCCAGTCGGACTCCAATCCCAGGGGTTCTATACTATATCTATAAAAACGGCAAAAAAGTCACGTTTGTTGTAAGGGAGGGGAGCCCCCTTAAATGTTTATTTAATTCTGTTTTTAGTATTTGTTGTTATAGCGGCAACAGAAATATAATACATCACTTGTGAAAATTTCAACTAGGTTCATGAGATACAGCCTGGTGACAGACGGACAGACAGATAGACAGATAGACAGACAGACGGACGGACAGCGGAGTCTTAGTAATAGGGTCCCGTTTTACCCTTTCGCAATAAGTGTAGGTTTTAATGTCACTGATTTTTAATTAACATTCATAATTAAGACCATGTATTTAAGACTGAAAGCACGCTAATCACCGTTCAGTTCACAACTTTGTTAAAGTGGTCAGAAGAATTTTGTTGAAAAGTCATGAACAAAGTTTCAATTGGCACTCGAGTTCAATTAACATAGTGTTATTAAAGGTCAAGGAAGCAGATCTATTTTTGGCCACACGAACAAAAGTTTAGATAAAACCGTCGCTTAGTAATGAACGGAATTATTAAACAACTGTTCAGAATGATCAACCTAGCAGTACACTGAGAATAATGACCGTTTCAATTCCTCTAAAATAATGATGAATTCACCTAAACTACGGAGCAAACTGATTTAACTGATATTACCAAAAAGTACGATGATCAGCACCAGTTTATGACATTTGTCACCGTAAAAACTGGTGGTAATCATCCTACTTTTTGGTAATATCAGTAATTCAGTGTGCTCCGTACTGTAAGTGAATTCATCATTCTTTTAGCGGAATTTAGATGGCCATTTTTCTCAGTGTAGTTTCGGCTGTCCGTAAATATATTACAAGCGGCTAAGTTTCTTGCCTACCTTTACAGATAAGTAGGTGTCCTGTTCAAACCAGTCACAGTTCACAGTAGTATTGCCAGTCATAAAGCTGTCACTTGCAATCGGATGTCGGGCCCGAGGGGACTCGGTTCCAATTCGGCCAGCTCGCCGCGTGATACCCAATTGTTTTTATGGATATTACTGGCTCATTGCTGCCATTTCTGGCGCTGATGAGTCACGAGATGCAAATCTGGCACTGAATGGCTGAATTAGGTCACTTGATGCAAATCTTGTGTAGTACGCGTGATTGGGACCTGAGATCGAGCGAGAAGTACTCAGTTAGTTTCAATTTTGTATAACTCAGATTTAAACCTAAGTACCTAGAAATTATAATCAAGTCAAGTGGTTTAAGCCCTGGAATTGTTACTTTAAGAGACGTGACGCAGAGTTCTATCATTCCGTACAAATCTGTTACCCATTAATCTATAAGAATCTGTCCAGCAGGTTGACAGATTTAACCTAATTAGTTTTATTACCACGATAGGTCAATATATGTCGCATATCAGATTTAGATAAATTACGATTAAATCAAATCAATAAAGAAACAGATGCTAACGTGATAAATTATTGCTAGATTTCCTTAATGCTAATCTGACTATTTATCGGTAGATTAGGTCATATATATGATGTTAATTTCCTCAATCGATAGCATAATTAAGTCTCATGGTGCAAATCTATAGTCGCTGAATTAATTGGATCGCTGAATGCTGCTAACTTATTTATCTTGTCATCAAATTGTACCATTTGGGATATGTAACAATAACAGGGATTAAATTTGACTGGATTGAAATTCATGTATTCAGAACGGTCATGTTAAGCCTACTGAATTTGCCTAAATGGATTTGATAGGTCATTGATTTGGTCGGATTACAGTAACATGCAGAGATTGGTATGTTTCTAAAAATTAAAATCATGCTCAGCTCTCGAACTCACTGCAAGTATCTTTATCAAATGCCTGTGGTTTCTTGAGAAAAGTGCGATAATTGAAATCGAACTTATTTAAGGTAAGTTCGTTTGACTATAAAAGTACACGATAATCATAAAGAATAATCATTATTCTTCGTTATAAGAGACAGGTATGCAAATATCTAGCTCTATTTATTCAAGAACTTTCGTAACATTATTATTTTCCTTCAAACAGTTTTACATTTTATCATGTTCTGATCTATTCTACCTGCGCTTTCACCGAAAAGTTTACCCATTTCTGCATAATTGAATGCATAGCGGTGGAATCACACGAATACATGCCAGATAGATGCCACAAAGTGGCGTTTTCCGCAAGAATGGTGCATTAGCAAGGTTGTTTAGTTTCCACTTATGATGTCAAATTCAGGGTTACCAGTAGGCCTAGTCCAAAAATGCAGTAATATTTCGTGGTTGGAACTTGGCATTGCGCCAAAAGTACCCTATTGAACTAAGTAGATGAAAAAGTAGATACGAATCAGCCGTGTACTCTAGATCAAAGATACCCAAATAATGATTAATTGAACAGAAAACACATTAACTCAAATACAAAACTACAGCTTGCAGTATTCTCAATGCACGCACATTTTGTAAATATGTTGTTACCAGTTGTACAAATTTCTGGCAGCCCTGAAAGCTGGCAACCCTCGTCGCTGATGAATAACGAAGCGGGCCAGTGAATCATGCTTGGCTTCGTGCCATGATAGCCAGGTGTGCTGGTGCTGCGGTAATGCATGCTGGAGAATTGTTCGGGGTTCTATGCCAAAATAAGTAGAGCGTGCGTGCTGCGTGCGACTGTTTCTTAAGCTACGTTCAAGTTAGGACGTCTTGACGTAACAAGACTCTGTAAAGTGACATAAGTGTATTTCAGTATCGGTGATTGTTACGTGCATAATCATCATTATCCACATTTAGTGTAACAAGTCAGGCGTTGTGAATGTGTAATGCTCCGATGCATTACTTATCGTATGCAGTTTTGACAAATTTTATATGTCTCAGGTTCTCTTTCTCCGTAATACATATTAGTAGTTATTTGTATATTTTGGTATACATTAGTGATATATTGTATTGTTAACACAATGCGTTTCGGCAGCGGCACAGCCAAAAAAACAATACAAACCAATTGAGCCATCAGGCGAGCTATTTGCCTGTCTTGTCACTCAATTAAATTAAAAAAAAATTACTCCAATGCGATTAATATTTGACAGTCTTCAGCATCAGGTTGCCATGTCATGACTACGCTAACTAACTCTATGTTAACGTCAAATAAACCAAGTGAAAATTACAAAACCGTATGTTGGTCAAACATGTTTACGTACGTACGAAAACTGTAATTTGAACGAGTTACGACGACCGGTCACGACAAGCAACTAAATAAACATTCCTTTAGAAAAAACACTATTTTGCCATACACCGAAAATACCTACACAATAAACTTTGAACTTTATAATTGAAAACGTAAAGTTTTTTATAGCTTTTCCTTCGGTTCTTGTAGGTTATAGTGGTCGAGCGTGCGTCAACTTTAGCTTTGACGATCGTGAAAAAAGTTTCAACGTTATTCGAAGCCAATAAGGTGTGAAATCGCTTTTTTCGGCGGCATTCTTCTGTGGTACAAGCAAAATTGGTAGTTAGGAACTAATGAAGGTTCACGCGAAGTTCTAGGTGTGATTTATAAATGGACATTTTTACGTTAATTTGTGTTTTTCACGGTTTTTTATTGGTACAAATTACATGACAATTAATGGGCCGATACAAATTGCTTTCGACCTTTGCTAGGCGCTTCAATAATACGTGCCTAGTGTTAGGTGGAATGACTATTATGTTCGTGATTTTTATAACTTATGTGGTTTTTGTGTATATTCAAATTTCATGATTTATACAAGCAAAGTAGTCAAAAATACTACAAAAACGGTTACTAAAAGGTCCTTATATAAGTACCTATTGGAATAATACTAGAAGGACTGTAGTTTCTATTATTAAGACGATATAATCTAGAAATGCATTCAAAATAATTTCAAACTTTTTTTAATAGAGATTAATTTTTGATTAATTTTGTGAATAGCAGTTATGCCTCAATCTTTAATCATCCCAGGGCTGAGATATCAGCTCTGTCAGAAAAGCACTATATGAGCAAACATAATCATCAAAACTAAACTAAAACCTGTTCAAACCTGACAAAACAACATCCTGTACAGCACAAAGCTTTCAAACGACTAGACGTTGCCTAACGTTGTTACGAAAACTTCAAAACAAACCAAACAACAACTCGTTTCACTTATAAGTTTAAGTATGTATTAGAAACCGTCAATTCTACCCGATAGTCTTCCAATAGCAAACAGACGGTTACGTGTAGGTACACTATACAGGGTTCTAAGGAATTGGCATGCTAAGCCGACAGAGGCTCATACTACTCATAATTATGAACAACTTTTGATTTAAACCCAATCCTACAATCGTGAAAAAAATATCTGCTGTTTCTTACAAAATGTCAATGACACTACAAAATGCATGGAGCAGCGGATTTTTTCGCGGTTTTAAGTTTAGTCTCATAATAAAAGTTGTTCATAATGATAATTACTATAACTTACAGCCAAAAGAGCCTCATAATCTTTTCTGTCTTAGCATGTCATTTAATATAACCCTGTAGATTAAGTATTAGTTTCTACGAAACTTCCGCCAGAGTAGATCAGAGTTGATCAAAGTTCAGCTTGCACATGGCGCACCGATCCTCCGAGCTATGAACTAAGGCCTGGACCACATTGCAGGTGCCCAACTTAGTCGAATAAATCGAGACTCTACGGCTTTATTACCGTAAAGCTAAGGCTACATCGCAGGTGCTTCTAGCAAACAGTTCTATAGTATACTCGTAATATACCCGTACCTATAGTATAGCGCAATATGGCGTCGAGATCTCGGATCAAATAGAAAGCAGATACAGCGCTGCCTTAAATCCAGGTGAAGCCAAACACTTCCCGACTGCCCGTGTTAAGTTAATAATGTTAGACGCTAAATCTAGATCGAAATCAGACCTAAGCGTCTGCCAACCCTTAGCCATGTCACCTGCGATGTAGCCCTGGCCTAATGCTAATAAACCCGTGGAGTTCCTCAACTTCATAAGAAGTTGGCAAACTACATAAAACTGTATTGATTCGGGACTTAATACTCAACTCTCTCGGCAAACGGTGGAACTCGACCAACTCTATGACTCTAATACTCGATGTCGACTAACTCTACTCTATTACTTGGGTATTTAATAAGTTCTAGCTAAGTAGGTATAAGTATTCGATTTGAAATGGAACTAGTAGTAGAATTAATATGCCCTGTGTTTGTTATCAAGCATCTTTTTTATATAACCGTTTCTGGTTAAGTCAGAACGAAATGTAATGTTATTTAAACTGTAAAATATACTCATCAAGCCATGACAAAAAATAATCACTGTCTTTAATTTAAAATATTGCTAAAAGTAAAAAATACTACATAAAAAATAACTAAGATTTCTTATTGTTCACTTAATTGGTGGAGTTTTTAAGTTTTATGAAACCCCACAGATTCTACACAATATTGGAATCAATTCCTCAATACTTTCAATCTTATACCGACTCCTTGTTATTTGATGAATTTTCAGTTTTAATTTTAGCAGTAGGTATAAAAATAGGTATAATAAAACTTCACTGTTCAAAAACAAATGCACAAGCCAAAAATTAGGATGAAAAAATAACCTTATTCCAATTTCAAAAGCATTTCTCCGGCATTCCCGTTTCCCGCGCAGCGTAACTTTTTAATTTCTCTTTCATTAGCTGGGGGAAAGATTTTTATTCTGCCGGAAATTAACCTCTGACGGAGTTGAGTGGGCGAATGGCGGGTCAAACTGGTTACTGGGGCAGAGAACGGAAATCGACAATAGTTGATGCGGTTTTATCCCAAGGAAACTTTATGAAACTGTTCCACTTTGACTGACTTAATCTTAATCTTGTTCAAGTTTTTTATGACGTAGATAGCAAACAAGCCCATGAGCTTAAAATGTGTATTTACTTTTCATATAAGTAGGTTAACATTCATAACGTAGTATTAAAAAATGCACACAACGTGTAGAGCCTACCAGTGTCGGCAGGTTAAAAAAAATCATCGTAATGATTTGTTTTTTTTCTCAGTGGCCAGTTACCAAAAAATATTGTATAAAAAAAAGAAACGCAAACCTCTTTGCAAAGACTGCATAACAACGTTTTTTTCTTCTTCTGTCAGTTACAAATTGCCTTAAAAATGCACAGGGAAATAACGAGAGAACCCTTTTTCTTTGCATATACTAGCTTTTCTGGGAACTAGAGTATGGCCTAATGTCCACCCGAGGCTGTTGTGCTTTTGCTCCAAATGTTCCGATGACCTAATGGCATTCTCTTGCTGCTAGTTAGAGGTCGTCAACGAATAGGAAATGTGAACTACGAGAACTAGAACTAATATAGCTTATTCTGAAAGTTTGTGTTCATTTAGTGCAGTTTTCTCTATAGTTTTGGTTTAGAAAGTTATGTCCATAAAATTGCGTCATATTTCAAAGCATCACTTTGCTAATATTTCAAAACTAACGCAAAGTTTGTTAAACTTCTAGCTCTACAGAATTTTCTAGAAATAAAAAACTTGTCATACGTCGATTTTGAAGTGTGATAAAAAATATAATATACTAGCTGACTCGACAGACGTTGTCCTGTCAAAAGCCATTGCGTAACTATAGCAACCGTAGTATGTTGATGCTAACTTGTCAATTAATAGTAAAAATTATCAGTATATATATAATTTGCAATAAATTAAAATTGCGACTATAATTTGAGATTTAAACTATCCTATCTCTCAAGTTGGATCGAACTGCACATGGTGTGCGAATTTTATTATAATCGGTTAAGTGGTTTAGGAGTCCATTGAGGACAAACATTGTGACACGAGATTTATATATATTAAGATGACTAAGTATTTGGTAGACAATATTGTTTATATTTAGTTCACACTACTTTAGCAATCTGTTCAAAAATGACTTTTTATACATTAAAATTTATTGGCAAAGTTTCTAGTTGTCATACACTTAAACTGGCTAAGTTTGTACTTACCTCTTTGGAACTACAGGAAGTGTCTATCTAAGCGAGCTAGCTGAAGTTATAAAGCGAGTCTTCCAACAACCACAAGCCTAGAGAGTTAGTCCGAGCTGCTTCAAAGGCTGGCCACTTGCCGCCAATTTCCGGCCGGCAACCGTGTCCGGAGGCCGGTGTGTTGCACTTCGCCCGCCTTTACTTGGGCAAATAGTATTAGGTTTACTGTATAGGATGAACGTATAAACTACGGCTGTATGTATACGTATGTATGCGTGCTCCATCGTAGACCGCATCGTTGCTTAACATCAGGCGAGATGGCGGTCAAAAACAAGCCTATAAAAAAAAAAGAAGATATTGCATAAGCGAATAAGTATAGCGCCGCAGTTTAATATTTTGTTTTCGTTTGTTTATAGATTTTTGTTTAAAAAATTTCAAAATCATTGGATGAAATGCTTCGAATAAATTACCAATTTGTATTTGAATAAATAGCTTATCTGAAACTAAAGCTTAGAGAAGTCTTCTTTCTCATTCAATGGTGAGTTTAGGGACGGTCGGCACGTTACAAAATGGTGGATTAAAACCAAAATACCAGGCGTTTTTATTCTTACCACACTTTTTCTACTTGATCAAGTGTTCCACATGATGACGGGACCAGTCCTCTTCGTCTTTTTACTTTGCTGTATCTTTAACACCATCGTCGGATAGCCCGCAATCCTTCATGTCCACTAAATCTTTCGTTCTTCGCTAGCATCTACACGGACCAACCCGGAATTGGCGAGAAAACAATCAGGTGTTCAATAGAAAAATTTCAATAACACTCGACATAATTGGAACAGCAGCTGAGCTGATTTTTTTCGCGAATTCCGGGTTAGTCCCGTGATAAAAGTTGTTCATAATAATGAGTACTATGATCCCTTTACGGCTTAGCATACCTTTTCCTTAAAACCCTGTATAAGCTATATTCGTGAACATACCATCCGGACAGTGAGTGTACAAACACAACGAGTATGTTAGCCATTGGCCACTCGCCCGGCCCAATTTCCGGCCGGGGCGGCTTCCGGTTTGTGTTGCACTCCACCTGGCAACACCGGGCGCTCCGTACGGAATTGAATTGCAACTGAATGTCGGCCAATCCGTAATCTGATTTAGATATGAGTTAGAAAAGACTGCAATTTTACCTGCAACCAACGGGCTTTGGTGCAAGATACAAAATTAAATAATACTCTACTTTTTGTTCTAGTCCATGACTCTTTTGAAATGACGATTATGTAGTACGATGTCTGTAATCTAAAATAACAACTTAATTCAAAAATTGCGTTTGCGTGAACAGATAGAAAACGAACGCAACATTAACATATTGCCTGAAGATGTAATATCAGCCAAAACTTAAAACAATTAAAAAAGAAAATTGTTCTGACGAATTTACCAATAATGAATAAGCGGCACTGCAAGATATAAAACATCAGCTTATGCTGCTCGCTTTATTATATAAATTCTTATTTGAGACTAGCTACAATCCGCGGTCAAATAGTTAACAGTTGAGTTTTTCGAAATAAAATGTAGCTTAAGTGTTAATCCAGACCATGATAGACCTTCATTCCAAATGTTAAGTAAATCCGTTGAGCCGTTTCAGAGTTAGTGGTAACATACTACATATTAAAGTCGACACAGGTTATGGGTCCAGCAGTCTTTAATAAATTACCGGAGCAGATCACCACTGCGCCCACTATCGGGAGTTTTAGATCACGCCTCAAACGCAGGTTTGTCGAGCAGACTTTCTACGGCTATGATGAATTTATTGACTGCATATTTTGACTGATTTATTATGAATATTATTATTTTATATAATATATTATATTTTTTGACATTTTTCCTTTGATATTATGACATTTGATTGTAATTTCATTGCGACATTTTTAGACCTTAGTTAGTGAAACAGGTCAATAAGTTGACATGCTTGTTAATATATTATTTTGTATATTTATTGTATAATTTTATGTTTTATATTTTGTAATGACCTGTAATTAATATTGCCAATAAAATGATTATGATTATTACAAACTTTCACTTTTATAATATTAGTGAGATACACATCACGCATAGGTATACATATCACTTATATCACATTTTCTCTTCGTTTAACAATGAGAAAGTAAAAACAAAACTGCAACAAAAAAAAAACAAGTACGAAACAAAAACAAAACAAAATGTGTCAAAACCACGTTGGTTTCCATATGCCATATGGTAAAACGCCATATGAGAAAATGCCTTATTTCGAAATCCGGGACGCATCGCACCTTTATTGACATCTATTCATTGCTTAGCAGACCTTGGCTCTTATCGATTCTGTCTTCTTCATCGAACTTCACTGTACGCATCACCGCATGCTTTGATCGGTGAACGCGTTGACTCTCACGTCATATCGACTCTAGGTGTCTAGTCGCGAGTGGGTATTCTTGATACTAGCTTTTTGGGTATACTATATGGGTCCAAACTTGAAGGCCTTAGTTGACAGATTTTTTTTTTAAAGCATTGATGTCCTTGTCTAATAGGTTGCAATGAAAAAGACAGATATATTTTTAGTTAGTTTAGGTCTGTTATGTGAAGCCTTCAAATTTAAGACGAATAGGGGAGACGAATGGGTGTTCCGCGATGGTTATAATATACGTGTCTTCAAGTCAAGAGTGAATCGATATCTTCTAGGCAAGCGTGCTCCATCGTAGGCCGCATCATTGCTTCCGATCAGGCAAGACGGTGGTTAAACGCAAGCCTATTTTTGAATTTAAAAAAAGTAGTTTTTGGGTTCTACTGAATTTTTAGAATAGCATATGGATATATTCGAGCCTATGATAATAACTAGCTTAAGTAACTAGCTTAAGTAAAATAAGATATTAAAAAAAATTCAATCAGAGAAAAGCTCTGAGAATCTTTTCTTATTTTTTATATTTGAACTTAGAATATTTAATAATAGTTCAGAAACTAAAGACTCTACTGTCTGTCGTTTAACCAAATACCCAGTATCGTCTCATGCCTCATGCTCATCTGTTTGGTAATGTATGAGAATTTACAGTGACAATAGAATAGTTCCAGTTTTATTCACCTGATCATGTTCATCCTGGTGGCACTGAAGTCTTCAAGCGACCACTGAGAATCGCAAAAACCAACATGATATATCATATATGTCGGGCAATGTATAACCCGGTGCGATATGTATTCAATAATAACAAAAGATTCCGCATATAGTTTCTTTTATTACTATACATAATATGGCTCAACTCGTATATCTTCAAAGTTTACTGGCACAATCGCTAAGCATATTCCAAAACGACAAAGATCTTGTGACAACAGGCACGTATACTATAAGCATAGCATATAAAGTCCTTGAACTCGATCCAAGGACGCCGTCTGCGCTAGAATCTAGCAAAGCATATCGTACCCAGTTTTAGCACGTGATATAGAAAACACTTCTTTTCATATAGTTTTGATGTGGCATAGGTTGGGAAAATGAAATAAAATCAACACGACTGTTTGCTTGTAATGTAAACGAGTAGTTAGCCAGTACGATGCTAAGCTAAGGCATTTTTTAAACAAAACCTACTGTAACAACTGCTTGAAAATCGTCTCGATAAAGTGTTTTATTTTGTCATTGAGATCCAGTTCACAATTAAAGCGCTAAGTTATTAGTAAACAGTACCTAGGTGTAAACGAGCGATTTACAAAACAGATACAGAACAAAAACGGCTAAAATCTGCTGGATATTAGAGAAAGTGACTACAGATTCGCTTAAAAGAATATGACAGCCTGTACACGATTTTTCCCACCCTGTATGGGCGGTATTGATTTTCCTGGCAGGTAAAAGGACAAATGTACCGGGAGCGTTTACGCGACTACGGAAGGAAGCGGGGTTATCTGTAAGGTCAGTATGGACCGTTCAATAAATGTTTATTTTATGTTTATGGCACCAGCTGTAGAGCTGACACGAAAACGGACTAAGAGTATTTATCTGTGATGATACGGTTCGGCTAAGATTTCTATGCATGACCACAAATGCCACAAATAGTACAATGGCACGAAGAATCGAGCACTACCGTAATTCGAATGGCATTAGTTGTTTGTCTCAGAACAATAATATCATTTTGGAGGACCAAAATGATATTATTGTTCTGAGACAAACCTTTAAACTTACTTTTAGGTATCTCGCTAATCATTTAATAGCCACTTGCAAAAGAAGTTATTACATAAACAACATACAACGTTATACCTCTACATAAAGAAAGATTATATCCCATTTTTTAAAACAGTAATGGAAACTCATTAAAACGCTGAAATGCACACAAGTACCTATTTATATAACTTAAGGAAATAATTGCATAACCATTTTCGCTTGTTCATTATCAGATCTTTTAAAAATTCATCGGATGCGATCGAAGCAATAGTCGAAGTATCCGACTCGATAATACGCGAGTCTCAGTAGTTCCGTGTTATTATAACAAAAAGTAACCATTTAGATATCCGTTTGTTCCCCGAGTAACAGCTCATACTGTTGGTAGTGTGATGTGTGTTTAGGTACAGGTGTAGCGTATGTTAATGTGTTCCTGCGTTAAATAAACGTTATGCTGTTAACTGTCCTTGGATTGGAGGGAAGAGTCACGCGTCGTTCGCTTGTGTGGGCTGAGCGGGGCGCCCAAGTGTCAGGAGGTGTAGCTTAGCGAAACTTAATGAAGCTTAGCGAAGTTTAATGATCAAAAGTCGAAAATTTTCGACAGTCTGCACTATATTCTAGAATAAACAATCGGACTCAATTGCTAGTCTACAGTTTTGATTGCCATTTACTAATGAATGAATGAACACGTAAGAGCGAATTTATAGATTTCAGTCGAAGTCAAAATATTTTAGAATTAAAATCTTGCAAAATTTTGCTTCCTTCGTTATTCAAATATATGCACAAATGAGGATTCCATACCTACATATGTATAATTATTCAAAAGTTAGGCACTTTTCATTACAAAAATCAGACGTAGTTTTGACCGATTAAGAGTTTTGACTGTAACATATACTTACCTATAACTTTGTAGTGTACTTCTGTAAGAATACTATTAGGTAGACTTTAGGTAACTATATATTTTACTAGCTGCGCCCCGCGGCTTCACCCGCGTTTTCCGGGATAAAAAGTAGCCTATGTGTTAATCCAGACCATGAACAACCTTCATTCCAAATTTCATGTAAATCCGTTCAGCCGTTTTTGCGTGAAAGAGTAACAAACATCCATACATACATCCATACTTACAAACTTTCGTCTTTATAATAGTAGTAGGATTGTTTTAAATGTAGGTAACCGTTAAGTGTGACACCAGGTTAATAAAATGTTAGTAGCACGTACCTAAATAACCATTAATCACAAAACAATGCACAGTCACACGTAAATAATAAAACTAGAGATGGATGGATGTGCCAATCATCCAAGTGCGACCATTCGGTTATGTGATTTACAACAAATGTTCGAATAAAACACATGGATATTGAGTCAGGGAAAAACAGAAGTGTTCAGTTTAGTTTAGATATTCGATTAAAACAATAATTAGATACAGTTTTAAAATCGATTGATTTTGCTTTAATTTGAATTTAAAACTGTATTGGAATGAACTAAACGTCTGAAAAATTTCATGAAGATCGGATAATCTTTACTAAAGTAGTAGTCGATACAAAATACACATGTGGCGTCTGTATGTGCGATTTCAATTGCCAATTTGTTCCCCGAGACTTGGAGACCTCACTTCACTCAGTCAACAATGTAATCAAACCAATAACAATAGAAAACTTTCAAATAACAATCTTACTCCACTATCAAAATAACCGAATACTATTTCTACTCGTCGAATCTTCATTCTTGAATTATTCCGTGTCGCTCGTTTCAAAATGAAACAGAATTAATGACTCTTTTTGTTCAGAACCACTGACTCTGATATGAATCGAAGATTATAAATCGTGGGCTTTGTGGCAAGGTGGGCTATTTCTTGATGTAAGATTGTGGTCGTTCCTAGCCTACACAAAACGAGGTGTTAAAAAAGCCGGCTTCATAAATCATATACGAAGGAATTATGAGTACAAATAGGTACAACCCGGTCACAATATCTGTGCACCTCGCTGGAATGCGTTTAGCCTTATATAGTCGCACTGTCGCACCGGGGAGTGCGCGGAGAGGTGACAGGGGAAGCGGGAGCCTCTCCCGCTTCCTTCCAGCGAGGTGCACAGATATTGTGACCGGGTTATAATTAGGTATTGTCTTTGGATGAGTGGTCTTGGCTGAGTATAGCGAGTGAGTGATTTAATGTTTAAAATTTTGGGACCAAAAGATTAAAAAAAAAATGTTCAATAATTTTGATTTTGGTGACTTCAGATTGGTTTCAAATTGGTTTGTTTTCGCGAGAACAGGTCGTTAGATGTTTTGAAAGCTTAGAAATTGCATCTTTTGTGTGAATGATTTTTTACTTGCAAATTGTGTCGTGTTACAACATAAATAATAGTTACTAAGGTTCAGTTTTGTGGGAATTTTTGTATGACACGTAATCGTAATTTTCTAATTTCAGGACTTGATTTTTTAACCCAACTACTAATTTCGAGTCCCGTCCCATTAAGACTATATTTTCTGATCGTGTCTTTTTCATTTTTCTGCCCAACATTTTCCACGAAATTTTAAAATTACCCTCTCATTTACATAGAATATTTTCATGTTTCCGCTAGCTCGCCTCAAGAGCTAGTTTCGGAAAAAAAGCTACGACGAAAAGTCAGTTTTATTCGCAAGTTCAGTTTAGTTCAGCCGTGGAGGGTACTCGGCGACGTTCGCTGGACAAATTGCACTCAAGAGAGCTATGAATACCCACAGACTGGAGTTTGGTACGAAACGCGGCGTTTTTCTTTGACTGTATGTTTTAGAAAAGTTTTGTATGTATCAAGCCAAGTACAGAAAGCAATTGCTCCATTTCTTTTAAAACTAGTTTTGTATTGAAAACTAAATATTTTCTCTAACTATATTTTTTAAACAATTTTAATCTCTCTATTAAGATAATAAATATGTGTACAAGTTATAAATAAATGTTCATCATATTTTCATCGTTAATTATCTAGTAACTATAGATACACGAAGACCTAAAAAGTGGATACCTACCCACTACTTATTATTTTCACTAGTACATGAAATTAAATAGCGTCATCAATCACACGTTTCTCTTTTCTCAACGGTTTGTAATTAAACCCAGTTACTAAAAATAGGGCTTATATTATTAAAACTCCTAGCGTGATTTTAAATTGTGAAGTTAGGTGTACTTACATGGTTCTTAGATGTCGAAACAGGGCAGGCGCGGAATAAAATAACTACACGTATATTTCGTTCTAAGCTCCGTTTTTCGCATCCCCCCTCTAAATTTCAAATGTTGAGCTATATGGGCGTAGTCAGGCGCAAAAATTGGGCGAAACACGCTATATTAGATACATACAACACAGTTACAGAATTGTTTTATTTCTATTATTTTACAAAATTTTATTCATCGATTGCACATTCTATAAATTTCCATTCAAAATGTGAATAATTACGATGAAAAACTAATAAAATTTTGAATCAAATAATTGAAATCTAACATTTTGATTAAAATTACAAGGGGACGCAAAAGTAAACATGTTTTTTATAATATACTATTGAGTGACGAGACGATACGTTATGGCTGATAAAACAGCGTGTTTTTAACTTTACAAGCCCCAAAATTGTCCTCGCTACGTATCTGTATCTTCTCTCCAAGGGTATAAGCGTTATATTTTCCTCTTCGGACGAACTCAGACATGTTTTTATATGTAGTTCGTTTATTAGGCAGAAGTTGAACGTATGAATTTATGAGCTGCCGGCAGCGTGCCAGTTCCGCGAATTAGCGAACTTGGTTCTGTTCATATTGCAGTATTTTGTTTGGATAAGTTATGGCCACTGCGATGCGACAGCACGGGATTGTGATTAAGTTTGACCACAATTTTTTTTATTTTGCTGCTACTGAGACGCGTTAGTGTGTATTTACCTATCTTTTTTTACACTAAGTCCCGGGGGTATCAGCTCGACAAATTATATTGACGACGATTTTTATGCAAGTTTAACATAATTTATTATTTAGGTTATTTATTTAACATTGTATTTCTTTACTTGCAATACCTGTTGCTTAGGTATTTTAGACAAATGTTATAAATGTGACACTGAGGCACAGATAGCCGTTGTCTTTGTCATTGCAGTCAGACATGGACGAGACGCTTCGCTCGCTCGGTCAATTATATACCCAGCAGTTGGATAAAGAGAGGTGTGGAATATAATCCTACTAAATTTTTAGAAAATATTTGTTATAATATCTTCGCAACTGCTAAACCGATTTTGGTTAAACTTGTAGTGTAGATAGGTACTTGGAATAACACGTAGACTACGTTTCATCATCATCCCATTTTTTCACAGCGCGGGTAAAACCGCGCGGCACAACTTGTAATAAAATATGCCTGATTTCTGCAAAGCAGTACTCTAGAGACCGTCATTATCTAGCCCACATTCCGAGAACTACCCCCATGATAGCGAACTATTTAAACCCCACCCATTACTCGAAGCATAAAGCAATCGTAAAGTTGTGCAATTATAACAGTAATGGAGCATTTTTAAAGTGATTTTATAGCAGAGGGAGCGATAAACCGGGTTTATGGCGCGAGCTAACATCCGGGGGTGAAACTTGACGGCTTTCAGGGTATTCTGGGCTGTTCGAGATATTTTTTTTCACACACATACCTTCCCACTAGAATAACGTGTGTCGGGGATGGCATGGAACACGCACCAAGACAAGGACAACTAACACCCAGACCCAGCACAGATATTTCAATTCATCACTCAAGCATCTGCCCAGCAGGGAATTGAACTCGGGACCTCTGGCTTAAAAGGCGGATATACTACCACTTAGCCAAACAGGTCGTCAATCATATCGATCACTTTTTTTTAATCGCAAATACGAGCAAGTCTGCGTTTGACCTCCAACTCACCTGTTGGTAAGCGACGATGTGGCCGAAGATGTAGCATGCAGACTTAGAAGATACCTATTCACTCTGAGCTTAAAAAGCCCAAGATTATCTATCAGGAAACAAGGAAGCCGGCAGTCGGTTCCGTCCCCTTGCTGGGACTCTATTCTGGCAAGTCTCGCCTGGAACCGTCTCGACTTAATATTTACGTGGGTATTCCCGTGCAAATATAAAAATGTTTTGTATTTTCACTGTCATGGCATTTCTAATAAGAGTGACGATAATATCCTGCTGGCCAGAATCGGCCCAGTCGATGCTTTCAACTCGTTATTCGGTACCGAGTTTGCATACCGTGTCGCAATACCGACTCTTCGAGTAAAGCATCGGATACATTTTGGAAACTTTATAACAGATTTGTTAATTACGTTATTTGATATGTTTGATTAAGTTTCAGGAATAGGAAACTTTACGATAACAGTATTTATTACATAGCATTTTGTGTTGAATGAAGTAATTTATCTTCTAAATATGTAAAACATTAGTCGTGCGTTAGTCTTGCAAAAAAATCGGAAATGGCTCAATTTCTTTTGTTTCGTTATAATTAGCCCTAATCAAATGAGTGGTTTAATAAAAGATACTGTAGAAACAGGTGAAACCGCTCAGTTGAAACAGTTCATAATTATATAAAATATTGTTGATTTCGATTGCTTTCTTAAAGATTTCTATAAATCTGTGAATGTGTAAATATGAGTATTTTGTTTTATTTTTTGATTCCAGAAATATTACAATCTTATTTCATCCTTTTCCTGGAGCAAATAAGTTTAAATATTAAATGCAGCTGTACGTTTGACGTTGGTAGTAGTAGAGGGAACGTTAAAGTGATGTGGCCAAAGTGAATGGCTACTGTTTCAGGCCAAGAGCACTGGGCTTTTAGCTGTTCGGCTGTCGATGCTTTTACTGTTTTGCCCGTTTTGCTGTCGATGTAGGGCGGGAGATAACGGACGATTTAGTCACTGCTGAAAAATTATATTGTAGTATGTTCATTTAAAATAAGCTTTTATCTGACTACCAAGCAAGGAAAATGTTTTAATTTATTTTAAATTAAAAATACAAGGAATCGATTCAGCTCCAAACTAGGTGCATATACCTAATATTAACTCCTAGTTCTTATAATTAACTAATCTTTACATATAGATATTACTATAAATAACTAGGCAGTATAAATAATCTTTGGCAGCTTCTAAAAACTAGTAGAGAAAGAGTTTTCCTAAAGATGAGAGCTAAACGGGTAACAAAACGGAGGATAAAACGTTGTTCCCAAAAGTTATCTACAAAAAATGAGTATTTTTTATTGCAGGCGAGTAACCGAGCAAATATTTCCAATGTTATCTCAGAAACAAACTATCTACATAATTTAAACACAATAACAAACAAAAAACATTTAAAACAATTTTTACTGGCTTACTAAATAAGTTTTAAGTCATTAGTAATAGTATTGACCCAGTGCACCCCGCCTTTCACCCGCTCGACTGCAGGTCGCTGAAAGCATGGGAACGCTGTAAATGGACGCTGAAAATAGACTGAATAGGGCACTAATGTTTCTCCAATGCGCCTTTATGGCAACTCTATAAATTAGTGCGCTGTAAAATGGAGAATTTAGTTCTACAGCAGTTGTTTTAGTGCCTACGCTATTATTGCTACCAATGGTACGAGTATTTGTACTATTTACTATTTGTTATTATGTGCCAATAGGTAGGTAATGCAGAAGGTATAGTCATAGGTTTTTAATAATCATACGGGAATACTTACCTAAGTATTATCGTGTTGGCGCTCACGTTTTGCTTCTGATAACAACTTGAAAAAGATGACATGTGGTCGATCCTATACCTAAACGCTGTATCTCCCATAATACAAGTAGTCCATGTGTAAATAACAAAATATATCAAAAGTACTTCAGTTTTTAGTCATAGCAATTAGCAACCACTTAGTTCAGCCTTTTAGTTTCTGCATCCAGTATTTGCCTGTCGCTTTACACATGACATCACTTTACCAGACCTTAGTACAGGTCTATTCTATATAGTCACTGTCTCTCTTTCTAGAAAAGTCAAGCGAGTGAAAGTGACCGAGATATCATCGCTCGCACCCCGATTAGAGGTTTTAATAGCTGCTGATAAATCTACTATACACTGACCGTATTACCCAATCTTATCGCAATCAACAATTACCTCGTACGATTTCGTAACCTTGTGCATAGAGTCCAATTTACAAGAGCTAATAAAATTTTCCAAGGCCTTCAAAGTTTAAGGTTTAAAAACTCCACAGAATTGAAGGAATTGCCCTTTTTGGGAGCCCTTGTGTAAATAAAGTCACAGTTTGCGGGCAGCGTGTGGCCCCGGTGTGACTTTGCATAATTTGCGCTTCATTACGCAAAAATGTAGGGCGAGAGCCGAAAATATTCCTCGGATAAACTGGCGTGTTTTGTCACAAAAATGAGGAGTAAGTCTGTATAAGCGGAATCTCTCTGGAGTGTCAAAGTTTTGGGTCATTAAGCCATGGCGAGGGTCGCTGCCATGCCTTAATGATTGTCACGCTGTATTTGTAACTGTTAATTAAAAATAATTTGATGATGAGGTCTGATAATTTTGATGGGTTTCTCGTAATCGTTTTTATTGCAAGTAAAAAATCACGGGGTGAACTTGGTAAGATTGGCATTGGACGGGTTGAGAGACATAGAAGAAGAAAGGCTTGTGTTCAGTAGTGGGCCATTACAGACTTTTTCTCACAATTAATAGACAATTTCAATTTCATACAGACAACTTTCTTAACGTTTCATGTCTTTTAACAAACAGCGAGGCGTTCAGCAGTAACGCTACTTGCGGTCAGTCAACCGAATACTTACTGGGGTCTTATTGTGACGTGTCTCTGAGTGACATATTATCGCGGTCTCTATCGCTCTCATTTAACGTGTTATGAGAGCGAGACTGACGGAGATAATCTCGAGTGTTCAAATCGAGTCGTTTTAAGAATCAACTCAGATCGGTCCATTGCTGGACTCAGAGCTACATTGAGAAAAATGTCCACCTGAATTCCGCTAAAAGAATGATTAATTCACTTCACTTCACACAATTCATCAAAATTCCGATGAATTCACCGGTACGGAGCATACTGATATCACCAAAAAGTACGATGATTAGCACCAGTTTTTACGGTGACAACTATAATGATATATGGCTGTCACCGTAAAAATTAGTACTAGCACCAGTTTTTAGGTACGTGCTAAAAATCATCGTCGTACTTTTTAATGATATCAGTAGGACAAGGTATGCTCCGTAGGTACTTTAGGTGAATTCATCGGAATTTTGATGATAATTTTTCTCAGCGTAAGCTACCGCCACAAGTGCTACAAAAAAAGCAAAATTAGATATCAGAAACTAGTAGCACCGACTTAGGCATGGACATTTGGATTTGAATCTACTGACAAGGTGTTACTCGTATCAGCCTGATAAGGATTACTGCAATCAATATATATAAAAGTGAAGGTCGTGACTGACTGACAGATCAACGCACAGCCTAAACCGCTTAAGCTACAAACTTCAAATTTGGACAAAAGTTTAATATCAAAAAGCGGACGCACACTAAGAAAGGAATTTGCCCAATTCAACCCTTAAGAGGGTGAAAAAGGGTGTTTAAGTTTGTATGAAAAATTTTTTTTTCTTTATGCTACGATTATCAAACTTTGCGAATATACTAAAGTTAAAAAAATAATTGACACCTATTTCAACATTTTTTAAAAATCAACCCCTAAAGGGGTGAAACGGAGCAATAAAGTTTGTATGAAGATTTTTTTTTTAATGCTGTGGTTATGAAACTTTGCAAATATACTAAGCTTAAGAAAATAATTGACACTTATTTTTTTGTTTTTTGAAAATCAACCCCTAAAGGGGTGAAACGGAGTATTGAAGTTTGTATGGAGATTTTTTTTTTGATACTGTGGCTACGAAACTTTGCAGATATACTAAGCTAAAAAAAATAATTGACACTTATTTTTTTGTTTTCTGAAAATCAACCCTTAAAAGGGTTAAACGGAGTGTTGAAGTATGTATAAAAATATTTTTTTCCTACTACTTCGATTATTTAACTTTGCTATTGTAATAAGCTAAAAAAAATATTAGATACCTGTTTCATTATTTTTTGAAAATCCACCCCTGAAAGGGTTAAACAGAGTGTTGAATCAACGCATCAACATTAACAGATCAACGCACAGCCTAAACCGCTTAAGCTACAAACGTCAAATTTGGACAAAAGTTTTATACCAAAAAGCGGACGCACATTAAGAAAGGAATTTGCCCAATTCAACCCCTAAAGGGGTGAAAAGGGGTGTTTAAGTTTGTATGAAAAAAATATTTTTCTTAATGCTACGATTATCAAACTTTGCGAATATACTAAAGTTAAAAAAATAATTGACACCTATTTCATCATTTTTGAAAAATCAACCCCTAAAGGGATGAAACGGAGTATTGAAGTTTGTATGAAGAATTTTTTTGATGCTGTGGTTACGAAACTTTGCCAATATACTAAGCCAAAAGAAATAATAGACATTTATTATTTTGGATTTTGAAAATCAACCCCCAAAGGGGTTAAATGGAGTGTTGAAGTTTGTATGAAATTATTTTTTTCCCTATGCTACGATTATTTAATTTTGCAGATGTACTAAGATAAAAAAATAATAGATTCCTGTTTCATTATTTTTGGACAATCAACCCTTAAAGGGGTGAAACGAGGTATTAAAGTTTGTATGGAAATATTTTTTTCTTAATGCTACTACATATTATTTAACTTTGCAAATTTACTAAGCTAAAAAAAATAATAGACACCTAAGTATATTTTTGTTTTTGAAAATCAACCCCTAAAGGGCTGAAATGGAGTATTGAAGTTTATATACAAATATTTTTTTCCCAATGCTACGATTATTTAACTTTGCAAATGTACTAAGTTATAAAAATAATAGATACATGTTTCATTATTTTTGAAAAAACAACCCCTAAAGGGGTGAAATGGTGTAGTAAATATAGTACGGAGAGAGAATTGTAATGACTCACTGACAGACAACGCACAGCCTAAACCGCTGGCCGTAGAAATTTGAAATATGGAGGGTGTGTTTGTCTTGATGAGTAAACGTGTACCAATAAAGAATTTTTTGAAATTCTACCTCTAAAGGGGTGAAATAGGGTGTTAAAGTTAGGATGGAGAAGCATTGTTTTTGACGTCACGGTATTGAAACTTTACAAATATACGAAGCTTAACAAAATAACGAACACCTATTTCACCATTTTTGGAAAATCAACCCCTGTGGGGGTGAAATGGCGTGGTAAAGATAGTACGGTGAAAGAATTTGGTTTGATGCTAACTCAATGAAACTTTACAGATGTACTAAACTTAAGGCGGGTAAACAACATCAGGAAAAAATCCAAAACCTTCGAAAAGTCATATCCTCGAGGTGGAACTGCTAATTATCTCGAAAATTAAAAACATTTTTACCAAAGCGCTGAGACTAATAAGTCACCAAAATCTCGGACCTTTTTGGAGCCATTAAAAATAACATAGTCGCCTCAAAAACATGGCCGCCATACAAACTTTGAGGGTCTATATCTCCGAAACGGTTGAAGATGGGTGGGTGTTTGACTAGATGTCATAGGAGTTAGCAAGGGCTACTTGATGGTTGTGGCAAAAATCCAAATGATTCAAAATGGCCGCCATTATTTTTTCTACATGATTCGAGGGGGCTGATTTAGCATCTGTTTTGGCATCTGGGGGTTTTTGGGGTCCCTGCTTCCATTGTATGACGCTTTTTACATGTTCTCAAAAAAGGAGGGTTAAATTAATTATCGGTTCCCGAGGTATAGTCCACGCGGGCGAAGCCGTGGGCGGAAGCTAGTCTTTTCAAATAGATACGCGAGAACAAGATTCCTTAGCCGTGTTTATTGATTCATTCACAGAACAAATCTAAAGAAAGTTGATATCTGAAAATCGATGTGGTAAGATTTTGAAGTAATATTTAAAATACATTTATTTTTTATTGATATCACACATTGTATTCTCTAAATCTGGAACTATATTTTACGTTTTAACCAAACAGCTAAATCAGTTTAGATTTTGCTGAGTTGAAGGACTGTCATATTTTACAAAGTTTTGTTAACATAACTTCTGTTTTTTTTTAAGGGCTAATGAAGTGTCACCTATCACGGGGCTCACTAATAAAAGCTGCTTAGCAGTTGGCAAATTAGTAAAATTGGCAAATGTAATTTAACCTGTTATTGGACACATTCTTAGTAATTAGTTACCAACAAATTTAAGTTCGATTTAAATTACTTATTAGCCTGAGGCTAGATTGAAATTTTATTACAAAATGCTCTTTTAGGGTTCCCAAAATAAAACCTACAATACAAAAATGTAGTACGCAGTACTAACCAATATTGTTATACTTAGCTTAAGAAAACTTTATATAGGTAAGTAAGGTCTCTTATTGTTTCAGCCTTTACTTAGCACTAAATCAAATAAGTACGAACAAGTAAAGCAGTCTCATTTATTCAAGTGGGCGTTATAAGCGGTAAGTACAATGTTTCGTTCGTCATGGGTGCAATCAACTGAGTGCCCGAGATTGAGGACAGCTCGGGACGATGCGGGGCGGTACTCGAGGTCGAGCGATTTTGGATATATCTAACTATTTTTGTGAACATAAGTGTAACATGAAACTGGGTTAATCTATCAGACCAGTTTCATGTTACACTATAAAATTAAGCGTGAAAGTCACTAAAAGTAGTTTAAAAATCGCACCAATGACAGAATCAGAATTAGTATTATTTGGAGCTGTCAAAATTTTACCTGCCTACAGACTATGTCTACATTATTTAGAAGGGGTTTCACCGTAAGTCATGAGCGTAATTCTTCAGCAGTGCTAAGATTGTTTTATAATTAAGTTATACAATATACATACGGATCAAAGTATTTCCTTTCTGTCTTATCATAAAAAAACCCGATTAAAAAAAACCCGATTCTCACTTATCTACAGACATTTCCTATTATTATAATTTACAAATAGACTAGCTGACTCGACAGACGTTGTCCTGTCAAAAGCCATTGCGTCAATTCTATGTCAAATATTGCGTAACTATAGCAACCGTAGTATGTTGATGCTAACTTGTCAATTTATAGTAAAAATTATCAGTATATATATAATTTGCAATAAATTAAAATTGCGACTATAATTTGAGATTTAAACTCCTATCCTATCTCTCAAGTTGGATCGAACTGCACATGGTGTGCGAATTTTATTATAATCGGTTAAGTGGTTTAGGAGTCCATTGAGGACAAACATTGTGTCACGAGATTTATATATATTAAGATGAGCCCAATAGTTAAAGTAGACGTAAAAACACATGCAAAGTAGATTCGAGTCACTTATTTCCTTTTCAGCCCACTGAGATCAACTTTAAATCGAAACTTCAACCTTAGTCACTGCACTCACGTATACGTTCTCTACACTTTGTAGGAGTGCAGAAAATGGTCAAAACGAAAGCTTCGCGTACTTTGTGGTCGAGTCGGTCAGTCGCTTTGATGTGTGTAGTAAATCCCCGACTTTTATAAAACGTTCGTGAAAATTCAGCTTATGGATTGAACTTTGGAAAATTAAAACTGTTTGGTATTTTCTGAGCGTAGATATATTTAGGTTGATTTAGGGTGCCGCTAAGTTGGACTATGGGCATTAACAAAATATAGACAGAAATATTTTTTGGAAAAACTACCTAACCCAACCTATCTAACTAAGCATCGTTGCTTCCCATCAGGCGAGATGGCGGTCAAACGCAAACCTATCTTTCAATAAAAAAAAAGGAAAACTGCTCATGTAATAATGCATATTGGCACTTTAAAGCCCTTTTATTATTAAACAACTTTCTTTGAAACGGTTTTGACAAATCAAGGTAAATCTTGCGGTGATGTTTTTGCTCATGGCGTATTATGTGATTCAACTGTTCAGCTGTGTCGTGTGCTCGCGCGCAGCGCCTATTTTTGCAATTTGTATCTGTTTATATAATATTGGCATTAATTAAATCTCTAGTAACTGGGTTTTAAGGCAATTATTGTTTAAAAATATGCTGAAAAAAAAAAACTATTGCGGAGTAGCTTCAGGCCGCTGCGTACTGATCTATAGTTATGCCATTGACGTACAAAGAGATGGCGATGGGCCAAGTCTAAAACTAGTAGAAACTAATTTAGTGCTTGTTTTGTTCTAGCTGGGTCCCGTAGAGGATGTGAAGAGGTGCGCCGGCTCACGCAGCACACGCCGCGAGCAGCGGTCATGGCGCTTCGGAGATAGTGCTAGGTGAATATCTATTATATTTTTCATACTTGTAAATAAACTTGAGTATGAATGGGTATTGGGTATCCTACTAATATTATAAGCGCGAAAGTTTGTAAGAATGTATGTTTGTCGGTCTTTCACGCAAAAAACGGCTGAACAGATTTACATGAAATTTGGAAGGAAGATTGTTCATGGTCAGGATTAACACATAGGCTACTTTTCATCCCGGAAAACTCATGTTAAGTTTTTGACCGCGAGTGAAAGCCGGGGGCGCAGCTAGTAATATATATATATACATACCCATTTGGTCGTTCTCCATATCCATCCGCTATAGCGGTAGGGGACGACCAAAGAAAGTATGCATGAACTGTGTGAAAGATGATGTGAAAAAAAGTGAGTGAATTCAAATATGACGAGTGATAGAGATGAATGCAAGAAGTGGACATAATTGTACCGACCCTACGTAGGAGGGTAGAGAGATGACGTGTGGGTCTTACTTGTAAAACCTGCTTAAACTTAATCACTGCTTAAAATTCGCCTTGTTTTATAAACTTTTATTTGTTTATTTTTATTCAGTAATAGCCTCCTGCCTGTAAGCAACGATGCAGTCTACGATGGAACACGCTTGCCTAGAAGAAACTTGATTTTCACGTCGGCAAAAAGTTTTCAGAGCATTTAATGCATCGTTTATGAGTAAGAGTCAGAATGTCTAAAACTTCTCTATAACTAACGATAGGTCACATCATGTACCTACTATAAAGCAAAGTTTTATTTCACCATTTTCGAGTATTCGCGTTTACAAGTCGCTTAGTAGGTAGTGTAGGTACCTACATTTTTTACACCACAGGCTATCTACTCGTAAGTCTTAAGATAAACTCACTCCGCTTCTTATACCATCAAAATCGTTTCGTCTCTGTCCAAGCACCTAACATTACTGAGCTTAGCTTCGACCACAGCTATGGTCAAACGCCTAGCCAGTTAACTATGAAAAGTCACGAAGTCACGTTTTCACTAGCGAAATTGAACCGTCGTGCTTATTCAGCATTGATTTGAAATGCCCGTCACCCGTGGCAAAGTAAAGAACCTAAGTAAATATGCGTTATTATTTCGTAGAAAAATATGGTGCTGTTGCATCGAATTGGGTCGGAGGGATATGCCACAGATTAAAAAGGACAGATAGAAAACAACAATTGAAAATAGTTTTCTGTATTTTTTCACCCAGGTCAAAATTGAACAAGTTTTTATTAAAAGAAAATAAAACACGGCTGTAAAGTGTAGTCAAAACTAGTCAAGCCAGTTGTAGCAAGTCACATAAATATACCTAGTTTCGAAAAACATTACCTTCTTCTTGGACAGACATGGACAATGAATAAATTATGTTCACGACGCTACGAGTATATATTTTGCGCCTGAAGGACAGTCAGTAACACTAGCTTACATCACATCTATGTATTTATTTTTTTGGCCTTAGTATTTAATTGTTGGTGTCACACGGACATAATCAGCTAACAGCCTATTATTTAGCACAACATGCTTACAAAGTATTAATTTTTCTCGCGTTCGTTACGGAATCAGCGGCTAAAATAACAGTTCAAAATGTCATGATCGTTTGCGTGTGTACTCGTTCGTATGTCACATGTCACACATGCGAACGATTGTGAGCTGCGTTTTTATCTTTTTTTTTACCCAAAATAAACATGAGGTTTATTAAAAAAAAAGCTTAAGCTTTTCTCCTCTCTTAAGAGGCGAGGATAGGGGTTGTCCTTCTGCCTCTGTATAGTCTGTGGCGTAATTATGTCGTTTGTATGTGCAAGCACGAGGCTTGCGAGGAGCCGAGTGTAGGAGATGAACATTCGTAATGTACCTACAGTCCGCTCTACACGCTACTACGAGTATATACTATTACTATAATATGAGTAGCTCCTTCCTACCTACGATGATTTATGCTAGATTTTCCTGCCGACGCGACGACGTACGTTTTGGATTTGCGTTCGTTAATAAGTATGTAGGTCGAATGGCTACCCTGCTGACAAAGTTTTTAGACCGCCTGATGGCCTCTGACATAGCTCGGCGGTTGTTGGTATATAGGACAAAGACCGGTTTACTTTTTGGTTATATACTTTCTTGAATTCCTTTACTTTCTTTCTTTCTTGGTTATTGTTGTAAAATTCTGTTTTCGCTTCCGGTTCTCGTTATAAAACTTTTCCTTGATATTATTGTGATGATTTTATTTGTTAGGTTAAATTTCATATATATAGAGTGATATGGTTATACCAAAACATAGACAGACATATACAATTCTACATTGCACCTATCTAAAATCAGTTACTTTCAAAATAAACCAGGTACAATTTACTGTCTCGCTATGTACTCTCGTTACGTGTGATCAACCCATAAGTGAAATTATTGAAACAGTTCAACAGATTTGGGTGCAATTTAAAATGGAGAGAGTAGACAGCTTTTATCGTTAGTTACGAGTAATAGATAAATTAGCTAGCTTGAACCTACCTAAAACCAATTCAAAATAAACCTTCTTATCTACACCATTTGGACTTGAAATGCATGGAATACTTATTCCTCAAAACCCCAACCGCAGCGCAGCACAGTAGTAACTCTATTTCATAAATTTATGAAGTCGTCGATTGCTTCTCGTCACCACCTAGTAATTTTCTGCCGAGAAAATATACTTCAAGTTTCAAACCTCTGGCTCGGCGGCGGAATATGACCAGCGGAAATAGACACCCGCCGGTTGGATAGGGTGACCAAGTAAACTATAAAAATGTAGGAATTATATAATCTCATCTCAAAATACTTAAATAAAGTTTTGATTTGATTTTGGAATAAATGGTATAGTGATCTGAAATAAATCCGAAAGTAACTTTGTTTTATCTTTTTCATGACTAAACAGTTGTACGTGTTTTGATTTTGAATTTAGCCATCAATTTAACAAGCAAACAACAGTGTTAAATTATTATTTTCAGGATCACCAAAAGCCAAATACACAGAAAAGTTTTGTGTTTCTTAAGGTTCCGTACGAAAATATTAGAAATGCTTTAGAAAGTATTATTTTATGACTTGTTATGTTATTTATCACCTCACTTCACGAATTTTATTCATATTTTACCGAGTATTTTATCCCTTCGCTACCGAAACATGGTCACCGCCCATGAGGTCTTCATGAACTGGTGGTCGGAATCCTCCAGCAAGTAATAGGCTTCAGTGGGATATAAAATCGACCATAAATTTCGTTTTGAGCCACCACCCTTCTGCGGCGCGCTTATTGGCGGGTCACGTGGCGAATATTCGCTAATTGTAATAAGATATTTATTATATATTATGTTACTTACATTTTGTTGATACACTGAGAAAAAATTCACCTATCAAATTGTCATCGTAAAAACTAGTACTAGCACCAGTTTTTAGGGTGAGAACCATAATTATATTATGATAGTTGTCACTGTAAAAATTGGTGCTTGTCATCGTACTTTTTGGTGATTATCACTATAAAAATAAAATAAAAATAAACAAACGTTTCACACTCACAGCTCCCCACTAGGATGATCCTGTGTCGGGCATGCCACGGAACACACACAAAGACAAGGAAAACTAACACCCAGACCCTGAGCAGACATTTAAATATCTGCCCGGCCGGGAATCGAACCCGTGGCCTCTGGCTTAAAAGGCGGATATATTACCGCTGAGCCAAACAGGTTGTCCGTACTTTAGGTGAATTCATCGGAATTTTGATGGCCATTTTTCTAAGTGTTCAAAATTACAAAAGAATGAGAAAAATTTTGTAAAAAGTTTTTTACCTCGATAATATTCGATCAATTATCGAGTGTCCTTAACACTTTGGGATGGAAAAATTGACATTTTACAGATTTTTGTTGTAATTAAAACGGGAATACTCATGTAATTATAACAAAATGTGTCAAAACCACGTTAGTTTCCATAGTAGAACATTTTTGGTCCTTGACTTTAACTTAAGTAACAACGTGTCTTTCTAAAATTGTCTAAAAATATATTTTATATTATTTGTTTATCAATTTTACAGTTTGTTAGAACAGAATTATCCCGATAGAAAATTATTTCTCTGAGAGTTGTTTTCCATTTTTACTATCATATCTAACTTTTATTATTTATCGTTAATTAATAAAAAACAAAATCGAGTTACTACCTGTAAAGGATTATTTCGGTAATTGTCATGATTACACATTAAAAACAGTACCTACACATGCAGTTGCAACATTACGTATGAAGAATGTCCTGATTGCTTATCTTGACTCCTTCATGAAAATAAAAAACGAGATCTTTAGGCATTGATTTATCGAATTTATACAGATATACATTCAGTTCAATCGGACACCGGAAAACGGTTTTAAATTCAGTTGCAAGATTTGACCTCAACAAACAAATATAGGTACATTAATAAAAGCTTGAAAAAAAAAACTCAGCGTCATAATCTTGTTTTTGAGACAAAGGGGAAGATTTTCAATACAAACATCTGGCACAGAACCGAAAAGGAAGACGCTCTGAAGAGACAGCATTCAGCAGTGGGCATAAAATAATTAATAAATGATAACAAATATTTATTGTTTACATCAAGAAATTACAAGACATATACAAAGCACTTAATGGTAACATACAAAAATTGAGCAAAGAAGGCAGTAACACCGGATGCCAAACAAGGCAAAGCCTGTGTCTTGGGAACCCGCGGCCAGTTACCAGATCCTGTATGACGCTGGGGTTTGTACACATGACCAATCAAGGTTTATAGTTTTTAAATATTCTATACAAAAAAAGGTTAATGATGATGAACAAACTTCTATTTTTAAAGCAGTAGGTACACTCAAGACATGTGGATTATTAAGGATGACCAGAGCATTACTAACGTCCGGAAACGCGCGGCGATATCACCGCATCGCGTGCCGAAGGTTGCTGCAGATACGGCCTATTTGCAATTCAATAAGGTGGGCCATTGCGACAGCCCTTATCAGAACTTGCGCCCTTGAGGTTTAATTGCTCCTCAGATTTAGAGGCTTTCTTTTTGGTTTTTTTTGGAGTCGAAAGTTTTATGCAGCAAGGTTTGAACTGGCTAATATATTTTGTGTTTGCTTTTTCTTTTTTATGCGGCCTTTTATGATGTTTACGCCAAGATACATCACTTATCAGACCTCATTCTCTTAAGGCTTTTGTTCAGATTTAAAACTTTTTTACTCATTTTTTGCCAACTATTTTTTATTGCATTGTCGTCGGAGATATACACGTATACCAACAGCTCAATCGAATATCGAAAAGTGGTTCAAAATTCTGGTGCAAGAATTGACCAAAACATACTTGCGTATAAACATAGCAAGTTAAATAAAAGCTAGTAATAAAATAACTACTCCTTATTTGTAAATAAACATACATAAATATTTTTAATTTATACATACACATTACACATTTATATTTAATTTTTATTTTAAACATCTCATAACTTCACACACTAACAAAAGTAAATACGTTTATAGTATACGTATGTAGATGCGAACCCGTCCGCAACATTATTCTATTCCCACTTCGGTATTGCGCATCCCCAGGCTGGAGGGTTTTGTTTGCAGCGAGCACTGCGGAACCCTATTGTTCAGCTACAATGCCTCCGTAATTAATTGGTTTCCCAGTTCAATTCAATTGGATGGGACGTATTGTTGTTTATTGGAGATGCTCATTTTTCAAATAGAACGTTCTGCCTTAACTAGGTTACTAAGAGTAGTTGTGTTTAAAGTTGTCATTATTTAAAGGTACGAGTATAAATTATGAGGCTAACATAAAAAGCCTTCTTAAAGTTCTGCGTCTTGTTTTCACGTCAGCAAGAAGTTGTCAAAGCATTTTAAGCAGTGATTAACTTTAAGCAGGCTTTATAAGTAAGTAAGTAAGTGATTTTACCTTCTGGCTAACCGTTTGGCTAAGCTCAACCGATTCTATACAGGGTTATTCATAAAGAGTATGCTAAGCCGAAAAGGGCTCATAGTACTCATCATTATGAACAACTTTTACTATGGGACCAACTCGAAATTCGGATAAAAAAATCACCTGTTCCATACATTTTGTCAAAAGTCATTGACATTTTTCTATGGAACAGCTGATTTTTTTTACACGAATTTCGGGTTGGTCCCATAGTAAAAGTTGTTCATAATGATGAGTACTATGAGCTGTTTTCGGCTTAGCATACCCTTTATGAATAACCCTATATAACGGCGTTGTCGAAGATGTTGAACACGCTGTGCCTAAAATGAAGACTCACGCATTTTATAATCCTGATGTCGTAAATTTAAGCCGTCAAAATCTAGTTAATCGTACAGTTCATTCTAATATTCATAAAACACACGAAAAATGATACAGACTGCATCGTTCTACTACACATACTACAATGGACAAAGTGGTAAAAGCTTCCCTTTCTTAATTCCATTTCTTTCTGTTTATGCAATTTCAAATAAAAGTCCAGTGGGGCTTGCACAACTTTGACGTAAAAATACGTAGCGAGTTTTCGATAGAAAAGTGTTCGCCATTTACGACTGTCAAGTGTGCTCCTGACGGGTGTAAATGGCGTACACTTTTCTATCGAAAACTCGCTACGTATTTTTACGTCAAAGTTGTGCTAGGCCCACAGTTCTTCATGGGCCTAAAGAATATAAGCATGATCCTATCTCTCAGATAAAAGCGTCTGTTTACTCAAAACGATCTGTTATTCCACAATATCGGCTGACCGAGAGCAATATGCCCGAGTGTTGTCTGTTTGTCTGTAAACACTGCAGTACAAACACGGCCAGTCGGTAGCGCCAATATTTGGCAGCCCTCGGTCAACTATAGACGATTCAAATGATTCTTCGTTGAAAAATTGTATTATTTCGCTAGGAAAGGTAAATAGTTGACCGATTTACTGTAATAAGTTTATGGAATGATCATGATCATCAGAATTTAGGAGAGCTGCTCTTGTCAGTGGAGTAATATCCAGGCTTGACGGTCTTTTGCCAGTATTTTTTCCTTCATTTTATGATATAACCTAGGAAAAATCAAAAAGCCTGAGTGGTCTGGTCTGAGTGTCTGAGTGTTCACTCAATTCCAAAACCACTGAATGGTTAAGGATAAATAGGGAATGGAAAGTTGATTATACCTTTATTTCACAAATGGGTCTTAAGTTCTTTTAAATTTATTTTACCTATTCGCAGAAAATGACAAAAACCTACGTATGTCTTGCCAAATAAGTAGGTATAACCCGGGTTGTTAAAAAATGAATTGATTAAGTTCTTCCTAGGCAAGTGTGCTAAATCTTCGGAGAGACTATGGTGAAACGCAAACGTATTTTTTTAACAGACTAGTCTGTTATAAAAAAAACCTCGGTCAGCTAAAACTCGGTCAGTGGTCGGGTCTCAGCTAAATTCCAAAGATTTACACTTTATACTTTGTTGTAAAACATAGATAGCTGGAAATGGAAATAATAGGTGAACCCATTGTTTGGTTTTCTACGGTTATGTGTTTCCAAGCGTGTGGATCACTGATTACTATCTGTTTGTCGCCTATTGTGTTTGCTCGAGTTTCGCCTTGACATGTCCTTCCAGTATGATAAATTGGTCGACCAGCAATTTCATGAATCATCAAAGTATCAATAATGTGATCGACACAAATTGTCTTCAGAGTTTGCTTTTAGTAAATTACGACCGATGGAAGAGGTTACTTATTGCTAGTCTAACTGGTATCGATAATCTCAATCATCGCAAAAGTACTAACACAATGATTTAAAATGAATTACTTAGTATCATAAATTTATTTATAAGCCCTGAATGGATTAGTACTGTTTGATTTGGGTCTTGTTTCGGTTGTATTAGTGTCTTACGTCGCGTCGCTTCCAATTTTATCCTACTATGTCGATGCAGCATTTTTTGCCGACTGGTAAATAATGGTTTTTAACAATAACGAATACAAAATATAATTGAACTCCAAAGCAAGGTAACAATGAATTTTCATTTTTAATTGGTTGTTTCCAGGTGGTAGAAGTGGGAACAGGTGCGGCAGCGGTATGCGCGTGGTGTTGGCGGTGCTGACGGCGCTGGCGGCGCGCGCGCTGGCCGGCCCACACGAGCACCGCGCGCGCCACCGGGCGCCCGATCACCCGCCCCAGCCCTACCGCGGCCACGGCGAGGCCGTGCGCTACAACCCCGAACTCGACACCATCCTTCCTCGTGTGGAGGACCACGAGACCTCCTCTAAGCGTGCTAGTGACGCTGAAACTTCCTCCAAGCGGTCCAAGTACGACGACCGCTTCAATGAACGCTCCGAACAACTCATGGCTGACGAGCCCCAAGCCCATCCTTCAACACACAAGGACCCTTACGGCCCGGACGAGGATGACCCACTGATCATTCGAACCAGAAAGGGACGAGTGCGAGGCATTACTCTCACGGCTGCGACTGGAAAGAAAGTCGACGCCTGGTTCGGAATACCCTACGCTCAAAAACCAATCGGTGACTTAAGGTTCAGACACCCCAGACCTGTAGAGAGCTGGGGCGATGAAATACTCAACACTACGACACTGCCACACTCATGCGTCCAAATTATTGATACTGTGTTCGGAGATTTTCCCGGTGCAATGATGTGGAATCCGAATACGGATATGCAGGAAGATTGTCTTTACATAAATATCGTAACTCCGAGACCCCGACCCAAAAACGCTGCTGTTATGCTCTGGGTATTTGGAGGCGGCTTCTATTCGGGGACCGCCACTTTAGACATCTATGATCCAAAGATTCTTGTCTCCGAGGAAAAAATCGTATACGTATCCATGCAGTACAGAGTTGCGTCTCTAGGTTTTCTGTATTTTGATACGCCTGATGTACCAGGAAACGCAGGAATGTTCGATCAACTGATGGCTTTGCAATGGGTAAAAGATAACATTGGTTACTTTGGAGGAAACCCACACAATGTGACATTATTCGGAGAATCAGCTGGTGCCGTATCAGTGTCTTTACATTTGCTATCTCCTTTATCAAGAAACTTGTTCTCGCAAGCTATAATGCAGTCTGGGTCTGCAACAGTGCCCTGGGCCATCATTTCTAGAGAAGAGAGTATTCTACGTGGAATCCGTTTAGCGGAAGCTGTTCACTGTCCACATTTGAGAACAGACATGGGTCCGATGATTGATTGCCTGCGAAAGAAGAGTGCTGACGAACTAGTCAATAATGAATGGGGAACTCTTGGGATCTGCGAGTTTCCCTTCGTCCCGATAATAGATGGTGCTTTCTTAGATGAGATGCCATCGCGCGCTCTTGTACACCAAAACTTTAAAAAGGCAAACATTCTAATGGGATCCAATACCGAAGAAGGCTATTACTTCATACTTTATTATCTTACTGAACTATTTCCTAAAGAAGAAAACGTTGGGATCACGAGGGAGCAGTACGTTCAGGCTGTAAAAGAGCTGAACCCTTACGTGAACGATGCGGGGAGACAAGCGGTCGTTTTTGAATACACCGACTGGTTGAACGTTGACGATCCTGTGAAAAATAGAAATGCTCTCGACAAAATGGTGGGAGACTACCATTTCACTTGCGGTGTGAATGAGTTTGCGCTCCGTTACGCTGAAACTGGAAATAAAGTTTACACTTACTACTACAAACATAGGAGCAAGAACCACCCGTGGCCTTCGTGGACGGGAGTCATGCATGCAGATGAAATAAACTACATTTTCGGAGAGCCGCTGAACCCTGGCAAGAATTATTCCCCTGAAGAGGTGGAGTTCAGCAAACGGATTATGAGATATTGGTCAAACTTTGCAAGAAGCGGGTATGTACTGGTACTACTCGTATAAAAGTTTACATTTTCTATTCTCATTTTTTGCATCAAATTTAATTTGAGTCCATACTAAACTAGCCCAATATTTTTTTCATGATAATTTAATTGGAAGTAAAAATTGAAATATTTTTCAATTACCTTCTTATATCGAACCTGTTTATTTTGATTCTTTCTGTGAGAATTTAGTCTAAGTAGACCTTTGGTTAGTTGTTCATTTATCAGAGAAGTGCAGCAGAAAAAGCCAACGATGTAGTAAATATGAATGTTATAGAACTTTTTTTATTGCGTGTTCTTTGCCATTTTTTGAAAGAATTTCCATTTTTATTTCCAGAAACCCTTCACAAAATCCCGGCGGAGAGATGGCTGACGTGTACTGGCCTCCACACACGGCGGCTGCGAGAGAGTATCTCTCTCTGGACGTAAACTCTAGCTCCATCGGCCATGGAGCTAGAGTCAAGGAGTGCGCCTTCTGGCAGAAGTACCTGCCGCAGCTGATGGCTGCTACAAGTGAGTTTTAACTTCATAGGTACAATTAATACGGTCGTATGTATTTGATAGACAAACAAAACAATATGTGCAGTCAATCATGGAATGTTCATTTGTTTTGGTTTCTCTTCATCACAGATGACTTTTAGCCAGCGCTGTTTCTTATCTCTTTCTTATACACTCTATAATATATCTTTTATTACACGCCCAGTGCACTGTTGGAACTTAACTTAACTTCAACTGCTCTTTGCATACAGTATGACAATGAACAGATTCTGATTCGCTTTAACCCGCGGATTTTTTCAACTATTTTTGTATACTAGTTACTAGTCGACTATATCCGTCCAACGTTGGCTAAGCTATCAAGTAGTTTATTTTGTGAGGTTGAATTCTAATGCTAAGATTGAACTCTTATCAAAAAACTTGGACAATTACAGAGCGCGTGATGCGTTTGATTTTTACAAGTTATGTATCTAATTTACCTGTTTCCATTGATGATATCGTGGAACTCGCCACGCTAGGTATTGTCGCATGTGGGTGCGCTTATCGTACCCACAAGTGTAAACTCAACAGGTGTTTATTGTCGAAATACTTTTATGTTGATTGAAAGCAATCAATCTCTTGATTAGGATCGCTGATTTGTTTTTTCTAAGATTAGGATTAACGGTTATCAGTTCGTTATTCGATGATCTAGCACACGTTTAATGACGTCATGATGACGTTTCACTGAAAAATAATTACAATTATCTTCAACTATTTACATTATTATTGTTTTTTCATTTTCTTTTTATTATAATTAATCAGTATTCAAAATAAAATTATCAGATATTTGGTAAATGCGGCTTAATTAAATCTAGGCGCGTTTTACAGCACTGTAATATTTGACTTTTATAAATGTTGGACTTAAATTTTTTAATGTTTTAGGCAAGCCAGATCCACCAAAGAACTGCACCAACGCAGCACCCTCACTGTGGCCATCATCCGACCTTCTCAGCTTCACAGTCCTGACTGCCACTGGATTCGCCGGCTTCGCACACAACTGGCTCTTCAAGTATATCACATGAAACATCTATTGAATCTTAGTGGCCAGTCCAATACAAAAAATCTTTAAAATTTCTTAAATCTTCTGTTATAGTTAAAATATTAGTAATGTGAGTCACTAAGTCTATATGTTACCGTCGAAAATCTCTGGAATATTTTATTATCGATTTATTTTTATATGTATAGAGTTATGTACATTTAGTTGTAAGCCACCTTAAGTGTTATATCGCGCTAAGTCCATTGATGTTCGTATAGTAAATGACTAAGTTCAGTAAAAATTGTAAGCTATGTAAAATTATCTCGTCTATTAAATTAATGTTATATTTCAGGGAGTGATGCCTCCAACAACATATCACTTGTTAATAAAAAATATAGAATACGTAGCCGTAATTTCGTCATAGATAATAAGTATCTACATATCTTTCGCGAGTAGGGTTAAAATCTTCTGCCAGATGAGAGTAACGATAATTATGAAATTGTAAACTTTGTCTTCGTTAATACTAAGAATATTGAAGCATTTAAGCTTTTCAAAGAACTAAATGTAAGGATGAATGACGTACGGTGTTTAGCGAGACGTAGAAGAAATATTAAAATGTTAGCTTTAACGCGCCTCTAACGCAATACATATCACGCAAAGGCATAGAGATATCTAAGTTCATTATAGCCTAAGGGCGTAAGGTAATTAAGCTAGATCATTTCACAACTCTGTAGCGGACCAATATTAGAAAGTTGTACATGTATTGTGGTTCGTGGTATCAGAGACGCTCAGGGCACGTAAGGGTTGATGGAACCGAAATGATAAAGTACATACGCAGTTTAAGGTAAATGAAGATGATATTCAAATTCAGAAGAAGGACAACGACGGATTTGATGCAACACGAGTGAAAAGACGAGAAATGTACAGAGCGTAGTATACTAAATGTGTTAGAGCATACAGAATTAGTAAAATACGTATAGGATCGAATACGTCTAGTTTAGAGAATGTAGTGTCCAGCGGTTCAGCTTTCGAATATTGGTGTTTATGAACTATAGACTACGGATCGTTCAACTTAAGATAATAAATCTAAGGCGGAATGTTTTATGTGTCATAATCATAAAGTTTATGGGATACAATACCTTCATTGTCGTCTACGAAATGAATAGCGATTGTCACGCTCATTGCAATCTCTCAGTGGCTAACGTAACCAACGCTGTCAGTAATCTGTAACTTAAATATTTTTATTGTAATAGTCAAATGAATGTTTAGGTATTTGCACAAGAAATATAGATATACAACACTTTCGAGACAGCTGAATCAAACGAAAGTCTCTTAATGTAAATAATACAAGTATAATGAATGTTAGAGTAACGTAGGAGCCCGTTATACCTTTGACACAAAAAGGGTGATTTGGGCGGGTACCTATATTAAAGGTATACAAAAAACTATAACCTGTTGTGGAAGACGATACCTTATGAGATTTAGTAAGTGCTAAATGTAATTTTAGAATCTCTTGCTTTTGTTCCTTTTTTTCTAATTAGATAAATATTAATGGGGACATCTTGTCCGTGTAAGATCTTCGTTCGCTGATGTTAGAATAATATATTATGTAATATAGAATCAGTATTCACGATCATTGTAATTCGTCAAAAGTTTGGAGAGCCTCCCAAAATGGAGGTCGAATTAAATCTGATCAAGATAAAGTAGAACACGTATAAACTATTTTACGATAAGCTTCTCTAATCAAGAAAGAAATCGCCCAAAATTGACGAATTATAAAATTAAAATAATTCGATGTTTCAACAACTACGCTTAATTTAACCTGCGTATAAACCTATAGAGTGCCTCTTGTTCACTTTTATATATATTGATACACTAATTTAGATGATATTTGTAGATGTAGATGATGCGTTACTTCTTGTCATGCACTGATTTTTTAGAAGTTAATAAATTATGATTTTAGTCAAGAGCACCATGGTAAAACTGCAGCTGGATATCAAGAACGTAAAATATACTTCGTATAACAAATGTATTCCACGAATTATATATACTATATTTAAGATTGGAACAGATGGAGACAGCATTGATGCTAATCAGGAACTTTGTCAAATCAGCCACGTAACTCAAGTTTAAGTCTCAAAAAAGTTATCGTCAAGCATATATGTAGGAGGTAACCACTTCAGTAGTACCATGATCTCTTGTTGGAATATAAACCAGTTCCTTGTGATAAGGCCCACGACAGTCGCGTAGTGCCAAATGAGATTGTAATGTATAAAGAAGGATAATTATATAAGTTTATTCCATTTTATCATCAATGTTAAGATGCAACCACAGTAAAATATACTATTTATCATTATCACTGTAAAATATGATTGATTTCGAAGTTTTATTGTATCCATTGAATGTAATTTTTTTACTTATTTAATGTGATGTTCTTTTTTAACACGCTTTTATTAGCTTCACCTGTATGTTTGTATGTTTGTATGTTTGTATGTTTGTATGTTTGTATGTTTGTTTGTATGTAACCGACTCCTTTGAGCGCGTTTTTGACCCACTTTAAACGGTCAGATTTCTTTCAAACTTTGTAGATATATCGAGGACCGATGACAATACACTAAACAAATCGTGTTTTTTAGTTTTTTTAACTATTAATTTTTTTAACACGCTTTTTCTATAAAGTTTCTTTAACTTTTAATACCGTTTAACTTACAAATGGTAATTTCGTCATTCGTGTCAGAGAACAAAGTGGCGCAGTGGAAGCGTGCTAGGCTCATAACCCAGAGGTCCCTGGATCGAAACCACGCGCCAAAAATCTTTTTGCTCAATATTTTTTGTTACGCATCAATTTTATTTTATGAGGTCTGAGGATCGAAACCACGCGGCTACAAATCTTTTTGCTCAATATTTTTTGTTAGGCATCAATTTTATTTTTAATTTGCTTGAGCAGACGGCCAAAATCGGATAACACCAACACATTTGTACATATTAAGGATGGTTAATAGTTAGCAAATCGAACTAAAAAGCGATAAATAAATAATAGTTAAAAAAAACTAAAAAAACACGCTTTTTATAAAAAACCGAACTAAAAAAATAGAAAATAAAATTTTATAAAATTAAGAATAGGGTTGAAAATTTCAATAAATATAAATTAATAATAGTGTAAATAAATAAATATATGTATTTTATTTTTTTAAAAGCGTGGGGTGCTTTCTAAGATATTATCAAAATGCTAATCACTCTACTCATGTCTGTCAATACAAAATGTATCTACAAAATATATAATATGTATATCTATTGACCCATGCACCCCACGCTTTTTAAAAATAAAATACATATATTTATTTATTTACACTATTATTAATTTATATTTATTGAAATTTTCAACCCTATTCTTAATTTTATAAAATTTTATTTTCTATTTTTTTAGTTCGGTTTTTTATAATTTAGTTTATTGTTTGTTTTACATTTTATTAAGGTTAGCATTATTTTGTATTGTTTCAAAAATTACCTATTTTTGACAGCACAGTATTTTTTTTGTAAGTTTGTATTAGACAATAATGTGTTGTGGTTGCGTCGTAAAACATTATTTGCTGTAATCATAATATGCAAATCCCTACTTAAATGTTGATAAATAATAATAGCTTTAATTTAGCTTGGCGCCATACGTTTTTCGAATATTCAAAATTTTGAAACATTTTCGGGCTTTTTCTGGATCTCATTTTAGAGTCAGATTCTTTGCATTTAAAAATAGCTCAATTTTTTGAAAAATATCAAATAATAATAAATATTTACGATCATTGGGGAATCAAATTAACCTGATCAACTGCTCTAAAATCCTGAACCACACCGAGAATCTTTATTTTTAAAAGCAGAAATGGCTAAATGAAAATAACAATATTAAATCAGGACATTAAACTATGTTATAGGTATAATTAATTTATAGAACGCATAATTATAATTTATCTATCATATTCTTAGCCCAGTTTCTAATGAACTCTACGTTAATGTAAAATGAACTTGTGTATGAAGAATGGCCTAAAACTTAAGCGTTAGGAACACGACATTCTAAGGCCTACGCATTTAATATGGCATTGTTGTTTTTTCTGTACGAGCCTGTTTCACTACTGCTTGATAAAACATATTTGGAAAATATCAATTAATCGGTTAGTTAAATCTGTCAAAAACTATCAGATTCTAAAACTATATACCAATAAATATACTGAAGAAAGAAATTACAAGGAGTCTTTTGGTATGTGAAATCAGGTCTTATATAGGGTTGATACGTCGCAATGATAAATAAGTAGTAGAATGTTAAAAAATTCAGACTTTTCTTTGAGTTTCATAAATTAACTGCTTAGTAAATTTTTTGGCAACAAGAAATCGGAAGAAGTCGCAGCGTGTATTGAATTGTCTTGGATATGCGGTATAGCTTTTTAAAAGTTTATATAAAGCATTAGGCACGGTTTCGCAAATTTATCTATCGGATAATTTTTATCGGCTTGTGGTGAAACAGTCCGTAAATCTTTTAAATTCTAATAGCAAAAAATGTTTCGAGTAAGTTATTAGTAGTTAGTGCTATAATTGCATTATTGAATGTTTGCAAAAGTTTGTGTTTAATTATGAAAATAAACGCTTGTATATAAATTGTGGTTTTTGTTTGCATATAATTACTCGTATTACAATTACGTAGAAACAAAGGAATAAGACGTAGGTAGTATTTAATTATCACTTATCTGTATTAAAGTGTATTTTCTACATTATCTAGATTGCTCCTTGAAATTACAAGATCAATCAAATTGAAGTTTCATTGAAACGTTTTCAATGTTATTTAATATTCGCAATCAGTGAATTTGTATCTTAAAATTTTTGAAATGCTCGACATAGATAATTTGTAAGACAAAGATAAATAAAATTGCGAGCTCCTTCAAATTCTCTACAAACCTAGTGCGTAGATAGTAAGGAAATTCAGTAGAGGGGCCCTAATGGGTTGATTACACGCAACAAGTACAGTGGCGAGACAGTGCCCTCGGCCGAGTTCTCGGTTTATGTAAACATTTTGATGAGACGAGGCAGTCACTGCCACGGCCGAGTTTGCTCATTTACTGTCTCGCCACTGTTCTCGATAACGTGTAATCAAATAAACCCGTAAATTATTCTTATTGCAGCCAGCACAAGTTTGTTTTTTTCTATGTTATTGAATAACGAGACGAGCAAATCGCTCGCCTGATGTTGAAACGTCACGTTTGTCCATAACAGGTCTGCGCCACCCAGAATTTTGAACTCTTAGAATTCAATGCCCTACGGCACAGCACTGCGCTCGTGACCCCGAGATATAAGATGTTAATTAAATCTCCTATTTGGCCAGAAATTTCACTGGAAACAATGCTCTTCCAACCGGAACACAGTAATGTTTGCACATTAGGTACTGCTTGGCGGTGGAATAACTGGCAAAAGTGTGGTTCTTTCCCAGGCGGGCTCTGCAAAGAGCCCTACCACTACAAAAAGATTTCATTTCGTTATGCTAGCCGTTTGCTTTCTATCCATAAAGCACGGGTATTACTTACAATGTTAGTTAGTTTGCTCAGGCAAATCTTGCAACTGAATAGGGTAACATTTCCAGATGTCCGAATGAGCTAAAATTTGGTATACCTTTGTAACTCCGATGACAATACAATAAGCTTGTTTTATTTTTTATTTAGGAATTTTATCATGTTTCAAGGGAACGTTTAATACGTATAATTCCTTGTTAACAGAACTATATTATTGTATGATAGGTATCTAATTATCGGGTACCCACAATGATACGTTATCAGCCAAGTAATCGTGTACACCGGTGTTGATTACACTGGATGTTAATGATAACAACAGTAGGTATGTTGGAAAGCTATAGGCATATTTTGAGTGCCTAAATTAAGGATTACATCAACCAAATAGTTTTACTTTAATTTTAGTTTTATGAATTTATTTTATTTGAGAAATATTTAATTTTCTTGTGTAACATATTAAAAATGTGTTACGGGACTACTAGCAGCGCCCCGCAATTTCTCCCGTTATGCTATGAGGAATGCGAATTTGACATTCACATAAACCCCCCGACACCGGTTATCCTAGTGGGGAGCTATTACTGTGAAACGTTTTTTTTAAACATACAAACTTTCACGTTCATAATATTAGTAGGATTATAAGCAAAATTCTAATTGTGTTGAGCTTTAAGAACTACGTCTAAAATATTATCTATCTAAAATTATTTGCGACCCCGGAACCTCAAAATACTACGTATTATGTCCATAATACCTTGCTTGCCGGGTTCGATTCCCGGTCGGGCAGATGTTTGAATGATGAATTTAAATATCTGTTCTGGGTCTGGGTGTTAGTTATTGTCTTTGTGTATGTTCCATGGCATCCCCGATACAGGAATTTATCCTAGTGGGGAGCTATGAGTGTGAAACGTAATTTTATTTTTTTTAATTTTTTAATAATCCTGCATCAGCTTCAAAGAGCTAAGTCAACATGTACTTCGATACCACTTACCTAGGCATTCAGGAACTTTAGTACTACATAGTAAGAGAGCTAATTTTATTAATAACTAGCTGCACCCGGCGGTTTCACCCGCTTTTTCTTTACTTTTAAACCTTGCCTGTATTAGAGCAAACAAAACAAAAAAAAAATATTCGACTCGGTCCAGCTGTTCTCGAGTTTTATAGCGAGACAAACGAACAGCGATTCATATAGAAATAAAAGAAGAAGATAAGTAAATTAATTAACCTATTCATAATATTGTATTTCATAACAGTAAGCCATTTAATATACTTGCTTGGTAATAGGTAGTTATACCGCCTGAACCCGAACCTAATCCTGTATTCGTAATCTCATAAATATTGTTATAAGAATTATAAGAAAGAGTATGTTATGAAATGTCAGCATGCGATAAGCACATCCTGCCCACAATTCCAAGTAATCAATCACGCCACCCAAGCTTTCGTTAAACATAAGTTAGAGAATAAGTTTAGTCATAATTTGTCATCAACTGAATAAAGACGTAATTAAAATATTAATTCGCTTTTTAAAAAGTTCTTCCTGCGTCGCCCGTCTATGTCTGGCGCAGCCTAACGGATCTTTCAAAAAACGCGAAAGTCGGTCTACGCGATTTTTCAAAAATCAAAAATCAAGTGTAAAGACTTTCGGTTCAACTGAGAGAAGAACCTAAACAAATAAATAAGACTCCCCGACGTTCGGCGCAGCATCAACGACAATTGACTCCTGTGGACAATGCGGACCAGCAGCTTGCAGTGAGTAAACACTTTCACTATACTGTGTCGTTCCCATCTGTCCATAGTCCCCACCGATCAACTTAATCGGGTAATTTAATTATTCCATCGCGGAAACTAATTAAATTATAATTTTTATTAGATTTATCTGATTTTGGTGCATTTATGTAAATTAAAATTATTACATGTGTATTAAATATTAGATAAGTAAGTACCTAATTGATTCGGTCAAAAATCGCCCAATCGATAGTTATAAGATTTGATATTTACGAAATCGAGATATCAATAACTGTAATCAAAAAATTTGGATACGTTAATTAAGTGTGCTAAGTCTCTTTAGTGTCGTATAGAAATAGTAAGTAGATTTAAACTAAACGTTAAAATGGCGGAAATCCGGATTGTATCAAAGGAATTCGTTTCCCTAATCCCTCGTTATGAAGGTGACGAAAGTCAGCTAAACCTGTTTTTATCCAAATGCGACTACGTGATTGCAAACAGCCGTATCACCGGCAATTTAAGCCAGGAAACTTACCTGTTTCATGTCATCACAAGTAGACTCACGGGTAAAGCTGCGTCACTACTAAGTGACCGCCCAAATGTAGTATCATACGAAGCGTTAAAAGAACTATTGACGCAACATTTCGGAGACCCTCGTTCCGAGGAATGTATAGCGATAGAGCTAGAGTCCCTGAAAATCAAACAACACGAGACGTATATCCAGTTTTGCCAACGAATCCAACAATCGAGAAGTTCGTTATTTGCAAAGGTGAATAGACTTACAGATGAAGGAATAAAAGCAGCGAAAATGATCGTATACAACAACATGGCGTTAAATGTGTTTTTGTATAACTTGCCTGAAGATATGATTAGGATTGTAAGACTTAAAGGTTGTCCGTCACTCGAGGATGCCTTAAGCGTCGTGACAGAAGAGGTCAATTTCAAATACCAATATGACGCGAAAAACAAATTAAATAGAACCTCACAACCACATACGCAAAATTCATTTAAACCACCTAATGTAACAAACTCATTTGGTTTCAAATCAGCGCTCGTTCCTACACAACCACCGAATTTCAAGTTCGGCATACCTCAAAATAACAATTTTAGATTCGGGAACAACCCCACTCAAAACGCGACGCAACAGCAATTTGGCTATAGACCTAATGTCACAAATAACCAACCACGACAGACTATGCCAGTATTCGGTTATAGACCTCCATTCCAACAGCAGAGGCAGTTCCAACCTCAGCGACCATTCCAAGCACAACGTGCGCCATTCCAAAACAATGGATATAAATTTGGAATCCCGACTAACCAACAAAATAGACCGGTACAAAACCAACCGATAAGACCATTACCAGACTCAGACGTTACTATGAGAACAGCACCTTTCAGACAAAACATGCTGACTGACGATTCTTACTTTGACGAGACAAACCAAGAATATGGATACGACGAGACCGATTACGCAGGTTATAACGGACAAGAATTTGACGAACAAGAATTCGCTCACCAAACTGAACAATACCCTGACTATTCTTACGAAAACACTTGCGAACAAGAACAAAATTTTCACACAGCTCTGACAAATGCAACGGTGAAATAATACAACTCAATCATCTTGATAACATATTAAAATTGCCGCACATTATAATCCCGGAAATAAACAGTAAATTCTTTATAGACACCGGTAGTAGCAGATCATTCATAAGCCCAGCAAAAGCCGACGAGTTCTTTAACAACTATAAATCCTACGAACCGTTTACAGTGGTCAGTACACATGCACAAAGTACGCATGACGAAGTAGTTGCAATTCCATTACCTAATACATTCAAAGGCAAAATGATACAAAAGTTTTACGTGTATGAAGTAGACAAACGTTATGATGGAGTAATAGGTGTCGACCTCCTAAAAAGATTAGGTGCAAAGATAGATATGGATAAGCAAGTCCTTCAGACTCGCAATGCGCGTATACCCATTTTATACAGCCCACCGTATGAGGTAGAGATACCAGCGCGTTCCGAAACTAGGGTTCGAATCCCTACACAATTACAAAATGGCGAAGCTATTTTAGAGTACTTACAGTTCACCGAAGGCGTCAGAATGCCTACCGCACTAGTAAAATGCGAAAGCTATTTTGCAGAAACGGTAATTCAAAACACAAACGATCGAGATATAACAATCGAAATTAAAGAACCATTCGACGTAACAATGTGTAAGTTGGAGGAATGTGAGATAAATTGCATGAAAGAGGAAAGCATGAATGACAACTTGTTAGTTGAAAACTTACAAAAATTAAGACTCGAACATACGAACACACAAGAACGCGATAGTATCTACAATCTGTGCCACGAATACCGCGACATTTTCTATGCCGAAGACATACCATTGACGTTCACTAATCAAGTAAAACACAATATACGAACGACCAACGAAGATCCGATCTATATAAGACCTTATAGACAACCGCCAGTCGTAAACCAGGAAATTCAGAAACAGGTCGATAAATTGTTGAAGGACAACGTTATCACAGAGTCACACTCACCCTGGAGTGCACCTGTCCACCTGGTGCCAAAAAAATTGGACGCGTCAGGAGAACGAAAGTTTAGGATGGTAATAGATTACCGTCGCTTGAACGAAATTACGGTAGACGACAAATACCCTCTGCCTAATATAACTGATCTTTTTGATAAAATCGGGAAGTCCCAGTACTTCAGCACAATCGATTTAGCCAGTGGGTATCACCAAATTGAAGTCAACGAAGCGGATAGAGCCAAGACCGCGTTTACCACACAAGCAGGTCATTTCGAATTCAAGAGAATGCCTTTCGGTCTAAAAACCGCACCAGCTACTTTCCAGAGAGCTATGGACAATGTGCTTAGAGGCCTCCAAGGTATGCATTGTCTAGTTTACCTCGATGACATCATAGTCTTTTCCACCAGCCTAGAAGAACACATAGAGAAGTTACGGAAAGTGTTTGATCGTCTCAGACAAACGAACCTTAAAGTAACGCTCGACAAATGTGAATTTCTACGGAAAGAAGTACTTTACCTTGGTCATACGATCACCAGGGAAGGTCTAATGCCTAACAACGATAAAATAAAGACAGTCCAAAACTTCCCACTTCCGCGAACACCGACGGAAATAAAAAGCTTTATCGGCTTAGTAGGATATTACCGAAAGTTCATAAAAGACTTCGCGAAACTTACTCAGCCTATGACATCATGCTTGAAAAAAGGAAAAAAAATTGACGTGACAAATCGCGAATACGTAGAAGCATTCGAAAAATGTAAGGAGCTTTTAACACACGCACCGCTCTTACAATTCCCTGATTTTGACAAACCTTTTGTCCTCACGACAGACGCCTCAAATTATGCAGTAGGCGCCGTCCTCTCTCAAGGACCTATTGGCGGCGACAAACCCGTAGCATATGCAAGTCGTACGTTAAACGACGCCGAAACCCGCTATAGCACAATCGAAAAAGAATTGCTAGCCATCGTTTGGGCAACCAAACATTTCCGACCATACTTATATGGTAAGAAATTCACGATTTATACCGATCATAGACCATTAATTTGGGCCAAATCAATAAACGAACCAAATAGCAAGCTGACGAGATGGAAATTGCGTCTCTCAGAATTCGACTATGACATAAAACACAAAGAAGGCAAGAAAAACTGCAATGCCGACGCATTGTCGCGTATAAAAGTGAACGCCTTAACCGACGACGATGTATCGATGAAAGTTAACGTCGATAAAAAGGGTAAACGACCAAAACGTCAGACCGCCGAGGCTTCGACAAGTGAACGATCAGAATCGCCTATTGTCATCTCATCCGATTCTGAGAAAACCGTATCTCTACACAGCGAAAGAGGTAGACGTTCACCATACTCATTACCATCAATAAGTAGCGACACCGCGACCGCATCCGAAGGCCGTGACGATAATGACTCTATAAATACCGTACACTCAGCACAAGATCTTGACACCGACGGTATGCTAATACTGAACGAGGCTATCGATACCAAGCCCAATCAAATACTCGTACATACATGGCAAAGAAATGAATTAACGGTTAAAGATTTATCCCGAGACAAACAAAAGGTTCTGGAAGTCCACTTACCTGAAAACAATCCTGAACTAGTAAAACGATTCCTGAAAAACTACATTCGACCCAAGATTAAATATTTCTTCTACTTCGAAAGCGACATACACCGCAAACAATTTTCGGAAGCAACGATTTTCCTTTTCCAAAAAGGAACTGTAAAATTCTATGAATGTAAAAACCGAGTAATTTACATAGAAGACGAAAAAGAACAACGCGAAATCATACTTAAATACCACGACGGTAAGAACAGTCACAGAGGGATAAAAGAAACACTCGTGCACTTAAGACGAACTTATTACTGGAAAAACATGGAACAAACAGTATCAAGCGTTATTAACGCATGCGAAACGTGTAAAACAATGAAATATGATAGAAAACCGCTAAAACCCGAGCTTCAGCTCACGCAAACGCAGATACGACCATTTCAAGAACTCTTTATAGATACATTCACAATAGATGGCAAAAGCTACTTAACGATAGTCGATGCTTTTAGTAAATTAGGCCAAGCGTTCGAAATTCAGACAAAATCAACTCCCGAAGTACTTAGAGCTTTGATAAAGTACTTCTCACTATATGGTACCCCGAATCGAATCAGCTCAGACCCAGGTTCCGAGTTTAACAACACGTTGATGAAAGAAATGCTATCATTTTACAAAATTGAACTTCACATAGGCACACCACATAATCCAAACTCCATGGGAGTAGTTGAAAGATTTCATTCGACCCTCATCGAAATCTACAGGATAGCGAAGTACGAACAAAAGACAACAGACGCAGCCTCAGTTATGTGCTACGCTATAATGTCATACAACCACACAATACACTCTACCACGGGACTAACACCTTTCGAGGTAGTTTTCGGACACACTGAATCAAATAGCACGTTCCACACAGATTTTAACAAGCAATTTACGCAGCAATTGGTAAAAGAACACGCGAAGCGAACTAAACATCTATACGAATACTTAACTGACAGAATTATCGACAAAAAGAGAGCCGAAATTAAAAAGCGAGGTGGCGAAACCGAATTCGACATTGACACCGGCGATACGATTTTTATAAAAGGCGTAAACGTTAGGCGAGGTAAGGACAAACCACGGTATCAAAAAGCTCAAGTGACTGGAGCGACAAATAGGAACGTAGTACCGGCAGTCACTAAGAACCGACCAACTAAAGTCCCTATTAAAGACGTGAAACGTCCTCCGCAGGTTTATCCTCCTGGTGGCCCACGCGGCAGCCCTTCAGCTCCAGCGGATTGACAAGAACCCAGGCCTGTTACCTATAAAGGAAGGTCAAGCCATAGTAAGCCATAACTCGTGGACCGTAATTAAGATATTAGATTTAAAATTATTATACCAGCAACTAGACATTAATATAAATAGTTATTTAGGGTTAAAGGAACAAGTCAAAGTTAACTTTCTCAACAAAACCATCAAGTATGATTTAATCGAAGTAGAATCACAGGCCGACTACAGTATGAACATAACCATTGAAAAGTATAGAGAACTAATCCCATCTGTAAGATCTAGGCGCGGTTTAATCAACCCACTTGGATCGCTTGTCAAAGCAATTACTGGCAATCTGGATAACGATGACGCAATAAAATATGAAGAATTAATCAGAAAAGTTAAAGTCAAACAAGATCAATTAAATTATAAAATCACGGTAGTCTCTGAAATGTTGACGGCATTCACGAAAGTCGCTAACTCTACCAAAAGCAATTTTGAAATAATTCAACAAAATATGCAGGATATATACTCGAGCTTAAATGAAACCAAGATACTTCAGCTTAACAATCAGATTATAAATATGTATCATGCATATATACATAATTTTCAAACGCTTGTTACAAGATTAAGTGAAATTGAGACAGCCATTGCTTTTGCTAAAGTTAATCAGTTACACCAATCGATCATAGACACCGACGAACTGATACAATTGTTGAAGAAAATTGAAAAGACCGATAACCTTGTATTCCCTGTAACTTTAGAAAACATTGTCAAAATCGAACAAAGTATGGAGATAAAAGCTTACATGAAACAAAATCAGATAAAACTAATTATGCAGATTCCTTTGATTCACGACGAAACGTTTAATTATTACAAGTTGATCCCATTACCTATCTACCACAAGTCCTATGGCCTCACCTCTACCATCATTCCCAAATATCCCTACCTCTTAGTGAAAGGGTTGAAAACGCAACTGCTATCCCAGCCATGCAGCGAGATAGACGAGGATCGCTTCCTATGTTACGAGAGCGACGCATCATCACTAATCGAAGATAACTGGATCACCGAGTTGATAAACTTCAAGAGCAACATCACGAGCTGCAACTCAGTTCCAGTAATTATCGACGACGTCAAGGCTTTCAATCTCCAACCGAACTATTGGATCCTGTATTCTAAAGTGGAAACAACTCTCATTGAAAACTGTGAAGATGAAGTAAAGCATCACATCGTTTTCGGCACGTACCTTTTAATTGCAGATAATAACTGTGAAATCAAAATCAAGAATCTCAAGATTAGGCAACATCAAGAAACTCAATGGAAAGACGTGGTTAACAGTCTTCACGTAATCAACTTGCCTGCAACACTGACGGACACGGCAGCCTGTATGCAGCGAAAACCTGTTGACCTTAATAGTATCGATTTGACTGAGACGCGGTTCCTTAATTTCTTATTGCAGAAAAGTGGAAGTGAGATTAGTGATAAGAACTATGTTAATCAATTAGATAATAAGATAATTGATATTGGAAATTTGTCCTTTTGCATTATGTTAACCTTCTGCTTTATATTATATATGTTTAGGAATAAGATTAAAAAAATATGTTGTAAGGTCCGAAATCATCCTGAAATAATGGATAATTCCGAACTCACGGAGGGAGGAGTTATACCGCCTGAACCCGAACCTAATCCTGTATTCGTAATCTCATAAATATTGTTATAAGAATTATAAGAAAGAGTATGTTATGAAATGTCAGCATGCGATAAGCACATCCTGCCCACAATTCCAAGTAATCAATCACGCCACCCAAGCTTTCGTTAAACATAAGTTAGAGAATAAGTTTAGTCATAATTTGTCATCAACTGAATAAAGACGTAATTAAAATATTAATTCGCTTTTTAAAAAGTTCTTCCTGCGTCGCCCGTCTATGTCTAGGTAGTTTTTGTCATCATAATCTACCGCCCGGAAATAAAATGAAAATGTTTTTAGGTTTCTATTTCAAATTTCCAATAAAACACATAATTACGGGCATACAGGAAGAGAACATCGATTTATTTCGTCTTTGCACTAAACTTCTAGAATGGACTACTACAGACCAAGGCCTGATCATAGCGGTATTATTGTATCAGACATTCAGATTTGAAACCATAGACTTCGGTGTTTGAAACGATTCTTTTCGAAGATGGAGCGCAGACCTGGTGGTAGTTCTTGCGGTATTGCTTCAACTTTAGTGGTGGTGTTCGGAAAGTTTTCTGGAAAATAGTAATTTTGGAATTTTAGCCGAAAATGTAACGAAGCCTTCATCGCATATTGCTTATCTCACTAATAAATTATTTTGGGATTATTGTTTTGAGTCGATTGCAAAAATCAGTATGATACCAACACTATCATAATGCCAATTAAGTAATTTGATTGAAAACAGATTTTAATCGCTGATTGTGTAAGAGGTATAAAAGTGGAATTATGGTTGTTTGGGCACAGTGTGTAAAGGGCTGCGTGTTAAATATAACTCCTTGAGGTAAGTGACCACCTACCAGTTTTTTTTTAAACCAATAAATCCGCGCCTGATCTTCATCTCGCCTGTTGGTAAGCGACGATGTTGTTCAATATGAAGCACGTAGATTAAGAATGGATTTGTTCTAAGACATGTTTTAACAATAGCGAATATTTTGTTAACCGTCTATTGTTGACTGTCAATTTATTGAATTGTAAACAACAGTTGGTTAAAATTTAATTGCCTTATCAAGTTTCGGTGATTTTTTGCCGGAGTCTTGTTATGTTTATTGATTTTAATTGGTACAAAAATGTAAACTAAATTTTTAGATCTACGGTCGATTTCATTTATTGTATTTCTACCAATTATTCTTGAACATAGCTTAAGCAACAGTTTTTATCCATGTTGTCCTTAAAGGTAGGACCGCAGTATCTTAAACTTACTTTATTTTTATGTTTTAATCTCAATGGTGTCCTAAATAATGTGTATTTATTGTTCACAGTTAACAAAAAAACAAAATGAAGAGCATCATCGCATTCGTCGTCCTCATCGTGGGCATCAGCGCCTTACCCAAGTTTAACCGTAAGTTCTCTGTGTTATCAACAAACCGACTAGTTTCTAATAACTCAATAAGTGGTAGACTAGATAACCAACTCTACTAGGGAAACTCTCTCTCTCTCTCTGTAGAGTAACTCTTCTAATGCATCTTTACCACAATACTTGGCTTTCCATTCTGATGGCGGCGCCATTTTAGAATTTTCGAATAAATATATATCTTGGCCATTTTATAATCCCCATTTTAAAATCTTTTACATGGTTTAAATTCAGCAATCTAACGCAAGTAATCTGATCAATTAGCATATCCCAAAATACCTTATAAATGGGAAATTAAGTTTGCTTCTAACGCTTTCACGGCCTAAATACTCAACACATCAACTAAGAATTTGCAAAGATTGAGCTTTTGGTGGCACTTTAACCTGATCGATTTGGCCTTTTCTCGTAGCCTTAAGCGTTTTATGACTTACTAGCTACATCCTGCGGTTTCATCAGCGTGGTGATGAAAAAAAGCCTATATGTTAGTCTAGGTTAGGAATGATCATATTTCAAATTTCATTCAATTTCATGCAGTAATTTTAAGAGTTCAAGAGTAATAAACATACTAACAAACTATCATTTAAAATACCATTTTTACTATACATTCTTATTACAGAGATTGATATGAAAAATGAGCGCCTGGTCACCGACTCCATCGCCGCTGCGATTCAGGATGTGAGCCAGAGTATCAGAGATGTTGGCCTGGACCCCTTTCATATCGCGAGCGATAGTAACGTAATTGAGCTGCCTGTGCCGGTGTAAGTTGATTAAACAGTGGGAGGAATAGTTTTCCAGCTTGTTGTATTTCAAAAAATAATAAAGACAAGCTCAATATAGAGTTACCTATAAGGAAAGGGTATGTCGAAAGAGGTATAGTCGTTCATTATGAACATTTTTAACTAAGGGACCAACCCAATTTTAACCTAACTCTACAATCTCTGTTCTATAGAAATACGTCAATCACACTTGACACTTGACAAGATGTATAGAACAGCTGTTTATTTTTCGAGATTCTTTCATTGATCCCATAGAAAAAGTTATTTATAACTAGCTGTTCCCTGCCACGCTTTGCTGTGGATAAAAAAAATAATAAAAAGAAAATAGCCTATGTTACTTTGGGATAATGTAGCATTCGAATGGTGAAAGAATTTTTGAAATCGGTCCAGTAGTTTTTGAGTTTATTCCACACAAACATCCAAAAATACAAAAATACAAATCTATCCTCTTTATAATATTAGTATAGATGATGAGCTCCATTTTACTGTTCTTCTCCTTCCTTCTAGATTTTTGTCTATGATGGTTTTTATTTGTTCTAGCCATTCTAAAATGACCTTTCTTATTTCAGCATTTTCAAAGCCGCAAGTGAGGTGGAAGAGTTCCTGTTTACTGGTCTCAGCAACATCGTCATCAACAACTTGAACTACGGTCTCCTCACTTCCCGCCTCACCTTCGATATCGAGCTTCCCAGTATCGAACTCACTTTGAGTAAGTTATAGCTTGATATTTTTTTAACTATTTATTTTATCTTTTATTTTTAGTAATCTACAGCGTTCATGTCAAATATATACATTACAATACAATAAGAACTAAAACATTGAGCCAAAAATTATTATTTGTTTTAATTTTTTACATTATAACTCAGATAACACGAACTGATTTACTCTTTACGTTAATGTATCTAAAAACGCATTTTATGGTCTAGTACAGGGGTTTTTACGTTTTGATGCACAGCGGTACTATGAAAGGTTTTTATGAAATCAACCCCTAAGGAGGTAAATTGGACCCATTTACGCAAACAAGAACTAATCCACTGTTTCAGTGAAATTGACCTAGATACATAAAAGGAATTTAAATTAAATGTTCTAGCTTTTTGAAATCCAATTCTAGCTTTCTACAGGCTAAAACTACTACTACTACCATTAGACTACTTTTTTTTTAAACTATAAGTTCTATACGTTTTGCACACTATTTTAAAAAAATTGTCTCGATTTCTCAATATTGGCTTGCTGTAGGTTAGATCTTGTTTGCGTAAATGGGTCCAATTGGTGATAATGTTTGCAAAAAAGGCCAGGTTTGGAGATTTTTGAACTTATTTAAAAAAAGTGTTTTCAAAATTTTGTCGTTGACTTAAGAAGGGATAAAATAGGGTAATAGTTTATCTACAAACACAATAATAGGTTTGGGTAAAATCATGTTGTTTACTGCAGGCTACGCGGGCAAAATTGCGAGCAGAAATATATTTATAAGTCGTATCTGGATAGACTTAATCGATGACAACTACTTTCAAAAGTGTAAAAATCTAAAACTGTAAAGTGTCTTTCTTGTTTCAGACAAAGCTGACGTAGATGTCGTTCTATTTGGGAAGGATTACTCCGCATCAGCATCGGGAAGGTATGTAATTATAAAAATTATAAAAGTAAAGAGTGTTGAGATAAAGGCTAACACAATAAGGCTGCTTTTAGAAATGAAATAAAAATATTTACTGTATTAATTGCAGAAATGTTGGTAATTTGTAGAAAAGAAGGATACGCTAATCAGAAACACTTTCATTAGCGAAGTTTTCTTAATTTTCATTATGATTTTTTCTGTTGTAATGTTCTTTTTGAAAATTTTTAAATAGATAGCATAAAAAATTAAGGTGTAAAACAAAAAAAAAAAAACTTTTAGCGTTTCATAAAAAACATATTGGCTAAAAATTGTTGTGATTGGTGTATTTGATTTAATACAAAACAGACGATATAATGACAAATATGCCTAATAAAAACGCCTAATAATGATAATAATGCCTAATAACAAGAAACAAACATGCCTAATAAAAGTATTAGGTATAAATAAATATATGCAAATAAAAATAAGCGCAATAAAACATGTATTTTATCTAATTTATAATCTAATTAAAAACCAATCGGTCATATTAATTAAACTGATTAAAATGTCACCAGATAAGAACGGCATGATATATTGCGTGGAAATTTGTTTATTAGGTATTTGTGGATGTAATTACTCTATCTTTTAATCGTAATTATCAAAACGTCCTTTTTTATAGAATTCTTATTAATTCTTTAATGTAACTGACGATCCATTGTTTTTCCATGTGATAATAAAACATTACATACCTACCGATCAATTAAAGGTAAGAGTAAGTAGTACTAACCGCGACCCGCTATATTTTTAAATAGAATAGTTAACAAATAATTAAGTACTTCGCAAAGTTAATTTTCAAAGCTTTTATTTGGCTTGCCTTGTTTTTTGTTTGTTTGGGTCAAATCATGTAACTGAATGATGGACCACTGACCGATGTCCAATTGAGCTGTAACTTAATGTGCCTGTGTAACTCCGATGCAATATAATAATAAATAAATAAATAATGTATCAAAACTGGTTTTAAAAATGTTTTAAAAATTTAATCGTTCAATTGTATTTCAGCCTTCAAACCGCGTCGGTTGCAAAAAAACTGATTTACTATTTTTGAAATAGTTAAAAATATTCTTACTTTAATCGTGATAACGAACTACCAAAGGACGACGCTGTCATTGATACAGTTAAGTTACTTTAGCTGCTACTGTCTTGTTCTAGATTGGCCATCTCCAGAGTCCGAGTCGCTGGCAACGTTCGCGTCAGCCTCGGCATCATCTCTGGTATCTCAATCCGTAGTGTCTCCGTCGACTTCACCTTGGGCGGCATTGAGGTAACAATTCACATTGGAATCTTAGATTAGAACACTCATAACATTTTTTATACGTCTGATATTGTCACATTTATCCATAACAGGTTTGCGCCACCCAGAATTATGAATTTTTTACAGTTGAAGACCCCGCGCGGCACAGTACTACGCTCATCACCCAGATATTAGATGTTTAATCTCCTATTTTCCCTAAGATTTCACTAGAAACATTGCCCTTCAATTCGGAATAATAATCACAGTGATATTTACACAATACTGCTTGGCAGTTAAGTTACTAACAAAGAAGGTCCTTCCCCAAGCAGGCTTTGCAAAAGAGCCCTTTTTTTTTTTGTTTTTTTTTGTGACCCATGGAAAATCCTTTATGGATACCACGCCCGCCCCGGGGAGGGCAGGGTGGTTATGTGGGAGTCTCCGCCCTAGTGGCGGCATACCCACTAAAAACCCTGGGAAGTTCCTCCAGGCAATGGACGGAGCCGCGGGCCCATTAAATCACCGCAGCCCCGCCCAGCCTATGTCCGCCGTGAGGCAGACCCACCTCGGGTAGGGGGTGGCCACCCCCTCCCTCTCGTGGCGACGCGTCGGAACATCAGACGCGTCGACCACCCTGGAGGGCCCAATGCGAAGCAGCGGGTGTCCCCGCACCCGCCACTCCAGGCCCTCCTAGCGGAGACGGAGTGCGAGCCTTACTGGCCCCTCTGGCCTGACTCGCCCCCATGTCCGCTCTTCTCTCTGCGGAGCGGGTGAGAGAAAGGATCCCTCTCTCTCTCCCGCTCTCTCCCTCTCGGGGACTCGACCGCCGCTACCCGGACTGTCCAGGACGCCGGCCGAGTCTACCCCTCTGGAGGGCACAATGTGCCCCCCGTCGTCGTCCGCAGACGACCCCGAGCCCTACCACGTTCCCTCTCCACGGAGAGGTATACGGGAGGGCTCCTAGGCCCAGACCGCCGCTTCCCGGAATGTCCAGGGCGCCGGCCCGAGCCTCCACCTTTAGGGTTCCTCTTAGTTTCACCGGGCAAGGCGGCCCGGCTACTTATCCCCCCCGCCACGGAAAGGCGGGAACCCAATTCGGAGGGGTTGCAAAAGAGCCCTACCAATACAAAAGACCAACTGTAACAAAGGAAACTTAAATAAATGGCATAAGCTATATTAACCGATATTTTCTGTTTTCCAGTCTGCAGTGAATGTGAGCCTATTCAACGTGGATATTTCTGACAGTTTGAACACCTTCCTTGGAACCACCATCCCCAGCACTCTGCGCGCATTCTCTGTAAGTACCAGGTTTTTAACAGAAATCGAAAACAAATTCAATTGGACTCATCATCTTCCTACCCTTATCCCACCTACGGTGGGGTCGGTACAGTATGTACACTTCTTCCATTCATCTCTATCACTCGTCATATCTGAATTCACTCCCTTCTTTTTCATATCATCTTTCACACAGCTCATCCATACTTTCTTTGGTCCTCTATTGCTATACCCATTCACACTCAAGTTCATCGTCTTTTTTGTTATGAAATGAATTAAATTGGACTAATGTGTACATTTTGTGTTATACGGTAGGCATTTCGCGGGTCCACTTAGTGTGTAATTTTGTAATTTTGAATGTTTACTGTATTTGACTGTCTGTTGGATCGTAGCTGACACAGTTAAATTGACTTCAATTTAGATTTTTTTGTTTGGACTTTAGACGTAAGCTATGATTCAAGAATCTGTTTAGCTATTTGAAGATTATTGTTTGTCGGGGATTTTTTAAAATTTATGATTTGTCTTTACAGGCCGAGATTAACGAGCTTCTCGAGATTATCGTCGAAGACGTCGGCAACTCGATTTTGTAAAATGCTGCCAGCCCTTACTTCGTCCCTTACTAGCTATAAGCCTATAAAAAAATAAATGAGTACTTATTTACATAATTTATAGGATATTGGATACTGCTGTTTAAATTTTTCGTCAAAACGACATATTTTAGTAATATTTTTTTATTGAAAAACTGCTATTTTTTTTCCGTTTTACGAAAAATGTAAATAGAGACTTTAAATTAAACTTTGATATAAACTTTAGTAAAATTGTTATTTTAAGAATTTACGGATCTTGTTAATGTTATGTTTTAAAGTAGTTATTGTTGAAATAAAATGTATATTTTCTTAATTGCCTTCAAATTCTCTACAAACCTAGTGCGTAGATGGTATGGCAATTCGGTAGAGGGGCTCTAATGGGTTGATTACACGCAACAAGTACAGTGGCGAGACAGTGCCCTCGGCCGAGTACACGGTTTATGTAAACATTTTGATGAGACGAGGCAGTCACTGCCACGGCCGAGTATGCTCATTTACTGTCTCGCCACTGTTCTCGATAACGTGTAATCAAATAAACCCGTAAATTATTCTTATTGCAGCCAGCACAAGTTTTTTTTTTTATGTTATTGAATAACGAGACGAGCGAATCGCTCGCCTGATATTAAACGTCACGTTTGCCCATACCAGAAATTTCAGTGGAAACAATGCTCTTCCAACCGGAACACAGTAATGTTTGCACATTACTGCTTGGCGGTGGAATAACTGGCAAAAGTGTAGTTCTTTCCCAGGCGGGCTCTGCAAAGAGCCCTACCACTACAAAAAGATTTCATTTCGTTATGCTAGGTGTTTGCTTTCTATCCATAAAGCACGGGTATTACTTACAATGTTAGTTAGTTTGCTTAGGCAAATCTTGCAACTGAATAGGGTACCATTTCCAGATTCCAGATGTCCGATTGAGCTAAAATTTGGTATACCTTTGTAACTCCGACGACAATACAATAAGCTTGTTTTATTTTTTATCTAGGAATTTTATCATGTTTCAAGGGAACGTTTAATACGTATGATTCTTTGTTAACAGAACTATATTATTGTATGATAGGTATCTAATTATCGGGTACCCACAATGATACGTTATCAGCCAAGTAATCGTGTAGGTACACCGGTGTTGATGACACTGGATGTTAATGATAACAACTGTAGGTATGTTCATAGATAGATAGATAGATAGATAAACTCTTTATTGTTCACACCATAAATTACAAACAAAAGGATTAAAGCACCTAAAACTAATGTAAGTGTGTGTGTGTACTAATGTAATGTATGTTGGAAAGTTATAGGCATATTTTGAGTGCCTAAATTAAGGATTACATCAACCAAATAGTTTAACTTTAATTTTAGTTTTATGAATTTATTTTATTTGAGAAATATTTAATTTTCTTGTGTAACACATTAAAAATGTGTTACGGGACTACTAGCAGCGCCCCGCAATTTCTCCCGTTATGCTATGAGAAATGCGAATTTGACATTTAACCCCCGACACCGGTTATCCTAGTGGGGAGCTATTACTGTGAAACGTTTTTTTTAAACATACAAACTTTCACGTTCATAATATTAGTAGGATTATAAGCAAAATTATGATTGTGTTCAAGGGAGCTTTAAGAACTACGTCTAAAATATTATCTATCTAAAATTATTTGCGACCCGGAACCTCAAAATATATTTCGTAATATGTCCACAATAATCCTTCATTAGCTTCAAAGAGCTAAGTCAACATGTACTTCGATACCACTTACCTAGGCATTCAGGTACTTTAGTACTACATAGTAAGAGAGCTAATTTTATTAATAACTAGCTGCACCCGGCGGTTTCACCCGCTTTTTCTTTACTTTTAAACCTTGCCTGTATTAGAGCAAACAAAACATTCGACTCGGTCCAGCTGTTCTCGAGTTTCAGCGAGAGAAACGAACAGCGATTCATATAGAAATAAAAGAAGAAAATAAATAAATTAACCTTTTCATAATATTGTATTTCAAAAATAATAAGCCATTTAATAGAAGTAGTCCACTAGAGCACCCGTCCGAATAGAATAGGTAGTTTTTGTCATCATAATCTACCGCCCGGAAATAGAATGAAAATGTTTTTAGGTTTCTATTTCAAATTTCCAATAAAACACATAATTACGGGCATATAGGAAGAGAACATCGATTTATTTCGTCTTTGCACTAAACTTCTAGAATGGACTACTACAGACCAAGGCCTGATCATAGCGGTTTGTATCAGACATTCAGATTTGAAACCGTGGACTTCGGTGTTTGAAACGATTCTTTTCGAAGATGGAGCGCAGACCTGGTTCCTGCGGTATTGCTTCAACTATAGTGGTGGTGTTCGGAAAGCTTTCAGGAAAATAGTAATTTTGGAATTTTAGCCGAAAATGTAACGAAGCCTTCATCGCATATTGCTTATCTCACTAATAAATTATTTTGGGATTATTGTTTTGAGTCGATTGCAAAAATCAGTATGATACCAACATTATCATAATGCCAATTAAGTAATTTGATTGAGAACAGATTTTAATCGCTGATTGTGAAAGAGGTATAAAAGTGGAATTACGGTTGTTTGGGCACAGTGTGTAAGGGGCTGCGTGTTAAATATACCTAACTCCTTGAGGTAAGTGACCACCTACCGGTTTCTTTTAAACTAATAAATCCGCGCCTGATCTCCATCTCGCCTGTTGATAAGTGACGATGTTGTCCAAGATAAAGCACGCAGATTTGAATGGATTTTATCTAGGACCATTGTTTAAACAATAACGAATATTTTGTTAACCGTCTATTGTTGACTGTCAACTTATTGAATAGATGTAAACAACAGTTGGTTAAAATTTAATTGCCTAATCTAGTTTCAGTGTTTTTTTGCTTTTTCAGAGTTTTGGAATGTTTATTGACTTTTAATTTGGTACAAAAATGTAAATTAAATTTTTAGATCTATAGTCGATTTAATATTTATTTCTATTAATTATTCTTGAACATAGCTTAAGCAACAGTTTTTATCCATGTTGTCCTTAAAGATAGGACCGCAGTATCTTAAACTTACTTTATTTTTATGTTTTAATCTCAATGGTGTCCTAAATAATGTGTGACCAAAAAGGGACCAGGGCCTTTATTCGCTATGAGCACACGAGCACGAAACGCGCCGCGTTACGTCAAATCCATGGAATCGACATGGAATGGTATTCCCTATGCCAATGTCAAAATTTAAAACGCGATGCCACGCTAAGACTCTAAGCCGCGTTCACGTTACGTGCGTGTGATGACGTCACGCGTTTTTGGCGTGGAATATGATGGTAGATAGCGAATAAGGGCCCTGGAGGGATTGGAAACCGTTATTTATTTTTTTTGAATTTTTTAATCTGTGGTCTTTTAGCTTTGTTTTGGTCTAACCTGAATATTTTTAGGTGCCGTAGTGTTTTTTTTATGATTTTTTTTGTGAGCCGACACGAGTCGAAACTTGTTTCTACACGAAATTTCAAACGCGATTTACTCGAAATCAATTATTTTCCCTTGAGGTCCCTTTTTGGTCAACCACTCACATGTGTATTTATTGTTCACAGTTAACAAATAAACAAAATGAAGAGCATCATCGCATTCGTCGTCCTCATCGTGGGCATCAGCGCCTTACCCAAGTTTAACCGTAAGTTCTCTGTGATATCAACAAACCGACTAGTTTCTAATAACTCCATAAGTGGTAGACTAGATAACTATCTCTACTAGAGAAACTCTCTTTCTCTCTCTCTCTCTCTCTGTAGAGTAACTCTTCTAATGCATCTTTACCACAATACTTGGCTTTCCATTCCGATGGCAGCGCCATTTTAGAATTTTCGAATAAATATCTTGACCATTTTTAAATCCCTATTTTTAAATCTTTTTCATGGTTTAAATTCAGCAATCTAACGCAAGTGATCTGATCAATTCGCATATCCCAAATAACCTTATAAATGCGAAATTAAGTTTGCTTGTAACGCTTTCACGGCCTAAATACTCAACCGATCAACTAAGAATTTGCAAAGATTGAGCTTTTGCTGTTTTTGTACGTGGGCATCTCAATCAGACCCCAGTGGCACTTTAACCTAATCGATTTGGCCTTTTCTCGTAGCCATGAGCGTTTTTTATATTACTAGCTGCATCCTGCGGTTTCATCAGCGTGGTGATGAAAAAAAGCCTATATGTTAGTCTAGGTTAGGAAGGATCTTATTTCAAATTTCATTCAATTTCATGCAGTAATTTTAAGAGAAAAGAGTAATAAACATACTAACAAACTAACACTTAAAATACCATTTTTACTATACATTCTTATTACAGAGATTGATATGAAAAATGAGCGCCTGGTCACCGACTCCATCGCCGCTGCGATTCAGGAAATGAGCCAGTATATCCAGGACGTTGGCCTGGACCCCTTCCATATCGCGAGCAATAGTAACGTAATTGAGGTGCCTGTGCCGGTGTAAGTTGATTAAACAGTGGGAGGAATAATTTTCCAGCTTGTTGTATTTCAAAAAATAATAAAGACAAGCTCAATATAGAGTTACCTATAAGGAAAGGGTATGTCGAAAGAGGTATAGTCGTTCATTATGAACATTTTTAAGTAAGGGACCAACCCAATTTTAACCTAACTCTACAATCTCTGTTCTATAGAAATACGTCAATCACACTTGACACTTGACAAGATGTATAACAGCTGTTTATTTTTCGAGATTCTTTCATTGATCCCATAGAAAAAGTTATTTATAACTAGCTGTTCTCCCTGCCACGCTTTGCTGTGGATAAAAAAAAAAAAAAAAAAAAATAGCCTATGTTACTTTGGGATAATGTAGCATTCGAATGGTGAAAGAATTTTTGAAATCGGTCCAGTAGTTTTTGAGTTTATTCCACACAAACATCCAAAAATACAAAAATACAAATCTTTCCTCTTTATAATATTAGTATAGATGATGAGCTCCATTTTACTGTGCTTCTCCTTCCTTCTAGATTTTTGTCTATGATGGTTTTTATTTGTTCTAGCCATTCTAAAATGATCTTTCTTATTTCAGCATTTTCAAAGCCGCAAGTGAGGTGGAAGAGTTCCTGTTTACTGGTCTCAGCAACATCGTCATCAACAACTTGAACTACGGTCTCCTCACTTCCCGCCTCACCTTCGATATCGAGCTTCCCAGTATCGAACTCACTTTGAGTAAGTTATAGCTTGATATTTTTTTAACTATTTATTTTATCTTTTATTTTTAGTAATCTACAGCGTTCATGTCAAATATATACATTACAATACAATAAGAACTAAAACATTGAGCCAAAAATTATTATTTGTTTTAATTTTTTTTATCTTTATAACTCAGCTAACACGAACTGATTTACTCTTTACGTTAATGTATCTAAAAACGAATTTTATGGTCTAGTACAGGGGTTTTTACGTTTTGATGCACAGCGGTACTATGAAAGGTTTTTATGAAATCAACCCCTAAGGAGGTAAATTGGACCCATTTACGCAAACAGTGGAATTTCACTGAAACAGTGGATTAGCCACTGTTTCAGTGAAATTGACCTAGGTACATAAAAGGAATTTAAATTAAATGTTCTAGCTTTTTGAAATCCAATTCTAGCTTTCTACAGGCTAAAACTACTACTACTACCATTATACTACTTTTTTTTTAAACTGTAAGTTCTATAGGTACGTTTTGCACACTATTTTCAAAAAATTGTCTCGATTTCTCAATATTGGCTTGCTGTAGGTTAGATCTTGTTTGCGTAAATGGGTCCAATTGGTGATAATGTTTGCAAAAAAGGCCAGGTTTGGAGATTTTTGAACTTATTTAAAAAAAGTGTTTTCAAAATTTTGTCGTTGACTTAAGAAGGGATAAAATAGGGTAATAGTTTATCTACAAACACAATAATAGGTTTGGGTAAAATCATGTTGTTTACTGCAGGCTACGCGGGCAAAATTGCGAGCAGAAATATATTTATAAGTCGTATCTGGATAGACTTAATCGATGACAACTACTTTCAAAAGTGTAAAAATCTAAAACTGTAAAGTGTCTTTCTTGTTTCAGACAAAGCTGACGTAGATGTCGTTCTATTTGGGAAGGATTACTCCGCATCAGCATCGGGAAGGTATGTAATTATAAAAATTATAAAAGTAAAGAGTGTTGAGATAAAGGCTAACACAATAAGGCTGCTTTTAGAAATGAAATAAAAATATTTACTGTATTAATTGCAGAAATGTTGGTAATTTGTAGAAAAGAAGGATACGCTAATCAGAAACACTTTCATTAGCGAAGTTTTCTTAATTTTCATTATGATTTTTTCTGTTGTAATGTTCTTTTTGAAAATTTTTAAATAGATAGCATAAAAAATTAAGGTGTAAAACAAAAAAAAAAAAACTTTTAGCGTTTCATAAAAAACATATTGGCTAAAAATTGTTGTGATTGGTGTATTTGATTTAATACAAAACAGACGATATAATGACAAATATGCCTAATAAAAACGCCTAATAATGATAATAATGCCTAATAACAAGAAACAAACATGCCTAATAAAAGTATTAGGTATAAATAAATATATGCAAATAAAAATAAGCGCAATAAAACATGTATTTTATCTAATTTATAATCTAATTAAAAACCAATCGGTCATATTAATTAAACTGATTAAAATGTCACCAGATAAGAACGGCATGATATATTGCGTGGAAATTTGTTTATTAGGTATTTGTGGATGTAATTACTCTATCTTTTAATCGTAATTATCAAAACGTCCTTTTTTATAGAATTCTTATTAATTCTTTAATGTAACTGACGATCCATTGTTTTTCCATGTGATAATAAAACATTACATACCTACCGATCAATTAAAGGTAAGAGTAAGTAGTACTAACCGCGACCCGCTATATTTTTAAATAGAATAGTTAACAAATAATTAAGTACTTCGCAAAGTTAATTTTCAAAGCTTTTATTTGGCTTGCCTTGTTTTTTGTTTGTTTGGGTCAAATCATGTAACTGAATGATGGACCACTGACCGATGTCCAATTGAGCTGTAACTTAATGTGCCTGTGTAACTCCGATGCAATATAATAATAAATAAATAAATAATGTATCAAAACTGGTTTTAAAAATGTTTTAAAAATTTAATCGTTCAATTGTATTTCAGCCTTCAAACCGCGTCGGTTGCAAAAAAACTGATTTACTATTTTTGAAATAGTTAAAAATATTCTTACTTTAATCGTGATAACGAACTACCAAAGGACGACGCTGTCATTGATACAGTTAAGTTACTTTAGCTGCTACTGTCTTGTTCTAGATTGGCCATCTCCAGAGTCCGAGTCGCTGGCAACGTTCGCGTCAGCCTCGGCATCATCTCTGGTATCTCAATCCGTAGTGTCTCCGTCGACTTCACCTTGGGCGGCATTGAGGTAACAATTCACATTGGAATCTTAGATTAGAACACTCATAACATTTTTTATACGTCTGATATTGTCACATTTATCCATAACAGGTTTGCGCCACCCAGAATTATGAATTTTTTACAGTTGAAGACCCCGCGCGGCACAGTACTACGCTCATCACCCAGATATTAGATGTTTAATCTCCTATTTTCCCTAAGATTTCACTAGAAACATTGCCCTTCAATTCGGAATAATAATCACAGTGATATTTACACAATACTGCTTGGCAGATAAGTTACTAACAAAGAAGGTCCTTCCCCAAGCAGGCTTTGCAAAAGAGCCCTACCAATACAAAAGACCAACTGTAACAAAGGAAACTTAAATAAATGGCATAAGCTATATTAACCGATATTTTCTGTTTTCCAGTCTGCAGTGAATGTGAGCCTATTCAACGTGGATATTTCTGACAGTTTGAACACCTTCCTTGGAACCACCATCCCCAGCACTCTGCGCGCATTCTCTGTAAGTACCAGGTTTTTAACAGAAATCGAAAACAAATTCAATTGGACTCATCATCTGCCTACCCTTATCCCACCTACGTGGGGTCGGTACAGTATGTACACTTCTTCCATTCATCTCTATCACTCGTCATATCTGAATTCACTCCCTTCTTTTTCATATCATCTTTCACACAGCTCATCCATACTTTCTTTGGTCCTCTACTGCTATACCCATTCACACTCAAGTTCTTTTTCAAGTCAAGTCAAGTGTTTCTCAAGTCTTTTTTGTTATGAAATGAATTAAATTGGACTAATGTGTACATTTTGTGTTATACGGTAGGCATTTCGCGGGTCCACTTAGTGTGTAATTTTGTAATTTTGAATGTTTACTGTATTTGACTGTCTGTTGGATCGTAGCTGACACAGTTAAATTGACTTCAATTTAGATTTTTTTGTTTGGACTTTAGACGTAAGCTATGATTCAAGAATCTGTTTAGCTATTTGAAGATTATTGTTTGTCGGGGATTTTTTAAAATTTATGATTTGTCTTTACAGGCCGAGATTAACGAGCTTCTCGAGATTATCGTCGAAGACGTCGGCAACTCGATTTTGTAAAATGCTGCCAGCCCTTACTTCGTCCCTTACTAGCTATAAGCCTATAAAAAAATAAATGAGTACTTATTTACATAATTTATAGGATATTGGATACTGCTGTTTAAATTTTTCGTCAAAACGACATATTTTAGTAATATTTTTTTATTGAAAAACTGCTATTTTTTTTCCGTTTTACGAAAAATGTAAATAGAGACTTTAAATTAAACTTTGATATAAACTTTAGTAAAATTGTTATTTTAAGAATTTACGGATCTTGTTAATGTTATGTTTTAAAGTAGTTATTGTTGAAATAAAATGTATATTTTCTTAATTGCCTTCAAATTCTCTACAAACCTAGTGCGTAGATGGTATGGCAATTCGGTAGAGGGGCTCTAATGGGTTGATTACACGCAACAAGTACAGTGGCGAGACAGTGCCCTCGGCCGAGTTCTCGGTTTATGTAAACATTTTGATGAGACGAGGCAGTCACTGCCACGGCCGAGTATGCTCATTTACTGTCTCGCCACTGTTCTCGATTACGTGTAATCAAATAAACCCGTAAATTATTCTTATTGCAGCCAGCACAAGTTTTTTTTTTTTATGTTATTGAATAACGAGACGAGCGAATCGCTCGCCTGATGTTAAACGTCACGTTTGCCCATACCAGACATTTCAGTGGAAACAATGCTCTTCCAACCGGAACACAGTAATGTTTGCACATTACTGCTTGGCGGTGGAATAACTGGCAAAAGTGTGGTTCTTTCCCAGGCGGGCTCTGCAAAGAGCCCTACCACTACAAAAAGATTTCATTTCGTTATGCTAGGTGTTTGCTTTCTATCCATAAAGCACGGGTATTACTTACAATGTTAGTTAGTTTGCTTAGGCAAATCTTGCAACTGAATAGGGTACCATTTCCAGATTCCAGATGTCCGATTGAGCTAAAATTTGGTATACCTTTGTAACTCCGACGACAATACAATAAGCTTGTTTTATTTTTTATCTAGGAATTTTATCATGTTTCAAGGGAACGTTTAATACGTATGATTCTTTGTTAACAGAACTATATTATTGTATGATAGGTATCTAATTATCGGGTACCCACAATGATACGTTATCAGCCAAGTAATCGTGTAGGTACACCGGTGTTGATGACACTGGATGTTAATGATAACAACTGTAGGTATGTTCATAGATAGATAGATAGATAGATAAACTCTTTATTGTTCACACCATAAATTACAAACAAAAGGATTAAAGCACCTAAAACTAATGTAAGTGTGTGTGTGTACTAATGTAATGTATGTTGGAAAGTTATAGGCATATTTTGAGTGCCTAAATTAAGGATTACATCAACCAAATAGTTTAACTTTAATTTTAGTTTTATGAATTTATTTTATTTGAGAAATATTTAATTTTCTTGTGTAACACATTAAAAATGTGTTACGGGACTACTAGCAGCGCCCCGCAATTTCTCCCGTTATGCTATGAGAAATGCGAATTTGACATTTAACCCCCGACACCGGTTATCCTAGTGGGGAGCTATTACTGTGAAACGTTTTTTTTAAACATACAAACTTTCACGTTCATAATATTAGTAGGATTATAAGCAAAATTATGATTGTGTTCAAGGGAGCTTTAAGAACTACGTCTAAAATATTATCTATCTAAAATTATTTGCGACCCGGAACCTCAAAATATATTTCGTATTATGTCCACAATAATCCTTCATTAGCTTCAAAGAGCTAAGTCAACATGTACTTCGATACCACTTACCTAGGCATTCAGGTACTTTAGTACTACATAGTAAGAGAGCTAATTTTATTAATAACTAGCTGCACCCGGCGGTTTCACCCGCTTTTTCTTTACTTTTAAACCTTGCCTGTATTAGAGCAAACAAAACATTCGACTCGGTCCAGCTGTTCTCGAGTTTCAGCGAGAGAAACGAACAGCGATTCATATAGAAATAAAAGAAGAAAATAAATTAATTAACCTTTTCATAATATTGTATTTCAAAAATAATAAGCCATTTAATAGAAGTAGTCCACTAGAGCACCCGTCCGAATAGAATAGGTAGTTTTTGTCATCATAATCTACCGCCCGGAAATAGAATGAAAATGTTTTTAGGTTTCTATTTCAAATTTCCAATAAAACACATAATTACGGGCATATAGGAAGAGAACATCGATTTATTTCGTCTTTGCACTAAACTTCTAGAATGGACTACTACAGACCAAGGCCTGATCATAGCGGTATTATTGTATCAGACATTCAGATTTGAAACCGTGGACTTCGGTGTTTGAAACGATTCTTTTCGAAGATGGAGCGCAGACCTGGTTCCTGCGGTATTGCTTCAACTATAGTGGTGGTGTTCGGAAAGCTTTCAGGAAAATAGTAATTTTGGAATTTTAGCCGAAAATGTAACGAAGCCTTCATCGCATATTGCTTATCTCACTAATAAATTATTTTGGGATTATTGTTTTGAGTCGATTGCAAAAATCAGTATGATACCAACAACGCCTTGGCGTTGCTGTAAGTGCGGCAGGTATCTAATATAAATAAACAAATAAATAATAAATAAATAAATAAATAACATTATCATAATGCCAATTAAGTAATTTGATTGAGAACAGATTTTAATCGCTGATTGTGAAAGAGGTATAAAAGTGGAATTACGGTTGTTTGGGCACAGTGTGTAAGGGGCTGCGTGTTAAATATACCTAACTCCTTGAGGTAAGTGACCACCTACCGGTTTCTTTTAAACTAATAAATCCGCGCCTGATCTCCATCTCGCCTGTTGATAAGTGACGATGTTGTCCAAGATAAAGCACGCAGATTTGAATGGATTTTATCTAGGACCATTGTTTAAACAATAACGAATATTTTGTTAACCGTCTATTGTTGACTGTCAACTTATTGAATAGATGTAAACAACAGTTGGTTAAAATTTAATTGCCTAATCTAGTTTCAGTGTTTTTTTGCTTTTTCAGAGTTTTGGAATGTTTATTGACTTTTAATTTGGTACAAAAATGTAAATTAAATTTTTAGATCTATAGTCGATTTAATATTTATTTCTATTAATTATTCTTGAACATAGCTTAAGCAACAGTTTTTATCCATGTTGTCCTTAAAGATAGGACCGCAGTATCTTAAACTTACTTTATTTTTATGTTTTAATCTCAATGGTGTCCTAAATAATGTGTGACCAAAAAGGGACCAGGGCCTTTATTCGCTATGAGCACACGAGCACGAAACGCGCCGCGTTACGTCAAATCCATGGAATCGACATGGAATGGTATTCCCTATGCCAATGTCAAAATTTAAAACGCGATGCCACGCTAAGACTCTAAGCCGCGTTCACGTTACGTGCGTGTGATGACGTCACGCGTTTTTGGCGTGGAATATGATGGTAGATAGCGAATAAGGGCCCTGGAGGGATTGGAAACCGTTATTTATTTTTTTTGAATTTTTTAATCTGTGGTCTTTTAGCTTTGTTTTGGTCTAACCTGAATATTTTTAGGTGCCGTAGTGTTTTTTTTATGATTTTTTTTGTGAGCCGACACGAGTCGAAACTTGTTTCTACACGAAATTTCAAACGCGATTTACTCGAAATCAATTATTTTCCCTTGAGGTCCCTTTTTGGTCAACCACTCACATGTGTATTTATTGTTCACAGTTAACAAATAAACAAAATGAAGAGCATCATCGCATTCGTCGTCCTCATCGTGGGCATCAGCGCCTTACCCAAGTTTAACCGTAAGTTCTCTGTGATATCAACAAACCGACTAGTTTCTAATAACTCCATAAGTGGTAGACTAGATAACTATCTCTACTAGAGAAACTCTCTTTCTCTCTCTCTCTCTCTCTGTAGAGTAACTCTTCTAATGCATCTTTACCACAATACTTGGCTTTCCATTCCGATGGCAGCGCCATTTTAGAATTTTCGAATAAATATCTTGACCATTTTTAAATCCCTATTTTTAAATCTTTTTCATGGTTTAAATTCAGCAATCTAACGCAAGTGATCTGATCAATTCGCATATCCCAAATAACCTTATAAATGCGAAATTAAGTTTGCTTGTAACGCTTTCACGGCCTAAATACTCAACCGATCAACTAAGAATTTGCAAAGATTGAGCTTTTGCTGTTTTTGTACGTGGGCATCTCAATCAGACCCCAGTGGCACTTTAACCTAATCGATTTGGCCTTTTCTCGTAGCCATGAGCGTTTTTTATATTACTAGCTGCATCCTGCGGTTTCATCAGCGTGGTGATGAAAAAAAGCCTATATGTTAGTCTAGGTTAGGAAGGATCTTATTTCAAATTTCATTCAATTTCATGCAGTAATTTTAAGAGAAAAGAGTAATAAACATACTAACAAACTAACACTTAAAATACCATTTTTACTATACATTCTTATAACAGAGATTGATATGAAAAATGAGCGCCTGGTCACCGACTCCATCGCCGCTGCGATTCAGGAAATGAGCCAGTATATCCAGGACGTTGGCCTGGACCCCTTCCATATCGCGAGCAATAGTAACGTAATTGAGGTGCCTGTGCCGGTGTAAGTTGATTAAACAGTGGGAGGAATAATTTTCCAGCTTGTTGTATTTCAAAAAATAATAAAGACAAGCTCAATATAGAGTTACCTATAAGGAAAGGGTATGTCGAAAGAGGTATAGTCGTTCATTATGAACATTTTTAACTAAGGGACCAACCCAATTTTAACCTAACTCTACAATCTCTGTTCTATAGAAATACGTCAATCACACTTGACACTTGACAAGATGTATAGAACAGCTGTTTATTTTTCGAGATTCTTTCATTGATCCCATAGAAAAAGTTATTTATAACTAGCTGTTCTCCCTGCCACGCTTTGCTGTGGATAAAAAAAATAAAATAAAAAAAAATAGCCTATGTTACTTTGGGATAATGTAGCATTCGAATGGTGAAAGAATTTTTGAAATCGGTCCAGTAGTTTTTGAGTTTATTCCACACAAACATCCAAAAATACAAAAATACAAATCTTTCCTCTTTATAATATTAGTATAGATGATGAGCTCCATTTTACTGTGCTTCTCCTTCCTTCTAGATTTTTGTCTATGATGGTTTTTATTTGTTCTAGCCATTCTAAAATGATCTTTCTTATTTCAGCATTTTCAAAGCCGCAAGTGAGGTGGAAGAGTTCCTGTTTACTGGTCTCAGCAACATCGTCATCAACAACTTGAACTACGGTCTCCTCACTTCCCGCCTCACCTTCGATATCGAGCTTCCCAGTATCGAACTCACTTTGAGTAAGTTATAGCTTGATATTTTTTTAACTATTTATTTTATCTTTTATTTTTAGTAATCTACAGCGTTCATGTCAAATATATACATTACAATACAATAAGAACTAAAACATTGAGCCAAAAATTATTATTTGTTTTAATTTTTTTTATCTTTATAACTCAGCTAACACGAACTGATTTACTCTTTACGTTAATGTATCTAAAAACGAATTTTATGGTCTAGTACAGGGGTTTTTACGTTTTGATGCACAGCGGTACTATGAAAGGTTTTTATGAAATCAACCCCTAAGGAGGTAAATTGGACCCATTTACGCAAACAGTGGAATTTCACTGAAACAGTGGATTAGCCACTGTTTCAGTGAAATTGACCTAGGTACATAAAAGGAATTTAAATTAAATGTTCTAGCTTTTTGAAATCCAATTCTAGCTTTCTACAGGCTAAAACTACTACTACTACCATTATACTACTTTTTTTTTAAACTGTAAGTTCTATAGGTACGTTTTGCACACTATTTTCAAAAAATTGTCTCGATTTCTCAATATTGGCTTGCTGTAGGTTAGATCTTGTTTGCGTAAATGGGTCCAATTGGTGATAATGTTTGCAAAAAAGGCCAGGTTTGGAGATTTTTGAACTTATTTAAAAAAAGTGTTTTCAAAATTTTGTCGTTGACTTAAGAAGGGATAAAATAGGGTAATAGTTTATCTACAAACACAATAATAGGTTTGGGTAAAATCATGTTGTTTACTGCAGGCTACGCGGGCAAAATTGCGAGCAGAAATATATTTATAAGTCGTATCTGGATAGACTTAATCGATGACAACTACTTTCAAAAGTGTAAAAATCTAAAACTGTAAAGTGTCTTTCTTGTTTCAGACAAAGCTGACGTAGATGTCGTTCTATTTGGGAAGGATTACTCCGCATCAGCATCGGGAAGGTATGTAATTATAAAAATTATAAAAGTAAAGAGTGTTGAGATAAAGGCTAACACAATAAGGCTGCTTTTAGAAATGAAATAAAAATATTTACTGTATTAATTGCAGAAATGTTGGTAATTTGTAGAAAAGAAGGATACGCTAATCAGAAACACTTTCATTAGCGAAGTTTTCTTAATTTTCATTATGATTTTTTCTGTTGTAATGTTCTTTTTGAAAATTTTTAAATAGATAGCATAAAAAATTAAGGTGTAAAACAAAAAAAAAAAAACTTTTAGCGTTTCATAAAAAACATATTGGCTAAAAATTGTTGTGATTGGTGTATTTGATTTAATACAAAACAGACGATATAATGACAAATATGCCTAATAAAAACGCCTAATAATGATAATAATGCCTAATAACAAGAAACAAACATGCCTAATAAAAGTATTAGGTATAAATAAATATATGCAAATAAAAATAAGCGCAATAAAACATGTATTTTATCTAATTTATAATCTAATTAAAAACCAATCGGTCATATTAATTAAACTGATTAAAATGTCACCAGATAAGAACGGCATGATATATTGCGTGGAAATTTGTTTATTAGGTATTTGTGGATGTAATTACTCTATCTTTTAATCGTAATTATCAAAACGTCCTTTTTTATAGAATTCTTATTAATTCTTTAATGTAACTGACGATCCATTGTTTTTCCATGTGATAATAAAACATTACATACCTACCGATCAATTAAAGGTAAGAGTAAGTAGTACTAACCGCGACCCGCTATATTTTTAAATAGAATAGTTAACAAATAATTAAGTACTTCGCAAAGTTAATTTTCAAAGCTTTTATTTGGCTTGCCTTGTTTTTTGTTTGTTTGGGTCAAATCATGTAACTGAATGATGGACCACTGACCGATGTCCAATTGAGCTGTAACTTAATGTGCCTGTGTAACTCCGATGCAATATAATAATAAATAAATAAATAATGTATCAAAACTGGTTTTAAAAATGTTTTAAAAATTTAATCGTTCAATTGTATTTCAGCCTTCAAACCGCGTCGGTTGCAAAAAAACTGATTTACTATTTTTGAAATAGTTAAAAATATTCTTACTTTAATCGTGATAACGAACTACCAAAGGACGACGCTGTCATTGATACAGTTAAGTTACTTTAGCTGCTACTGTCTTGTTCTAGATTGGCCATCTCCAGAGTCCGAGTCGCTGGCAACGTTCGCGTCAGCCTCGGCATCATCTCTGGTATCTCAATCCGTAGTGTCTCCGTCGACTTCACCTTGGGCGGCATTGAGGTAACAATTCACATTGGAATCTTAGATTAGAACACTCATAACATTTTTTATACGTCTGATATTGTCACATTTATCCATAACAGGTTTGCGCCACCCAGAATTATGAATTTTTTACAGTTGAAGACCCCGCGCGGCACAGTACTACGCTCATCACCCAGATATTAGATGTTTAATCTCCTATTTTCCCTAAGATTTCACTAGAAACATTGCCCTTCAATTCGGAATAATAATCACAGTGATATTTACACAATACTGCTTGGCAGATAAGTTACTAACAAAGAAGGTCCTTCCCCAAGCAGGCTTTGCAAAAGAGCCCTACCAATACAAAAGACCAACTGTAACAAAGGAAACTTAAATAAATGGCATAAGCTATATTAACCGATATTTTCTGTTTTCCAGTCTGCAGTGAATGTGAGCCTATTCAACGTGGATATTTCTGACAGTTTGAACACCTTCCTTGGAACCACCATCCCCAGCACTCTGCGCGCATTCTCTGTAAGTACCAGGTTTTTAACAGAAATCGAAAACAAATTCAATTGGACTCATCATCTGCCTACCCTTATCCCACCTACGTGGGGTCGGTACAGTATGTACACTTCTTCCATTCATCTCTATCACTCGTCATATCTGAATTCACTCCCTTCTTTTTCATATCATCTTTCACACAGCTCATCCATACTTTCTTTGGTCCTCTACTGCTATACCCATTCACACTCAAGTTCTTTTTCAAGTCAAGTCAAGTGTTTCTCAAGTCTTTTTTGTTATGAAATGAATTAAATTGGACTAATGTGTACATTTTGTGTTATACGGTAGGCATTTCGCGGGTCCACTTAGTGTGTAATTTTGTAATTTTTAATGTTTACTGTATTTGACTGTCTGTTAGATCGTAGCTGACACAGTTAAATTGACTTCAATTTAGATTTTTTTGTTTGGACTTTAGACGTAAGCTATGATTCAAGAATCTGTTTAGCTATTTGAAGATTATTGTTTGTCGGGGATTTTTTAAAATTTATGATTTGTCTTTACAGGCCGAGATTAACGAGCTTCTCGAGATTATCGTCGAAGACGTCGGCAACTCGATTTTGTAAAATGCTGCCAGCCCTTACTTCGTCCCTTACTAGCTATAAGCCTATAAAAAAATAAATGAGTACTTATTTACATAATTTTTATAGGCTAATGGATACTGCTGTTTAAATTTTTCGTCAAAACGACATATTTTAGTAATATTTTTTTATTGAAAAACTGCTAAATTTTTTCCGTTTTACGAAAAATGTGAATAGATACTTTAAATTAAACTTTGATATAAACTTTAGTAAAATTGTTATTTTAAGAATTTACGGATCTTGTTAATGTTATGTTTTAAAGTAGTTATTGTTGAAATAAAATGTATATTTTCTTAATTGCCTTCAAATTCTCTACAAACCTAGTGCGTAGATGGTATGGCAATTCGGTAGAGGGGCTCTAATGGGTTGATTACACGCAACAAGTACAGTGGCGAGACAGTGCCCTCGGCCGAGTACTCGGTTTATGTAAACATTTTGATGAGACGAGGCAGTCACTGCCACGGCCGAGTATGCTCATTTACTGTCTCGCCACTGTTCTCGATTACGTGTAATCAAATAAACCCGTAAATTATTCTTATTGCAGCCAGCACAAGTTTGTTTTTTTTATGTTATTGAATAACGAGACGAGCGAATCGCTCGCCTGATATTAAACGTCACGTTTGCCCATACCAGACATTTCAGTGGAAACAATGCTCTTCCAACCGGAACACAGTAATGTTTGCACATTACTGCTTGGCGGTGGAATAACTGGCAAAAGTGTAGTTCTTTCCCAGGCGGGCTCTGCAAAGAGCCCTACCACTACAAAAAGATTTCATTTCGTTATGCTAGGTGTTTGCTTTCTATCCATAAAGCACGGGTATTACTTACAATGTTAGTTAGTTTGCTTAGGCAAATCTTGCAACTGAATAGGGTACCATTTCCAGATTCCAGATGTCCGATTGAGCTAAAATTTGGTATACCTTTGTAACTCCGACGACAATACAATAAGCTTGTTTTATTTTTTATCTAGGAATTTTATCATGTTTCAAGGGAACGTTTAATACGTATGATTCTTTGTTAACAGAACTATATTATTGTATGATAGGTATCTAATTATCGGGTACCCACAATGATACGTTATCAGCCAAGTAATCGTGTAGGTACACCGGTGTTGATGACACTGGATGTTAATGATAACAACTGTAGGTATGTTCATAGATAGATAGATAGATAGATAAACTCTTTATTGTTCACACCATAAATTACAAACAAAAGGATTAAAGCACCTAAAACTAATGTAAGTGTGTGTGTGTACTAATGTAATGTATGTTGGAAAGTTATAGGCATATTTTGAGTGCCTAAATTAAGGATTACATCAACCAAATAGTTTAACTTTAATTTTAGTTTTATGAATTTATTTTATTTGAGAAATATTTAATTTTCTTGTGTAACACATTAAAAATGTGTTATGGGACTACTAGCAGCGCCCCGCAATTTCTCCCGTTATGCTATGAGAAATGCGAATTTGACATTTAACCCCCGACACCGGTTATCCTAGTGGGGAGCTATTACTGTGAAACGTTTTTTTTAAACATACAAACTTTCACGTTCATAATATTAGTAGGATTATAAGCAAAATTATGATTGTGTTCAAGGGAGCTTTAAGAACTACGTCTAAAATATTATCTATCTAAAATTATTTGCGACCCGGAACCTCAAAATATATTTCGTATTATGTCCACAATAATCCTTCATTAGCTTCAAAGAGCTAAGTCAACATGTACTTCGATACCACTTACCTAGGCATTCAGGTACTTTAGTACTACATAGTAAGAGAGCTAATTTTATTAATAACTAGCTGCACCCGGCGGTTTCACCCGCTTTTTCTTTACTTTTAAACCTTGCCTGTATTAGAGCAAACAAAACATTCGACTCGGTCCAGCTGTTCTCGAGTTTCAGCGAGAGAAACGAACAGCGATTCATATAGAAATAAAAGAAGAAAATAAATTAATTAACCTTTTCATAATATTGTATTTCAAAAATAATAAGCCATTTAATAGAAGTAGTCCACTAGAGCACCCGTCCGAATAGAATAGGTAGTTTTTGTCATCATAATCTACCGCCCGGAAATAGAATGAAAATGTTTTTAGGTTTCTATTTCAAATTTCCAATAAAACACATAATTACGGGCATATAGGAAGAGAACATCGATTTATTTCGTCTTTGCACTAAACTTCTAGAATGGACTACTACAGACCAAGGCCTGATCATAGCGGTATTATTGTATCAGACATTCAGATTTGAAACCGTGGACTTCGGTGTTTGAAACGATTCTTTTCGAAGATGGAGCGCAGACCTGGTTCCTGCGGTATTGCTTCAACTATAGTGGTGGTGTTCGGAAAGCTTTCAGGAAAATAGTAATTTTGGAATTTTAGCCGAAAATGTAACGAAGCCTTCATCGCATATTGCTTATCTCACTAATAAATTATTTTGGGATTATTGTTTTGAGTCGATTGCAAAAATCAGTATGATACCAACAACGCCTTGGCGTTGCTGTAAGTGCGGCAGGTATCTAATATAAATAAACAAATAAATAATAAATAAATAAATAAATAACATTATCATAATGCCAATTAAGTAATTTGATTGAGAACAGATTTTAATCGCTGATTGTGAAAGAGGTATAAAAGTGGAATTACGGTTGTTTGGGCACAGTGTGTAAGGGGCTGCGTGTTAAATATACCTAACTCCTTGAGGTAAGTGACCACCTACCGGTTTCTTTTAAACTAATAAATCCGCGCCTGATCTCCATCTCGCCTGTTGATAAGTGACGATGTTGTCCAAGATAAAGCACGCAGATTTGAATGGATTTTATCTAGGACCATTGTTTAAACAATAACGAATATTTTGTTAACCGTCTATTGTTGACTGTCAACTTATTGAATAGATGTAAACAACAGTTGGTTAAAATTTAATTGCCTAATCTAGTTTCAGTGTTTTTTTGCTTTTTCAGAGTTTTGGAATGTTTATTGACTTTTAATTTGGTACAAAAATGTAAATTAAATTTTTAGATCTATAGTCGATTTAATATTTATTTCTATTAATTATTCTTGAACATAGCTTAAGCAACAGTTTTTATCCATGTTGTCCTTAAAGATAGGACCGCAGTATCTTAAACTTACTTTATTTTTATGTTTTAATCTCAATGGTGTCCTAAATAATGTGTGACCAAAAAGGGACCAGGGCCTTTATTCGCTATGAGCACACGAGCACGAAACGCGCCGCGTTACGTCAAATCCATGGAATCGACATGGAATGGTATTCCCTATGCCAATGTCAAAATTTAAAACGCGATGCCACGCTAAGACTCTAAGCCGCGTTCACGTTACGTGCGTGTGATGACGTCACGCGTTTTTGGCGTGGAATATGATGGTAGATAGCGAATAAGGGCCCTGGAGGGATTGGAAACCGTTATTTATTTTTTTTGAATTTTTTAATCTGTGGTCTTTTAGCTTTGTTTTGGTCTAACCTGAATATTTTTAGGTGCCGTAGTGTTTTTTTTATGATTTTTTTTGTGAGCCGACACGAGTCGAAACTTGTTTCTACACGAAATTTCAAACGCGATTTACTCGAAATCAATTATTTTCCCTTGAGGTCCCTTTTTGGTCAACCACTCACATGTGTATTTATTGTTCACAGTTAACAAATAAACAAAATGAAGAGCATCATCGCATTCGTCGTCCTCATCGTGGGCATCAGCGCCTTACCCAAGTTTAACCGTAAGTTCTCTGTGATATCAACAAACCGACTAGTTTCTAATAACTCCATAAGTGGTAGACTAGATAACTATCTCTACTAGAGAAACTCTCTTTCTCTCTCTCTCTCTCTCTGTAGAGTAACTCTTCTAATGCATCTTTACCACAATACTTGGCTTTCCATTCCGATGGCAGCGCCATTTTAGAATTTTCGAATAAATATCTTGACCATTTTTAAATCCCTATTTTTAAATCTTTTTCATGGTTTAAATTCAGCAATCTAACGCAAGTGATCTGATCAATTCGCATATCCCAAATAACCTTATAAATGCGAAATTAAGTTTGCTTGTAACGCTTTCACGGCCTAAATACTCAACCGATCAACTAAGAATTTGCAAAGATTGAGCTTTTGCTGTTTTTGTACGTGGGCATCTCAATCAGACCCCAGTGGCACTTTAACCTAATCGATTTGGCCTTTTCTCGTAGCCATGAGCGTTTTTTATATTACTAGCTGCATCCTGCGGTTTCATCAGCGTGGTGATGAAAAAAAGCCTATATGTTAGTCTAGGTTAGGAAGGATCTTATTTCAAATTTCATTCAATTTCATGCAGTAATTTTAAGAGAAAAGAGTAATAAACATACTAACAAACTAACACTTAAAATACCATTTTTACTATACATTCTTATTACAGAGATTGATATGAAAAATGAGCGCCTGGTCACCGACTCCATCGCCGCTGCGATTCAGGAAATGAGCCAGTATATCCAGGACGTTGGCCTGGACCCCTTCCATATCGCGAGCAATAGTAACGTAATTGAGGTGCCTGTGCCGGTGTAAGTTGATTAAACAGTGGGAGGAATAATTTTCCAGCTTGTTGTATTTCAAAAAATAATAAAGACAAGCTCAATATAGAGTTACCTATAAGGAAAGGGTATGTCGAAAGAGGTATAGTCGTTCATTATGAACATTTTTAAGTAAGGGACCAACCCAATTTTAACCTAACTCTACAATCTCTGTTCTATAGAAATACGTCAATCACACTTGACACTTGACAAGATGTATAACAGCTGTTTATTTTTCGAGATTCTTTCATTGATCCCATAGAAAAAGTTATTTATAACTAGCTGTTCTCCCTGCCACGCTTTGCTGTGGATAAAAAAAAAAAAAAAAAAAAATAGCCTATGTTACTTTGGGATAATGTAGCATTCGAATGGTGAAAGAATTTTTGAAATCGGTCCAGTAGTTTTTGAGTTTATTCCACACAAACATCCAAAAATACAAAAATACAAATCTTTCCTCTTTATAATATTAGTATAGATGATGAACTCCATTTTACTGTTCTTCTCCTTCCTTCTAGATTTTTGTCTATGATGGTTTTTATTTGTTCTAGCCATTCTAAAATGATCTTTCTTATTTCAGCATTTTCAAAGCCGCAAGTGAGGTGGAAGAGTTCCTGTTTACTGGTCTCAGCAACATCGTCATCAACAACTTGAACTACGGTCTCCTCACTTCCCGCCTCACCTTCGATATCGAGCTTCCCAGTATCGAACTCACTTTGAGTAAGTTATAGCTTGATATTTTTTTAACTATTTATTTTATCTTTTATTTTTAGTAATCTACAGCGTTCATGTCAAATATACATATACATTACAATACAATAAGAACTAAAACATTGAGCCAAAAATTATTATTTGTTTTAATTTTTTACTTTATAACTCAGCTAACATGAACTGATTTACTCTTTACGTTAATGTATCTAAAAACGAATTTTATGGTCTAGTACAGGGGTTTTTACGTTTTGATGCACAGCGGTACTATGAAAGGTTTTTATGAAATCAACCCCTAAGGAGGTAAATTGGACCCATTTACGCAAACAAGAACTAATCCACTGTTTCAGTGAAATTGACCTAGGTACATAAAAGGAATTTAAATTAAATGTTCTATCTTTTTGAAATCCAATTCTAGCTTTCTACCCGCTTGAAGCACCTTGGGTACTACAGTACCCAAAATCAAAAAACCGTAGAAGCACCGTGGGTACTGTAGTACCCAAACTTTTATTTCGCGCCAGACTCAGAAAAAGTCTCTATCCTGCTTTTACTAAGGCAAAAGACTTATAAGTATGAATGCCATCTCGTTCCGCTTGAATGTGCCATTATGCCGTAGTCGAACAACTTTAAACTCGGTGGATATTCGATTAAAAATTAAATAATATTCCGTGAGTCAAAGTCAGTTTGTGTTGACTTTGCCTGGTCGGCGGTGCATCGACGGGTTTTACGTAAATAAAACGTTAGTTAGGCTGGTTCTGGTGGTGTTCTTGGTTATTATGCTTTAAATACTTGTTAACAAGGCTGATAACAATATATTTTAAGGTATACAAGTGTTTTAGTGTTTCGACTTCAGTCATTCTTCCAAGGCCTGATTGCGTCATCATCATAGACGGCCGTGTTTTTTATTTCTCAAATTTTATTTTATTTACTGTGTTAGATGTTAAGATCTATTTAAAATATAGTCAAACAATCATCGTAAAAGTGTTGTGTGCAGTTGTTTTTGTGAAATGACAATTTACGACAAGATGTAAACAAGTGTTGTGAAGTGGGAACAAAAAAAATCGCGGAAAAATTTTTTTTCGCTGGTTTTTAAATGCCTGATATTAAATACTTTTAAGGTGAGTAATGTATTCTTATTTTGTGAAAAAGTGCAGATTGAGTCTATTATTAAATCTAAATAGTAAAAAACATACATTATCGCTTTACTTTTTTAAGTAAAAATATGTAAACTTCAAAGTCCATGTTTTTTTGTAAAGTAAGCGGTTATACGCTGATTTATATCTATACCAGGCCAACCAATGTTATGATAACATTCGTCATTCGACACGTGTATTCAACAGCTCTTAAGAATAACAATTACAAGTGGGTCCTTGTTCGAATGTTTAAGTCATAAAAACCATTCAAGTGATCGGCCGCCCGGCGCGTGACGTCACATAAACAAACGATGACGCGCCGGTGCTTCTACGGAAAAAAACCCGCGGGAGGGGGTGCCTCAAGCGGCTACAGGCTAAAACTACTACTACTACCATTATACTACTTTTTTTTTAAACTGTAAGTTCTATAGGTACGTTTTGCACACTATTTTCAAAAAATTGTCTCGATTTCTCAATATTGGCTTGCTGTAGGTTAGATCTTGTTTGCGTAAATGGGTCCAATTGGTGATAATGTTTGCAAAAAAGGCCAGGTTTGGAGATTTTTGAACTTATTTAAAAAAAGTGTTTTCAAAATTTTGTCGTTGACTTAAGAAGGGATAAAATAGGGTAATAGTTTATCTACAAACACAATAATAGGTTTGGGTAAAATCATGTTGTTTACTGCAGGCTACGCGGGCAAAATTGCGAGCAGAAATATATTTATAAGTCGTATCTGGATAGACTTAATCGATGACAACTACTTTCAAAAGTGTAAAAATCTAAAACTGTAAAGTGTCTTTCTTGTTTCAGACAAAGCTGACGTAGATGTCGTTCTATTTGGGAAGGATTACTCCGCATCAGCATCGGGAAGGTATGTAATTATAAAAATTATAAAAGTAAAGAGTGTTTATATAAAGGCTAACACAATAAGGCTGCTTTTAGAAATGAAATAAAAATATTTACTGTATTAATTGCAGCAATGTTGGTAATTTGTAGAAAAGAAGGATACGCTAATCAGAAACACTTTCATTAGCGCAGTTTTCTTAATTTTCATTATGATTTTTTCTGTTGTAATGTTCTTTTTGATAATTTTTAAATAGATAGCATAAAAACTTAGGGTGTAAAACAAAAAAAAAAAAACTTTTAGCGTTTCATAAAAAGCATATTGGCTAAAAATTGTTGTGATTGGTGTATTTGATTTAATACAAAACACAGACGATATAATGACAAATATGCCTAATAAAAATGCCTAATAATGATAATAATGCCTAATAACAAGAAACAAACATGCCTAATAAAAGTATTAGGTATAAATAAATATATGCAAATAAAAATAAGCGCAATAAAACATGTATTTTATCTAATTTATAATCTAATTAAAAACCAATCGGTCATATTAATTAAACTGATTAAAATGTCACCAGTTAAGAACGGCATGATATATTGCGTGGAAATTTGTTTATTAGGACTAGCTGACCCTTGCCCACTTCGTTGGGCATAATGTTAATTAAACCCGAAGCCATCGCGCGCCGTCCGGACCGTTTTTTCTCCGATTCACTTTGCAAAACGGACTACCACGTAAAAGCCTTTTTATTTTTCGGTTTTTTATATAACCTATGACACTCAGCAATAATGTGGCTTTCTATTGGTGAAAGAATTTTTAAAATCGGTTCAGTAGATCCCGAGATTACCCCTTACAATTTAACAAATATACAAACACACAAACTTTACTTCTTTATAATATTATTATTAGTAAATTAGTAATTAGTATAGATTTGTGGATGTAATTACTCTATCTTTTAATCGTAATTATCAAAACGTCCTTTTTTATAGAATTCTTATTAATTCTTTAATGTAACTGACGATCCATTGTTTTTCCATGTGATAATAAAACATTACATACCTACCGATCAATTAAAGGTAAGAGTAAGTAGTACTAACCGCGACCCGCTATATTTTTAAATAGAATAGTTAACAAATAATTAAGTACTTCGCAAAGTTAATTTTCAAAGCTTTTATTTGGCTTGCCTTGTTTTTTGTTTGTTTGGGTCAAATCATGTAACTGAATGATGGACCACTGACCGATGTCCAATTGAGCTGTAACTTAATGTGCCTGTGTAACTCCGATGCAATATAATAATAAATAAATAAATAATGTATCAAAACTGGTTTTAAAATGTTTTAAAAATTTAATCGTTCAATTGTATTTCAGCCTTCAAACCGCGTCGGTTGCAAAAAAACTGATTTACTATTTTTGAAATAGTTAAAAATATTCTTACTTTAATCGTGATAACGAACTACCAAAGGACGACGCTGTCGTTGATACAGTTAAGTTACTTTAGCTGCTACTGTCTTGTTCTAGATTGGCCATCTCCAGAGTCCGAGTCGCTGGCAACGTTCGCGTCAGCCTCGGCATCATCTCTGGTATCTCAATCCGTAGTGTCTCCGTCGACTTCACCTTGGGCGGCATTGAGGTAACAATTCACATTGGAATCTTAGATTAGAACACTCATAACATTTTTTATACGTCTGATATTGTCACATTTATCCATAACAGGTTTGCGCCACCCAGAATTATGAATTTTTTACAGTTGAAGACCCCGCGCGGCACAGTACTACGCTCATCACCCAGATATTAGATGTTTAATCTCCTATTTTCCCTAAGATTTCACTAGAAACATTGCCCTTCAATTCGGAATAATAATCACAGTGATATTTACACAATACTGCTTGGCAGTTAAGTTACTAACAAAGAAGGTCCTTCCCCAAGCAGGCTTTGCAAAAGAGCCCTACCAATACAAAAGACCAACTGTAACAAAGGAAACTTAAATAAATGGCATAAGCTATATTAACCGATATTTTCTGTTTTCCAGTCTGCAGTGAATGTGAGCCTATTCAACGTGGATATTTCTGACAGTTTGAACACCTTCCTTGGAACCACCATCCCCAGCACTCTGCGCGCATTCTCTGTAAGTACCAGGTTTTTAACAGAAATCGAAAACAAATTCAATTGGACTCATCATCTTCCTACCCTTATCCCACCTACGTGGGGTCGGTACAGTATGTACACTTCTTCCATTCATCTCTATCACTCGTCATATCTGAATTCACTCCCTTCTTTTTCATATCATCTTTCACACAGCTCATCCATACTTTCTTTGGTCCTCTACTGCTATACCCATTCACACTCAAGTTCATCGTCTTTTTTGTTATGAAATGAATTAAATTGGACTAATGTGTACATTTTGTATTATACAGTAGGCATTTCGCGGGTCCACTTAGTGTGTAATTTTGTAATTTTTAATGTTTACTGTATTTGACTGTCTGTTGGATCGTAACTGACACAGTTAAATTGACTTCAATTTAGATTTTTTTGTTTGGACTTTAGACGTAAGCTTATGATTCAAGAATCTGTTTAGCTATTTGAAGATTATTGTTTGTCGGGGATTTTTTAAAATTTATGATTTGTCTTTACAGGCCGAGATTAACGAGCTTCTCGAGATTATCGTCGAAGACGTCGGCAACTCGATTTTGTAAAATGCTGCCAGCCCTTACTTCGTCCCTTACTAGCTATAAGCCTCTAAAAAAATAAATGAGTACTTATTTACATAATTTATAGGATATTGGATACTGCTGTTTAAATTTTTCGTCAAAACGACATATTTTAGTAATATTTTTTTATTGAAAAACTGCTAAATTTTTTCCGTTTTACGAAAAATGTGAATAGAGACTTTAAATTAAACTTTGATATAAACTTTAGTAAAATTGTTAATTTAATTTACTTTAATTCAAAATTAAATGTCTGGTACCTAGACGACGGAACTTTAGGAGGTAAAGTAGACACGGTAAAAAATGATTTTGTCAGAATAATAAATAATTTTCGAAAAATTAATTTAGAGCTAAATTTAAGCAAGTGTGAACTATTTGTTTCGGAAAAATTCAACGATGATGAACGTCAATCCATAATTCAAAATTTTAAGAATATAGCACCTGAAATTAAAATTTTAGAATCGGACTCACTTAACCTCCTGGGGGCGCCGCTATTCGAGGATAGTATTGGACCTCTTTTGGAAAAAAAAACCAAAATACTGAAGAAAATATCAACAGACTGGGCTATTTAAATTCTCATATTGCTTACACCATCTTAAAATATTGCCTTTTTGTTTCAAATTTTACCTATATCTTACGAGCATGTCCAATCTGGAAACATACGCAATTTTTGTTAAACTTAGATGCCACCCTAAAAACTACTTTGGAAAAAATTCTAAATTTAAACCTCGAAAATAATTCCTGGATTCAAGCTTCATTGCCTATTAGATCTGGTGGTATCGGAATCAGAAAAATTTCTAGTGTAGCTCTTCCGACCTTCCTTTCGTCGGTGCACAGTGTGTCCGGACTGTGTTCTATGATATTGAAAACGACATCAGTCCGGAATCACTGTGCAGCTGATGCAATAGAGGCTTGGAGGACTCTCTGTCCCAATGGAAACATACCTAAGGAACCAAAACTACAAAAACTGTGGGATTTTCCATTGGTACAGAGTACGTGATTTGATCCAAAATTCTATCAGTGAACAGAATCACGCAAGGCTTCTTGCTGTAGCAGAATATGAGTCTGGGCAGTGGCTCCACGCCCTTCCTTCTGCCAACCTCGGGACACTGCTCGACAATGGCAGCCACCGTGTTGCCGTCGGTCTCCGGTTGGGAGCTGCGGTTGTCGAACCCCATCAGTGTCCGTGTGGAAGCGGCGTCGACAGGAACGGACTCCATGGACTTTACTGCCAGAAAAGTGCCGGTAGATTTTCTCGCCACGGCTCCTTGAACGACATCATCAAGCGAGCGCTTGCCACCATCAACATCCCGACTATTTTAGAACCAGTGGGGATAGTCCGGGATGATGGCAAGCGCCCTGACGGCCTAACTTTGATCCCCTGGGAGCGGGGAAGGGCTCTCGTATGGGACGCTACATGCGTCGATACTTTAGCCCCTTCTCACCTCAGCGGGACAAAGCAGAGGGCCGGAGCCGCGGCGGATGCCGCAGAAGACGCCAAGCGGCGCAAATATGCGTCTCTTTCGAATGAGTACATATTTCTTCCGCTTGGCGTCGAAACTTTTGGTCCTAGTACTAAAAACTTTGTCAAAAAAATCACACCGCGCTTAGTTGACGCCGCTGGTGATAAGAGGGCTGGCTCATTCCTCGCGCAAAGAATTTCAATGGCAATTCAGTGCGGGAATGCAGCCAGCGTTCTTGGTACTTTGCCACACGGGCAAAAACTACTTTTTGATTATTAATTTTTTGTAAATTTCTTAGTTTTATTTAGTTTAGTTTGTTAGTTTAAATTTAAGATGTAAATATATTTTATGTAATTATAATTAAATTAAGCAAGTAAAATTGTTATTTTAAGAATTTACGGATCTTGTTAATGTTATGTTTTAAAGTTGTTATTGTTGAAATAAAATGTATATTTTCTTAATTGTATTATTTTTCTTAATTGTACCATTTTTTTTCAATCGAAGTAATCGCCACCTCCGTTTCACTCGCTGTTTTTTTTTACTTTTAAAACCTTTTCAGTATTAGAGCGAATAAAACAAAAAAATAAATATTCAAATCGGTCCAGCCGTTCTCGACTTATAGCGAGACAAACGAAGAGCAATTAATTTTTATATTGTAAATAAGAAGAAGAAGAAGATAACTAAATCCTTGACAACAACAACAACAGTGACCTCGCTACACCTTCGATATACAAGAAGGCATATTTATCAAAAGTCAAAACCTAACAGCCTGTTTATTTTTCTCTAATTTTCGGCAGTGTTACACTATATAAAATGATGTGGTCCTTTTCGCTTCCTCTTTCATCTCATTATAAATAAACTTGTGTTCAGAGTCTGGTGTTCATCAAAGTGATTTTAAACATTAATTCACCGATTAAGCGTGTTTTTAGGAGCTCTAAGAATCCAATACTATATATCATCTATATATATAAAAATGAAACCCGTTTTCGTTGGTCACGGCATTACGCGTGAATGGCTGGACCGATTTCACTAATTCTTTTTTTGTTGTATTTGTTATTATTAGGAGAAGGTTCTTACGGAAAAAATATTAAGAAAATCTCTCAGAAATATTGAAAAACCCTAAAAACAGCCCTTTTCTTTTTCCCATACAAACGTTTTCTAACTAAAACGAGCTTTATTGCTATTGTATAAAGTTCATATTGAATTGCAAGCACTCACTGTTGTTTAAGCAATGTAGGTATGTTCCTAACGTCCAAGAGTCAATTTGCACTTTATTACCTCTGTACAAAGTTCAAATTCAATCATATCTATCAAAACAAAGGAATTTTAAAATTTCGAAGGATTTGACTCCAAGTCGCAAATTAAAAAAAAGTTGAAACAACAACAAACTGTCAATGTCAGTGTTTTTTTTTTCATGGATGAGTTTGCTTTTGTCAACTGATAGACGAAACAAATTCGTACCTTTAATTGTAATATATTATAAGTATAAAATTGTAAATAGTGTTTTGTGCAGTGTTTATATTTAATTAGGCAGTACCATAGAGAAGTACTGTATGGCAGTACGAAGTCTGCCGGGTCAGCTAGTTACATATATTAGTTGATTTACATCTTCTGCTAGACCAGTATGGCAGCACTAGCGCTCTTGTGCAATAATGAATGATGAATTGAATTCGTAAAAATGGATGAGTCCCATACATTACATGGTCCCGGGTTCGGTCCCGCTTGGGTAAATGACTGAATAATGAATTTAAATATCTGCTCTAGATCTGGTTGTTAGTTGTCCTTGTCTTTGTGTGTGTCCCATGCATCGATCTAGGTCCCATGGCATCTCCGACACACTGTATCCTAGTGGGGAGCTATGAGTGTGAAACGTTTATTTTTAATTTTTTTCACGTTTTAGGACTGGTCATTGATAAGTCTTCCATTTTGTCAAATTACTTTTTTCTACGAAAAAGTGAATTCTATTAATTTCAGGATATTATTCGGCTGGCCAGGCTATTATATTTTATTTAGCTGCTGATGCCTAGCTCAAATAATTTGCATTGCAATATTTATATTTCACAAAATCATGGTTATTGTAGGAAAAAACATAAGAAGCCAAGTTTTTAGTAAGACCTTAACGAAATAGGTAGCATCACTTTTTGCTGAACTATTATATCGAGATTTGGAGGTTATAAAATACGTAGGTTATAAAATAAGCCATTAAGCGCTGAGAGTAAATTGGTTTCTTCTAGGCAAGCGTGGTCCATTGTAGTCTGCATCATTGCTTACCATCAGGCAAGACCGAATTTGACTTGGCTTTGGTGGCTTTGTGGTAAAATGCAACCCTATCAATAAATAAAAAATCAAGACAAAAGTAGAAAATACTTTATTAAATACAAAAATTCGTAGGTAATTATGCTCGTGGACAAGTTTCTCAGAAAATGATTTGAAAGCCTTAACTCAGAAATTTCAGGTTAGAAAGTTATTTTTCAAGCTCTATGACAGAATGCCAATCAGGTTGATGTCACTTAAAATGTCGTTTGCAACATCCATCACTATTGGGCTGATGAGGTCGGAGATATCATCCTGAAAAAAATAATTACATGGTACAATCACAACAACACAATCTAACAATGACACATTTTTAACACTTGAACTGCTGCTAATAATCACATGCGTTTGCTTTAACTGCGGCCAATAATCAAATGCGTTGTGTTTTACGCGCCTAGCGTGTATAGCCGCATTCGCGATGCACAAAGGAAAACACAAGGTCTACGTTTTCAGCAGTTAAAGTGTTAAAAACTGTACAATTTCATTCATAAAACTACAACTGTAACCGCATCGTCGCTTACCAACAGGCGAATTGGTGGTCAAATGCGGATTTATAATTTATAAAAAAAAAAGGTAAATTTCCAAATTACTACAAAATTTAGTTGAATCAAACTTCACGCTATGTTACGATGACCATAACATGAAACTTGATTTAACAAATTTAATTGATGCAATATAATTATTGAATAGTGCTATATGAACCCCAAATAACACCTTTTAAATTTTTTCAGTGTAGAAATTGAAATCATCCTATTAATCTTACTACTGTTTTTAATTATGACATACCATCCAGAATTCAGCAAACTCCAAGATGAGGTTCCTCAAAAATCTATTGACAAAGTCGTCGACCGATGGATCGTTGAACATGCCGACGATACCAAACTGAAAAAAGCATCAAAGCAATTGTAATATAATACTTAGTATACCCGAAGGGTGTGGTAATATTTAGCAGTCCATGCCGAAATAGATTTAGAATTTAGCCCGGAGTCTCCTTATCGTCAGCATTTTAGATCACAAGTAACTTTACTATGGAAACTAACGTGGTTTTCACACATTTTTGTTATAATTAAACACGGGAATACTCACGTAAAAATTAAGTCACATTCGTTAAGTCATTAAGTGTTTCGGTCACATTTCGGTGACCGAAACTAGTCGTAGTAGACGACTTAATTTTTACGTGAGTATTCCCGTGTTTAATTATAACAAAAATGCACAAGTAACTTTTAGATAGCTTTAACTTAGATGCAACCCTAAAAGCTTATCATCGGGTGTACGACCTTGATAGTAACGGCGTCAAATGTCTTGTATGAATACGATGTGATCAGCGTTCGCGTTGTCAGTAAACCTTCAATGAACACTCATTAGAATAATTGCCTGTTGTTGCACTAGTTTCGAGGGTTGTTATCCTTTTGTTTGTAATTTCTGGTGTAAAGAATAAACAGTTCATCTTTCTAGGTTCTTATTCTTATTCGATATGTGGTCTCGCACCGGAACCCGCGATGCATGTGTGCGTTGTTATTACCGTCACGCTATGCTTTTAGTCGGTTGCCTAATGACAAAAAGCGGCCTAAAACTTACTTGAATATCAGCAAGACCGAAGCCGATACGTAAGTCCGTAATGTTCAGATACAAGGCGAGCCAGCCCGGGTTTAGGATTATATCGGCATCTATTTTAATCCAAGGCTTGGTTACTGATATCCTGAAATAAAAGTTATTATTTACAGTCTTTTGTTCAGGGTTCATACCCCTTTATAGGTACATACATCCTTACTAATATTATAGATGTGAAAGTTTGTATGTATGGATGTTTGTTACTCTTTCACGCTAAAACGGCTGAACGGATTTAGATGAAATTTGGTATGAAGGTAGCTTATAACCTTGATCAACACATAGGAAAATATCCGGGAAAATGCGAGTAAAATCGCGGGACGCAGCTAATAGAATATTATAAACACTTATAAATATTAATTACTTACGCGAAATTATTTCATGTGTCAAAGAATCTTTAAAGATTTGAATGTTACTGTATAGTTTTCAAAAACAAGAGAAAACTTACTCAGCACCGCCTTTTCCAAAAATGTTGAAGCCCCAGACGTCTATAGAAAGATCATATTGTCCTGAAAACGATAAACTGTCGTTATTATTCTAAAACACAAGCTACATAGGTACATGTAGAATAATATAGGGCTATATGGAAAGGGTATGCTAAGCCCAAAAGGGCTCATCAATATGAACAACTTTTACTATGGAACCAACTCGGAACTCGCGAAAAATCAGTTGTCTCATAGAAAGATAGTACATTGGGACTTATGTACGAATTTACCCTGGCTTTTCAGTGAAGGAAAACATCGCGAGGAAACCTGCATACGTATCCGGAGAAGAAATTCAATGGCGTATGTGAATTCCAGCAATCCGCACTTGGCCAGCGTGGTGGAATACGGCCTAATCGCCCTTCGAGGGTAGAGCTGTATCCCAGCAGTGGGACGATCAAAGGTTGCATATGATATGATGATAGAAAAATGACTACGACACTCGACAAAATGTATGTAACAGCTGTTTTTTTTCGCGAATTCCAGGTTGTTACCATAGTAAAAGTATTAATAATGATGAGGACTTTTCGGCTTTGCATCGAGCTAAAAATAACTCCGTATCTAAAACATGATGTTTACTCTGAAATGTGTTCCTAATACAGTTGAATGAATGGACAACATTGACTTATTATCAACAATTACCAAACTACTCCGATATCTCTGGACTAGCACCCACTGTATCAAGAACATCGATCTACGGTGATCAAGAAGGTGAAAGTCTACGGAGCACTGTCACACTTTGTTGCGTGTTATGGGCATTTTTCTATGAAATAGCTGTGTTTTTGCGATTTCAGTGTTGGTCCCATAATTACTTTTTTTTCTATTAAAACTTGTTTATAATGATAAAGAATATGAGCTCTTTTCAGCTTAGCCTACCCTCTGCTTAAATATAGCCTTGTATAAGGTTGTTTGTCCACTAAAGCAGAACTGTGCAATAACCAATAGAATTTCATGAAAAACCCCTTCGCGAAATGAGCCTTCGAAATTTTATGCATTTCTAATGGTTAATATTGCACATCTCAGCAGGTGTTTAGGCAGCCTGATTTTAAAGCCAAAATGAACTCACCAACATCGACGTCAACGAGCGGAATCTCAACCTGTACCTGTACGTTGTACCGCCGAAGTAGGCCTACGCTCACCACACTCACTTCCTGAACCTCGAAAGTACTTAGCTTTGTTACCAGGAGGTCGCTGATTTCTACGCGGGCTCTGAAATTTTACAATTAGTGTTTAAATGACACGATTTCAACGCGCACTGATCACATTCGACTAGCTTGATTCTTGACACGGCCCGCATTGTCTGGAGATTCCTCACTCTGTAGCCTTAACTACCGGTAGCTTGGGCACACCCCGATGCCAGCAGCACCCCACGTAGTTTTTATAATATTTCTAGGTTTTTATAAAATATTGTCAAATGTTAGACTTAAAGAAGAAAATAAATACTTGGATTAATAATTAACAAGGATTATACCCAGGAATAGGTATAACAGAGTCATCAGCCGCGATGTGGTCGACGTGCAGCGGGTCCAGCACCGGGATGTCGTCGGTTCCAGTGAGCATCGTCTCGCGGAGGTCTTCCAGAACGTCGATGATCAGATTCTCTATGGCGCTGTTTCGCCCAGGCCCTGGAAATATGGGTAAAGTTTTTTAGGGCTCTGAACCTCCTTCGGGAAAGAAATCTTATAGCGAGACTCCGGTGTCTGTCTGTATTACATAATTATGTCACAGCCAAAAGGGAGATAACCGTTTGTAAAATATCTCTATCGTACATTGAAGTGATAAAATTAATGAGTAAAATTGAAAAAAGGAATACAATAAAAATTAATAACAAAATAGATGACAACGATGCGGTAGGTAGTTAAAACAATTAACATGTGTTTTGTTGTTTTTTTGTGATTTAAATCTGCATAAATACAAAAATGCGCGAAAGAGATAACTGCTACCTCATATAATTATGATAATAATCTTGGATCAATTTGATATTACGTTCTCAGATAATAATGAACAGTTTTTCATTATTTTTTTATTGATTCTGTTGTGTTATTTGTGTTGTGTTTGATGCAATTTTAGGATTCCGCGCTCGTTCAAAATACCATGGTTTATAACCCTCGACAAGCAAGTTTTCACGTTGGCGGATTTTGTATTATGGTTTTCGTTCTAACTGTGTTAAACTAACTCTGTGAAGATTTGAGCAGAACTGAAAGCCAGTTTCCAATTGAAGAAGAAGGTCGAAGAATAAATTAAGTAAATAAATGTAAAAGTAATAGTAATTAATTCTTACCAGGATTATTGAATAGCTCTATGAGTTTTTCCGCTTCCATGTGGGGGCCTCGTAGGCAAAGCTGTAGCTATGCCCACCAAAACGGCGAACCATATCCATTGGTGAGCCATGATCCTTGCAAAAAAGAAAAGTAAGTTTTTTTATGCCAATAGTGGCAAACAAGCTAACGATTTTTAAAAGTGATTAATCAATTAGCTATTCAATTTTATCCCTTTTTGTCATACTACAGATAGTGTATTAACAAAACAAAAACAATCAAATCGGTCAAGCTGGTTTTTGAGCTTTAGCGAGACTAACGAACAGAGATCAAATTTTATAAGAGAAGAACAGAAGCAAAATTTATGTCGATATGGACAGATAAGTCTAGGAGAGCCATGGGTAGTTGCTTACCATCAGGCGAGATGGCGGTCAAACGCAAGCCTATTATAAAAAAAATTGGTAAAAACGCAGCCATACCTGTGTTTCAACAAACGACGTGTATCTTGATAGTGCAGTGCAATCTACTAAACGTGAAGTTCGTATCCTGATACAAAGTCTACTAAATTTTAACATGTCTTGAGGGTAGAGTAAGTGCCAAGAACATGTCAGGTTTGAGTAAATGGAATAAATGGTATCTACCTACAAAATTTTATGTCAATAAAATTAGTAAAAAAACGAGAAACTTTCTAAAAATGTTCTATAAAAAATTCAAATCGAAATATTCTATAAGACTTACCTTTCCAAAAACAATTGAGCCACTAATCATGTATTATCGAATTAACACACTAATTATTTGTTTAAGATTACTCGTTATCAGTAGAATGTTACTATTCCATTTCTGATATCGGGATCGTGGGTATGGCAATCACGTGACACGGACGGTTCAGCAAGTTTGACCACCAACGCAACTCGACTTGACTTGGTGCTGTTTTACTATGACAACCGACGTGATTTAAATGTTTATTTTTTACAAAGGACCTAACTACAGAAAAATACGGAACTGAAACTGTCTTGAGTATTGGAGGCGTCCATAGGCGGCGGTGGCCACTTACCATCAGATGGCCCGCCGCTTCTTTATCACTTATTTTATAATAACAAAAAATGAAATAGGGATAGGCACAAAAGGCGGTCTTATTACTAAGAACTCTTAAATCTCTTCCAGATACAATGATATGAGATACGTACGAGTATCTATTTTTTTTTTTATATGAGTATACCTAGTAGGCTCAAGATTTTTATTTTTCCTCTATATAGCCTAAAAACATTATTAGCGCCATCTACAGATGTTTTGTGTACTATCACCGTCACTAGATACAAAACAAATTGGTGCAGAAGATAATTCCTGAAAGTTTCAGCCTTTCCGTGTCCGTTTACACGATTTACGATAGATGGCGCTATGTACAAACATATTTGTTTTGTGTTACATGTATTACATGTTTTTTCCCTACCTACCTACATAAACTCCAAGACTAGCTCCGCTATAAAAATCTTTATAAATTATTTCTGTGCGCGAAAGAAGTTAAATTTAAGCTAAATGTATTGATAGTACTCTAAATCAACGGCGTGAGTGTTATCATAGTGAAAATTTTGAATCTGATTAAATAATCCAAACATTATTTAATTGGTCCATTATAAACATTAAAAACTAAACAAAATGGATTAATAACTAATCAAAAATGTGTTGTCCAGCAACAAGTGCCACATAGTGAAATTTTGTGAAAATCAGATTCGGATTCTTAGTGATATTCACAAAAACATTAAAATATCCATCCGTTATCTTCTACCGCGTCATTTTAAATTATTTGACCTTTGGACTCGCAACTCAGCTCATGCGCATTCAAATGCATTAGAAGTAAATAGATCACAGAACAGATCGCTAATTTCGCCACCTATAACCAACAGTACGGTGGCTCAACCGGCACCTACTCTGGCTTCAATGCGTGAGACGCCGGTTCGATTCCCAGGAGTGGGGCCTACCATGTTTAAATGTCTTTTTGCATAAAAAATTTGATACAATAGTTTAAGACGAACATTACCTACTGTGCAAAATTCAAGTAAGACGTTAACGGAGGTGATGGAGACAATGGACACCGATAACGTGACGATCAGATTTCACCCACGACAGAGAGCTAACTCTTTAGGAAATCTGTCAGATTCGTCTCTGTTCGAATCTACGCGAATTAGCCTACCAGATACAATTTTAGACCACAGTGAATTGAATCTTACTTCAAAACAGAAAATATGCGACTTAGAAAATCGTATCGCATCTGCTGATAACGAAATTGACAAGCTTATCCTAGAAAATGGTCAATTAAAAAAAGAACTAGAGAGATTTAAAAGACTCAATGATATTTACAAGAAAATTGATTGTAATGACATTCAAAACTCACCTCTATTAGGAAGGAAAAGGAAACGACCGCGTATTTCCTTGGATGTTCAAGATAGCATGACCCCAGTAAAAGGAGCGTCGTCAACAACTAAACGGCATCAACCATTCATGTACGAAAAACAACAAGACATGATAAATGAATTAAATGCACAGATAACGCAGCTACAGCAATGGCTAAGAGCAGAAAAGGATAGGAATAAATCCGCTGAACAACATAAGAAACATACAAAATCCATAAAAATGTACAAAAACTTTATGTTACATACAAAACAGACATATAAAACAAGAGCGTCCATACGGAAAAAACTTAAATCATTTTGTAAACAAATAAATAGATTAAGTAAGAAAAGTACAAAAATAGAGCTAGAAAATGGACAACTACATCATAAGATTCGAGAATTACAAGCCAAACAGAACCTTGATAGCGTGAATAATCGAAATTTTGAGCAAGGAATTCGTCAAAATACTCAAAATGAATATAGAACAGAACAAATACAAACCGACAGATCAGAAGAAACTACGAGAAAAATTGTAATTTTTTCAGACAGAATAGGACAAGGATTGGCAGCAAAACTAGATAATCATGTAGAAAGTGTAAACAAAGTTATCAACATCTGTCAACCAGAAGCCAGTTGCGAAAAAATTTTAGAAAGCTTCCACGAAAATACAAGAGATCTAAAACAAAACGATACAGTAGTAATTCTTATAAGCAAATATGAAGAAACATTTAATTACAGAACAAAAAAGCAAGAATACATAAGACGACTACAAGAAATAACGAACAAACAAAATAGATTATTTAATTTAATAATAAGTGGAGTACATTTTGACGGAGTAAATGACATGACCATATATCGTATTAATGAAAAAATTGCACATATAGCGAGTATGACTGAAAATATTAAATATATAGACCCTAACATAAGAGACAACCGTGGTAAAATCTATAGAAATAGCGTGAAAGACTTCGTGACACAATCAGTAATAATATCAGCTAGTGCAAAGAAATTTCAAGGCTCATCTAAGCTTCAATTCATCAAATGTCAAACAGAAACCAGTATAGATATATCTGAAAATAAGACAAATTTTCAAACAGAATCACGGAGACTCAGGAACAGATAATACTGCATGCTAACGTTCAATGTATAAATAATAAATATCTAGAAATCGAAGATTTACTCGAGAACTTTAATTGTGATGTGCTTTGCTTATCAGAAACATGGGGCGAAGATGATAGGGTGCAAACTATGGTTGTTCCTAACTTTGAACTCGCAACATATTTTAATAGAAAGTTTTTTATGCATGGGGGAACGGCTATATTTGTTAGAGATAATTTAGATTTTAAAATTAGAAATGACATTAGCAAATTTGCATTTGAAATGAATTTTGAACTAGCAGTTATAGAATTAAGATTGTCCAAGCTAATTATTATTGCAGCTTATAGACCTGATAAAGACATAGATCTGTTCTTTGAAATACTTAATAAATTATTACAAAAACTCACTCGAGAAGGAAAAAAAGTTGTAATAGCCGGAGATTTTAATTTAAATATTTTAAAACCTGATAAAAACATTAGGAGAATGTTAAAGATTCTGAATAACTTTGATTGTAAATTTATAATAAATGAACCCACTCGAGTGCAAGGGACCAGTGCTACCTGTATTGACAATTTTATAGTAAACTTTGACAAATGTAAAGGCTATGTTTTAGATCGTAAGCTATCTGACCATAAAGTTATTAAGCTGTCAATACTTGAAAATATAAATAATAGTAACAATCTCAAAAAACCTTCGAGTTTTTGCAGAAATATGTCGATTAATAACTATGAGTACTTTCACTATTTGTTCAATAAGGAATATCCTAATTTAAAAAATCAAATATTGACATGCGAAGACGCTAACACAAGAATGAATACTTTACAAGACGCAATAAAATTTTGTTATGACGTAGCTTTTCCGAGAAAAAAAGTAGTAAAACACAATGTAAATAGGAAGTGGATATCGAAGGGTGTTGAAATATCTAAAAATAATTTGCAAGATATGGAAATATTGCAAGAGCTTGATCCTAATGATCAAAGGGTTATACAGATTAGACAATATAAAAAGGTTTTAAGAAAAGTCTTTATTGCATCAAAAAAATTCCAATTTAGTAATAGGATTAGTGTCTCAATAAATAAAATAAAAGAAACTTGGAAAATTATAAATGAACAAGTAAGGTTCAATAAAAAACAAGCAAGTAAAAAAAGGATACAGCAGATCAAATCTGGAGATGGTAAAATGTTGACAGAATGCAAGGATATAGCAGATTCATTTAACAACTTCTTTAGAAATATTGCATATAAACTGACACGGAATACTCAAGTTGACTCTAATAAATGCATAAATTATTTAAAATTAGGTAATAAAGTGACGAAACCAATAGATTTTTATCCGGTAGATATTAAAGAACTAGTGACTATTGTAAAGAACATGAAACAAAAGACAACACCAGACATATACGACATGAATTCTAAGACATTGAAAGAAGTGATTTTGAATAATGAATATCTTATGGAACTTTTATATATTACTATTAACCATTGCCTAGAAAAAGGTGTTTTTCCAGACTGTCTCAAGCCTGGTAAAGTGATCCCATTGTACAAAAAAGGGGATAGTATGGAACTTGACAACTATCGCCCGGTTTGCATACTACCTACTATTTCGAAAATACTAGAAACTGTCATTAAAAAAAGAATTCTTGATCACTTTGAAGGAAATAATCTTTTTAACGCCTCTCAATTTGGTTTTCGTAAAGGTCGATCGACCGAAATGGCTATAAAGGAAGTAATCTATTACATTCTTGGAGCGTTGGACGGGTCACAGAAATGCGCGAGTATCTTTTGTGATTTGTCCAAGGCTTTTGATTGTATTAGACACGATATCCTAGCATTAAAATTGCAACATTATGGGTTTGAAGGAACTGAGCTTAATATGATGTACACATATTTGCTAAACAGATCTCAAATTGTATCAGTAAACAATATAAACTCATCGCTGAATACGATGGACATAGGAGTGCCTCAAGGCTCAATACTAGGGCCAGTACTCTTTTTAATATATATAAATGACCTTGCAAACATTATGCCGGACTGGACTTACATTAGTTTATTTGCAGATGACACACATGTGGGAATTAAAGATAAGTATAGAGATAGGCTACAAATAAAAATTATTGACGCTATGAATATTCTTAAAGAATGGTTTGATGCTAATGGAATTATTCTCAACACCGATAAGACTGCTACAATGCACTACCAATCTAGAAAAGGCATTAACATTGATGCTGAATTAAAAGAAAATGTGTTCCTTGGCTATACAATTGATAATACAATTAGTCATTCAGCCCACATCGCGAAATTGTGTAAACAATTAGCTAGTGCTAACTACGCATTGCTGAAACTGAGACCGTTATTAGATGACACAGCTATTTTATCAATTTATTATGCACATATTCAGTCTAGAATAAGGTATGCCATAACGGTCTGGGGAAACGGAACAGACATGATAAAGGTTTTAAGATCGCAAAAAAGAGCGTTAAGGATAATTTTAGGATTAAAAAAACGTGCTACAGTTAGACAACATTTTAAAAGTAATAAAATTATGACTGCGATATCGTTATATATTTATAATTGTTTATTAGAAATTTATGATAAGAAAGATGAGTTAACTAAGACTAAAACTAGGCTTATACGTAAGTGTAGCAATTATGAGCAACTACGGAAACCACTAAACAGATTGACCAAAGTGCAAAAGCAAGGTATTTATAATAAGATCTGCATGTTCAACAAGCTACCGCTCAGTGTCACGAACCTACATGCTCTAGAATTCAAAAGAAAAATAAAACAATTCTTCGAGTCCAACCCTTTTTACTCCCTGAATGAGTTTATGAGACTGCGTCTAACTGAATCTTCATTCTTGTGTTAGTTAGAAGTATTGAAATTATTTTATGTAACTTCATGACTACCTATTGTTAATTTTTCTTTGTTTAATATTTTATTTTATGATTAATTTGTATTAGGTGTAATGACTTGCCCAGTGTAACATTCTGTTATAAGGCCAATAAATCACTTTACTTCACTTTACTTTACTTTACATAGGTAATTTAAGCAATTTCTTGATTGACTAATAAGATTTGTCTTAAGACTAAAGAGATAAAAACGTACACGAAACGCTTTAAATCCAGTTTTTTTATGCCATAGCCTGCAGACAAGCAAACGGGCCGCCTGCTGATAAGCGATTACCGTCGCTTTTGGATACCTGTAACACTGGAAGCGTCACAGATACGCTGCTGACCTTTTAAGACTCTTTTAACAGCCCTTATATTAAAATCATTTTTATTAATCCTATTCACCAGAGTGTAGAAGGCGTCGGTATTATTTTTGTTTGAGTGGGTGTTTACCGACAGATATAATTTGGGTTTCTTTAAATTGCTAGTGAATTAGTTTCTTGTTGGCAAGCGTGCTCTATCGTAAACAAATCTGTAATGTAATTATGTAAAAAAATGACAAATCATGGCTGACTGGCGCACATTGTCTTGAGCATTAAATTTACTTATGCACACTGCATAAAGTTAATCACTAAAGCTCCGACCACTTATCGCTGGGGTGAAATATCACGTGCGAAAACCAGATAGATAATTAAAATTTGAAACAGTAATCAACTTTAAGCAAGATATATAAGAATATAAGAATCTACTTACTTGAAAATTTAAAAACTAGTTCAATATTAAACGCTATTCGTTTTTTAACGGAAGTTTATTGCCATCTCAATGTCTATAAGACTTTAAGATTCGTATCTCTCAGATTAGCCGATTTATCCGATCCATGAGGGAATTGCGCAGGTTTGAAGAGAAAACTTCAGAAGGTTTAGTAAAGCCTAATGAATTATGCAGGCTCTTTTGCTTTGGATTTGACTCTATGTCACTTCACCGTACTTACGGGAAAAGGAAATCTTCGTCCTTTAAGACATAAAGAGTCGGCATTCTCTTCTTTTTAGTTCGTTTTTGTAAACGGTTTTTTAGCAAAAAAATAATGGCCATTTGGTAGTGTCTCTTTCAGCGTAATACTCTTGACAGAGAGGTCCTGGTTGTCATGCAGTATTATCGGCAACGGCAGGCATCTTTTTTGGTGGCAGATACAGGAGTATCTTCTGGCTCGAGCGTCGGCTAATAATTATAGGTGATTGAATGCGAGATGCGAGAGTAAAACTTTCGTGAAGATTATTATCTGCTAACGGGTTAATAGTACGTGCTATACAGCTGGATCAACTTACTATAGGGCCAACTCTGAGTTCACGAACTTAAATCGGATTTAAGTCGAGTATAGATCCCCGTTTTCTGTAAAACAGCTTATTTGTTTTTGATGCTAGTTTTAGATTATTTCATTGATCCTATTGTAAAAGTTATTCATGAACCCCTACTTTTAATTTTTTTTATCAACCAATACTCTCCCAAAAATGGGCAAAGGCCCCCCAATTTCTTCAAATTATTTCTGTCTTCAGCCAGTACTATCCGACGCGATGCGCAATGGTGAGACGAACACGGAAACTTCGAAAAGGACATACAATAAAATCCCTCAAAACGATAATTAAAGAAGACCGCAGCAAAGTTGCGGTGAAAAATCATAATTAAATTCATGAATCTGTGCCGCAAACTGCAGTTATAAATAAATTCTTTCTTTTAAAATTACTCCGTCTCCCAGCAAGACTAAAGTTAAAAATCCATTGGCTCCTGGAGAAATCTCAAAGTTTTCGCTTTGGGAACTAGTTCTTCTCAAAAACGTACAATGTGTAAATAGTAATCAATGTTAGAACAAAAATTTCAGCAAACAAACCCAAGCAAACCCTAAGCGGTTTTTTTAATATGGGTGTAATAAATACTGAAAACTAGAATATTCCGAATCGTAGCAATATTAGCTATGCTGTGTGTACGTGAATACTCTACAGGAACACTGACTTTCCCTTTATAAATGAGTAATAGTTTATGCGTTTGAGCACAATACATATAATATAACGACAATGTACGACATAATTGTAGTTTTACTTTACAAACGAATATAATAATATATAATTGGTTGTGTCAACCAATTCACAAATTGTGATATAATAGTCCAAGTAACCTATACAAGGAAAGGTTTAAGGAAAGGGTATAAACCAAAAAAGGGTCATGGTGGGTACTCATCATTATGAACAAGTTTTACTATGGGACCAACCCGGAATTCGGGAAAAAAAAATCAGCTGTTTCATACATTTTGTCGTGTGTCATTAACATTTTTTTTTGAATGGCTGATTTTTTTCGCGAATTCCGGGTAGGTCCCATAGTAAAGTTATTCATAATGAAAAGTACTAAAAGCCTTCTTCGGTTTAGCATACCCTTTCTTTTGTTAGCATGGCAACCCCCACGTCTTGATGGTGGCACCACTGTCGGCTGGCTGGCGGATGGTGCGTCACTCTCACGACTGGCGAGTCGTGAGGGCACCGAAGATGGCGGTGCCGGTGATAATACGAGGGCGATATAAAAGATGGAAGATTGGAAAGGCTAAGCCGCCTGTCCTCTGATTGTGATTGTGAATAAGTGAAGTGCTGTGATGTTATTAAAATTGTGAGTAGCTTCCATAAAACCGATTGAGTATGTGATTCTAGTGTATAATTCCCCGAAACTCCATAGTAGTATAGCCATAGGTTACGTAAGTCGGAGGTAATGCTCTGACACTTTATAACGCTGTACTGTACAATTCAACCAAACCTCGCCCTGACACGTCCAAAGCGGTTAACTCGCCGCTTTTAACTTACCACTCCCTGGAGTTGACATACTGTTTAAAGCGGCCACCGGCGTCCCGGATGCACCGTTTATTACACGTCAGCTGAATCTATGACAGGTCTCGTAGGAGCTGTACGTTATGAGGAGGTCTTAGAAGTCGGGAGTTGAGCCGACTTTTCGAGATTTATGAGCGATATTTTAATGGGTGGGAAGCATGGCAGCGAAAAAAACGTTAGCTTTTTTGTAAGAGAGTCGAAGAGTGGTGCTAAATTCTGCTGTGTTTTCATTACTGGATGTAATATTTTTATAAAGCGTCCTTTGAATGTAAATTTGAGGTATTGAATGTTAATTTATAGAATCACTGAATTATTTTTGAATGACTGTGTTCCAGTTGAAAGGGCATTGTTTCCAGTGAAATTACAGGGCAAATGAGAGATTAAACAACTTATATCTCAGGGTGACGAGCGCAGTGCTGTGCCGCGCAGGGTCTTGAATTCTGCGAGTTCAAAATTCTGGGAGTCGCAGACCTGTTATGGGCAAACGTGACGTTTAACATCAGGCGAGCTATTTGCTCGTCTCGTCACTCAATTACACAAAAAAAAAAACTAGTTGCGCTTCGTGATTTCGTTCACGCGGTGATGATGATGTTGGTGATAAAAATAGCCTATGTCCTTTTCTGTACCCTTGATAACGCGTTAGCAAAGTTTTAGTGTTGGTAGTTCTTGGGGTAGTTTAGGAGTGAAAGCGTAACAAACAAACAAACTCAATTTCAATTTTTTAAATTACTTGCAAACAGCACCGGTTTCGCACGGATATAAAATATAGCCTATGTAAGTCGCTAATAATGCTTGAATTGATGAAATAATAATTTTTCTTAAGTTTAAATTGATGAAAGAATTTTTAAAATCAATCCAGTAGTTTTTGAGTTTATTAATTACAAACAAACAAAAATCATTCCTTTTTCATCTTTCCTTTTTATAATATTTGTGTAGATAGGGTGCTAGAACGATTCATATTAGTTCTTATAAAATTTGATCAGGTAGGTAATATCTAGTCTCATGTAAATCTAAGTTTTCCCACATTTACGTAATACAAATGCCGTTAAAACTCGTTAGCAATTTCATGAGATTCAGAATTATTCATAACGGGATTTGTCTGTGAGACGACAGATAGACGAATCTACAAGACAAATCGCGAAACGTATTAACACCCCCTAATATTATGTAACATGGGCCTATCTAATATTTATACCCGCGTTATATTACTAATGCGGATATTAATATAGCTTAGGTGTAGAACATTGGCTATAATAATACGTAAAATAAAACCATAGATAGTTCTATGATACGTATACTTTACTTACGTTTATCTATACGGCATTTTTTTAAAGAGTTTTTTATGCCTCAGTTCTGTATAACCCCGCTTAAGACACTCTCTAAGGAAGTGACGTACCGTGAAACATTGACTTTATTCGGTGCGTTAGGTTTAAAAGACTTTAAAGGGTTAAAAGGTAAAAGCAGTATCTATGATTTAAAGGATTTTAACCTATAAATGACGCGTTCGGTTTGGGATCGAAATCAGTTAAAACACCACTTTTGTGTACACATGCGAAAGATTGTGACCAAAAGTGGCGTTTTTAATTGTTTTTGATCCCAAACCGAATGCAACATTGATAGGTTTAAATTCTTTAATCATTTTAGATCAATGCGTTCTATAGAACGCTGAATAAACCTCCGAACATCGAATCGGACATTTTAAAAATATCAATTTAACAAGTATGTCGCTAATGAGTTGTAAGTTATGAGTATGTTTTCGTGTTATTACGATAAACCATTTGAACACAAACAAAGTCCGTAGACAGTGATTATGTCTTCAGCTTAGCTTTAACCCGTGCCGGGTAGGGCACGGGTTAGGCCGCGATCTCGAGGGAGTTTTCCGAACACATTGTAACTTTGCTTCAGCGAGTCATGATTAGCGTTACGTAAGTTCTAGACACGCGAAACGATATGCAGATTTATGCTGATCTAGTTATGTCTTTACCCAGCGGGTTTACTGTTCCGGTTTGTACGTGAAAAGCTGTTAATTTCAAGAAAGAGTTATGAAATTAACTAGCTACGCCGTACGGTTTTACCCGTATGGTGGTAAAAATGATGGTGTTGACGAAAAGTAGTCTGTGGGTTAATCCAGGGTGTAAGTTGTCTCTAAATATTGGTTTTTCTATTCCGGTCCAGCTGTTTTAAGCGTGAATGAGTTACAAACATACAGACAAACTAGTGCAGGTAGTTTAATATACGTATTTAGTTTAGCATTACGTTAGGACTGTTATGATATTATAGTATTCTGTATTTTTTATTTGGAAGCTATGCTGGTGGAATGATTTAATAGTACGTATAAATAATGATGCGTAGGAATACAATAACGGTATAATGATATCTTCAATTTGTAAGCGAATCGGATTCTTCAAGGCAAGTGTGCTCCTTCGAAGACCGCTTCGTTGCTTACCATCAGTTAAGATGGCGGGCGAACGTAAGCTTATCCTAAACCTTCGAAAGTACGTCATGCTCGTCCTATCATTTTGTAGCAAACTCTAAATATCAAGTATCTTATGATCACATAGTCAAATAAGAATACCTATTAGAAATTATAGCAGCCTGTATAAAATTCTTCGTAGCAAAAAGGTGCTACGAATGAGCTACGCAAGAATGTTGTAAAATGGTGTTTGAGCGTCAAAAGCCGTCTTTTATGAGTTTTCCCTCGTGTGAGCTGGGTTGATTAGCATAGGGTAACCACCATGTAGATTTATGTTGATTTATGTATGTATGCATTGTTGTCTGTGGCTCTGGTCGCGGAAAAACGTAATGTGAAGTCAAATTATTATGGAAATATAGTTTTTACAAAGATCAAGGGTAAGTAACCTCTGTAGGAAAAATGAAAATGACGGTTTTTCTGATGGTACGAGTAAGTAAGTAGGTAAATGTTAGAAACCAAGGTGATTTTAAGGCTTTTGGTAAAGCCTAGCCTATCAGTGTTTCGTCATTTTGTCTCTTTATTTTAACCTCGTTCAAAACTTTAACAAGGTAAAAGTTGGAGTAACTATTCCTCGTTTATCAATAAAAGGATTAGTGAATACGACAAAATTTCTCGCCGTAAAGTTTTAATTATGTAAGTTAAAGTATTTGGCTGTCTTTGACTATTTGTGGAACTTCACAAGTAATGGGTTGATTATACGTAACAAGTACAATGACGAGACAGTGCTCTCGGCTTAGTACTCGATTCGTATATACATTTTGACCACGATTTATTTGTTCGGCCGAGTGTGCCCATTTACTGTCTCGCCATTGTACTCGTTACGTGTAATCGACCCATAAATAGGTAAGCGCGTAGCGAGTTTAAAACAGTTGCTGCATCTAACTGAATCAATACCTAAATAAAATTAGGTGCATATTAACTTAAAAACTATTGTATTTGCGTATAAACTTTTTGAATAGGAATCCAGTAGGTATCTAAATGAGTCAATACAAGTACAAGTTCCTATTAACTTAAAAATTATTGTATTTGCGTATAAACTTTTTAAATAGGAATCCAATAGGTATCTAAATGAGTCAATACAAGTACAAGTTCCTATTAACTTAAAAATGATTGTATCTACGTGTAAACTTTTTGAATAGGTAGCATAATAGTCCAATTAAGTAATGTTAGCGGATTCCCTGCGGTAAGGGTTACCGCAAACGTTTGCCGTTGAGCGTGGCGTGAAATCGCATAATGTGGCAACATTACCGCATTATGTAACCGTTCGGATTGTAGCCGTGTGCGTATCAAATGCTAGTTTGTTTGGGGATTAACGGTGTTGCCAGTTTGATGGTGATTATGCCGGTTATTCGGAAATGGAATGACTAAAATGGGCTCATAATTGACTGAGCGAATTGAGCACAAACTAGGAGAACAGCGAAGTGAAATTTCATAGTCTAGGACGCAAATTGGCATTTGAATGTGTGTATGTTTGTTTGACGTTGACTTGAGTACGGTTAATCTGATCTTAATTAAAATATGCAGGCTTTTCACTACATTTTTTTTTCAGTTTTATTTTGTACGCTCTAAGATTATGCTGGTGACTCTTATATCGTGGTATTGCTAATGAGATAGCAAAGGAGATAATTTCGATCTTATTCTAGCACTCCAGTGGGGCTAGCACAACTTTGACGTAAAAATACGTAGCGAGTTTTCGATAGAAAAGTGTACGCCATTTACGACTGTCAAGTGTGCTCCTGACGAGTGTAAATGGCGTACACTTTTCTATCGAATACTCGCTACGTATTTTTACGTCAAAGTTGTGCTAGGCCCACAGAATATTATTCTAAAGTTATTCGACAATTAGTTTAATTTTTCCAACCAAGACTTTTTTCCGACCAAAAGAAAACTTCATTTCATGGAAAATTACACATTTCTACTTAACTTAGTTCAGCTTCAGTAATTTCTGATTTTATGCTCAGATTTAATGACGTTTTAGGGTAGGTAACAACAACGGTAGATATAATCTGGGTGTCTTCAAGTCGTGAGAGAAACGGTTCCTTCTAGGCAAGCGCGCTCCTTTGTAGACCGCATCATTACTTACCATCAGGCCAGATAGCGGTGAAACGCAAACTTAAACTTTAAAAAAAAAAAAAAAGATGTCAAGATAGCGCTTTCTTTAAAATAGGTACCTAGTACCTACTGTCCCTAAATACTTGCCGACTTTGTTCATTACTTACAACCAAGTTACATCAGGTTAATAAAAGCATTAGGCACAGGCGAGCACTATTACAGTCAGCCCACATTTCAATTAGATTTCACATTACTCAAATTTTAATTAAGCAGATGTTAATTTGCTTTAAAATGAAACGAAACACGAAAGTTTAGAGCAACAAGTACTTAACTATGTAAAAACAATACAGTGGAAAATTCTCTGTAAATTAGTACAAAACAAAAATACGAAGTTTCGCAAAATGTTAGAATCGCGTGGGGTGAATGAAAACAATTCGCACGGATTCATTCAAAGCCTATTTTATGGTTCGAAACATTTTTGAAATTGATAGAAAAGCGTTTTACAAAGAATTTTCTGGAACATCGTGGGCGAGAACATTGAAAACTATTCGATTACTCAGAATCAGTAATCGAATACTTTTCTAACTTCTTTTCTAACTCAAAACTGGTGCAGCTCACAATTTTTTTGTTATATATTTTTCGTCGAAACATCGCAACCTCAAAAACAAAAAGAGGGGTATTTTACGAGTAAGTTTATTGTGTGTATTTATATGTGTCTGTCTGTGGCGTCATAGCTTTCGAACGACTCCGATTAGCTCTTTTCTAGTCGATTTAAAAAAATATAAAAAACTAGCTGACTCGACAGACGTTGTCCTGTCTTAACGATGACTATTTAATTCGAATTGGTAAAAAAATCCATTGCGTCAATTCTATGTCAAATGTCAAAAGTTACATTAAAAAAGTTTACATTGTCCAAAGCGCTAAAGTTAAATTATGGTTAAAGGTTTTTTTTAATTTTCTAATTTTTCATGTTTTTTTACTAGAAATTGAGATGTGAGCTATCCTATCTCCTAAGTTAGATCGAACTGCACACGGTGTGCAAATTTGATTCAAATCGGTTAAATAGTTTAGGAGTCTATAGCACAAACAACGTGACACGTTATTTATATATATTAAGATTAGTTGTTATGTAAATATTTCTATGATGACAACTTGTTGCTATTACATTTGTTACACTCACATTTCATTACATTTGTGCTCACGCAGCACATTTCTTAATAAATGTAATTTCTTTTCTTCGTTTTATTTCTTACGTAACTCTTTTTTGTAATAATAGGTAAGTACTTAACTACTTACATAATAACAACTCCATAATTTAGCTAGAAACTGCATTATATGCTAATGGCGTAAGCTAGCCATAAACTACGGCAGCGCACTTATAAAAGGTAAGATTTAGTAAATTGCTCCCGGCGCGCGGCGGTGGACGCAACTGACTCGTCTAATGCCTGCCCTCAGAGAACTCATTAGAGCAATGGATGCTGACAAAAGATGCATCGTTGCTTAGTGGAATGGAGAAGACGATATGATTTATTAATTTAGGAATTGCAAATATTTGTAGATGTTGGTTTAGAGGTATGCAGGTACTTTCTGAATTTTATGCTCTCTCAAACTAAGGGCAAAAAATAATTGATAATTAACTGTGCTTCACGGTATCACACTTGCAGTGATAATGATAATGGTATGTAGAGTATGTTCTCTTCTGTATCCATGATAACAATGTAGGTACCTACTGTACCTACCTACTCAAAATTTCATGACGATCGGTTTACGAAAGAAACTAATTCACTTTCGCATTAATAAAATTAATTGTTAAAGTATTAAAACACAAAATACACATTTTGTTGTAAATAGACGGGACTATAGTTTCGATCAAATTAGGTCATTATTTTACTCCGTCATTGCTTTGAGAGTGCGAGGGCAAGGGCAAGTAGAGCTCTGCGCAAGCGCACACTGTAATTTATCCTTACTGGACTCCTCCAGTATTGTGTTGGGAATATCACCGAATGATCGAAACTATATTCGGTGATATTATGTTGAAGTATCTGACTTAATCTTACGTAAAACCCTAGTCATACCTAACGTGATCTCAAATACAATTTGACTCAAAACTCGTGTTCACACTCAACCATCCCACACAACAGAATAGCATAAAGCGAACCTAAATTTAACCACACAATGTCCAACGCGTCTACCTCTAAGTTTCTTGTCCCGGGTCACCTGCTGTAAGCGCCTTATCTCGGGAGCAAGCTTCTCTGTCTTCATTAGCCGCCCGGGGCTTAATGAGAATTTACATAATATTTCGGTTAAGATACAATACATGCTTATACAATTCTTGGAAATTATATTAAGTTAACTGCTACGTTTTGGTTGTTGTTAGTGAAACTTTTAAGGCATTAACGAAAATGTATGTCTTGTTACGTTGCCGAAATTTTTGTTAAATATTTTGTTTTACGATTACTTGTTCTAAAGTTCTTGGTTTGAAATAGAAAAAGGTTCTTAATTACTCCGGAATATCGAATTTGAAAAAAATTACAAAAAGCAACAAAGCTGTAAGCTGTGTTTTGTAATTTAAACACAAAAATAATAAACGTCATAAAAAACACTTAATCTTTTTCAGAAACAGTGTAGGTGTTTTTAGATTTGATACAGTTCTACGTTAATTTCGAATTAAAATTTTAAATACTTAACCTATCGTTTGTATTCATAATTGATGTATCAATAACCAAGTCAACGTTGATTAGTTAGGTACTTATAATTCAGATTCTCCAAGCCATGTATAATTGAGTCTAATTAATCTACACCGCAACTGTTCGGTCTACCAACAACGCGTGGAATTTGGTATAGCTGTACGACATACTGGAGGTATGTATTATCCATTGTTAGGTTAAAACCGCACTGACACTGCTTCTATTCGATCCTAGAATCAACACACAGGGATCCCTTATTCTGAGAATGAAATATTATCTCGGTCACTGTCGCACTTATTAGTAATATCATGACAACGAGAGTGACGGCAAGCATCCAGGAATACGGTCTCAGGTCGTCGCTTGTCTTCGCACCATGCGCCACATTTATTTTCATATCTTTCCCGGTGACAACTTGAGAACTGTTGATCCTTCTTATGATAATTTACAGGTCAATTTGCAGCATTGGCGTTGGTGGAATTTTGTAGCAGGTTTTGTTGACAGTCAGGAGATTGTGAAGATATACCTACTTAGAGGTCACATCTCGAAGTGTAGCTTCTAACATTCGTTATCTAAATATTTTGTCCTAAGATCAGATAGCTAGGCAACTTGGTAGAGGCTATATTCGCAAGCCTAGACTAGTGCACTAGTGCAGTTAAAGCCTCGGATAATTAGTTGCTATTGATGTTTGAAGTGGTATTGATGCATATCACGCACGACGAACAGTATTTATGCAGCCTACAGGCTACATTATTTACATTATTTATGCTATAGGCTACATAAATACTGTCATAAATAGTAACATTATAGTTATACAAAATATAGTTTGGTGCAGTGCATCATTTAGCATAATTATGTTATGTTGCATCCCGCGGCCATATTGAATATTTAGTAATACAATTGAACCTGATCTAAATAACGAATCAATAAGTAATTTAAGTGAAATAGTAAAAGTTCGATAATTAATTAATTATCTGCGAGTGGTGGCACTGGTGCTGACGTGTTGACCACGAGTCGTGCAGTTGTTTGTCACGTGAAGTTTTATTTAATTTGTTCTCTTACGCCATCGATCAAGTATGTTCGGTGTCTTATGCCAATTTGTTCTCTATGACCTTCGTTTTGCTAACATAGGTCAGTTGAGGTTTATGTAATCAAAACTAGTTAACGGCAAACTGTTTACATAACATTATCAACCCCTGGATAAGTATTGCTAACATTCAAACTGAAAATTGGTATTCGAATTAACTAGTTCTCTACAAATTTATCTCCTAGACTCGAAGACCGTTTCAACGCTCGGTCGAAGATATTTAAAAAAACGAGAAAAAAGAGCAGGTGGCAAGGCAAATTTAATATTATTTTATGAGACAGTATCGGAAACAAAAGTCCTATAAACGTAAACATTGAAAACACTTATACCGCACATGGTCGCCCGGGAAATGCAATTTATTGGAGGCAATTACTGTGGCTTACCTTATAACCGCGGGCAATTTCATGCGAAGTAAACAAGGGTGCAAAGGAGTGTCGCTTTCATTGTGCACTAATTAACCTTCGTAGACATGGGCCTAACTTAGAAGCGGTGCTTGGCATTTGCTAAGATTGACAAATGTTATTTAACTTGAGCGCTTTACAAAAATGTATTACTATTTATTACTTCGCTGAGTTGGGAAAAGCCATTGCATGGGATTGCAAAACTTTAGCCTACTGACCTCCAAATTTCGCTATTAAAATGGCTCCGATGATGATGACCGATTAAAATAAATCGAAAACTTCTCGTTGACGCATTTGTTCCTAAAAAGTAAAACACTTTCTTTATTATTCATTGCGACACTTTAATTCAATTATATTGGATTTTTCCAACTGAAAACCGAATCTGGGATATTTTGCAACTAAAAAGAACAAGATGAGAATTCCCGGCGAGGATTTATCAAAATTTTCTCATTATCCTTTTAAATTCAGCGCTGCTCTGGATCTCATCTAGACACGTCTCGTTATTCCCCTACTAGCGTGAACTTTCTCACTTATTTCTCACATGATTTGTTTAGTCACGATATTGAGTAGTTCTTAATCTGTTCTCAAATCTTGCCTTGTTGTTGAGAATGGAGAAAAACAAGAATAAAAATTACTATTTAGCCTTTTCACAAAAATACTGATTGTTTTTTCTAGTTAGTTTCTGTCATAAAGAATAATGTTAACGAAATACATTTAGGTACTTTTAATATTTGTCGGTTAAGGGGAAGTCAATCATCTCACGTTCTTAATCCTAATTTACATATATAATTACTTGTTATAATAATTATGTGTGATAGTTATGGATGTGTGAAAATTGTTCATTTTGAACTTGAAATGAAAATTAAATGTTTATTTATAGCCAAGCTACAAGTCGGTCAAACAAAGAGGTACGATTCGTAAAATCGTGCCTAAGTAAATATTTATTAGACCCTGTTTTTATTACATCGTTCAATGGATACGAGCGCACGACTCACGGAAAGGCTGTAATTAAATCGGAAAGAGTGTCTATTATCGATCATTAGTTGTCTACTATACTAATCATAATTATTGCTACCTATTGTAGTAAGTAACTTATGTAGGTACTGTAAGATTTAGTGCCTAATTTTTGAATTGCTAACATGTAGAATTTTACGTTCGAAATTATCGACTTTCGAACTTCGAACTTTCGAACGAAAATTAACTCCATTGAGATTTCGTTCGAAAGTCGAAAAATACTCAAGCGTAGAATTCCAAAATTGAAATGAAAACCAACAATTGCTAGAACACACGTAGCAAAAAAAGTTATACAGAAATAATAAAATTCAAAGAAATAAATTGAATAGTTGCATACTTTTTCACGATTTTCGGTGTGGTCGCATAGAAGGTAAAATTTGCTAAAACTTATCAGACACAAAGATTTCTTAAGGCTTAGTAACCGCGGCTTACTTTCCGTAAAACTTCGTATACCCAAATAAATCTTTCTATATTTAGTTACAAAAGGTTAATAAAAAGTATTAGATAGAAAACCCTTAGTAGCATTCGCAAAGGAAGGATAATAATAGTTCTGTTCCAAGCCATTCCTCTAAAAGAACACGGTACAATTCCTTAAGGTGTTATTTCTGTATTCCATTATTCAGTCTCCGCTCTCGCCTCCTCAGTTAATTAAAAGGAAATTAAAAAAAGATAATCATAATTAATCTCTTTCAACTGGTCCAACCTCGGTAAGATTATTATTTTTATCTAGATCTTGGGTCTTATTCAGTTAACCTCAGATAAGGACCAAACGGTGGCTGCAGGGTCCTTTTGTTTTAGATAATAACTGACTGGCTGCGGTTTACCCGCCCAGTCATGAGAAACGGTGGTGATAATGATAGTGGAAAGCAGCCTATGTGTTTATTCAGATTATAAGCTATTTTTAAAAGATTTTACATTTTGAAATTTCAGTAACTAACTTGAGTGGAATTTGCGTTGTGGATTGAGCGGAATGCAATAATAGCTTGTTTTTAAAAGTATGTCGACACAGGAGGCCCTTCATCAAAAGACATGAGTAATTATTAATGTAACTGAGATCAACTTTTATTAAACAATTAGGTAAGCGATTCGCCGCTATCGTACGCTGCGCTGACGTCCTTCTTGTAACAATCCTTGTTACAATATGGCCGCCCCGCTTCCATAGCCAACGGCGCTTCGCTAGAGTGGCCAGAGACAGCCAACTCTCTAATTTTGACAGTAACATATCGAGTTATGTCCAAGCGCCGTCAAGTATTTAAAAAAATAATTTCTTGTTCCGAATTTTGTCTAACTTCGTTCAGCAGTTTCAGCGCGAAGAACTTACAAACATACATACAAAATTTATCATTTATAATTTACTGTGATTGTTTTTCAGCGAATTTGCGGCTTCAAGAATTTTTAACGAATTTCTTATAAAAATCTCAGGCAATTTAACCAGTCTAATGGCAGACCAAGTAGCCAAAGGTCCAAAGGGTTTGTGAAACAAAAGTATAATGACCATAAATCTTCCTAATGTACCGGTCACAGACCACCGTCCTTAATTAACTTGTTGGGGTTCCTTCCGCTGGAAGTAATGAAGCGGCGGATTTCTTCAGTTGCTACGATAAAAAGCCTTGCAAAAGGCATCATAAGACGTGGATTTTATGTCTTGTGAATATTTCGAATAAAAAAGTTATCTACAGTTACCTTGACTTAGTTCCAAAGAGGTACCTACTTTCATACATTGCCCACATAAAAAAAAATGAAAATACTCCCAATTAGAAAAGATCTGATAACTTTCAAACGGCTGGACCGAATTTTGTGAATCATAACTTAGACCGACACTCTTGATCGAGTTACCTTTCATACAACATATTAACGTTTTTAAAATCGAATCAGCCGTTTGGGAGCTACGATGCCACAGACAGATACACAGCTGGTCATATGGTCATAATATCTGTGCACCTGACCGCGTGACGTCATATGTCTAAACTTAACAATAAATATTAAAAAACAAAACAACAACAAAGCGAAAATATCTCAAAATTATCGGGACGTGTATCGGCAACGAAGATGCTAACCGTACTGTCGCACCGGGGAGTGCGCGGAGAGGTGACAGGGGAAGCGGGAGAGGCGCCGCATTCCAGCGAGGTGCACAGATATTGTGACCGGGTTGTACACACATTAAACTTAAAACATCCCTCTTTTAGTGTCGGGGGTTAAAACTTCTGCAAACAAACCTACGATCAGCCTGATGGTAAGCGGACCGCCACCTATGGACACCTGCAACACTAGCGGTTACGATGCCGCTTTGCCAGATCGATGTGTTCGTAGACATCCTATCTCATCTAGCAAAGATAGTATAAATTCAACTTCTTACATTTTATGACATAATTTTATGAGTCACAAGCTGTCAAACCCGTGTCAATCGCGTGAATTGAGTTATAAATACTTAGGTATGTATAACTCATGTCATAATAGTACAAAGCTGAATTTTACTGTATCTACTATATCTAGCAGTGTATTTATTATCAAGTACCTACCTAGATGTAAGTGACAGAGCGAGCGAAGCGTCTTGTAACAGGTGGTTAAATTTTCTTTCATTTGTTAATATATTTGTATGGATATTTCTACTCGTGTACTTGCCAATAATAAAGTACCATTAATTATCTATTGAAACAAAGATATGAACTCGTACCTAACTTATATAATCTGGATTATAATAATAGCTAGGCATTCAAGATTTGAAGTTATTTCCTGTTGTTAATTGCCTAGTTATTGAACGTCGAGTTCTCGTATATAATTTTATACAGGGTTATAAAGGAAGGGTATGCTAAGCCGGAAAAGGCTCATGGTACCTACTCATCATTATGAACTACTTTTACTATGAGATCAACCCGAAAATCGCGAAAAATCTGGTGTTCCATCCATTTTGTAAAGTGTCATTGACATTTTTCTACGGAACAGCTGTTTTTTTTGTTTTGATGTTAAAAAGTTTTATCAAAGTGAATTATGTTTATGATTTTTGTAATATACAAAGCGAAAGTAATTATACAGAAATCTTTTCATTTAAATTCTGCTGTTAATTTTTGCTACTATTTCTAAACATAACAAAAAGAACCCTTTCAAACATAAGACGAATCTCGGCATCACATTTCGTTTCGTTTTGCAAGAACTGAAATACGGTCTCAGATTAACTTTTCCTCGAAAAGGCAACGGAATGAGTTTTGAAATAAACTTATTAGCAACGTATTTTGCTCAATCTTGCCTTGGCCGTTCGTTCATGAGGCGACCATCGACTGGTTTATTATGTAACATGCTATTTCGCGTTTAATTTCATATATTGTAAATCTAAAAGTTTGTCTGTGTGTAAATGTTTGTTACTACGTATCTCTGTAATAGCTATACTGATTTTGATGAAATTAGAAATTAATGTAGATAGTTTTCATCATCATTACCGCTCTTTATTATCTCACGGGCAAAACCGCGGGGCGCAGCTAGTAATTATCGAATTACTATAATATTTCAATGTAGACTTGTGACATCTTGTGCGAGATCGGGCGCTAAAATGCAGGAAATGGGCTCTGGGTGACAGAAGTAGTGTCGTGACTTTTCCACAATATGCCCTGTATGAATAATGATGATAATGTATAAAGCACAAGTACGTCGCGTAAAGAATCAGTTACTTTTCGACCGTTTTTTTTTTACTTTTTCATAAATAAATAGGATGTAAGTATGCCAAAATGTTTTTCAATGTCCACGAGGGCTAACTCGCCGTGTGTGCGAACGGTCTTCCCACAGATTTATAAGAATTTTTGGTGATTTCGGCGAAGTAGTGCCAAAGAAGGTTTTCCTATTAATTCTTTCCTTTGATATAATATGTGTTGATTTGTGGAAATGTTGTTATTTTTGATGGAATATATAGGCTAGTCTTATAAATTATCTTTTTATTTATGCTGATGCTTAACAGAGAATCTTAAAAAAGCTTTATTTCTCATATTTATTTTATTATCATCTAGTCTTCTTCCATTTATTATTTAATTACTAAGGATATACATGAGATAATAATAAAGTTCAATAACCGATATTAGCTATTTTTAATTTAAAATGTAAATACATATACAGATACATATAATGTGAAAAAAAATATAGCAATAGGCTATTGCTATATTTTATAACCGTTTCACAAAAAAAAAACTTTTTTAGCAGATTAAAATGAAACTACATACTTCCTATAACAATTATTTTACACAAATGAATATTAGTCACTCTTTTGTGTAGGCGCCGCAGACCTGCCATAATTTAGAATTAATGATTTAGAAGTCCTAAATATACCGATCTAGTAGAATATTTAAAGAAAACAATTTACAAATAGGCATCATTAAAAGTTGATGAGAAAACTTAGACAATCAGTCACTGACTCAAGTTTTTCGAATTTCCGAATGTCTATTTTTAACCGTCTTCAAAAAAGGAGGAGGTTTTCAATTCGACTGTATGTTTTTTTTTTATTTTTATTTTTTTATGTTTGTTACCTCATAACTTTTGACTGGGAATCGATTTTGATGATTCTTTTTTATTAGAAAGCTGACGCTTCCCATTTGGTCCCATTTCAATTTAGCCCAGTTCTGATAATGGTATCCATGAGAAAACCTTTGGAAAAAATCAATTTGCATTAAGTACGTGCGCGACAAATAGACGAATAACTCTATAGTCGGTCTTTTGAAGTCGGTTTTTGTTTTTTGTTTTGTAAAAATAATGTTCTTGTTGTAAGGTCGCGTGCGAAAAAATAAATATTGTCAATTTTAGTTATTCTCGTAATTACCTGCCGTGAATGTGCCCAAATTTGAAGGCTTTTTATGACAGATCTAAATTTTCTAAAACTATTGACGTCCTTGTCTAATAGCTTGCAATAATAAAGAGAGATTTTTAGTTAGTTTAGATCTGTCAAATAATGCTTTCAAACTTGGGCCCAACTCACGTAAAAAACGAACGTATTGTCAATTTATTACGTCGAGCTCACGACAGATCTAATTAAGTTGATTAATGGAAATATAGCCTGGATAAGGCACCTACCTTTTCGAGGCTACACATCTAGGTACATCATCATCATTTACAGTCTTCTTTATGGCACTGCTGGGTTATTCATGGATTATTATTATTCTTCATGGACTTCTCTCTTACTGGATAGAATATAATATAATTTACTGTTCTTTTAAACTCACAGTTTCACATACATTTGAAAAATAGTTACTTCTGTTTCTATTTGGATTTGTCAAACAGTACCCAACTGTGGATATTAGTCGACCTGTTTGGCTCAGCGGTAGTGTAGCCGCCTTATAAGCCAGAGGTCCCGGGTTCGATTCCCGGCCGGGCAGATGTTTGAATGATGAATTTAAATATCTGTTCAGGGTCTGGGTGTTAGTTGTCCTTGTCTTTGTGTGTGTTCCATGGCATCCCCGACACAGGATTTATTCCTAGTCGGAGCTATGAGTGTGAAACGTTTATTTATTTATATTGTACTGCACTATCTGCCGTGGTTTTGTGCCCATCAGGTCCAAGTTCAACCCGCGATTCTAACAGTACCGTCCCGTCTCGCCGCTGGATGACCAGCGCTGTCCACTCTTTGCGAGGTCAGTTTTAATCATTTAATAGTCCATGTCGTCCAATCTAATGTTTTTCTGGCCCGATTCGCGTCTTCAACGATTTTGTTGATATAGATAAATAGGGTACTATCCTAGTGAAACGTGGGTTCATCGTCAGCCTACATCGACTCATGGTTAGATACTCTGACTCTTCTCCCTTGTTTCAGTTTTCCCTGTCTCGGGCAATCTTGGATTGAACCGGAAAAGACAAACTATTAACATTTATTGTGCGACATAACACTGGAAAAACATATTGTCATACTTAGTGCAATAAAAACTGCATACCAGAAACGCATACCAAAAATTTCATCAAAACACACAAATTCTATTATCCCGGCGTATTTCGATCATCAACGGGTTACGTGAGGAGAATACAACCAAGAATGTTCAAGCCCTCAGCCGCGTTGAGATATATCGGGCACAGAATGATGAACTATTGAAAGCAATTGCCTCGTACGGGACGCGCCTGGAATGGCGATGGGGATACAGGCCGATTACAGTGACGCTGGGGAAATGTGGCCTGAACCAACTGTTGGCTTGCTTTCTACTTGTAGAGAACAGGATTTCTTGCCAAAAATATTTTTCAAATCTCTTGGCGACAGATTTTTCTGGAGACATTGTTTTTAAGAAGAACAAAAACCCGAGATTGGACATTTCACGAACTTGAAATATCGCGATTGCTTGAATTATTGAGTAGCCTTTTTGGGGCCACTAAAAATTTGAACGCGAATGACCTATTTTTCAGCAAAACGAACATAGGTTATGAAAATTTTGTTAAAGTCGAATCTAACGATACCTCGAAATCCAAAATCGATCAAGCCGTTTAGGCTGCAAGAAGTCACATAATAATATAAACGCACAAACACACATTCTTATATTTATCGAAGAACATTCCCTTAATTTTAGCAGTCTGATTAAAAAAACATGTAACGATGATTTCTCAATAATTAATTTGAATTTGACGCTACAAGGGTCCAGGGTAATTTAAGGTGTTTTTGAATATTTTCAAATAATATAACTTGGGAACTAATTTAGGTATCTATATTCAATAGTATTCGTCTTAGGAATTAGTTCCTTGGCAGAGTGAGTTCCTTCCACTTAATATTCCTAAGGGATTTGGGTCAGAATTAAGTGGATTTCAATAAGCTATAATCGATGGCGAAACCATTTATCAGCTCGACCCCACAGATGATACTGACTAAGACTTAGAGCTTTGAGGCTACTGTGCCAACTTATTTGTGCGGTTGGATTTGGGCGCTACGGCTTTATTTCCTGAAGAAATACACATTCATCAGTTAAAGTTGTTTTAGCTTGATTGAATAAATTGTGCTGGGCGCATAATGATAAGTGACTTGAAATAAAAATGGGTTCTTATTTGCTAAGTACCTATATATGTATTAGATCATATGAATGTTCATTGGTTAGTTTAATTTGTCATAGGTGTTGTTAAATATGTTAATGTAAAAATAACTAAAAATACTAGTTTGAATCACAAAAATAAATAAAAATTAGTTTTGACTGGATGTATATTGAATCTTGTTTATTTTGTGGTATTATGCATTCTGAGCAATGCACCAGGTATCAATAAATTAAATTCATTTACTTCGAATGGCCTGCATTCATAACGTGTGAACATATCTACTAGGTATAGGAACTTGACAATACTATTTAGTGTCGCTTAACTTTGCCATGACTATTCTTCCTTAACACTAGCCTAACAACATAGATAATAGCTGCTACAGCAATAGATAATAGGATAGTAAACCCTATTGCTAAGGGTATAAGGACGTCCAACATGAGGTAGTCGGCCCAGGAGACGTGTGCTGCGGCGCCGAGGAGATGCCGCGAGCCCTTGTGGCGCAGCACGTGCTCCGTCCACCACACGGCGCGCTGCAGCGGTGTCTCGGGCTGGTCATTCATTAAAGCCTTCAGCTTCTTCATGTTTTCCTTGTAGCTGAAATACAAAAAAAAATGTCATAAAACAATAAGCGAATAAAACTTGGGGTGAAAGTGAAGTCTTCGCATGTTGCCTCACTGTTTTACCTTGGGTCGTTAGCCACAGTGTTCACCGCTTTCACCAAATCTTCGGCCACCATAGTGTAAGAGTCGACAACCACTCCGACTCCAAGTTCCACATACTTATTGGTGTTGTACCACTGGTCGCCCATCATCGGGATACCAACGAGTGGCACTTCAGAGTCGATCGCTTCGTCAGTAGACTGCAAGCCTCCTTGCATTACAAACAATTTTATGTTGGGATGACCTGAAAGAACGAATCTTTAGTTAGTAAATTTACCATTGATTTATTCCTATGTTCTTATAATATTTCTTTGCTAAGCTAAAAATTTGCGAGCATTTGGTACAATTCTGACCTGACCATAAAATTGTAAGACATTTTTTCCTTACCTAACAGATCACGTTGAGGGAACCATTTTTGTATCTTCACATTATTTGGTACTCCATCTAAGCTATCGCCGTCAAATTTCCACAATATATCAAAAGGTATTTTCTCAAACGCGTCCAAGAATGCATCTAAGAAGTCTTTATCCATTTCTGATGGTCTGGTATTGGTTCCCAAACTTACGTACACTACACCGCGAGTTGACCCATCTAAGTAAGATTTCAAATCCTGAAAAAAAATTGAAATATGAGCATTTTTAAAGAACCTTTTTAGCTGATTTTTAATAGGCAAGTGTTTCATTGCAAAGTGTTGAACAAGTATCAAAGTTTTATTTTTGTATTTATTATTTGCATCAAAACTGAGATTATGGCAATATGTTACTTGAAGCACATTTCTAGTATTGATTTTGGAAAAGTTATTATTTATCAAACATACTCGTACCTCTGGCAATGGTTTTGTAGGTTGTAAATGCAAAGCTCCCAAGTATACAGTGGCAGGTGGAACTGGGCGATTACCATCAAAAATAGGATGAGAATTGACTAAAAGTAAGACTACATGTTTCTGCAATTCATAAACCGATGGTGTATCAGGTCCAAACCGAGATCTCAAGAATTCGTTGACTATTTTCCTGGAGTTTTGATCATATCTCCATATTTTATATTCCGCGTATAACTGTTCAATTTTGTCCAGTACGCCAAGATTTTGAAATTTGTTTCTAAAGAAGCTCGGGTATAGTACAGGGTGTGTCGCCACTGCACCAACAGTCTCGTAATAAGCAGAAAACCCATACAACGATGAGAACATAATTGCCGGAGCGTTGAATATTTCACTGAATATCAAAGGAGCGTAGGTCATTGGCTCAAATATAACTAAATCAAATTTTTGTTTTTTGTCGTTAATTAATCGGTTAACTTCAGGGTTATTGAAAAAACTAAGATTAATATCAAACAGGAGAGAACTTTCCGTAATTGCATCTGCGTGCATAATCACTCCACGTTTCATATATTTTGCTGTGTTAGAAAGCACTGCTGGTATATTTTTGTAATCATCACTTGTGTCAATTTCAACTAGATTTTTTGGAGATTCTTTGTTCTTGAATACAGGATCCGTTGTCACTACAACCACTTCATGTCCTCTTTTAACTAATTCTAAAGTTAATGCTCTGAACACCACTTGATGACTTATGGATGGCGTGGGATATATTCCCAATATTCTAGCAGAGTTCACTCCTAGCAAGATACTAGAAAGAAAAAAAACTTGCGCAAGTAACCGCCACATTGTGTGACTAATCACATTAATTTGAGACTTGTAGTAAGGTCACATAGTAATTTATATATCTACTATTTTGAGATATGATTAATGAACACGTCAGTATGATATGAAAGAAATAACAGATAATAAACTATAGACAACACATATTTACTGATCAGTAATAACAAATACCATCACACAAGTGCACTATACTATAGCTTTATCAGTAATAAACTAATAGCATCACACAAGCACGTTATTATCACTTTAAGTGGACTTGCGAGCAACACAGTTTTTCATGCCGTATATGCTCAGGCCGCTTTAGCGCAGGTTACTAATAGCACAGACTAATAGCAATTACGCAATATCGCCACGCGGGGTCTTGAATTCTGCGAGTTCAAAATTCTGGGTGGCGCAGCTGTTATGGGCAAACGTGACGTTTAACACCAGGCGAGCGATTTGCTCGTCTCGTCACTCAATTACATAAAAAAATGCTAATTTTATCTCTACTCAAAGAGTGAAACACGTGGTATTATTATTGTTCCACATACGTTTAGTGTCGCTTAACTTTGCCATCACTATTCTTTCTTAACACTAGCCTAATAACATAGATAATAGCTACTATAGCAATAGACAATAGGACAGTAAGCCCTATTGCTAAGGGTATAAGGACGTCCAACATGAGGTAGTCGGCCCAGGAGACGTGTGCCGCGGCGCCGAGGAGATGCCGCGAGCTCTTGTGGCGCAGCACGTGCTCCGTCCACCACACGGCGCGCTGCAGCGGCGTCTCGGGCTGGTCGCGCATTAACGCCTTTAACTTCTTCATATTCTCCTTGTAGCTGAAATACAACAACTGCTTGTTAAAAAGAATAAAAAAACCGAATCGTACCGTATTTTAAAGAATTAAAGTTGGGGTGAAAGTGAAGTCATTGCATATTGCCTTACTGATTACCTTGGGTCATTGGCTACAGTGTTCACCCCTTTCACTAAATCTTCGGCTACCATAGTGTAAGAGTCAAGAGCAACTCCAACTCCAAGTTCCACGTACTTATTGGTGTTGTACCACTGGTCGCCCATCATCGGGATACCAACAAGTGGCACTTCAGCGTCGATTGCTTCATCAGTTGACTGCAAACCTCCTTGCATTACGAACAATTTTATGTTGGGGTGACCTGAAATTACAAAGTCTGCTGTTCCAAGATCTCTTTTGAACGTATAAAATAGTGTCTTTGTAAACATTTCGTTACTCTACTCTTTTAGTTACTTTTACAATTTTTTTTTTCAATGAAACGTTGAATCTAAAATTCCTTAAAACTTTTTACATACTCAACAGATCACGCTGTGGGAACCATTTTTGTATTTTCACATTCTTTGGTATTCTATCCAAGTTGTCGCCATCAAATTTCCATAAAATATCGTAAGGTGTCTTCTCGAAAGCGTCCAAGAATGCATCCAAGAAATCTTTATCCATACGTGATGGTCGGACATTGCTTCCTAGGCTTACATACACCACACCACGTGTTGACCCGTCTAAGTAAAGTTGTAAATCCTGAAAAAAAAATAGAATAAGAAACATATTAGCACTAACTGGTTTGATAAGCACGCTTTAACAAAACGTTTATTTCTGAAATAAGCTTACTACTCACAAGCATATTTACCTCTGGCAATGGTTTTTTGGGCTCCATATTATTTTGCAAACCTCCCAAATATACAGTTGCAGGTGGAACTGGGCGATTGCCATCAAAAATAGGATGAGAATTGGCTAAAAGTAAGACTACACGTTTCTGTAGTTCTTCAACCGAAGGCGTATCAGATCCAAATCGAGATTTCAACAACTCGTCGACTAGTTTTTTTATATTTTGATCATACTTCCACAGTTTATATTCCAAATAAAGCTGTTCAATTTTGTCGAGTATGCCGGGAGTTTGAAACTTGTTTCTAAACATGCTCGGGTATAGTACAGGGTGTCTTGCCACTGCACCGACAGTCTCGTAATAAGAAGGTAGCCCATATAATGACGAGAACATAATTGCAGGAGCGTCAAATATCTTACTGAATATCAAAGGAGCATACGACAGAGGTTCGAATATAACTAAATCAAATTTTTGACTTCTGTCATCGAGTAAACGGTTAACTTCAGAATTTTTAAAGAAATTAAGATGTAAATTGAACATCAGGGTGTCCTCTATCATTGCATCAGCGTTCATAATCACTCCTCGTTTTGTATATTTTGCTAAATTTTTTAGCAGTGGAAGTATCATTTCATATTCATCACTTGTGTCAATTTCAACTAGATTTTTTGGAGATTCTTTGTTTTTGAACACGGGATCCGGCGTCACAACAACCACTTCATGTCCTCTTTTGACTAATTCTAAAGTTAATGCTCTGAACACCACTTGATGACTTATAGAGGGAGACGGATATATTCCTAATATTCTGGCAGAGTTCACTTCTACCAGAAAAACGGAAAGAAACAAAACATTCGCGAGTAGCCGCCACATTATTACAACTGATTAAATCAATTGAAATACTTATTTATATACTATTTTGATAATAAGTCCGGTAAAAAAGCGAAACCTTGCTTGCTGAGAGTTCCGTATCTGACGTAAAGTTTTAAGCAGTTTGATTTTAAGAACGAAATTTGTTTGTCAACTTCCCCGTTCAAACACTAAGAAGTTCACTGGATAGAGTCCAAAACTAAATATTGATTTTAGTTGTTTTTGTGTTTCAGTAGGAGAAACGGCACTCGATTGAAGAAAAAAAAAACTAATTTTATAAACTGTATTACGATTTGTTACAGACTTCAGACCTTCAGTCGGAAGCGGTCTTTGGAAACGTAATTGCTAGTGTCACGAGGCTCATCCAATGAGTGTGCGTTGTGGGTTGCGCGAGAACTGAACTAACCGTTGTGAACTTGTGACCTTGCCAAGTGCTGACGTCAGCCAACGCCCAGCGAAGGTCGTGAGCGTTTCCTATGGTCTAATTAAGCAAAAGTGTCTTTGGTATTTTCAATCTTCACAAGTATGTTTTTGACATCGCTACATTTATTAAAATACATTTTAATTATAATACATTTTTTACCCTGATTTTTTTTCCATGAATAAAAAAAAATGTAGTAGAAAAAAGTCAAATTCGAAAATATTCGAATAAAAATATTTTATTTAGTAGAAATTCTGAAAAATCACTCACACAATCATTCAATCAAAACACAAAATCACATCGGTTGTAAAATACACAAATATTTACATATGTAGACACACAAACTGCAAAGTCTTTATGGTCAGACTTTGCAGTTTGTCTTTCTGTTTTACCATTTTGGCACAGAACCCTAAAATTGATACGGAACTATGTTATCAATGAAGTAACAGATAACTAAATGTTGATAAGAAATGTTTATCGATCAGTAACATACAGAAGCATCACATAGGTAAATAATATTATTAACAATATAACTTATAATTACATTAATTATTATATCATAACTAGCTGACTCGACAGACGTTGTCCTGTCAAATAAAGCCATTGCGTCAATTCTGTCAAATGTCAAAAGTTACATTAAAAAAGTTTACGTTGTCCAAAGCGCTATATATTTATTCATCTTAATATATATAAATCTCGTGTCACAATGTTTGTCCTCAATGGACTCCTAAACCACTTAACCGATTATAATAAAATTCGCACACCATGTGCAGTTCGATCCAACTTGAGAGATAGGATAGTTTAAATCTCAAATTATAGTCGGAATTTTAATTTATTGCAAATTATATATTTATACTGATAATTTTTACTATAGCATCAACATACTACGGTTGCTATAGTTACGCAATATTTGACATAGAATTGACGCAATGGCTTTTGACAGGACAACGTCTGTCGAGTCAGCTTGACCTGCTAGCCTTTGACTTGGTCCCTCCCTCACCATGACGCCATGGCGACGCGACGTCTCGCCGGCTACGTATTCATGGGTACCTCAGGCTGCCTAGATTACACGTAACGAGTACAGTAGCGAGACAGTAAATGGCATACTCGACCGAGCAAACAAATCATGGTTCTTGTGACTGTCTCGCCTCGTCAAGCTGTTTATACAAACCGAGTACTCGGCCGAGGGCACTGTCTCGCCACTGTATTCGTTGTACCCAGTGGCAACTATTTGTTAGTCAGTTCTCTCAGGTTTCGTATCGAGTTTTGACGCTACGATACGCTATGATACGTGCACTCATATAGTCTTATTTATTGTGCGTCGCAAAAAGTTATAAAAGAAGAAACCTAAGAAATATGGGTACATCCTTCGATCGAAGCCGATGTCGTGTTTATTCCAAACTTTAAGAAGATTTAAGAAATATATACACCATCAAAGTTTTTACTACGTGAGACTATCAATATCAATCATCTTTTAATGATGAAAAGACAAACAATACAGGGTTATTCATAAAGGGTATGCTAAGCCGAAAAGGGCTCATAGTACTCAACATTATGAACAACTTTTGCTATGGGACCAACCCAAAATTCGCGAAAAAAAATCAGCTTTTCCATACATTTTGTCGAGTGTCATTGACATTTTTCTATGGAACAGCTGATTTTTTTTTCGCGAATTTTGGGTTGGTCCCATAGTAAAAGTCGTTCATAATGATGAGTACTATTAGCCCTTTTCGGCTTAGCATACCCTTTACGAATAACCCTATTTACAATATTTAAAAATGATTTAAAAAATATGACGCGCGTCGTGTCGCTTTTTTTGAATATTGGTACAGATTGAATATTAATTTTGATCAAAACTTGTCAAAATCACACGACACGATTCCTGACAAAATTCACCTCCACTCTGAACAAAATCCTGGATCCGCTCCTGAGCCAAGTAGACAGGTTTAGATAAGATGGTTTCTTACGTATTCGCCTTTCAATACATACGCCTACACTCAATGTTTTCCAAGCAGTTCAATCTTGCCGAAGTGCTCGAATAGCAAAGTTGATAGGAAAGTTTCTATCATCCTTACATCTCAGTTTGAGACAGGTTTTCGTGTTTTGCTTAGTTCAGTAAATACAGTGTAGGTAGACAGTAATCACCTGAGTAACAGCACTTGTACTATGGTAATACTATAGTAAGGAAAGTTCATACAGAGCTATAAGGTAAGGGTGTGCTGAGCCGAAAAAGGCTCATAGTACTCATCAATATAAACAACTTTTGCAATGGGACTAACCATGAAATCTAGAAAATAGTTATCAGCTGTTCCATAGAAAAACGTCAACGACATGACATGTATGGAACAGCTAATTTGTTTCCGTGATTTCATTTGAACCGTCGATCAATCCGACTTCGGTGATTTGAACTCGGTTTTCTGTTTTGCCAATGAAGAAAACTTTGAATGACAAACATCGCTCCTTCTTTTTAACCGACTTCCAAAAAGGAGGAGGTTCTCAATTCGGATGTTTGTATTTTTTTTTTAATGTATGTTCGGGCATAACTCCGTCAAATATAGACGGTTTTGCATTTTTTTTTACAATATTGTAGGTGTGTAGTGCCTGCCTACTTATTGGAGTAAAGGTATGTTTTAATCTGTACGTCAAAATGCGCGATAGGAGCTCGCTTCAAAATACAATGCTTTTTTTTCCATTGGTTCCTGTCTTACTAGTTTCTGTCTGTCTTGTGTGTCATAATAATAGGTCAATCCTTGTAATGCTATGCTTGTCGAGGTCATCCCGGCATCGCTTGCTTGGTCTACCGCATGTGCGTGTCCGATCTAGCATCCACTGGGTGGTAGTTTTGGCCCAAAGATCATTCGACATGCGGCAGACAATAATACAATACCTATATCACAAAATTACACCTATATTACAATTGGTACATGTAATTACACCCGCATAGCCAGACTCTGTACCTACCCACCAATTAGTAACAAGCCCCTTAACAAACAAGTCTACGGTTATCTGAAACGAAGTTGTTCAAGGACATGAACAATTTATGAACAAAGCGACCGCGGATCGGATCTGATTGTTCGGACAAACACTGATTGTAGTTTAATTAATTGCCTCATGAGTTTGCTACAGTGTGAATGCTTTCAGTGAGACATGTTTGTCTTTACTCTACTGTCTTTTAGATTTCTCAGAGAACGAATGGGTATTACGGGTATTTTTGACTTGCCAAGGACAAGACCAAGTACGCAGGGCTGACTGCCAACCTTCACTAGTCGGAGCACTCTAGAAGAATAAGACTTTCTGTTAGATGGACTCTTAGGCCACTGAATACGATCAGTAGGTACGAGCACATAGAAAAACGTCTAGGATATCCGGCAATATGCATGAAACGGCTGATTTTTTCACGGTTTGTGGCTTGGTCACGTAGAAAAATTGTTCTTAATGATGAGTATTTAGAGCCTTTTTGGGATTAGTATACTCTTTTTTTATAACCCTGTTTATTGATGCAACAAAAAAGTACAGTGAAATATTAAAAATCTTAAAAGCTCTACAGGCGGTCTATGTTGTACGTGTTTTCAACGGATTTGACTGACATCATATCATTAATACAAGGTAATTTTTAACTTGGTCAAGAAATAGTTTCAGTGTAGAACATGGGTTAAAAACAAGTGCAACTGCGGAGGCAGCTTGTTCTAACTAAATGAATCATTACAGAAAACCAACCTTAATCTACTATTTTTTTACCCTATGTCCAGTTCTAAAACTTCTATTGGCAATAAAGTTTCGTCGAAATTAAATGAGAATTCCTATAACGAGCTCAAATAAGAACGAATAATTTTGTACCTTGAAAAGATATCTAAATTTACGTAGAATCTTAAATTTCAAGCTAATTTCCACAAGCTTTTAAATGTAGCTTGTATCTAGTATACTAAGCTTGATTTTGATTTTTCCTCTATGTAAGGATTTATAAACTAAATTTCATGTAAATCCGTTAAGCCGTTTTTGCGTGAAAGAGGAACAAGCGTACATACATTCTTAAAACTTTACTAGGATAAAACAAATGTTTTCATATAACTTACTTTCACACAATACACCTAACCTTGGTTACCTTAAAAAACTAAGGTACCTAAACTCAGATCAAGTAGAAAAGTTACCTACTGCGCTTTAGCGGCCTTGGCATTTTTTATCTATACTTGTTAATGAAATGTCTTTAACTCATTATACGTGACGGGGTGGAAAAGGTAGAAAAGAAGAGAATGACAGCCCCTGACAGACTTTCTTTGGTTATTTAAGTCCTTTTGGCCGAGAGGTTTTTAAAAAATTATTTAATTGTTTTCTTAGTACAACGTTTACATTTGCCGGCAGTTTTTTCGACATCATCAATGGGCATACACCTCGTCTTACTGCTGCCCGTATACCCTAAGCAACGCTTAACATTTTTAATCTTTCTGAACAGCTAAAGTTAGCAATAGTTTTTTATGCAATTTGGGGCGACATTAGCAAATCTTTCACCTGTTGAACAACAATATGGACACGAACCATGTAAAATTGAACAACCCTAAATATCATAAGTTTATACTAATGTCACTGTCATGACTAGACACCTAGACGTGACTATTAACCGGACCAATTTATCTTTGTCTCGAGCTAATCTTGTCCACGTGCAACCCGCCATGTTTTTGAAGTCTGTCTGTCAACCAACAGCCCTAAAACAACGATAATAATTAATACAATCAAGTCTTTCCCAAGGCCAAGAAGAACAAAGAAACGATTTAAAATCTTCGACAAAAGCTTCTATTACGCTTTAATATTACCTCTTTCTAAGGAATTTCCGATAGCATCTCCATATTCTAAGTGTTCCTACGACTAGTCCCCTTTGTGATGGAGATAATGCATCAGCTATTCGCTCATATGGAACCCTTTAAGTAACTGATATTGCTTGTCGAAGTACGTCGTTCTTCTTTGGAAAGCAGTGTATGAAAGGGATGATGGGAAATCACTGTCTGTAATATCTATATGGAGGTGGGTAATATATCGTCGGCGTTTTGTAGAAAGGGCAAAAACACACAGTTAAACCAAACTATTATGGAATCTGTGCTTAAACTTGTCAACAGGCTTTTGTTATATAGCACAGCTCAAAGCCACGTAATGAGTGATCCTACTAATAATATTATGAAATTAATTGTCAAAGTTTGGGTTATTATGAGGTTGAATGTTTGGATATTTTTTGCTCAATCACACAAAAACAGCTGAACGAATTTGGGTGAAATTTGGTGTGAAGTTTTGGTATAAGCTACATTTTATCCCGAAAAACACAGGTGAATATTCACACCAGCTTTTTTAATAGAGCTCTAAAAATATCAACTCCAATAATTCAGTTTATCGTTCCAGTTTCCAAGCGAAGTAGTTTCCACTGCTGTTATAGGGCGGCAAGGGGGTTTTAACCATTGAGTAACTTTATGAACTATAAACTGGAGGTGGTGCCATACTTTGCGACTATGTCCATTTCAATTGAGTTCAGACATTAGTTATTTATTATAAAAAAAAATACACGACCATGTAAGTATCATCAAAAAACGAGTTATACAATAATGTTAATTGATAAATTGAATTTAATCACCTCACTCAGCTTCACTCAGTTACTCACTAGACGCTTTTTGTGTTAGTCAAAGTGTTCTGTTATATTTATTATTTGCAAACATATACTGAAATGTGCAATATAAGACACTCCGGTACATATTTATGCGAATAAATTGAATATTTCTACCGAATGACAGAGCGGCATGTGGTTCGTAAGCCTTTATGAAATTGAGCATCACAATATTTTGCAGTATTGGCTCTAGTACGTAAAATGATACCTCAATGGTCATAACACAGTTACCAGTGGGCGAGTTGAGTCTACTAAGCTAATTGTAAATCTTCATAGTTTATCTTGAAGTTGTGTAGAAGAGTAGCCCTCGTCTTAGTTCATTTGTCTTCCTTTGAAGAGTCTATGTTGGCCGCGTCTCACGGTTGCACCTGCTATATTGTAAAAACCGTTAATATTTCAGGAAAAATATAATCATACGTGTAGGTAGGGTATAGCATACTATACTATAATATAATCAGGCGAAACGAGACGCAACCGCGAGCGCGTCACGTTTGTAAACTCGCCTGATGAAGGTCACCGAATGTGACCGAAACTAGTCGTAGTAGACGACTTAATTTTTACGTGAGTATTTCCGTGTTTAATTATAACAAAAATATGTGAAAACCACGTTAGTTTCCATAGTATAATCATACGTGTAGGTAGGGTATAGCATACTATACGTACCAATTTTAGCGGTTACAGTGTGGAAAATGAACCTAATAGAATTTAAACTTGACTTTCGATTATATGGTTTTAAGGAAAAGATATGCTAAGCTGAAAAAGCTCATACTTAGTACCTTTTACTATGGGACCAATCCGAAAATCGCAGAAAAAACAGCGGATTCATACATTTCGTCGAGTATAATTGTCATTTTTCTATGTTTGTTTGTTTCTTTTCGCGATTTCCGAGGTAGTCCCATAGAAAAAGATTATTTATTTCTTATAAATTTCCTTATAAACCTATTTGCATGTAATGTTTGTACATATAAAAGATAGCCTGTATTTATAAATAATCGCTGAATGCTACAACTGATTTATTGCGTGGAATGCTTCTGCCATCTCAGCTGAAGTAACCTGCGTTCTTAAACTATCAATCGAAAATGTAATTAACAATGAAGAAACCATAGCAGTGAAACCGCTACCTACTTGCTAATAACTCGCTCGCTCGCCCGCTCTGACTCGCTTTAGGTATTATTTTTTTACTAGGCAGAGAAGAACTCCAAATGCAAACTTGTTGAAGTTTCTCATATAAAATTACGCTGTACCTGCGTAACATGTTTTATTATTATGGCTCATTTTAACGAGTAATTTCATGACTTCGAGTAACGTTTCAATGGTTTCTCGGCGATGGCTACCTGCCTCAAACGTGTCGAGTAACACCGGTATCCAAGCTTCATCTACAATCTCCGCCGTGATATTTGGTAGACGAATTATTATTTATTTGATCAGTACGCAAAAACCAATGTTTGTCGGGTTACAACAGATAGACTTAATTGATAGTGATAGCGGGTAGTTCCAGAAACAATCGCCTTTCTCTTCCAAAGTGAGTCTTTTATAAGATGGCTACCCCGCTTTCATAGACACGGCGCGGCGCTCTGCTAGAGCTAGAGTGGTATAGACAACCAACTTCACCAGTATTCCCGAGTAACTACAACATTGGGTTCTTCAAAAGGGCTATTATTAGGTTCTTAAAAGGTCGGTAGCGTATCCGTGACGCCTCCGGTGTTACAGGTATGCATAGGCGAATGTGATCTCTTACAATCAGGTGGCTCGTTTGCTTGTTTGCCACCATTGATGAGTTTGCCACCTATGGCATAAAAAAACCTTTTGACGTTGACAGTAACAATATAAAATTTTGTCCAAGCGCCGTCTATATATCTAACAAAGACTCAGTGATATTCCGTGATAAAATAAAGCCTAATAAATACCAACATAATATTAACCCTGAGAAACAACAAGTGCTCGTAACAGTCGTAATGACGATAATATCAACGTTTTATTTTCTGTAGCAAACAGCTACCGGCGATTTGGAAGGTCAAGAGGGATAAAGTGTCGTCTTGTTTTATGGACACTGTTCTATTTAGTACGCTAGAAGAAATCAGACCGAGTAGTAAAAAATCCAAAGTAAATCCAGAAGTGGATTTAGTGTTTATTTAATAACCTACTACTTACATATATACTTACTATAACGGCGGTTAGAGGAAACGTACATTCTGTACTGACCACACATAGGTGGAATAAGGGTGAGAAAACAATGAGTTTTTAAAACTTACGAGGTAAAACGTGATTTTAAGTGTTATTATATAATTTTAACAACTTTTGTGCGTGCCCAATTGCGCTTCTTGATGTATGTTTAATAAGTACAATTTTTTAATGCAAATAGTTAATATTTATCTTTACAGATTTATCGAGAGCTCTCGCATAAATTTTTCTGTCTGTTAATTTTTTTATGTAACTCATGGACGTTTAGCGTTGCTGTACCTAAGTGTGACAAGTCAACAATTTGTCCATAAATAAATCTACTAATATTGTAAAAGTAAAAGTTTGTTAGTATGTTTGTTATTCCTTCTCACTGAAACGTCTGGACGGAATTGAATGGGAATAGACATAACTTTAACGCTAGATTAACACATAGGCTACTTTTCATGATCATCATCTCGCGGCTAGAATCGCGGAGCGCAGCTAGTAATTAAATAAATAACAAATACCTCAGCATCCTCTTCAGCCACTTTATTCTTACCAGAAACGTGTTCCCATTTCTCACAACAAATACCCAGCAAATAGACAAGATAAAAGAACATAAAACCACGTAAAAAGATCACACATTTTTCATAAACATTGTAGCATGTTGCTCGCGATGGTTCCTCGGTCGCGTGAACGATAAATCTTTACAGCATAGACTCTGCTTTTAGTTAAAATACAGTGGCACATCGATAAGCTATTTTAATTACTACATGAAAAAGTTTGGAATCCAGCTATATTTTTTGTTTAATTTAATTTTTAGTTTTAATTTGGAATCGATTTTTAACATTAACGACATTAAGTCTCACATCAAAATATGAACAAAAGCTACAAAATAATCTCAGGAACTCCGACACCTACTTGTGCACAGCATGTTGGCACAAGTTATGACAATAACTAACGACAATTGCAGTTATTTCAGTGCATTTTTGTGTTAAAATTAATAATTTTTACATCAACATTAAATCAATCATCTTTATCATTTCATTGTTAATTTGAATGGTAAGCATGATTAATTTAATTTAGTTTAGTAATTGTTATAAAGCAATAAGACTGAAGTACCTTATTAGTGGAGAATGAGAGCTAAATAGTTAAATATAATAGAGGTAGTAAAATAAAAAAATGTTGGCATACAAAAAACGTAAAATTCATGAAAATGCGCCCTAAGAGTCGGAAGTAAGAAGTCGTTGACATACTATAGAATGTAGTCCGGGTCAATATACTGACTTTCAAGAACACTCTAAAACTTTTGGGTTCACTTGTACAGTCAAATTCATCCCTGCATGAGACTAAGTGGACTCGATTTGATTTTGAAATAAAATCATGTGTTCCTAGACTTCCTGTTAAGCCAAAATGGATCTATTTTTTGTACTAGTGAGAGTTAATGCCATTATTAATTAGAGTTCTAGCAAAAAGTAAATTTGTTTGGTGTTAATAATTTAAGTACTACTAAAAGTTTTACTGTAAAGTTACTTCAATAAAGTTAAACTTAACTTAAATAAGCCATAACTTCGGTTTGCTTGTTTCATACAGCGATTTACAAAAAAACTCATTGTGGTCACACTGTATTCATAGCCTACTGCTCATGTACCCAATTCCAATGATGTATTATCTTTTGTGCACCAAATGTTTTCGACATTTTGTAGGCGAAAACGTTAGTATAGCAAATATTGAACCAAAACAATGGTTTCAAAATTAAAATGAGTGCAAAGTTTTTAAAAGTATTTATAGGTATTCTCGAATTGGGCGTAAGAACGCGGGGCACTTGTCCTTTCTGTCTGTAATTTTTGGTGAACAATAAATAATTTATCTCTCTATCTATCTTGCAGAGTGTTCCGATGGCACTGGTACGGTACTATTTTAATATATATAAATTACGTGTCACGTTGTTTGTCCGCTATAGACTCCTAAACTACTTAACCGATTTCAATCAAATTTGCACACCGTGTGCAGTTCGATCTAACCTATGAGATAGGATAGCTCACATCTCAATTTATATTAAAAAAACATGAAAAATTAGAAAATTTAAAAATACTTAAACCTTATAGCGCTTTGGACAATGTAAACTTTTTTAATGTAACTTTTGACATTTGACATAGAATTGACGCAATGGCTTTTGACAGGACAACGTCTGTCGAGTCAGCTAGTATTAATATATATTTTATTAAATTATTTAAATTTTTATATTTGAACTGAAAAAAGGGAAGAAATGAAGAGCAAAGGAGTGAAATCTAGTCTAATTAGTTTCAAACAATAACATTGCTTGTTGGTAATTTCTTACCAGCCAGCTTAGTACTAAAATATAGTACATAACATGGTCTGTTTTTTTTTTGTGATTTCATATTCTGTTTATGCCTATTTAAGTTATTTTTTTCATTAAATTAGAATTAAATATGATACCTATGTCTATATGCTGGCGCTTTTATTCATATTAAGAAATAGAAACATGGCTTTGGACATCTTTTACTTCCGTTTAAAATTCTTTAAAAAAATAAAGTAAGTTGTTTATAAAAAGTAATTTTGGTAATATGATTAGAAACCAATCATCATTCAACACCAGGCTCAAGGTATCAATGCCCTTGTTAAGGGTACGCCTCACGCCTGGGTTTTGAGCCAATCAAAAACTTTTTTCATTTTGTTGTTTGAGTGTTAAGTTTCTTAATCAAAATTTTGATTCATTATTTGATCATTTTATTATTTTTGCTTGTAAATGTTGGAGGTATTTTCTTTCCGTTTACTTTTTTTTTTAAAAAACAATAAACTTTGTGGCGATATATTTTAGTTGATAGGTAAAAGTTGGACGCAAGTAAATAATTATATTATATATTTTTTAACCTATTTTCGTAACACGTGCCAGAGGCTACAACAATATCCCCTAAAAAAGTATCTATGTTAGCTGCAACTTGTGGTTTTAAACTCATCGCAAAATGTTTACAAAGGCATCCATCATAATTATAAGGTTTTTTTATTCGATAATAGAGACTTTATAGTCAATTAAAGCCCAGTAAAGTATTATGTTCTCACACAACTCGTGAGAACATTATACTACCTACCTACTACCTTTTACTCTCATAATTTAGGGTTGCGTTTTTTTACAATTATATTTCTTACTGTATGAATTTTTATTTGGTCGCGTGTAGACCATTGGCCCATTTGCCGGTTAGGTTTTTCTCTTCTTAATTTAACCCCTTACTACTACTTACTACCCTACTTATGAGCAGGGATCCTACTCTAGCGAGTGAGATACTATTTCGGTCACTGTCGCTCTTATTAAAAATGTCATGACCATGTCATGTCATGGTGAGAGTGACCAAGATAACCTCGAGCAGCCCAAAACACCGACGGAGTCGAGATCTAAATTTAAAAGAAGAATATCTCATACAGATACTGCGCAGCGTCCACTCTTGGGCTTTGCTTAGACGCTCGAGATTATCTGTCAGTCTCACTCTCATGCCATTTCTGCTGCGAGCGAAAGTGACCGAGATAATATCTCACTCGCAAAAGAAGGTCCCTGATATACGAGGGAACAGCCTAACATAATTACAGTCATAGCGCCGCCAAACTAATTAGCAAAATGCTAATTTATCAAAGAGTATCTCGTTACGAGTGTTGTTTCAGAAAATTATATCCAAACGGGTACAGTAATGAGACGATTAAAATTCAAGGTAATTCTATGGGCACGTGTCGTCGGCGGAACGAATGAAAATACCCATTTCATTCGTTCAGCGAGGTAAGTTTATTGAAGTCTGGTCAAACGTTAGGGACACTTTTATATCGTTTTGTGTTAAACTCTGGGGATAATTTAAAATTTTTGCGAGAGAATTTTATTAAATAGCTTAGAGCTTAATTATTATGTGTTTCTAAAAGTAAAAAGTATTTTAGAATATAATCAAAGTGTTAAAGTTGATAGTGTCAGAGTTCAGGGTGGTTTTTTTTAGTATTTGGGTCGTTTTTGACTTTTAGCTCTATGGCCTACAATTTAACATGTCATTCATGCCACGGTAACTCAGCTGCAAATGCCACTCACAGTCACCCATCACAAGAATAATCATGTCAGATGGGATGGGAGATTAAACAATTTATATCTCAGGGTGACGAGCGCAGTGCTGCGCCACGCAGGGTCTTGAATTCTGCAAATTCAAAACAGACCTGTTATGGGCAAACGTGACGTTTAACATCAGGCGAGCAATTTGCTCGTCTCGTCACTAAATTACATTTAAAAAAAAGTAAACATCTGGCTAGCACCAGCGATTGGCTACGAACACCTACGCAACCACTTTTATGCACGAAATTTCATAGCTATAATTTATTATTATTATTATTATAGTCTATTACTAGAGCTACTATTAAAACCTAATAGTTACTTGGATTAACAGCTACGCATTAACAAAATAATAAACACTTAAACTTCCTAGCGTATAAAGGCTCACGAAAATCCGAAATAATGTACACAAGCTTAATAGAGGTGTAAAACTTAAGAGCCACATTAAAACAGTCTGAGCGAGATGGCGCTAGCGTACTGTTTATGTGTCTACTCACACAAGAAACAAAGACGGTAACATTAGAAACTAACGCGGTCGTTTTAGAGGAGTTGAGGACACGAGTAATTAGATTGACAAACTTTAAAAAACCACAACGAAAGAGAATTTGATAAATAATCTATCTATATATTATATACATATATATATTATATATAAATGTTATGTTGGTTTGTGTACGCTTCAAAAACTCAAAAAGTTCTGCACCGATCGAGCTGAAATTTTAGCATGATACGCATAAAGGATTGTTTTTATCAATTTTTTTTTTCCACCGCGAAGCGTGGCAGGGAACAGCTAGTCTTATATATAAATATCTGAACAGATTGTCTTGAGTCATAGCTATGAACACTTGATCAAGTCGCCACTTAAACAAAAAGATACTAAATTAAAATTGGATCAGCCGTTTGAGACCTACTCGTAAGACGCCTAAGACGTTGAATTTATTTTTAACTCATGACGTGCACAGTGCACAACTTGTTTGTTTGTTTGATTACTTAGTGGGAAGAAATATTTATTTTTAACCCGTACCTAATGTTAAACTTTTAAGGCTTCCCGAAGGTGTACGGCATGACTCGGTTGTAGTAAAACAACAACGAGGACCAGCAGTTTACCGTAAGATATTGCTATAAGGTGCTTGATGATAATGGACTTTTATTTGACGGATAAAATTTTATTTCGCGTTCGTATAGTTCCGGGTGTTTTATTTTATTTTACACTGAGTGGGGGCCGGTTATTGCTAGTAAAACTGAATTTATTTGTTGCGGAGAAATGCGGACGTGAAAGTAATTTGTGATAAAATTAATGGATAGAAATTGCTAATGGTTGAATGGTTGGATGAAATTGTAAAGGTGAACGTCAGTAGACTGGTACAGGGCCAGAAAAGAAGAGAAGAAGATACTCAGCAGTGCGTGAAACATGGTTGATTATGATGATGATGATTATGAGTGGCCTCAACTTTACCAAAAGTTTTCAGGTAAGTAAATTCTTCGATGGACTAACTTATCGTATTATCAATTATTCTTTTACCAATTTCAGTAAAGTTCGAACCGCGGTGCCACTAAATTGTAAATGGCATACTCGGTCATCTATTCAAAGCCTGTTTACGATACTAAAAATAATGTAGCTTTAAAGTTCCGTAGGTAAGCTTTAAAAACTTCTACAATTATGGTCATAGGTCATGTACCTCTAGACATACTAGCTGCGCCTCGCGGTATCACCCGCGGTGATGACAATGATGATAACGTGTAGCCTCACCCCGACAATGATGATAACATGTAGCCTCACTCCCGGCAATGATGATAACATGTAGCCTCACTCCCGACAATAATGATAACATGTAGCCTCACTCCTGGCAATGATGATAACATGTAGCCTCACTCCCGACAATGATGATAACATGTAGCCTCACTCCCGGCAATGATGATAACATGTAGCCTCACTCCCGGCAATTTTGATAACATGTAGCCTCACTCCCGACAATGATGATAGCATGTAGCCTCACTCCCGACAATGATGATAGCATGTAGCCTCACTCCCGACAATGATGATAGCATATAGCCTCACTCCCGACAATGATGATAGCATGTAGCCTCACTCCCGACAATGATGATAGCATGTAGCCTCACTCCCGACAATGATGATAGCATGTAGCTTCACTCCCGACAATGATGATAGCATGTAGCCTCACTCCCGACAATGATGATAGCATGTAGCCTCACTCCCGACAATGTTCATGCAACATTTTATGATGATTGGTTGAGTAGTTAAATCGTAAATGCGTAACAAACTAAAATTCAACTTTCATTAATTCACTATAACCACTATCTACCAAACTGGATGTGGCAAACCCGTGTTTTAGGAGCTAGCGTCTTTCTCGTAACCAACAAACGCACTTTCGCATTTAAGTATAAATTATGGCTAGGATAAAAAGTATTAGCTAAGACAAAAAAGTTCACAACGAAAGAATTAATTAATTTTTAACAAGAATTTTTTAAAATAATTAAACTATAAAAATTACAATTGACGTTGTAAGTTAATAAGCCCGCTCGACAGAGTCCAGCAAGTCTGGATAAAAGTGGAAAATTATCTGGGCCACGACTTCGGCATACTAATGTTACCCCCGGATCCGCTGTCACGAGATTGGATAGCTAAAGGCCGGGCCGCGTGTGGCATAATAACTAGTACTACTAATGTAATCGCGAAAGTTTGTAAGAATGTATGTTTGTCGCTCTTTCACGCAAAAACGGCTGAACGGATTTATCGGGATTCTTAAAAGGTCGGCAGTGTATCTGTGATGCCTCCAGTGGCACAGGTATCCATAGGTGACGGTGATCGCTTACCATCAGGCGGCCTGTTTGCTTGTCTGCCACCTACTAATATTATAAACACGAAAGTTTATAAGAATGTATGTTTGTCACTCTTTCACGAAAAAAACGGCTGAACGGATTTACGTGAAATTTGGAATCAAGGTTGTTCATGGTCAGGATTAACACATAGGCTACTTTTATCCCGGAAAACTCATGTTAACTTTTTGACCGCGAGTGAAACCGCGGGGCGAAGCTAGTGCCTAATAAAGGAGCGCTTGGAAGGGTGTTCCATAAGAGTTATTATTTGGGATTGGTCACGGATGAAGGTCGCAGGTGTAAGAGATTTTTTTAATATTTTAGGCTTTGGTTTTAGTTTTTTTAGCCAACTTTGGCATGCTAAAATAAGGTTTTCTTAGCTGTTTATGTATGTTGGTATTTAAGTATATTTCAATTTTGAAAAGTAGTTTTTGAACATTTTTTTTGGAACTTCTTGATGAAGATCACCGAAAGTATTCGAAACTAGTTAGGGTGGCTGACTGAATACGACGTGAGTGTTCCCACAATACGAGTATATTTTTCACTTTAGCGCCTAAACTCCTAATCCAATTTTGATGAATGAGGTGTCAATCGATTTGTTATAATGTTTCTAGTGAATTAGACTACTCTTTAAGTGAATAAACTCAATTACACCTTTTTCATTCTAAACGCGGCAAATAAGCAAACGTACCGCTACCGCCTGATGATAAGTGATTACTGTCGCCTTTGACACGGAATACAAGTAACATCAGAAGCGGCACAGATACTTACGTTGCTGACCGTTATCTCCATTATTTACTATCACTTCAGTTAAGTTTTCTTTCACTTTACCTAAGTGACGAGGTGTACAATCTTTCAAATTGTTCTTCAAAATGTCAACCCCAACTTATACTTGTGGTACCGTATGTGTAAAACCTTTATCAAAAGAAGCTTCAAACCGCCTACGGCAATGAATCACTCGCCCCTTCACGCCTGAAGATGAGTTAGCACTTGAACCACCTCCACCATTTAAAAAGTTATATTAATTTCCTGCACATATCGCCGGCAAGGGAAGTTTTAATTGGGCGCGTGAGTTGCGATACAACGCCATCTATGTAAGGGATGTAAAGTTTTTTATTGGAAATCTGTTTACTTATATGCACTGGTTTGAGATAGCGCACCGATTTTACGGCATAAAATTTTATGGAGTATTATTTCGTCACAATTTTAGACTGTCTAAAAACTTCTAAATTGCCTTAGCAGCTTGTTCGTCTAAGACAAATAATTTTAGGATTTAATGTTAGATACAGCATTTAAACACGATTGCTTAATGCAAAATGTCGCTCTTGTAAACCCGTCTAACTGACCGGATTACACGTTGTTATCAGCTTGTTGAGCTACCACATGACACGAGCTTTATAATTGTTCAGCATAAAAGCTAAGTCTTGTTGCATGAAGAGCTTGTATTGTGTTACAAGCTATACAATACATGTACATCACAAGCGCTACAGACTAAGCTACGCTATAAGAGCAACAAGCTACGCTATGAGTGTTGAATGTGTTACAAGTGCTACGAGCTACGCAACGAGTACTACAAGCTACAAGCTATGAGATGTTACGTCACGAGCGGTACGCGTTACAAGCTACGTTTTAAGCGCTACATGCAACACAACAGGCGCTACATGCCCTGTTGTTCTTGGGCACATAGAGGTAAAGTAAAGTGAATAGGTATTTCCCAGGCAAACGTGCTACATCTTCGACTACATCGTCGCTTCCCATCAGGTGAGATTGTGGTCAAACGCATGCCTAGTTCGATGTAAAAAAAAGTATTGAAATTACATCAAGAACACGCGAAATATACACGAGTTTTTATTGTCTCAAATACTTATTATCTACGTAATTAAAGTCAATGTTAAGTTTATTATTTGTGCAAAAAATACTTTTAAGATTTTTTCGCAGGTTCAAGTCATAAAATCTCCGAGTACAGCTGAGAATCGCACAAAACTTGATGAAGTCAAGATTAAGTTAACTCAAGCTTGGAGTCATATTTCGTAATGCTTAACTTAATTTCTTTCTGTCGCTGTGAAGCAATCTCAGGAGAAATTACATGGTAACTGGCAACTCCTGATTATGGCAGGTGCAAGTATCATTTTGATGAAATTAAATTTCGTTTCGTGTACGTTTTGAGGAAAGTGTTATGAAAATATTTCTTTCGAATGTAAGTTTTGAATTTTAAATGAAAAGCAAAGTTTTCTTCAGGTCCAATAAAATTAAAAAGAAAAAAAAAATAGTACTAGCTGGACCCAGCGGTTTCATCCGCATTATGTTTTTTCCCTGAACTAAACCTTCCCTGAACTTATACAACTATTTCAAGATCAAAATTAGCGAAATCGGTCCAGCCGTTCTCGAGTTATAGCCAGCCAAACGAACAGCGATTCATTTTTATAGGTATACGAGTATGTATATAAGAAGATACTAATGACTAAAATATCTAAAATATATTAATTTACAATCAAAGATAAAACGCACGATATCTGCGATCGGATTTAGTTTAGGTTTTAAGTTCCGGTTTTCAGCACAGATGCAGCAATGTCATATGATAGCCAAGATAGCGTGAGACCTACCCGCAACCAGTTTGGCGGAGCAATAAACATTGGCTTTTATTTCTATCATTACCGTTATCTGGCTTAATAAGACCCAGCTGACAGTAACTACGTACATCGCCATATGATAAACACGCTGGGAAGCGTTGCGTTTTATTTCATTGTTTTGGTTTAGTTAGTGTTATAATTATAATATATTTACTTTACATGTATACAGGGATTACAGGGTTATACAGAAAGGGTATGCTAAGCCGAAAGGGGGCTCATAGTAATCATCATTTTGAAAAACTTTTACCATGGAAACAATCTGAAATTCGCGAAAATGAAGTCAGCTGGTCCATACATTTTGTCGAGTGTCCTTGTCATTTTTCTGTGGAACAGCTGTTTTTTTTCGCGAATTTCGTAGTAAAAGTTTGTTTCCGTAGTAAAAGTTGTTCATAATTATGAGTACTATGAGTCCCTTTCGGCTTAGCATACCCTTTCTGTATAACCCTGTACATTGTACATAAATATTATATGAATACGGATAGCACCGTCTAGGGCTCGACCTGTTAAGGGGCTATCACAATTGTTCTTATAAATAAATAAATCATGCCTTCAAAAGTGCGGAAACAATCGTCTGTCAGTAATTACTATTATACTGTTTCCAACCATGACAATATTAAAAATGGTTAATTTTTTTAGGTAAATAAACATATTTTTAGAGTTATAACGCTATGTATAGCCCTCAACAAGCGAGGTTTCGTGCTATATCATGTCATTTACTATATCATTTAATTTTTACAAAGTGATAATAAATAAAATTAAAGCGCTACTCTTACTTAGAATCTCGCCATTTTTACCATTCGATTGCAAAGATAAAATCATCACCGACCGATAATAACAAACTGGAATCGAATGGAATTCCAGGCAGGCGGTAACCTCATAAAAATTTATTACCTGAGTTATTGTTCGAGCGAATCAAATCGTTGGTTCTCATTAGCTTTGTTGCTGTAACCAAGAATAGCTGAAAAATCTTGGAAAATGGAAAAAAAAATGAAAAATGGAATGGAAAATTGTTTTATAAAAGTTTTGGTTGATCTCTGTTTTAACCCCAGACCGTTAGTCTCTAGCAGAAGGTCCTTTTTGTAATGAGTTAAACGTATGACTGAGTGTTTGTCTCTGGTATTGTAGCTCACAAATGGCTGAACTGGTTTTGATTTTGCCGTTTTTGTTTAAAAGGCGACTAAAACTGGAGTGTTATTAGTTTCGATAGAAAAACTATTTAGCTGCTAAGGACTATTTTTACATAAACGTTGTCAGAGGTAGGTACATACAGGGTGTGGCGTAAAGAGTTATAATATTTTTCTTATGGTTGGGGGACATCACGACTTTTCGGAAAATGACAATTTGTATTCAATAAAAGAGTCACGGTTTTCGAGTTAAAATTGGACATTTTCGAAAATTTGTGGAAAATTAGACTTCAAATAAATATGTCCAATAACTTGAAACCCGTGACACTTTTACTGAATACAAATCGACTTTTGCCGAACAGTCTAGATGTCTCCCAGCCTTAGGTAAAGGATTATTCACTCTTTACGCCACACCCTGTATAAGTATGATACATAATTATATTACTTTTTATCACATCATAATCACAACGCATGTGAAACCGCAGGGCACAGTTAGTAGATAATAGTAGGCTTCCTTCTCAATTGCAGAGACTGGTGGAACCAATACCATTAACTACGACTTCGATCAAGTACGTTGATCTCCAAAATGGCTAATAAGCTAAATAGGCACTTTAGGAAGAACCCCAATAAATGCCCCAGTGCAGTGAAGTACGCCAATCTGTAACAGAAGGTCAATTTATATCTTGCGCACGAACGTTTTCCTGACAAATACGCTTTTAGGAACCGATAGTGGTGAGCGATGGCAGCGTCGGAACTGTTGGGCGGCCCACGGATTTATGGGCGGTAGTGCTGCTCAAAGTCTTGCAGTCTTGGTCTTGATTTATTGCAAGACGACACACCGCTAACACAGTATGGCTCCTGGTTATGTTGACAGCTAGCCTGCTCGTGTGTACAGCGCCAGTAAAGCGCTTGTCTACAGTGATCTGATTATGATGTGATGATTGATGATATGATTTTTGATTAGATTCACATTTCATTTAAGCGAAAATTTAACCATGATAGACTCTTGACTTCAATAAACATGACCAAAAGTGAGTTGGCGAGACTCTCGCGTTTCTCAGGTCGGGTCTGTATTATTACTTAAAATCTATCTGTCTATCTTATTCTTTTCTATCATATTGTTACTTTTTCTAAAATAATATGTAAAATTATCATATATTATATTATTATTTATACTATTTGTATTGTCATTTTGTTATTGCAAGACTGACGCAACTTCTATAACAAGACCGAGATCAAAATCAAGAAAAGTAACAGTAAAGTGTAATAAGGAAACAAAAGCGCAGTTTTAAGGCCAAGATAAAGGATACGGATGCAAGATCAAGTTTGGATTAGTCTAGTCTTGGTCTTGCACTTGCACAACACTAGTAGGTTAGGGCCGCAAGGGCGGTTTTTTGCTGATGTTCGCTGCCACTGTTGAGGTCGGGAGTCGTTAAAGTACAATTTGACATACTGATACGTATGCTATACATTTTTGGAGTCCAATCATGTCTGTGATATTTTACTCTGTTTTTTTTTTCTTGCTGGTGTGAACAATAAAGAGTTCTATTAGAGCTGATGGTCAAATTATTCGCGCAGTTTTATATTTTTTTGAATGTGTAGTAGAGATAACAGAAGTACTAAGTTCGCAAAAGCTAAGTGGTTGGTCCTGGTATCAGCGTTTTTAAACCGTAAATAGCTTTTTATCGCGAATAATTCGCCTTCAAAGACAAATTTAATGGCTGAGCTTTATAAATTCAAAATAAAGCTCACCAATAAAATCGGGTTTTGGTTTTGTAGTAGATAAATAATAGTTCCAAAAACTAAAAAACACGCTTGAAGTGGGTCAAAATCGTGCCCAAAGGAGTCGGTTACAAACATACAAAGAAACATACAAGTAAAGCTAATAAAAAGCGTGTAAAAACCAAGAATTAGATAACGTTATGATTGCCGAATCGACCGGTGTTTGCCAAACATCTTATTACGAAGAACGGTGGAACGAAATTACTCCATTTGTGATTCCTATCAGGATATTTTCGCTTCGATTCTCGATAGACTCCGTAATGAACGAATCAATTATTCAAAGTCAAGTTACTAATGTAAATGGAAAAAGAATGTTATCAAATCTAAAAGTTAGGTTTTAAATCGGAATGAGCTGAAGCTATTTGGGATTGTTTTGTTTTGTTTTGTTTGGATATATAAAATATTAAATGGGGATTCCTGGTGGGTTGCCTGAAATGGATATTTTAAAATTATTCAGTTAATCTGTATACGTAGATGTTGAAATTGTTGAATAAACTGTTTTTTGCAAATTGATTTTTAATGTAATTCTGGCTAGAAACCACGTTAGGTATAAAGGTCAGGTAAAAACGGGCCTTTGAACATGATATTTCGCGAAGTAGCGCCGATTCAATAAATTATAAAAATTTCAAAATGTTGTGTATATTTTATTTTAAAAGTACTAAGTAGCTGTGTCCCGCGAAATAGATAGCAGGAATAAATAGTACCTACTTAGTATCTGTGTCCTAATCCTGGGTATAAGCTGCTATCTTTCTAACAAATTTTACTTAAATCTGTTAAGCCGTTTTATATGCTTTCTCGATTCCTTTTTTGTCTAAATCGGTACAGTAATTACGGAAATGCGTGGTAACAAACACACACAGATACACAAACTTTCACATAAGTATACAATATTTACAGGATTAGTGTGTTATAAGGACCGCAAAACCCACACCTATTTTGTATGAAACCTCACCAAAATGATTCAAATAATAAGCCCTATCCAGTCGAGAACGTTAGACAAGAAAGAAATGTAAGAGGAATGTTCACTTCACACATCCAACAGGCTTTTGTAGTCGTTAATCATGCAAATGGAATGTCGAATGAATAAACGATACACATCACATCACATTAACGAGAAAACGTGAGCCGTTGGAATTTGTTTTAAAAAATTGTATAAAATCTTTCTACAAAGTTTTTTGGAAAGACCTATCGAATGTGTGTAAATGTATGGTGATGGTGTGTTCCTGGGTGTGTATATTTAATTTTTTTTTTTATTCTGTTATAGGCTTGCGTTTGACCGCCATCTCGCCTGTTGGTGAGCAACGACGATGCGGTCTACGATGGAGCACGCTTGTCTAGAAGAAACCGATTCACTCGCGACTTGAAGATACCCAAATTATATCTATCAAGAAACACCCACTCGGGCAAAGTATTCCACACTCTGGCAGTGCGCACAATAAAAGTGGAATCAAAGCGTTAAAAGTTATAGTTCAAAAGTTATAAATATTTCATTCAGCATGTGATGTTATAGTAGGTAAATTACAGGTAACATTTCCGAGGCAGATGGCCCTATACTCAACAGTGGGATAAAAAAGGATGTGGATGATAATGAATAACATTTCAGAGTGCCAATTATATTGATATAATACACTCATATTTCGGCCATATAATGCGAAGAGGAGATGGCAACCTTGAAAAGCTGGTCATTGTTGGCAATATCGAAGGCAAGAGAGCACGAGGCCGGTCGCCAATACGATGGTCTGACCAAGTGAAAGAAGCCACCTCCTCTTCTAAATTCTACCAGGCGGTGAGGGCAACATCGGACCGGAATAGATGGAGACAGATTACTCGGCTAAGGGGTTCCGGTGACCACGATCCTCAGAAATGAGGGAACGACTGAAGAAGGAAGGAATACACTCGAAAGTTTGAGAGAAGGTATCGAATGAAACTTGGTAGGGAGGTAGCTGAAACCCTAGATTAACATACCTACAGGCTACTATTTATCTCGAACTGTCACCGGCTCTTGTAGGATAGCAGGATAGCGGGATATTTGGCCGACCCAGAATTCGCGAAAAAAAAGCCAGCTGTTCCATAGAAAAACGACAACGACACTCGACAAAATGTATGGAACAGTTGATTTTTTTTCGCGGATTCCGGGTTGGTGCCATATTAAAAGCTGTTTATAATGATGAGTACTATGAGCCCTTTTCGGCTTAGCATACCCTTTCTGTATAACCCTGTATATTCGAAGTAAAAAGAAATGCTGGAAAATGTTTAGTTGAGGAATACAGTCAGTGTATTACATTTTGAGGAATGCTAGATTTTTTTTTATTAAGCCCGAACTTTTTTATTAAAAAAATAAAATTGAAAAGGCTGGAGCGTTTAGTTAGTTAAGTATATGTAGACTGCAGCTGTTATTTTGCACACTTTTAACCACTCACCTCAGTCTCCACGTAAACCTAGAGTAAAACTAGCAACGAAATGGACAAACAAAGCGTGCCTAAATTATGCAGCAGAGTGAAACCGAGTACAGTGCGACCAACTTACCCGGTAACCTGAGCAAGGGAGCCACTGTCGCATCTCCTGAAAGTAACTGAGACTATACTGGGGAAAAGTGTAGTTCTCTCATTGATACACCTCGGTGAAAGTTGGTCGGTATGTTCACGTTGCGGCGACTGTGGACAGCCCGTAATGGGGGTTATGGACGACCTGCTTTTTATTTTTACCCGGACATGATGCTAGTGAATATTCGAGGGAGATGCGACGCAATGTGCTGCATGGTACGAGAGTTCAAGGACTTTTTTCCTTATTTTTGTATGAATGCTTGGTTTTGAAAATTTTAAATTTTCTAATTAGTAGTACTTCTTTCAGAACGACTAAACAAGGGTTTATGGTCTGTCTGTCTGACTAAATCCCTAAAATTTATTACAACTTTAGAAGTTATCAATTCGACACGTATGTAGGTGTAATTATGTATGTAACATACGAGTAGGTATGTAATATTATTAGAACTGCAATATTAATATATTCCATTATTATTTTTATTTATTATTCTATCAGAGCTTCCAAATAAATTTACAAAATTTTGCAGGAGTATGTTGGTACATTGTCTTTGAAAATTAGCGTGACTTTAACGTGATGTCAGAGCATCCGACTCAATAAATCGTGAGTATCCCGTTTTAATTATAACAAAAATGTATCACGGCATGTTTGTTATGGAAAACATCGTAGAAAGTTTTCAAATAGGCCACTCTTTAAGTTCCGCCCCACATCACTACCTCATGAATAGTGGATGAGCCCTACTCTCCAAGCTGCAAACCTGCGACGCGCCAGCAGGGTGACACTTCATTGAATAGAGTAAAAAATATTACCTTCGCCCCGTGATTTTCAGCGCGGTGATGAAAAACACCGTTTGAGAAATGGTCGATTTTTGAAGCCTCTTTGAGTTTAGTGTCAACTACCAGTGTACCGCTTTTATTCGCGTGGATTGCCAGTCACTATGCCATCGATGTTTTTGATGCTGGACACTTTGCCAGAAGTAGTGATGACAAGCGAAATAATAGGTACTATTTCACCCACGCAGCAATAATGATGATGATGATGTGCTAATAAAGGGTATAAGCCATCTTTATTACAAACTCCTTCCAATTCCGTTCAGCCGTTTCAACGTGAATGAGTTCGTACCAATCGTACAGATAAACTTTCGCATTAACAATATTAGTAGAATACCTCTTACTGAAAGACAAGAGAAGTGGTGTGTTGGCCTCTAACTAAAATTAATTTTTATTCTAAAGTTTAAATTGTGTTATACTTCTAGATTTACTGCGAGACGCAAATTAACGAGAAATGCAAAACACCAAGGATACCCAATACCGTTTGTCAAAGTCAGTTATAATATGTTTGATGAAGGACAAAAAGTCGTACAGCAGATTGATCAGTCACATTTGTCTCCGTCGATCCGGGTCATTATTCATCGCAGAATTATAAAGGCTGAGGATACAGAGGGATAACTTCACACAAGCACGAAAAGCTTGACTAAAAGCAGCAGCCGCGGCATAGCATAAACACTGGTTTGCGTCTTTTTAAACAAATTATATGTGAATACATACTTCAAAATGAAGTACAGAAGTTCTAACGCGAACTGAGCGTCTTGTTGCTGAGACAGTTTGGCGACTAAATGCAGCGATAAGATTCGGCTGACAGTTTTCATGACTTGTGTTTAAAGTTCCGCACACAAGGCGTCGGGCTGGAGTGATGCAATACACAACTCTGCGTTTTGTCTTCAAGTTATACAAGGTATAATGGAAAGGTGTAGTAATACTTAAGAGTGTTCTTGTATACGTCAAAGTATACAACTTTTGTGACACAAGTTTGCCAAATTCGAGAAAAAAAATTTCGAATCAAGTGATCAATTTTCTATGGAGATTCGATATTTTTTTCTTGAATTTAGCTAATTTGAGTTTTAGAAGTTGTTCACTTTGACGTGTAGAAGAACACCCTTAAGTATTACTACACCTTTGCGTTACGCCTTGTATATAGCGGACTTAGGAAGTCGTTAGGGAAAGGACAGTAATAAAGTAGTGGAGAAACTAGAATGAAAATAGACAAGTTAGGAAGTGACCCAAGTTGCCTGGAGTTGGACGTTACCTACTGCTTTCTAGACCCAGTTTGCGTTGGTACTTAGTGACGTAAATAAATAGATAGACATGGTTAAGGGCTTGTACACAAATCTGCGATGCGATGCGATGCGATGCCGCAACGCAGAAACTTGCGATGCGAATTTCTGCGATGCGATTTCTGCGGCAAGGAAATTCTTTGCCGCAGAAATCACATCGCAGAAATTTGCGTCGTGCGTGCTCGCAGATTTTTGCGATGCGACGTCGCACCGCAGTTTTGTGTACAAGTTCTAAGACTCCGCTGTCCGTCCGTCTGTTTGTCTATCCGTCTGTCACCAGGCTGTATCTCATGAACCGTGATAGTTTGACAGTTTATCACAGATGATGTATTTCTGTTGCCGCTATAACAACAAATACAAAAAAAATCAGTACACAATGTTACGGAACGGCCAGTTCTTGTTCTTGTACAAATTTTAAGTTTTATGATCTAGCTGTTCCCTGGCACGCTTCGCTGTGGATAAAAAAAATAAATAAATAAAAAAATGATAAAAACAATCCTTGATGCGTATTATATATATCATGCTATAATTTCAGCTCGATCGGTGCAGAACTTTTTGAATGTTTGAAGCGTACACAAACCAACATAACATTTATATATACTCGTAATTATATAGATTTTGTCTGTAATTTTTGGTGTGAACAATAAAGAGTTTATCTTTCTATCTAAACCTTCGTGCGCGAGTCCGACTCGCACTTGGCCCGTTTTTTAGTTGCGTCTCTGTATTTTCTCACTCTATACTGGGGGGACTGATTAGGCGGAAGCAACCTTGTACGGCTGTCCCAGGGTTGCTTCGTTTGTGCCTAGATAAAGTAATCTTTGGGAACAGATCGATTACTGATTAGTATGGATTGACGAGCTCATTGGGAAATGACCGACAGTTTAGTAAGTTGTATCTTGATTAAGGTGCAGTACCTACTTCTTGTTAGCGAGAAGTTAACTACGATCATTTTATTGGCATGGGTCATGCCTTTGTAGAATAGGAAGATGATTATTGTATAATATTTATTGAAAAAGAATTGGATTGAGGTTTATGTTTGTTTTTTAGTTTAAGCTAAAATAAGTTTTTAAGTTGTAATTCTGTGTAATCCAGGAAGACAAAAGTGTAACCTGGTGGCAGTCTGGCATTTAGGCTATATTTGGATTTTATAAAGCCACTTTGAAAATCTAGTCATTAACCATTGCTAAACAGATTTGCCAATAGCTCACCAGTTCACCGCTCAGCTCATTTCACGACTTTAGCACCTAAAGTAAACTCAAACTGTTCAATAATAATTATAGCAAAATCGTCGTGCAAAACAAGTTGAAACTTAAAAAAACTTAAAAGCGCCTAGAAATACACAAAAGCGGTCTCAATAGCATCCTAAATAGAGACCTCAAGCTCAAAATAAAGCTTTTTACGTCAAAATACTTTAGCAGCGACCTTATTCAACTATTGTACCACCCTGTAGCTTCCATTACCGAGCTATTGTCGTCTCGACAAGAAATTATAATGATTAATTAGTTTTGCATCGTCACGAGGAGACTGTAGTTTCAGGACAAAGGCGGCTGTGATCGAAATATCACACTTCATATCATCACAGTATGAATGCGAAAGTTGTGAGCGAGTCAGGGTATATTGTGTGAATGTGTGTCACTTCTTCAAGCTAATACGGCTTTGATGGTAATGAAATTCGGTATGAGCCTAGCTCCTACCTTAATTAACGGTTTAAACCGTAGATAATATAAATCACGGGACGTAGATAGTGTTTGGTAAAACATTAACATTAATATTGGAATGAGGCCTAAGATAATAATTATTCCCGTAATTTAATAAGAATTTGATGTAATCTGTATATTTCAAAATTATTTTAAGTACAATACAAAGATTTTTTTTTTTTTTTTTTTTTTTTTTTTTTTATGTAATCGAGTGACGAGACGAGCAAATCGCACACACAGTATGCTTAGCGTTTTTTTCTTAGTACAATATTATGGACCCTTATTTCATTAAAATTTTCATATTATATCTTAATACTTATCTAATATTATAAATCTCGTGTCACAATGTTTGTCCTCAATGGACTCCTAAACCACTTAACCGATTATAATAATATTCGCACACCATGTGCAGTTCGATCCAACTTGAGAGATAGGATAGTTTAAATCTCAAATTATAGTCGCAAATTTAATTTATACCAAATTATATATATACTGATAATTTTTACTATAAATTGACAAGTTAGCATCAACATACTACGGTTGCTATAGTTACGCAATGGCTTTTGACAGGACAACGTCTGTCGAGATCATATTACTTTTAAGTTTACGTTATGAAAACTATTACTAGTCTACATTACAAGCAAGTATAAATATTTTTTCCGTAGCGATAAGAACTAAGTAAAAACTGAGCTAAAGTATATCCTGATTTTAAAAATAGAGATAACTTCTATATTCCAACTTGTGAAACTAAGAATAGTTTGCTCAGAGGAAAATATCCTAAGATTTCGAAGCGGGAAACACTAGAGAATATATGGGGAAAGTTCTTCAGTTATTGGCTCAAGTTGGTTAATCCTTTTTGTGCTTGCTCTCGGGTGGGCTAATGTGCGTGTTTACTTCGCTAGACTTGGTTGTGTTTTGCTGGGACTTGCGGTTTTAGCTCAGTTTACTTTTTATATCCGCTATGCTGCTATGCAAAAAACAGTGATATAAGTTTAACGTGTGTGTCTGTTTGTCTGTGCATCGTAGCTCCCAAACGGATGATCAGATTTTGTTTTTTTTTTGTTTGAAAGGTAAGTTGGTCGAGAGTACCTAATTATTATTGGCTTAAGTTGGTTAATCCTTTTTTGTGCTGGCTTGCTTTCGGGTGGGATAATGTGCGTGTTTACTTCGCTAGACTTGGGGCCCTATTCTGAAGAGTGATATATTATCTCGGTCACTGTCGCTCTCATTAGAAATGTCATGACAGTGAAAGTGACGGAAATAATCACGAGGCCAAGAAACCTTGGCCAGGGGTCTTCGGTTGTGTGGTTTGTTCTCCAACCTGCGGTTTTACCTCAGTTTACCCAAAATTTCTCCGACTTTGAGAGTGAAAAAGTTAAAGGTCTTCGGCTACCTTCGGGAAAGGTAAAGTAGATAGGTAAAAGAAACAGTTTCACTTGGCATTCATGGAAAAAATATATAACGATGTTTCTATTCTCGTTATATAGTAGCAGGTTACAGGAGTATCTAGTAACAAAGTAATATTTTGCTTGTAGTAAAGCCTTGTCGTATTTGCATTACAAGGTACGGTTCCACAAAAACACCTCAAAATAATATTTAGTGAAAAGAACCTAAAATGCCCGCGTAAGAGCCCTCGCAGATGACAGACTTTCTATCGCGTGATAGTTTGATGTGGCAAAAACATTGAGCCCAGTAATTAGTCGAGTTGGATGTTCATATTCAAGTTGGTGAGTGGTTTTGCCTCGCCGCAGACAAACTGTCTTTCCACCAATTTTATCCACGCGTAGATGTGACCAAGCTAGTATATGAATATGTTTGTTATTTTCTCGAGAATAAAAAACATTTTGTTGCAAAAAGACAATTTTTCTTTGGCCCGTGCTGGACAGGCTAGTCAGGTAGAGAGAGAGAGAGAGAGAGAGAGCTATCAAATAAAAGTTATTAAAATATGATCAGTTATTGCTATAAGTCCGCCGTTTGCGGATGTTTTTACCGTAACAATGACGAGTGAGCAACAATAGCTACAGACACCGCTCGCCTGAGCTTTTGTACCGCAACAATGCACTTACCGCGGCAAAACAACGCGTAATGAATACCGGAGATGGCTCGGCGATGGCACTGTTGCGACAAAATGTCGTGTATCAGCGATGTCGCAGAATAATGTCGTTGTCCTAGAAAGCTTAAAAATCTCATCAAATAAAATAGAATGCCTGGAAATTGAGTCTAGCACAAAACTCACGAAACGCATCCGAAGATTACCTGTAAGTAGGTACCAGTTTGAAATATCGACTTTCAGTTGTTTCTTCCATTTATCTTTTTCATTAAGTGACATTGCTTAAAGTTGTTATGTTAAACTCGCTGTGAAAAAAAAATGATAGAAACAATCCTTGCTAAAATTTCAGCAAAATTTCAGCTCGATCGGTGCAGAACTTTTTGAGTTTTTGAAGCGTACACAAACCAACATAACATTTTTATATATTACTAGCTGTTCCCCCGCCACGCTTCGCTGTGGATAAAAAAATAAATAAATAAATAAAATAAAATGTAGCTGTTAATTTGGGATAATGTAGCATTCGAATGGTGAAAGAATTTTTGAAATCGGATCAGTAGTTTTTGAGTTTATTCCACACAAACATCCAAAAATACAAAAATACAATTCTTTCCTCTATATTATTAGTATAGATATATAGAAATAAGTTAAATATCAGTTTTTAATGCTAGCAGCTGTTAAGCATAGTTTATAAGTAAGCCCCATTTAATATTAGCAAGAAGTAGAATTGCAATCATAAATAATGCATAATAGAATAGCAAAGTTGCAAGTGCGCAGCAGATCGTACCCGCCTCAGTTTGTCCGCTATTTTTCCTGGCGCTGCTTACAGATTAAATTCTTTTTGTGGGCCAACGCTTTGCGTCCGTGCAGGCCATGTTTTGACATTGTGAGATGGAAAAAGCTTACGAGGTGAATTTCAAGGACAGTACCTTTTCCGGGCTGAGTTTTTTTTCAACTCATATTCTTTGCTTTCATTGATTATGTCTGACTGGAGGTTGGCTTGTCACGGTATTTTTATGAATGTAAGACATACCTGTCCAATTATCCATACTTCGAAAAACTTACAAGAGAAAATAAGTATCATTGAAATTTGTTATTACAAGTTCAACAAGTTGTATATATTTTCCTATTTTGTGTATCCTTATAACTTGACTCACTTGAACGAGAAAAGCTGTGGGTGCCAGAACAAAATGATGCATAATGTAATCCGGAGATTAATCCCCCAGAACCTTCAATTCCAATCACACAAACCTAATCTCCAAACATTCACCATATTTCACGAAAAAGTAATAATTTGTACGCATTCAGGCCGGCGATTATCCAAGAAATTTATTACTGAGGAAGACACTTGGGGAGCTCATAAAACTCAGCGAAATTTTGCCTCAATCCGGCATGCTTATAAATCTCCCTGGATAGAACACTTTCGTTCAAAAAATGATTAAAATGAACTGCGGGGTTCGTCTACAGGTTAAATTGAAAATGTGGATTTGGTGAGTCGCAGTGCTCGGAGACACAGAGCGAGCGTGTTTGGTTAGCTGATGCTGTGAGTACTTTACTTTAGTGCTGGTAGTGGTAAAGGAATCAGTAGTGTAGTGGAACTGTTTCTTTTTTTTTTTTTTTTTTTTTTTTTTTTTATTATATTGAGAGACGAGACGAACAAATCGCTCGCCTGATGTTAAACGTCACGTTTGCCCATAAACAGGTCTGTGCCACCAAGAATTTTGAATTCTTAGGATTCAAGACCTTGCGCGGCACAGCACTGCGCTCGTCACCCTGAGATCTATGATGTTTAATCTCTTATTTGCCCTGTAATTTCACTGGAAACAATGCCCTTCCAACCGGAACACAGTAATGTTTGCACATTACTGCTTGGCGGTGGAATAACTGGCAAAGGTGTGGTACTTCCCCAGGCGGGCTCTGCAAAAGAGCCCTACCACTACTAAGGTTTCTGTGGAAACTTCAGCAGTTCTTTTATAATACCTACTCGTATCATACTCGTATCGTATCGTACTCGTACTCGTCCTTTTGTTTGTAATTTCTGATGTAAACAACAAATAGATTTATCTTTTATCTTACCTATCAAGATCTCTATGCACAATTGACTGTCATATTTTAACCACACTTATAACCACTTATAGCACACGTTATTGTGGGCATTAACCGTAGAGCTTGAGCAAAAACTAAACTATATTTATTAGTTGTAGGGCTCTTTTGCAGAGCCCGCCTGGGGAAGTAAGTACCTACCACATCTTTGCTAGATATTCTACCGCCAAGCAGTAATGTGCAAAAATTACCGTGTTTCGGTTGGAACAGCATTGTTTCCAGCGAAATTTCAGGGCAATTAGGAGATTAAACATCTTATTTCTCAGTGCTGTGTTGCTCATGTGCTGCGCAGGGTCTTGAATTCAACAAATTCAAAATTCTGGGTAGCGCCGACTTGTTATGGGCAAACGTGACGTTTAACATCAGGCGAGCGATTTGCTCGTCTCGTCACTCAAAATTATTTAAAAAATAATAATTTCAAGATGAGTTTACGAAATTTTATATCAATTTTTCATTACAATTTTAGATCACCATTCTGAATAACAGTGAGTTTCCATTACTCCCACGTCATATCTCTGGCCGAAGCTTAAATTGAGTTTGTTTTAAAACGTATTTTGACGAGTTATGTTTGCCACGGGGCCGGGGGTTGTATTTAAAACGATTGCTCGTTGTCGCTTTATTTTCACTGTAGCGTATCGGACTGCCTAATTGTAGGAAATAAATATTTACGGTACGGGTTTTGTTGTCATTTCATTTGACTGGCAGCTAATCTAGGTTTGGAGGTTTTATTATTTAAAGCGGTAATGTTATTACATTTGGGTTTTATAGGAATGACGATGAATTCGGATAACAAGTAAGTTCGTAATGTGTCAGTGGCTATCTCTTGTGTAAGACTTTTTACCGCTTACAAAGCCTCTGTTTTGTTCGTTGTAGTCACCGAAGTCGGATTGTTGTAGTCTTGTAGTTACAGGATAAACAACCAAGGCCATGCAAGTTTACATGATATTCGATTCTATGGTGGTACTCAGTGTAAAGCCAGCTGCGGTCATCCATCCGAAGACTGACCGAGTCGTCGGTGCAGGTCGGGTACAAATACGTATTTGAGCTACTTCTGATTGAAGATAAGATAGATAAGACGTTATAGTAAGTTACTAGCCCTGGTGTCAGATTTTTTAGGTATTGTGATGAAAAAAACAAATGAATTTTCGTGATAACATTCACAAAATACGAGGTAGTCCACCTAGAGCACCCGTCCGAAGAGCACCTGCGCGAAGAGCACCCAGCCTAGTCCAGGAAGAGCACCTATCCATTTTTTTGGCAGGACGGTGCTCTTCGTGGATTCAAATTTATTTTTACATTTGTGTCCACGAAGAGCACCTACCACTTAACAGCCTAGTGTTGAATGAAAGATATCGATAAAAATCAAATAGTCCGCGCCTCTGTACCGCGCAGGCGAGGACTAAGAGGTTTGGCTATAGAACTGAAAGAAACTAATGTTAGCATGGCAACCCCTACGTCTTGGTGGTGGCACCACTGTCGGCTCGCTGGCGGATGGTGCGTCACTCTCACGACTGGCGAGTCGTGAGAGTACGGACAAGATGGCGGTGCCGGTGAGAATACGGAGGCCATATAAAAGATGGAAGATTGGAAAGGCTAAGCCGCCTGTCCTCTGATTGTGATTGTGAATAAGTGAAGTACTGTGATATTATTAAAATTGTGAGTAGCTTCCATAAAACCGATTGAGTATGTGATTTTAGTGTATAATTCCCCGAAACTCCATAGTAGTATACCCATAGGTAACGTAAGTCGGAGGTAATGCTCTAACACTATATAAAAGAAAGTTAAGAATTAAAGGAGGCTCCTATAAGAAACATGTTTTTTTGCATACACGCGAATACGCTAAGATTTAGTATAATTATTATATTATCATTTTGACGGACATGCATTTCCGAAACTTTGAAATTACTCGAAGTTTCAAAGACGAGAGCAAACGACGAAGTTCAGAAACTATTCCCTTAATCATAATTTAATAATGTTTGCGTTAAACTCGTAGCAGGTTTATATGTATTTACGTAAGTGAGTCAAATTACATTATTATAAACCACGAATAAACTCAGATTGGTTGAGTTTTCATTTTTCGAGTATTTTTCCGCACAGCTATTGATTTTTAACGGACGAAAAGACGGAGAAAGGTTCCCTAGTTGACGCGTATATTTATAATTTTTTTATGTAACGAAACCTATTGCTCAAACTAAAATATACCCGCTACCTTGTGTTTAGTAATAATATTGAAAACCAAAATTGCGACAGTTGTAAGGTTATAAAAGTAAATTTTTCTATTTTGGTTGGGGTACTTTTTAAAACACTGCTTTTTATTAATATATGTTTATGAGAGATAGATATATCAATACCCATGGCCAGAACTAATATTGAGTCCGGATAGAGAAATCGGGTCATCCGAAGTATTTTAAGATTAACCGATCGATCTGCATTTCGATAGTCTGATGTAAATGTTACACCCGTTTTTAGCATTTATACCTCTTTGAGGACTGTTTATGTTTACAGAAATAGATAGTTGTGTCATCAAATGCTTTTGGTCAACAAAAAAACAAAGTTGTATTTGAATACCTACATCTTTTTTTTCTAAGAAACGTAATAGTAAGCATTTCTTAGTAAAATCACAATCTAGCCTCCGATAAGTCACTTAAATCTAACTTAAATTTTAGGGTAACTACTAAAAATGTTAAAATACATATGACCTATTTAATACCTTATTATAAATAACCGTTTTACGTATCCTAATGTGTTTTCGAACTTAGGCATCTATTTTCATATGTAGACCATTCAAAAGTTTCTCAAAGAGAAAGTTTTAGACACGTAGGCGTAGTCATGCGAGTGGATAACATTAACTTAATAAGCACCTGAGCTCGTACCGTGAGCTCTTGCGCGAGTCTGAGCTTAATAGCGATGTTTTTCGTCTTGTATTTTCACCAACCGATAGAGCGAGACGGAAGCCAACGCGATTTGAGGACCTTTTTTTGAGTGCTCGAGATTATATCGGTCACTCTCACTCTTATGACAATTTTAATAAGAGCGACAGTGACCGAGACAATATCGCACTCATTAGTAGATCACGCTTGTGGTAAACGTTCACGGTACACCTGTCATACTCACCACCTACGCAAACGTGAACATATAAACCAATTTCAGGTTTTAATTAGTTAATAGCTAATGAGTCAGTTCGAATGATAATAAACTTTGTAAAGGGAATAGATTCTAAATTGATGCCCTATTAATTCAGTTTGATTAATTCAAGTTAATTCCCGGAATTGTTCTAATGATTGGATGAATGGAGTTGATTATTTTGAGTAATTTGTTTTGAGTTCGTTTGATAGACTTTCGTTAATAATTATAAATTTATGTTGAGTATTAAGTATTTATGCACTACTAAATTAATTAAACTAATTGAATTTTGCGTGGGACGCAGCCTGCATTCAGCTTACGGGGCGTTCTGATGGATGGATAATGTTCATTATTCTGTTTGACTAGCTGCGCTCTGCGGCTTCACCCGCGCAGTTATGAAAAACGGGGATGATGAACAAAAGTAGCTTATGTTTTAATCAAGGTATCTCTATTACAAACTATCTCTCTATATAAGTAGCTATTTATTGTGTATTATTGTATATACCTATATTATCTTAATATATTTATATAAATTACTTGTCACGTTGTTTGTCCGCTATAGACTCCTAAACTACTTAACCGATTTCAATCATTGCACACCGTGTGCAGTTCGATCTAACAGATAGGATAGTTTTTAGTTTTTTTTTTTAAAGATCTCAATTTATAGTGTCTACCCGTGCGAAGCCGGGACGAGCCACTAGTATCATAATATATTTTAGGGTACCTACACTGTGTCACAATATTTTAGGACAGTCAAAAACTTCGCCATCCGTAAGTAAACGCGCTTCAACTATTTTGCGACTTCACAAAGCTACTTTCCTTCAGTGTTTTGAAGCAACAAATAAAGAAGCAAGTGTTGAGAGGACGCGACTCGAAGGAAACTATTGTCACGTACGGGAAATGAACCGACACCGGCGCTAATTGAAAACGTCGCTACGTGCCTCTACCTGGATTTCGCGTTTGAAGGAAAAGGTTTTTTCATTGATGGATTTGAGAGTATTGAGCTATGGGAGTTTGTGCCTAATTATCGTCATTATAAGGTTGATAATGAAATTGACATTATTAGAAAGTAAAAAATTGGAGGATTAGGAAGGGTGGCGCGCTTCAGGAAAAGGCTATTTCTAGTAGAACACCGTAACTGCTATGATGTTCATTTTTACCACTTGGTATTGATACGGGAATACCACACTAGTGGCACAAACGAGTTATTTGAGCTTGTGGTGCTATTTGAGAAATCTCAATGTATAACCCGGTCACAATATCTGTGCACCTCGCTGGAATGCGTACAGCGTGAGGTGACAGGGGAAGCGGGAGCCTCTCCCGCTTCCCCTGTCACCTCTCCGCGCACTCCCCGGTGCAACAGTGCGACTATACATATAAGGCTATACGCATTCCAGCGAGGTGCACAGATATTGTGACCGGGTTGTCCTACCTACCGATGCGCGATGATGACAATCTTATTTTCGGTGTATTAAGGTTCAGTGGTTAATCACACCGGAATCTTATCACATCGTTTATTTAATTCACTGCAGCTTATGCTACGTTTACTTCCGCCTTGAACCAGATTATTTGCTCTTAATAAACTTGGAATTGAAATGGTGTGTTTATAGTGCCAGACCCGTTGTCAGGAGATTACGCAAATATTGTTAGTTTGAACATAGAATGATGAATAGTGAAATAATTAAAGATTAAATAAAAGACAAAACAAAAATGTAGTCGAATTGAGAACCGTCGCTTTTTTGAAGTCGTTTTATGTGTTTAGACCTAAGATAAGAGATTTTATGTGCTTCATATGTATTTGAGGTGACACCGCGATATGTCGCGATGTCCACTCTATTGGCATATTTTATGTGCCTGGCTCACATAGCGATTCGCTAGAAAATTAAAACTAATGGGTTGATTACACGTAACGAGTACAGTGCATTCGGCCGAGTGGGTACTCGGTAACATTTTGACGAGGCAAAACAGTCACCAGAACCACGATTTGTTTGCTCGGCCGAGTATGCCCATTTACTGTACTCGTTACGTGTAATGAACCCATTATTCATTTACCTAAATATGACCGGTAGGTATGTCTCGTAGAACACATGAGCTCCAGCAAGTGAAGTTAAAACAGAATTAAAATATAATTTCACAGCGAAGTGTGAAACCATCTTCAAGTACGTAATATAACTCAATGGAGCAGACACGAAAATCTGAATAAAGTAATGAGAGTATGAAATGAGTAAATCCGTAATGGAAAGCAGCTTTCAGTCACTTTGCGTGTGCATCTGCGTGTGACAGACTGTTGTGAATGTGAGTGAGCACTGAGGACGGAGGATTGAGGAGTGAGGACTCAGTCGCAATGTGCGAGGCAGCTGGCGAAAATTAAGACTGAGTCGCACTTCATTTCATGTAAATTTAGTTTTAATGCATACGTAAACCGTTTCACATTCATAGCTCCCCACTAGGATGGGTAATTGGGTACCCTACCGATGGCAATACACAGAGTTGTGTCGGGGATGTCATGGAACACACACAAAGACAATGACAACTACCACCCAGAACCAGAACAGATATTTAAATTCATCATTCAAACGTCTGCCCGACCCGGTAACCAAACCTGACTTATAAGGCTCATAAGACGGATATACATAATTACATACTACCGCTGAGACAAACAGGTAGTCATTATTACTAAGCTACTAATAGGTACCTGAAGGTTAGGTAGTATGTAGTTTTCTCGTGAAGTAGGGTTGGGGGCGTCCACGTCTGAAAAACTCGTCCAATGGACCAGTTGCCCTTCAGTACACGGAACTAATAACGTGTGATTGAGTCGGATACTCAGGCTTCAAGATGGAAACGAAAATCAAAATGAACAAGCTGTGATACACAAACACCGGATTCTCACTGCATGGGCTATTTTTAACATAACGTAACATTTTGGTACGAAAGCCTAAATTAAATTACTAATAGTTGAAGTGTTACTTCGCAGTCTTTATTGTTTCCAATAAAATATAGACTTGGTTATTGTTCATAAATATTTTATTACATTATATTGTAAAGACGGCGGCAAGGCAGTTTATAAGACTAGCATGGAACCTGAACGGATGGCGTGCTGAAGAAGTGATAATATATGCCTATACTCAGCAGTGGATGGAAAGGTTGATGATGATGATGAAAATATTACATAACAATTATGTATACACCATGATTTAAAACTTGTTTCAACAATTTTATTAGAGTATATATCTCAATAGTGTTCAGAACCATCACTGAATCTATTTAAGTTTAAAAGCAATTTCAAAATCACTGAATAGGTACAAAAGTAAAAAAATAAGTAAAAAAATGGGTACAAAAGCCTAAAAAGAAAGATACAAAAGTCTGTTAGCTGTACAATAATAACGATAATACGAATAAACATACCCATTCCCAAGCGCGATACAAAATATGAGCAAACAACACTCGAAGGAAACAACACAAATAAACTACCAACAAACTTTCCTAAGTACTACCGTGACTGTTATAGGAAACACAATATTACATCAGTTTGTGAATGAGATGATGTGTGTATGACTGTATGTTTGTTACATCTAGGTACGTGCTGAAAATTCTCAACAGCTTTGAGTGAAATTTTGAATAGAAATAACTTACACCCCTTTTCAGTCTTCTTTTTATCTTAAAAAAAGTTTTATAAAAATATTTTAAACAAGAACATTATTTTTACAAAACAAAAACAAAAACCGACTTCAAAAGACCGACTATTGAGCAAATTCATCTATTTGTCGCGCACGTACTTAATGCAAATAATAATAATAATAATAATAATTTATTTATTTGCAACTAATAACATGATAATTATGGTCTATTTACATTATATTCTACTACAATAATTGCTTAAGATTATTAATTTAGAAAAGTTAAGTTATATAAACTTAATCTATATAATATGTATTATCTTTATTTAGTGGCAAAATATTGTGCGAGTCGCATTTGATTTTTCAAACTGGATGCAAAATATTTGTCAACATCAATTTCTTTTCTGAAAAATAAAATTAATAAAACTCTAGTCATCGCTGTAGGATTCCCTGTGTCGCGATGACTAGTTCTCTTCCGGTGATGATTTAAATTAATGTGGATAAAATAAGGATGTTAAAAAATAAATAATAATAATATGTTAATTGTATACCTACGTTTTTAAAAGTGATAATTTATAATATTTGTATATACAGTAATTGTTGGAGCATGCATTTTATTTAGTAGTAGTATGTAGTATAGTAAGTAAGTATTAGTAGTACCTAGCTAACTGTTAGTCGGTGTTATGTTTTGGTGCATTATATTAATTAACTGACAATTCGAATGATTTCCTCTGTTTCATTATACTGCAGACTATTAAGATATGTTTGAATTTTTTCTTACAATTTCGTTTATTGCATTTTAATATATTTATTTTATGATTAAGGGTTTTGTATATATAGTTCCCACGGAAGCTGTAGCTTCTTTGTCCAATTAGTGTTCTCATCCGAGGTACCGGCCAGTGTGGTTTACGTCTGGATCTGGACCCGTAAGGAATTGCACTCTGTGTAGTGAGAGCGGATCTATGAAATCTTAACGCCGTTGCCATGATATAGATTTGTCTCACTCTCAGGTATTTTGTATCTTCGTAAAGCTGGTTGGTCGGGTATCTATAAGGTTTATTGTATGCTACTTTTATTACAGCTCGTTGAGCTCTTTCTAATTCAAGTAGATGACTAGAACCAGCCGATCCCCAAGAAATGACACAATAGTTTAAGAGTGACAGGCACAATGATGTGTAGACCATTGAAATAACCTTGCGATCAGCTATGGTTTTCAGCCTTTTAAAAATGAAAATGAGCTTCCTTATTCGAGAGCTGAGAGCATGTATCTGCTTTTCCCATGAGAGCAACTCGTCGATGTATATGCCAAGATACTTGACATCCTGTTCCTGACCTAGTTTCGGACATATACATTGCGTATGTTTGTTGCTGTCACATGTATGAAGTTTTACACACAAATTTTTGTTCGGGCTACTGCGAATTGATGCTCGGAAGGCAATAATTTTGGTCTTGGTTTCGTTGAGGGTGAGAAGATTGTGTTGCAGCCAGTAAACTACTTTTCTAAGTCCTGCATTAGCTTTGAAGCTTACATCTTCCCAGTCCTTGCCATCGAAAACTATTGCGGTGTCATCAGCAAATGCAAATAATTTTGCTTGGTCTAATGGGATATCGCATAGGTCATTTAGATATACTAAGAAGAGTGTTGGTCCAAGAACGCTTCCTTGTGGGACTCCAAACGACACTTCCATTAGGTCACTGTAGTGGCCGTCAACTTTGATTTTTTGCTTTCGGTCCGCAAGATATGACTCGAACCATTTCAGAGCTACTCCGCGAATCCCAATGCCTTCAAGCTTTTTTATAAGTATCTTCCTGGAGACCGTGTCAAATGCTTTGGCCAGATCGAGGAATACGCCAATGCATCTACGTCCTGTGTCTAAATTTTTTGACACATGATCTACAAGACCAATGACAGCGTCTTCCGTGGACCTGCCAGGTCTAAAACCAAATTGGTTACTAGAAAGAATGTTTTGGGACTCTAGAAATGAAATAAAACTTTTATTGACAACTTTCTCCAGAATTTTTGACACTGCACTGAGCAACGAAATTGGTCTATAATTAGAAACCTCTTCATAGTCTCCCGCTTTAAAAATGGGACAAACTACTGCTTGTTTGAGTTTGTTTGGCACTGTGCCGGTCTCTAGACTAAGATTGCAAATATGAGCTATAGGGGCAGCGAGAACGTGTTTGCAGCATTTGAGCAAGGCGTTGCTGATTCCATCCTCTCCCGGCGCGGACTTTAGTTGTAGGTTGTCAATAATTTTGAGAATCTCTGTTGCGTTTGTGGGGCCTAAAAATAGTGAGTTAGGAGGAGAATCAGGAAGTTTAATGTTCTTCGCCAATTTTTCTTCAGTTTCATTTATTTTCTTGAGGATATCGTTTGAAAGTGATTTTCCAATATTTGCAAAGAAATCATTGGCTTTGTTTAGTGCCGCTTTTGGTGTTGAGGCAGTGTTGAGCAAGCTATTATTATTTGATTTAGCATTTTTAAAGCTGCAGACGTCTTTAATGGCATCCCATAGCTTTTTACAGTCACCGTTACTGCTTTTTATCTTTCTACGTTCATATTCGTCTTTTAGATTTTGAAGGATGTTGTTGCAAATATTTCTATATGCTTTATATTGATCAAGTGATTTTATGTCATTGTGATTTTTTTTGGCTAATTTTTGCAAGTAATCCCGTTTCCTCATACACCTCAAAAGTCCTGGAGTAATCCATTCTTTCCTGATTTGCTTCGAATTTTTTATTACAGTTACGGCTTTATATTTCATAATCGTAGATCTAATAATATTTTCGAAATTTTCAACAGTTAAAATGACATCGGAACAAGTGTAAAAGTCGGTCCAGTCCAATTGCTCTAAGTGCTTTGATACTAAACTATAGTCGATCTTTGTAATAGTTTTCACAGCTCGGCTACTTCCTATAGATTTTCCTTGCAAGCTTAGGAGAACAGAGTCGTGGTCGCTGATGCCTGACATGCAAATCACAGCAGAAGATGGTGAGGATGATCTTACAAATGCATGGTCTAGGCAGCTATTTCCACGGGTGGGGGATTGGTGAGTGGGGATAAAGCCGTGGCTCGATATTAGTTCTAGGTATTCTTCGGCTCGTGTGTCAGTAGTTGACCGTGATATATCTATATTCATGTCTCCTAGTATCACAGCTGAGTTGGTAGATAAAGCGGAAATTACTGAATCTAGTGAGTCGTTAAAGTTACGTACATTGTACTTAGAGGGGGATCTATAAATCGATATTATACTACAGCTTTGAGCCACTTCAAGAACAAGACAATTTGCATCTCTAAATGGCGGCTCCTTTACAATAATGTCTAGGCCTAATTTGGAGTATACCACAATCCCATCATTTTGGTTGTAAGATTTCTTAGTAAAATTGCAAACATAATTATCTAGATGTAAACCATTAAATGAACTATCAATCCAGCATTCCGTAAGTATAATTACACTAGGCAGGTAATTCAATCTGGATAAGAACACTAAAAGGTGCTTAAAATTCGCTCGTATACTGCGCATGTTTTGTGTAAGTATAGTAAGTTGTTTGTTTTCGTTATTTAAACCTAAGTACATTTCACACATCTCAGGTACATAACTATAGTTTGACCTAACTAGTTCTAAATTGTCAATTTCTTTTATTAATTGACTACTATCCATGAAATTTTAAAAAGAAAGTAAGTGTGCGAGTGTTGTTTCTATTAATAGATTGCAGTTTTGTAAAACCTTCGGTCATTAAGCCGGTTTTGTTATCTCGTAATAGTGAGCAGGTATGCAAGCTGAAGCGCTGCATATTTGTGTGAATTAGTTCGGGATTGATTCGGTCATGACAGGACGTCAGCGCGTCAAGCCTATTGCTTTCCTGAAAAGTAATGTCGTGTATTATTTTGTTGTGTTGTAAATCATTAATTGGTCGCGATAGTTTCGTGTTGTGTGTTGAGTTACTTTTACAAGATTTATTGTGGTTTTGTGTGGAAGTGTATAGTTGTGCGTGTAAATACAAGTGAATTATATGTTTATCAAATAATGTTCCGGGAATTGTGAGTAGTATTGCATTGTAGTTAGGTTTATATTTAGTTAGGGTATAATTATGAATAGTACCGATTATTGTATTTTTTTGTGTTGAAGGTGGGTTGTGAGATAGTGTGCCATAATATGAAATTTGAGTGCATCGCAGGTACAGGCCCAATGATTTATTTAAACTTTTTTCCTTCGGTGCAAAGAATAAAATGTGGGTAGTGAAACTGCCATAGTATATTATTAGATAAAATGAAACTTTACTAAATAATAATGGTATTAGTAGGTTACGGTGATTTTTCATGCAAAAAATATTCAAATGTGTTACGGTTAGTGTAATATCGATGGTTAGATTAAGTAAATTGAATATTAAAGGAAAATTTTCGGTACGGGTTTGTTGCAAACTACCTCCCATAATTGAAACAATCAAATGCGAGCTTGGCAAAGTTAGAACTAATTTTTTTGAGTCTTCTATAACGTTAGCAGCTAGTCACGCCTGTCTCGCAGCCGCCGGGGTTGCCAGGGACTTTCTCAGCTCTTCGATGTGAGCTTCACTCTTGACGTGAATGTGTGGCATTCCTTCGCTTTTCCGCAGATATATGCTGCCATTTGAAGTCCAGCAGAAGCTATAATTCTCAGATTTGGCAAGGTCCCGAGCCAAGTAAAACAATCGTCTTGTTTTGACAGTTAATAATTCTGATATAAATATTTGCGCGGAGGGTCCTTCCAAGCCTAGGTTTCTGGTACTCAGCTTAGTATCCCGGCTTTTATTGTAGCGTCTCACTTTTTCTAGAACTGCTCCCTTCAGTAGTGTATTGGAGAACTCGGCAACTACGGTCGAGCTATTGTTATTGAGTTTATTTGGTAATCTATAAACATCCCTGATGTCTCCAGTCGAGCATTCTATGTTAAGGGTATCCATTAATTTTTTTATTATGCTGAAAAGGTCTTCCTTCTTTTCTCCTTGTTTCCTGCTTATGCTTCTTATTTCAATTGACGTCTTCCTCGATATCTTATCAATGTAGTCTATTCTGTCACCTAGATCGCTCATTTCTTTCCTAATAACGTTTCTGTCTTTTTCTAAGTGTTCTATTTTCTTGTTTATATCTGTAACTTGCCCGGATATATAGCTAATAGACTTTTCGATGTCTGTAATTGGCGATGTATGGGACTTCACCTCTGCAATGTGGCGTTCTAAAGTAAACAAACGCTCACTCTGTTTATTAGAAAAAGTGGAAAACATTCCCGATAGCATTTCTTTCATCTCCAGCTTAAAGGTATCAAGCTCATCTAAATTTGCGTCAGGTTTGTTCCTCTTTCTGGCCATGGTCCAGGGGCTTTTCTTTTCCTTGGGAGATGTGGAACATTGGCCAGTTCCAGAAGGGCTCATTTTTTTAGGCGGGGAGTGCATAGTTTTAGACATTAAGTCGATTTCCTTGCGAGGTGTTGGCCTAAAAGCGTGTCCGACGGCAACCTCTGCTCCAGTGCGTGCGCTTGCTAGTCAATTATGTCAGTGTGTGCTAGCTGTACTACACACACAAGCGGTGTATTAGTGTAATTATTGCAGTAAAAGTAGTGATGGCACCTTTGAATGTGTGTAGCGCCTGGACAGTGCAATGTGTACGAGCGTGTGCGCTTCAGCCCCTCCTCAGTAACCTTGCTACCAATAACAGCTGATGAAAATTTAAGACTTATATGGTTTTCTCATGAATACCATTATCAGAACTGGACTAAATTGAAATGGGACCAAATGGGAAGCGTCAGCTTTCTAATAAAAAAAGAATTATCAAAATCGATTCACCCAGTCAAAAGTTATGAGGTAACAAACATTAAAAAAAAAAAAAACATACAGACGAATTTGATAACCTCCTCCTTTTTTGAAGTCGGTTAAAAACGAGCTTTTACGACATCATCTTCGGAGTTACATAGGTACGAGTATATCGACGTTCGGTTTGAAATCGGAAAGTTGTTCAGAATTCAGTTGCAGGATTTGTTCCACATTGAGAAACATGCTAACACGGCAAGTTGAATAAAAGCTTGTACGAACTATTTCCTATAGTACTGCGGGTGAAACCACAAACCGCAGCTGGTGTCTTATAATAATGTTGCAGTCCCATACTTGGAAATACTTTGAGTACGAGTGCTCTTTTGAAGTGAACCGAGACCGCGCTCGAACCAGCGCGGTGAAAGAATAAAGAAATAAGAATGGATTGAAATGCAGGGCATTTCTTTAAAATAACACTTACAAAGGCGAATCGCTTCGAACATCATTAGAGATGGGAAGCAGGCGGAATCAGTCTGGCGGACTATAAAGCTAGGATATGTTTATTTATTTTTTATCGAATGCTTCAAATACGGGACGAGTTAGATGGCATTGTAAGAAAGAAAGAGAAAGATAGTCCTATATCCAGCGGTTGAATAAGGATGACGATAAATGTTTAGATCTTTTTTATGAAGCTTTTGCTGGCAGTTTGCAATACAATACAATACAATACAAATACAATAATACAAGCTTTTGTTAACAGTTTTGCAAAACGAAGAATAGATTAGCACACAAATAAGATCAGGGAGAATCAATTCTGTCGAAAAACTAGTAGCAAATATTCAATGGAAAACGTTTGAACAAATGCAGTTTTCATTTCCAGCCTGACCTATTTTTCATTCATCTGTCTATCAAATATTTGCGACATATTTCCGACAGTATTCCAGTCCAGTCGGTATCCAGGTCCTATTCTGACTAGATTTTCGGCCAACGTTCAAATCGCATCACTAGCTCACAGAATAAATATTTGCTGTAGTAGAAATCCAGTCATCGCCGTACAAACGGTTCGAGTCGGGGCATTGTTGTGTAAGATGGAATTTTATATTGCTCTCACTCGGATTTGTGAGGAAATATTACTGTGATTCGTTGAGTTTCGACGAATATTACTTGGGATCCACTTCGAAATCCACTTTTGAAAGGTACGATGACCTAAGCCCTACTTTGCGTTCGCTCAAAATAGAACCTAATTTCCGAAGCGTGAACGTTGTCGCAAATAGAGCAATATATATAGAGGCACACACACACCTGCAAATATAAATACTCAGGATGGATAGTGGATACTATTGGTCTAAGTAATCAATTTAGTGCAAATGAAAGAGACCAATATTTAGCGAGTTGGTACAGGATGACACTGATATATTCTTTTTATCGTGTATGCTGATTGGTTAGTCGGTGTTTGAGCGTTTAAGCTACCAGAATCACGGGAGCGCTCAGTACCGAAATGCTACTTGCAGTACGTTAGATATTATTTAACTCTAGAGATCTGTAAGGACCTTTTAACTGTGCTGCGCCATGAACGGTACCGGTAAAAACAATTAATGTAAGCCATGTAACATGAAAGCTACACTATTACCATATTATCTTCGTCTTCATTTGCCGTTACACGTTATAGCTGACAGAGAGAATTGCCACTAAAATAAAATACTATCTTTAGCTCTATACATCATATCGTTACGCTCTGAGAATACCAGAAAATTCTCCCAAAACATCTCCAAACACACAATTTATTATGACCATAAACATAAAAGGGACGCGAGTAACAAGATTAATATCTCATTAGGCAGGTACATTGCCGAATAAAGGTACACTTACGCATAAAGGTACTCACGTAAAGGTACACTCACGAATTAGAGCTACAGACCGACCAAATTATCTGTACAGTTCAATGAGGGAGCCACTTTCGAGTTTTTGGAACAAAACTGACAGGTGGCAAACGGAAATTTTAGATTCATGATTTGGTCATCTTTATAGTTTGTTGGTCGATTTGATAAACGGCGCGGCGTACACAATGAAAGGTACATCCTCGCTGGTTGTCAAAAAGTCGAATTTCGTCTATCCGTATCCTTCTAAGGACTAGGCTCTTGAGGGACTCGTAAAAGTGCCGGAAGTCAGGAGCTAACGCGTTTTCTGTTTGATGAGCATAGATACCAGTAGCACTCTGGCAAATAAAAAGCTTACGATTTTAAAAATCTAACTTGAAAAAAGTCTTTGGTTGCCTACTAAAAGAAGTTAAAAAAAAAATTATATTCATAGAACTCTATTGGTTCGATGACGTATAAGTTCGATATACTTACTTAGATATTGATAATTCCTGACAAAATTTACCAGTCTAACGTCAGATATGAAAGCGGATTTGTTCGCTTAATACCTGGTCCATTTCATAGGTTGTTACCAAATCTCCAGTCAATCAAGTGATCCGGACCGTATATTAATTAAGATTTCAACCAGCGGTCAGGATTCAAATCGTCATAACGGCCAGCATTGAGCATATTAGGTACCTATGTCTCGAAGCAGAGAGAAGGTTGTTAACAAGGAGATAGATAGATCAGTTGGTATATTTATTATGTCCTAATATACTTCTAGTATATTACCGACTTTACTAATACCCATTGCTTAAAGTTAATCAGTGCTTATAATGTCGACAATTTCTCGCCCACTTGAAATGTTACGTGCGAAAACAAGTCGAAGAGTAGTTTTCAGCATTGATTAAGTTGTCTTGCAGGGTTTACAAGTTTACCCTACGAGACGAACAATATTTATTAGCTTTCAGTTTCGTAATTTTTACCTCGAAACACTCTAAGAAGTTTAACAGTATTATCGAACATACTATTAAGCCACAATCGCAAGAAACATAAACAATTCAACGGCAACACTAACAAATATTGGTACAGCCCGAAATTGCATCCGTAGTTTTAATATCCTGTTTCCAATCACTTGCACAGCCGTTCAATATAACCCTATTAAAAAGATAAAAACTTTCCGTACCACGCCGGTACGTATCCAGACCGCTACAGGGGCCTTATTTACAGAAGCACCTGAGATGTCTCCCCGTAAACGTTTGACGTCATACCACACTTTAAACGCACTTTTGTTTTCTAATTTGAAGTTGGCAAGAACACGATTCCTTGAAGATTGCACGCAGATATCTTTCCACGGCGCGGTACGAGTTTAAAAGACCGGACAAAGGCCCCAGGTTTTAATTCAATCACACACCATCAGACGCGACACAATTGATGCGGTTCTTGAATTTTCTCTTCATACATAAGCAGTACTACCTTCCCCATACCCGGGATACGCCGTATTCAGGGGTGGATCCAGGATTTTGTTCCGGGGTGGTTATAAATGTATGGAATTTTGGATTTGTGATTTGATTTCAATCTGTTTAAGTAGATAAACGTTGCGATAATTTATATTTTACGAGCTATTCATTAATTTGGCGTACCTTTTAGTACGTATGTTTTGTAGGTCCGATTGAGCGGTCTAATATACCTATAAAACTCCGACGATAAAGCAAGAAAACTGTGTTTTAAAATATACATACCTAGGTATATTTTTTATATTTCTTTTAATAATTTTACACAGCGTAATTTTTTTTTAATGGCTTAAAAACGTACACATTAAAATTAAGTCACTAATCAAGAATAAAAATAATAAACTATGGAAACTAACGTGGTTTTCACACATTTTTGTTATATTAAACACGGGAATACTCACGTAAAAATTAAGTCGTCTACTACGACTAGTTTCGGTCCCATTCGGTGACCTTCATCAGGCGACTTAATTTTTACGTGAGTATTCCCGTGTTTAATTATAAGTAACAAAAATAATAAACGTTGCCAAACCAAAACTTAATGCCTGCGTACTTTGGCATATAAGTACCTACCTACCTAGAGATGATGACGATGATTTCAAAATACTAACAAGATTTTATATTTTTTTTGGATTTTGTGGTTTAGGGAGGGTTGGCTGGGTCGGGATTGTACCCGTTGTCTCCTGTCCTGTATTCGCGCCCAGCTATACGCACCCTTTTTCACTTTCCCGGGAATACGCAGAACACCTTTTCCCTTTCCCGGGATTTTTGGAATTCCGCTGAGGGTTTTATTTGTTTGTTATTTCGGCCATCTGTCATTCAATCGTTTGGTGTCGAGTCGAAAAATAAGCTGCTACTTTTTGTGACTATTGACCTTTTGTGAAAATAAAATATTATATGAGAAAGAATCAGGATTTCATTCGTTATTAATAAAATAACGTATGACTTATTAAATCGGTAGGAGATTTACTGAAATAAAATTTTGGCATATTGTAGAATATGATTTGACAGGTTTATTTCTAGAGATCTATAAAGATTGTTAGAAGATTCCAATTGTGGAAAATTGGGAAAAAAATATAGGATACTTAATGCTATGAAATAAAAAAGAACATTTACACTACGATTTTTTTAAATATGTCTTTAGGTGTCTTTTTTTGCAATATTTGCAATTTAAATAACAATTACAGTAAAAAATAATTATATCTAATTTAAAAACTAAAAATCAAAGTGCTGCACTGCTGATGTCCGTGTGGCAAGGTACCAATTTCTCTTTTCATTTTTAACAATTTAATATAATTTGATCACCTTTCATCAAACACATTATAAAGTAAGTAGGTATATATTACAACTAACTATTAGTTAGTTCTTTGTAATTGAAAATTTTCACTGGAAAGCGCCCAGTATTTCTGGAAACTTGTTTACTCAAGTTCATATAAATTTATTGCTCTTATTATTATTTTTGACGACACCTCGAGGTGCTTAGAGACCTTTTAAAAACTTTTAAAAACGTAGTCACTTGTGAAGTGCTGAGCAACGAACGATAAATATTTTTTGTAGGTTTTCACGGATCTAACGAAATTAATGCGTGTTGGGAACATTTTTGACAGTAAAAGCTTTTACGGGTTTGGTATATACGAAACTTAAAGAAATAAAACTGTATTTAATTCAATTCTGACGTTAAAGTATGCAATTTAAATCTTGCATTGTTTGTTTTGCTTGAAATTTTGTCAATTGATTGACGTTGAAATTTTTATTTCAGATCATTTTGTTAATATTGAAGTGTACATAAGAATGTTACTCGCGTAAGATTGAAAATTGAAAGGTAAAAAACTCTCTGAAAATAAACATCAAATATTATGACCAAAACCATAGTCGGACTATCCAAATCAATTTTTTGTGAGTTTCGTATATTTATAATTATGTGTGTCAAAACCACATTAGTTAAGCATTTTAGCATTTTTTTGTTAGCGTTTTTATTTTATTTTTTGTTTTTTTTTTTTATTTTTTGCGTTTTATTTTATGCTTAGTATTGCTTCTACTACCAAACTACTATGTAGGAGATTTACATACAGGGCTATAAGGAAAGCGTATGCTATTCGAAAACAGCTCATAGTACTCATCATTATAGACTACTTCAAATATTGGACCAACCCGGAAATCTTGAACAAAAATCAGCTGTTCACACACTGTCATACATTTTGACGTAGATTATTTGACGTAGTGTCATTGACATTTTTTATGGAACAGCTGAATTTTTTTCTCGATTTAGTTTTTTTATTTTTTTACAACAAAGCAGACATGCGTTTGACCACAATCTTACCTGATGGGAAGCGACGATGAGGTCGAAGATGTAGCACGCTTGCCTAGGAAATACCTATTCATTCTACTTATATAATCCTGGGTTGTACTTTTTCGGGAAGACAGGCGCCGGCAAAAAAAAGTAAAATAAATGAGTTCCACACCTCTGCCGTTCGAATTAATATATAGTAAATATAATAGTAAAAGTTGTTCATAATCATAAGCGCTACGAGACCTTTTCGGCTTAGCATACCCTTTCCTTATAACCCTTATACTACTAACAGAGAGGTGTCGTTTCCTGTCCATTAAACTAGGTATTCCGAGCGACAATTCAGTTACAAAGTTAAATGTTCAAGTTGCGCTTTTAGTATTTTCTCACTGTTCTGCCATTCAAGCCAAAATGCTTTTCGAGAGTAATTTAAAATGGGGTAAATTTGAGAATGAGTTGCAAATTCGTTTTATTAGAACTTAGGCATAATCCAAAGTCTTTAAGGCGGCCTAAAATTTAATATGTGGTAGTCACTCAGCCTATACAAACGAATTCATTCACAAAAGTAATTTGGGTACCTATCCTAAAATCTAGCTTATAATAAGCAAGCTATAGCTTTTACAAAATGACTCACCCACGTTATAAATAAAATGAAACCTTCTAAAATATAATAAAATCTAGTATCTTAACAATAAGAGGAATCGAAAATTGGAACTGAATTCTGGGTGGTGCAGACCAGTTATGGGCAAACGTAACGTTTAAAATCAGGCGAGCGTTTTGCTAGTCTCGTCACTCAATAGCATATAAAAAGATTGGTTTTGGTATTTTTTAATTAAGTCTTAATATATAGACTAAGCGAAGTAAATATTATACTAAGTAATCACTATTGCAATTTAGTTAAAATAAAATATTTCAACTCGAGATTCAAATCAACAGCGTTGTGCAATCTTTTTATTTGTCTTCGTCTTATAGTTTAATTATTTTTTTAGATTTCAATGATATTAATAAATACTAGATAACATCATTACCTCTTTTATACAAGGTAGTAATATTGAAGCGTGTACTTCTACACGTCAAAGTGTACAAAATCACTTCTGTGGCAACTAAAAGTATTTTTATTATCAAATTGACAAACTTTCCCAAAAAATTTCACAGGAATTTTGTAAAGACTATTTTAATCAAAACTTTTCTCATATGGTGCAGCTGCGTAAAGCTGCTTTCACTATACATTGTACAGTATTGTTTTAAACTGCACTCACAATCAACGCCTCGCCTTTGACCGGGCAGCCGGAGTTAGTTTAGAGGCTTCCTAGACTATGTCATTCTGTATAATGTATGTTTGTGTAGGATGTACTCGTAGGTGTTTCTAACAGCGTTTTGGCGTCTCTAGTTTCTGAGGAAGACAAAATTCTGTTAAAGTTATACCTATAGAATGTTGTTCGTAGCGTGGCTTGAGTAGGTGTTAGTAGCCAATCAGTGATGGTAACAGACAACAAGGTTTGTTTTTGGATGGGTGACCGCGGGTGGTATATCTGAGCGCTACCGTAGATTGGATTCATTTCAACCTTTAATCCTCCCACTGCTGGGATACAGGTCTAAGGGTGATTAGGCCATATTCCACCACGCTGGCCAAGTGCGGGTTGGTGGATTCACATACACTATTGAATTTCTTTTCTGGACGTATTGCAGGTTTCCTCACGATGTTTTCCTTCACCGAAAAGCCAGTGGTATGTAAATTCGTACATAAGCCCGAAAGAACTCATTGGTACGAGTCGGGGTCTGAACCCGCAGTAGGTCCCCGTAGGTTGGATGACACATTGAATTGTAGACTCCGTTTGTCCTTTTTTTTTTTTTTTTTTTGTTTACCCAGTGGAAATCCTTTATGGATACCACGCCCGCCCCGGGGGAGGCAGGGTGGTTATGTGGGAGTCTCCGCCCTGCGGCGGCATACCCACTAAAACCACTGGGGTATTCGGCATCCGCCTGAGATGGGGCAAGGTGGGGTCGCGTTAGCAATCGCCACCTCGCCCCGGCGATGGGCCCGATTAGGGCCCCCCGCGTATATGGAGGGGTGACCCTGTTCCCCAGGATCACCCCCCAGACAGTCAGTGTGGGGTCGTGCAGGCCGGAAGAGTCCCCCGACTCTCCCGGCAACCCCACTGCAGAGGAGCGAGGATACGGGCGAACCGCCTCCTCGCTCCCTCGTCTGCGCCGGAGCGGATCAGATCGGGCGTTGCCCTCTCCGACCCGCTCCGCGGCCTCCTTCTGCGTCATCACCTCTTCGCAGAAGGAGACCCCGGCCTGCCACGATCTCTCGCCGCCGAGCACGGCCTTCACCACGCTCGGCAACGAGAGATCCCGGCCTATGTAGGCCGAAAGCGTATGCCGCTGGGGGACCCCATGCGGCACACGCCTCCAGCGCTTCCCTCCTCCTTTCCTTGCACTCCCGACCGCAACCCACATGCGGCGAGGAGCACAAGGAAAACCCCCCTGGTGGCAGCAACGCCACCGTCCAAGCCATCACGCTGTGCCCTCTGCCAGTCAGAGGGACACGCGGATGGGCCCACCGTGTCGGGTTATCTGCCAGCGTGCGGTAATACCGCATAAAAGCTGCAGTATTACCGCACGCTGTTGCCCAGGGTGCACCACGAGGAGGTTACCCGACCTAGCACCCCGACTCCGTTTGTCCTGTAGCAACAACTGCCAAGCCATGTCAGAGGCATTCAGGTGGCCCAAAACTCTGATATCAGCGCTAGCCTCTCAGCTTATACGACCTTACTTACCCACGGCATGCATTCAGCCGCGGTCACCCATCCAAAAACCGACCGTACCGTCCGCTTAACTTCTATGATCGAACACGGAGTCGAGATACGCTATTATAGAATGTTCTTAATATTCTACCTCTATGTTATTCTCTGTTAATTATCACTTTAATTAGGTACAAACAGGCCCACGTATCACGTACCTATTCCTAATGCCTACCCACGGCAAAACTTATCAGACCGCGGCCCAAACTATACCAGACCGGACATTACACTAAACAACAGCCGACTTAATGAACACTTCGCACAACTCCTGCCATCTTCCTGAATTCCACGGTCTTCCAGGATTTCATTTACACTTAGATCACCCACCTGATTACGTACAGTATAATCTCTGAGGAGGAAATATTTGCAGAAATACAACTCCAAAATCTGAAATCAGAGAAAACTATTGACCCTTAAATGACATTGAATGTTACAGGTATGGTTACGGTTACAATGAATTTTATTATTTTAGAATTAAACGAAGTAGAACGTACTCATATAAGACTTAAAAAAATAATAATTAATAGTTTACTGTTTAACATTATTACGACCAACGACAAATTCTAAAGTTCTCGTTTTGTTTACCTTCACATGACTCGTTTCCATAGTCCGAACTTATTCCGATATCCCAGTGTATCCAGGGAAAAAAACATGTATTGATTAAACGCAAAATCAATTTTTATTCCAAATTCTTAGATCCGTTGCGCCATTTCACCGCCAAGATTACACACAAACACATTAAAGATATTAAAAAACGCATATTAGTGCTATTTGCATGCTATGTTTGCACCCGACTTATGAATACTAGGTATATACACTCGGTTTGGCTTTTAGCGTTTACATATTGTAAGCACAAAGTCAAAGGTAGTGTGATAGATCTGCTAGAGTAACATGAGAAGGCTCGAAATGGGTAAGAGCGACTAACACAATATAGTCTATCTCACGAGCTATTTCTCTGGAAATATTTAATCCCTGGTATTATTGGCACATGAGCACCTAATATCACCCTTTCAGGCAATACAACGTCCTGAATTCAAGATGTAGTTGGAAACAGTGATCTAACTTTACAGTACCAGCATTTCGTAGAATCTGTAGCGTTCGCAGTTTTCGTAGCAATCGTAGCATTCGTAGCGGTCGTAGCATTTTGTAGAGCCGTGTATAGAGAAACAAAGTAAAGTGCAATACAATATTGTATAGTAAACAATTATACAAAAATGTCAACCAATAATTATAATAGTTAAAAAAACCGTTTTAATTACTTTTTAACTATTCAAAAAATTCTTTGTCACAGTATTTTCAAAATAGTAATTATTTCTAGCTTGGAATAGAAACTAGCACTCAATTTTATGACCAAAGCCACAAGCGACAACTTGCACACGTTTAATCTAACAAACGCTTTTTTCAGATACTTTCAAATTAAACAGAACCGACACTGCAATATTCCAGAGGTATATAAACTTTCCCACAGCTAATTTCATAAAACATCTAAAATAAACCTTATCACTGACCACTAAGGTTGCTTTTTCAAAAAGTTCGCGTTGGATCGTGACTTAATTTAATTCGTTTGAACGTAATATTTGGTTTGCAAAGTAATGTAAGGTAATATTAGGTCTATTAGATGACTGCAATGCAGTCAAGAAACTTGTGAGTGACTTGTATTTAGTGGAAGTGTGGAGGTAATGGTAAACTTATGACATCCCGCTCTTTCGTATGGCGCAAGCGAGATGGCATGCAATGATAATTGCTACCATAGACTAATATAATTGTTAAATTAGCCTATGTTGGTACCATGCTTACGTAATAAGGTCCCTTTTTTGACTCCGACAGAACATAAAACGTACCTACGAGTACATTATAGAGGTGTACATTATGTGCCTTTTGCATCCCGCTCGCCTGTATGGCGCGAGCGAGATGGCACGCAATGATTATTGCTACTACGCTAACATAATAAGGTCCCTGGTTTTTTGGCCCGGACAGAGCAGAAAACGTATTCACATTATGCTCAGATCAAGTAGTAAGCAGATATAGTGCTACCTTAGATCCCGGTGAAGCCAAAAACTACCCGACTGCCCGTGTACACTTCACACACTTAGTGACGCAAAATCTAATTTATCATAATAATATTGAAGTAAAAATTATTCTCAATTATTCTTACAACATTTCAAACTTTACTCATTTTTCAAACAACTTCACAATCTCCATTTTAAAATTCCAAACCGTCCAAACGAAAGATGAACTAATTTTAATTTCCTAATTTGCTCTTCTATTTCCAAAGTCTATTTCCATATTTAGAATACATTACCATTTCAAATTCAATAAAAAGGAGTTCTTGCCAACTTTTTAGTACAGTTTTCCGTTCCGTTCAAATAACATTATCTTGGGCTATCGGAATACTATAAAACCTTATTAGAATCTCATGAAGACAAAAATAGTCGGACTTATTTCAAAGTCGGAATTAGGGAGGGGAAAGGAAAGGGTGATAATCGAGTCTTGTTAATGGTCTTGCGTCAACAAACATTTAAGTTAGTTATGGACTAGTTAATTCTGTTTTGTAGCTTCTCATCTAATCTGATATTAAGCTCTGTACAAAGTATAAGTCATTCGGAGAACTTCAAATTTGTCCAATGATTGTTATCTGAGGATTAACAATGAGATCAATATCACTATCTTTATTATTATTTATTGTCGGCCTGTTTGGTTCAGCGGTAGTGTATCCGTCTTATAGCTAGAGGTCCCGGGTTCGATTCCCGGCCGGGCAGATGTTTGAATGATGAATTTAAATATCTGTTCTGGGTCTGGGTGTAAGTTGTCCTTGTCTTTGTGTGTGTTTTATGGCATCCCCGACACAGGATTTATTCCTAGTAGGGAGCTATGAGTGTGAAACGTTTATTTATTTATTTATTATCTTTCCGAGTGTTTATTGTGATATTGTTAAAATTATTGCAAATAAAGAGTTTTCTGAATTTGAAAAAATTGCTTGAAATGATGAGGCCGCCCTTCCTACTTACGCGAATGTTCGATTACTAAGTGTGCAATTTTTTATTTATTTAACAACAACAAAAACTTAAAAAAATATATTAGAGATACCCCTTTGGTAGGGGTTTTTAATCTTTGGAGGTATTTAGTAATTTCGTATCTTCAAAAATTTAGTAAGAGTAAAAGGGATAGCTGACGACCGTGTATTTTCCCTCTAAAGAAGTAGTTCACGAAGCCGATTTCCAAGCAAAGCGATTCACTAGAGACAGAACGGCTATAGAGGTAGTAAATGTCTACACAGCCCAGCCGAGACGGCACTGAAATATTACTGACGGTGCTTTTAAGCAAATGCATTCCATCCGAAAGCTTTGTCAATAGCCACCTGAATTGAAACGGAATTGAATGTACGCCATCAGCTTCAGTATGGGCGGCCCACGTTAGCAAATTACCTTTTACGGGCGCGGGAAAATGCTGTGTTCGGGATATAAATACTTTGCGAGTTTGGAGGGAAGATACAAAAAGGTTGTGTTTTGTGAAATGTTTGTTTTTTAATTCTGGCTTGCATTTGACGGCTTGCCTGATGCTAGGCAATGTATAGCACGTTTACTTTTGGAAACCGCTTTAGTTGATCGAGCAAAGCGAGGATTTTAGAGTCTAATAGAACAATTCGGCATCTTTTTGTTTGTATATTTGTCAGACCGACTTGAGGGCGTTTAATCTTAATATATATAAATTACGTGTCACGTTGTTTGTTCGCTATAGCCTCTTAAACTACTTAACCGATTTCAATCAAATTTGCACACCGGGTGCAGTTCGATCTAACTTAGGAGATAGGATAGCTCACATCTCAATTTATAGTAAAAAAACGTGAAAAATTAGAAAATTTAAAAATACTTAAACCATAATTTTGGACAATGTAAACTTTTTTAATGACATTTGACATTTAACATAGAATTGACGCAATGGCTTTTGACAGGACAACGTCTGTCGAGTCAGCTAGGTTGATATATATGAAAGTTCACAGCGAACTGCTAGTGTAATCTAGATAACACACACTCCCATTATTTTGCTTTTTGACGAACATTCGCTTCTGTAGACAAATAAATAATAGGTAGTATGTTAAGTTCCATGGCAAATAAAAATTAGGCCAGAAGAGGTTATTTATACAAGCACAAGTTTATGTAAAATAAATAGTAGTTGGTCATATAAAACAGAGTTTGTGATCACATTAATTATTATAAACGCAATAGTTTGTAAGTGGCTGCGTGTGTGTAAGTTTATGACATCTTTACGCTGACTCAGGAGTTCCGCTGATTAAAGTGAAATCCGTAATGGACAAAGCGTACCTATACCCATAATAGTATGCGGAATAAAGAAAACGATCCCTGTAAGATAGCTGGTAAAACTACAGGTCGCAACAAGTAAACTATAAATTGCAGCTTAAGAAAAAAGCCTTCCGTTTTCAAAGTTACTGCGTACGTGGTACCTCCACCTAAACTACCCTTTCTACAAAACTGGACTTAAAGAGCATTCAATGCCTTTTTACTGCGGAAAAGGACGGGTTATCCTAAAATATAGGTACGACCGAGCAGCAGACCATTCTGACCGGATTGCTTTAAGCCCCGAGTTTCCTGCCCTACGATATTCGCAGTAGGGTGCGGCAAACTGATATCGGTTTTTAATGTCACTTGGTTTTAGTAAAATAAAGTTGCGGTGACGTCATGGTCATGGTTCTTTTTGTGCAGCTTTTGTTTTTTTTTTGTGTTCATTCTTTTAAAATTTAAGAGCGTTGTTCTTCTCGGTATAGGAGTGGTTCAAAAGTGAAAAAAAAGTGATTGAACCGGGTAGTTGCTAGTATAATTTTTTTTTAACGTGAACAAGTCCGCGTTTGACCACCAACTCGCCTGATGGTAAGCGACGATGTGGTCGAAGATGAAGCACGCAGACTTAAAGGATAAAAAAAAAGCTAATTAAAGCTTATATTTGACCTCACATACTTTACAACACTTTGTTGCAATAAAAAAATTGGATTTGAATTTTGTATTACATTTGAATCTCATATGCAACCTTTAAACTCTTACTGCTGGGATACAGGTCTACCCTCGAAGGGTGATTAGGCCGTATTCCACCACGCTGGCCAAGTGCGGGTTGGTAGATTCACATACGCCTTTGAATTCCTTCTCCGGACATTACGCAGGTTTCCTCACGATGTTTTCCTTCACCGAAAAGCCAGTGGTATGTAAATTCGTACATAAGTCCCAAAGAACTCATTGGTACGAGTCGGGGTTTGAACCCGCCACCTCAAGATTGCGAAGCGGCTGTTCTCCCACTGAGCTACCACGGCTTCATTACATTACATTTGAATGCCAACCCTAAATCTGTGAATCTGCATTGAAAACTCATGCACTAGCGCACGTTTTCTGAAGCTTGAGGTCAAACAATTGTTTCCCAGCGGATGCAACCTGCCCTTTTATAAACCCGTTCAAACCGGTTCATAGCAGATCGGAGTAGTTTGAGCCGGATTTACTTCAATCAATCCACTGGCTTTGGTGCTCACGATGGCGTACGTTGCAGTTTTACAGTTTGAATGGTTGTGACGTGAGAGTTTAAAACTAGTAAAATTAATAGCACATAGCAGTTATCTACCAATAATTACGAATATCTGTTCAAAAGTTCGAAATACGAAAAGGTTCTAAAATTAAACTCGGTTGTATTTTTTATGAATGGCCAGCAATATTTTTTTCTGAAAGTATTTTAACTATTACGCATTACTAGACAAGTTAAGAGTTAAAAAGCTGTAAGCCAAACCTAAAAAAGTTCAGACAGCCCTAAGCTTTGTATGTACTATAACATTCGTCATATTTGGTTCTGTTTCTATGAATTGTATCTTATGTCACCCGGATTATAATCAAATAGCTTTTCCCCTGCCACGCTTTGCTGTGGATAAAAAAAAAATAGCCTATGTTACTTTGGGATAATGTAGCATTCGAATGGTGAAAGAATTTTTGAAATCGGTCCAGTTGTTTTTGAGTTTATTCCACTCCACACAAACATCCAAAAATACAAAAATACAAATCTTTCCTCTTTATAATATTAGTATAGATTAATCACAAATCGAACGAGAGTGTTAAATACTGTAATAATAATAATAATGTAGTTTAGGCACTGCGGTAGAACATAAATAAATACAAACATACTTAGGCGGACTGTTCAAAATTTAAACTATCCATTTGACTTTGGCGTACTTGTATAAGTAGGGGAAGATTGTGAAATTAGGCTTAATATTTATTCTGCAAACAGTCTAAAATCTCGACTACTTAACTGTCCTATCCAATTAGTACCGCTAACAAGACAATTAATACCGTTCGTTATCACTTTGGTCGCAAATCATAACAGAAGACTATCAATTTGCGATTACAGACGAGAAACGAACGCTTCGATTAAATAGCCTGCGGACGTTTCTGACTGAACAAAATGGTTGATTATTTTTAAATGATTTTTGTTAACATTTACATTTAAACTTTTCAAACAGACACAGTTACATAAGCATTGTTTAGAGTTGACAGGCTAAAGTCGCCTTTATTAGTCTTTTAATAATTAAAGTTGAGGTATTATTGGATAATAATTAAACTTCAAAAACTTAAAATTAGCATAGGTTAGTTAATGTAAAGTTACATCTGTTTAATTAAGTGGTTATACTACACGATTATGAGTCTTTTGCGCCAGACTCATTTTTAACAATATAAAAATAGGTACCTATACCTAAGTTTATTTGATCGTCAACTCGAATATTACCACTAATGGGCTATTAGTGTCTCGCAGTGGAACAAGGGTTCGGAAGGGTTGGGCCTGAAGCGATTTATAGCCATCAGAGATGTGGACGACACATTGGCGACGTCTTATTTGAAATTCAATCGATTTAGGTGATTGTCTCGATTGTTTGAGGTTTTTCTGATTTTTTGATGAAAGAAGCTTTGTAGTCTTAACAAGTCTTACTTTGTTTTTCGAAGATATTTACAATGAAAAGGGTTATTGTAAATTACACTCATTGTGGAGTGTTTATATTGTGTTACAAATCTGAAAATAGATTTAAATTAGCTGTGACATTTTGTGGCGTGTTAGTAAGGACGTTCTACCCGTTCTATTGATCTCGTATAGTAAAAATAATTATGAATAAATTATTAATGATCCGCATCCGTGTTCAAACTTACCGGAAAATATAGGAAAAAAAAATACCACTGTGATTTTTTTTTTTTCAAATTTGCTTTTCAGATACTCGTAATTATAGTCTAGTCAATATTGTAAAAACGTGAACCAGGAAAAGTCAGAAAACGTCACACACGTCGCTCGTTCCGGAAAAGTCGGAAAACAGGAAATTTGATTGCTATCCTGTGGAAATGAACTGTGGCTTTTACCATTTCTTTTTGATAGGACATAATGACATAATACCTCTTAATTTATTTTAGCTAAAAATAAATAAATCGGAACAAAGATTTGCTTCAACTGATTTTCTTTTCAATGACGGCACAAGAGTTCGTAACACTGTTCTTCTATTTTAAGAATTGCTTTTGTCAATGGACCCTCTAATGTTCTCTAATCTTCGCTTGTAGTCCACTTATCAACTCCGCGCGTGGTCAGCGTTGCCACCGCCTTGTGTGAATAAGTGAACAGCGCGCTGACCGCGCCTGGTCTACAGTAGACTTCACTCACGAATTTAAAATGGACTTTCTAATGTACAATATAAGGTCGTCTCTTATTCACCCAACTGTGAGGCGAGGCAGCGCTGGTCAGACGCAAAGTTCGGTGGGCTACGAGCTTCAGCCACCAGTTTGACTTCCTATGATTATGACGATACATTCTCCTTTATTTTATGTGTTACTCTGGTCAATACGAATCCAGAATCATTTATATGCTCTATTTAGTCGGTCTCGCTCTTACGTTGTATTTTATTTTATAAGTGAGTTTTGATAAATTTATAATAGAAATTATAAAATTATAAAATGAAATTATAAAAGCGAATAAACGCCAAATCTGTACGCTAAATGGTACTTAAGCGAACTATAACTGCGACCTTTCGACTCATAGCAAGGCACTAAAAGTCGTAAGTGTTGTTTTTCGAAATTTATCTATCAAGTTACTTGAAAATGGCTGAATTGTGAAGTGGACCCGACCTTTTAAAAGTTGAAAAGGACATTCATTTTGCTTTCCTTTTTAAATTATTTAATAGATAAAAGCAGCTGTTTTTAATACGCCTGCTGGTAATTGCCAAGTCTGGTCATAGTGAAGAGTGGTTTGGAATGAATTTTAGATTAAAAAGTTGTCAAGCCTTTGTGTTGGACTTAAAATTGGCTGAGTGAGGCCAATTATTTCGTTAAGTAGATATATTTTTTTATTCTATTTCTGACGCGCAGTTAATTTGCCCTATCATATTGTCACGCCTGACAATTACAGATACCACACTAACTAATAAACTAATCTATAGTTCTATAGTAATCTATACTAATATTATAAAGAGGAAAGATTTGTATTTTTGTATTTTTGGAGGTTTGTGTGGAATAAACTCAAAAACTACTGGACCGATTTCAATAATTATTTCACCATTCGAATGCTACATTATCCCAAAGTAATAAATATAGCCTATGTCGGCTATATTTATTACCTGAAAAAATTAGGGATCCTTACTAAAACTTCAATAGTGTCCACCCGTGCGAAGCCGGGACGAGCCGCTAGTAATAGTATAAAATGTATGAGTTCTGTTTTTTATTACGTTTTCACGCCTTAACTACTCAACTGATCATCATGAAATTTTGCATAGGCGTTGTGAGAAGAACAGAAAAGGAGGTCAGCTACTTTTCTTAACCATAATCTCACTGCGCGTGTGAAGCCGCGGGGCACAACTACTACAAAATTATTTATAATTATGTACTTAGAAAATATTAAAATTAACTCACCATCTCAACAAATAAGAGTAAAACATAATTAACTACTAAAAGATACGAAGCTACTTCAATACTTTGTTTAAAAAGAAGAAAATTGAAAACTCTATAAAAGTTAAACCGAGTTATATTTCAGAGTTTCCGTTTGCTTGGAGCTCTTTGTGGCCAGCTTTACCGGTTGACTAGTAGTACACCTGACAAAGCAGTGCTTTTACTGACGGGAAATATACCCGAACAAACAACCTAGCTTCTCGTCATAGTGTTCTAGAGAACAGACTGATGTTTCAGAAAGCTTGGCACTAATCCGGCGTGCAGATTAGTCTGTTTGTTTGTACTGTCACTGGCCCCATTCCCATATTGTATCCTAACTAATAATTATATTGTAAATGCAACAGTGAGTTTGTTTGTTATGCTTTTACACCTTACCACTCAACCAATCAACCTGAAGTTTATCACACACGTTATCAGGAGTAGGTATAGAAAAGGACAGACTACTTTTTTTTATCATCGTCATCGTTTTCCATCACCGTGCGGGTAAAACCGTAAAAGCTTTTAATACTTAGTTTCAAAAAAATAATTCCGAACGTGTTCTGCTTCTAGGATCTTAGACCCAGATCTACAGGGTTATTCATAAATAATCATCATTATGAACAACTTTTACTATGGGACCAACCCGAAATTCGCGAAAAAAAAAATCAGCTGTTCCATAGAAAAATGTCAATGACACTCGACAAAATGTATGGAACAGCTGAATTTTTTTTCGCAAATTCTGGGTTGGTCCCAAAGTAAAAGTTGTTCGTAATGATGAGTACTATGAGCCCTTTTCGGCTTAGCATACCCTTTATGAATAACCCTGTATAGACCTAAGCAGATACTTGGCCAAGGTATTTACCTACCTATATAAACAGCAAACTAGTTTTTTTTTTTTTTTTTATGTAATTGAGTGACGAGACGAGCAAATCGCTCGCCTGATGTTAAACGTCACGTTTGCCCATAACAGGTCTGCGTCACCCAGAATTTTGAACTCGCAGAATTCAAAATCCTGCGCTCGTCACCCTGAGATATAAGTTGTTTCATCTCTCAATTGCCCTGTAATTTCACTGGAAACAATGCCCTTCCAACCGGAACACAGTAATGTTTGCACATTACTGCTTGGCGGCATTAGTGCTTTTAAAAAAGTAGCCCAAGGCATAAAACACATAAAGTAAAACTTGCTTCATGTAAATCCTGTTAGTACAAATCTAGCTGTAAAGACGTGTCCGCTACACCGTGCCTACAAAGTAGTCGTAGAACCTTTGTTCCACATATCGTCGTATCCTAGTTCCGAAAGCCTTCGACCTGTAATCCGCCACGTGAGCTCGGTGCAGATTGGTGGATATACTAGTATTACATACCACGTGTGACTAGCATTCCAAGAATCGCACCCATAATTATTTTCTGGAATGTCGAATCACGATTTAGTGGTGATTAGCGAGCCGCCAATCACCATCCGCCATGTCTTGTCATCACTGCGATCACGCAAATAGGTGAAATCATGTATCGAATCATTGATACATGATTTCACCTATTTGATCATAATCACTTTCAACGAAGACCTGTTTTATCGCATATTCGTAATAATCGATACGGTACGATCATTTTCATGCCAAAAGCCCTGCCCTATTTGGCAATCCTTTAAAAACCTTAACTTGCAACATTTCGCACAGAGGATATTCTGGGCCGCTCAAGATTATCTCCATCACTCTCACTTTCATGACATTTTTAATGAGAACGACAGTGACAAGAGACAACATCTCACTCGCCAGAATAGGGCCCCAGTACGTGTTGAGATACCATTTGGTGTAATGGGGTGCAAACATTGCATGTGTCAAGTGATCTGCCTCAAAGTTACATGCGAAGACAGAGGCTTGGAAGTCAGGAGTTACGGCATAAACGTGAGGAGCATCACGAAATTTGAAACAGTAACCGCCATTGGAATTTGCTTTCCGTGCTTTATATTTGTTCCGGAGGAACTACATCATAACTTGTAGTGTATTACACGAGAGTCATGTACCGTATTGATATTCTTGGAATTTCCGGTTATATTGTGAAACATGATTGGTTGGAAGCAAACGGCTGGCGGTACATATAGATTGGGGGTGCTACTTTGAGTTTTACTAAGTTATGAGAAGGTGTAAAATTGAATGGTGACTATAAATGCTGTGCTATTCTTTACTCTGTTATACGTGTATTAGGGTTTAAATCCAAATTAGGCGTTGGATTCTAGGTAAACATATTATTATCTTAGTTGGAGGTGTCCACAGGCGACGATGACCACTTATCATCAGGAAGCCCGTCGCTTGTTTGCCACTTATTTTTATAAAAAAATGCGAGAAGAAATTATAACATTACTCTCTGCACCCGGCGGTTTCAACAGCTGTTTTTTTTTACTTTTAAACCTTCCCTGAACTTCCACAAATATTTCAACATCAAAATTAGCGAAATCGATCCAACCGTTCTTGAGTTTATGGCCAGACAAACGAACAACGATTCATTTTTATGTATAAGATTTAGGGTCGATACACATCTGATCATCATGATGATAATAAAACATCCAACCTTTCACACTATACGCACTAGCGCATCATCGGTTGAGTGTGAAAGGTTGGATGTTTTATTATACATTTCTCTGTTCTGGCGTTACGCGACCGATAATACGCGACGCATTTTCCGTCAGATATGTACCGACACCGACCCTTAAGGACAATTTTTAAAGTATTGATTGATCTCACTCCTAGCTAATAGTAGGCCTTCTGGCGTCGTCTCGAATGAATAGCCCCCGTGAAGGGCTGGCGACGTGATCTTCCGTGCTGCGATTCAGGATGACAACGGTCCTGCCAGATAGATTTATGGGGATCGACGGTAATGGACACTGACTGAATCGTAAAATGAACGTTGGAGTACGTACGATTGGAGATGTCCATTTGTTTTAATACTAGTTCGTATAAGGAAAATAATGTGAGGCAGCTTAGTGAATTAAGCAACAAATTGGAACAAGTTTTACTCGTAAGTATAGGTACAGGTAGATAAAAAAAATCAGCCAAGGAAAACAAAATTCTATTGAATAGGTGATTTTTTTTCGCGAATTTCTGATAGGTTCCATAGTAAAAGTTGTTCATAATGATGAGTACCTACCATAAGCTTCTTCGGCTTAGCATCCCCTTTCCTTATAACCCTGTACAATTTAAAAAACAAACTGATAAAGATTTGGAACAGACGAACCGATTTTCTTGAATCATAGTTCACATACCTACATTTTTCTATGGAACACTCGCTACGTATTTTTCAACAGAAATTCATTCTAGGCATTGATATGTTACCAATTCTAGGCCTTCTGTATTCCGTGCTTGTCATAATATTTTGTCTACTGTCAACTTTCAAAAAATATATCACCTGTTCAACTTTCAGAAGGTATCAAACTTAGCAAGCATTATTTGGTTCAAACTTTTACCAACTTTTATCGCGGTGAGACTTGTGTGACCATTTTGTGGTGTTAAATTTTTTTTTAATGTTACTACTTTAATCAACGTGGTTCTAAAATCTAGGGATTCTAGAACTTATAAGTTTGTAGGTATTTAGGTAAATGTAAGGATGAGCATGAGTATGAGAAATGGGTATAGGTATGGGTCACTATGGGTATTGGATATGAGTATGACAATGAGTGAGTGACTAATGCATCGATACAAAGACAACTCAAGGTCACGACTAGACTATCAACCATCTGTCTCAAACGTGTCCTTGAGTATTTCGGTCATATTGCTAGAAAACAAGGCGACAACCTGGAGAAGTTGATGGTGACAGGGAAAGTCGACGGCAAGAGGTCACGAGGACGCAGCCCGATACGTTGGTCTGATCAGATTCGCACCACTCTCGACACCTCAGTCTACGAAGCACTTCACATTGCTGAGGATAGGAAAAGCTGGCAAAACATCGTCAGAGAGAAGCTACTTGGAGGTGGTGGTCACGACCCTCAGACATGAGGAACACGATTTTAGGAGGAGGATGACAATGAGTACGAGTGTGAACATGAGTACCTATATGTAAATATGAGTGTAATGTACGTAAGTGTACGTATTTAGTATTTAGAAAACATAGTCAAACAGCTACATCTATACTTGGATTAAATATTTTTTTGAAGGAATAAATTGCATTCAGTCGATTCATGAACTAGTCTGAAGCTAATAGATTGATGTTTGCAGAATATCCTATACGTTCAGCAAACAAAATCAATAGGTTTACCTGAGCATCGAGTTGGATCTAATTGGTTTAGCTTGTTAGGTCATTACAGTACCCTATTTAATCCTACTCTTTTTGCTCTTTGTTCTTTAGGATTATTTGCGATTCTTCTATTTTTTTTAATTCGAAAGTTCTTTATTAATATAAGCGTTGGAGTTAACTGTGTTTTAAAATGTACCTACTCTTTATAAAAGTTTGAACGTGCTTGAAAGAGACAGAAATCGAAATTACTATTCAAAGGATTCTCGAAGTTTCATAATAAGAAGAGTTGGGGATTAACCTAATTCTTTTCAACGTAGTCAGACGCATAATTTCACTATTCTCAATTAATAGTTATAATTTTTTTTTATAAAATATTATAAATGCACAATATAAGTTTGTTTTGCCTTGTTTGTAATGATGTTTGCATGTTTTTAATTAGTTTATACCTCTATACTCGTATGTCAAATAAAGCCTTCAAACTTGGGCCCAATATAGTTCTAAACCATTAGTATTCAAACCAATATGTTCCAAGCGGCGCGGCGCTTGTAATCATCATTAGCTATCAAGTAGGTACCTCCGCTCAAATTATCAATTCCGCTTTTCATCTCCACATGTAATTCACAAGTACCGACACTCGCGCTGTCATTACGAAATTAACTCATCCATTTGTGGCGTCGGATGCTGATACGAGCGCCGCCCACGAACTGAACCGAATGGCGGTGACGAGGAGATTAAACTGGATATGGCAACATTATATTAATATCAGCCGAGTTTGTCCCATTTTTTGACAAAGCTCTCTCTACTTTTTTTATGATACGCGTTTGAACACCAACTCGCCTGTTAGTAGGTGACAATGTGGTAAGCATACAGATTTAGAAGACTTTTCTACTTACATAGGGTTACCATATCTCAGGATTTGTCCTGAGATTTCAGGATTTTTTGACTTTTCTCAGGATTGCGGCCGGATTTCGCAAATCTCAGGATTTTCCATAAAACACAGGTTACATTTTAAAGATCTCTTTAATTAAAAGTTAAACCAACTAAAAATAATCTGTGCGGGGCGACGGGCGGTGCCGCTGCCACCCACCGCCCCGCCGCTTTGAGTGCGATGTGCAAGTTGCAACGCGTGAGCTAGATCCGCAGTGTATAAAACGATAATAATACGTTTTTGAGAGAAAATTCTCAAACTGTATAAAATCTCAGGACTTTTCCATGGAAATCAGGCCTTTTCTCCGGTCTTTTGATTTTTTCATCTGGTAACCCTATACTTACATGCATTCCGTCGATTGCTAGTGTGGCTCAATGGGAGAGCGCTTGCTCATCTAGCGACGGTGGGTCATTGGTGGGTGCGTTCGAATTTCATACCCGAGTGTCGCCGTTAAAATCAAGAAAGGCCAGTCCTTGCCCTAGGTCTTTTATTTTTGGTGAAATTACGACTGATTTATACAAATCAGTCGTAATTTTCTTTGCCTAACAGTATTACTTATACAACGATGTTACTTTTTCTCAAAAGAAAACAAAGATGAAACTATGTTTTGCTCAAAACTTTTGCCAATATATCTATATTTGAGACTTATCCAGTAATCCTGGCTCTCCGTTTCCGTCGTGCTCCATCAACATCTATAAATCAAAAAAGGGAGCGCTAGTTCGCAGATGAATTATAGTCAACGGAAACTAAAGTTATTGGCAGTGGCACATTTCCTTAAGCTTCCTGGCGGATCGATTGTTATGCCCTAATTCTGGAATTTCGATTTATAAAATAAGCCCTGGGATTTATGTTTCATGAATTTACTAGCCTCCTGGCATTTTATACGTGAAAGTTAGGATGTTCGTTACTCAATCACGTAAAAACTGCTAAATGGATTTAGGGAAAATTTTGAATGGAGGCCGTTTATACTTTAAATTAGCACATAAGCTAGTTTTTATAGCGGAAATATAACGGTGGCAGGATTACCTATTGGTATTTTGGCTATTGTTAGCTTAATTCACTGAAATATAGTGTCATTCTCTATATAACGTTGAAACAATCTTTCAACTTTTAAAATTAAATATTAATAGTACAATAGGAAGTAGGACAAAAGTCATAGAAAATTAGCAAAACCGTAGAAAAATAATACTTAGCTTTAATAATTTTATCAAATGGTTCAAACAGAACAATACAAAAGCAAAATGATAATTCTCGGAGTAAATCCTAAGGTTTCACAATTATAATTGAATCTTTGAAGGGATGGGACATAATTAAAGCATGGCTTAACCCGGTTGAGACCCCTGAGGTACGGCCCATTGAAGCACAGAACGATAAGGACACAAACGCACTAGGTTATGTCATGCGGCCTATAACTCGAAATAAGTTGATTAAAAAAAACCAAACTTTTGTCATCGGAGTTACACACGTATACCGAACAGCATAGCTGGACATCGGGAAGTGGTTCAAATTTGAGTTGCAAGATTCCACCCGAACAATCAGTTACATTCATTTCAGCTTTTAAAAAATGCGAGAATTATCATAGTGCTGTGGCTAAGACAGTGCGCCAACTGCATTTGACACTAACAATAATTTGAAACGATAATAATTTGCAATTTCATATTCTACCACCATTTTGAGCTAGAATAACCACGCGGATGAATAAAAAGAAAAAGATCAATCTTAATTTAATTTTTTAATTATTATTTTTTTTTAATTTTTAATTTTATTTTTTAGTTGCCGATCAAAAAGTATTACTATTCAAAGTTTAAAACAACAACCCAACTGCAAAATGTAGCCTATGACACTTTACTTTTAGAAAAAAATAGATCTTACGACATCTCGAAATACCAAATGTGTCAACTAGTAGCTTAAAAATAATGTATTTAAGAACATGACAAAATGATGCAAAGATGGTAGAGTATAACTAAGAAAAACTCATATGGTCACATATTGCGTTGTCTTGAACACCCAAGTGCGTTGTTACCTTTAGTCATGTCACTGTGTGCGGAGATGGTAGCTACAATACGAGGCGTAATACGTCACTGTCCTCTGATTTTGGGAATGATTAATGAAATATTGAATCACTTTTTTACCTCTTTGTGATCTAAAACAACTTTAGATAGATAAATAGATAGATAAACTCTTTATTGTTTACACCATAAATGACAAACAAAAGAATTATAACACCTAAAACTAGTGCGACAATTGGCGGCCTTATCGCTAGGAGCGATCTCAACTTAACAACAACTCAACTCAACTTCAACAACAACAACTCAACTCAACTCAACAACTCAAAAACTCAACTCAACAACAACTCCTTCCCCCAACCCTCCTCCCTCCTTCTCTCAACTTTATTGTGTTGATTAACAACGTTACTTTGTAAACGTAGCTTGTGAAATTTTATAGGTAGGTAAGTAGTTAATTACAATTCAATTTTTAAGCTTAGATGATGAACTAAATCGGTTGAACGGTTGTAAAGGATATCGAGTTCGCGAGATCTCAGTTCACCGCCAACTACTTAATAGATACCTATTGCTACTATCAGCCACAATAAATCTCAATCTGACAATATTATTATAAACTTCATTATGGCTAAACTATAGGTATACTGTTTAAATCTGTTAATACATTTAATCCCATTCTATTCCGTAGAAAATTGTTAACCAAAACATTTTACCTTAGTGCGCAGCAAACGCCTCGTAGTACCCAGTCTCTAATTACTTAGGTAGCAAACGCACTACAATCAGCAACTGCGTAATCGGATTAACCTACATTTGCCATAAACACACAGTTGTAGTATCAGGTGATATCGGTACCGTAGTAATAATGTTGAGGGAATATAAGCCGTGGTAGCTCAGTGGGAGAAAAGCCGCTTCGCATTCTTGAAGTTGGGTTTAGACCCCGACTCGTACCAATGCGTTCTTTCGAACTTATGTACCTACGAATTTACACACCAATGGCTTATAATTTTTTTTTTTTTTTTTAGTTAACCTGTAATGTTCCACTGCTGGGCAAAGGTCTCCCCCAAGTTCTTCCATAACTGCCGGTCTTGGGCCAGCACCGTCCAGTCCTTTTCAAACTTCCCCAGTTCGTCGCGCCATCGCGTCGGAGGGCGGCCTGGGGGTCGACTGTCCGGGGGCACCCACTCTGTGGAGACCTTTTTAAATATCGTGAGGAAACCTGCGTACGTCCGGAGAAGAAATTTAATGCTATGTATAATTATAAATCCACCAATCCGCACTTGGCCAGCGTGCTTTGCTTGCCGGCGCCTTTTTGGGAAACTTAGTAACCTGGACATTTAAATTATAAATGCTAGAGTTTGTATGTAAGTTTCTTACTTTTTCACGCTGAAAAGGCTAGACAAATTAAACTAAGCTACATTTGTCATACGCACATAATAGGCCCAAGTTTGAAGGCTTTTTAAGACAGATCTAAATTTTCTAAAACTATTGGCATCCTTGTCTAATGGCTTGCAATGATAAAGACAGATATATTTTTAGTTAGTTTAGATCTGTCTTAAAATGCCTTCAAACTTGGGCCCATTATTGTTATAGGTAATTTTTTAAGCTATTGCATAGCTTCTACCGCGGGCCTTGAGCGTGGAGGCCGAGTCCAGAAATTCCGTAACGAAAATAACCTTAGCCTAAGACGGCTAAGACCACCCACTCCGACCGGCACAGCGGTGATACTTTTTAGTTTTGCCATCTATCGATGAATAGCTTTTAATGACTTTTTGAAATATGACGCTTGTCTCTTTAGTTCAGCAACTCGCCTCTAGGTGGCATTGGTTAATGAAATAATTATAATTAGATATAATTGCATCTTCTTCTTCTTATATCTTTTTTCTTTTTTTATATATAAAAATGAATCGCTGTTCGTTAGTCTCGCTAAAACTCGAGAACGGCTGGACCGATTTCGCTAATTTTGATCTTGAAATATTTGTAAAAGTTCAGGGAAGGTTTAAACGGTGACAAACATTAATAATAAGTAAAGAAAAATATTAAAATCAACAATTTAATTTTCCAATACAAACTGTTCCTACCGTTGAAACAAATTTGATGTTTGGTACGGTTAACTCGGGATGTCCGAACTCTTTTGTCTTTTTAGAAATAAAAAATAGTGTCACTAGGTTGTCAAATATTTAAAGGTGTGTTCAGAAATTGGTCCGATCTTTGTTGTTGGTTTTTGTTTTCTTTGCTCTACTACAGGAAAGGTTTAAAAGTAAAAAAAAAAACAGCGGGTGAAACCGCCTGGGGTCAGCTAGTAAGTTGATAAAAAAATGCTATGCAATAGCTTTACCGCGGCAGTCCCCGAGTGCCACACGTCTTTTTTTTCAGTAATAGGCTTGCGTTTGTCGGCCATCTCGCCTGATGGTAAGCAACGATGCGGTTTATGATAGAGTATGCTTGCAATTGTAGTATCAGGTGACAAAGGCTCAATGCCGTCTAGAGGTACAATACGCTTGCTTCTTTTTTCTTTTGAGATATTTATTTCCACTCAATCTCACACAATACAGTCGCACCCACCCAAACTGTCAAAACAAACAGCACCTAACATCCATAATCTCGTCCATTCCGCTTATGTAAATAAAAACGGCAGATTTAGGAAAACATCGCACTGACACGTTCCGGGAGTTGCGAATCCGATAAACACGGATTTATGGCTGGCACCGATTCAATCCAATAGATTGTAGAACCAACATCTATCATCGAACGTCAACGGAGCAGATAGGAGATAGTACTATCTACGTGGGGAATTTTCATTTTCTCTAACTATATTCTAGTTTATTATATTCTAGAAACCCCGATTTTTGTCACAGTGACAAAAATCGGGGTTTCTTTTATTCAGTGACTAGTGCCTCGGACTTTGCACAAGGTGTTGTTTGGCCTTCGGCTTCGTTGGTTTCGTTTTATAAAATATAGCCTTATAGCACTCAGAGATGCTGGATAAATGTAAATTTCCGAGGAGTAAAATATGTTTTGAAATTGGACCATAATTGTCAGAGATTACAAGCACGAAAAAAACTTACATACATGCAAACTTTACCTTTCTATAATATGAGTGCCGATAAAATAGGCATACGTTTGACCGTGATCTTGCCTGATGGAAAGCAACGATGGAGCAGAAGCACGCTTGCTTGGAAAAAACTGACTCTCTCGCGACTTGGAGATATCATAATTATATCTATCGAGAAACAATCACTTGGGTAAGGCATTTCATTCTCAACCATTTTTATAAATAAAGGTGGAATCAAAGCGTTTCGTATGGGCGTTTTTGGTATATCAATCATAAAATGATGTCACTTTTTTTAGATTTTAGTAGTCAATCTCTTTTGCAGTTCCTGCCTTAAAAGAAGGGTGAAAAGGTAATGCCCTACCCCCACATTATAATATGCTTAAAATTGAGTTGGCATTACCCATTATACTGGAATCTCGAAAGGATATAAAATAGTCATTTGGATAAATATTTCTAGCGAAATTCCTTATTCTCACTGAAGCTTAATCCTCTTTTAAAGACATACTATTAATTAGACAAGTAAAATAAACGACAGCGACCTTCCCAATTCTTAAGTGTGCCCAGTTTGTCAAAGTATTTAATGAAGTCCGCCCCTGAGACCCAAAAATGACGGCGCCCGAATATTCCCACAATGTTTTACGCTTTTCATCCTTAATACAAGAATATCTGATTAAATATGAATGTCGTTATTTACTAAGGGTCTTCCAGTTTATTGTGCAAAGGTATTTCTTTGAATAATAAGAGCTGGCGAAGACGGGCTACTTATTGTTACCAGGAAAAGATCGACCGAGGGACTGGTTTTAGTTATCAGCCTGGTGTTGTGTTTATTTTTTTTTATTTTAAGCACTCGCAGTAAAAATCAAAACGTGTTTGAAATATCAAAAGAGTGGTGACAAAGATTGCCATACTTTTTTATGACAATATGATAGTCAGAACATTTTAGTAAAAATAATCTTAAATAAACATAGACAAGCTGCTTATCAAAGTTAGATAGATAAAAAAGTGTTTATTGTGCAAACTTACAATTGAAATTAAAGAGCAGAATATACTAACCAACTAATGTATCAAGTAGCCGGCCTTATCACTTCGAGCGATCTCTTCTAAGCAAACTGCGGAAAGAGAATTCACATTAAATATTGACGGAGACGTCAAAGTTGATAAAGCGATGTTTACATTAAGTGATTCACCTACGAAAATGTTGTTTTAGGTTGCTAAATGAATACCACATAAAATCATTTTAATTATAAGTGTGATTTCAGGGAAAATTAAAGACACGCGTACCATAATTGACTTTAGGTTTCATCTGAATTATCGGACAAAATAGTGTTTCTGCCGTTTTATCCACGCATAGATTTAACGAAGCTATTTGAATATGTTTGTCTCTTTCTCGCTAAATAAAAACAATTGACAATTTGTCCACGACCCATGCTAAGCCTGCAAGATCCGGATTCGTGCATGTTCATTTCCTCCCACCGCTCTATTATAGAACACAAATAAAAATAAGGAAAATGCGCTATCAAATGTAACTCGTCTGCTCCCTCCCTAAGGAATATAATGGAGAGTCTCTTTACCTACAATTTATTTCCTACTAAAGGCTTCTTGGCTGTAATATTTGAGGTGGGCTTCATATTTTTACTGTTTAATAAAGTCTTTTTGGCGTTAATTCAAGATAACGCGAATGGCATGCAGGTGAGGACAGTTACAGGTTATCTTTAGGTACTTTAGTTTAGTTCTGTTTATTTTATACAGGGTTATAAGTATAGGGTGTGCTAAGTCGGAAAATACTTAGCTAGATACTTAGCTAAATACTTAGCAGAGAACTTACCTGTCATTATGAACAACTTTTGCCATGGGACCAACCCGGAATTCGGAAAAAAAAGTATATTCAAGTGACTGTAACGATTTGGTTTAATGTACTGAATATTACATTTTTAATTAAAGCTCTTTTCTTAGCTTTCACTCTGCGCAGAGTGGTCGTGGTCGTAATGTTACTCGGAGGCTCCTCGCCTTCGTCGACGCTCCTTTCCATTGCTGCTGCGTGCCTCGCAATGCTTCTCTGTTTCTAGCGCTTCGTTGCTTCGAGCACACTGAACGGACTGTGTGGACTTTCAATGAAATGAATCCAATTAAATTGAACTTCGCTTTATTAAAGAGAAGTCATTATATTTGAGGGTTGTCCTCAAACTTAATGACTATCATCTACTGTGACAAAGACATTGCCCATGCCTACTTGGGTATTTGTGTTATCAGTATTTACATTGCTTTACAAATAGCGTCACTCTACCGAGTCTCAGGGAGACATACGTTTGCTGTTAGAATCGCACATGCGTAGCACCGAGTTCTACCAAATGCTGAACAGCGAACAAGAAATTAACATCGACAGCAGATATTAAAATTATTAATGTCCACAGTAAATCAATCTCAATATAAAAATATTGTTATCTACACTTCTACATCTACCACTAATATTATAAAGAGAAAAGATTTGTATTGCTTGTAACGAGTAAACTAAAAAACTACTGGACCGATTTCAAAGAATATTTCACCATTAGAATGCTACATTACCCCTGAGTAACTTAGGCTGTATTTTATACGCAAAGCCGGGGCAGGTCGCTAGTTCTAAATAAAATCAGTCATCACTTTGATCGTGGGATTGACACTATGGAGCGTTAAACCTACCTCTATATACTTGTAGAAGATAGGCTCTCAAAAAGAATGGATCGCTGAGGCTACGGTTTTGCGTCTACTATCTACCCACCTTCGGTCGGCTGTGTGCGTAAGTACAGTTTCTGGTTCGTTGTCTCTACTTTGAAACACTACCGGTGTACTTAATTACTACCAATTTGGGTTCAGCTATGAGAAATCCACGTATCAAAATGGGACATTATGCTCATCATCATCATCCGTATTTCAGTAAATATCTATAGATAAGTTATAGGATATTATTTATTTTTGGCCACGATTTTTCACGCAAATAGCCATATCAATTAAAAAGAATATAAATCTGTTAAACAAAGATAAACGCCTACGGATTACTGAATAAAATCAAACGAGAATCAATCAAAATACAAAAACCGTTTAAATTTTTCTCGGCGTATAAATTTAATCTCTGTTATGGTAGCAGTTTAAATATTCAAGCAAAATTAATCCGATTTCGTTAATTGATTCCCTGAAACTTGAGCATAGATAGAACTTAGCGAAAAAGTTTTATTGTACTCGTATCGTGAAAGTTTTTAATCTCATTTGTTTTCAGCGCTTGTGTAATGTACCTACTGAAACACAGTTACAAAGTTGTAGCTTAATAACGTGCCAGAGCATTTTTAAACTACTGCAAAATTGAATAAGTTCCATTTTGCAATGATTTTTTTTCTAAGCCTGAACCATATGATATGACGTTCAGGATAATATAATTGTGACGTCATCTCGCAATGTACCATTTGTCCAGACAATTAGGATGTTGCTCACATGTGAAGTTACAAAAATATGATACATTTCGCCATAAAACATTGTCGTCCTTCTGAAAAATCGAGTACAAACTGACGCACTAAGCCAAAAACCCCAACAAGTCTTATCATACTTTTAGTTGTGGAGAAAATTGTCCAAAAAGCAACTACATACACCAAACAACATAAACTTATTCATCATAACATCTGTTAGTAACGTAGCTAATTCATAAATTTGAATGAGTTTTCTTCGAATGTCGGTCCTAAGGTTAGACTGGTGTGTTTTAATTTTAATTTCAAAGAGTTTATGTACTGTCTTGGAATACACGAAGTTCTCTTTACTAAAGTTTTCGGTGATTAATTGTGTGGGTGAAACGTGATTTGGGGTTTGAAAACAACGTTATACTCGTAATGTAACCATGAAGTGACACTTTGCTGACGAGTGGCAGGAAAATAAATTTTAGAAAATTTAAATTTTAGATAAATGTTTAGTGTCTATAATTATGAAAAAAATAAATATGGACACACTTATAGACACTTATAGTCGTCACAAAATAAGACAACTCACGATAAATCAATTCAGGTTTGTATGAGTATTTGATCGATTTGATTTTGTATTGTAAAGTACATTGGATTAAGGTTACGATTCGAAAATTTAGCTTAAACTTGAATATTATAGGTATATTGAAATGATACGAAATGGTGCGAGAGGTCAATTTGTCTTTAATTTAATATTTTTATTTACTATTGTAAATAAAAATTCATTCAATCACAAATAAACAAGAAAAAACGAAAGTGATTGTCAATTCAATAATAATTAATTGGTTACAAGTTACAACACTAATATTTTTTGAAAAAAGAAGACTGAGAGTTTTTGAGAGTTTCGTTATAATTTGACATTACATGCTACCATAAAGTATGCGCGAAAAGCGTTCCAAGTTACATTCTACGGTCTTTCTCAAGTATCCAAACGGGCCTCTTATTTTGTGACGACTATAATAACCTTGAAATTATAAATTATAATAATGTTTAAAAATATTATTTAAAATTTTATTCAAGAAATAAAAAATTGTATTCTTATACCTTAGAAATGCAACTTAAGATATAGGTACTCGTATATAATATAAACAATGTGTCTGTATTACTTGTGAACACTTTACATAAATCTAAAATTTCAGTTTAAAAACATCGTTTTCTTTTATTCATTAACTACTACTACATATATATTTTCTTTTATATATTTTTACACATCACATTCTTATTTCACCAAATCTAATCTCAAACTATTATACTTTTTTACAGCCACTATTTTTATCCCGTTTATTTTAATCATATTTTTGACCGAAACTTTTATTTCGGGCCGTAAAATGTTTCCGATCCTGTTTACTGCCAAACAGCATACCTATAAAGTGAAATCTTTCTACCGTTCATTTCCTCATAAAATTGTGACGACAACAGATAATAAATATCGTCATCGAGTTATACCCATTTCCTACCAGGACCTTCCTACGCCCTCGATTATCTCGGTCACTCTCACTCTTGTGACATTTCTAACTAGAGTAACAGAGGGAAGTGATCTCGATCGTATTAGAAATGGCTTCGGGACGGCGAAATGTTCGTCAGCTAAAACAAGGTTTATGGCTACGAGATTTTGTTAGTACTCATAAATTACTCGGTCGTCGCTGGCTTTGTCTTTTTTGTTTTTGTTACGGAACAAATTCGTAATTTCTATAAAAATGGTAAGAAAATCACACTATTATTACAAATGCGAGAATGTGGCAAATGAGTTTATATTGAGTGCGAGTGTGTATGTGTTTTGGTTTATTTTTTCACGTAGAAACGACTTTATTGATTTGGATGAAATTTGGTGTGGAGGTAGTTTATATACTGCATAACATAGTTATTACCATTTTAAATCGTAATTTTTGTATGGGACAGCTAATTTATTGCTGGATCAACTAGCTAAAAAACTACGTTTATTTCAAAATTCTTTTTTTACTCTTAATTTCTTCATATGTTTTTTAAACGGAATCGACCGTACTTCCTTATATAACACGTCACGGGCTACATACAGCCCGTGCTCTAACCTAAAATACTTGTCATATTAGTAAACTATTTCTCAATTTCATTTCAATTGTATACTTAAGTAACAACTTACCACCGACTTATATACTTACATCGCCATTTCTTTGCAACTCTAGGAAACAATTCACAAAGTTTATTCAGGTGTATTGAAGCTATGTTCAGAAAACAATTTACTAGTTTATCCAGCTAAATACATCCCTTTGTAGCAAGCGGAGCGGACTTAGGAACTTTTGAAAAATTTAATTTCTTCTTGTTCTAAAGGACAAAGACTTTTACAAGTAGATTTTTCCGATAATGCTTTCGAGAAAATGAGGGTCGTCTTGTTATTAAGGAAGCTAAGTATTGGCTCCTCTTTGCTAATCAATAAGGTTGTGTTAATATTAGTATGGTTCAAATTTTGTGAAATTAGATTAGGTAATTATTTATTATATTATTTATTTAATTAGTATAATTATAGTAACATATTATACAATTTTTTATTGTTGCCGGGAAACCACAAGAAGTTTATCGCTTTGCTCACATTTGCCGCAAGCAATCTAATGCAATTCTTATTCCAATAGTGTTAAGTGTTATAAATCCTTTTGTTAGCAATTTCTGGTGTAACAAAAAGAGTTTCTCTATCAACAGATAGATATTTTGCTTAGTAAACACCTGTCTGTGAAAGTGTCAAATTGCTAAACATTATGCATGCTATGTATTTTGTATTAGGTTTATGCTTCAATTCCGAGATCCGTGCACTTCGAGAGCTTATGATCCACGATTAGATCCGGCTTATGATTATGATCCACGATTTGTATACATAACTGATATGATAATTGGCTTTATATAGATCATAGTTAGCATATTTAGGTAGGTAGGTGATACATAGAGTCCTGATTAGATAGATAAACTGTTATTCACACCAGAAATTGCAGACAAAAAGGATCATAACATTGAAAACTATAGTGCAACAGCTGGCGACCTCATCGATGAGGATCTCTTCTAGGTTTAGGCAGGTTTGTGCTTAGAAAATTGATCTATTCCATAACTGTTTCAACTATAAAGAATTGAGTTTTTCGTTTATCATATGATTTAAACTATGAAACTTTTATAAAAACTTGCTGATCGTAAACGGTCTATGAAAGTAAAGTTGCTATCGCTGTAACAGAATTGACAATGTAACAACAGTTATGTTATTGTTTTAGTGTCTGATTGCCCGAGATTCTATTATTTCTACCTGTTATATAAATGTCTTTGCACCTTTTTTATAAATGTTTATAGTATAGGATGGCGAGTGAGCTCTTTTCGGCTTAGCATACCTTTTCGTTTTAGTCCCGTTTCTGGAAGTGTAATAAAGAAGGCTTTAGATGATGATGATAATGAGTCTGAGTTCTTCAAATTCCCTTCTTCAAAAAATGTATATATTAAAAATTAGGGATAAAATAAATAGAACATAATTATTACGATCAAATCGCTTTATTGCTTTTGAATCCATAAAATCTTTTTTACATTTTTTTATAACATTTCATTTTATTTACACATTCAGACGTTCATAAATCTACATAATTTAGTAACCATATAGAATCTACATTTTTATTTACATTTTTACAAACATACAAATATAGATACAAAGATTGTCTAATGTATAGAGTATTTCATTAACTTATAGATATGAGTAAGCACCTACTTCGGTACTTAGTATATTTAATGAGATCAAAGTAATCACAGTAAAAAGTAATGATTCTACAATGTAGGTAGGCACTATACTAATAGTAAAAAAAACACGTTTATATATAGTAATACAAGATGTTTCAGAAAAGTATGTAATTATGTATGTGCATCATACATCGGAATATTAAACTCTAAATCAAAACTCTATTTTATTAGGTCTATAAAAAAATATTTATCTTTATTTTTTTTGACAACCCTAATGAGAGTAAACTGACCGTACTCATACATGACACGTGACGCCTTTATCACGGCCATGCGTCTGCTGATAAGTTGGTAAGTTCACCTAAAAGTTTAACTTGTGTTAACTTTTACGAGTATTTTTATCTAAAATGCTGAAGACGAGGAAACCAAAAACCCAAACGAAACGCTTTGACTCCACATTCATTTTGAGAACCGCAGAGTGTGTGGAATACTCCTGCTTGAGTGTTCCCCGATGGTTATAATATGGGTGCCTTCAAATCGAGAGTGAATCGGTATCTTCTAGGCAAGCGTGCTTCCCATCAGGCAAGATGGCGGTCAAACGCAAGCCAATCATTGAATAGTAAAAAAACCTAGCAAGGTGAGTTCTAAATCAGTGTCGATTTGCATTGTTTTACTAATATAACATCTTTCTGCAACATCTTGTATTTACTATTTCACACAAAGCTAAGCTTAATAACATGAAAAGTACACAACAAGCAAAATGGATACAGGCTAATAAATTTATTAGGCATCTACAAGGGATAGTCTTTACAAAATCTGATTTACAATAAACAAACTATGTTTTTCATAATTTGACGCGACTCCTTAAATACAACTAGATTATTATTTATATGGGTTATTTTACTCACGACATACATAATTTTCTGTTAAAACGGTTACAGGTAAATGCCTAATGTTATTCATTATTTTGCCATGGTACGATTAGACAGTTCTCTTGTGATACTGTAATTTTTACCACTCTGCCCTCTGCCACTAATGGTACCACGCCAGTGAGTTGTAGTCGAACGCCTAGCCTGTTAATTGTTTAAAAATGTAACGCAGGTTTGAAATATCAGATTTTTTTTACTTTGGGACAATGGATGAGTAATACAAATAATATAACATGATCATTGGTCATGAAAAAACTATGAGAAGAGACTTTGATTTGAAATTAGGAAAAGAAACGAAATTAATAAATAACACAAAATAAAAAACGAGTCTAACGAATGTAGCCTTATATTATACGCAAGGTTATACTAAATTTAATTCTTGTGCGCTGATTTTTTATTACTATTTAATCTTGTTATAGATTTCTTTACAGTTTTGATCAAAAACAATACAAAACATTATTTTTCCAAATACGTGATACATATTTTACAGTCTGTAGTTATATTATGTATCTCGACTAAAGAAAATATGCATTACTCGTATGCTAAATTTTTAAATAAAATCAACATAATAGGCATGACGACAGTATCAAAAAATCGCCGATTCAATGGTTTCAGGGAACTAGCCAGATTAAAAAAATTTAAAACACATGTTTAGTTTTATTTTTAAAAAACAGATTATTAAGATTTTCAATAAATTAAAACATTAAAATACAGCAATCGGCCATCTTGTCAGAAACAACAATCACAGCGTATGACGTCACGCTTCAGTGAACTCAGGTCATCCGCCGCTCATCACGCATAGAAACAATGACATGTTTACTAGCCGTGACGTCAAATCGACGCCATGACACAAGCAAGCTGTTTTCGGGCACTGTTGAAAAAATATGTGAAAAATGGCTTCAAACTTCGTTAAACTTAAGTTTATTACCGAAATAAAGGCTTTTTTGTAAATAGTAAATGTGTACTCACATTATGGAAGAGGATTTTAAAATCTTTCGTCACGCCTATTGCTCAGATTGTTCTATATCTAACATTGGCGCGTACTATACCTAAAAGCGTATGTCAAGCTCCTTGGTGTGTTCAAACGAACTGAGATCTTACATTTACATTACGGTTCACTGAGAGCGCTCCCATTCCGGGGTCTGAGGTCGGCCGGACGCGCTCCCAGGGTGCCGGCTATCTCCTAGCCTTGAAGTACTGGCACAGCAGGACCCTCTTGAAAGCCTGCCTAAACACCTTATTAAATATCGTATAAAATATAGGATTCACCATCGAACTCGCGTACCCCAGCCACAGCGCGCAATCGAACACCCAATCAGCGATCCGCTTCTCACATTCCTCACACACTGCGGGAACCATGTTCAGGATGAAAAATGGCGCCCATAAAACGACGAACGTGAAAAATACTACTCCTAAAACCTTCGTAGCTTTTTGCTCCAGTCGTAATATCCTCCCGTGGCGCGAAGAGTTTCTAGATATGACACTCGAATTTCGCGAATGGTGTGGCCTTGGAGCCTGTCTTTGAGGCGTCGCGGTCACTGATTGTGGTTGTCTGTTTATAGATCTCTGAGGACGTAAGTTGCGAACTGGAGTAGAAAGAGTGGTTCGTGCTCCACCAAAACTAGACCCTCTCCTAAACCGTCTCGCCTCATCCCAAGTGACCATAGAAGAGGCGCCTCGACTCGATCTTCTGAATAACGGAGTCGATTGTTCGTCTTTTGAGTTTCCATTCCTCGAATATCCATTGCAAGTAATATCCCCACCTGGGACAATTACTACTTCAGTAGTTCGCCGAGGAGGTGTCGTCTCTGCATGTCCAAAATAAGGACAAGTGCAAGGAGGTGGTAAAAGTAAACCGTCTTCAGAGCTTCGAGATTTGGCTGTCAACGTCGTCGGTGCTAGAAGACCATCGTTACTTTCATCATCTGATGCGCTTCTTGGCCTGTGAAGTGGGGTATTGGGATCGCACGTCGAAGAGGGCCTCCGCCTGTCTTGAAGCATTGACGACGGAGAACTCGATGATACGCTTATAGAGCCTGGCGTAAGCATTCCACCCTTTTCAGAAATGTTAGTCCTGCAAAAAGAAATAAAACATGAACACCCAGCTACCATGATCTTCCATGATGTGAAGAGACAGAAAGAGAGGATTTGGTAGCCGTAGTTTGAAGCCAACAAATAATGCCAATTGTATACCCTTTGAATTGTGGTTTGGTCGCAGCGGAAGCTTCCAAGCCGCGAGATAGACGCAACATCTCTGCCCCGAACTGGTGCAGTGCGGACATGGCAGACGGAGCAGGCTCGCTGTGCAACACAACACACGTATGAGGCTACACAGACATACCACGTGGAACATTAATGCACAGTCAACAGGTAAACATAGCACATAATTAGACAAATGAATGCACAGTTAGGCTATAGACATAAAGTACATATTAGTCAAATTATAGTCGGACACAGCATATAGACAAGCACATACACATTTCTATAACATAACATTATTACAGTCGTTATCATGGAACAGTAGATCAATTGTACACAGACATATTTTAGAAGCAATCAATCTAGGACAGTTAATGAAACCAACTACTATACAGTTTTGCTAATACTTGGTGTAGATTTGTAGATTTGTGCACAAAATAAAAAGATATTGAAAGACAAAATCATGGTGCACAACGAAATTAATTTTGTTTCGAGTACTAATGTATTAAAATTCTGTCTGGCGCAATTTCTACAAACCTGTTCCAATGAATAAAAATATTGAAAAACTACTCAAAAAGGAAAAGATGGAACGAAAATAAACAAGAAACAAATACATTAATAATTTTGCTGTTGAGGCTCGTAATAATGATGATGGGAGTAAACAGAACAAGCCTCAAATTTTCGAAGCGCAAAATCGATTCAACAAGTGGCTTGAGGGTTGTAAAGGACTCCAAAGGGATGAAGGCCTGTACAAATTAAAAATTAAAGCAAGATTTTGGCCGAGATGGTTACGTTTAGCGGAAAAATAATATTAACTAAGCAGCGTGACTAAAATAATGGCATTAGTTAAAAGCATGAAACTCATTAAGATGGCAATACAAGCTTTGAGCAAATCATCCGACAGCGATTCATAAAATAAAATTAATGTCTTGCAGATCTAATTCTACCCCTATTTTACTTAATTTTATAAAATGAATCAATGAATCATATTAAGTTTAATTCATTCGAAGAATCATGTTTGTTGTTAATTCCTAGATGAAAAATTGTAACATTACGGCAAGTTTTTCTTTATTTTTTTTTATAATTCAGAAATTAAAATGTAAACCAAAAAATTATAACCACCCTAGAAATTATAAACAAACCTATAAAAATGCTTTAAAAGTACGACAGCTGTCGACCTTATCACTAAGACCGATCTCTTTCAGGACACCATAAGATGAAGTAAAACATAGAAGACATATTAAACGACTGTGCACTGTGCGATAGTACCTCTAGAAAAAATGTGTTGTATAAACCTATGCAGGTAGACTCACAATATTATTAACTTTTGAAATGAGATGACGCGGACGTGGAAAATTTTCACAATCATAAACTTTATATCTGTTTTGATGAAAAGCTAATGTTTTAACAGCATCAAATTTTGACGCGTTGTAAAATCAGGAGATAGGATCATCCATAAAATTTGTAATTCAAATTACTAAAGTGCTTTCAATATTTTAACAAGGCTCTATGGCCGACATGGTGATGGATAGCCTGGCATAGGCTTTCAATAATGAATAGATATTACAAACTTTTCATTATTTTCTTTATTCTTTTATTCTCTTTATTCTTTCGAAGTGCCGACAACAGATTTAAAAACCAACTCATGCATAAACCAAGTCTCGAACTAACGTTTTCCTCTATGGTTTTATTCTCAAATACTGTTCCAACGCAACTGTCGTGGGTCTTGCGATACCAGGTTCGCCTAATGCAAGACTCACCAGCATTCTGTTAACATTTTCACTGCTGGAAACACATACCTTATGTTTTCCTTTGTGCAACGCAAATGCGGCTACACACGCCATGCACGTAAAACTCAACGCATTTTATTATTAGCCGCAGTTTAAGCAAACGCATGTGATTATTAGTAGCAGTTAAAGTATTAATTTTAACACCTTTTCTTTAATTAGTTCCTCAGACATGGCTAGTTTTAAACTAAAACTATTTCTTTTCATGTAAAAAGAAATAGTGTTTTCTCATTCTTAAAACTACCTATTTAAATTTGCAGGTTATATTTTTTGACTTGATTGGAATTTCAGTTTGCATCGAACCTTACACGGTTTTTTTAGTCAAACATCCTTTATTTATTATCTGCATACCTATTAAATAATCTTACAAACGAGTATTTTCAGTTTGAAAAAGTGTAAAAAATACATTTTTTTGCTAAAATAAATAGAAAAATCACTTTCGTCGCCTTAAAACTGAAATTTACTATCAACCAGTTCCAAACGAAAAGGTTAACCGATCTCTGGCGCGAGATAGACCACGTTTTCAGAAAACCTAACATAAAATGTTACTGCCTCTCAGCGGGGTTACCCGATCAATTCTCTCGTGTAGTTTGCATAACAAAGCACGGGACATCTATGGAGCTGTTCAGACTGGGGCGAAGATTCGGCGAATTTACGCACTTCGTTGGGGGTCTTAAATTTTTACTTTCACTCATAAGGAAAACGAAGCAGAGAACTACTTTTCATTTTGCATGGTTACATAATCCAAAAAAATGATACATTTTTTCAGTTTCAGTCTTTGAAGTAGAAAAATTGTCGCCTAGTGCTTAATGCGTGTTCTGGCTGTCTTACTTGAAATCTAGCTTTTTTTAGCTTTTCTAATGTTTTTTACTATTCAAAGTTTAAATCATTAATTATTCACACTACATTCATCTAACGTCATGTGAGTTTTACTCTACCTCTACAGCCAAACCTTTCACTGAATAACGTTTAGTGCATTAAAATGTATTATTGCGACAAAGTTTACGTGGTTTTCATTAAAAAGTAAAGGACAAATCGCACTTTTTTATGCCCTGGTTGTAAAAAGGCCGCGTGATGATAAGCGATCACAGTCACCTATGAATACCTACGAGCACGTATAGCACCGAAACCATCACGGATGCGTTGCCGACCTATTAAGAATCTATAAACAGACCGGCAGTACCTGCTGCGCTGAACACTCATTCATGATTGCTTACACTAGTATTTCGATATTGCGTTCAATGTAGCAAACACTTCCCATTTCTCACAACCTTATGTATGTGCTACTGTGATTTGTATGTCTACAGGGTTATTCATAAAGGGTATGCTAAGCCGAAAAGGGCTCATAGTACCCATCATTATGAACAACTTTTACTATGGGACCAACCCAAAATTCGCAAAAACAAAATCAGCTGGTCCATAGAAAAATGTCAATGACACTCGAAAAAATGTATGGAACAGCTGATTTTTTTCCGGGAATTCTGGGTTGGTCCCATAGTAAAAGTTGTTCAAAATGATGAGTACTATGAGGCCTTTTCGGCTTAGCATACCCTTTATGAATAACCCTATATAAAACCTGACACAGTTTTCACAGCCAAGAAGAAAATAAAACAATACAACAAGAAAATAAAGAATGGAAAGAAAGAAGTCAAAAGACAGACAATATTTTCGAGACAGCTCACACTGTGACCTATTTACGCTTCGTGATCTAATATAAGCTACAGGATTTACAAGGTCTTAGAAATAAAAGAAGTTTATAAAGCACCGATATAATTTAGCAGAATACTACATGGTATAGCATCAGCAGTTTACTTTTAGTCCGTACTTATTACAAGCTTAGGTATATTAATATAGTGCCTATATCTGTACAAATCTTGCAACTGAACTTTATGACATGAACTGATATACAAAATTATTATATTTCGTATCAATTTATAATACTAAATTAATTTTAACATGATTATGTTGGCTAAGTAGGTCCATATATTCGAACCTTTAGATAAAAAGATAATTGGCATGTGACATACAAACAGACACCGAAGTCTCGCACAGGATTCTTTCCCGAAGGAGGTTCAGAACCATAAAAAGTTTTACATAGTCTATGTCCAAGTGTTTTGGTATTGCATAGTATTGTTTATTCTTACGGTGATTCTTTTTTACAGTGATTGTTATTCCATGTTAGTTGTTGGTCCAATGAGGTTTCCGCCTAACGTTCTATATTCACTTTTTATATCAGTACGGCACAAATATTGCTTCGATACAATCGCTCGTGAAGACAAGCACGTATGAAAGGGTTGGGCTACATCAAGATTTTACGACTCCGTTCACCTGAGCCCATTGCCCTAAATGTTAATGATACGGTGTTGACAATTTATGCGACAGTCAGCATTTGCTTTGGAAGCTTATCTACTAAGCTGAGATTGGAGGTAGTAATTTCACGAGCTTAACTGCCTTAAAGTGCTATTTGGTGCTTAGAAAATGTTTGAAACAAGGAAACGTATTTAATTATTTGCTTATGATTTTAAATTAGACCCTATCTAGCAATCCACTACAGTTTCATCCACGCGATGATTAAAAAACGATTCTGATGATGATGGAAATATAGATATGTTTTTTCTGTACCCTTGACAATTGTACGCAAAATATCATGACGTACGGTTGAGTAGTAACTAAGGCTTAAAAATATAGGTAACAAAAAACAAACAAACTTCGGAATTATTAATTTCATAGTCATCATAGTCAACCATTTTTATTCATTGCTAAGTATAAGTTAGCGCGCTTTACTCTACTCCCGCGCGTCATCTTTAGTGGTCCTGTGCCAGCCTCATCCACTGCCTTTCTGCAACCTTTACATTAGGGGCCTTACTTGTAAACACTGCTTTAACTTAGTTACTGCTTAAAAATATTCTTCTTCTTAAAAATCGATTTGTTTTCGCACGTTCCATTTCACGTTAGAAAGAGTTGTCAGAGCATTTTAACCAGTGACTAACTTTAAGCAGACTTTAAATAAAGCCCTATATTTATAAAATTAGTTAGAATAAATGTGGATAGGCACTGGAATTTTTCTTTGCACTATTAGCACTGCACTTTACATTAGTGGGTGGAAGTGGGTAGCACGTTTTATTGAACGCGTATTTTCTCGAATACCACAGCTATTGACGCCGTCAACAAGGTAAACACTCGTGTGGGAGTTCTAGGTTCTATTTCAACCGAGGTCACGGTCGGAACATTACTACCGGCTGTAAAAAACAATTCAAATTACACCCACTTTGTAATATTGAAATATAACATTACCTACAAGGGACATGATCATTTCTAGACCCGAAACCCATAAGCACTTAAGTCAACATTCAAATATTTTGAAAAGTTTACAGGACGATGTTTTTAACGACTGGTATAAAAAAAAAGTATGGAGATGGTATATTTTTATTACATAATATTACTCACTTAAGAAGTAGTTATACTCTTAATAAAGTTTATTGCCCTATGTTTATTAGTACATAATATAATCTGACTTAAGTTTATTTGACCGCCTCAACTTTTGGATAATGTAGGTTAAGACATAGGACTTAAGTGTTTCTTACAAACTTACAAATAAGTATGTCCTGAAAGTCTCACATACTGTGTTTACTTAAATTTAACTGTACAACAACTAACTACAATAAAATAACCTAATCACTCGTGCAAACATAAAAACATAAACAAAACATTAAAATTCACTATCTTCGGAACTATGCAAGTCAGGGTCAACGTTCCTAACATCTGCAGCGGTTACTAAGTTTTGATAAAAATTGTGAAAGCATTCCGGGACTAGAGGTAAGAGTGAAATGATATCTCTTTTTTTTTCGACACTTATGGGCACTGGGTTCGTTGCAATAGGCGATACATTTAGATTTATAGTGTCGCCAGTTCGTGTGTTCCTTTTAAAGTTTATGACACTGAAATCATCATCTCTGAGAAGTGAGTTTTTGTATTTTATCAAGCCAAAGTCCGCTTCGTAACACAGCTATTTCACATCATGCCACTTGAAAACGTTGTTCATGGTGTTTTTTTTTCGGGCGATTAGTGGGCCCTTTAGCAAACTCGCAAAGTCCATAAACTCCGCTTGTTGCATCTCATGAACAGTAAACTTTTTACTGCTCGACCTTACTAATTGCATCCAATCGTGGGGGTGAAACACTTGAATAGAAGTTTTTTTCTTTTTTTTTTTCAATGATTGCGTGATCTAAATCCACTTCCATGTGAGTGTGGCCTGGCACCATAAATTTGTGGTGAATTTTTTTTAGTGAGGGCTTCAGTGTCATTAGGTAAGTCAGCATTGCAGCCACGTGGGTATTCTTATTCTGACCTCCACATGTATCAGAATACAAAATAACTTCTGCAATATCCTGAGGTAGTCCTTTGAGATGAATAAACAAGCAAGATGCTATTTGATTAGCACCTCGACCCGAGATACATTCATGCCACATGTAATGGGTAGACAATCCCGTTGCATTGTCATGGACAGTAAGATTGAATGTCCAAAGCTGCCTTTTATAAAAAGCTACGGATGACTCTAAAGCTGGAGTAGGTAGGCACTGCTGGAGATCAAAAGTAAGGCACTTTATGGTTTTATCTGAAGATGCAGTCATTTTATCGTACTTTTTTTCATTGTAGGCCATATCAGCTGCGAGCAAATGTGACTCACGTTCCGCTTCTAGGGTTGATTTCACAGTTTCGTCGTCGGCAACACTTATCTTCATTTTAATGACGTCACAGTTGTGGCAAGTATCTACTTTTGGTTTTTTGAAGCTGAGATTTAATTTATGAAACTCTCTCCGATAAATTTTGTCACTGACGGGGTTTTCATGAGACGCCTTATACAGAGAGTACATGGTTGAAATAGTTAAATGTGATGGTAAATACTTCCGGCTACTTCTTCGTCTCGTGTAGTGACTCTCATATAACGGGAACGAGTTAATATGACTAATGACTTCAAGGATTTTTTGTTCGGAATGTTTATTTGTTGGGGTTCTCTTTCCACGTTTGTCTGGTTGTATTATTCCACTAGAAGTGCTTCGTTTCTTTAAACCTATCAGTTTTACAAAATTGTCGGTTATTGACAAGGTTTTCAAAAAACAACCTTGACAAACGAATATCTTGTCACTGTTAATGTCTAAATGATAGCTGTAGGTACACTGTCTAAATTTCTGCCGTTCAGGATCCGCGACACGTCGTCGTTCTGTTTGTTTTTCCTGGATGGTGATCAGAGATGAAACAAAGGCTGCTCTTAAATCATATGAACCAAGATTCCAAAATTCTTTATGAATAACAGCACGTTGCACATCACTTATCTTTTCTCGGCATTTATTACGACATATGGGTAACTCTTGCATTTTGCGTTCTTTTATATTTTTTCCTGAAGCCGTCACATACGAAAGACCAAGATTTCGTTTCAACTTATTTGCTCGTTTCCTTTTTTGACTGTGTACTGATCCTTGTTCCAGCATTTGTGGCAGTTCTTCATCTTCTGCAGGTAGGTTAGTGCTTGGACCGTGATGGTCGGGCACAGAGTATGTTGGGTCAGCCACAGAGTCATCACTAGAAAAGTCACTTGGTATTTCGTTAATAGGTGTCGTATGTGTCTGTGTTCCAGATGTGCATGGTTCAGGATCAATTAATATACATTGATCACCTGTTACTCTATTTAGTTGATCGTTATTTTCTGTTAGCAGACTGGGACTTGATGGTGATTTATTTTGATTAGCCATATAGTCAACGTCAGAGAAAGGTTCGTTTTGTGGCTCCTGCATCCCAGACGTACTTGCTTGCACAGTTGTAGTAGTAGCATCTTGGTCACTAGTACTAGATTTTTTTTTATTTAGAACAAGTTTCAGTAACTTTCTTCCCCTCGATTCCATAATAACTTATTCACAAATCGCACAACACATCTACAGCAGAGGACAGAATAAACTATAATGCTGGTTCAAAACAAAATCTTCAAGAGGCACTTCACATTTTTGTGTAGTAAAATTCTTACAATATTTTAAAATGCTTAAAAAAAGAGGGTACTTGAACATCATGTATGAACCAGACCACTTAAGTCAGATTACTGAAGTCAAAACGACAGTCATAACTGCTTCGATCAAAACAACTTAAGTCGACTTAAGTGCTATTAACCGGCGCTGAAAGGGTTCCAATAACTTAAGTTGTATGGTGCGTAAGACTGTCACCTCGTGTATTGAAGCCCTGTGACTTAGTTGCTTATTCCCGTCGACGGATAACGCAAAAAGCAAAGCCCTGCGAGTTTTTAGCATTTTGAGAAAAAACTGACTTAAGTGCTTGTGGATGCCGTGTCTAGATTTATAGAAAAACGGTTTTAGATTTTAACGACGCCGATCAGTTCTATTTTAAATTTGAATACCTTTTAAAGGTAAAACGTTCTCTATTTTGTTAATTGATGAGTTGAGGTAGATTATACTTGGCTGCCCGAGTAAACAATCGTTTCCAAATTAAACCTTATTGAGTAGTTCTTAAAATAGAAACTGAGTTGATCAGAAATAACGGCGCTAAAAGAGGCAAAATAAATGTTCAGTGGGTTGAAGAACGCTGCGATAATGATGAGAAAAGAATGATATTGAGTACCTACCGATCTCGTGCCGATTGGATTTTATCGGAAAGCGCGTTTTACAATGAGTGGAGTGTTTTTCAGTAGCAAACACGTGGAAAATCGTGATTGCAAAACTACTTTTATCTGTAAGAGTCGTCAATTTCAAGAATTGTTATTTCAATCCTTTTTTTTTTTTTTTTTTTTTTTGGGGGTGGGAAATCATCAAATGACCCCTCCCACTCTTTGGGCAGAGCGGAAGGGAGTGTCAGACTTCTACTGACCAAAAACCACCCATGTTCCTTCTACGCCCTTGTGACGCCGAGGCCGCGGTAACTTCTACCCGCAGCCCCGACGGGCATGGGCCCTTTCGGGCCCCTTCCATGTTGCTGACATCTCTTTGAGGCGCGCGTGGAACACGAACGCGCCGTCGACACGGCCTGTGTCGTCATAAGACGGACGGACAGCGAGCTAGCCCAATAGCTCACCGTCCACAGGCCCGCGTCTACGGTGGCCGGAGGTCGTCACGTGACCCCCGACGCCCGGAGCGCCTCCCACGGCGGGTTATTTCAATCCTACAGTCACAAAGTTATTTTTTTTTATTTAAATATAGGCTTGCGTTTGACCGCCATTTTGCCTGATGGGAAGCAATGATGCGGCCTACGATGGAGCACGCTTGCCTAGAAGACACCGATTCACTCTCGACTTGAAGACACCCATATTATAACCATCGGCGAACACCCATTTAGGGAGAACATTCCAAACTCGTGCGGTTCGCAAAATGAAAATATAGTATATATTTAAAAAAATATAAAATCTAATATTCTGAAATTATTTTACACCGAGCGCACACTTTATAATTCTCAACGGAAACTTTCACTGCAACAGAGAAATAGAGTTTAAAACGGTCCAAACCAGACACACTCTCGCTTCTCTATTCAACATTTAACTTTATTACCAACTTTACACCACAAAATATATTTTGTACCCAACATTTTCACTGCGAAGCACCACTAGTGTCTGTTGCAGGGTTTGCAGGTAACGTGTCGGAAATATATAGCAGGGTTATAACGAAAGGGTATGCTAAGGTGAAAAAGGTTTATAGTACCTACTCATCATTATAAATAAATAAATATCAAATAAATAAATAATTATTACTTATTGTTTGTGTTGACTTGTGATCAATAGATAGATCTCTGGTTTGAGAAATAAATACTGATTATTATATTTTAAGGGATTTGGATATCACCTTCAAAGCTATTGTCTGTCTAACCACATAAATAATTAAATTATGAACAACTTTTACTATGAGACCAATGAATTCGCGAAAAAAAAATTCAGCTGTTTCATATATTTTGTCGAGTGTCATTGACATTTTTCTATGGAACAGCTGAAACTTATTCACAATGATGAGTTGGGTCAATTTAAAATCGGTAGCAGAAAATGTTATCCCCAAACAAAAAGTGTTTGTTCATCAATATTGTTAAAATATTAAAATTGTGTTTAAGCGTTTTTAGTTAAAGTAAGTAAAACGGAGTTATTATTGATTTAACACTTTTTTATCAGGTAACAGAATAGTTATAATTGTAGAACACCTCTGTTACCATGAATTCTACATACAAGAAAATTCCTTTCGTTATACCCTGTATCTTATTCTTTTGAAGAAACATTTCAAGCATGTTACGAAGCAGACCATTCAAATTGTAGAGTGTTCTTTTAAAATGACCATTTATTTTGAGTGTAGAGAGCTTTTAAAAATGTAGAGTAAATGAATGGAATGAAAGAGCTCTTTCAATAACATACTAGTTGCAATATCGAGATTTGAAGGAGATTTCTGATAGGCATTAGCCAATGATATTTCACCTTTGATATAAACCAGGTAACCTGTGGGTATAGGGCTGAGGGTTTAAGGCAGGTATAAAATTTTATAGCGAAGGTCCCTTATTAGAGTTTATAGCTATCTTATAATATAGTAGCTGTGTCTAAGTAGAATAGTGTTTCAACCGCTATTATATAAAGTCCCGGAAGAAATATATTTTTTTAATATGTTTTATTTATATGTATCTGTAAGGTATTTATTTTCTATGGGCCTCTGTAACTTGCATTGTATGCAAGAAAAAACTACACTTCAAACACATTATTACTATTTATTTTTACAGTTTTCATTTATGCCTGACAGAAGCGCTGTGCCTTTTTACATACGTTCGTTATCGAGTACTCGCTACGTATTTTATGGTAGAAATGCTAGGACTACCGGGAGCATCTATATATATAAAAATGTTATGTTGGTTTGTGTACGCTTCAAAAACTCAAAAAGTTCTGCACCGATCGAGCTGAAATTTTAGCATGATACGCATAAAGGATTGTTTTTATCAATTTTTTTTTTATTTTTTTTTATACACAGCGAAGCGTGGCAGGGACAGCTAGTTTTTTAATAAAAAAAATCAAACCTTTTTAATTCGTAAGCAAGACGTTCGCGTTGAAAGAAAATGTTATTTTACGTTTATTGTTCATATGCAACCGTTAATTCTCCCACTGCTGGGATACAGGTCTACCCTCGAAGGGTGATTAGGCCATTTTCCACCGCGCTGGCCAAGTACGGGTTGGTGGATTCACATACGCCATTGAATTTTTTCTCTAGACATATGCAGGTTTCCTCACGATGTTTTCCTTCACCGAAAAGTCAGTGGTATCTAAATTCGTACATAAGTAGTACGTTTATTGTTGCCATTATATTATTACATTATAAGAACATTAAAATACCAGAATGCGAGCGTTAAATTGTACATTGTAGAATTCGTAGAATCGTGGCTGGTTTGCGTGCCTACAAATTTCATGTTGGTCGCAAAACTTTTTAGTAGTCATTTTTGGTATAATGTGTGGGGAGGGCGTCGAAATGTAGGTTTTAGTTTTTTCTAAGTATCGGTTGGGTCGGGTGACATTGTACAAGTGGTGAGACTGGTACAATACCTTTACCTGGTCCTTTTGTTTGTAATTTCTGGTGTGAACAAGAAAGAGTTTATGTATCTAAGATGATTATGATCATGATGATCTAGAATGTTCTGCTCTTGGAGATAAGTCCTTTTGTGCCTTTCGCTTTTCTGTTTTTACTGTCTTAGTGCTTTCCTTTTTTTTGGTGTCATTAAAGAATTATTGTATTGTACTATAATTTGCATTGTATAAAAAGTAACAATTTGTCACAGCTAACCACTTTTCAGTATTAAAAGTAATTAATACTAATCGAACCTCGATCTCGCAGTGGAGGCGTCAATGTACGATTATGATTCAGAGAATCGTGTAATGTATTTGTTGCATGCTACCTTCGATTTTTTATTACGTGCATTTATAGATTGAAATAACGTGTAATTGTACTTATTTACTAGCATAGTAATGTAAGAAAATTATAAGTTAAAGTTAGGTTTTGTTTTCTTTAGATGACAGTTTTATTTATTGGAGTGAACTTTGCCTCCTTTGAAAGTTAATGGTAAATGTTATGTCACGAGAAACTATCTTATAATGAAGAAAATGAATTATCCTATGCAGAAAATTAAAAATCTTTCAGCAGCCGATTTTTAAATGTTTTTTCTTCTTTTCGACTTCTAGACGAAATTTCTATAGGATTTCGTTTGAAACTCTTGTCCTTTCGCATGGAAACACCCATGCGAATAATTCAAAAATGTTTCCTTGGTCTTGTGTTTAATTTGTACACAAATTGCTTTAGATTCCAAGGCTCCATGCACCACTTATACAAATTACTGGAACGTTTCACTGCATAATAACACTTTCAAAGAAGAGTGTGGTTCTTATTATTTAAATTGTACGAGTCACAATGGAAAAAGCTGCGGAAATTAAAGTTTGTAATTGGAAATGGTGAAATGGAATAGTGCGTTCTTTTTATAAAATATTTATTGAAATCAATTTTGCTGTACACTGAGAAAAATGCGCATCTAAATTCCGCTAAAAGAATGATAAATTGACCTAGTTCACCTAATTAGCACCTGTTTATGAAAACTGGTGCTAACTGGTTTTCTTTTCTTCTCGCATTTATAATATTTTTAGTTAAGATGTACTTTCGTATAAAGTAATTCGAAATGAAAATAATATTCAGAAGGAAATAAATATGAGCATTACATACGAGAATTTACCAATTTCACAGGTTTCCGGTTCAGATTATCTTGACGTTTTGCAAATCAAAATAGATGACTGCGTAAATTCAATTTCTTGCGGGAGTGTAATTTTATATTTGTTTATTTATTTATTTGCATTAAACAGACAATAATTACATTATTGAAATATTAAAAATATAAAAATTATTTTAAGTATCTGTTGTCTGGAAGAGATCGCTCTAGTGTAAATTTATATTTATTTATTTATTTGCATTAAACAGACAATAATTACATTATTGAAATATTAAAAATATAAAAATTATTTTAAGTATCTGTTGTCTGGAAGAGATCGCTCTAATAGAGTATGTATAAGAGCAAAAACAGCATCTCAGTGTTTTTACTGTGTTTAAACTAGTTCAAAGTGTTATTATTTTGTGTCGTATTGTACCTATGAAATAAAATAAAATAAATATGTTCAATAACCGTAAAAGAGAACTCAAAACATGTTTGTTAAAATACCCAGTAAAGTGGACTATACTAAACATCCAGCGGTGATACAGACTAGTGTCTAACGAAGCAGCCGGCTCTTGAATGATCGAACATGCCTTGCCAGACATATTATGTATTTCTAGGGTTACCAGATGATAACAACTTTCCTGACAAGAAAACTGGCAGAATTGGAATTATTACGAATACAAAAAATATGTGCACGAGTTCTTTTAATTTCATTACATGCTGCTTTTTACAATTATGCAGATGTTTTTATGGCGTCTGGGTCAATGTCAGGAAATTTATTGAGAAAATTCTAAATTTTCCAAAAACTAATATTCGAAACTGGTATCCGACATCTATCTCGCTTTGGCTGCTAAGCTGGCGCCATGATACAGAGCGAGATAGAAGCGTGTTTTAAAGCATGCTCGATCACTGAAGACCCACATGCAATACACATCATGCCACGAAACAACAAAAGCAAGCACACTCATACCTGCACCAATTCATTCTCTGTAAACAATTTTGAGGAGGGCAATCATATTATTAGCTACGGAACCATACATTCGTTTGTTTCCACATGACCTCTTTGAAGAGCAACTTAAATATTTGCTATGATAACGGAGCTCGGACATCGGGCATGTTTATAAGTATAGTCTATTTCAACTAGAGAGCGAAAAACGTACGTTCACGCCACGGTACCACGAGAGCACCGAAAACAAACGATGCGTATCGTTATCCATACATTTATGTATCGTTTCCCTGTCGCTTACGCATTTACCGTGTTTCGTGGTACCGGGCGAGGCGAGCGACAAGGTCCATCAGATATTGCAAACCTGTTTTGACATTTTTCGGTAAGATATGGCTGGGGCCACATTCCGCTCTGGAATACGCTTGGATTCGGATTGTTTTAGTGTGCTATTTGAATGTTTGGTTGTTAATTGTTATTTTTTGTTGAGTTAAATTAGTTATATCTGTTTTTGTTAGGACATATATTTGTTTTGTGTTGTTTTTTGTTTGTGAGTGATAATGGAATCATCGGAGTCGTCTTCCTCGTCATCAAGACCGTTTAAAAGTTTTAACTCACCTAGAAAGAAGCGCAAGTTATCTCATCTGTCGGAAAATGAAAAAATGATGACAATTAACGTCTATAAATATGTGAAAGAGACGTGTCCTTCAGACAAATATATGTCCAAAACGGAAATGAAAATAAAGACTGCCGATATAATAAGGTAATAATAATTATAAATAGTTTATTTGGCACACACTTAAATCTTAAACTAATTACACCTGCCAATGTCAGATGATTAATTTACTAATGTGTAGGTAGATAGTTACACGAAAAACTTGATCTACAGTTTTGAGTTAAATAGTGATAATAGTAATGTAATGATAATTGTTAGGTAAAAACTGAAAACCTGAATTTTGATAGTGACAAAATAGTTGTTAACTATTAAAACAATTTATTGATGCAAAGAAGGTTGGTCTTCCCTGCGCAACACTAAAAGGTCAATGTCCGTTTTTCGCTCTCTATTTGAAATAGACTATAGCAATAATTCTATTTTTGGGAAATTTGAAAAATACGTAAATGTCGAATACAAACACAGGTACGTTTGAATTATAATAGCAAATGTTCTGTGATTCAGTGTTTTCGAAAACCAGATTTAAAAAAAACATATTTTCAGCTTTCTCAAAAATACCTTAAACAGTCAATTATGTTGCTAATTTAAATAGGTTTTACTAAGTTTCATCAAAATAATTATGACGAGTGGTTTCCGGTTTTTTTTTACAAAGTAGAAGAATTTATGAAATAAACCGATGATCGGGCCGACTTAAATTATACTTAAAGAGCCATTACGGTAATTACGAGTATGTTCTAAGCAACACAGTACTATTCAGTTTGTTTGTTAGTATTCTGTGCTTGGCTCCTCTACAAATGAATTAGTCAAATTGCATTTTGTTCCGAGAAAGATCAGGAATGCAGAAGTGAAAATTATACTCATTGTTACCTAGAGTCTTGGATCCAGAGGTCTCTCGTGTCTATAGGTGGTAGTTCAGTCTCTGTAGACGTTGCCGAGTGCTGAGGAGTGGCGCCTCGGGGACCGAGGAATCTCCGCCAGGTGGCGCGACGACCTGTGAAAAAAGATAGGATATTAAGCCAAAGTTAAATTTTAATATCTTGTAGATACTAATATAACGTAATGTAATTAATTTAAGTATTGTATAACTAAATGTATTGTGGGCAAGTTGAATAAAAGCTTTTTTATTTTATTTTATGTTTTATTATCCAGCTAACTCTATATTAAATTAATTCAAATCCGTCGCGCTGTGAAGAATAACAGACACACAGGCAAACATCATCTGAGACGCTCACAGGGTGGGCATTAGAAAAGGAGTATTTCTCTCCTACACGCACACACGCACATATACCTACATACATCTCAGATTTCGCATGAATCGTAAATTTGTTGTTCATTTAAAATAAATAATTTTTGTTCAAGCTCCCGGTTCCACAATAATTCTTTCTTCTCATAATATTTTTTCGTTTATCTTTACTTCACGTTCCTCGAGAGTAAAATTGCTTTGCGATTTAACCTTCCAGACAACAGAATATTTTAATCATATTACCACTAACTTGAAGAGAACTTTTGTCATCTGAAAAGCTAATGAAAATCGTCGGACAATTTCCGAAACATTTTAAACTCGAATCGTTAACTTTTCGATTGAATTTCGCGAATTAAATGCGTCCTTTAAACGATGCGAGACAATAATCGAATTGGATCTCGACTGAGATCGATTAAATAGATTAAACTTGTTGCGATCGCTCGGGAGTGTTGTTATTTCATTTCAACTTTGGGCGTCGAGCTTCATAATATTGGATGCTGCCAAGGATACGTCTAAAGCGCGTCAGAGATGATCCAATGTATTTTTAGTAAAGCCTAGTTGAAATTACTCTACCCACGCATTTTGATGTTGATACATTTAATATTTGAGCAATTCTTAACACTTTTTCACAAAAAACTTTTTTGGCGCTTTTATACTCGTAGGCTAAAAAATAAATTAGTAACATTATAGGTATTGCTTGAATGTATCATTTAAAATTACCCCGTTCCAGCTCAAATTTCTATCAGCCACGGTAAACAAATGAAGTCATGGACACAGACACGGCCAGTAGTCATTACCAGGGGCCTCATTTAGTAAGCGTAGAGGCAATGATAATTGTGTGCCATCCTGCTCGCTCGTATGACGCGAGTAAGTTCGCGTGAGCAGGATGGCACACGTTTGCCATTAACACTACACTTACACCATTAGGCCTCAGGTTCACCACATTATTTATGCCTATTACCACACCTAAAACCGAACCGAAAAACATCAACCCACAAAAATGGCCAACATTTACAAAAACAATTGTGTCTGCGTTCCCCGATAAGTACTTTTTAAATCCCAATAAACCCCAACATCGATTACGTCTGTATTTATGTCCCATAAAATTGTTGTAAGCAAAAAAATTACCGCGAACCGCCATTTTGTCTTTTATAATAGCCATTGTAATGTTTATGTGGCGTCGAATGGCCCGGAAGCGGGTCATAGGTAGGTCGGTCGATTTATTAGGCAGGGTCATTTATCTGGCGCTTCTGACGCGAAACATTTTACAGGTTTTATTTAGTTTCGCCTGTCCCGGTGTCTATTTTGATAACAGAAACCGGGACAGGTTAATCTTGGGAATTGACCCACTTTCCGGTTTCTGTTTGAGCTGATAATATTTTGTATGGGCATGATAATCGATGCATAATTATGTAAATCGAATGCGATATTTTTTTAACATGGTGCTGATCGGGTAATGAAACGGGAAGGTGACCGGGGAATCCTGTAATAAAAAGACGCAACCCCATCGAGTTTGATCGGTCCTGATTTAATTTATTTTTCTTCTTTTTAGGTTTCCCTACACCAAAAGGAAAAAAGGGAACCCTTATAGGATAACTTTATTTTAGAGAATTTCGACAAAATCTTGTTTTTTTTTTTAATTCAAACTTAGCACGTTTGTACTTTGATCACATTTATGCTGTTTTTTTTGACAATTTCAGGGGAATTATAAACTTAATAGCTCTACTGCTGCCGAAGTGCCGAGTTCTGTGAATAGAGCTGACAGCTGATCACGGTTGATGACGTCACTGATTTGATTACTCAGTCAGCTTATATAATGAAAGGTACTTAAATAGATTAGTTTAATATGAAGATAATTAAACACACACACGCGTGTTACGTATTGTACGTGCTCTTGTTGTAATTTCAAATCTGAGTAATGTTCTCAAAACAAATCAATTCAAACACGTATATATAAGCTGAATAAGCGTACCTACCTATATTGACAGTAAAGCTAGGCTTACTCCCTGAAAAAGATCACGAGATGTTATCGAAACTACAACCAGAGTATCCGTCTGAATCATACAGGAGTCCCGTGTTATTTATAACAAAATATTAAAAACCACGACCATTTTCATACTAAAACCAATACAAACAAATCTTTTTTTACTCTGTCATCATTATCTATATATATAAAAGAAAGTCGTGTTCGTGTTACACTACTTATAACTCAAGAACGGCTTTACCGATATGGCTGAAAATTGGTGAGGAGGTAACTTAGAGCCAGGAAACGCACATAGGATACTATTTATTCCTATTATACTATTTATTCCTATTATACTATTTATTTCTATTAAATAAATTCGATAGCATTCAAGTGTGAATTGACATAAAACATCAGTCACTATAAAACGAGGTATAACAAAAAAGAATCAGACTTGGAATAACAAAACGACTTATTATACTCTTTGCGCAAATGACAGCTATGTAATGGACGTATGGATGACAATTTGATTTAACAATTTAACAGCTAAACAGATTTTGACGAAATTTGGTATGAAGGTAGCTTAAGCCCTAGGTAATATGTAGATTACTTTTTACCCCAAAAAATTGAACGGCTTTCCGCTATTCTTGCAGGACAGCGGGTGAAACCGCGGGGCGCAGCTAGTTATTTATAGATGAAGATGTAAAGTAGAAAATCCTGCGTCACTGGGTTAGGCTGCTACATAAAATTATAGCTAAATTTAGCAACTGTTCTAAGCTAATATTAGGCTAAAGTGGAATTATTCGTAAGCCGCTAAAACCGCAGAATTAGGGGTTCTAAAATAAGTGCTAATCTACGCAACATCCATTTAACTGAACGCGGTGTTTAGTGGAACGAGCCGTCATTTTAGCAAATCACCAGACTGTTGCTGAAAGCTATTTACTGTAACGGGGTAATTTGCTATTTTTCTAGATTAAATTGATGATCCTGATGGTATTTAATGGTGCTGTCATCATAATCAATAATTTTCCGCCCACCACTGTGTATTGGTCTCCTCTTAATGGGCTGAATACACGTTACGAATACAGCGGCAAGACAGTGCAATCGGCCGAGTACTCGGTTTGTATAAACAGTTTGACGAGGCAAGACAGTCACTAGAACCATGATTTGTTTCCTCGGTCGAGTATGTCATTTTACTGTCACGCCACTGTACTCGTTACATGTAATCAACCCATTACCGTGCTTTCTTTTTTGGTTCTGTGCCAGTCTCGTACCCTTCCTTCCTGTAGCCTTTATAATATGAGTTGACAGTGTTAAAACTTTAAGAATGTGTTAATTTTTTTTAAACTTTATTAAAATAAATATTTCTCTACGAAAAATAAGTACAAGTCATTCTGATAATTGTTTATTAAGTTATTTATTTATCAAAAAACTCATTAATCTGTGTTACAGCACTTCAAATTAAGCCAGTAGGTGTTTATAAAGGTCGCTTTATAAAGGTATATGTACGGCTTTGCCATTTCAATTTAGCACAGTAAATTTCATTTGTACTAAAATGGCACTTAGCATATCGCATTACATGTTGCCATTATAACTGATATTATAAAAGCCAAAGTGAATTCATTTGTTACCATTTTACGCTTGAACTACTGAATTATATTATCATGAATTATAGGTTTACACAATTTCACGGGTACAGAAATTTAATAGCGTTTCACACTCAAAGCTCCCCACTACACAAAGACAAGGACAACTAACACCCAGACCCAGAGCAAATATTTAAATTCATCATTCAAATTTCAAACATCTGCCCGGCCGGGAATCGGACCCGGGAGCTCTGGCTCATAAGGCGGATATACTACCGCTGAGCCAAACAGGTCGTCAAAACAAAAATGGATTTAGACTACTTTTATCATCATCATCACTGTTCTACATCACCGCACGAGTGCCATTGCCAGCTAGTGTACGTATAAATTGTTATTATTTCAATCTATCATACATTCTTTGTGGATATTATCGGCTCGACGTCAGCTCGAAATCAATAGAAAGCAGTAGAATTTGTTTTTAAACGATTTGATTTAGCTTGGCCTGTTTCTAGGCTTTTATTTAGCTTGGCCTGATTGTTGTTTTTGGGTCAAATCTTGCAACTGAATTAGGAAGCAATTCCCGAAGCCCGATTGAGCTATAACCTGTATAATTCCTATGAGAGTGCAATAAAAGTATAAAAATATATTTTCTTAACTTATTTGTCATATTGAACAGAAATGGTTTGACTAAACTAGCGTAATAGTTGCCTGATTTAGTATTTAGGTAGCTATTATTCTCACAACTTTGTTACTAATTCAATGTTCACCATTAAGTGAGTCCGCCCACTCGCTGAGTGAACGCAGTCCGTGAAAGGACAAAGCGCGAACTTGCATCGCAATTCATTTTGATGGAGACTTAGAATAAAGGCTAGGTATATAGCCTGAGTACTAGTGAATGCGGACAAATCATCTTTAACAATAACATAAGAAAATGCGCTTGCGATTAGGCGGCTCCAAAATTCACATAGTCCTTGTTTGTTATATCGACCATATTTTTCTAAGATGAACTTTAAATGCAGTATTGACCCGATTCCGATTTCTATCAAATATTCAGTCAGTTAATGTTTTTTTTTGTAGATCAGACATCAAGCGCTCAGGCGACGTAGGTAATCAATAACTAATAGAATTGACGAGGCTATTTCCTAATCGTACTATTTTCGAAAGAAGCTTGGGTATGGGGAATAGATATTTATGATCTTTCAACAGGTAAAAGTCAACACAGTCATCGTCACACTTTGAACGTGACGACGCGGGCGGTGACGGGTCCACTTCGCTGTTTGCTACCATTTGGTGTCGTAAACCGCGTCACACACCCGCCCCATTTCAAATATTAATCCGTTGAGAGCTTGAGAGCCTTTACGTTTCATATATCAGAGTAAACCGACAGGTTATCCTGTCCCGGTTCCACTCTACTAATATTTACCGAGGAAGGCAAATGGATTGGTCTTTTTCAATAACTTAGTTTTGAAAGCAAACACTCTACCTTTTTAATGATGTTTTTTTGTCTTTATTCTGTGATTTTGTGCGAGATTATGATGCTGGCGATGGAAAATATTAATGGTTTGTATTAATGTGGAAAGAGTATTTTTGTCAAAAAAGTCAGAATTTGTTACCGCGAGCAAATGTGCATATTTTCATATTTTATGAGGCTTCAAGTTTTGCTTACGGCTCAAACGTAAGTCAGTGATAAGAGAAGCATGTAATTAATCTGATGTAAGAGCCACGCCTGTATTAGCTCCCATAACATCTTATACTCGTAATACGTACATTATACAATTTGAAACATTTTATGCTCATTTTGCGATGAAAAATAACGTGGTTATTTTATGATTAGAAACCAGAATTTTATGCTTAGAAATAATATTGGATTTTTAAATCTCATAAAGATCACTAAATAATTTCACTACAAACAAAGCATAACGTTTGGTTTCAGACGTCACGTTACTTTTTTATGTCATATCATAAGCCATTACATTACCATAACACTTAACTTAGCCTTAACATTATTATTGTTATGTCATAAGATAACGTTTACAAACTTGCAAATTTCTGCTGTAAAAGCAAAAAAACGGTACGGTTAATGCAAACAAAGTATGAGTTTTCTGTCTATTCCAGTGAAATTCAGTCTTGTCATTCAAACCTTACAAAAGTTCTATTTACTATTCTGCATTCTATAAGTTTCTATTCGAAATGTAGAACGCAAGAGGATTTGTCGGAAAACCATTTCGTGTTTGGTCCCTTCCTAATGATTATTTCTTAAAGGATTTCGCGCGGGGTTTAGGAAACTTACGTTTTAGGATTAGAGAGTTCAGTTACGTTCGGAGTGGGAACTGACGGTTCCGGATTTAAGGCAGTGATAGAAGCCGGATATCTGTTTAGGAGAGTCGATTAAAATTTACCTACTTTCTGAAAGGTAGTTTATTTTTTTGCTGTTTTTTTTTTTTTGTAAAATCAATCGAAACTTGTTAATTGACTTGTTAAAGATTTTCGAAAATTGCCAGTAGACTGTTACTATAAACTTAGGGGCAAAATAACGTTACAACTTTTCTTGTTAAACTAAATAAGCCTTTAGTTATTTACCTACTGCATTTCTTATTTTTCTGATAAAATACTAATTTACTTTTAAAACAAACCTAATTATAAAAAAAAAACTAAAAAAACGTGGCGCAAAAGTGAATCTAGAAATCAAATTTCTTTACTAGAAATACAGCGCGGTTTATCTTAATTGTTAGAAAAATGAAATCTAAAAACTCATTAAAAACTGAAAAAATGTTTTATTTAGAAAAGCTAGATCCCAGTAGCAATTACGCAAGCGCAAATATTTAGTTAACAAGTGCGACCTCCTTCCACCTCATTTTAAAATGCCAGCTTTTCAAAGACTTCAATTTAAGCCTACCCGCACTAAGTGGTTTTTAATCTCAGAGATATATTTTACTGACGAACCGTTTTCTTTAGGCACAGTGTAAACAGTTAGACATGTTTTGTAGAGGTTTATGATTTTTGCGTTACCATTGAAGTAAAAAATAAGCCGAAGCAGATATGTCTACTCGAAGATATTAATATTCGTAATTAAATAAACTAAATAGTTAAGTAGGGCTATGAGGAAAAGGTATGCAAAGCCAAAAAAGGCTTATAGTACTCATCATAATGAACAACTTTTATTACGGGATCAGCCCGGAAATCGCGAAAAAAATCAGCTGTTCTATATATTTTGTCAACAGTTACTGAAAAACTGCTGTTTTTTTCGCGATTTCAGGGATGGTCCCATAGTAAGTGTGGTTCATAATCATGAGTGCTATGATCCATTTTTGGCTTAGCATACCCTTTCCTTGTAACCTTCCTGTAATGCGTTTGTAGGATTCAAAATCATTATACCAAAACGCAGTCTTTGTGTTAATAACCTGACCGCAAAGCTTTGTCAAACTCTTGACGTCCTTAATCCTCATAGCTCTTTCTAATGGGTCCGTAAAATAATTACCGGACATCCCACGTCTTATATCCGGACTGAATAATGATAAATTGTAACTCCCACGGTCATATACAAACAGTAACTGATTTACTCTGTATACAATGGGTGCAAAGGTCAAGTTACGTGGGATGGGCAATGGTGACTTGACGCGTGCAGCTCTGATCCTTCCTTCGTTTATTCCTGTCGTATTTCTAGTGAATGCCGTGGCAACTTTTACTATGGGACTAATCCGGAATTAGTGAAATAAATAGCAACTGTTCCGTAGAAAAATGACAACGACACTCGATAAAATGTATGTGGAACCGTCGATTTTTTCTTTGCGCAAGCTAGGTTGTTTTTTTTATTAAAAGTTGTTCATAATGTTGCGTAGGTGCCAATAGGCCATTTTGGTTTAGCATACCCTTTCCAAATAACCCTGTATAGTGGCGTGCAAAGGTCACATAAGGCGTGGGATAACGCGTGCAGTCCCGATCCGTCCTTACTTCGTTTGTTCCTCTTGTATTTCTTCAATGAATGCAGTGACAATTTGCATAGAAGCACAATGAATGTGGCGGCAATCAGCTAATAAAATTTATGTTCGAGGCAAAACCTCGGGGCCGGTCAAAGTGGTGGTTTGACGTCATAAAAGCTAACAAGCCCACTATGCAAGATGACAACAGTAGTGTATTATTGGGCATTCTGGAACAGGTTTTGTATGAAAATTTTGTGGCTCACTACGTTCGCTCAAAAATTTTAATTCAAAACCTGTTCTAGAATGCCCAATAATGGAACGATTTCTTTGCAATAACGTATTGGAAAAATTTTAAGGAATCTATTGCTAATACCAAAGTTGGTCGTTTGCTCATACCAAACTTACGACATATAAAGGCGATAGCTTTGTCACAATATAAAATACAATAGTGTATTAAGTGGTTAGAATGCTGTATATATAAGAAAAAGTTAAAAATTTATATCATTATGTTAAAAACATTCTTGGTAAATACTACTCTTACAATGAAATTTGTAAAGCAATCTCAAAAGTTACATTTGGACAAGATATTTCCGGAAGCAGAGACACTTGTAAGCCGTCATGGGAGTCTTTTACCTAACACAATCAGATGTATAGTTTGTGGACCATCAAATTGCGGAAAAACGAATGTTGTAATAGGTCTTTTATTACATGAGAGTGGTTTACGTTTTAGAAACGTATATGTGTATTCTAAAACATTGTACCAACCTAAATATATATTTTTAGAGAAGGTGTTGAGTTTGGTACCTGGTGTATCTTTTGCAAAATATAGTGCTGGGGAACATATATTGAGTCCACATGAAGCAAACTCAAATTCGGTAATAATATTTGATGATGTTGCTTGTGAAAATCAATCAAATATGAGGGATTATTTTGCTATGGGAAGACATAAAAATATAGATTGTTTTTATATAAATCAAACGTACAGCAAAATTCCAAAACAACTCGTCAGAGATAATGCAAACCTTCTAATATTATTTAAGCAAGACGATATAAATTTACGTCATGTATATGATGAACATGTTAATACAGATATGACATGGACAGAATTTCGAGATATGTGTTCTAAAATATGGCGAGAACCTTACAACTATTTGATTATAAATAAAGATTGTCCAAAGAATAATGGTTGTTACAGAATGAAGTTCGATACGTTTGTCAAATTTGACTAACAATTATATATAAAAAAGGTTTCTATTATTAAATAGTTTCATTGTAATTTTTATATTGTTAGACATATAACGTAAAATTAAAATGGAAACAGAATTAAAGGCGAAAGTAGTTCAAGTTGCAGAAGCTGTTAAAAAGAAAATAAAGGACATGCGTTCTATGGAATCATATAATGATAACATTTTGGGAACTGTTTTTAAACCTATAACGGATCCACTAAACACTATAATCAGAGACACGAAGCATTTCGAACCTTCAAAAACTAAATTTAATGCAGTAGATGAATCATCTGTAATGAAAGACGAGTTCATTTCTCCATCATCATCAAACAGTGGTAACCAAACTATTAAAAATAATTTTGGTACCGTTTCCGAAATAGATTCCTCTGATGATGAAATTGACGCAGATGACGTAGATAATAAAACTGAGAAAATAAACGTCAGTAATAGTTCGTTTACATCAGCAAATTCTACATCGAGTGCTCCTGAAGATTTCTCATCTTGGTCACTTTCTTCAGAAGTGTTTGAAGATGTTCCGTTTGGAGTTAGAAGCGAACGGGGTAAACTAATGATGGGTTCGTCACGTGTTATCGTAAATGATGATACAATATCTATAGGCGGACATAGTTATAACAAAACACTAGGACTTTGGGAACTATTATTTAAAAAGATGCCTGATCCAAATTTAATAACAAAGGAGGACAGTCAAAACTACAAAGCTATATTAAAGGAAACGAATGCTCATCGAAGAGATTTTGACTCTAACAAACCGATAAAGTCTAATAAGGGACGAAAGTATTTACAAATAATCAAACCTCTTTTTAAGCATCGTAAACCTTCCACATCTTCTATGTCATCATCGACTAGCAATCTTGATGATTTTGCAGAAGGGAATGGGTTAATACTTAAGAAGAAATTTAAAAAGAATACAGATTATATTTACTGGGATGATCCTAATGAACTTGTAGAAAGGCTAAAATTGCTTATAGCCTCTAAAGATGCAGGCAACAATGGTCTTGACAATGAAATCATATCAATTATTGAAGAACTACGTGAAAATGGTATTATAAATTAGTAACCATTTTAATGTTTGTTTTATTCAAGATTTTGAGTTCAAACGAAGGAGGTCGAATTATAAAAAATGAATATTGATAAATTTGGCCATCATGTCCATAGAAGATTACGTTTATCTGAATTACTGGATAACTCAGAAAATTATTTAGTTAAAACTAAAACGGGAGATTTTGATTTGCAATTATCGTCCCGATTAACCGGAATTAAAATTCCTGTGAAACCCGACGACGCCGCGAGTAAGAAATACGTTGATAGCAAGATTGCTGCTGAAATCACGGCTTTTGTAAATTCTTTAAAAGCAGATGTACAAAACCATTTTACACAGTTTGAAACAAAGTATTGCACTAAGGAGTATGTCGACAAATTACTAAAGAAACCACAAAATGTCCAAAGAGCAAGTAGTAAATGAAATTCATCGATCAGCACGCAGAAATTTTCTCCGACGTTCTGTTATACTAAAAGGAATAGACGACTTGTGGCAAGCTGACCTCATTGATTTTAAGTCTCTACAAAAATACAACAATGGATTTACTTTTATTTTAGTTGTTATGGATTGTTTTACGAAATATGCATGGGCGTACCCATTAAAAACCAAAACAAAAAAAGAAGTCATTGATGCATTTAATCATATTATTAAAAATAATGGTCACATACCTCGAAATTTGCAAACTGATATGGGAATAGAATTTTATAACGACATGTTTCAGAAACAAATGCATTTATTAAAAATCAATCATTATTCATCATATTCAACTAAAAAGGCGTCCATAGTAGAAAGATTAATTAGAACATTAAAGAATAAATTATACAAATGTTTTAGTTATAATGGCACCTATAAGTGGATAGGCAAATGTTTAGAAAACGTTTTGATTGCTTATAATAACAGTAAACATCGCGTGACTAAATTTAAACCCATCGATATTAATGTGCAAAACGAACCACTCGTGAAAAAAAACATAATAAAATTTCAGGAAAAAAGAGTAAAATCAACTAAGAAGTTATTTAGAGAAGGTGACAGTGTTCGAATAAGTAAATACAAAAGTAGTTTCGCAAAAGGATATACACCTAACTGGTCAACGGAAATATTTACTATTAAAACTGTTAATAATACAAATCCAGTTACATATCATATACAAGATCAAAGAAAACAAGATATATTGGGTTCATTTTACCAAGAAGAGTTGCAAAAGACTAAATATCCCAATATTTATTTGATTGAAAAAATTATAAAAACAAAAGGAAACAAACTTTTTGTGAAATGGTTGGGCCTTCCTGATCATGAAAACAGTTGGGTGGATAGAAGTTCTATTGTAATATAAACGATATCTACAATATGTTATAATCATTATATATCAAGAAATGCAAGGCGGAGGACTTGTTAACAATTTAATAAATAATTTACCGTTTGAGCTTCATTTGCCAGGATATAACTACTGTGGACCAGGTACTAAATTAAAAGAAAGATTATTGAGAGGTGACAAAGGAATCAATAAGCTGGACGAAGCTTGCAAATACCACGATATCGCATACTCCAATTATAATAATTTAACTGATCGTCATAAAGCAGATTTAGAGCTATTAAACATGGCCAAAAATCGATTAGATTCCAAAGACGCTGGAAAAGGTGAAAAATTAGCGTCATGGTTGGTCAGCAAAGTAATGAAAGCTAAACTTAAAACAGGCTCAGGAATGAAGAAATTTAAGACAATTGTATCCAAAATAGGATAACATATAAAAAAATTAAAATGTCACGATAATAAAACTGCAATTAAATATGCTTACGAAGTTGCTAAGAAACTTATACCTAAAAAATGTCATGTGCGACTACCGAGAATCATACCAATACCTAAGACAGGAGGAATTTTACCTTTGATACCAATTTTTGCTGGTCTATCAGCACTTGGGGCTTTAGCTGGTGGTGCAGCCGGTGTAGCAAAAACTATAAACGACTTTAAAACAGCAAAACAAAATTTACAAGAATCTGAACGTCACAACAAAACCATGGAGGCTATAGCTATAGGGAAAGGTCTTTACCTTAAGCCGTACAAAAAAGGCCATGGGCTAATTATAAAAAACTCAAAAAACTAATTGACAGGCTACCTCAACGAGCTCTTACAAATATTGATATTATCAAACACGCAAAAAATATACCATTTTTTCGCGGTGTTTATATGAGAGATAGATTACCAAACAAACCACAAGCAATAGAGTGCGCTATTGTTAACTTAGACGATTTTAAGAGTAACGGAACTCACTGGGTAGCCTATGTAAAAATAAATGAATATTGTGAATATTTTGACAGCTTTGGTGATTTAAAACCACCATTAGAAATATTAAAATATTTAGATAAAATTAACGTTTATTATAACTACACTCGATTTCAAAAGTTTGATACCATTATATGCGGTCACTTATGTCTACAATTTTTACATAATTTTTGGAATAAATATACTATATAATAATAAACTGTTTTATAAGTGTGTTATTTCTACAATGTCCTTCACACTGTCCATAACTGGAAACAGCTCTCAATTAACAACTCTCTATACACCTCCTTTGGACCTTGAAGGTGATTACGAGTGCGCTCTTTTACATTTATCTACTTTTAATTCTATACCAAATATAACAGCAAATAACAACAAGTTTCATTATGATAACGATAAAGTTATCGAAATTCCTGAAGGAGCATATGAGCTCCAAGATATATGTGACTATATAAAATCTAAAATGACCAATTGCGTCTTTAAGATGTATTGTAATAATAACACCCTTAAGACCTCTATATTTTGCAGCAAAGACATTCACTTTTATAAACCTTATTCAATTGCAGCTTTACTAGGCTATAATAGAGTAGTTCTGAAAAGTAATATATTACACGAGTCACCTCTTCCAGTAAACATTCTGCCTACAACTGTCCTCAGGGTCGAATGTGATATAACAAGTGGTTCATATATTAACGAGAGACCAAGTCATATAATTCACGAATTTGCTCCTAACGTACCACCGGGTTACAGGATAATAGAAATACCAAAAAACACCATTTATTTTCCTGTAAACAGAACACGTATCTATGCTTTAAGCATAAGGATACTAAATACAAACAACCAATTAGTTAATCTGCGCGGTGAAGAAATACAGGTGTACTTGCATTTTAAGAAAATATGATTGATTATAATAAATATACAACTGTATGCACTCAGAAGACTAGTATCAATCGAGCTGTTCGAAAGTTAACACATACCCGAGCTAAAAAACATAAATTGTCAGCTGTCAATAAGCAATTTCTAAAATCAATTGGATTAATAAAATGAATGTTCTAAATATTACAAACACACCGGCATACGACAACTCTATAGAGAGTGTGGAATTTCATTCATATAAACCGTATATTACTAGTTTCAACAGTAACGATGAAATCCGCATCCCAATTAATCAGCAAGATGTCAATATTTTACCAAGTGCAAGTACTTTGTATATAGAGGCTGTAGTCAAAGTTAGTAAAAAAGATAGTACTGATTTGACATCTGTCGTTAACTTCACAAATAACCCCCTGATGTACCTATTTCAAGATATACGATATGAATTGAATGGTGTTGAAATAGATAAAGTGAAAAACGCAGGCATAACGACTACCATGAAATCATTGTTATCGATGAATGATGCCGAATCAAAAATATCTAAAACGTGGGGCTGGGATATAGACGGAACTAAAAATAATATCGGAGGACATTTTGCTGCGTCAGTACCTCTCAGGAACATACTCGGATTTGCAGAAGATTATAACAAAGTTATTATTAATTGTAAACATGAACTTGTTTTGTTGCGAAGTAATACCGACCTTAATGCGTTGAAACTATATACTGGAGAGAAAGTGCAAAGCATTGATATACACAAACTAATTTGGCGAGTGCCTCATGTCAAAGTTTCAGATAAAGAAAAAATAAATTTGCTTAAGCTTCTTGAGAAAGACCGACCAATTCAGTTAGCTTTTAGAAATTGGGATCTTTATGAGTACCCTATGTTGCCTAAGACGACAAAACATACATGGTCAATTAAAACTTCAACTCAAATTGAAAAACCTAGATATGTTATTTTAGGGTTGCAAACTGATAGAAAAAACAATGCTTCTAAAGATATGTCACATTTTGATCACTGCGATCTACGTGACGTCAAAGTTTTCTTGAATTCTACTTATTATCCGTATGAAAGTTATAATACTAACTTTTCCAAACATAACTTTGCATTAATATATGAACAATATGTAAACTTTCAACAGTCATATTATGGACGTAGACCTAGTTGCTTGCTCAGTGCTCAAGAGTTTAAAGACGTAGCACCATTGTTTGTAATAGATTGCTCTCGACAAAACGACAATATAAAAACCGGACCTGTAATAAATATTCGTCTTGAATTAGAAAGTGATAAAGAGATACCTGATCATACTTCAGCATATTGCCTTATTTTGAATGATTGTATCGTTGAATATAAACCTTTGACCAATATTGTTCGGAAGATATCATGAATCCAACAATTTTTGTTGATATACAAGGTTTTAAAGATTCTCTAAACCAGTTTATATTAAAAGAGCTTGCAATCTCAACCGCAAACTTTACTCAGGTTTTTTTAATAAAACCTCCATATCCATATGCAAAATTATCAACCGAAGAAAAAAGAAGAGTTGGATGGACTGAACGAAATAGAGGTATTACGTGGAGTGAAGGACATATTGACTATAGAGAATTCAAAAGAATAATTAAGCAACTATTGAAAAACAAAACGATAATTATGAAGGGTCTGGAAAAACAGAAATGGTTAAAGGAATTTTGTGTAGACTGTTTTTTGATAAACGTTGAAGATCAAGGTTGTCCTAATTTTTCGTTATTATATACAACATATTGTGAAAGTGAATTGTATTACAATTGTTTAACCCATAGCAAATTTTGTGCTCTCAAAAATGTTATATGTATAAAAAAATGGTATTTTGATAACTGTATACAAAAATAATTATTATTAAAAATAAGGAAAACGTCAACTCGTTGTTTAATTTTATTTTTATAAACCTTGAATATCTTTTAAAGAGAAATTAGTTAGTTTTTCAATGGTTTTACTAAGGTATAATAGAATAGGGAATTAAAAAACATATTGTTTAAGAATTATTAAATTTATTTACATACATTTAATTAACATTTTAAATCATAGCAGTATTACGTAATTATTACTATAATCTTAGAATTGACAAATTAAAAATTATTACCCACTAGTTTTCTTGAAATTTTACTTATTAAAATTTCGGTGAGATTCATTATTTCATCTACAGAGTCTTTGACTACATATTGAGCTGCAGTAAACATCACATCGGAACTGTCACTGGACGGAGCACTCATAAAATTCACTGGGTTATTTTCTAATTCAAACACTTTAATTTTTATTAATTTTCTTGCTTTTGCACCGTCTTTACTTATGACGTAAGAAGCTGAAGAAAGTTCATTCTTTTTTGTTGTTGTATCTCGTTTTTGTTTCGGTTTCTTATTTGAAGCTTCCCGATTTCTTGTCACATTATAGGCTTCCATATAGTCATCGAAATCATCGTCTGGATTTTGCGCGTATTGAGAAAACAATAAACAGGTGTCCTGGGAGTCCGTCATAGTCTGTAAAAATAAAAAAATATTAGTATCAATTAATTCACAGATTCATTTTGACTGTTTGTGTAATAACAAATAGTTTTTAAATTAAAACTTACATGTTAAAAAACGTTAAAAACGTACGTAGTGTAGATGCAATGTGCCTCTTTCGACTGCCGATGCGCTAATGCTAATGGACTAATCTAAATAATCAAGTACGGACACGTTTGAATTGTCGAACACTTGTGTGGTATCATATTACATTTTCGCAAATGTAATTAGAATGAGACAATGCTTTGCGAGCGTTAGAGGACTATTTAATAACAAATAGTTATTAAATATTTTGTTATTTATCATTGTAAATCGAATGGTATGCTATAGAATAGAGGAACTGAGAAATGATACAACTGCAAAGTAATATAAAACATATTTATTTACAAACAAATCTTATTATAATAATATATCGTAAAGTAAACATGCAAATCTTATTCCTATAACCAGATTTATTTTAAAAGTATTTACTGACAAAAATTAACATTCTATTTATACAACCGAATTCTATAACTATATTAAATAGAAAACGTAATTACAAACTTAACTTAACCTTAACTTTCTAAATTATAGTAATTCTAGAATTGTGCTAATATAAACAAGATTTATGTCCCCAAGACAAAGTGCATATTTTGTCTTTGAGTACAATACGTTTGTCGTCATTTGATGATAAAACCACTTTGTTAACAGCTTGAGTAAAAATTTCATGTTTTAATGACTTAAATAGTACATTTCTTTTGCGGAGATACTTATTATGCAGTAATGCTTTAGTGTAGTCATGAAAATCCAGTTTTTTTACAACAGACTTCTTCACTCCTTTTGCCTTTTTTATTTCATTATCTAGAGTTTTCAAACAATATAGTTTAGATCTTAATCCTACGAATTCACTAATGCATTGCCCTCCTAGCTCATCTTTAAATAACCCAGGAATTTTCTTGTTTCTACAAACAATGTTGAATGCATTATTTTCAGAAAAATTGCTTGTGTCAAAATAAGATTCCAAATTTTGTTTTATATCTTTATACACGTTTGATGTCTCAATCGAATATAGAAAACTGTCCGTATCTGTATAGCATAGTTTCAAATTAGGACCGTAAAAAGGTTTCATAACAGAGTAATGAAAGTTGTACATATGGTTTTTGGATATTTCCAGAACAGTGAACCCTATGTAAATAGGTTTATCTAATGTAACCGACTCCGTTTTCATTTGAACGGCTACGAAATTTTCAGTAAAAATTGTAGAGCTGTGATAATTAGGTCTCGATATCAACTGTTCAGCGGTATAATTTTTTTTAGTTTTGTTTCTTGTATCACTCCATTGGTTAACCAAATGAACATTTAGTCTATTTTCAGTATTTTCGAGCGTTTTACCAAAAATACTGTTATTCAGTAATTTAAAAAAGTCTTGTTCAAATGTTGACTTAGCGTTTTGTCGTAATGTTGTATTCAAATCTATGTACTGTTTTAAAAATGGACTTTGTTTAAATTTTATAACTCTATGAACCTTTTTTATTAATAAACCATGTCGTAAACATGTTTTTAAATGCACATAATGAATTACATATCTAAATTTGTCATATAAATTAGGAATCAATTTGGAAGTTTTTGAACCAGGTGGAGTAAATTTTTGAGGGCAAAACGGAAGGTCATTGTGGGCATCGTGCAATTCATTTGGATAATGCATATCAATTTCCAAAATATACCCAAAATCTGAATCGTCAGGCACATTAGTAATGTTCAAGTCATCAATTTCTGATTGCTGAAGAAACTCGAAATTTGAAAATGGTAAATATGAACACATGGCATAACCATATAAATTATTACAGTCAATGTATAATAAGTAGTTATCAGGAGTAGACGAATCATAATTGGGCAAATATTTGTTGTTTGCCTTAGAATACCGTCTAGAACATAAACAAATACCTCCGCGGATTCCTTTCTGAATCATACGAATCATCTCCAAGTCTTCGATAAGTTGCAATTGTACTTTGGTTTGAAGAAGCATTGCATCGAAGCTTAAGCTTGGAGCTGTTAAGTAAAATGCCGGATCTAATTTATAAGTAACTCTGCAAGTCTTGCGGAAGTTTTCAAAAACGTCTGCCAATAAAAGAACATCTGTTTTAAGATATAAATCAGTATAATCGCCAAGATTCTTTAAGTCAAATGTTTTCCATATGCATTCCGCATGCGAATATTCAGCGACCGAAATAGTATCATCATTTAATACACTATAAAAACAATCGCGTGGTGGTAATTGCGTTTCAGAAAAACAAGCCCAATTAGTCATGTATTCGTATGGATAAACGCCTTTACGTGTTAGTAAGTCAAAATTCTTCTTATTTTTATAGAAAGAAGACAAATGAGTAAAATCATTTCTGTTTAGGTTTCCCGCGAGCTTTTCTAAACTTGTGCTTAAAAATTTAAATGAATCGACAAATCGAACCGGGAAACATTTCTGAGATCCTACATTTAAAAACTTTGTAAATGATACGTAATTTTCTTTGTTTTTTGCAATAACTTTAATTTTTCCTGGCATTTCTCCTAATTGACGTATAAATAGGTGACTGTCGTAACCGGACAAATTATGAAAAAATACGGGGATAAATTTGGGTAAACGAAATTTTAAATTACAGTAAGAATGGGCAGGACCTCGATATTTACCAGTTAAATGACAGTGATCTTTGACCTTGTCATCAAATAATGACTTAGAACAAAGAGAGCAATATTTCGACTCGTCAAATGTGGTCTGTTCTGCATTTGTTAAAGGTAACATTGGGATTGTTTGTTCCAAAATTTTGTTTATTTTTGTTACATCTTCGACTATATGTTTAAGGAATTTTTCAACACAATCAGGTCCACGGTGAGATACATATCTGTTGAGTGAATTGTCATATGAACAGACTATGTAATATGCAAAGGCAGCTGGTAAATGTTTTTGTAAAACGGTTGTGTAAGTAGAATTTATTTCTCCGCTATTTGGTTTTAATAAACATTCAAAATCCGCATATATAACAAAAGGTACACTTTGCATTCTTTCGTAATGTCTAAATTGAATCACAGCGCCGGAATCAGGTAACATTGTTCTAATTGCACCGCAAATATGTGTATCCAATTTGTCTTTGTTATGAAAAAAAAGCAAACAGTCTTCACAAAAATATATTTTTCCGTGGTGCTTTGTTACTTGTCCTCTGAGTAATTTAGATAAATTTTTTATCAGACAATAATGTTTAGAATTGTTATTTTCTAATAATAGCAAATTAATATGATGCTTTTTTCTTTGATTTGTTTTGTATAGAGGACCGACAATATTAGATTTGTTTAGTCCATACACGTTTACACTAATTTTATCATTATTTTTCTCAAAGGTCTTAATATCCGAAAACCCTACCGGGAAAGTCATATTGTTAGTGTTCAAAACGTTTTCAAACCGTGGGTACGAGGAAGTTCGATGAACATTGTTTTTAGCAGGAAATAAAGCTGCTACAATACACCACAAAAAACAAAAAGCATCATTATTTTGTATATTTATGCATGCATGTTTAGTTTTTATAAATTTAGGTAATTCAATAAACCGCGAGGCTCTCATTGGGTTGTATTTGTTAATATTGACCTCTACGTATAAGTTACGCAAGAAAGCCCAACCGCTTTCTTTTTCCTCAAAACAGTCAACTTTTGTCGTAATGCTGTCAACCACATTTGAAAATATCTCATTAAAATTGTAGTTTTGATGTAATGTTATATTTTCTGTAGCAAAAGATTTAATTTCACTAGTGTTATTTTTAGGCAACGTAAATTCAGCAAATAATTCGAAATTTACTTTGATAGATTGGTATGTCGCTTGTCTTACGTCTAATAATTTTCGTATACGTGACTTGACCTCATGTAAAAATCTACCTGGCGGAACCACACCATTACCTTCGTCGCTAATTCTATACGATGCAATTCGATTGCGAAATGCACTGCTTATTTTATCAATACCTTGACTAACTTGGGTAGAACTATTATTCTTATGAATATTAGTGCGTAAATGGCTCGAGAAAGCGCTACTTTTAATAGATAAGTCACAAACGGTGCAGTAAATTGTGTTTTTTGCCATTATTGAGAGCTAAGTATGTAAACAAAATGTACCTAATACCTAATGAAATATACCTACCTAAATAATAGTCAATTAAAAAATAAACTAGAGAATTATATGCACAAACTAGTTAAAAAATTTATTTAGTAAAATGGACCTTATAATCTAGTCTTAAGCAAGATCTCCAGCCACCACATAAATAAATGTTACACTTTTAAAAAAAAGTAAAAATGAGTTACTCCAAAGTATACATAGAGGAAAGAATTATCCCTTTTTATCAGCAAAAAACGTGCCCTCGTCCGTGAACTGTTTCTTACACAAATTTAAAAATTGTTTTAAAGGTACAAGATTTGGGCAATCTGATCCACCTTGATATTTAAGGGACACAAGCGCGTGCTCCCATCGTTTAATCGGCGCCACGGTTCTTATATCTTTTGAGTTATATATTTTTAGCTCGATAAAGACTTCACCCGTCAAATTCGCTGTTCGACGCAAAACGCCGTCAGCGACCCGCCGTGTTAGCACCGACTGCAGAGTCCCCGGAGCAGGTCTTCTTGTTGCGTTGTCGTCGTCGCTTTCGGAATCCAAAACCCAGCCTGCCGTTTTTCGATGAGCGGTCGTCACTGTCTTCGACACTGGTTGTTTTTGTTTTTTCGTTGATGCTTCTTTTTTCTTATACCTGAAGTTAGAACAAAATACAAAATTAGACATATTCGTAAATAAAAAAAGTAATAAGAAAAGTATGTTACAAACAAGTTTCAATTATCTCATCAAGATTAGTAAACAAGACCTTTAAAACTATGGTAAACGAAACTTACGTTTTTTTAGACGTAGACGCTTCTTCGTTATCTGGTTCAAAAAACTGCTCAGCTGTGTCCTTCTTGCTACGTTTACGGGAATAATCCGAATACTCCGAATCAGACCTGAAAAACAAGTAAGTTACACAGACACACACATAGACGAAATAAATTTTAATGTTACTAAACAAACATACGCGTAGTATCGAAATAATTTTCACTGCATTTTAGAACCGACAGCCTTTACATATATTACAAATACTTATATAGTGTGTAAGTAAGAAATTAAATATAAAAAGAAAATACACTTTAACCAAAAACAATTCTCTGTTGTTTAAGTTAATATGTTATCAAATAAAGTAACATAGTAACAAATTTATGTCAAAGAGATATTAATATATCAAAAAATATAAACTCACGAACATGATTGCAACGCAGCGGTTTCTCGTGATTGTCGAATTAGGTGGGCTTCGGTCTGCTGACGACCTTGTAGAGCAGTCTGAGGGCTGGTCTTGCTTTTTGGAGTCCGGACCTGGCTGGCCTTGCTTCGTACTATGATGTCTGGTGTAGTCTGATCTGAAGGCTGGATCTTGCTTCTGGAGTATGGTGACTGGAGATCTTGCTTGGAGACTGGCTTGTTGTTTCTTCCTCGGAGTTGCTGGATTACTGGGTGGTGTGTTTGACCGGAATACGGCTTAAATACAATAACTTCAGCTATTCTCAACATTTACAATGTGAAGAAAAATGATAAGTTTACCTCAGTTTGCACACAACAGTGCGACTATAATTGAAAACCGTTTAAGCACCTCTGTTTTTACTGAAACATCAGCAATAATTATAAAATGGAAAAACAAATGTATCGAGTAACAAGCATTCATTTGAAATTAAATACCTTACTCATACATTTTATTATCTATATATAAACACGTTCGGACCTGTACGAACCCGAGGTACTGTTAATTTTCGGATGGATGACCGTGAGTGGCATTTACAATTGAACGCTACCGTTTGAGAGTACATCTCCTGGTTTATCAGAGTCAATTTTTGAAAATTTAGATTCCGAAGACGGAAAAAGATTTAGCAAAATAATTCCATTATTTGGACATGTAAAATTAAAATAAGTGTTTCAAAGTTCTCGGTACGGTTATAAAAACAATTATCTGTTTTTAAAATTTGGTACTTATTAAAATCGTATCAATAAAATTTATATTTTGTGCGAGCGCAGTTGCGCGCAATAGCTAGTACACAATTAGCCGCTATTTTTGCGGAATCGCGAAACTGATTAAGGTGTGTTTACAATACAGTTAGTCTGCAGTTATTATATGTAGGTAAATTAAATCGTGGGTTCGATTCCTCCCCAGTACAAATATGTTTTTCTGGGTGTTTCTATTTATCACAAATATCTATGTATTTTTAAGTATTGGTTTTATATTAAAATAACCAAAACATGCTAATGGTTTTTACTATTTATTTGTTCGGTACCTACTTTATTTACCTAATGTACTTAATAACTAATAACATGTGCTAATAACATTTGGAGAATAGTGAAATCAGTTATTACCGGTTTGTAATCAGCTTTACAACAATGATATCAAGTTGTACAAACTTGTCAAGTATTTTTGCGGAATCGCGAAACTGATTAAGGTGTGTTTACAATACAGTTACTCGTATTGTGCAATTATTGTATTTTAGGCTGTGGGTTTGATTCCCACCAGGACATATATTTATGTAAAGAAAATGCATGTTTTTCTGTGTCGGGGTATTTCTTTGTATTTTAAAGTTGTAAAAGTACCTACTCTGGTTCCCATAGTACAAGATTTGCTTTGTTTGGAGCTAGATAGTGTTGTATAAAATAGCTGAACAAAAAATAAAAGACATGACATACTTGTTCATTCATAATAGTTTTATAATAAAATAGCTCAAACCTTAGACTAAAATAATTTTAGTCTAAGGCTGAAACACGTTAATAGTTTTTATTATTTATTTGGTACCTACTTTATTTACTCAATATACACGAAGAGAGGACTTGAGCTAATAACATTCGGAGAATAGATAAACCACCAACCCAACCAACCAGTATGTCATAGCTTTATAATAAATATCAAGTTGCTGACTTAACAGCTGCACCGACTTATTTCCAGGTACGGTCACGACTCTGTTCATTTAGTTGCTAGTTGGTAGTTGGTGTGAACTTCAATTTACCATTTTCTATTTTATTATTTTGTTGTAACGGAGCTACCGCCTTTATGTGTCGTAAGTTTGGTATGAGCAAACGACCAACTTTGGTATTAGCAATAGATTCCTTAAAATTTTTCCAATACGTTATTGCAAAGAAATCGTTCCATTATTGGGCATTCTAGAACAGGTTTTGAATTAAAATTTTTGAGCGAACGTAGTGAGCCACAAAATTTTCATACAAAACCTGTTCCAGAATGCCCAATAATACACTACTGACAACGACCTTGCGAAGTAGGGAAACGCAGTTGCAAAGTAAACTCTGGCATGAGCTAGGGTAGGAATACACTAGGTATAAGAAGAAGAAAAAAGGGCTAGGCACTGGGTAGGCACTATACTAACTTACTTAGATAGAAGAAGACAGTGATCAATCAAGACAATCAATTCCGTTTTCCTATCCTTAAAATTGGATTTTTTTTTCTAAATTTAAATGAGATGAGACCACCTTCGGGGTATACCCTTGCCAATAAAAATGCATCTATCTCGATTAGTTATGACCCAAGTATTAGTATAGGATTTGACATACTTACTTAGTATCGTATAAGACAAGAGAAACGTAAACCTAGTATTTTAATATGGAAGACTTTATAATAATAATGATAAGTAATGACATAAATAGTTATTCTTCATTTTGTACACTGTGCCGCAAGTAAGATACTCGTATTTCTGTAATACAAAGAATACGGTGAATGGATTGGAAACGTAAGAGCTTGCTTTGCTCGATCTCAAAGGCTAGTTATAAAGCAAATGAGAATTTGCTCGAGTTCAATAAAGTTTTCTGATTTTTATTTGAAGTAGATTTCAAATAGATATTCAGCTGATCTATTTTGATGAACATCTTTTAAAAGGTGCAGCCCACAATTTTGTTAGATTTTGTCAGTCACACCCCAGTCAGGGCACGTCATTTATCGTTGTATTTTAGTTAAGGCTATTATAGTTATCGAAAAAAACTGTAACTAGTAATCAAGAACATTATTTTTACAAAACAAAAAACAAAAACCGACTTCAAGAGACCAACTATTGAGTTATTCATCTATTTGTCGCGCACGTACTTAATGCAAATTTAAGACTTATATTATGGTTTTCTCATGGATACCAATATCAGAACTGGACTAAATTGAAATGGGACCAAATGGGAGCGTCAGCTTTCTAATAAAAAAAGAATTATCAAAATCGATTCACCCAGTCAAAAGTTTTGAGGTAACAAACATAAAAAAAAAAAAAAAAAAACAACATACGGACGAATTGATAACCTCCTCCTTTTTTGAAGTCGGTTAAAAATATGGAATAAAGTGACGAGACAAACAAGTCGTTAGCTGTGGTTAATAGTCACTTTTACCCATTACAGTCCATTACTTCTTTATCAACAACTCGACGATCGTCCCTTTGCTGGGATACTAGTTCTAATTAGGCTGTATTCGTTACGTTTTCCCGATGATCCTATAAGGGTTTGTTATAATTAAAACGGAAACACTCACGTTGTATTGCGTGCTACTCCGACCAGTTTCGATCACATACCTACACTGATCTTCATTAAAAAAAAAAACATTTTTTTTACATCGGACTAGGCATGCGTTTGACCACAATCTCACCTGATGGGAAGCGTCGATGTGGTCGAAGATGTAGCACATTACATGCCTATAATAAGGGTCTCACCTATAGGAGTGCCTCCAGCCAGCCAGCCCGGCGCCCAGCCAGCGCCCAGCCCCTTCCTCTGCCGCGCCAACAACTGCACCGTCAGCGCGTACGTGATCAGCATGACGCCGAGAGGGATGTAGAAGGAGATGATAGAGCCAATAGCCTTGTACAAAGCGTCAGGGACCATGCAGGAACCATGGATGAGGACCGAATCGGCGTTCTGAAAAAAAAGAAGAGCTTCATTTATGGTCTAAGAGATGCACATCTCGAAAGAGCTTCATTTTATGATGCGCCCCACGGCAATGAAAAGTGGTGATGAATGATGAAAAATAATTTATGTGCTAAACCAGGACACAAGATATCTCTATTCTAAATTTCATGTCATTTAGTGAAGCCTTATCAGTGGAAAGGAGTATTTAACATACACACACTTTCGTATTGGCATGATTTTTATTGTACCTATGTTAATTTATAGTGGTGCTTTATGTAATTAGGTCTTGACTGATAAAGCGTGTTTCAACACTCGCTTTAACTGTTTCACACTCATGTTTTGTTTTGGCAGCCAAGGTTACCACGGTTTGACTAATAGAAAACGTAGCTTGGTGAAGCACGCTTGGTAAAGGACTCCGCTAATGTGGAATTGTGGATATATTGACGTACCGTAGGGTATCAATACGTCAGAATAGATTACAATATAAGCCCTAAAAGAAATATTATTAAACAAATGCTATTATGACCTAGAGGAATTTCATTCTTACGAAGCTATTACGTAATGAACCCGCTCCGCTTATTATTACTTATACCCAATCAGGGTCATTATGTTTGACTTTTCTAACTATGTTATTTAAGACCTACATATCATTTCAAAATGGTTTGCAATAAAAATATTGAGTACCGAGTATTGAGTATTGAGGTTTTATTGTTAAAGTAATTAAAGGAACTTTATTAGACAGCACATGATATCTTAAATTACTTCTTCTACTATAAATAAGTTACTAAACAATTTTGTCACAAAGCTTTACACCCTTTGTGACGCTGCAAAATCGCTCAGCGCCGAAACAATGAATCGTTCAGAAATTTCAATGATTTCAATTAATTGAATTGAATTGTATTGTGCTCGATATAAGCTGGCCATCGATAACGAGCTATTGTATCGAGAAGCGATCGATCGAGTTCGAATCGTTGTCGAGCACAACTATTACATCGAAAGCAAGTTCAACGAGGGCTATTAGTGTTTACTCTGCCCCTAGCCAAGTTGCAATCCTATACAGGGCTATTCATAAAGGGTATGCTTCCGAAAAGGGCTTATCGTACTCATCAATATGAACAACTTTTAGTATTGGACCAACCCGAAATTCGCGAAAAAATAATCAGCTGTTCCATAGAAAAATGTCAATGACACTCGACAAAATGTATGGAACAGCTGATTTTTTTTCGCGTTTTTTCGGTTGGTCCCATTGTAAAAGTTGTTCATAATGATAAGTACTATGAGCCCTTTTCGGATTAGCATACCCTTTATGAATAACCCTGTATAGAATATAGAATCGAAAAATAGATTACGGAATTGCAGCCATTCTTTGCGTGGACTTGTCGCGTAATAGCTTCCTACTGAGTATTTACAGGCGTGGTTGGTAGATATTGTGCGGGAGTCATTTGGTAGCGGTTTTTGTTCACACCTCGGTTGACATTTAACTGTACCATCAATATTGCTTTATTTTGAAGCAGATTGTTTAAAAAATAATATGTTTTTGGTAAGTATTGATTTGTCGAACAACACATTTGAAAACACATAAGCGCTGAGTGATTTCGTGTAAAGTTAGACTTTCGTAACGCTCAGTTAATTAAAAACCTGACTAAAGTCTTTGTTCTTACAGCAACATTTACGCTAGTACATGCTTTGAGTGACGATTTGTCTGTAAATGGTACACCCACAAAATCACGTGCAAAGGCTTAATTATTTTAAATAGATCCAAAACTCGCATTTCCAAACTTCTTACTGAAGTCACGTCTTTAGAACTCAAGTGTATAATTATCTACCCACTGGAGAAGTTATTAGCTCATTCAGTGTTGATTTTATACGTGTTAAGAATCAAAATTATAGAGACAAGCCTTAAGCTGTGTGCACACACTCTGCAACTCAGAATGCAATGTGAACACGACAATATGAACAGTTTTCGTGAGCACATAATTATTTTCGAAAATCTATAAGTAGGTAATTACAATAAAAAGTGGTGTGTAAATAATAATTTTGAAATAATTGATTAGCAAATGTTGACTTACTACTAGAATAGTTTGTTTATTGTGAATTTAGACATGCAGTCACTATAAACGAACTTGTACTGCAATGATATGCTATAACCCGTGAAAGAACACTCCATTCAATATTATTTATTGCACCTATGGTAGCCTTAATTGTTAGTCCACAGAAGCTAGTTAGCAAAATCAGCAAAATACATCGCTATGAATTTTCTGCTTTTCAAAAATTAAAGCGTAACTTTGATTTGAAGCTATCATTATTTTTTTCGTATTGAATAAAACTTGTATGTTTGTCCAAAACCATCAACAATCAATGAATTGCAAATATTGGTTACAACCAACAAAAATGTATCAGAAACGTTGCATGTTCTGTTGCCACACTTGTATACCAAACCTAATACCAAAAGTCGAAATTACAGGGTCGTGTTTTACGAACCATTCATTAACTTCACAGAAATGCTGTATTCTTAGTACTCTTACACTTTGATAATATAATCAATTTGGAATCCTCTTACAATGTACGCGACTCTGTGTTTAATTTGTAGCGCTAATGGAGCTCTATGGCTTCTAATAAATGATTAATGAATTAGAACGTCTGTACCTAAATTGAAATTTGAAATATCAATAATTCGCTCATATTTGATCAATTGATGAATTTGATAGAGATGAGGGAAAATTATTTTGGATATTTCTGAAAATATAAGTAATTAAATTTAAATAAAATTATTTATTTCTTAGTGTAGAGGTGGAGTTAAAAAATGTATGTTTTATTTATTTATTTTTATTTTTTGTTCTAATGGGTATTTTGGTTTGTTTAACGTGAAACTCTAAATTTTTAGTACCTACATAACTACGAGTAGGTATATAATGTCAGTCACATTTGGAGATCTCTTTTAAAGAGTGTTTTAATAAGTTATTTTTTATTGAGCGTTGTCTATTTCGGATTGCTAGAAACAGCTTAAATATAATGAAATATCATATAACCGCAATTCTTCGAAAATGTGTAAATTTTCAAAACATCTAATGAAACCTCAAAACAAAACCAGTCAAACAAAATGTATCAAACAAACTATTCCAAGAGAATATACCAAAAAACTTTCTACTCAGATCACAAAGTTTGCAGACTATTTTAATTGTTAATCAAAGAGTTGCAATTAGTTAAAATTTAGTTTTTACCATTCTGATGGAATCTTTTAAATTAATTTTGGAATCGCAATCACTTGTCAATTAGCTGAAAATCGCACTCGGCAGAATAAATTGGAAATCGAGTTTTATTGTCACTGGTAATTAAAATACAAATACTTATCGGTATAATGAAATGTATTTAGGGTTTATTTTGCAGTGTATTTAAGTGTGGTTTGTCGTTTGATTTATTGAAGTAATTACTTTAGTATTACGTCGCGTCGTGTCTGCCAAATTCAAATATTATAACGTCAAAATAAAGTTTGTTTGTAAGAAAAAGCATTACAATGAAACCTCAGCATAACGATAGATACTGTCTAAGTTCTATCATCAAGTCATTGATCACTATAACCGATCACTCCGCATCAGGTAAATAAATTAAAATTTTATTAAAATTACGTTTTACACTCATAGATACTAGGATACCCTGTGTCGGGAATGCCATGAAACAGACACAAAGACAAGGACAACTAACCTAAACCCAGAACAGATATCTAAATTCATCATTCAAACATCTGCCCGGCCGGGAATCGAGCGCGGGGCCTCTGGCTCATTAGGCGGATATACTACGACAGAGTCAAACCTAAGACCAAATTCAATTACATACAAAAATCTATAATAATTCCATCAACTCGCTCAAACATGACTATTTTCGAACTGTCCACTGACGCTACCCACACTCCTACACTACACAAAGTATATTGAAATAGGTACTCCACCAGTAAATCAATTTTGATTTACGATTTCGAGTAGGTGGATTTATAGAACGAGATAATCAAAAACGAAGAGCAGGGAATTTCCAGAGCCACGGCTGAATCCAAACCGTAGAACATTGAAAATAGAAAAGTCAAATCCATTTTTCATAGACTTGATCTGATCATATCGTAAGTCGTAAAAGTGGGGTGGATATCAAAACCAAGTATTTGACTAGTGACGGTTTCTGGCTGAATTGAGGCAGTATTAAAAAGTACAGGTACCGCAAGACACACTCATTGTCAAAGAGAAGAATATAAAATAAACTAGCTGACTCGACAGACGTTGTCCTGTCAAAAGCCATTGCGTAACTATAGCAACCGTAGTATGTTGATGCTAACTTGTCAATTTATAGTAAAAATTATCAGTATATAAGTATATAATTTGCAATAAATTAAAATTGCGACTATAATTTGAGATTTAAACTATCCTATCTCTCAAGTTGGATCGAACTGCACATGGTGTGCGAATTTTATTATAATCGGTTAAGTGGTTTAGGAGTCCATTGAGGACAAACATTGTGACACGAGATTTATATATATTAAGATAACGCGAAGAAATAAACTAGAACATTGCGTGAAATGCTATTTACAAAAATAATAATGCCGAAATATAAATTCTAGACAAATAAAAGTATGAACTCATTGAAACTCATGGGGATATAGCCGACTTAATATTACGAGAGTAATCCCGTATTAATTATAATAAAAAGCAACAATAGGTATATTTCGAGAAATATTTGCTCATACTTGAAGTGACACTCTTTCAACTCACAAATTCTGATATCCATGTAAAAACGGTCGATCTTTGCTAAGTGACCGTAAAATTAAAATCTTTTTGTCCATTTTCGGAGGAAAATCGACTCGGCCCGTTCACCGATGGAAAACTGTGACTTGACCGAACCTGAATGAAAAGCCAATCTAATTTGGACCCAGCGATACGAACGTTAGTCTCATGAAGAAATTGTTTGCGTAATGGATTTTCCATTATCTTGTTTTTAAGGTCCCGTCTCGTCTTTTGATGTCTCGCAGGAGTCTAGAAATTAGGTAGGTACAAACTTAGAAATGGGTTATGTTTAACTCATATTCAACCTCTAATCCTCCCACTGCTGGGATACAGGTCTACCCTCGAAGGGTGGATTAGGCCGTATTCCACCACGCTGGCCAAGTGCGGGTTGGTGGATTCACATACGCCATTGAATTTCTTCTCCGGACGTATGCAGGTTTCCTCACGATGTTTTCCTTCACCGAAAAGCCAGTGGTATGTAAATTCGTACATAAGTTACATACATAGTTTAGTTCTAATAAATATTCGCAGTGATTTCAAGCGAAAATCCGAAGATCTGATCGGTAGGCCTTGGGGAAATGTCTTAGATATATCACTATAGATTAAGCCAATTATGGTAATCACTCTAAATAAGCCAAAAGTGCCGTCAAAAGGCAGACGCAGTCATTCCATTCACCACGCGTCGCATGACGCCCGTAGCTTAAAAAAAAACGAGAGTCCATGGTCTAACAACGGTCTAATAAATGTTGTACCATGAGTCGATATAAAAGTTTATCTTTGAGCGAGTGACGCCGCGGACAACGCGCAATGTCGCTTCACGCGCCGTCACGCCGCGCCGTAAACTTCACATCGCGCGATGCCATGCTGCACGCACCGCGCAACAAAGCGCGTCTCCCTAATTGAGCCTCTACAGGGTAATTCATAAAGGGTATATAAAGGGCTCATAATACTTATCATTATGAACAACTTTTACTACGGGAAGAACCCGAAATTCGCGAAAAAAATCAGCTGTTCCATAGAAAAATGTCAATGACACTCAACAAAATGTATGGAACAGTTGATTATTTTTTCGCGAATTCTTGTTTGGTCCCATTGTAATAGTTGTTCATAATGATGAGTACTATGAGCCCTTTTCGGATTAACATACCCTTTATAAATAGCCCTCTATGTATAGTTTCGATTAACTATTTTTGTGTTTTCATTTACGACCGCTGCTGAACCAATGTAAAAATTGGAGTTTAGAAGAAAAACCTAAAACCAAATAATAATCAAAATAGCTAAGATTGGTTTGCGAACAAGACCTTTATTTGTAAAGTTTAATAATGATAAAGCTCCAATTTCTGTCTCGACAAGTCTCAAAATCTTTGAATAAAGCAAACACTTAGGCATGATATACTCCAACCATTATTCTTAGAAAATCTTGCTAATAAATTGGTGAATTATTTACGTTGACTATTTTGATTTAAGTACTTTCTCCTATTTCACCTTTGAACATAATTCTTTAAATTGAAACAATCACGCAGAATGGCTCAGTTTGAATGTAAAGTTTAATTGCTAATGCTTATTTTGTGTAATGAACTAAAATTTAAAACCAAAATCTAACATATTAGGGTAGAAAAGTTAATTACTTATAATCATTATCTAACATTTATGTACGTTGACTATACTTAACGGTGTTTTTGCCTTCTTTTCTTTATTGGGTTGTAATGAGTCCATCCCGTAACTGTGTGCCTAGCATAACTTCTGACGTAAATTACGTAGCGAGTATTTGATAGAAAAGTGTTCGTCATTTACGCCCGTCGCGTCGTAGGAGCCACTGACAGGCGTAAATGGCATACACTTTTCTAACATCGATATCGAACACTCGCTACGTATATTATGTTAGAAGTTGTAGGCACAGTGTTCTTAAAGATCAAAACGACTTACAGAATGTTAATTTTATTAGTGTAAGCAAAAATACTTACATAGTAATAAGTTTTCGAGCTGTAATAGTAATAATGACTATCTTAAATTACCACTCACGAGCTACACGTGGATGTGGTTAGCCCCTGAGATAAGGAACTATCACATACTAGCTGACTCGACAGACGTTGTCCTGTCAAAAGCCATTGCGTCAATAATTCTATGTCAAATGTCAAAAGTTACATATAAAAGTTTACATTGTCCAAAGCGCTATATGGTTTAAGTATTTTTAAATTTTCTAATTTTTCATGTTTTTTTACTATAAATTGAGATGTGAGCTATCCTATCTCCTAAGTTAGATCGAACTGCACCCGGTGTGCAAATTTGATTGAAATCGGTTAAGTACTTTAGGAGTCTATAGCGGACAAACAACGTGACACGTAGGTAATTTATATATATTAAGAAGATCAAGAAGATAGGAGTGGAGGCAGAAACATTACGTCACAATTATTTGACAAATTATAATATATTGAATTAAAAATAGATTTAGAAATTGTTTAGTAGGTATTATTATTTATTTTAAAAATCTGCATTTGACTGTGTAAATTTTAATATTGAATACCCGATGACGGTAAACTGATAATTTCAAAGGGTTGTTGTACATTCGTTACATTTTTGAACACTCCATAGGTACATTAATGCGTTGTCATCTATCTTTACTAATATTATAAAGAGGAAAGATTTGTATTTTTGTATGTTTGTGTGGAATAAACTCAAAAACTACTGGACCGATTTCAAAAATTCTTTCACCATTCGAATGCTACATTATCCCAAAGTAACATAGGCTATATATATTTTTTTTTATCCACAGCGAAGCGTGGCAGCTAGTTATATATAAACTGCAATATACCTATCAGTTGTTCATTAAATATATCTGAATCTGAATCTGAACAGGACTAACATGGGCTGTGGTTTGTATTTTTATATCCTAAAAATTATGTTGTTTATGTGTTCCATGAGATGTTATTTACGATAAGTACTTACTTACACTTGGAAAATTATTATATCGGTCTTTTTTTACTTTTGCGTAATTTTCGCAGTTATTTATTTATCACATCATTTTATTTATTTATTTTTCTTGTCCCTGTTCTCTGAGCAACTGACGTAAGAACTGACGATTGATTCAAGTAGTTTTTATGCGTCAATATGTGCTTGAAATCTAGGTATATGGGCAGCCGGGTAGTTTTTGGCTTCACCTGGATCTAAGGCAGCACTATACTCGTATGTAGGTAGGTAATAGGTATAAAATATGCCCTTCTAATTGATAGGAGGTGAAACTGACTTTAGAATAATATTCTTTCTTACTGAATAAAGGCGGTGGAAATACAGTTTATCTTTGTCCACGGCCCGTGCTAGACCTACTGTGAGTCCACATAGGATAATCATGATTGTGTTGAACTCAATCTACTCTATTTTTTAAGTATCTTAGTGAATACTAACAATGGTAATTATATCCAAATCACGCAAAAGTGCTATTAAAAGACGTATGACAGCTGCGTGCAAATACTCCTCTAATAATAAACCTAATTAATTTAAGTGACACTTAATTCGACGTCATATAAAATTAATGTCCAGGAGGACGTGACTAAAATGATAGGCGGGTTTAGTTTGACGAATAATCTACGGGACGCGAAACGCTTCAAAATTACCTAGCACGTCAGACTAGCGTTATAATGGAATTTGGACGAGCAAAAGCTGCGCAAAATTTATTGCATTCAGAATAAACTCTTAACTTTTAATTTTACGTTGTTCCTATATTGTTTAAAATAAATCATTCAAATAAAAGAACAAACGTAGAAGCTTTTTGTGAGCCAGTCATTAACCGTTCGCTTTATCTTCAGATTTTTATTTGATCGGTATAAGATTGTGCAAATTGTCGACTTCGCCATTAAATTATTATTATTGAGAGAGATAGGGGGATACTTTTACAACTCTTTTTTAATATATGGACAGAACAACAAAAACAAACGTTCTTTGATTGCTTTAAATTGGAATTTCATATTTTTTCCTACTAAATATGCAACGTCGACGTGAATCAATATTATTTTGAAAACAGGTTTCTGCTTTGCAGCGTATTTTCACAACCTGTGCCAATCTGATCACTTTTTTACTGCTCTTATAAAAACGATACGAATCCATACGAAACCCATAAATACTCCTTCTTTACTTCCGCATTATACCGACATATATTCAGTAACATACAGTACTTGACGCAGCCGTTTGTTTACCCATGTTAACAATAAAGTTTTTGGTTCATAGCTCCCCAGCTAAGCCAGGTGACAGCTAAGACGGCCGAGAACCAAGTCTCGGTAGTTTATACGTCCAAGGCGATCTTGTATGACAGTGTTTAAGAATTCATGCTGGTAACACTTCACGGGCAGTCCGTAAAGGGTTGACATTATTTCCCAGCCCTTTGGGGAGATTATTTTGAGATGGGGTATTAAGGCTTGAAGCTAAACATAAGGAATTGTTTAACGTCAATTTATAATACAACTTTGTCAGAAAATGTTGGGCTCGTAAAACTTTTTGATACATATTCAATTAATCATTTTGGATCTACTTCACTGGTGTGCGCGTCTATTATATTTTTCTTAGTGTGTGTGTGGGCTACTGTCCGAAAAATATAGCTTTGCGCAACGCGACGGTTTCGCGTGTGCGTGACTAACTAATGAACTTTTTACTGTCTTTCTAAAGCCTGAGACTGACGTCCATTGTTTGTTTGTAACGTGTCAAGTTTTAGTAACGCGTTGCAGGAGTCAGTGCGGCAAGTTCAGCTACTTGATGTGAGGACTCAATTACAAAGTACGCGCTTGAGCTTGTACTCAAAGCCGAGTGCCGCGTCTCGTGTGTAGCCGTTTTGTAACAACCTCGCCTCGAATGATATACAGGACTATACGGATAGGGTATGCTAAGCCGAAAAAGGCTCATGGTATTCATCATTATGAACAACTTTTACTCTGGGAATAATCCGGGTTTCGTGAAAAAAAATCAGGTGTTCCATAGAAAAATATCAATGACACTCGACAAAATGTATGGAATAGCCGATTTTTCTCGCGAATTTTGAGTTGGTCCCGTAAGTTGTTCAAAATAAACGATGCAACTCTGTCTCCGCTTTTAACTGCTTTTGATCAGTAGCTATTACAGTTATTTACAATTATATTTTACAAAATCTCTATAATTGACTTCCAAGTTTCAAAGTGACTTTTCAAGATAAAATCCACCGCCAACTTGTACCTGTACGTATTTATTTTAGTTACCTTAGAATATTTCAAGCTCAGTGGAAGACTCATTGCAGTAGACAATATCCAGACAAAGGCTATCTTGACCGTGACTCTTTTTCTTGTCTTGTTTCTGCCGAATCTCATTGGGTAACGAAGGGAGAGATATCTGAAACAAAACATTTGATTTTAATATCACATCCTATCCTTGCTTAATGAGATAGTAGAAGTGGTCAAATATCTTAATAAGCGAGAGTGTCATCGAACATAAGTTATACCATTGATTAAAATAATTAACCCATTGTCCCATTAAATCATAAGCAAGCCATAAAAACAAAGGCTGGTTTTGTTATCGATAAAGTTTTAAAAGAATACCAAGTTCTGAAAAAATCTTGATTTTAATGTAGCTTCATGTTTCTTCATTTTACCTACTCTTACATGAGTACACTGCTGAACATAAATATGAGTATCTCCTTAGACACGCCAATAGGCTTCTCTCAATTTTATAAACAATAATTAACTTAACTTTTAGAGGTAATAAAATAGTAATTCATAATTATTTACCTGTCAATACTAATAGTACAAAGATGCATAATAGATGCTGTGCACAGAAGGACGTCCAAGCAGAGCCAGATGAGGCAATATGTAGCGGAGAGCGGAAAATAACCTGTAAACCACAGAAAAACAAAGTTAGATGACGTTTTAACCTTCGAAACTGTTAGGCATACTTGCGTCATGTATTAGGTTAAAAATTTGGAAATTTACCTTATCGATTTTGAAAAGTTTTAAGGCAGAGTTAATAAATAATGAATACGCAGCTGCGCTAACCTAGTATGACGTCAGTGAGCCTTAAACTTTTAAAAGAGTAAATACATTCTACAATTTGTTGAACGTGCAGCGTGGTTTCGCAGACTTGTTAGTCTGCAAAACTTTTGCAATGAGGCAGTTAATTAGTTTTCATTGATTTTATCCGAGTGAATAAACTAATAAAAAAACAAACTTCATCGTTCAATTATGAACCTTCTTTCATTGTAGGAAGGATTAAGAAAAAACACAATGACTTATGGTGAAATTACGTGGAAAGTCATCCCACGCCGTTTCACCCAGCCCAGCCTTTTATCACAACAAACAAGCACCCCACATTCCGACCATCATTAGTGACCAATCGATGTTTGCCAAGTTCAGCAAATTTGAAGTAAAACGATACTGGCAGCACCGACCTCTTTTGATGGAGTGGTGGTAGTGACAACGGGAAGCGAGCTTTTATTGGATGAACACAGATTTTTTCCTATTATAGTCTTTGTGAATTAAACTGCTCAACAAAGCAAACCGAACACCCACACGGAACGCTTTGGTTCTACTTTTTTTTTCTGCGAATGTGGAATGCTCTGCCTGAGAGGCCCGTGGGTGTTTTAAAGTTGGGAATGAATAGGTTCGGTCAAAAAACTGATGATACCAAAATCGGGGTATACGATTTGGTGTTGCAACTATATAATATCTATCATCTACATGCAAAAATTTAATGACACCACTGGATATTTAAAAGACTAAAGAACTCATACATACAAAAAAATAAAACACGTATTTCCGTAAAACGAACTGCCGTATCTGCAACTCAACCCGTACTTCTATCATAATATTTTACAGAGATGTTACTATGGAAATTAACGTGGTTTTGAAACTACTGAATGTGATCGAAACTAGTCCTATAGGACGACTTTATTTTACGTGAGTATTTCCGTGTTGATTATAACAAAATGTTTACATACGAGTAGGTGCTTGGGGCGTTTTAAAAAGGGAGTCTACAACACCTCTCCGGGCTGTCAAAGCATTATCAACGCCGCTAGTGTTGCAGGTTATAGGCGGTGGTTATGCTTACAATCAGTGTGACTGTCTGCCTGTTTGCTGCTATTTTATATAAAAAAGGTATTTTGCTATGATTTCGCATAATACGCTATCATAAGAGCCACATCTTTCTCAATCCTTTCGAACCGCACAGGCGCGCCGGACGGTGACGTCCGCCCACGACGAATATTTTGAGCAATGACGCGACGAAATTTTTTTAGATATTCAAGTGTCTTCTTGATATTTTATTCATGAAATATAAATGTTTTCTTCTTAGGAAGATGAATCTAAGAAAATTCTTAGTAAAAGAATAGGCTCTTTGAGACAAGTTAACAGTAACAGTAGGGAATTTAAATTAGCCAGTACAAAGATTATGCTTTACAACTCTTTAGTGCGTAGTGGTTTGGAGTATTGCAGTCTTGTTTGGAATCCATTCTACGACGTTCACAAAAAGAGACTGGAAAGTGTGCAAAAAAGGTTCATGTGGCACTTGACCTATTCATGCTACCTGGGACAGAGAACTTAAGAGTTATTACGATAGACTTAAGTACTTTAAGATGGAATCGCTTACACATCGCAGGCACACATTAGACCTTTTGTTCCTCTACAAGCTCGCTAACGGAATTTCCGATACTCCGGATTTACTTTCCGAACTATTTTTGACCAGTCCTCGATCGTTGCCAAGAGCATCTCGTTTTAATATTTTTTCGTCCCTTAATTCGCGATCTAATTTAGGATTCAATGCACCTTTGGCTCGGCTAGTTCGCCAGTAGGTATAATGCTTTGTCGAAGACTTCCGACGCCGATATTTTTGGCGATAGCATTTTTAATTTTAGAAAGTTTTTGAGAGCTCTGACTATTTGATGATTATGTTAACAGTTAATTTTAATTTTTTATTTTTTTTTTCTCTTTCAATTTATATTTTTAATTTTGTTTGTCATGTAGGTATGTGTTATTTGAACATATTTTAATTTTATTCAATTTGTTATAATGTAATCAATTTTTGACATTTTAATTTTTGCTATGTATTTTTGTTCTCGACTTTATTATTTTACCATTTTTTTTTTCTTTTTACTTTTAATAATTAATTATGTTCTATGTGTTTTTCTTAATCGCATGCTGTCTTCACCTCTAAAAACTGCGACATTTTGTATATGTTTTGTTTGTTATTAACATATTTATTTGAATGTGTTAGTGTACGTAGTGTTGGTGAACTTAAATAAATAAATAAATAAATAAAAGTTTTAAACCTGGGTTTATTTTAAATGTGTAAAAAGATTAGGCCAGAACATTTCCATTGACTATAATATTATACCTTACAATTAGCTGATATGGTAGTGAGGTTTTAGTAACGCTCGTGTTTACTAAAATAGTATAATCACTAACGATGTAATTAGAAGTTAAAATATAACTTCGAAACTGATAATTTTATAACATGTAGTTTTGACATCATTTACCTATCGAAGGAAGATCCTGAAGAACAGAAATAGTGTATTAAAAAAACTAGCACCAAATAAAAAAAAACCATTTAATAAGATTTTGTTACTTTGGTATAAAAAATATTAAGCAGCCAATAAAACAACTGTGTGTCTGTGTACATTTGTTTTGTAGAATATGTCAGCACCATCATATCGTAAAGTTAATATTACACAACACAGCTGGTTAGTAAGTCATCCCACGACAGTAATGAAGAGACAATAATATATATTATATACCACCAACGTTACTACTCACTATGTCGTTCGTAACTATAAATTCATCTACGAAACATAAGAGAAATGAGGGTAGACGCAATATAAAAACTGTGCAGTATGGACAACGCAACGTGCATAAATTTTTCAATGTTTTGTTCAAAAAAGGCACTTCGGCAATAACCACTCAACTGGAGGATGTTGAATAGTAATGGTTTAGTTAGGGTTAAAACAACGCGGAACGTGGACGTCTCTGGATGCTGAAAAACGGAAAAAATAACAGTTTCTGTAGAATGACGAGTGAAACCTGTCCGGAAAATATCTTCAAATCCATGCACCGGTTTTTGTGCCACTCTGTTAATTATCTCCTGTGTTTATGATTCCTTTTTGTGGTGTCAATAAAGTGTTGATTTGTATTGTACACGCTCGGACGATAAATCAATTAGAACATTGGAAAGTGTTCTTGAGACCGACACAAATGATTTTGAGGTACCGGGTTACGTTTTATAATTACTATTAGATTTCACTGGAGTTGATATTCTGACAAGTTTATATATCACGATAAAGACCTGAGTAATCCTTTAGAAATTACCGTGGCAATATATCGCGGAATAAACATTTATTTCCGCCCGTTTCCAAACATCGAAACATCGGATTTTAGAAGCTTGTTTTGGGGAATATTCGTGAATTTGGAAACTATGCTCGTGAGGGTTGAATTGTTAACGTGTTTGGAGTTGTGTTACAAAGTCTAGTTTGTGGTTGGTAGTGTGAAACGGAATGGTTATGGCGTAATTACTAAAAACAAATGTAAGAAGTAAAAACAATAAAATTTAAAATACCCCCGACTAAGAAGAGCTAGTCATCTCAAACTGCTAAACAGATTTTCATAAATCATAGCTAAGAACACTCTCGATCGTCTTCAAATGCACAATATGAGTAGAGTACGTATTGTTTTTCAAAAAGACTTCACGTTTTAATCACAACAAAAACAAATCATTTCATATTTTCACATTTTTCTCATTTCAATTGTATCAGTTGTTCAATAAATATTTCTGAATCTGAATCTATTATTAAATTCACAATATAATGCACAATTAAATTCAGATCAAATTGACAGTTAAATTAAATTGGGCCACACAATTATCACTACTGATACATCTAACACTTGTATCAAAATTAACATGTCATACTGACATTTACTCTCTTGATACGAATAACTCTCCACAATCTATGACAAGCAATCTCCTGGCACCGAAACGCCCATGCAAATTTGCGAAATTGTGATGTGGGTAACAAAATACCCAAAGCGACGTACACTATCGGCAATAAGGTCTTTACTTACAGCGCCCGATACGATTGTTCCGATCTAGCGATGCGATGCCTGTGTAACCGTATGTGTATGTGCCTGTGGTGTGTATTTACTGCCGTAAGTAAGCGAAAGAAAAAGATAAATCGTGCGGCGTTACGTTGTGATTAGTGAATCAAAACTGAATCGTGCAATGTTATGTACCTACACGACGCTACGTGTAAAGCGTATATACCACAGCTTATTTTTGTCATAATTAGAGGGGTTCTATTTCAGTTTAATGTGTTTAGCACAGACAGACTATGGCATCGTAGCCAAAAAGCCGTTGTGATTAAATTTTTGATTCGATTCTGGTTTTTGTTTTGTATTTCGTCACGTGGCATGACATCATATAAGACAATTGATAAACCTTCTACTACGTTCTTCCTCCTCCTCCAATGGGAAATCCACTGACAGATCATTAATAATAACACATCAAGTGTCTCTTCTCAATTCATTCACAGACGCTTTCTAGTATCGTATAGACATATCGGATCGTGTGAAGTTAAAGGCTTCTACCAAAGCCATGTAGGCTTTAATTACCGCCCGATCAATTACTGGTACCCTAGGGGATGCGCCAAATTGAGCCGAGTATGCCGAGATACATGCAGGGTGGATATAGCTCGATTGCGATGCTCGCTTCGTTATGGCTAAGTGGCTAGCCTTGGTGGCAAAGTACGGTCAATAAAACAGCCATGCTTAGTCTATTTTTGAGTTATATTGCCTCTATGCTGAATGAGTAATTACATACTGACTTACTGCAGTACTTACTCACTGCTGAGTTATGGGGTTTTAGTTTCTATAAACGAATCATAAATCCGTTGGCTTTAACAACGTTTTTATACAGGGTTTTAATGGCAACTTTAAAATTAAAAAATCAAAACACAAACGCTCCAACCACTGATCTCTCTCATTGAGGGCTGAACGATGTCGTGCGCTTATTGAACCTTACGCCAATACGATTCGCCTCTACCTGAATGCCGCAGGTGCAATAAATGAGGGTAGATTTATTAACCCTTCAAATGCCGACGTGGATTTGGATCGGAACTGACGCCACGGTGCGATGATTACCGGATATGAGTCGCAATGCGGATGTAATACGGATGTAAGCATTTTTGTACTGAGAGTTGATTGAAATTGGAAAATAGGTTTCTGGTTTTGAAATTGCAAAAGAAAGCCACAACGGGGCAGACTATTTGTCTCGGCTCAGCGCATAAAACGCCGAAATCTACTTACAATTAACACTTTTTATTAATTCAAATCAAATGTCACTTCATACGAGTACTTCACTTTGCACTAATTCTCACAACGACTGTTTCAACATCGTCAATTTTAATCAACTATACATTTAGCTTTCACCACATTTTCGGGTTTAAATTAAATCCGGAAACTCGCAGTGTCTCGCGCAGACAGTTACGGCCGCGATTCCATCCTCTATTCTACAGGAATAGTTATTTTTTCCGGAATTAAATATAGCCTGTGCGCTTATCATAGACCATAAATAAACCGTTGACTGAGTATCTGTTCCCCTCTCACTAAAGTAGTACTCTAGAGGCAGCATAACCTCTGCATGGTTGGCCGGTAATTCGAGCTGGCCAATTCCGAGGCAGCGAATTCGATGTTTAAGGGGCAGAATATGACGCTCAGAACCAGATTACAAAGCTTCAACAAAATAAAAAAATTCAAACAAGTTTCAATACTTAAACATGGGACTTTATGTTTTGCCCATTTTTATCTGATTCTGATATTATTCTGAACGGTATTTTTCATAATTTTATTCAGTGATTTTATATCTTCAAAAATGTGCGAATGAGCGAGCGAGATAGCGGCACATCATATTCTGCCTCTTAATCGTAAGCGCTAATACGCACTTCATCCCGTGACCGGCAATTACGACCAACGTGGTGAGTTTTATGTGAAAGGGAGTTTGTCTGCATGTGCCACAGTAAGTGTTAATCCGGGGTTAAGCCAGCTTAGTTCCAAATTTGAGTCGAACTCGTTCAGCTTTTTCAACGTGACAAAGTAATGACATCCACTCATCCACTCGCTTTTAAAGACTCATCTTATATATAAAATTCTCGTGTCACAATGTTCGTTCCCGTACTCCTCCGAAACGGCTTGACCGATTTTTATGAAATTTTATATGCACATTCAGTAGGTCTGAGAATCGGCTACTATCTATTTTTCATACCCCTAAGTGATAAGGGTTGTCCACCCCTAACATTTATTTTTATTTTTTGGACAAAATTTTTATTTTTTATAATATGGCTTATGTGGCATTAAAAAATACATACAACCCTAAATTTTCACCCTTCTATCACCAACCCCTATTAATTTATATGGCAAAACAACGTTTGCCGGGTCAGCTAGTATTTCTAATATAAATGTGATCAGTGACACACCTACTTTCTTATTAAGAGCAGGAAGATAATAATTTTCCTCTAAGTTAAGACATGATGTACCTGCATTGTGACTGTTAGTCCGTAAGAATGGAAATATATTAAAAAAAAATGTTGTCTTTTTCTGCAATTGATTGCTCCATAGTAAAACAACAAACCTGAAGAATTAAATCAGATGCACTCTCCCGAAATTAATTCGACAAAAAAACTAGACATTAACAACTCTGTGTCGATGATCGAGACTATAGTTTAGCCTGTACAAAGAATATGTCATATCATATAACAGCAATTTCAGTTCTGCCAACAATTTCAGCTTAGAAACAAGATGGTTTCGCAAGTAAATTGCAATGCAAATCACACAGCTAACGTAGAGACACGGGTAGCTGAGCTGGCGAATTAAATTGAAATAGATCTTGTTGCATCCACGCTGCGACAATTGCAGCTGTAAGAGAAAGATAAGTGCATCCCTATTCGAGTTGCTGTTTCAGGGCTGTCTCATTTCAATTACAAAGGAGCTCATCCTACTATCGAAATACAAAAGGCACAAAAATGCGTTATCGTTTTATGGTTGAAATACCAAAAGCTGGTATGCAACGCTTTGATTTCACTTTTATTGTACGCACTGCCAGAGAGTGCAATTCTTTGCCCGAGTGGGTGTTTCCCGATAGATATGATCTGGATACGTCCGAAGAAGAAATTCAATGGTGTATGTGAATCCACCAACCCGCACTTGGCCAGCGTGGTGAAATACGGCCTAATCACCCTTCGAGGGTAGACCTGTATCCCAGCAGTGGGAGGATTAAAAGGTTGCATATGATGATGATGATGATCTGGACATCTTTAAGACACGAGTTAATCGGTTCCTTTTAGCAAGGGTGCTCCGTCGTAGACCGCATCGTTGTTTACCATCAGGCGAGATGTCAGTCAAATGCAATCCTATAGTAGAATAAAAAAAAATAGTACTTAATAAAAATGTATGTTAGAAGATTTTGGTGAGACGTGGTTATGGTATTGTTATTATTTGTGCCTAACTTCATAATATCTTATGACACTCGCAAACACACGTTTCAATTTCTTAAGTAAAAGAATCTGGGACCCTGTGTTTGGGCGCTGGTGACTATTTCCGTCACTCTTACTGTCATGGTATTTCGAACGAGAGCGACAGTGACCGAGACAATGTTTCAGTCGCCAGAATAGGAGGCGACCAAGCTTTATTCGAAAAACTCGGTAAATTTAGTAAAAGCGAATTAGAAAATTATAAATCATCACCATTGAAATCGTTGGAGCCGTTATCGAAATCTTAAAGTACCTATTATTTATTGTATTTATATCTAATTATATATAGCCAACAAAATATTTTACACACCTCCTGAGTATTTTTGCAAAAATAAAAAAATCCATAATTCATAATTTTATTTACTTTTACTTTTTGAGTTTTGTGAATTGAACCAAAAAACAAAATTTCTTAAACAGCAGCGTTTATAACTCTATAGCACATTTTCGCATTTATAACAAGTACGATAATAGTAGATATTGATTTAATTTGTAACTAAGTCGTACAGGGATACCCAGAGAAAGAATCGTCCCAGTATTTGATTGTTCCTCCGTTATTTATACTGACACAAGGAAATTCCACGTGCGAGGTCATGTCGGCCGGTCCCAGGTTAATCTATTAATTTAGGCATCGTGTCTGTTAGGAGACGAGCGCTTTGTTTCTGTATAATTGTGCTGGGGTCTATAATATTAGATATGTGTTAACTAAAGATAGGGACCTATTCTATTTTGGGAATGTGGTGAGGTACCTAAATACCTAAGTAGTTATATCTATACTATTTTGAAAATGTGAGGTAAATACGACGTATTTATTACCTGTGGTATTACTCGAATTATAATATTAGAATTTAAATATCTGGTCTGGGTCTGGGTGTTAGTTGTCCTTGTCTTTGTGTGTGTTCCATGGCATCCCCGACACAGGATTTAACCTAGTGAAACGTTTTATTTATTTATATTTTGATAAAATAAATTACACAACTATGTTATTTAGTATTTTCTTATTTAAAAGTTAGTTAGTTATTTAAAACTAATAAATTTAAGCTACATTATAGTAACACTATTTTTTTCTATTCTGGGTTAACTTTCCACAAATATCACCAGCTATATATTTTCTTATAACACCAGCCTTTTTCTAATAAGCTAACTCCACGGTAAATTAGGGCGCTGGTAGTTTTTCTAACTACAAGTATTGTAAAAAAATATCAGAGCCCAATGTACGGCCTGAAGTGTGACATTGGAAACCAGAACACAACAAATGTAGATAAGTAATGTACCTACTTGAAATTACATTACAGAAAACTGTTTTTATTTATTATTTATTTATTACTTAGCCAACAAAGAACCTCATAAGACGACCTCATAAGGGTGGCTGTTATACTACGGAAACTTGAAAAGTAAAGTTAATTAAAAATACAACGCAAGATATGTTTGTCTTTACTCTAGCATGTTTAAGGCCAGGACATGAAATTGACGTTATCATTGTTGAAAAATCCGTATTTAATGCAATAACAATATGCATTATGTAGGTAATGAGTCGCTTCGTTAGATTCAGTTATTAAGTACCTACGAATGAATAGGTAATCTATCGTTATTGACTCAAACTCCTGACCTTTACTCCCAGTAGGTACTTACAAAGGCCAAGCGGTTGATGTAAAATCGATTCTGCATGTTAAAGCCCAAGGTCGGAAACCTCTTGCATCGTTATGTCGTACTTGTACGCCAATACTTGCGAATCAATTATGGAAATTCCATGAATACTGTTACGTGTTAGCAATTTCTACGCACTGGGTGAAGGGAATTAATGATGAGAAGTGTTTTACAGGCTTTATACAGCTTGTAGACGAGGAAAGTGTTTCGAATAATAAATACGTGTTAAACGTGAAAAACGGGCTTCGTGATTGCAGTAAAATTAAATGTAAAGAAATCAAGGAGAGTATCTTTGCACTTATGAAATAAAAATAATGTTTTTTTTTTGTAATAAGTTTTGAACACATCGGGTATTTTCTTTAAAGTAAATACACGGTGATGTTCTCATGATAAAAAATATATCGAGGTTAAAAGTATTGGAAATTTCGAGTAAATATTTGGTAGGGTTTCTTACCTTGTCCGAGTTTTTTAAACTATTTAATAAAATAAAACCCCAAATTTATACATTCATTTGCATATCTTCATTTATAACATTTTGGCTCAACAGCTGTCTTTACAATCTCTGAGTGAAATCAGAACATTTGGACTTGAGCTTTGAACAATTAAAATGCGCACCCAGACGAACTATGTAAAGATTATGTTATTAAGATTTTATACAGGTTTATAAAGAAAGGTACGTTAAGCCGAAAATGGCTCATAGTACTCATTATTATGAACAACTTTTACTAAGGGACCAACCCTGAAATCGCGGAAAAAATAGCTGTTCCATAGAAAAATGCAAATGATAAATATCGTACGAAATGCACGGAATAGCTGATATTTTTTTGCGATTTCGCCGTTCGGCCCATAGTTATATGTTGTTCATAATTATCAGTACCATGAGTCATTTTCGGCACCCTATTCCTCAACCCTGCGGTGGTTGGTTATTGATTTCGTAATTTAACGTTTGCTTAATCGCTGCTAAGTCAAACAACATCACTTAGTAACTAAAGTGTCCACTTACAGCCAAAGTTCTGAATTCATGGTCTAGGTGTCCTGACGGTATCAGGGACCACACGAGGTGATTAATATCGGTGCGTCACGCAACGGGGCAGATTAATGTAGACAGATAATTTATAAGGGTGAGAGGGTGGGTGAAAAGAGGATGTGGAAGGGAATGGGTTTCGCGGTTTCCACAACTAAGTTTCGAGTTGTAACGTATTAATTATGTAACTTCTAAAGCGGCACTCGACGGCTGTAAAGCTTGTGAAACTGTCATAAAACTTTATGAGGTAAGTGTGTGATACTTTAGGGGTAGTTTTGAGTCGCTATCACAATGTCCATGTTGCGAAATGACACTACCGACTGTTCAAAATGTAATGGATAAATATATAGGATAAACTGTCGTTCATGTCAGAAATTACAAAGGATAATATCTAACGCTTAAAACTACTGCAACAAACTGGCGTCGTTAGTGCTAGAGCAAGATCATCCTTGAGCGATAGATGGCTAGATTACAATGTTTTTCGGTGATATCGTGCGCAAAAACGGAAAAATTTACTTTAGTGAAACAGCAATTAAGTTGAACTCTGGAATTACGAGCGCACCTTAATTGCGAAGCTCTTTTTTCTGTAGGTAGATACTACTCGAGTTGACACTGCTCCAGTGTTTTACTTGTAGATGCAATTAGGTTATTTGGTTTCTAATTAGTTAATTGCACTTGTTTTGGAACCTCGTTCTGCCTCGAGAAACCTCCTAGACGTAGTTTTGTTGTAATTACACAGAACTACTCACGTATTGAATCAGATATCGGACTAGAGTTTCGATTAGGGGCCCTATTCTTCGGCGCTCGAGATTATTACGGACACTTTGATTACATTTCTAACGAGAGTGTCAGAATAAGGCTCCTGGGGGCCCTATTCTAACGAGTGATATATAATCTCGGTCACTATCGCTTTCATTCATAACAGTTATGGGTTGATTACACCTAACGAGTACAGTGGCGAAATTGTGCCCTCGGGTAAGTACTCGGTTTGTAAAAACAGCTTGACGAGGCGAGACAGTCACTAGAACCATGATTTGTTTGCTCGGCCGAGTGTGCCTATTTACTGTCTCGCCACTATACTCGTTACGTGTAATCAACTCATAAGAGTGACCGAGATAATCTCGAATATACCAGATCCCAAATCCCAGATCTCAGATCCAGTGATCTTTTGTCGTTAATACGTCTTTAATTTTGCTTCCACGCGCTTTCTTATATCCAAAAGTCACCCTAATTTACCTTATTAGCCTAGTACCCAATATTTTGAAATTTTTCTTAAAATATTAAATATCTTGGAGACATTATCATACTCGTTCCTTCTTAAGGATTTTTTTTTATTGCGTTTTCTTGTATGTACACAAATTCATTAGCAATATAAATTTTCATGAGAATTAATAAAGAAAACTAAATGATTTTGCAAAGTTAATTATTTTAATGGTTATCGCAAAAGCAATGCCGTACAGATTTATTTCCTAGCAACATGCAAAAGTCAAGGCAAGGTTAGCCGCGGGCAACGTTTGCAATAAATTGAAACGTTTGAAAGAAAAATAACATTTTACTATTTTCATTTTAACCTCCTGGCTCGCAAAAAATATTTAACTCGCGAAAAGTATACGCATTCCAACTCAACAGGTTAAAATTGCAGTCCAGAATATAAATATTGTCATGAAAAATAAAATTTGTTATAAAAAACTTAAAAAAAGAATCCTTGCCTAGCAGTCGGGTAATACAAAATACTTAAAAAAAATTGAGACTGATGTTGGGCACTAATTGATGCAATTTCTTAAAAATACAATCGATTCGAACCATAACAGATTGACGAATAAATCAAAAATTAAAAAAATACACATACTTAGAACTGCCATTTAAAATTGGTTTCAGACACTCTTGAAGCATTTGCAAGACAAAAAATTACTATTGAATTTTAAGATGTTGTAGGATTGTATGTAATTTATGAAAAGTTGACTTATCAGCACATTCACAAGGTAGCTAGCGCACAGCAACCATTTTCAAAAAATAAAAAGTCATTTTTCCACTCAAATCAATTTTATAAAACTGACTTTTAAACAAATTACGAAAGCACCTGACAAAGTTTCACAAAAAATGCTTTCCTTAAAAATGCCCAATCAAAAATGTCAATTAAAACATTTCAAAATTGAAGAGTTAAAATATCTAATAGCTAAAAACTTAATTAATTATGAGTGTCTTCCTGTTAATTATTTGTTTGTCCATCACAGCCGTTACTTCCCTAAGGTTAACGAAGTTATGTAACTTAATAACGAAATTGTTTATCAAAATTCATTTTAGACTGAATAGTGGTTCGAGAGCTGTCGAACGTTTTAAAGAAGGTGTTTTGGAAGTTATTAACCAATAAAATTGCAAATTTATTTTTTAGTTTTATGTTATTAGAAATTTATACAAGATACTAGACTTCAATGTATTTTTTTTTATTTGAGTAAGTGTAAAGATGTGACGTTGTAATTTTACTCTGACTATAATTCATAAAAGATATTCAATTACTAAATAATATTATTTTTAAAATGATAACAGTGACTGTAGAAGCTAATCGTATAACATTACAGTCAAAACAATATTAAATAGTTAACTATAAACTTTTAAAACCTGGTCGAGTTTAAATATTGGATCAGCTAATTTACAAGAACATTATTTTTACAAAACAAAAAACAAAAACCGACTTCAAAAGACCGACTATTGAGTTATGAGTATTCATCTATTTGTCGCGCACGTACTTAATGCAAATTTAAGACTTATATGGTTTTCTCATGGATACTATTATTAGAACTGGACTAAATTGAAATGGGACCAAATGGGAAGCGTCAGCTTTCTAATAAAAAAAGAATCATCAAAATCGATTCACCCAGTCAAAAGTTATGAGGTAACAAACAAAAAAAAAAATAATAAAAAAAGAAAAACATACAGACGAATTGATAACCTCCTCCTTTTTTGAAGTCGGTTAAAAAGATTACATACAGTTGAATTGAGAACCGTCTCCATAATGAAGTCTGTTAATCAGAGTAAAGATTGATTCAAGGTTGACTATTTGTTTCTGTAATAACACCGAGTTTAAATAATATCAGCCTCTTTAACCACAAAGTAGGTACAATCAACAGCACTTAATTTGAACTAAATTACTGCCGTTTTCAATTTGTGCGATCTTATGGTTTATTAGTAACTTAACCGTCTAAAGTTTGATCACTGATCAGGTACAGACTTCATTAAAACAATACAATTCTGGGTGGCGCAGACCTGTTATGGGTAAACGTGACGTTTAACATCAGGCGAGCGATTTGCTCGTCTCGTCATTCAATAGTATAAAAAAAATCTCTCTGAGAATTTTTGAAAAAAAAAAAAAAAGATACAGTCGAATTGAGAACCTCCTCCTTTTTTGAAGCCGGTTAATAAGTAAGTATCTCATAAAATTAGCGACCAACTTAAAAGCTATATCTATAGTCAAATTATGATTATTTGAGCTAAATTTTAACAAGAATACGGTTACAGACCTATAATAAGTAAGTTTGTAAAAGTCGAGTGGCCAGCCCTGGTGTCAAAATCTTCAGTCATATTTACCAAAACTTGGAAACTATTCATATAGGAAAGAAAAACAATAATTTCAGCTTGGAAACAGAAAAAAACTTCCCACTTTATCTATAAGCTCCCAAATTCCGAAGGAGGTTAATTAAAGGCAATAAGCGAATACCGCGGCCGAAGAAAATCCTTCTATATATTTCTTGCGAGTTATCCAATAAGCCAGAAGGGTAGTTACTTTTAGTCATACCTATTTGGCGTAGAGTATAAGCGGAAGCGAGAAACGTCGATAGCATTTTTAATTATTTTTTTTATCTCTTTACTGTGGTATTTCGCACGCGAAATTGTCGCTCACTAGCGTTTTTGTATTCATTTTTAGTTTCACGTACTAGTGTACTTGTTCTGTTTTTTAGTTATTTAACTGTCATAATTAAAAAAAAAATAACAAGAAAGTAAATAAAAAATTTAAAAAAAGTAGGAAAAAAAAAGAAAAAAAGGAAAAAAAAAGAGTTTATCTATCTATCTATAATTTTAAGCTTGTATAGACCCACCGTTGAGTCTATACAAGCTGACATAGGTCTACCCTCTGTCCATCCCGATGGGTTCCCGCCTTTCCGTGGCGGGGTGGATGAGTAGCCGGGCCGCCTTGCCCGGTGAAACTAAGAGGAACCCGAGGTGGAGGCTCGGGCCGGCGCCCTGGACATTCCGGGAAGCGGCGGTCTGAGCCAAGGCGGCCTTGAGTGGCTGCGGGGGCCTCTCCACGGGTCCCTATGCTCAGCATAGGGCGTGGACGAGGCGGGTTGGGGTCCAGAAATGGACCAGCGGACCTTCGGGTCGAAGGATGGCCGGCCTTCAAGGCTGGCGGCGCGGAAGGGATCGGTCAACTCGGCCACCCTTTCGGGCACAGAGGGGTAGGCTCGGCCGGCGTCCTGGATAGTCCGGGTAGCGGCGGCCGAGTCCCCGAGAGGAAGAGAGCGGGAGAGAGAGAGGGACCCTTTCTCTCACCCGCTCCGCAGAGAGAAGAGCGGACACGGGGGCGAGTCAGGCCAGTCGGGCCAGTAAGGCTCGCACTCCGTCTCCGCTAGGAGGGCCTGGAGTGGTGGGTGAGGGGACACCCGCTGCTTCGCATTGGGCCCTCCAGGGTGGTCGACGCGTCTGATGTTCCGACGCGTCGCCACGAAGTGGGAGGGGGTGGCCACCCCCTACCCGAGGTGGGTCTGCCTCACGGCGGACATAGGCTGGGCGGGGCTGGGGGGGCTGCGGTGATTTAATGGGCCCGCGGCTCCGTCCATTGCCTGGAGGAACTTCCCAGGGTTTTTAGTGGGTATGCCGCCACTAGGGCGGAGACATAACCACCCTGCCCTCCCCGGGGCGGGCGTGGTATCCATAAAGGATTTTCCCTGGGTCAAAAAAAAAAAAAAAAGGTCTACCCTCTGTATACCACTATTCTCATCGATATAGGATGTAAGCATTTTTTTTGATGTTCATGTCGTAACTGTTATCCATTTTATGCCAATCTCATATTTTACGCGTAACCCGCAATGGGTGCGTCGACTCGAAAAGCTAAATTGGCCTAATAAGATACAGGTCTGTATACAATGGCAGAAAAGATCTTGACAAAGTACAATACCAGAGTTATCAATGACAAATCAGACTTCTGATGATCTTCAATCTATGAGAAGGTGTTATGATCATTAGTTTTTTCGAAACGTGGTGTTTTTTTCTTTTTTTTTTGGCTACAAAAGTTTGGAAAATGGTCAACTATAATATATAGTCCGTTAGCTATTGTATCCAATAGTTAGTTGCTCTACAAAACAGCCTGGTCACACAAATAATGTTTACACACACAATAAATAATATTTATCTTTCGGCCCAACCGGACTGATTATTTCCTCTTTAGATACCGTTTACGCTTAAACTCCGACAAATATTTCCCCATCGTTTCGTAAACTAATTAAAACAACCCCAGAGTAATTTGTCAAACTAATTGAACAGTTATTTTTGCTGTCAGCACGCGGAGTCTTACTTATAATTATCGAAACGACTTACGACGTAGGGCTTTTATAAACCACTGCTCTAAATTCTTTGTCTTTTTTTGTTTCGCACGTGACATTTTACAACAGCGGTCTGCGAGAAGTTGTCAGAGCAGTTGAAGCAGGGATTAACTTTAAGCAGTGTTTATAAGTAAGACCGTATGACTAAGACCGTTCTTGAGTTTCAGACTTTTTCTTTGGATTTAGAAAGCGCTCTCTTTTTATTTTATGCAGTAAGTGTCATTTTAAATAACAAGCGACGGACCATCTGATGGCAAGTGTTCACCATCTATGGACACCTTCGATACCTCAGGTATCTTCAGCTTATTGCCAACTATTCTACGCCATCTCTACTTTAGTAATATCATGTTGTAATTGAACTTACCATTCTAAAAAGACGTGTGGCACTCGGGGACTGCCGCGGTAAAGCTATTGCATAGCATTTTTTATCAACTTATGCAATTAAAATTATTTCATTAACCAATGCCACCTAGAGGCGAGTTGCTGAACTAAAGAGACAAGCGTGACATTCCAAAAAGTCATTTAAAGTTCTGCTATTCATCGAAAGATGGCAAAACTAAAAAGTATCACCGCTGTGTCTTAGGTTATTAAAATTTTCGTTACGGAATTTCTGGATTCAAGGCCCGCTCAAGGCCCGCGATAGAAGCTATGCAATAGCTTAAAAACATAACAAACGTTATTTGTACTATTGAAGAAGAAATGGCCATGCTATGAAAGCTATAACACGGTCATAACCAGTACAGAGTACAGTCGAGCCATTCTCTAGCTAGATAATAATATAGAACTGATGTTGGTGATAGCCTGAAATGGTTATGTCAAACAAAAACAAACCTTTTTACAAAGGTATTGGTTCCGATTTCGACTGCAAAACGCCGCATCAAATAAATTAGCTAATTGAATTTAGTTTATGTGGTCAATTGCGACGTCAAATTTAGTCGTATTGTCGTCGTTTGTAAATGAAGCCGGATAGTGAAGGTATTCGTGCTCAGACGGCGAGGAAACGGTAAAATATGTATGATACGGATTATGTAAGTATGCTCGTGATAAATTGGTATCATAATGTAAGCGGCGGTTAAAGTAGCATCTAAGTAGCGTGTAATATTAATTACTTTTGCTATGCGACATATTCTATTAATTTTCTTCTGATTCTTTTATTTCTTTTTTTGGTGAAAATAAAAATTATTGTCTATTTTGTTTCTAGTATGGTTAATTTGTTAGGATTCTGTACCAAAATTGTACAAAAAACCCTTATCGTAAGAGTCCGGCGTCTGCCTGTATGTCACAGATAATTATTTTTACGATAACGGATAAAATAATTGAAAATAAGATTTTGTTAGAATTAAAACATATTTAACAAACTCACGTAAAAATTAAGTCGTTTACGACTACTTTTGATGACATTCAGTGATCACAAAATGTTTTAAAACCATGTTAGTTTCCATAGTAGAAAATGACATTGCAATTTATCGAAAAAAAACTTTTCAATATCCTTATGTTTTTATCGCTTACCTTTGACTAAGGTGAGTATCCCCAAAGGCATCACCAGTATAGCGACCAGCAGATCAGTTATCGCTAGGGACATCAGGAAGTAGTTGGTGACATTCTGCAGCCTCCTCTCCAGGTATATCGCCAGACACACCAACACATTCCCCGCGACAGTACACACCACCAGCAACAGCGCCACTAACGCCCACCAGTTGTTAATCGCTTGCTCCTCTCCACTACTCACTGTGCTATTCACTTCACTACCATTATAACTCCCTATAGTATAGTTCACTAGATACTCCCAGTCGGTGTAAGCAGGTGCGATATCGTCTGTCGAGGGAAGATGGAAGAACTCTAGTTCATGCATTGTTAGGGTCTGATTTCATGGTTTGGTCGCCCGTTCATCTTATTTCGTAAATGTGGCAGGTGTCGCTTGCGGCCATTTTGGGTTTAGGTTTTGGTCTGCGGCATCTAGAACAAATAAAATTAGATTACAGTACTGTTTTTTTGTCAACCTACGTTTTTCTACTCCTGGGCAAATGTCTTCCTACAACATTGATTTTTTATTGCCATTGAGTGAATCGGACGAGTAAAAAATAAACCTGATAAAAAGTCGCATTTGTTCACAAGCCTAGCTTATTAATGTTGAGATTTTAAAATACTAGTTCGCTATCATAAATGCAAGTGTATTTGTTTATTCATGTCAAATCAAAATTAATTAATTACAAATAATAAAAACACAATACAAACACAAACACTGAATCGTAACCGTCAATCGTCTATAAGTCTATTTCAACTAGAGAGCGAAAAACGTACGTTCACGCCACGGTACCACGAGAGCACCGAAAACAAACGATGCGTATCGTTATCCATACATTTATGTATCGTTTCCCTGTCGCTTACGCATTTACCGTGTTTCGTGGTACCGGGCGAGGCGAGCGACAAGGTCCATCAGATATTGCAAACCTGTTTTGACATTTTTCGGTAAGATATGGCTGGGGCCACATTCCGCTCTGGAATACGCTTGGATTCGGATTGTTTTAGTGTGCTATTTGAATGTTTGGTTGTTAATTGTTATTTTTTGTTGAGTTAAATTAGTTATATCTGTTTTTGTTAGGACATATATTTGTTTTGTGTTGTTTTTTGTTTGTGAGTGATAATGGAATCATCGGAGTCGTCTTCCTCGTCATCAAGACCGTTTAAAAGTTTTAACTCACCTAGAAAGAAGCGCAAGTTATCTCATCTGTCGGAAAATGAAAAAATGATGACAATTAACGTCTATAAATATGTGAAAGAGACGTGTCCTTCAGACAAATATATGTCCAAAACGGAAATGAAAATAAAGACTGCCGATATTCTGGGAATAAACAAGGCAACTGTATATCGTGTTTTAAAAGAATATAAAGAAATGGATACAATAAGGCCGCCTGCATCACCAAAACGTGGTCCGAATATAATTGAAAAGATTGACGAGTTTGACAAGTCATGCATTAGAAAAAAAGTTCATGAATTTTATTTGAACAGCGAGGTCCCGACATTAAATAAAATTTTGGAAGCAGTTAATTCTGACGAAATGCTGCCAAATATTAGCCGTACGGCGCTGTGGCGGTTATTAAAACATTTGAAATTCAAATATCTTAAAAGAAAAAGAAACAGTGCCTTAATCGAGAGACACGATATTGTATTGTGGCGCATAAAGTACTTGAAAACAATTATGAAGTTTAGAAAAGAACAAAGACCGATATATTATTTGGACGAAACGTGGGTCAATGCAGGTACATATTTTTTTGTTTACAAATTAATAACGATTCTATAATTTTCCTGTTGAATGTATTTACTTGAATTTATTTTACTGTCGACTTTAAACAACGATTGGCATTAATCTGACATGATTGTGATGTTGTTTGTTAAACGAAAAATTGACATAGGTTTTTTTTTTTCAGGACACACTGTAAGTAAAGTTTGGGAAGACACGACTATACAGTCTCGTAAACAAGCTTTTTTGGAGGGTCTGTCCACCGGTGCTAAAAACCCTGTTTCGAAAGGAAACCGGTTAATTGTGCTGCACATAGGAAGTGACAAAGGATTTGTCCCAGAGTCCGAACTTGTGTTTGAATGCAAAAACACAGGAGACTACCATGAGTCAATGAACGCAACCAAATTTGAACAGTGGTTTGAAAAAATGCTTCCGAGACTGGAGTCAAATGCTGTTGTAGTAATGGACAATGCCAGCTACCACTCAAGACGCCAGGAGAAAGTACCAGTAACAAGTTGGAAAAAAAATGAAATTCAAACATGGCTGTCGGCGAAAAAAATTTCATACGAAGAAAAGGAAACAAAAGTAGAGTTGTTGGAAAAAGTAAAAAATATAAAAAAACATCACGAGCGTTACGTCATTGACGAAATGGCTAAAGCAGTTGGTGTGGAGGTATTGAGATTACCTCCATACCACTGTGAATTTAACCCTATTGAATTAATATGGGCAGATGTCAAGGGATACGTATCAAGAAAAAATACAACATTCAAGTTAGCGGATGTAAAAAAGCTACTCCATGAAGCGCTAAGCCACATTACCCCCGAAAAATGGCAAAACTGTATAAGCCATGTAAAAAAAGAAGAAGAAAAATTAGCCTCATTAGACCAGGAAGTGGATAAAACTGTGGATTCATTTATCATAAACGTAACAGGCGAAACATCAGACAGCAGCTCGTCAGACGATAGTAATTCTGATTCAGATTTAATATAATGTAATTTTTTTATTCGTTTGATTTTATTTTCATAATCGTTTCCTATAAATAGGTAATAATAATTATAAATAGTTTATTTGGCACACACTTAAATCTTAAACTAATTACACCTGCCAATGTCAGATGATTAATTTACTAATGTGTAGGTAGATAGTTACACGAAAAACTTGATCTACAGTTTTGAGTTAAATAGTGATAATAGTAATGTAATGATAATTGTTAGGTAAAAACTGAAAACCTGAATTTTGATAGTGACAAAATAGTTGTTAACTATTAAAACAATTTATTGATGCAAAGAAGGTTGGTCTTCCCTGCGCAACACTAAAAGGTCAATGTCCGTTTTTCGCTCTCTATTTGAAATAGACTATAGTTCGCTTCGAATGTCCCATATTAGCAACTATGTATTTGTAATACTCCAACTAAATACGATGACAAAAAGGAACGTACAATACCACCTAACGTCGTCAATAGATTATACTGCCAGTTCCCAAAGTATCATAAGATCGGTTGGAATCTAAATTGACGCGTTTTGTGCGCGCGACCGCTGACCAATATCTTTTCCTGTTATTTTATATTTCTTTTACTTTTCCACGGATGAACCAAACACGGGGCGTATTTTAGGGTTCCGTTGTAAACTAGAGGAACCTTATTAATAAGATCCGCCTTGTATTGATGCTATCTGCTTGTATGTTATACTACTTTTATTTAGAGACTATAAAGACTACTATGTTGTAATTTGATACGCTTATAGTTAATAAATCATACCTGGTACTGGGAAAAATATGTAAGAATAATCTTAAATAAAGTTTATAATAAAAAATGGGAGGCCAGACTAAGCAAAAAAAAAAGAGGATACCTACAAAATATTCCAGAAAATACGTCCACTAAATATAACTTTCTTTATTAATCTAAAATACAAACTAGTGTGGTATAATTATTATTTAATCTAATATAACTACAGAACCCTACCACACACGTGTGCAACTTGGATTTGACATTTTTTTTCACTTAGAAATAAATTAGCAATAAAGAACCGCGCAAGGTTGAAAGCTCTAGAGGAAAATGTCGAGACATTTCCTTTGGAGTCAAAGATTTGGCACCGCGCTCCGCATAATGATGATAAAGCACATAATAACTTTAATGCGTGTAGGCTGAATGCCCGCATTTAGCCTTACATTCTCTTTCTTCGCTTAGGTAGAGATGTAGAAACATCGACGTAATTTTTTTTTTAATTAGATATATTTTTGGCGTTGTTCCCGGTCGTAGAGATGTAGAAACACCGACACCGACATGAAAAGAAAACGTTGAGTTTGATGTTTTTTTGATATTGTTACTGGGCGCTGCCAACTGGCCTAAGAGATAGGCTTTGCCTAGTTTCGGGTCCAAAGAAATATCTGTCTTATTTATGCTAGTGACAAAAAATTTTGAAATAATTCGGCTCACAAAGTTAGAAAACGGTAATGCTATGGGTACTTTTTTCACATTTTCGTTTATAGATAAAACTGATGTTGTCATGTCTGTAGTTCTACAGCAAAAAAAAAACTCGTTTTTGATGGAACCGATCATAAATAAAATTGAATTTCGGCTGAGTCGGAATCGATCCCGCTACAAAACCTTTTTATTTATTTTGTTATTGTACTATAAACATGTGCATTAGGGTGTAATTTTTTGAGATAAATAAATACTCAAAAACTAAGCCATAATAATTACCTAAACATGATTTCTTGAATATTGAAATGTAGATTTCGATTTAAAAATGTGGACACATAAACTACTTGGTTTCAAAGCTCCAAAAACCAATTCTGATTGTCTCCCTACAAATTTTAATCATAACTATGATTTCGAACAATGCGTATCTCACAAAGAAACAAGAATTATAGAAATAGGCACAATAAAGTACCTTTAAAAAATATTACCAAATTTTTGGATTAAAACTTTTTGGCCGCTGACGATGGATAAATAACTCCGTCCATAATTTAACCGGATCCCAACCTGGTGTTCGGTGGACCCGGTACAACTCTACCAAAAATCTCTTTCACCATTTTATATTTTCTCATGGCAAGAGATTTATTGCGACCATTCCACTCGGTTCAGTCTAAAAACCCTCCCGTTTGTGGATTATTTTCCCGCAAAAAATACATAGATAAGCCTAGAACAATGCCAAGCTTCTTGCTTGACTATTACTTATCTTCTTTTTAATTTTTTTTTCGTCGTATGTTGTGACATTTAAAAAACTAAAGAATGAACACCAAAAAAATTAAGTGCGTGTCGCGACGCTTACGGTAAAAAGAGATAAATAAACTCGATTTTGACTTATGATTTTGTAATGGTAGGGCTCTTTTGCAGAGCCCGCCTGGGGAAGTACCACACCTGAGGAAGTACCAGTCATTTTACCGCCAAGCAGTAATGTGCAAACATTTCTGTGTTCTGGTTGGATGGCCAAGTGAAATCATCAGAGATTAAACATCTTATATCTCAGGGTGACGAGTGCTGTGCTATGCCACGCAGTGTCTTGAATTCTAATTGTTCAAAATTCTTGGCGCCGCAGTCCTGTTATGAACAAACGTGACGTTTAACATCAGACGAGCAATTTGCTTGTCTCGTCACTCAATAGCATAAGAAAACCATCATAACCCACGTTTGTTATTGCGGCACCTTAAAAAATTGAAATAGTCGCGACTACATGTAAAAAATGTAATGTTCATTTTAAATATCGAATATTAAAGCAATTGTTGGTATCGTTGTAATTTTACTGACTATAATTTATAGCACAATATACTTAAGCTAACTAAATATTCGCTAACCCAGAGAGAACATTAAATTATACAATAAACCGTGGCACGTTCTTGAGGGAATTTCTTTTATCTTTCTCACGTTGACATCTCAGAAAGTAAAAGGAAAACTCGACCGTAAATAATGTCGCAAACGGAAATTGTGCTCAGTTAAAAAGGCCTCGAGTAGACAGTAGACAGTCAAGTGGTGAATCGAAGTTGTGTCAGTGAGGCTTCACTATTTTGATACCTACTTCGCTAACAGAGGAGTGTAAACAGATATAATATGTAGGTACACAGTACAATATACGTATTTGTAATAAAAAAAAAGTTCAATAAAAAATTATTTAAAATAAATTTATTGTGAGTCAGTGTGAGATAATATCTGTCTGTCTCATCGTAGCTCCTAAACGGCAGAACCAGTTTTGATTTCGTTTTGTTTTGTTTGAAAGGTGATTTGATTTCAATATTCTAAGTTTTGATTCAAAAAAATCTATTCTATCGTTTGAAAGTTATCAGTTCGTTTTGTTGGGTTTTTAATATTTTATTACCTACCTCATTACTTGTCGTCGCAAAAAACTAAAGCTAACTTTTAGTCCGGGGTTTAATCGCAGTTTCTAATTTGCCACATTTTTCAAGTTCCTCGCAGTTTTCTACCTTTGTTTCCGGGAAAAAAGTTTTTCTTTTCCTATTTCTGTTCTATTGATCCTACTTTTCTGCTATGAAATTTCTATAAAGTACTGTTAAAAGGGTCAAACAGGAAAACTATTTGACTCAAATTCAAAATAATTTATTCAAATATGGGTACATCAATGTACACTTATGAATGTCAAATACAATTTTTATGAATAAATTAATACACAATAAATTAAATATCAAAGAAAATAATATTATTAGAAAGTCAAAAAATTATATAAAATAATTGCAATGTCAAAAAATCAATGTATAAAATAACTACAATAGTAGGTATAATCAGTCAAGTATTACTATTACAGTCTAAATACAATTTTCGTAATGAGACTTTATCACAGATGAAGTCGTCAATTTTGTAGTAAATCTCTTTTCAATCATCATCATCGACTGTCCACCCGCTGTTAGGTCTCAGCTCTCTTCAGCGCGATATCAGTAGTTATCAGTCGCTACCGATTACGTGGCATTAGGCAAGAGTGTGGTCAAACGCAAGCCTATCAATGAATAAAAATCCCACATGACCACCATGAAAGTGCTGAAAATCCCACACCGTTCGGTTTGATCGTTCTTTTCTCCCGCAGACTTTGTGGAATGTCTTTCCATCGAAGGTCAACATTCAATCTCCGAACTGGCAAAACAAATCTTTTCTCTGTATAATATTAGTGCAGATGTAAAAAAATCCTGCCATCGGATAAAATAAACTGCATAACAAATTAATTTGAAGAAAAAAATAGTTTAGAGTTGCTATGCCGTTAGCTGAGAGCCCAATATTCTCGAGTCCAGCATTATTTATAAGCCTCAATTAAGTTAGAGCCCAACACAAAAGCACTTTTGACGAGACCGTGTCAAGGACCTCCTAAAATAAGACATCTTACACTTCATTATAAATTCAGTGCAATGGATCTCGAGTTTGCCAGACTGATTAAAGAATACTTGAATAATGCCTAGGTTTTGGGTTGCATTTTTGGTGAATTCGCTTAGAGACCCGTCTGAGCGAATTTACTATTGCTACAGGTGCGTTGAACTATACAAAACGAAGTGTAAATTAGCAAACTTTGGATCGTAGAATCTGCTTGGAATATTAAAATCTCATTTATTTTAACATGAAAACGTACGAGGCGTTTCACCACATTGTCTCCTATTGGGAAGCGATTATGCGGCTTCTCTTCAAAAGGTTTCTCTTGTATGGTGATGAAAACGGCGATGTTGCTGATAATGATGATATTAAAAAGTTGTACGAGTATATCCTTTCTAATACTTTTGACAACGTGAATACCAAATTACGCGATGATCAGTCAAGGCGTGAAAGTGTTACAAACAAGCAAATTCACTTTCGCAACTATAATATTCGTTAGAGAGGAAACGAAAGCAAAATTAAGCAACTGTATCAACAACATTAGGTATAAAGCACTTAAATGTAACAGTGCCTACCTAGCACGTAATACTAAACGCCAATATAACTTCGAAATGTTCCAAAACAATTACGTAAGTTCCTGAACTAAATAATCCTATTTCTCCAAATCCAGCTGTATTCGCCCCAATATTCCTCGAACCTAGAACAGCTGGTTGGGTAGTTAAGTATGTTGAGTTGAAATGCTTATATCAGCTAGCCATCAGCTATTTCTAGACCGATACGAACTGTCTTAGATTTACAATTTGAAATTTGAATTTAAAATTTGAAATAAATTTGAATTTGGAGTTAGGCCTTTTTAACAAGATCAGTATTTTAACTCGTACACTTTCAACTGACTGCGGCGAAGCAAATATGAGTGTTGCTTGGAGAAAGCTGCAGTTTATAAATTTTTAACTTGTTATTGAATCTATTTATAGGCATACTTTAAAGCATGATACTTATTTAATAATTGTGATATATTATTAACTGACTTCAAAAAAGGAGGAGGTTATCAATTCGACTGTATGTTTTTTTTTATTTTATTTTTTATTTTTTTATTTTTATGTTTGTTACCTCATAACTTTTGACTGGGTGAATCGATTTTGATGATTCTTTTTTTATAAGAAAGCTGACGCTTCTCATTCCATTTGGTCCCATTTCCAATTTCTTCCAATTTAGTCCAGTTCTGATAATGGTATCCATGAGAAAACCATATACCCTTAAATTTGAATTAAGTACGTGCGCGACAAATAGATGAATAACTCAATAGTCGGTCTTTTGAAGTCGGTTTTTGTTTTTTGTTTTGTAAAAATAATGTTCTTGTTTTACTTAAAATGATGAAATAATGAAACGGTGACGATGAGGGTGAATAATGATTTGACACGAGTATTCCCGTGTTAATTATAACGAAATATTAGTCAAATCGCTAATAAAACTAGTCAAACGAATCGGATACAGTGAGTGCAAGATCCTAGAAGCAATATCTCTAAACTGAGCTGAAGATCCAACTTGTATCAAGTTAGCGAGGAGCCGACCGACGCCGACGTTAATAAGTTTATGCCTCACTTAGCAAGCGCAACATAACCGAGATTGTAAACAGGTATAGTAACTAAACTTTGGATGTATTATAGCTGGAGCTCTGTTGTATTTCTCAGATTAGATAGATCAGATGGTTAACTGAAACAGAAGTAAGGCTTTCCCGTAGCATCGTCATTTTGGAGTCTTCGAATAAGTGAATGTCGATGTAACTTGTGTCAAGTTAGCGAGGAGCCGACCGACGTTAATAAGTTTATGCCTCACTTAGCGAGCGCAACATAACCGAGATTGTAAACAGGTATAGTAACTAAACTTTGGATGTATTATAGCTGGAGCTCTGTTGTATTTCAGAATAGATGGATCATATGGTTACCTACAAATGGCGGTTAACAAATTGCTACTATGGATCGAATAGAGTTAATGATCTGTGATAGGCAGGCTGGCGCAGCCGCGAGCGCGTTAATCGTCTGTAATTATTGTCCTTAAAAAGATCACCAAATGTGGTCAACACTGTATTAAAAATTCCAAAATCAAACTTTTAAATTCATAAAAAATACAATTGATTGAATAGTATAAAAAATAATTTCTAAAAAGAATTGATTTCAATCTAGGATGTAAATTGCTATATAGTTATCTAAATTAAGCTGCTGGAAAAACTCATCCATCTATCCTTCAGTGATCTGTGCAAACGTCTTTTAGAAATCCTGCTCAGTGCTGCCTTGTACCATATGTTCATGTCAAGCGAACTCTTGTTACCATCCCTCTGTGGATGACTAAGTTTTGACATGCGGAAAGCTCTAGGACTCGACACTACATAACTTAGTAAGCTAATTTAGTACAACAACGCAGATGACAGTATGGTGTTGTTAAGTCTGATTGTGGAACCTTTTGGAGAGCGTGAAATGTATGTTAGACCTACGCTGTGCGTTATAAGTCTTGGATACAATGTTAAAAAGAGTAAATCCTTTAAGGTATGAAAATTGTCAGGATGTCACAGTTTAAACACATTAGATATTTTTTCCCGATTTGAATTTGAAGTTTTCTCAGTCTTCCTTTTTTTTTATATGACAGTGAGGTATGACTTTTTCACTTTTCTAACTCAGTGGGTACAATTCACTACCTACCGTAGCGTTGAACCAAAATTAGATAAATGTCTTATGTAAGAAATTTTATTATTGGAAAATTTTGTATTTTCATAAAATATTGGATCAAAAAGTTTTAAATTGCAACATTAACCTGTCATCTAAAAGTAAAGTTATATCTCCCCGAGCCGCCCTTACGTTTCCCCAAGATACCCTACACTTCGAGTTCAAAGAGAGCCGTCACTTTTGCACAATGAGTACACGTTCGAGCGATTCTTTTATTTTCATTTAATCTTTACGGATGACCGGCTCTCCACAGTTGCTGTTGTTGATTTAGGTCCTTTCCTGGATGATTACGAGCCTTGAGATGCGGGCCTCTAATTTAGGGCTAAGGGCCGGTTTTTGTTGGTGTTGCCAAAAATGCTGGCAAATTTCCATCAAATTTCGGGGTAATTTTTTTCGCTGTCGATCTTCTTTTGTTTTGGCTGTCCGCTACGATTTTCATTTGTTTGAATGATTGCTATCTGATATTATGCGTATCGTTTGTTTTTTGGGGCTGGCCGGTTCGTTAGTGATGCTGAAATTGGAATATTTTGGGGTAATGTTTTCATGGTATTCTTTGTCTATATTATTTTGTTTTGGGTAGTTGTCTATTGTTCGTTCAGCTTCGCGTTTGTTTCAATGAGTGATGTCTGAGTTACGAGTATTGTCATTAGCATTGTACAAAGTTTCCAAATCTTAATATATATAAATTACGTGTCACGTTGTTTGTCCGCTATAGACTCTTAAAGTACTTAACCGATTTCAATCAAAGGAGAATGGGCACTTTTGTATGGGCGCCGTCCCCGTGTTGTATCAAGTCGTGACATATGTCATTTGAAAGATGATAATATTAGCTTTATTTATATGTATGACTCAACCTTGAATGACGTGCAGGGAAAAAGATATGATCGTTTTTAGATAAAAAAAAAATGCTGATTTGTTGCTTTCTAAAGCTATTATAAGGAATTTTATTAACATGTATGTCAAAAATTACTTTTATTATTGAATCCAGGGTTATTCATAAAGGGTACGCTAAGCCGAAAAGGGCTCATAGTAGGCATTATTTCCATTATGAACAACTTTTACTGTGGGACCAACCCGAAATTCGGGAAAAATTCAGTTGTTCCATAGAAAAATGTCAATGACACTCGACAAAATGTATGGAACATGTACTCGTAGAAGTTATTTAGGCAATAGTTTGCAAGAAATAAAGAATATTAAGAGTGCTGTCTGATAAAAGGCATTTTATGTCAGTCGCTCTATGTATTCAGTAGCTGAATATGCTCTCTCTGAAAAACATACGAAAAAGCTAGTCGTTTCCCATTAACACCTACAAAGCTTTCACCAGGGTTTGGCATAAAAGCCTTATAAGCAAGTTCCCTTTGTTTGGCTTGTTCACTTGGTTGGTTGCATGGCTACCGAACTTCCAGCGGGATTATTTGATTCGAGCAGTGGCCATTGGTGGTTCTTTATCTGATTTAAAAGATATCAAGGCCGGTGTTCTCCAGGGGTCGGTGCTCTCCACAACGATTTTCCTTGTTCACTATAATTATCTGCCTGGTGTTTTTGGGTACGCAGACGACAAACCGTTGCCGTTGCATATCCGACGCGCGGTTCAGCGGATGAAAAATCCAGCCTCCGAGAGAAGCCATGGTCAAGCGCATAAGCTTGTCTCTTGGCAGTTTTCGATTGAGGCGGTACGAACCTGTTTAAGTTTGATGCGCACTACGACATTTTATTGAATAATAAAGCAATACCTACAGTAAAACACGAGTTTTTGCAATCGGTATAGTATGTATGTATCTTACACGTTCGAAAGTAGTGTTACTGATGGATAGTCTATTATGGATAGTTTTTTTTGAGACTGGGGGAAACCTTAAGAAAATAACCGGTTGCGTTGGGGGGCAACCGGATCAAGGGATTTTTTGTGGGGTTATACCTACTAAAACTAGCTCTGTTACCATTCTCTGTCGGTGGTGATATGAGCGCTTCCTCATGTTTTCGATAGTCTCTCAGATGTGAGTGGTAAGATCACCAGTAGACCAGTTTCAGCAAAATCCGTACTGCCAGTCACTTACGAAGTCATTAGCTTCTCGGTACGCCAGGAGCTTGTTCCATAGTATGTTGTCTTGCAGAGTATGAATAAGATCGGGATAGACCTGTAGTGAGATTCAGCACGACTACCCTTCTCAATAAATACAATTCTCAATAAGATTTCTTATTTATTTTCTAGAACATCAATAATGTCGAAACAGCCGATTTTATCGATAGTACCTCACACCATTAGCAGTATTGTGATGTTTTGAGCCAAAATCATGGCTGGCTCTGCAAAGGAGGCCTAATTGACCACTATTTTCAAAGTCAAAAGCATTTAAAAAGTAAGAATCTCAGCATTTAGTCTATGATTGCTCTCTGCTCTATGCCTTTACTCTTATCTGTAACCATTATTTAAAGTTTATCTCGCTCGCTTTTATATATTGTCTTGGCAAAGGGAGATATAATTAAAAAAACAAACTAGTTTGACGAAAGATTCGGGCTTTTAACCCTTCGACAAGACTACTTGTAATCTTAATCAGACTTCACTTACAGGTAAGTTCGCTTAATTTTTCAAATATTGATAATGGTAATAAATCGATATCATATTATGGCATTATTCAGACAAAAACTGTCGATAATCAGCAATGTAAGGATTTTGGCATGTGCCAGTATAAAATTAAAATAATTACAACTATATAAACGTTTATAAACAAACTATTATTATCTAATTGTTATAAGGAAGTGATAAAATAGTCACAGGAAATGCATACACGATAATAAAATTCGATAAAATAGTTTTTAAAACGAAAAAAAACAGCACTTTTCAGAATCTAAAAACCGTCATATCTTTTTCCCTGCACGTCACTCAGGGTTGGTGTCATATAATTAAATAATGCTATTGTTATGCTCTTTCGAATGACATATGTCATGACTTGATACAACACCGGGGACGAAGTGCCCATCATCCTTTGCACACCGGGTGCAGTTCGATCTAACTTAGGAGATAGGATAGCTCACATCTCAATTTATAGTAAAAAAACATGAAAAATTAGAAAATTTAAAAATACTTAAACCATATAGCGCTTTGGACAATGTAAACTTTTTTAATGTAACTTTTGACATTTGACATTTGACATAGAATTGACGCAATGGCTTTTGACAGGACAACGTCTGTCGAGTCAGCTAGTCTATATATATAAAAATGAAACCCGTTTTCCTTGGTCACGGCCTCACGCGTAAATGGCTGGACCGATTTCACTAATTCTTTTTTTGTTGTATTTGTTATTATTAGGAGAAGGTTCTTACGGAAAAAAATATTAAGAAAATCTCTCAGAAATATTGAAAAACCCTAAAAACAGCCCTTTTATTTTTCCCATACAAACGTTTTCTAACTAAAACGAGCTTTATTGCTATTGTATAAAGTTCATATTGAATTGCAAGCACTCACTGTTGTTTAAGCAATGTAGCTATGTTCCTAACGTCCAAGAGTCAATTTGCACTTTATTACTCGTACCTCTGTACAAAGTTCAAATTCTATCATATCTATCAAAACAGTGTGCGTTGGAGCACAGATAAAAAAAAAGATAACGAAATCGAATAGTTCATTCATTTGTTTTAAAATTTCGAAGGATTTGACTCCAAGTCATATCAAATTAAAAAAAAAGTTGAAACAACAACAAACTGTCAATGTCAGTGTTTTTTTTTCATGGATGAGTTTGCTTTTGTCAACTGATACATGAAACAAATTCGTACCTATAATTGTAATATAATATAAGTATAAAATTGTAAATAGTGTTTTGTGCAGTGTTTATATTTAATTAGGCAGTACCATAGAGAAGTACTGTATGGCAGTACGAAGTCTGCCGGGTCAGCTAGTATTTAATAAATTCAAAGAAGTACGAGTATGAATTCTTGTGCTTGACTGAACAAAACCAATTTTCTGGGATTTGAACTGTACAGTGGTTTTACCGGGAAAGCTCGAATCGACAAGATGTGCGGGAAGTTAAGTCGACAAGCTGCCCAGCGGAGTGGTGCGTTCCTGTTACTTTGCCACCGTACACTCCTTACTATACCTATATATACAGGGTTATTCATAAAGGGTATTCTAAGCCGAAAAGGGCTCATAGTACTCATCATTATGATCAACTTTTACGATGGGACCAACCCGACATTATCGAAAAATAAATCAGCTGTTCCATATATTTTGTCGAGTGTCATTGACATTTTTCTATGGAACAGCTGATTTTTTTTCGATAATTTTGGGGTAATAGTATGTATAATACCTGTATAATACAGAAATGAGCTCTGTGCTAGTGGTGCAAAGTAGAAACACGCCTTCATGTGTCAAAGAAGAGCCATCCGTGCGATAGCAGTTATCTCAGGCGACTAAGGCTAAGCAATTTTTTACACGCTTTTTATTAGCTTCATATTTATCACCTGTATGTTTGTATGTTTGTTTGTAACCGATTTCTTTGGGCGCGATTTTGACCCACTTTAAACGGCCAGATATACCTATAAGAAAATGAATCGTAATAATTATTATAAAACATTAAGCGAATCACTCTGCAAAACTCAACAGCGCACTTTTCGACACAGGCACAAGCTCGCATCTGTAAACGGACACTCACGAGGCCTATCAATACCTCTGGAATGGTCATCGATCTGACTTTGGTGGGAATAGTCACCAAATTTAAAACCCGATAAGAAGGAAAGACAATTCACATGTTTTGCGACGCACGGTCGCACTCAGTTTTAAACAACCGCGGTTATACTGATACGGAGCCTACTGAGGAACCTTGCATTACGAATGTGAGGTGCTAAGTACAGCTTGCTGGTGCGAGCTAATCAAAACGGGCCTTGTGCCTAGTGTGCCTAGTGTGCCGCCGCAAAATATATAAGTTTGCATTTTTAGTTTTTTTGTGATCATTTTTAACTTTCCATCGTAAATTGCACATTTTTCTTGGATAATAAATTATGTATTGTGTATTATCTTATCTAATCAAGCTCAATGAGTGATCGGGTAATGCCTAAATTTTCTTCTAAGTATGTGTAGGTTTTCAGGGTTCTAAACCTTCTTCAGGAAAAACTCTTAAGGCGAAACTTCGGTGCCTGCCTGTCTGTCTGAATGTCACAGCCAGTTAATTTGAATGTTAAGGAATTACTCCTCCCACAAAGTTTGAAGACGTCTCTAGGCTTTGTCTAGCAAACACAGTTGTAAACATCTTGTGATTTTGCACACCACACCAGTGGTGGTATACAGGCCCTAACTATTCCGGCAATTACTGGCACTGACGTCAATAAAGGTTTCTGGTTACATCGTGATTGTAATCCGATTAAATCCTCAAAGCGAAATCCAACTACGCAGCGTAACCTGGGACATTTTCGGACGCTCGAGATTATTCCGGTCTCTTTTACTGTCATGACATTTCTAATGAGAGCGACAGTGACCGGGGTAGTCCCTCGCTCACCAGAATGGGCCTTAGTGTGCAGTAACTAGCCGTGCCTGTCATATATCTTGTTTGCACACAGAAGCGCTGACAGAAACGTTTTCAGATATACCTCTACATGGTTCTAATACGAAGTTTTCCATTTAGGATGAAGATGAAAGGGTAGCCATATCTTTTGTGCGTGTTTAAATTTATTAAAAGAAAAACAACAAACCGTTTTCTTTATGCTGCGTTATATTAAAATTTAAAGTTTTTTTTTTAAATAATTTATTGACTGAGGCGTTAACTTTACGGAAAATCTTGGGAAGTTATTTGAAAAATTATTCAAAAAGATTATTTTTTTTATTATAATATTGTTATTCGTTCATTCATTCATTCTCAATTATTTAATCCTCCCACTGCTGTGAAACAGGTCTACCCTCGAAGGGTGATTGCCTGATTGGGCCATTTTTCACCACGCTGGCAAAGTGCGGATTGAATTCACATACGCAATTGAATTTCTTCACCGGACGTATGCATGTTTCCTCACGATGTTTTCCTTAACCGAAAAGCCAGTGCTATTGTGGAAATATTATTATATAAAAAAATTGTAAATCCGAAAAATTCTTGTTTTTTTTTATACCTACCTGACGCGATTTGTAGGCGAAAAATACTAGAAATCAATTGGAAACCAGTTGTTTTTTTTTGTTAGTTTAAATTTATGTACCTATTTTTTTGTGTTTAGTGTTTTGAAATCTTCAGCTAGAGAGATGCACTTTATCTCAGTCTTAGGCATGGCTTCGTTACTAGTATTCATTTAAATAATTTAATTCAAAGTTTACCTACTTCTGTAAGTATCGGTAATTTCTAAAGAAACTGCGCGTAATTTGCTCAGAAACCTCTAAGGCAATATTAATTTCTTGTCATCAAATAAAAATTTTTTGTGCCTAGTTCAAATATCTAATAAACCGTTTTAATGAAAGACGGCCTCTCTGTTCGCGAAGTGGATGTTTATTACTAAATTTTTATCTTTATTAAGTTCGGGAATAAGAAAAGCAAACAATAATAATTTGTCTCCATTTAACGGTAAATAATAACGCTTGAGCTTTACGAGTAGCAAATTGATCGAGCTCAAAGAGAAATTATGTTGACAAATAATTTTATTTTTCAAAATCAAAGAGCTTTTTAAATGGCTGCGGTATATCATTAGCGGTAATTGAGAAAGATGGTAATTGAAGACGAATATATTTTTTGCATATTATGCGGATGGCAAACGAAACGTTTTGATAAAACAACAATACTAATTGTAATAGTACTCCATGTTTTGTTCATAAATTTTGAATTTGAATGATATTTTATTAATATTGGTTAAACAGATTGTCTATGGACCATTACATACGAGTACATTGAGAAACTGTAGAAGGAAATTATATATGGGCATATTAGGCCCAAGTTTGGAGGCTTTTTAAGACAGATATAAATTTTCTAAAACTATTGGCATCCTTGTCTAATGGCTTGCAATGATAAAGACAGATATATTTTTAGTTAGTTTAGATCTGTCTCAAAATGCCTTCAAACTTGGGCCTATTGGGTCATCATAATATAGCGTTAAGTATAATTCAATAAATGTTTGTTGATGCTATAAAAATACCAACTATGCTATGCTCGCATTTGCTATATTAACCCGAAAAAAGGTGGGCACAACCTTTATAGATTTTCATTGTGTTTTTTTGTATTCTATGAAAAGCTTGCGTTTGACCGCCATCTTGCCTGATGGGAAGCAATGATGCGGTCTACGAAGAAGCACGCTTGCTTAGAAGATACCGATTCACTCTCGACTTGAAGACACCCATATAGTAACTATCGGGAACACCCACTCAGACAGAGCATTCATTCAGGTTAGGGAGCTTTACGACTACATCTCTATTTGACTAGGCAGCAGATATGACTAGATCGCTTTAAGACTAAATCGCGATATGACTATATCGCGTTGGGGTTAAATAGCTGTTCGACCATATATGCTTACGTCCTATTATCAGTTCGGCGTAATATCGATATGACGTAAAGTTGTGTTTAAAAGTGGCACCACTTGCTCAATGAGATAAAAAACAACAGATCCAAGATAAAAGAAGTCAAAATGCTTTATTTGAAGGTAACCGAAAAAAGAAACACCATAATATTTAACCGCAAATACGAAACCGAATTAGCCAAATTTGCACTAAATTTTACATTGAAGCAGAATGAATGGGTTAGGACCCATTCATTCTGGCATTTCGCATATTATATACACAGACAATAATAATGCCGTAAATAGCGTTACCTATTAACACAATTCCATAGTCTGCCTGAGTACCGCTTTCCTAAAATAGTAAACTAACCTAATTTCACTACTTACCTCCAATTACAGTTTCAGTTGTCTCAAAACACTCTCATAATATCTCCGGCGCCAAATGAAAAGGTACACATTAAATAGATGTTCCAATTAAATATCAAAGTACCCCTTATCCGAATTGTTTTCTCTAAAGTAGAGCTATTTCTTAGAATAGCGGAGGCTCTTTTTGTTCCCGGAGAAAGCGCTTTAACCGATAAATGATGCGGGATTTTGTTGGAGACGTTTTACATTTGTTTCTCACGTACTTGTTTACATGATACAAAAAATTGGGAATGAGAGAAAAGAAAAGAGGATTATTTAAAAAGATCTGTCATTCTGTCATGTTATTTTTTTTATCTACACTAATGTTATAACATTCTACTTATGTTTCCAATACTTGTGTTATAATGACTACTGTTATAGCACAGACAACATTTAAGCAATTTCACATGATGTTATAATATCCACATCGATGTCGTAATGAGCCATTATAACATCGCGCGCTCGCTCCTGATTGGCCGCCCTGCGCGCGCATGCGCGCTCGCTCCGCCGCCCTGCGCGCGCATGCGCGCTCTCTCCTGATTGCGCGCCAAGTTCACTGTGACAATACACGTTTTTATTAGTGAAGATAAACGTATTTTATCAAGTATTGGAAACATAAGTACCTAGAATGTAACAGCATTAGTGTAGATAAAGTAGTGTATGCAACTGCATATAACACAGGTATTAAAACACTCGTTACTATTATGAAACTCGCTGCGCTCGTTTCATAAACACACTCGTGTTTTAATACCCTTCATTATATGAATATATTTTCCGTTTCCGTTCTTCGAAGTGTAAACATCAACGTCCGAATAGTCTCGCTAAATAATAGTTTTAAACATCATACACTCAAGAATACTTCCGCAAAACTACAAAGAAGAGGCCATAAAGTGTTGGAGATACAATTTAAGGTGAAACTTGCACATTTCATCACGTTTTACAAAAGAAAGAAGAAGTGTATCGGCAACATTTTGAGGTTAGTTGGCTGTATCAATTCACAAGTCAGTGATCTGACGTTGGCAGACATTGTGCACAGCAGTCACTGCGACTGACATATACGCCAGTGTTGCAAGTGTGAAAAAATAAACCTACCATTACGTTTCGTTTCAAGCAGACTTAATTAATTAATTAAAAATGGAGGGACAGTTTCAACTATTGTTCGAAAAAATGAAACTAGAAATGCAACATCAATCTGCGGAACTTACCGAATCTATTACAAATAACATAATGGGTAGAATGGATGAAAAATTAATCCCGATCATAGAGGAAAACAAAAGTTTAAAATTAAAAGTAGAAACCCAGGAAAAAGAGATAGAATATCTGAAAAGAGAAAAAAGAAATAATAATATAATTATATTTGGCTTGGAAGAAATAGAAAAATCAACATTGGAATTAATAAATAATATAAAGAAAACCTTCAAAAGAGACATAAACATTGACATCGAAGAAAATGGAATAAACAATATATACCGAATAGGGAATACAAATGGAGAAAGTAATAAACCGAGGCCGGTTCTCTGTTCTTTCGTAAACGGGTGGAAAAAAGCAGAGATAATGAGAAAAAAGAAATACCTCGAGAAGATATATGTCACCGAAGACTACCCAAAGGAAGTTCTGGCAAAAAGGAAAGCATTACAGGCGGAGCTGCTAGAAGAAAGGAAGAAGGGGAATATAGCGTTTTTGAAATATGATAAACTGGTAGTAAAAGGAAACGAAAAAATTAACGACAAAAGAAAACGGGAAAATTCTTCTTCACCGCATGCTTCGGATATCCAACCTAAAAAACAGCAAGCCTCCACATCCTATAAGACCAATAGAACCAACGCATTTGATATGATGAGGAACAGATCCAACTCTCTTACAATCGTCCCAACAAACAAGAAACAATAGCAACTAATTCTCGGCAAACGGAAAATAAAACAATATAAAGAAACAAGAACAAATACAACAAAAAAACAACACCCTCCCCCAAGCCGACTGGTCATCGTGGGGGATAATGACCAGCACCCTCTAAGGATAGTTAATCAAAAAAGTCAAAAAACACAGAAAAGTTGTGACATACACATAGCGTCGCTTAACACACGATCATTGAGAACACCAGAGAAACTCATCGAACTAGAAACAGCAATAAATGAAATTAAATGGGATATTATAGGAATAAGCGAAACGAGAAGATTGGGGGAAGGAATAGAAGACCACGGAAAGTATATATTACATTACAAAGGAGAAACACAGGGGCAATATGGTGTGGGATTTCTGATAAAACGGGAATATACTGACCGAATAGTGGAACTAAAAGGAGTATCAGAAAGAATATCAATTCTTAACATTAAAATTCCAATACAGAATAGCAAAGATGAACATTGGTCAATTATTCAGGCATACTCGCCGACTGAAGCAGATAAAAAAGAAGATATAGACAAAATAGAAGACTTCTATAAAAAATTACAAGAAACGGTGGATTATGCTTACAAGAATATGATAATAATGGGGGATTTTAACGGACAAATTGGGGAATGCCACGAAGGTGAAGAGTATACTGTAGGAAAACACGGTTATGGCAAGAGAAGTAAAAACGGAGAAAGATTGGTAAACTTTGGATTAGAAAACAAACTAAGTATCATGAATAGCTTTTACAAAAAGAAAAAGAGTAAGAAATGGACGTGGACTTCTCCAAATGGGCTGCATCGAAATGAAATCGATTATATTATGACCAATAAACCAAGAGTTTTCAAAGATCTGTCAATTATACATAATTTAAATTTTAACTCTGACCATAAGATGATTCGTGCGACATTACGAGGAACACATATAAAGAAAAGTAGAAGACTGCAAACTAAATCAGTACCGTACGTGAGCATTAATAATGAGGCGGAAATAAAAAACAACCTAAAAGAAATTCTGGATAGAAGTGAGGGAAAAGATTACAATAAATCAACTCAATCGAAATACTGCGATTTTGTAAATATCCTAAAAACTGAAGCCAGAAAAGCATATACAAATAATAAAGGAATACTATCTACAGAAACAACTCAACTACTCCGAGAAAGAAAATTGCTTATACAAAGCACGAAAAGTAAAGAGAAACGTAAAGAGATTGCAGAAATAAGTAAAAAAATTAACGAACAAATAAGGAAAGACAGAAAGCAGAAAAGAACAAATACTTTTCAATATCATATTAAAAAAACAGGCGGAGTAAAGAAAGCGTATAAAGAGTTAGAAACAAAGAAAAATTGGATGCCAAATATGAAAGATAAACGGGGAAAGTGCACTAGCAAAAGATTGGAAATATTAAATATTGCTACGGAATATTATAAGGATCTATATAAAAGCAAAAATGATAATCTCAATAATATAGTGATTGACGACAAAGAGGAATCTGACCATATTCCACCTGTTCTAGAAGAAGAAACAGAAAAAGCTATCAGAACACAGAAGTTAAGAAAGGCGCCCGGTCCCGACCAAATCACCAATGAACTTCTTAGGATATCAATGCCAGTAATTGTACCAAAATTAACCAATTTATTTAACGAAATTATAAAGACAGAATATATTCCAGAAGATTGGGCGAAATCTATTATAGTTTTGTTACACAAAAAAGGGGACAAAGGAGACATTGGCAATTACAGGCCGATAAGCTTAATGTCGAATATATATAAGATCTTCTCAAAAATATTATTATTTAGACTTACTAACATTCTCGATGAAAATCAGCCTAAGGAGCAAGCCGGATTTAGGAGTAACTTCTCGACTACAGATCATATCCACGTCCTACGACAGATACTTCAGAAATATAAAGAATACAATAAAGTATACTATCTGGGTTTCGTAGACTTCAACAAAGCCTTCGACTCGTTGGAACATCAATATATATGGGAATCATTAGAGCGACAAGGGATCCATAAAAAGTACATACGTATACTAAAAAACATTTACCAGAAAAGCACAGCACAAATAAAACTGGAAACAACAGGCGACGAGTTTCCAATTGAAAGAGGCGTCCGTCAAGGTGACCCTATATCGCCGAAATTATTCTCAGCGGTGTTGGAGACGATCTTTAGGAGACTAGACTGGGATAATTTCGGGATTAACGTGAACGGAGAGAAATTAAGTCATTTGAGATTCGCGGACGATTTAATACTGTTCTCCGAATGTCCAAATACCCTGGAAAGAATGTTGCAACAATTATCGGATGAAAGTGCAAAGGCGGGTCTCTCTATGAATGTAGCGAAAACAAAAATAATGAGCAATTCTTCAGCAAAAGAGGCTATAACAATAAATAACCAGCAATTAGAATATGTGAACGAATATATTTATTTAGGGCAATTAGTATCACCAATAGAGAACATGCAGAAAGAAATCGAAAGAAGAATAGCTAACACATGGAAGAGATTTTGGTCGCTAAGTGAAATAATGAAAAACAAAGAGATGCCAATGTCAGAGAAACGCAAAGTTTTTAATGCTTGCATCCTGCCATGTCTGACATACGCATGCCAAACTTGGGCCTTAACAGAACAGCAACAAAATAAAATCAATATATGTCAGAATGGGATAGAGAGAAGCGTATTGGGAGTAAGGAGAAGAGATAGAGTACAGATAAAAAAGATAAAAGGGTTAACTAAGTTCAAAAAAGTTCAAACAATATACAGAAAATTGAAATGGCGCTGGACAGGACATATGTTGAGAGAAAAGAAAGAGAAATGGACCAAAATTATAACCGAATGGTACCCTAGAGAAAGCAGGCGAAGCAGAGGAAGACAGACAAAGAGATGGGAAGATGATTTTAAGAAAGCAGCGGGCCCAGAATGGCTACGTATAGCAAAGGATAGAGACAAGTGGAAAGCCTTAGAGGAGGCCTTTGTCGAAAGACAAGCTGTTGTGAGAGGAGAACAATCCAATGCCGACGATAGCACCTAGTTAGTTTTGTTATTTTGTTACCTCCATTAAACTTTTAGAATGTTTGTTAATTATGTTAAAAGTAACAGCAATAAAGGCTTATTATTATTATATTATATGACAGTTGCATAAACTACTATTAGATGATTGAAAATATTCTAAATTAAACTAGCTGACCCGGCAAACGTTGTTTTGCCATATAAATTAATAGGGGTTGGTGATAGAAAGGTGAAAATTTAGGGTTGTATGTATTTTTTAATGCCACATTATAAAAAATAAAAAAATAAAAATTTTGTCTAAAAAATAAAAAATAAAATTTAGGGGTGGACTACCCCTAACATTTAGGGGGATGAAAAATAGATGTTGGCCGATTCTCATAGATACCGGATAAGCACAAAAAATTTCATCAAAATCGGTCAAGCCGTTTCGGAGGAGTATGGCAACGAAAACTGTGACACGAGAATTTTATATATTAGATATTTTATGTGCCAATCTCATTCAGGTTCGACCCGGGATCAGTAGCGTATAAAAAAGGCTTATGCTCAGCAGTAAGCGATTATTGGCTGAAAACGATGATGATGACGATATTCTTATACTCAAAACAGTAAACAAAACGTATACCTAGTCATATTACAGAAGTAGAAGTATTTATTTATAAAAAGATTGATAACAAAAGTAGAAAGTAGGCATTAGTGTACTCCAAGGTACCTTGTATAATAAATGAATAGGCATGACGACAGTATCAAAAAATCGCCGATTCAATGCTTTCAGGGGACTAGCCAGATTAAAAAAAATTAAAACACATGTTTAGTTTTATTTTTAAAAAACAGATTATTAAGATTTTCAATAAATTAAAACATTAAAATACAGCAATCGGCCATCTTGTCAGAAACAACAATCACAGCGTATGACGTCACGCCTAAGTGAACTCAGGTCATCCGCCGCTCATCACGCATAGACACAATGACATGACACAATGCCGTGACGTCAAATCGACGCCATGACACAAGCAAGCTGTTTTCGGGCACTGTTGAAAAAATATGTGAAAAATGGCTTCAAACTTCGTTAGACTTAAGTTTATTACCGAAATAAAGGCTTTTTTGTAAATAGTAAATGTGTACTCACATTATGGAAGAGGATTTTAAAATCTTTCGTCACGCCTATTGCTTTTATTCTTTCATATATTGAATAATGAGCATTCATTAGACTGCTAACTCGCCTGAAAAGCAATAATAATATTGTCTACGATGGAGCATGCTTGACTAGAAAACCGATTTATTTGCGATTTGAAGACACCCAGATATTTATTGGACGCTATGGAATAAAACTCTAGGAATATATCTAAAATTTCCGGAATTTCTATAACTGCTTTCTATTTTCTTTTGTTTTGTACTAGGTACTGTAAGTTTGAATATTTGTTTTACTATTAGATTATTGTTACGACCGTCGAGTACTACGTACTCGTAGCTGGGTCTACGACGTAGACTCAACTGGTTTTTGTCAACATTTAAAATATTTTTGTAGACTGAAACAGTTGTTTTATAAACAACTAGCGTCCTACCCCGGCTTTGCACTGGTATAAAATATAGCCTATGTTACTCAGGGATAATGTAGCAATCTAATGGTGAAAGAATTTTTGAAATCGGTCTAGTAGTTTTTGTGTTTATTCAACACAAACATACAAAAATAGAAATCTTTCCTCTTTATAATATTAGTATAGATATAGATTATTTTATAAAATCCTTGTGATATTATTATTTATTATACGCAAATAATTAAAATGAATACACAAAACTAAATTTTATAACTATGATTATGAAATTCTTGAATACAATGTGTGCATATATTTTACTGAATAAAATTTTCCCACACATCATCTTATTTTAATTTATATAAAATTCAGAGTTATTTCCATTAATTCTAAATATAACCAGCGCCCGCCAGATGTGCCTTTCGATGAAATACGTATTTTTCTTCCCCTAATTTACGTTGGAACGACCTATTCTAACTGAACCAGTCATAAAACAAAATAAAGCAATTTTGAATTTAAAGACTTCTGAGTCGTAAAATTATTATTAAATCTACTGCTTTCATAAAAACGTGAGCGATCGGTTGGACTAGCAGAAACGACTACCGTCAAAGTTACTATCGCTACTAGTATGTGTATATAGCTTTATGTTGTATATACAATCAGGGTCATTATGTTTTATTTGCCTTATTAAAGTACTGGGTTATCAAGAAAGGGTATGATAAACCGAAAAGAGGTCGTAGTACTCATCATGACAAACAACTTTTAATTACTGTAAAACCAAACCTGAAATCGCGAAAAAAACAGCTGTTCAATACATTTTGTGGAGTGTCAACAGCTGTTCATATTTTATTTGGTGGAACAGCTGATTTTTCAAAATATTTTGTAATGTCAATAAAATCAGACAAATAACACACAATTTAAAATAATTAATTAAAATAAGCTAAAATAACTAGAACAAAGAAATTTACAAAACTAAAAATAAAAAAGTAGGTTTTGCCCGTGTGGCAAAGTACCAAGAACGCTGGCTGCATTCCCGCGCTGAATTGCCAGTGAAATTCTTTGCGCGAGGAATGAGCCAGCCCTCTTATCACCAGCGGCGTCAACTAAGCGAGGTGTGATTTGATTTGATTTTATTCATTAATGTCATAATCGGTTCATGACAATAACGGATTACTATTTGAATGATAAATGATGATTAAAATAATGTTTGCAATTTTAATACATACTCGTACACACATTGTGAAAACCGCAACGCAATGTATCGCACGGTACGCAACGTAAACGTTTATTGCATTGTACGTGAATAATCGGATTATTATTCACATTTTTGGAATGCCGAATGGTGGTACGATCGAATTGTGATGTCATAAGTTCTAGACCTCAGTTCTAGAGCTATACTGGGCCCTAGTTTTAAGGTTTTGGTTAACAGATCTAATTTTTCTAAAAGTATTGATGTCCTTGTATAGGTTGCAAAAACAAAGACAGATATATTTTTAGTTAGTTTACTATATATCTGTCAAATAAAGCCTCGAAACTTGGGCCCACTGTTATGTTCGTCACATGTCAAAGTTTGTATGTTAGTTACTCAATCACGTAAAAACTGCTGAACGGTTTTGAATGACAGGTATTTTTTTATGGTATTGAGTGAGGAGACGAGCAAATCGCTCGCCTGATGTTAAACGTCACGTTTGCCCATAACAGGTCTGCGCCGCCCAGAATTTTGAATTCTTAGAATTCAAGACCCTGCGCGGTACACTGCGCTCGTCAACCTGAGATATGAGAAGTGTAATCTAAATTGCCCTGAAATTTTACTGGAAACAACGTCCTTTCAACCGGAACACAGCAGTAATGTTTGATACTGTTTGGCGGTAGAATAACTGGAAAGGTGTGGTACTTCCTCAGGCCGGCTCTGCTAAAACCCTACCACTAAAAAACATTAGAGGTATGGTAAAAGGTAGCTTATACTATTTAGTAACGTAATTAAAGCCTAATTTTTATCGCGGAAAATTGGAGCGCAGCTAGTTGATGAGAATCTGTGAATAATTTGAGGATTTATGTTGATTTTTGTTTGTGTTTCCTTAAAAGTTTAATTAAAAATTATAAGAGCATCCGAGCACGATGAAGTAAACGAGCTGGAATATAAACAAACCATTAATGAAAATATACGTATTCAGGAAAATAACATTGTACATTGATACCCAATTATAAATTGCAATAAATCGGAAAATAAAAATGTGAATGTCGTTTTGGTGTACAGGTCAAAAGTTACTGTATAATTTAAAGTGAATATGAATACCTTTGTTAATCCAGGACATAAACTATCTCTATCCCAAATTTCTTCAAAATTGATTTCGCAGTTATGGAGATACACAAAAAATTTATCATTTTTAATTTTAGTAGGATGCTACATAATTTTAGTTAAGCACTTAGGAACACAATTTGTAACAAATACCTACCTATATCGGAAAACCTACGTTCACGTTCAATATTATTCTACCAAACAAGGGAAAGTTATGGTTAAAGTTTACAATTTGTTTAGGGTTTGTTAGTTCAGACTTAGAAATTACTTGACTTGTTTAGCCTTTCCCGATTAGTGTCGATGTTATTTCATGAGGAAATTATTCATAATAATCTTTCGAAGGTGTATATATGTGTGTGAGAAGGTGTCTGTATTATTTTTGAATACTAATAAAAAAATAGATTTTGAGTATCTATCTATACCAAATTTGTTGGTAATCTGATGATGGTTATAATAGAGAGTAACTTATAGGTTGGTTCAAAGGTATGAGCTATATCTATTAAAAATTTCATTTAATTTCGTCTAGCTGTTTCTGCGTGAAAGATTAATAAACGTACAAGCAAACTTTCACATGGATATCATCAGTAGGAAGTAACATAGTACTACATAGACCCATCGCGGGTCGTTCGTGGATGAGATTGGCCCGAGACGGAAGAATGGCGCAAGGGAGAGGATGCCTATACCCAGCAGTGGGTCGATACAGGCTGACGATGATGATGATGAACATAGTACTTATTAGTTAGGATTTTACGACGAAATTCTCTTAGGAAATCACAAGTTGATGTAAATCGTACCATTTTGACCACTCAACTTGAATGTCCAAGGAACCAGACCGCGACCGTCACTAACTCCGGCAAAGAAACATTTCACAGCCGTAAACTTTAGTGCAGTTTTACAACAGTTTTGGCTAAGTTATTCTGCGTAATATCACGGCTTAGGCCTGATGCACAACAAAGTATGACGTCACAATAGTCATGATAGAAAATACTTATGTTTAGATTCCAGCACGAGACGGCTCTGAATGTATGTTATTATGACTCTATGCGTAAACAAAAACGGAATGAATTTGCATTTGATACCAAGATACAGGCTTTGCCTAATTTTGGGCCCAGTGCAACTTCTTTCTAGTCACCATTTGGCTATTTATCTTTTATCATAAAATTTGTCAATTTAAGATATCGTTATGTTGTAGTCAATAAATGATTTTTATTTATTTTATTAATTGCGATCTCGAATTTCGTCACACCTTTTTAATGTGCATTCGCCTTTATACACAAACCCTCTAGGGTTTTACTGCGTGATCCCTTACGTGGCCAAATGGGTACCACCTAGAGCAATAACACTTAGCTTGATGACGTCACGGTTAAAATGAAATGGTATTTATGAATAACTCCAAAGGCAAGGCTTCAAAGCAAGAAGTGCGTTCCAGATACGCTTTCGCGTGAAAGTAAAGCTCCGGTTATGGTAAGAAAGTGTGATGCTTTAGATGTAGAAAAATAAGGGTTAAAAATAATGGCCACATTTTTATTAATAACACTATGTAGTACTTTGAGTGTTTTTTTATATAAAAGATTCGCGGATAAGTTAAACAAAACATCTTTTTATCGCGAATAAATCCAAGTTAGCATTTTACTTTTTTTTTAATTTACCGGGTCAGTTTTAATGTATTTGACATTAGAGTGTAAATTAAGTTTTTACTAGTAGGTATACAAGGGAAAATATGACTTCCACAATAAGAGAATCGAGCCCGATTTTGTTACTTTACTGCTTCTAACAAAAACCTTCCTTAACTTTATTTATTGAGAACTTAAGTATAAATACCACTCAGCCTACGAACTTTCTTAGGTATTGTCAACTAGACAATATCTAGACGAAATTTACTAAAAGACTATTTCATAGTCGCTGGAATCCAATAGACTAGACGTTACGACGTGGGTAAGGACCAATTACTGTCACCGCACTGTACCCAATGGAACCCCATTTGGTACTCGTGAATACGTTCACATAGGTACCCACGAGTACCAAATGGGTTCCTACAGTGCAGCAGCAATTTACTTATACGGATTCGAGGAGGAAATGTTGCCAGAATGGCGGGATAGATGGAAATATATTGCATATTTTTTACATTTCTTTGCCTGGTTGAGAGCGCGTTTAGCGATAAGGCTTTTGGCACTAGTTTGTAAGTTTTTTTCTGATTTTTAACCGACTTTATTACCGACCGACTTAGTCATTTATTTGATGTGTACGCCCACCGAAGTAGGTACATACTAGATCGATGTGTACGCCATAAAGAGTTTCTATCTATTTATCCACAAAAACGTACACATTTTAGGAACGGTTTAAAACATTGCATCTATTAATTATCGAAAACTCTTAAACAGGTGTAGGTATATCTTAAAAATCTTTCCATTTAAAAACTCGACATTGTACTCAGCGAAACCATAGAATGTAATTAAAAATTTCACTCAAAAATTCACCAAAACCTATTACTTAACTACTCTTCTACTCTAACCTAAACCTAAAAACAAAATAGTTTAGGCAAAACAAACATCTCTTAACAAGATAACTCGTTGGTCAATCACAAGCACGTATACATCATTAACCACTGTTGGAACTCACTCAGGGCCATAATTCTAATGAAATCGGACCCTCTGATGTCTTTAGAAAACCGCACGCCCGATCCAATTTGCGAACTAAGGGTTTAAGGTGAACAATTCGCTTGAATAACGAATTATATCTTAGGTAAAAGGAAAGACATTTTGTATGATTAGGACTGGTGCTATAGTCGCTGTGTTGTAGAAAGAGCGAATGATTCATGAGTTTTTTTGAGAAAGATTGAAAGATTTTCTATAAAATAGTTCTACGTCATAAAATAGTATGCTCGAATACTTTCATAGTAAAAATCTTAATATATATAAATCTCGTGTCACAATGTTTGTCCTCAATGGACTCCTAAACCACTTAACCGATTATAATAAAATTCGCGCACCATGTGCAGTTCGATCCAACTTGAGAGATAGGATAGTTTAAATCTCAAATTATAGTCGCAATTTTAATTTACTTATTGCAAATTATATATATACTGATAATTTTTAGTTAGCATCAACATACTACGGTTGCTATAGTTACGCAATGGCTTTTGACAGGACAACGTCTGTCGAGTCAGCTAGTATATTTATAAAATAACAACACATACCTAATAAACGACCATTAAGATTGAAAATTACATAAACACAAAAGAGCTCAAATGACCATCCGCGGATAAAATACCTACCCAAAATGCTGGGCGATGTTCCCACATGGAAAAGAAATGCGAATTCTTTCGTCACTTCATCCTTCCTCTCTTTCCTTCAGTAAATTCCAATAGAAAATAATCGTAATAAGAACTAAAGATCTGCTCTCCTGACTTTTTTTTGGTATTGGATGCCCTTTCTATGAAAGACCGAATACGTACCAGATGTTTGGGGTGTTTTGTTTACGCAATGCCTAAAAAGGTATTGTAATCGAGCTTTGAAACATGCCTATGGATTTTTGCAGCGCCAAAGAGACTTTAAATAAATGTTCAAAGATTATACTATACATACTTTTATACTTAGATACTAGCTGACCCGGAAAAACGTTGTTTTGCCATATAAATTAATAGGGGTTGCCCAAAAAATTATAATTAATGTTAGGGGTGGACAACCCTTACACTTAGGGGTATGAAAAATAGATAGTAGCCGATTCTCAGACCTACTGAATATGCATACAAAATTTCATCAAAATCGGTCAAGCCGTTTCGGAGGAGTACGGCAACGAAAACTGTGAGAACGAAACACGAGAATTTTATATATTAGATATATCTAACAAGTATATTATGATTGATATTAAAAAGTTTACATAAAAATGTTTCGCAAATATTTAGTTAAGTTTCACTAATATTCTAGCTGCAAAAGTTGTGTGTGTGTTTATTACCACGTATCTACATAACTACCAAACCGATTCTGTTTAAATTTGTAATGGAGATAGCGTATGCCCTGAAATAATACAAGGGTTACTCTTCATCATCACCGTTTTTCATCACAACGGCTGAAAACATAGAGCACAGATAGAATGCTAATAAAGCTGAAAATGAAGTATTTTCGTTAAAAATGTTTTCTCAAGCTAAATTGTTCTAATTCAGTATATACATTCACTTTATTTTCTTAGTAATTTAATTTACATTTTGCGGTTTATATTACGGACCCGTACGAGTATTCGCAATATAATTTCGCAAAGAAAAATAGATTCCTTCGGACGCTAGTTATTAAGTCCGGAAAGTAAGAGTCGAGGAAAACCGATGTTATTTCTCCTGAGTCATGTTTCGTTTCAGTTTTGACATGATGCTATTTCCTTTAGAGGGAATAAGATAACGAACCCGTATATTGCGGCCGTCATGTGTGGAGTAAAATATACTGGTATACCTACTTACCTCGCGTTCGTTTTGGAATCGATGGCGAAAAGAACAGTTAAAAACGTTATTGTTGTAACAGTGGCAACAGAAATACATCATCTGTGAAAATTTCAGCTGTCTAACTATCACGGTTCATGAGATTCAGCCTGGTGACAGACGGACAGACAGACGGACGGACAGGAACAGATATTAAATAAAAAATAGTTAAATACAACCGCGTAACTGTAATACATCTGCGTCTTCATGCCTATATCACACAGAAAACGAACTCTCCAAATATCATGTTTCTAGGACTAGAGGTTTAGACTGTGTGTTAAAATGTCCGTCAGGTTATATATTATCTATTACCACATAAGACATACTTTTAAATTAACGGATTTTTTAGGTTAGCAGGTAAAAGCGCAGTGAATATTTAATTTGTGTAAATAAATGTGTGTGATTTATAATTGTAGACATACAAGTAATCATCATTTTGTACTAAATGTAGGTATGCCTACTTATTCAAGCAAATTCGTAAAACGTCTGAGAGCACTTCGTCGCAAAGACGTACGAGGCCTACAATTACGAAGGTACGCTAATGTGACCGATTTTTCACCACTCTCGAGACAATTACACATTCCTTTACGTGGAAGAGAAATGCGGAAAGACGACGTGAAGCGATACAATGCGAAAAATCAAAGATAAAATAAAAATAATAATAAACGTTTCATATTCATAGCTCAGATTCCCTGTGTCGGGGATGTCAAGGAAGACTAACGAAGTCAAGGACCCAGAGCAGGTATTCAAATTCATTATTCAAACATCTGCCTGGCTGGGAATCGAAGCTGGGACCTCTGGCTTATAAGGCGGATATACTACTGCTTGAGTCAAACAGATCCTCAAAAACATACAGAAGATACGAATATTTAAAAGTACCAATTTATTCAAGCAAATTTCGTTCATTGATATTTTATTTCATAACTTTGATTTGTTTTGAGGTTTTTTAATTCTAAACTTCCTGTAAAAGCACCTCAGTAACTTCATTAGTTATTGAATAAATTATTTTGAAAACTGCCAAAAATATTTTTATGTCACGTTAAACCAAATCTTAATTTCGTTATATCGTGTCACACGCGTATGTGACATACATACGCAGTAACTAAACTAAGGTTTGTCTAAACAGACGTACTGGTCGACAATTGTTTTGTTTTCTGCAACATTTAATTATTGTTATTTTCAAGATTTTAAGAAATTAATTCACTCGTGGAAAGAAAAAAAAAGTAGAAAGTCTATGCTCAGGTTAACAACTCTTTTGTTGGAAATTAGAATTTTATTTAGATAAAAAAAAGTGTTCATAATCTTTTATGTCACTTGCAATGCATGTTAGTTTGTTTGTTACAAGCAACTGAATTTTGAATCACTTACCAAAGCTCGATTGAACTGAAATTTGATATAGGTACCTGTGCAAACCGATGATAATAATAATAGTAACTTCTTTTTCTAAATAATTTAATAATCGTTTTTAAATAAAAATTACATTGGGATTTAAAGATAAATCTAATGTATGTTTAATGGTGTCGTTAGCTATATCTCTGATCGGGAATCGGTGAAACCGTTTCGGTTGTAGGAAGATCACATAAGAACAGATAAAATAAATTTTTCATCCCGTATTTAACTTAAAAACTTATAAAAAACATACATTTCTTGAAAATCACAATACAAAATACATCTAAACATAAATTTTACATATACCTATACACTTTTCTTTACCCTAACATACTTTTCTTGAAAAGCACAAAACAAAATTCACCTAAATATGCATTTGGTTATAATTAACACGGGAATGCTCACGTAAATATACGTTAAGTCGTTTACTACGTCGTTTTACGTGAGTATTCTAGTGTTAATTATAACAAAATGTGTCAAACCCACATTAGTTTCTAGTAAACTAGCTGACTCGACAGACGTTGTCCTGTCAAAAGCCATTGCGTCAATTCTATGTCAAATGTCAAAAGTTACATTAAAAAAGTTTACATTGTCTAAAGCGCTGGTTTAAGTATTTTTAAATTTTCTAATTTTTCATGTTTTTTTACTATAAATTGAGATGTGAGCTATCCTACGAGTATCTCCTAAGTTAGATCGAAATGCATACGGTGTGCAAATTTGATTAAAATCAGTTAAGTAGTTTAGGAGTCTATAGCGGACAAACAACGTGACACGTAATAATTTATATATATTAAGATAATATGCATTGTACAAAATACCTAAACGCAATTCTTCTTTTGGGCGGGTATTCGAATCAAAAAGCAAGTAACTGAAAAATCACTAGTAAAGCACAGTTACTGAATAAAAACAGAAACAAGATGAGAAAGAAGGTGTCTCTGAAGCACAAAAAGGTTTTTTTTTTTTTTTTTTTTTATGTGATTCAAGTGACGAAACGAGCAAATCGCTCGCCTGATGTTAAACGTCACGTTTGCCCATAACAGGTCTGCGCCACCCAGAATTTTGAACTCGCAGAATTCAAGACCCTGCGCGGCACAGCACTGCGCTATATGCGATATAAGTTGTTTAATCTCCCATTTGCCTTGTAATTTCACTGGAAACAATGCCCTTCCAACCGGAACACAGTAATGTTTGCACATTACTGCTTGGCGGTGGAATAACTGGCAGAGGTGTGGTACTTCCCCAGGCGGGCTCAGGTATTTCTGAAGCACAATACCACAGTGACGGATCCTATTCACCTCGCAGCGGAAAGCAGCTTTGTGCGCTTGCTTACTTACTTTGTATATAGGATGCGCAAATGAGAAAAAAGACAGCGCGACTTCGGACAAATCAAGTTTAAGTTTGTTTGAGCAAGATGCTGACTATGTTAATATGGTAAGTAAATCAGCTTGTAAATTAAAGGCTTATAATTGACTTAATTACAGTAAGCAGAGTTTTACATTTTGAACAAGCAGTATAACAATGATTTCTTCCAAATACCTTCATTTACATGAATCCTGTAATACTTTTCGACTTAAGTCTGTGTTCTTGCAAATGCGTAGCATTTATGATAATTTTTCTTACTCAAACACCCTTTGTGTGGCACGCTGTGGCAGCTAATGTGCACCTGTGCTCGTTACGTAATTAGACTCGCGCCTTGTGATGAATGAATGCTACTCATATTTTAAAGATGTAAAGCGCCTTGCTGTCAAGACCCGTCCAAAGCCTATCTTTACTAGCAGGTATATTTTCAACCGACTTCCAAAAATAAGGAGGTTCTATATTCGTCTTTATGTATACTAATATTATAAATCTCAAAGTTTAAATGTTTGCATGTTTGTTGCTTAATCACGTAAGAACGTCCAAACAGAATATATTTATTACCTAATACATTAATTTGTGATCAGCCAATTTTAGCCGGGTAGTTTTTAGACATAAATACAAAGGCAGATAAATGTAGAAAGAAAAGAGAGATTACTTTCACATTTATAACATTAGTATAATAATTTTATTCTGAAAGTTCCTGAAACTCCACATCGAAACCGCCAACCGCATTCGCCAATTCAAACACTCAAGTTTCTTTGTTTTCAGCACTTAAAAAACTCCATTAAAGTTCTACAAGTTTCAGTAACTAAGCTCTTTTTGGGCAAACTTTGGAGCTTAGAAAGTGAGCGCTAACGAGTGCAGGCTCGCGGTCGGCGGACTTTGAATGTTACTTGACTTAGTTAGCATTTAATCCTAACTTCACCTGTTCTTGTTTTCTCTGCTCTACATGAAAAATAAGCGGACAAAACTGGATTTTAATATGACAAAGTTTGCGTAATCTGCGAATGCAAATTGAGTTGATATTACGTTTTACTCGTATCTGGAATGTTGTGGGAATTTAAAGCCAGTAAAGCATTTAAGTTTTTAGCGGCTTAACGACCAGGCCTAACGTCTTGAGCGGCTACTGACGACCTGTTTAGCGCAGCGGTAGTATATCCGCCTTATAAGCCAGAAGTCCCGGTTTCGATTCCCGGCCGGGCTGATGTTTGAATGATGAATTTAAATATCTGTCCTGGGTCTGGGTCTTTGTGTGTGTTCCATGGCATCTCCCTGACACAGGTTTTTCTAGTGGGGAAGCTATAAGTGAAAAACCTTTTTTTTTCTTCTAATATCTCAGTTATAGAGACCACCTTTAAAATAAATAAGAATAAAATAGCCTTATTTCCCAAAAACATAAAAATTACAATACAAAAACAAAAAGTTTAAGTTAAAGTAGGTATATTAAGAATTAATTAAAATTAGTGCAATTTATCTAGTGGGAATAAATGTGGGCTAAGGCCTCCTCCATGCCTTGCCATTTTTCCCGGTCTTGCGCCATACGAGTCCAGGTTGCTTCTACAACCTCCACGATGTCGTCACACCATCTTCTCCGAGGTCGTCCTCTATTCCGAGTCTGGTCTCTCGGATGCCAGTGGACGATAAGTTCGCTCCATCTGCCGTCTCTAATGCCACCGAAATAAAGACGAGTTTTCAATACCAAGGTTGAGTTTCCGTGTTATAAGTGACTGAATGGACTGCTGCTCGACTTCGACGACAATTATTTTTGATCAAGGTTATCGTTTTACGTCACAAAACCTAATTTTCAGCCTTAATTATAGATAGTATGGTCTTTTAATACAATTACGACAAGTAACTAGTTATTTAAATCTATAACTGTACGGACAAATAAAGAAACAATTATAAATTTATTTCTGTTCATTTTTCAATTGTCTATGTTGTGTTTTGGGTATTGAATTTTCGATGAATTCTGTTGAAAGTCGTAGCTAGTATCGTACCGAAAATTGATCGGGCATAAATGAAAACTGCACTCGTTTGTACGTTTTTCTGAAAATTCGGTACGTATTTTTCGAGGGAATTGATATTTGGTTCTCAGTGTATCTAGCACAACTTCGACGTAAGCTTACGTAGCGAGTATTCGATAGAAAAGTGTACGCCATTTACGGCCGTCAAGAGCGCACTGACGGCCGTAAATGGCATACACTTTTCTATCGAATACTCGCTACGTAAGCTTACGTCGAAGTTGTGCTAGGCCTACAGTTCACATTTCGATCATTTTCACGATAGTTCACTTTATTTTTTGCGATTCAGACTATATGACCCGAACACAATTATTTTTCACATTACGCTGAGAAAAATGGCCATCAAAATTCCGATGAATTCACCTAAAGTACGGAGCATACTGATATCACCAAAAAATATTATGATGATTAGCACCAGTTTTTACGGTGACAACCATCATAATTTATGAATGTCACCGTAAAAACTGGTGCTATAATAGATCCAACCGTTTATTTTCTATTTGACAGATCTAATTTGACAGTTATAGTGTTGTGACCAAGTGATTTTAGTGGACACGATATCGATTCATTTTTCTATCGAGTCTGTGCGGAAAGAGAACAGTCGTAGGAATGGCGCTAGTAAGTAGTAGAACGTCATTCTATTATCACTTTTGTTACATTGACACGTAATAATAATCTTCCTAAAATCAATCTATCTACCAATCTATATTTATACTACATTAGAATGCTACATTATACCCGTATAAAAATAGCTAATAAACAATATCGATATCTCAATCGTAACATCACTATGTTGATAGCCATAGAACGTAAATTTTTAAAAACGTTTGTTATTTTATGTAATTTATAAAAAAGCTACTGCACTTAAGGACTCAATTTGTCAAAGATGATTATTATACGGGATCAAGGAGCAAACTTAGGCAGTTGTCATATTTTTAAAACCTCGCATTTAAAAGTGAACTTTTGCGTAACATGACGCAGTTACGTTCTATTGGTGCTGTCAAAAAGAAAATAAACGGCTGGATCTATTATAATCATCATATTTTTTGGTGATATCAGTATGCGCCGTACTTTAGGTGAATTCATCTCTTTTAGCGGAATTTAGATAGACATTTTTCTCAGTGTAGCTTTGCCTAGCAATTTGACCTGCACGCTGATTAACTGTTATGATGATGATGAACAGTAGATTATTTCCTTTTCTCTATTCCGGACAACGCGGCAACGTGTATAGAAAATTTCGTAATGATTGGTTAAATAATTAAAGGGTACACTGAGAAAAATTTCACCTAAAGTATTGAGCATACTGACAATCACCAAAAAGTACGATGATTTGCACCAGTTTGAATTAAATTCATCGGAATTATGATTGCCATTTTTCTCAGTGTAAACATGCCATCTATATTCTTCAGCGATAAAACAATCCCGTCAATTCCCTAATGATTAAAAATCAATTTTTCGTCCAACAGACCCATTCAAATCAGCGTACGTACTCGAAAACATCAACTGCACATCTCACATTTCAACTTTGACCCATTCAGCTATTCACTGAAAAATAGAGGCAATGTCGTTGGTTTACAATCAACGACAGGTGTCACGACCAAAATATCGTATGCAGGCCGTTCCGCGAACTATTCAATCAAGCGTAAACTAGATCACCCTTACATCTTACTCTGTCAGCTAGAGATAAAGCGAGACAAAAGCTAACACAATTTAGTTCAGGCTAAAAGTTCGCGATACAGCCTAAGGCAATAATAATGTTTGTGTCCAAATGACCTCATTCAGGTACATGTAATTCACAATTCAAAAAATAATTTCATATGATGCGATTTAATAGCAATAATGTTATACAAGTTCCTACTTCCCTGTTAGGGAAAATAGCATGACTTGCATTTTCTAAAGCACATTTTTTTTCCTATCGTGGTTGTCTTAAAAGCTCACATGATAGATTAGATACTGTCGAAAACAATATTCAAAGCACTATATTTTATGAATAATGAAGAGGTATCGTCTGACAACCCTTTAACATTTGCATGGAAAAACTAATTTACTCTTTATTATAGTAAGTCCTTACGTGTTGTACTAGTTTTTCGCGTCAACGTCCTTTTAGTAGTAATCTTACTATCTTTATGTTACGTTGTCACGCCGTAACTACTCAACCGATCATGAAATTTTGAATACACATAGTAAATATTATGGCACAAAAATCGATATAAGTAACTTTTTATTATCACAATTATCACAATATTTCATTACCACGCGGATAGAAGGGCGAGGTGCAGCTGGTCTAGTTATGGTAATCTAAAAAAATATTCATTGAACAGTTAATCCGATTTTCAAGTCTATCTAGGGTAGATATTTATAGTCGCTAATCGTATCGCCGTCGTCGTTGATAAACACGCCATTTCTATTCAGAATAGATTTGTCATTAAGCCTCCATTTATATTCACATTCTGAGGCCGTGTTTAGGTCCCTAAATATAGAAGGGCTTCCCACGCGATATTATGCTAAAGATCGCGTTTAGGTTCGCAAAAACGTCATTAAGAGGCAACGTTATTAGGTTAGGCAAGTACTTTGAGTTATATCGAATTGATAGCTGCGTAAACTTGTGTATAGTAGAGCCTTAAAGATAAGTTTTTAGTCTAGGCTATGTCTTTTTTGTAAATAGCAAGCAATTTGTGTATGGATTATCAGCTTGACAATAAGCGGTTTACTTACTATGCCACCGTACACTTGCAATACAATGGCTAGCCAATTTAAAAGGTGTTTGTAGACAAAACGCCATTAGCTAGGTTAAAATAGCTACTATATTTTCGAGCGCCATTTTGATATCCAAAGAGTTAAGTATTTTCACATTTTAACTGAATTAGGGACAGACGGAAATTTTTATTCGAGTTTGTCCTCTCTTGGAAACAGGACAAGGAGGCAGGTGATAAAACTCAATTTTTCCCAATATTCACGTGTTTTAGATTACAAAATATACTTGTATATGAATCAAATACTCATCACATAAAAAAGGGAGTCTACAAACCACTCTCCAGGCTGGCCAAGCATCATCAACGCCGCTTTTGTTGCAGGTGTTAATAGGCGGGAGTTTTGCTCACCACCATGCTGACCGTCTGCCTGTTTGCCGCTCTTTTTAACCGACTTCAAAAAAGGAGGAGGTTCTCAATTCGACTCTATGTTTTTTTTTTTATGTTTGTTACCTCATAACTTTTGACTGGGTGAATAAATTTTAATGATTCTTTTTTATTAGAAAACTGACGCTTCCCGTGTGTTCCCATTTCAATTTAGTCCAGTTCTGATAATGGTATATCCATGAGAAAACCATATAAGTCTTAAATTTGCATTAAGTACGTGCGCGACAAATAGATAAATAACTCAATAGTCGGTCTCTTGAAGGCGGTTTTTGTTTTTTGTTTTTGTAAAAATAATTATATTTATACCTATATGTATATTTGTATGAATGAATCTCTATTTCCCTTGGTAATCGCATCACGCGTGAACGGATGGAGCAATTTCTCTAATTATTTTTTTGTTGTGTTAATTATTGTCAAGAGAAGGTTCATATGCAATAATAAAATAAAGAAAGTTGAGCGGAACGTTAGAAAATTAAGACATATGTAGTTAAGACAGGACAACGTCTGTCGGGCCAGCATATAAAATAAAAATAAAAAGTCACACATACTAGATCAAACATATATCTCTTGTTATTTTTAAAACACGTGCCCTCCGTCTCATATCGTATTTTTCGTGTGGGTCGTCTCTATGTAATCTCGCTCTAACGAACACGTGTAAAAAGGATTTGATTCCAATGGAAACACGTGTAAAGTTAGAAAAAATGTGAAATTTTCCTCAATACGTTTACTAGAACAATGTTTTGATGTGTAATGCTGAAGTAACTAATTATTTTATTTGTTCAAATGATTCCTTTTACGATTGTTTATACTCGTGGGTTTTCAGCATTTCATAGACAAAGCTACTGCTTCAGGAGGAGAATAAGGCTTTTTACAATAAAATATGTTTGTAATTCAGTTTTTATGTAACTGAAGCTTTGGATGGATGTTGTCGTATTTGATTTTTTCTTCAAAGTGTCATGCGGTCGGGTTATAGGATTCCGAACCAAAACGGTGAAAAGGAACCCTTATGTTGAGACTCCGGTGTTTGTCCGCCCGTCTGCATGTGTGTCACAGCTAATTATTTTTATAGGTCCAGTACCTACGAATTTTAAAGTTATTGGTTTACATTTAACAAATCCGACGTCTTTTTCCCTCTCTCACTTCATATGCTGGGAAAGCGTGACAAACAGACAAAAAATATAAACGTAGTTTCTAGTTATTCTAGTTACTTATATCTCAGGGTGACGAGCCCAGTGTTGTGCCGCGCAGGGTCTTGAATTCTGCGAGTTCAAAATTTTGGGTGGCGCAGAACTGTTATGGGCAAACGTGACGTTTAACACCAGGCGAGCGATTGGCTCGTTTCGTCACTTAATCAAATAAAAAAAAATAATAAAAAAAGTTACATTCGCATTCAAAACAATATCATTGAACTGATGATTTCTATATTTGAAGTATAGTCCACTAGTTACTCGGTCAGGTGGCAACCAAACAAAATAAATAAACATAATAATCGATGTTGGCTCGAGTCAGGGTCATGACCCAGTCACAATTATTTGTCCATTTCAATTTTTATTAGTTTTCAATCGACCGTATTCACAAACATTCATTATTTGAGGTCAACATAATAATAAACTCTCGATAACTCGAAGTAAACAATTTTAGTTAAACTTTTAAATTTTGTTTTTTACTAGTTACGCTCGGTGGTTTCACCCGGTGATGAAAAATGGTGATGAAAAGTAGCTTAAATGTTAATCTAAGGCAAAAGCTATCTTATCAAATTCATCAACATCGGTTAAGTGGTTACGTTTTCACACACACACAAAAATATTCACATTCATTTCAATAAAATAATAACAATAAGACCGTAGCAATAGTAAGTAATTAAGCAGTAGAATCTAGAAAGACCTAGAAAGTATCTAGAATAAGTTACGGTTATCAGCTAAAATTTTAATAAAAAAAAAATAGACGTGTGGCACTCAGGGACTGCCGCGGTAAAGCTATTGCATAGCATTTTTTATCAACTTATGCAATTGTGGTGTAGCGCACACCACAAGGGTCATTCATTCCTGCACCACCGCGCCGCTCGGCGCGCGGCGGAAGACTGGCGCAGCGCAGCGCGCATTGCGCGCCTGCACGGCCAGCGGAATGCGAGTGCGACGAGCGACGTGGACGCGCGTGGAGCATCGGCTGGGTACTGACTCGTCTTACGGCCGCCGCGTATATTTACCTGGACTGAGAGGGACAAAGGACGGCCACGCGTTTCTCGCTCTCACAGTTCGTGTTACGAGTAGACGTATTTACCTACGCTTGGAAGTAGGTACTTAGTGGTAAGCTTTAGAATGTACTTTAGGTTAAGAGAATATATAATTTTGATGACAATTGGAATCAGAGTTTTATTATAGCCTTCCGCTTTAGTTTGACCCACTACATAATGGTGACCCCGATACAAGACGCGAAAATGGAGCTTCTCGGAGCAGCCTGTGACATAGCGCATGTCTCTATCCAGTCCCGAATATTGCCCTTCTGGAGGGAATATCCGAGATTGTGGTTTGCACAGTTCGAAGCCCTAATTGAACCTTCGAAAGTCGGCGACGATACGAAGTTTCGCTATGTGCTGGGCGTGCTACAACAGACCGACGTTCAACAAATTAGCGATATTTTGCTATCTCCGCCGTCGACGGGAAAGTACGCCGCTTTGAAGGAACGCTTACTCTCCGTGTATCAAGAATCGGAAGCGAAACAACTGCAGAAACTCTTAAGCGGTCAAGAATTGGGAGATCAGAAGCCAAGTCAGCTGCTGCGACGGATGCGAGATCTCAGCGGCACCATGATTAAAGACGATGCCTTGAAGGTCCTATGGCTCAACCAACTACCCATTTCAGTTCGAGCGGTAATATCCGTGAACGACGAGTCTACGCTTGACACGCTCGCTACGATGGCAGACAGGATGATGCAGCACATGGAACCACAAGTCGCAGCAATATCAGCCCTGACAGCACCGGCTGAAGACGCCAAGCTGGACCTAGTGATGAAACAAATTGAGAAACTCTCTTTAGAAGTTGCAGAATTGAGAGGGAGAGATACAAACCGTCGTCAGTTCCAGTCACGCAGCCGCTCAAGATCGAAATCAGCAAATGAAGGTAGTTCGAGAAAACCAGGTGATGCAGATTGGTTATGCCGCTACCACTACAGATTCCGGAACCGAGCCAGAAGATGCGAATCGCCGTGCAGTTGAAAAAACAACGCGCAGAAGGCGGAAAACTAGAACAGACATCGGGTACGGCGGGCACCGGTGTCGCTGCCATTTATAGCAACCGCCTCTGCATTACTGATCGGCAGAGTGGAGAACGCTACCTGATAGATACCGGCGCTGAGATTTCCGTGTTGGCAGTGAAGTCAGACCAGCGACACTCACCAACTGACTACAAGTTGTACGCAGCGAACGGCAGTACAATTAGAACATTCGGCGAGAAAACGTTCCAGTTGAATTTAGGCCTACGACGCAACTTCATGTGGACGTTCATCATCGCAGACGTGAGAAGATCGATCATCGGAGCAGATTTTTTACGGCATCACAACATCCTGGTGGACCTGAAAGGACAGAGATTGATTGATGGGCTGACCAAGCTATCAGTCAAGACGCTCTCGACCCGCAGCGATGACTCGGCTGTACACGTCATCAACTCCAGTCACCCGTACAGCGACATTCTGAAGCAGTACCTGGACATTCAGAGGCCCATGTCGCTCAAGAAGCCACCGAAGCATGACGTCACACACCACCTGGAGACAACCGGACCGCCAGTCTACGTCCGGCCCCGACCGCTAGCGCCTGAGAAATATATTGAAGCAAAGAGAGAGTTCGAGCGCCTGATGGAAATGGGCGTCTGCCGTCCATCAAACAGTTCCTGGGCCAATCCGATGCACATTGTGAAGAAGAAGGATGGCACACTACGTATCTGCGGTGACTATCGTTTACTCAATGCGATTACACTGCCAGATAGATATTCAATTCCACGAGTTCAAGACTTCACGTTCAGACTACACGGCAAGAAGATTTTTTCGAAAATTGATATCAAGAAGGCATACTACTGGATACCTATGGCCAGTAAGGAAGACTCGCAGAAGACAGCCGTGACTACTCCATTTGGATTGTTCGAATTCACATCTATGACGTTCGGACTACGAAATGCCGCACAAACTTTCCAGCGTTTCATGCATCAAGTGCTGAGGGGACTAGATGACTTCGCCTTCAGTTACATCGATGACGTCATCCTATACTCGTTGGACGAAGAAAGTCATAAGCGCCACCTGCATCAAATGTTCCAGCGATTGACGGAGTACGGTCTCACAATAAACACCGACAAGTGCGAGTTCGGAAAACGAGAACTAGACTTTCTCGGTTTTCACGTGTCAGCCGACGGTATCAAGCCTCCAGAAGAGAAGACAGAAGCTATTACGTCATTTCCGAAACCAAAAACTATTGAAGAGCTGCGAAGATTTTTGGGAATGATCAATTTCTACAGAGACGCGCTACCACATCAAGCCGAAAAACAGCTTCATTTGAATAAGCTGTTACACAACGCAAAGAAGAAGGACAAGACGCCTATCAAGTGGACCCCTGAAGCGGAAGAAGCCTTTGAACAATGTCGTGACAGCATCAAACAAGCGGCGACATTGTCACATCCAATCCCGGGAGCGAAGATGCACATCATGACCGACGCGTCGGACACTAGTCTCGGCGGCGTCGTGCAAATGTACCACGAGTCAGCATGGCGTCCTATTGCTTTCTTCTCGAAGACACTCAGCGAAGCACAGAAGAAATACAGCGTGTACGACCGCGAGCTTTTAGCGATGTACACGGCTGTCAAGCATTTTCGACGGTACATCGAAGGCGCCGAAGTGGTTATTCATACGGACCACCGACCACTCACATACGCCTTGACAAAACAACCTAGCAACAACGATACGCCGCGACGAGAGAGACAACTGCAATTTATTAGCCAGTTCTGTTCGGATATCCAGTTTGTCAGCGGAGCAATGAACCCGGTCGCTGACGCTCTCTCCAGGGTAGAAGCGATAACCTGCACTTCAACGCTCGACTACCATCAACTCGCGGAAGACCAAGAACAAGACGAACAATTACGAAAATTACGAGAAAAAAGTAAAGAAAAGTTTGCTATCGTCAATCTGCCAGGCGTTAGTAAACCGATTCACTGCGATATGTCTACAAGTGACCCGAGACCGTTCCTGCCTATTTCGTTTCGAGAAGTCGCCTTCAAAGCACTTCACGAGCTCAGTCATCCAGGAATACGAAACACGAGGAAGCAGATGGCCAAGCGATATTTCTGGCCTAACATGAACACCGACGTCTCAAGATGGACCAGAGCATGCATTAGTTGTCAGAAAAATAAGATACAACGCCACACTATCGCACCTCTGGGCCGATTCCAAGAAGCGGGAAGATTTGAGCATATTCATGTCGACATCGTCGGACCACTACCACCGTCTGAAGAATGCACCTACTTGGTCACTATGATGGACAGACGCACCAAGTGGCCAGAAGCTATTCCAGTACGCGACATCACGGCAGAGACCGTAGCCAGAGTTGTCTACGAGCACTGGATCTGTAGATATGGCTGTCCTCTTAGGCTGACTACAGACCAGGGCCGCCAGTTTGAATCGGCATTGTTCAACGCGCTGATGAAGAAACTCGGCGTGACCAGGATACGCACCAGCGCGTACCATCCGCAAGCAAATGGTCAAATAGAACGATGGCACCGCTCACTCAAGACCGCGCTGCGTGCAAGAGGAGCTAGCACCAGTTGGACAAAAGAACTGCCTACAGTACTACTGGGATTGCGAGCAGCGTTACATAAGGCAACAGAACTCAGCCCGGCCTTGTGTACCTACGGAACAACGTTGCGCCTCCCAGCTGATTTTTTCGTGCCAACGAAAACAGACGCAGATGAACCCGCTGAGTTAATAAGGAAGATGGCCGAAACAATGACGTCACTAGCACCGAGCACACAGAAGAGCACCTCGACGCGCACCCCGTTCGTGCACAAGGACTTATCTACGTGCACTCACGTCTTTGTGCGTGTGGATTGCGTGAAGAAGCCACTCACAGCGCCATACGAGGGACCGTATCAAGTACTGCAGAGGCATGACAAATGCTACAAAATACAGCTGCCTTTACGCACGGCAGTTATATCTATCGACCGATTGAAGCCGGCGTATATAAACGACGACGAAGCAGACGAAAATCCGAGCGCTACGACAGCTACAGCATTATCAAGCGCTACGTCACCGATGAGCGCTACGGATTCTACGCCGACTGCGAGGAGTCCAGCGGGCACGAGCGCGACGACCGTCAGCGTGCCTGCATCGACAGCGAGAGCACCTGATGACGGTCATGCAAAGCAGCCCTACGTTACCAGAAGCGGTAGGATCGTACGTCCTACCGTACGATTTTTTTGAACGGGGGTAATGTGGTGTAGCGCACACCACAAGGGTCATTCATTCCTGCACCACCGCGCCGCTCGGCGCGCGGCGGAAGACTGGCGCAGCGCAGCGCGCATTGCGCGCCTGCACGGCCAGCGGAATGCGAGTGCGACGAGCGACGTGGACGCGCGTGGAGCATCGGCTGGGTACTGACTCGTCTTACGGCCGCCGCGTATATTTACCTGGACTGAGAGGGACAAAGGACGGCCACGCGTTTCTCGCTCTCACAGTTCGTGTTACGAGTAGACGTATTTACCTACGCTTGGAAGTAGGTACTTAGTGGTAAGCTTTAGAATGTACTTTAGGTTAAGAGAATATATAATTTTGATGACAATTGGAATCAGAGTTTTATTATAGCCTTCCGCTTTAGTTTGACCCACTACACAATTATAATTATTTATTTTTTTTATAAATATTGCAAGGCCTATTTTTCAAAAAAATATCCAAATGAATTTCTGTAATAATTATTAATAATTTTCAAAATAAAATAAAATTGGCGAAAAGTCAACGAAACCGTACACTCGACACCTAGAGGCGAGTTGCTGAACTAAAGAGACAAGCGTGATATTTCAAAAAGTCATTAAAAGTTCTGCTATTCATCGATAGATGGCAAAACCAAAAAGTATCACTGCTGTGCCGGTCGGAGTGGGGGGTGTTAGGTTATTTTCGTTACGGAATTTCTGGATTCGGTCTCCACGCTCAAGGCCCGCGATAGAAGATATGCAATAGGTTTAAAAAATACAATAACAACAAATAGGACAGGATAGAAAGTGGTCTGCTATATCTTTTTTGTTATTCGTATTTTTGTCTTCCCGGTTCACATCATATCGAGTTAGTAGGTGAAACACAATCAATTTTGTTTTCTACAATCATATTGCCTCTATAATGCATAGTTATTACGTGTTCTCATCCAGAAAAACATGCACAGTCAAAACAAAACAATTCAATTGCTCAATTAACTTTCTTTTAGTGATTTAAGAAACAGATCGTTCTAATTTTATCCTCTCGAACCGAGGAGTAAAACCGGATTTGGCAAACAAACGTCACTAAACTTTCCCTAACCTTTTCCAATTTACGAAGACAGTACCTTCCCAAGGTCCTCCTTATAGCTTGATGAAGCCATTTATCGTAAACGACTGGGGGAGTAACGAAGTGTCGCGAACACGCCAATCACCACTTCTATTGCCTTAAGGTTGTTGATTGATAATATAAGAACATTATTTTTACAAAACAAAAAACAAAAACCGACTTCAAAAGATCGACTATTGAGTTATTCATCTATTTGTCGCGCACGTACTTAATGCAAATTTAAGACTTATATGGTTTTCTCATGGATACCATTATCAGAACTGGACTAAATTGAAATGGGACCAAATGGAAAGCGTCAGCTTTCTAATAAAAAAAGAATCATCAAAATCGATTCACCCAGTCAAAAGTTATGAAGGTAACAAACATAAAAAAAAAACATAGTCGAATTGATAACCTCCTCCTTTTTTGAAGTCGGTTAAAAAGTATACCTCTTTTGTTTCATTTAAATAATACAGAAATGTTCCTAAAAAGTATTACAAATTTGCTTCACACAACAGACCGCATCCAAACTACATAGGTGAAAACAAAACAAAACGAAACACAAAACAAAACAACAAATCCACAAATACATTCAACTATAAAACAAATTAATCAATCGGGAGCTCGCATTCATTTTTTACTAAAGCAAATACACTACTTTTTCACTATTAAGTATACACTACCTATATACACTATCTCACTGTTCTCTGTAGTCTTCTAACTTTTTCGGAAGCTGATAAAAAGTATATGTACACGTAGCCGAGCTTTAAAGCCGCCTACACGGCTTAACTTTTTACTAACAAATTGATTAGTTTATCTTCTTTATCTAACTTCAAAATAGGTAAGCTATTAGGCTTTAACAAAAATAAACCGTTATGCCTGAGAATAAACCTATTTCTATTTATAGATTTACCTTATTTGTATTGAAGACATTGCAAGTAAGTATATATCTCAATTGCAATTATTGCAATTATTTTATATATTTTTTTTGACATTCTAATAATATTATTTTCTTTGACATTTAATTTATTGTGTATTAATTTATTCATAAAAATTGTATTTGACATTCATAAGTGCACATTGATGTAGGTACACATATTTGAATAAATTATTTTGAATTTTGAATTTGAATTTGAAATGTCAACTTTTACGATAGCGAAATGTCACAGAGCCGGATTATTTTTCCACAGCTTGACTAACACACATCAGACACACCCCCTCATCGCGACTGTATAGTGCGCAGCGATGAAACCGCAACTTAAATGCGTTGCAGACCCGACGAGGACTTGACATCTTTTTATCGCAATGTGCACGCACGATTTCTTCTATGTCTATATATAAATTACGTGTCACGTTGTTTGTCCGCTATAGACTTCTAAACTACTTAACCGATTTCAATCAAATTTGCACACCGGGTGCAGTTCGATCTAACTTAGGACATACTCGTAGGATAGCTCACATTTCAATATATAGTAAAAAAACATGAAAAATTAGAAAATTTAAAAATACTTAAACCTTATAGCGCTTTGGACAATGTAAACTTTTTTAATATAACTTTGTCATTTGATATTTGACATAGAATTGACGCATTGGCTTTTTCGATGGCTTTTGGACAACGTCTGTCGAGTCAGCTAGTAAATTCAATAAAAAAAAGATATACTTAGTTCCTAGCGATATAGTTGTTAATACTTTTAAATATTTTATTGATTGTCACCATACACGCGTTGCATTGATACAAATACGCTTAACAAATAATATGTGGGTTCATAAAATGCATCTTTTCAAATCCCTATACATTTGTAAACGTGCATTTTGTGTAAAACTTTAAGATTGTTTTGCAACTGTGTTTTGCTGAATTACGTCTCCAACCTTTGCCGGAAGAATAACTAGTTGAACATACTGTAACGTTACACCCCTTTACTTATTACGGCAAAAGGGTGTAATGCACAAGTTATTAAAGGCTACCTCCCTATTCCTACGAGAAGATTCAAAAGGAAAGATAGGAGACAGCTTAAAAGTACATATATTAGTTTAAAGTCTCTAGGTTATAAAAAATGTTGAAGGTGTCACACTCGGGGATGCACTGATCAAGGAAAGTTATACGGTAGAGAAAGAGGTCTGGAGAAAGGCTTAAGATACAGCCCGCAGGATGAAGGTCCGCCAAGCCCACGTGTAGCGCTAGGCCTGCTACTGAGGCCTGGAGACAGTCGTGAAGCTCGCCGAGGATCACGAGCTCATCAATTTGGGTAAAAGGGGACTCTGGTTATTGGCAGCCAGATACAAATCATAAAATTGAAAATAGGTTCTATACAAAGAAAATAGGAACTGTATGAGAATGCATTGACAGATTTAAAATTTAAAAAGTTACATGACATTAAAAACATCTAGACAGCTTTCAGATCAATGTTTACAAACAAATAATAGAAAAGATACAGAAATATGAATAATTTAGAAAGGATATTATAGAAGAACACGAAATAAATAGTGGCACGCAAGGACAGGAATAAAACTGATTAAGGAAAGTAATAAAAGGTATAAGGATAAGAAAAGAAAAGAGTGAAAGTGTTAAGAAATAGAAAACCCTACAATACAAAAAAAAAATTACACTTTGAAAAGACGAAAGACGTGTTAAAAATATTGCATTTTGGAAAGACGCGTTTTGAAGACGCGCGTTTTTGTTTTACGAGTACTGCACAAAACGCCGCATGTAATCGCTCTTACTCATACTTTCTTATAATTGAACGCGTGAAATGCTACTATCCCCAGTTGACATTCATTCCAAGGCAAAACGTTTCTGCCAAGATTTCTGGACTTACCATTGTATATTGTACTTTATTCCCGGTACCTAGTGTTCAATATAGTTTGTGGTTTCATAAATTATGTCTACGCTGGCTTAACAGTTAATTAGTCTAAAGTCGTTCAGATTGTCGTGTTTATCTTTTTAATTAAACGTTTCAGGCCCGTTAGTGTTGTTTAATAGATTATTTGCAAGTAATTACGTAGATTAGCTTTGATGTTCGAAATAACAAAAATGCTAAACGAAAAATGATATTAGTTTGTTTTGTACATAAATAAACAAATATCCTTTGATATTTTACTGACGTAGTTTTTAGAAAAAAGGTTTTACTTTGGAAACTAACGTGGTTTTGACATATTTTGTTTTAATTAACACGAAAAAGGAGAATGAAGGTTAATAAAATATTGTACATTATTAAATTTAAGTGCTAGGGTAAAAAATGTACTCTGGTTTTACATTATTAAAAACTCCAATAATTCAATCAAGACGCTACAAAATTACACAAAAACCATATCATACAAACATACAAACTACACAGAGGAACACCCAAAACACAATATTCTTTTTCGGGCAGTCGAGCAAAAATACTAATCAAAAATATACAAAAGATTGGTACCCACTATCCAGTTTAATACTAAAGATAGATAAAAAACTACTTCATCTCAGAAAATCTCTCGTAGCCAAAACATTTTCTACCTGATAAATTCAAAATGTTTCCTTTTTTACGGTCTACGCCGTAGCAATATCCGTCCGTAGCAGTGCTACGCTATTTCAGCGTAGCAAGCAAATCTAGGAAGTAAACCAATTTGGAAGTCACGTAACTTACTTGTAGCTCTTATTCGTGTTTTCATACGATTTTCTGAAATAAACCTGAGCTTTAGCAAAAAGCAAAGTTAGGACTTTCTAAAGGAAATAAGCGATACTTTTAATAAATGATTTCAGACAATCGTAGATATATATACTCGTAGGTACCACTTTTGATTTTACAACGTTACTAAAAAATTATCTCTTATTACTCAATACAAGAAACAATATTTGCATTAGGTAAATCAATTTAGTATTTAAAAAAAAACACAGTATAATATTGACGTCATTGTGCTTAAAGTTATTGTTTTCGGAGCGAATTTTGGATAACATTATTAAATAATTACGGGCAATACGCATTTTCGAATAATAGAATCTGTAGTCCATACAAGGCAGGCAAGTTTCAATGAACTCGCAACATCAAACGCATCAAAACCATAATCTAAATTTAGATCCATTGTTATAAATTCCGGAAATTCCTTCTCCAAACTCAATTAACTAAGTACGAATTAAGTTAAACATAAGTAAAACCAAGCATAAAACTAAGCTAAGTTTAAACACAGATCCACGGAATTAAAACCAACACACAGCCTCAGATGAACCAAGAGAAAAAGATGGAACACTGCGTTAGATTAGGATGAAGCCAAGAACTCCTCTACTAGTATTGATATGTCAAAGTAGAGTTTTTGGCTTCACCCAAATATAGCGCAGTGCTACATCTTTCTCTGTATGTTTTTCTGAGCATTTAGTTAAAACCTAACTGAGTTTCGTGAAGTTTATCAAACAGACTGACGTGGTTCAAATAGGAACTAGGTTTTATTCGGTAATGTTATTTGCTCAAAGCGAGTTTGCGAAATTAACATATTGTAACATCTAGGACCAAGGAAAAGGAAAGCTTGTGTCTTGAATTTTGGATCTCCGCGACTTGTATGTGACACTATCATGTATTGTGTTACTTTGTATGGATGGAAAATTTTAGTGAAATAGTAGACAGAAATAAAATGACCATGCACTCTCGAGTTATACTACGTTATACTATTTTGGTACCCAATTCCAATTTTACGAAATGATTTCACGTCGTAAAAACTTAAAGTTTATTTTATTGTTCTGGTTATAAGGTTCGTTTTTATTCGTGGCTACCAAAATCTAGCCGCAGAATTTATAATCTCTCCTAATCCGCGCAACCTCCAACATTCCACGTTCAAAAATCGCTGCAGAACAAAAAGTTTCAAAGCAAAAGCAGATACCACACCATCCATCAAGCAAACTGAGCGGGACAAAAGACATTGTCCGTAAAAAGGAAAGGGACAAAGATAGGTGATGAAGGCAAATTTTTGGATTTCAGAATGCGGTAAGCTGAAAGGATTAGCTGGTCCTCATTTATCAAGCTGACGTCGGGGTCTTGGCGTGACATAACAAAGGTCTCGAGGGTACTAATGAACCTGCCGAGATAAAGTGGCAGATTTTATAATGTAATGTTTCACCTGAATGTAAAATGAGATAATTTGAGATGAAAGTATCAGTTTATCACTCAGTGCAGTGGAAATGTTTTGCGACGGCGGCGACCCCGTAACCCGATATTTGCGTATCGTTTTTTTTTCGATATAGGTCAGGTCAGGCGCTAACTTCGTTTCAGCAATAGGGCCAACTCTAGCGGCTATTGAAATAGTAATCGCATCGAACTCCACGCAAACATTTTGGAATTTTGTTATCATTCGATATGAAATACGAAACAGTTATTTTACAAGTTGGTGGGAAAAATATATTTGTTGAACTAGTCAGACACTCGATCACACCGTTACTTTTATATATATAAGTAATTGGAGAAGAGAAGCTATTGGTTCCTTACACTTAATAGGGTCTCACAATCGCGACTTTTTAATACCGATTTTAAATAATTAATTTGAACCGATTTTCTTGAATCATAAAAAGAACACTTCCAATCGAGTCACCTTTCAAACATAAGAAACTATTTAGCCAATTGGGAGTCCCTAGGATCCAAATTCTTCGGGAGCTATGATACCACAAATAGATACACAGATACCGATACCCCTTTTTTGCGTCAGGGGGCGTCCATAAATTACGAGAGGTGTTTTTTTAAATTTTCTGTCCCTCCCTCCCCCCTGGTGAGATGTCGTGAGATTTTATTTAAACCCCTCCCCCATCCCCCAATCTCACGTGAGATTTTTCAAAATGTGGGTTTCTTACGAAAACGCGTTGGATTGTTATTGTAAAAAGAAAAAAAAATTGCAAAATAGTATAATTTTTTTTTGTTTCAATCAGAAAAAAAATTGCGTGATATTTGCCGAGACCTCCCCCTCTCTCCAACGTAAGATTAGATGAGATTTGAATCGACCCCCTCCCCCCCTTAAACATCTCACGTATTTTATGGACGCCCCCTGACAGGGGGTTAAAAAAGGACTCTATCTAAATAAAAAAACCAATACCTCATCATCACCATCATTCATCTCTCTCGTCTCATATTATCTACAGGGTTATTTATAAAGGGTATGCTAAGTCGAAAAGAGCTCATAGTACTCATCATTATGAACAACTTATACTATGAGACCAACTCAAAATTCGCGAAAAAAAAAACAGCTGTTCTATATATTTTGTCGAGTGTCATTGATATTTTTCTATGGAACGGCTGATTTTTTTTCGCGAATTTCGGGTTGCACTCATAGAATAAGTTGTTCATAATGATGAGTACTATGAGCCCTTTTCGGCTTAGCATACCCTTTATGAATAACCCTGTATATCTTATTCAATTCAAAAGATTCAACAACATCGAATGGGATTCATCAAACATTGATACAAACAGAAATCTAACTCAATCACTCGTTCTCTTTGTGAAGAAATATGGATTTTCTTTCAATATTTTGAGAAACAGACATAAAATCTATAAAAAGTGCTTGAATAGTAACTGTGTTGTCGTTTATACCACTTATATTATAGCTATAGGCCACGTGCTGAATGGATGTGTCAAGGTCTACCATTGTGTATCACTTCACGTGATTTGTAGGGTTATTCTGGAAGACTATGCTACGCTGAAAGGACATTATAACAAGTTTCACTATAGAACTAATCTTGTAATCACGCGAAAATGTTTTTTTTTGTCACATTCATTTCATACAACGATCGATAGAGTGAAAAATCATTTCCTACGAATAATAGAGAAGAATATTTATAGAGCTTGTCAATATGGTGTTTTTTATAACGGCATGTGAAATTGACATCAAATCTCTAAATCAAGTTTCAATCAGAGTTATGGAACAGCTAATTTTGTTTGCGATTTTAGGGTTGATTTCAACTCAGAAATCAGGAGTTTTAGTTTTGTGAAATAATAATTGTGATGACCCATTTTCGGCTTATTATAATACCCTTTCTAAATCGCCCGGTGAAATGATAGAGTGTACTTTAATAGAGGTCCGTGCCACCTTATGTTACGAGTTCGTTATTATATAAATACCTATAGTATATATGTATACTTAGTATAAAAGTATAGAAAGATACAAGTGCTAGATTTGTATTTGTGTCCTACTAATATTATAAATGCGAAAGTTTGAATGTGAATGTTTGGTACCACGTAACCGTAACTGCTAAACCGATTATATTAAATTTAAATTGTAGATAGTGGAGGTTAGTGGTTAGAAATTATAAGTATACTAGCTGACTCGACAGACGTTGTCCTGTCTCGATGACGATTTAATTCGAATTGGTAAAAAAAGCCATTGCGTCAATTCTATGTCAAATGTCAAAAGTTACATTGAAAAAGTTTACATTGTCCAAAGCGCTAAAGTAAAATTATGGTTTAAGTATTTTTAAATTTTCTAATTTTTCATGTTTTTTTACTATAAATTGAGATGTGAGCTATCCTATCTCCTAAGTTAGATCGAACTGCACCCGGTGTGCAAATTTGATTGAAATCGGTTAAGTAGTTTAGGAGTCTATAGCGGACAAACAACGTGACACGTAATTTATATATATTAAAGATATGACATAAATAAGTATCTCCGTGGGAGTCAACTTTTATCAAGTAATACACTTGAATAAGGCATTTTTATTCTCGTTAGTTATTGATGAAAACGTTTTCAGAATGTTATAATCATACGTTATTTTTAACGGTCGCTTACATATTTAAGAATGAAATCTTATTATATATAAATCTCGTGTCACAATGTTTGTCCTCAATGGACTCCTAAACCACTTAACCGATTATAATAAAATTCGCACACCATGTGCAGTTCGATCCAACTTGAGAGATAGGATAGTTTAAATCTCAAATTATAGTCGCAATTTTAATTTATTGCAAATTATATATATACTGATAATTGTTACTATAAATTGACAAGTTAGCATCAACATACTACGGTTGCTATAGTTACGCAATATTTGACATAGAATTGACGCAATGGCTTTTGACAGGACAACGTCTGTCGAGTCAGCTAGTATAATCTAAATATACATATATAATTTTGAACTTTAGAATCAGAGTAAAACTAACTGTACAATCTCGATTCATTCACTTTACGTGATACTATTCGTACTTACTATTCGTAAAAAAATTAAAGAATAATTCAAAATTAATAATAATTAACATTTTACAAGCAAAATTATTGCAATAGACCGAGAACAAGGCAAGTTTCGCACGGAATGCTTTCACAAAACACAGGCCCTTTCCTGGATTATTCAAAAAATCCCGACCGAAACATTTGGTAAAATATGTTGGGAATTTTCAAACTCTTCCGGAACGCCAACGTACCGGCACATCTCTGCGGGTGTAAGTTTTTATACCAACTTTGAATCCATATTAACAGCAAAACTGAACAAACTGACTTAAAAATATAGATAAATATACTCTTTATTGTTCACTCTGAAATAATTACATAGGTGTTAGATAAGTTATCTAGAGGTAGTGCCCAGAAATTTCATTGGAAATAATCTAAAACTCAGTAATGTTTGCACACGACTGCTTGACCACCAAAAGCACCCAAAAACGACATCGTAATATTCGTAATATTTTGTATTACGGCTGATTCTGCTAACCTCAAAAACTTTTCGAAATTTGACATTTAAATTCGAATTCTTTCCGAAGGCGGAAGACTTTTCGAAGATAATCATCGAATACATTGGATGTTCGGTTAGCTGAATCAGTCTGCTGTATTCGTTTTACGGTTGATATACCAAAAACCCGCACGAATTGCTTGACTTTTATTGAGCGAGCCGTCAGAGTATGGAACGTTCTGCCTGAGTACTGTTCCGCGATTGGTATAATCTGGATGTCTTTAGTTTTTTTTTTATATAAAAGAGCGGCAAACAGGCAGGCGGCCAGCCTGATGTTAAGCAAAACCGTCGCCTATGAACACCTGCAACACTAGCGGCGTTGATGGTGTTTTGCCAGCCCGGAGAGGTGCTTGTAGACTCCCTTTTTAAAACGCCCCATGTTGTAGCTCGGCGAAAATACCTTCGGTGGTAGAGCATTCCACATTTTGCAAGTCCGCAAGTCAAGTCAAGTTTGCGAGTGAATTGGTTTCTTTTAGGCAAGCGTGTTTTACCGTAGACTGCATCATTGCTCACCATTAGGAAAGACGGCAGTGAAACGGAAGCTTATTATTGAATTTAAAAAATTGCCACTTGACCTATTGGAACTCGGTTTTAAGTAAATAAATAACTTTTCGCGCTCATTACTCCCCTCTAAGATACCCTGTATCGGGGATGCGATGGAACAAACACAAAGAAAATTAATTTTTATATTCATCTTTCAAACACCTGCCTGGACGGGAATCGAACCCAGGACCTCATTTTCATAAGGCGGATGTACTACCGCTCAGCCAAGCGGGTTTCAACTAGCAGAGGTGTGGTAATTCCCTAGATAACTATAGGTACTTAGTATGTATCATGTCGGAGTAATACAATTACTTATAGGACCTTTCTATGTTGAACGCGCCAACAGCGCGGCATCCGGTCGACAAATTGAATAAATATCAAACGATGGAATCTACTTCAAGGTAACGTTGAACCTCGAGTGCGATGTAACAATATATACTATACCTATAATCTATAGATAAGACGTTATAGCACGCAGAAGGGGCAAGATGTTTGGCCACCTTGTACAAACGCAAGACTATCAATAAAAAATAAAAAACAATTTGTCATAGTAATGAAAATCATCGCAGACTCCACTCGGCTTATTAAAATCTTAACTATTTTATAATTTGAAAAAGTTACACAAACAAGGACTCATGGAGAGACTTATTAGGGTATGCTGCTTTTGTGTATTCGTATTAACGATTAGTTTTTGATTTAGTTAACAATTTATTTTATTTGAAATGACGGTCTCTAAAAATCAAATGTGCAACCATCCTAATGGCTTCCGCGCTTGTTTGATCGACAAAACCAAATAAAAGAACATAGCTGCAAAACTGCAATCAAATAGCGAAATATCGCAAAAACTCGACTGAAAAAATCTATCTTTTTACAATTCCTACCATTTATAAAACCGCTGGCGTAAACGGGTGGTAACAGTTGCCGGCCAAAACCATTTTTGGAGAATAAATCTAACCTGTCGACATTGTCTTCCATGATTTGTTGGCTCGCACATTTCTGGAAATACACTGGGATAAAATGCAGCTTCTTTGGAGTTTTGTAGCGTACATATAAAATAGTGGCGGGGTTTAGTAGTGGACCTACACAATAGTAGCGAATTTGTTTCGTTTATTCAGTTCTTTTATTTAGATTTTTATTTGTATAAAATTAAAGGTGCAGCGTCCAAAATGCAAATTGTTTCGTTATCATCCAATGCTTTCAGGATTTTGTAGCCAAATGTTAAAAATGCCGCTCTGTTTTTCTCTTATCTTCAAAATTTGCAAGCGGAATAATAGATACGAATTTTTATTTTTTCGACCTGAAATATCAAATCTTTTTTTACCTATAGGTATACAGAATCTAAAGTATTCAAATTTGTTTAACTATTTTCACTAAAATACAGTCCCATGCAATAAAATGTTATAGTAATCGCGAAAAGTACGATTACAGATAAAGTAAGATAGAGAGAAAAGCTATCTTCTGGCTGAGAGCGATCTCTTCCAGACAACATTTTAAATTTTTTTAAAATACAAATTTCATAAAATGTTCGGTCGTATCGTAGCTTGATCAAAAACACGGCATGTGTTTTTGTTTTTGAGCATTGATCAGCTATGAATGCGAAACGTTTGTTTTATTTTGTTTTAAATGATAAAAGCTCTGTAGGTGTGTAGGTACTGAAAAACCGATACTAAGTTACACTAACAAAAGAAACGTGGTTTTGTTTTCCGAATGTGATCGACACTATATTAAAGTATTCGACTCAATCATACGTGACTGGTTGACTACTCCCATTTTCATTTTTAAAAACAAGATGTTACGCTATTCCCAAATAAGGTGGAATTTTTGAGTGAAAGATCAATGACCTTTTCAGGCTCAAAATCCAAAGCCGCGCCTGAAGCCTTCGAGTGAGCCATTACCACTTTCCTCACAAGTGAAGTGCCATTAAAAAATCTTGGCTATGAAAGGCCGGAATACTCGACGATATTTTTTACCGAGAAATTTCGCAAAACAAAATGAAAATGTCTTACTTAGATTCGGTATCTTAGACCAAGAATGTAAATTAGTAGTCTGGAATCCTTTTGAAAATAAATTTAAGTAAACACTGCTTCTTGACTTTTCTGTCGGATTTGTTAATTTTTCAGAAATCACTGAATGGATTGATGTTGATATTTTATTTTATTTTATTTGTAAGAAATAGTGTGCAAAATAAGGACAATAAATAATATACAGGGTTATAAGAAACGGGCATGTTAAGTCGAAAAGGGCTCATAGTACTCATCATTATGAACAACTTTCACTATGGGGCCAATCCTGAATTCGCAAAAAAAAATTCGTATATTTTGTGGAGTGTCTTAGACATTTTTCCACGGAAAAGCCAACTATTTCTTTCGAATTCTGGGTTGGTCCCATATCAAAAGTTGTTCATAATGATGAGTATTATGAGCCCTTTTCCGCTTAACATACCCTTTTCTCATAACCCTGTGAGAATTTGTATTTATGAGAGTTTTTTTTAGTCGGAAAGATAAGAAGATTCAGTTAATTATTTATCTATAATAACTTCTACTGACTAACTCAACCTATCATCCCACCGCTGGGATACATGGTTAACCCTCAAAAAGTGATTAGGCCACGCTAGCGAAGTGCGGGGTGGGTTGATTCCTTTTTGGTTCAATTGATTATAGGGCTATAATATATTCGTGAATAAGAAATTTCAATCAAAAAATATCCCAACGGCGGTCAGGAAACGCTACGGACTGTCACGCCTCCTCTATCGATCCAACCAAATATTATTACTCTCCTAACAAGTGAAAGCATGTCAAAAGATCTTTTTTCCGAGAATTTATAAACTTCTAAACAAAAATAACGCCCAAACTTTGTAGCGTACAATGCAGTACAATAAAAAACCGAGTTTTCCAAGAGCTGTAAAATTTACAATGTAAAGCAAGTTGCTTTTGTTGTGGATGTCCTTTTTTAACTTTGTATTTTAGTACCACAAAGTAGAAAGTGTATAAAAGTGATGAGCGATGAGTTTTAATGAATAAGCAAGTTTATAATTAATGTATTTGAGTGAGTGAGTTACTGTTATCATTTTTATTGGCAGTTAAAAAGGAATTTAACAATATAGGGCTAAGAAAATATAGTGAACTCACGTTTCTTTACTATTTTACGACTTCTTAAATCCTAGATTTTGTCTTCCTGCTATGCTACTAATAATATTATAAATGCGAATGCGTGTGTGTATGTTTATATTTCTGTAACTACTAAGCTAATTTTGTTAAAATTCAGAGTAGAGACAGCACATGCCCTGAATTAACACATGGGCTTTTTTTCATAATTACCATTTTTTATCATCTCGCGGAAAAACCGTAAGGCAAAACTAGTTATGACATACACTTAGATTTTTATGAGTCTGATTATGATTTAGTCGTACAAAGAGGTAAAAACACTTTTATAAGACTGACACACCCAGAAATTATTTCACCAACGCAACGCTCTTAAATACTAATAATGATGACTTTACTTTAAAAATATTTTACAGTAAGTACCTAATATTTTAATTTTATAGTCATATAAACGGAAAAAGCAAGTGTTTTTAAGAAATTTGTCTAAAATTTTACTAGCGAAACCCACCATGAGCAATGTACTGAGTAATTAGATAGGGTAACGAACAGTGGTTACGTATCGAAGCAAATTATATAATAAAATCAATATGAAAATAAATCCGAGTCCGGCGGCATTCTGTTATTGCAATCTTAGGCCTGAGTGGCTGACACAAATCTAATAACATTTGAAAAAATATAGGGTCACTAAAAAAGCAGACCAAGTATTATTTTCCTAAAAATAATTGCGGAAAATTCCAAAATAACTCAAAGTAAAAATGTTTTACAAATATTACGAAAATGTGTAATTTATCAGCCAATGTACTTTTTCAGTTGATGGAGTAATTTAATTAAAACACTTTAAAACTCGAGACTTGAAACTTAATTAAAAAGTTAAGAAGAATGTCGTCACGTATTTTAATTATTGTTTCACATTTTCCTTTCCATTGGTAATAATTTAACGTTTTTATTATATTACATAAAAATAATCGAAAAGAATTGCCTTTAAAACTTGATTCACAGATTTCATCAACACAATGAATACCACTAGTAAGTAAAAACAAATTTCCGTCAGAATTAATGTTCAAAGAAATTAATATTAATAAAACAACCCAATATTTATTACAGATGAATAATTCATACCTTATGCTCGGTCCATTTCAAATGGCAACACTGGCAAACTTAAAAAAAAAAACTGCGTACTCAATTTAGCTTTTACAAAGCCACCATTTTTTCACGAGCACTGAAAAATCACTGGCTATTAAGAAAGAAGAAAATTCGGATTTAGAAAGTTCTGAGTTCTAATTTCGAAATCGGGACCGCACTCGAGAGCCGAAACCGTGTGGCAGCGACGATTGCTCGCTACCGAATGGCTTGAAACTCGAAAGCACCTGTTGTATTCACAGCTTTACATCCACACAGAAGCAATACTCTGTACTTACTTAGTGCCTGGCGCATACACTCACACACATACATCTCAATTACCTAATTACCAATTAGGTGCATTTACAGTAAATTTACAAAAAGCTAGCTATGGCAGTATGTGATGGATTTAGAAAATTTGAACAGAAAACATTGGTTTTTTCCTTCTTCTATGTTTTCAACAAAACAGAGACACGTCCAATATAAAGTAACAATAAGAGTATAAATAACTTACTTTTTAGGCATCAACATAGGTATTCAGTAGATATTCATAACATGGAAGCATGCATGCAAAGTTAGTTATGTAAACAAAGTTAGGTCTTGAAAATAACACAAGGTTAGTGTTAGGTAAGTAGTGAGAGTATTACGTTGTGGTAATATTTTTTTTTTTTTTTTTTATGTAATTGCGTGACCAGACGAGCAAATCGCTCGCCTGATGTTAAACGTCACGTTTGCCCATAACAGGTCTGCGCCACCCAGAATTTTGAACTCGCAGAATTCAAGACCCTGCGCGGCACAGCACTGCGCTCGTCACCCTGAGATTTAAGTTGTTTAATCTCCCATTTGCCCTGTAATTTCACTGGAAACAATGCCCTTCCAAGCGGAACACAGTAATGTTTGCACATTACTGCTTGGCGGTGGAATAACTGGCAAAGGTGTGGTACGTCCCCAGGCGGGCTCTGCAAAAGAGCCCTACCACTACAAAAATTATAGACGTATTGATTCCTTTTAACTGACGTAAAAGTGATAATTCGGTTGTATTTTTTATGATTGTTATTTATAACTTCGTCATTTATAAATTAATTGGTTTTTTTTAAAGCATATAGTCGGATGAATCCGGATAGGAAATTTTGTTAAACTCGGTTTAGCAATTAAATAAAAATAACTAGTAAAGCGAAGTAGGTCATCCAAGTAATTTGAAGTTTGGTTTTAACACGCTTTTATTAGTTTAACTCGAACTTTGCACACCTGTCAAAGACCGATGACAATGCGTATTTTTTATTTTTTAAGCTATTTTGTTTAGAGTTACGTACCCAAAGAGTGCCAACGAAGCCCTATTGCTAAGCCCCCGCTGGCCGTCTGTCTGTCCGACCGTCTGTCAGCGGACTAAAATATATCTACCGAAACGTAATAGATAGACAGTTGAAATGTTCACAGAATGTGTATTTTCATTGCTACTATAACGTAAAATAAAAATGGACCTTTACAATACCCTTTTCTTTTACTTGATCGTAAAAAAATTGGGCAACAAAAAATATTGTGCTTTAAATGCGAGTTGACTCGCACATAGCCGATTTTTACATGTGACTATAATTTATCAGTGAGAGTCGAAAACACAATAAATTTTGCTTTTGCGTTTTTAACTGTTTGTACATTATTATATATTATAGTTCAAATACAATGTTGCAAAATAAAACAAAAGAAACGATAATATCATATTCCGGTACCGAAAACCATTGAAATAAGTCATCTAAGCGTCAAAGAAGCTTACCTATTACACACAAAAGTCCTTAGTGATTTATTTATAAGCTAGCTTCGGATCGCGGTTCCACCCGTTTTCTAACAGATTCAGCCAATGTGTTGCTTGTACTTTTTAATGATTTTTCTTCAACGTTAAAAATACGACTATGAATTTTAAGACATGCTTTGGCAACTTTTGCTCTATGAGAGCTCTTTATCTTTAGAATGCCATGTCTTTATCCTTGCGTATGTTCCATGGCATCACAGGGAATCCTAGTAGGGAGCTACACTAATGCGTGCGTGACGTTATTAGTAATTCTCTTTTTTTGTCATAATATAGACAAGGGTCAAACGTAAACTTATTCGCAGTAAAAATTAGTATAATTCATTCCTATTAATAATTTTCTAGCCGTTTCCAAACCATCTGTTTATAATATAAAATAATATATTTTATTATGTAAAGTTTTCCGTAACACATCATAATATTATGCTACGAAAGCGTAGCTCGACGCTTGCTACAAACCACTACCAGTCTACGAGCTACGCCGTAGCAAGCAATTACTTTGTTGCATAGAGTCATTAAAATTCCCATCAACGCTTCGACCCTTTATTTATTGACTAACTACGCCTTGCGGCTTCGCCTGATCTATATAACTTGATGTAAAAATATTAGTGTTGAAAACGATATCTACACAAAAAAATAAATAAAAAATGTACAACAATAACGAAATTAAGGATAAATAAAGTGAGTGAAAAATATTTTATTAATGATATTTTATTTTATTAAACTATCGATATCTAAAAACAACTTAATTTACAGCACTTAAGAAATTAAAGAGGTATTTTACCTCTTAAACTTGTAACGAAAAATTATTTTATTTACGGCATTTTATTTACTTTTCATAAAGTATCGTGAGGCCATTGAGACTTATTAAGCGAGTCTGATTCGCGAAAAGAAATCGTGTTCAAGTAGAATAAGACCTTAGTAATGCGATTAAGTTATTTAGTTCATAAAACCTCTTAAATATTTGTAAATAATAATAAGTGAAACAGAAAGCCTATTAAAAGCTTTGTTAAATAGTTTATATTGAAACCCATTAAAGTTTTAAGAGCATTAAAGTTTCTTTTTTTGATACATTTTGAATTAGAAATTCTATTTTTATTTTAAAACTTGAACTTGTTCATTTATTGAGACCAGACATGACAACATTCAATGTACCAAGTGCTTACTTAGTACATTGAGTGTTGACAGTTTTGGACTATTTAAAACTAAAATGACAAAAACCATTCCGACCAATTTGCGAATAGTAGAAACCCAGCTTTCAAATTCAAAACACCGCATTAAAATTGGCTGAGTGGTTAATGAAAAAGTGGTAAAAGTCATTTAAAAACACTAACAACTTCTCTCAAAAGCATATACTCGTACCGTTAGAAATATAAAATATAAAAAAATAATGAAATGATAATCTTCATACAGTGTGTTCCATAAAATTATTTTTATACAACGTGCCCACCACACACACTGGCTAGGAAGTCACGGGGCAGTTAGCCCGGTGACCTGATTTGTTTCCCATTTAGGGACTCGCCCTAGCTGCTACTGACTTACTACTTTATCATTATTTCACCCTTCTAGGAAGAGAGCTGGCACTCATTTTGGAAACCTCATAAGAACTGACAATTTTAAAACGTTGCTAATGTTACTCTCTAAACTTTTGTATATGTACATGTAAACACGTCGGTCTGTTGCTTTTTTGCTCCGTGGAACAAGAAAGCATCAATACGTTTGTTTTTATAATGTTACAGGGATATAGATGTTGCCGTGAAATAGTTTTTTTAATAGTTTAAATCGTTGATAGAAACAGTTTAAGGCTATACCACACTGTATTGCGACAATGCTATGTTTTAAACGGTGTCATAGTTTTTAAATCGTACATTAATGAACAATTCAAACAAACAAAGTGTTTACAATTTTACACAAATCGTTACATAAAAGTTTGTAAAAAACTTAAAATGAGCACCAGCTCTCCAACTATTCCATCTGATACCGATTTCGTCGCTACGATATTGGAATAAGAAACTTTAGATAAGCCGCTTTATGGGCTCAGTTTATGCTTTTTTTTGACGTTTATTTGGTAAAAGAAAAATGGAAATAGGATTATGCTTACCTATATTTTTTTTTCTGAGAAAAGTAGCACTGGTATTTTTTTGATACTTAAACAAGAAATAAAAATAAATGACTATGTAATAAAAATGATGCCAGGCTGGTAAAAATGTAAACCTAAAGTCAGACGTAGTTTTAATCATAGTATGTATGTATGTATTTACTTCAAATTCAAAACTATTTCCATACTGTTTCCATATAGATTATGGGTACACGCCAAGTATATTTTAACCGACTTCAAAAAAGGAGGAGGTTATCAATTCGACTGTATGTTTTTTTTTGTTTGTTACCTTTTAACTTTTGACTGAGTGAATCGATTTTGATGATTCTTTTTTTATTAGAAAGCTGACGCTTCCCATTTGGTTCCATTTCAGTTTAGTCCAGTTCTGATAATGGTATCCATGAGAAAACCATATAAGTCTTAAATTTGCAATAAGTACGTGCGCGACAAAATATACTTAGATGAATACGAGTAACTCAATAGTCGGTCTCTTGAAGTCGGTTTTTGTTTTTTTTGTTTTGTAAAAAAAAATTATTTTAATTTAAAAATGTGGATTTCATTTTAGTCGCCATAACTATTGTGCTAAAAAAACAATTCAGATGTCAAGAAAAACATATCATCTGTTATATAGAAAAATATTGATTATCCGTAACTGTATGTGATTTTAGGATTAAAGTAGAAGTTGTTCGTTATAATAAATATATACAATTATAATATTTTAGCTTGTGCTCAATGTTACCAGTCAACCTGTTTACAAGTTACCAAATTATAATTCATTTCAAGTTATTTATACCTATTGCATTTCAAATTTTACTTAATTTAAAGCTGCCAACAAATATTTGATGAACCAACAAATCAATTTGTTTCTGAGTCGATTAGTTCAATCATTAAAATGACATTTCATTCAAACTCTGATGGAAAACCAACAATTAAGTTAAACGAAAATTAAATAAATACCACTAAAATTAAACTCAAACAGCTTTATTTAAGCTCAAATGTAACTGAGATTGTTAAATTATTTGAACTTCATTTTGGTTTAGATTTCAAGGCATTTGAAAACAATTATCGAAATTAAATCGCTTGAACCGTAAATTCTATTGAAATTCTAGGTAAAAACGATTGTGTTGTGTTTAAATACATGTGATTTATTCGAGCTTAAAACGACTTATTTGGTTCGAAAGACTCCAGAACTAGTCGAATACGGGTTGATTATACGTAACGAGTATAGTGGCGAGACAGTATATGGGCACACTCGGCCGAGCAAACAAATCATGGTTCTAGTTACTGTCTCGCCTTCTCAAACTGTTTATACAAACTGAGTACTCGACCGAAGGCTCTGTCTCGGTCTCATACTGTATTACACTGTATGTACGTAGCCAGTAGCTTATTTAGTTTTAATTGACTGTAACAACGCCTTAATATAAGCTCGATAGAGCGAATGTTGTTTTTTTATGTATTTGAGTGACGAAAGCAAATCGCTAGCCTGATGTTAAACGTCACGTTTGCCCATAACAGGTCTGCGTCACCCAGAATCTTGAACGCGCAGAATTCAAGACCCTGCGTGGCACAGCACTGTGCTCGCCACCCTGAGATATAAGATGTTTAATCTCCCATTTGCCCTGTAATTTCACTGATGATGCTTCCATTCTACGTCTGCTTCTTTACCTTTAGTCGCTACCTCCGATAGTTTTACTTCACGTTCATGAAATTGGTTAAGCTGCACAGCACCTTGTTTGTGGGTACAGTGGGCTTGGCACAACTTCTGACGGAAAATACCCCCTTGCTGCACCGCGGACACTACAGTGTCCGATTTCAAAAAACCCGTAGATGCACCGCGGACACTGTAGTGTCCGGATTTTTATTTCGCGCCAGACTCAGAAAAAGTCTCTATCCTGCTTTTACTAAGGCAAAAAGACATAAAGTATGAATGCAATCTCGCTCCCCTTGAATGGGGCAATATTTTGTAGCAGCAACATTATAAACTCGGTGGATATTCGATTTAAAAATAAATAATATTCCGTAAGTCAGTTTTGTGTTGACTTTGACTTCGCCAGGTGTATCGACGGTTTTTACGTAATTTTTTCGATACTAGGCTGGTGTTCTTGCATAATAAGCTTTATACTCTTGTTAACAAGGCTGATTACAATGTATTTTAAGGTTTATAAGTCTTTTGTGTTTCCAAATTGGCGATAAGTATTGCGTCATCTTCGGAGACGGCCGTGTTTTTTATTTCTCAAATTTTATGTGTGTTTATGATATTTACTGTGTTAGATGTTATGATCTATTTAAAATATAGTTAAACAATCATCCTAGAAGTGTTGTGTTCAGTTGTTTTTGTGAAAGAACAATTTACGACAAAATGTAAACAATAATTGTGAAGTGGGAACAAAAAAAATCGCGCAAAATTTTTTTTGCGTTGGTTTTTATATGCCTGATATTAAATACTTTTAAGGTGAGTAATGTGTTCTTATTTTGTGACAAAGTGCAGATTGAGTCTATTATTAACTAAAAATAGTAACAAACATACATTATCGCTTTACTTTTTTTAGTAAAAATATGTAAACTTCAAAGTCCATGTTTTTTTGTAAAGTAAGCGGTTATACGCTGATTTATATCTATACCAGGCCAACCAATGTTATTATAACATTCGTCATTCGACACGACTATCCAATCGCTACTCAAGAATAACATACAAGTGGGGCCTTTGTTTGAATGTTTAAGTCATAAAAACCATTCAAGTGATCCGCCGCCCGCCGCGTGCCGAAAGATAAAAAAACGATGACGCGCGGGTGCATCAACGGCAAGAGGCGCGGGGGCGCGGGTGCAGCAAGCGGAGTACACTGAGAAAAATGGTCATCAAAATTCCTATCAAATGAATTCACCTAAAGAACGGAGGATACTGATATCACCAAAAAATACAATGACTAGCACCAGTTTTTACGGTGACAACTAACGTAATATTTAGTTGTCACCGTAAAAACTGGTGCTAATCTCCGTATTTTTTGGTGATATCAGTATGCTTCATGTATGGATCGGAGTGTTGGGCCACAAAAGGATCGGATGAAAGACGATTGCATGTAGCGGAGATGCGAATGTTGAGATGGATGTGTGGTGTAACACGAATGGATAGAATTAGGAATGAGTATATTAGGGGAAGTCTAAAAGTAGCGCCAGTGACAGAAAAGTTGACAAGTAATCGAGGACCACATCACAAAAAAAACGATGAACTAGAGTGTGAATGGGTATAGCTGTAGAGGACGACCAAAGAAAGTATGGATGAACTGTGTGGAAGATGATATGAAAAGGAAGGGAGTGTATTCAGATATGACGAATGATAGAGATGAATGGAAGAAGTGTACATACTGTACCGACCCCACGTAAGTGGGATAAGGGCAGGCAGATGATGATAATGATCAGTATGCTTCGTACTGTAGGTGAATTAATTATTCTTTTAGCGGAATTTAGATGGACATTTTCTCAGTATAGCGAGTATATAATAGAAAAGTGTATGACATTCCGTTGTCGTCCGTCAAGCGCCCCTGATGTATATGGCGTATTGTTCATATATCGCGTACTCTTTTATCTTAGGGCCTAGTCCCTAAAGGACTGTTCTTACCCTTGTAAAAGCTGTTTTGTTTTGTTTAAATGAAGAGTTTGTAGTATGATCAAAATTAGTTTAATAATAAAGTATCGTAAGGAAAGCATAATTAATGATCAAACGAACTTACCAAGTGAAGTTCGATCACAATTATGTGAACGGCTTCATTCGACGCGATTTTGTTATTGTTTACATATTGTAGTTATGTCTCACGTACTGGCCCTCAACACGGATTGTTTAGAGATTTTATTCCCCGCTTTCAAAGTTTTTTATTCTGGTAACACTAGAGATCGTCCATAGTCGTTAAGTTCGTTACTATCGTACCCCCACCTCACTTCAGAGCCCAGAGGGGAGCCATCGGCCGGTCGAACTTCATTCTGTTTAGAGCAATAGTTTTACTACAGTCCGGCAAGTATAACTTGGCGCGGCTGTGCGCCACTGTGTACTTTTATAACTGCTTCTCTTGTACCACTTTTTATCACTTTAGGCATGATGATAGCACAGTAGCAAATATAATAGTAGCAAAAATATTCGCAACGATGTTTACTATGAACTCGGAAGTGTCAAAGTAAATTTTCAAGATTGCCGATTTAGTTCCTCAAATCGCCACCGCCAACTTAAACTTGTGGCACTGTAACTACTTATTTTGTGACCGGTAATGGAAAAAATTACCCATAAATTGATTATGATTACCAATTATCAATTTCACATTTCATTATTAGGGTTAGGGCATTTATATACATTGTATATAAGTACTAAGTAGGTTACTTAGCTAAGCTATTTATGGGAGGGTGTATATATTAATCGCGTCGAATGAAGCCGTTCACATAATTGTGATCGAACTTCACTTGGTAAGTTCGTTTGATCATTAATTATGTTTCACGGCTTCATTCGACGCGATTTTGTTATTGTTTACATATTGTAGGATGTTCAGAGAAAATTAGTGAAATGTGAAACAAATTTTTCACAAAATACAAATACATAATTATGTATATCCTTTTATATGATGTTTATAACCGAATCGATCCCGCCACAGACTGTTGGCATGTTGTGAACATTTAGCTTAAAATGTTCTGAGCATCCATCCCAGCATGTCAGTTTTGAAATAAATTTCGAACCGTTAGATTTTTTATACTACGCTAACAAAATATGATAACTTATTTGAGAGCTGGATCTGTATCTATGCTGCTTCTTCTACCTATATAGGTACATAAAATCATAATGTATGATGATACAATATTCCCAGAAGACATTCCCAGTGTAGGTGCTGGACGATACTGCGACATGTCGCCAGCACGAGAAAACTCCAACTAATGAAGAACTAATAAGATAAATATTATTTTATTGGATTTAGTGGTGGAGTCCGTCTATCGTTAGATACGGTTAGGTTTACAGTCTATTTAAAAAAGTTATTAATACTAATATTGAAAAACTTAATAAAATTAATAATCAAAAGCCTCTCCCACTAATAGCATTAAAAAATAATTGTAATTCTGGCTGATAACTGTGACTATGTGTCATATCAGAAAATGTAATCCAAGATTTAGTACATAATAATCAGTTATTGTATTGTATTAGTGACATTATTTCTGTAAAATCAACGAAATGGGTCCTTGGCTAACCAACTACGTTGTTTGAGTCATATAAACCAATGTATGGGTGTGCAGAGTTCGTGTGATAAGACATCAGCAAGGACATTCAAGCTGGTAGAAATTGAAGTTAAAACTTACAATGTCAAAAAAATAAATAAATCACAAAAAAAAAGAAATATAATGCTTACATGCACTAGGATAAATTCTTTTTGTCTTTTAGCATTATTCATAATATTTTGCGAGTATATCACATTACTGAAAAAACTCAAGGGATCTTTAATCTAAAAATAATGAATTGCTTAATGTTTAAGCCAAGTTTTTGTACATATAATTGTTTAATTATTGAAGTTAACTTGATTTTATTTGACTGAATAAATGACGATATCAGCATTTGACAGTGACACTAATGATCCATCAATGAGTTTTAAGTTAAGTAAACATTGTGTAGGTACTTTGATTTTTTCAAACAAAATCCAACATTTATTTTTCTTGAATTCTTAAGCCTTAATTATATTACTAGCTCGCATTACTAATATCGATTTCTGGTTGTCATCATGGCGATACTTTATCATAACTTACATATCTTCTTGGAGTCTCTATTTAAGTAAATTAAATTTCAGCTACGATAAAAATAAAAACAAAAAACATTTTTGCAATTAGGATGAGGCACCCGGTCTACAAGAATTTGCGCAAATTCTACTCCTCTCAGTAGCCGCAACTGTCACACGGCGGTGGCAGTGATGGTTCTATTTTCTACTGCTAACAAACTGTGCTCCTCCAACCTGGTGGCGCGGGCGTCTACCAATGTTCAAAGGTAACTCTCCTAATATAAAGCCGTCGCCTAGTGAGAGCGGCTGTCACACCAAATTATGAAGTGAATCGATTAATCGGACCAAGTGTATTTGCATTTTTGTAACTCTGCTTATCTCTGTTTTACTTAATGTGTATCAGCAATGAATAATTGAAAATGTGACATTTACCATTTACTTAAGAAACCCATCGTGATAGACGTTTCTCGTCGTATAAGAATACATAGAGTAGCATACAGCGTAAAAAACTAACCATGTGACAAAATATGTGTCCTTGTATGATCTGAACTCAGGAATAAATTTTTATATAATATACATAATATATTTTTTCTTGTGTTACCCTTCTTTAACTTAATAAAGTATGGTATAAGACTGAAGTGTCAGTGACACATTACTTTACTTTTGGAAAATTTGTATCCAGCAGTTTCCTAACTTGAAAATAATAGTAACATATAGCTCGGTGCTCGGTGGTATTTTGAATCATACGGACAATCCTCCTAAAGATATTGATAACGAAATTATCAAAAATAATGTGTTAAAATAATGATCAATAGGTATATCAATTTATGTGGCAAACGCACACAGTTATGGTTTTGTAGAAACTGTTTGTTCATATAATAACTAATAACTAGAGGTATAAATGTACCTAAAAATAAAATAAATGAAGGAGTAAAAATAACAATTGCTGACTTGGAGAAGTATAGCACAATGTAAACTGTTTGCCCAACTTTTGCATAGTACCTATAATGCGGTGTAAGACACCCATATCGAATTTAGCAGAAAAAAACGTGTCAAAACTTCGTTAATTTTCATAGCGACACACATCGTAGAATACTGCATCCTACAAAAGTTACATAAAACGTAGTGTAATTCAGACTTATTTATTTATTGATTTTTGTTACTTTTAAGTCCTATGGATGTGATAATCCTAAATAAACGTATACTTATTGATATGAATTTTTATTTAATAATTGTGTGTCGCATCCCGTAGAACACTGTACTGCGTCAACTAGTGAGGTTATGCATAGTATAAAACAACATAAACACGGCGCGTCTCGTAGGATACTGTTCTGCAGCAACTTAAAGAAGTATATTGCACAGTAATACTGTATAGCATAAACTAGAATGTTCGTTCTAGAATTATAATGCACAGTAAACACGTCGTATCTCGTAGAATACTGTATTGCCTCAAATTAAAGAAGTGTATTACACAGTAATAATACCTACTAGGTATATGTATAGCATAAACTAGAATGTTATTCTAGAATTATAATGTAAGAACATGTTCGTAATGTGAAAAATACTTTAAAAACAAGAGCAAAGCAAAAGCTTTGCAAGGCTTAGCATAGTAGAATGTGTTGTATAAGCACATAATAATTATATTTATACTCTTGTCATGTCCCTGCATCTACTAGCTGTTTATAACATAATTTTTAGACAATATATTAGCCCGAGTGTAGCGTAAGCTATGATTAAGCAAAAATAACGTTAATATTTCATAAAGGTTTAAATAGCCCAACTTGAAGTCAAAATTACAGAAGTACAGCCACAACAGTAAATAAAAATAAAGTAAGTAAGTGTAATAAGTATATTTAAGGTGGTTTGAGCACATAATATACACTTCCTGTAATAATTAGCATACACTGCACAAAATATAACTAGTCAGTTTTCCGTTTGGATATGCAACTTGTAACACTTTGCAACTAACCAAGGCTAAGCTAAGCTGTAGCTTAATAAAAAACTCAGGGTTCTTGATGTGAAAGTATCAGCACAGACGTAACGGTGACGCATTTCTTTACCCAAGGCAAGAAAATGCGAACTACCCTACTTTTCAGAAAGTTTCGTTTAGTCAGAGGTTTTGCGTATGATGCATGTTAACATGTGTGACAGTATCTGCTCCGATGCTCCGATGCGACAGTATCAGCTCCGATGAGATGGTATCTGCTCCAATGCGACGGTATCTGCTCCGATGCGACGATATCTGCTCCGATGCTCTGCTCCGATGTTGCAGCGACGCATTTTCTCACAAGCAAGGAGACGCGGACCAGCCCTTCTTTTCTTAAAGCAGGCATAGTCACACTGTGTAAACACATACGCGTCACTTCTTCGTCATTTTGATGCGACGGGATCAGGTCCGATGCGACGGTATCCGCAAGACCCATGTAAAAGGGGGTACAGTGCAGAGTGAGGCTGCGACCCAAAGGGTACACTTAAGCCATTGTGTAAAGACCCAATGTAGAAAGGGTGCAGTACAGAGGTTGTCATTTTTATGCGACAGTATCCGCAAGACCCATGTAAAAACGGGAACAGTACGGTGGACAGTATCCGCAAGACCCATGTAAAAACGGGAACAGTACGGTGCAGATTGAGGCTGCGATCCAATGTAGAAAGGGCTCGCTGTCAGATGAGACTTCGATGATTTCTCGACGCGCCAATCCTTTATTTCTTCGTCGCTTTTTTCCGCTACCCGCTACCCGCTTTCGGTTTCTCCATTGCAACTTGTTTTAGTTTGCGTGCGAAGGCCTCGGCACGGAAACACGGAATGAAGTTCGACCGGCCGATGGCTCCCCTCTGGGCTCTGAAGTGAGGTGGGGGTACGATAGTAACGAACTTAACGACTATGGACGATCTCTAGTGTTACCAGAATAAAAAACTTTGAAAGCGGGGAATAAAATCTCTAAACAATCCGTGTTGAGGGCCAGTACGTGAGACATAACTACAATATGTAAACAATAACAAAATCGCGTCGAATGAAGCCGTGAAACATAATAGCTCTCCTTATTGCAGTAATAATAGTCAATATAAATACTCCAAGCTTTCAGTGCTTTTCTATGTCAACTAAGCTAATCAAATTTATGAGCATAAGTACGTTCTTATAAAAAGTGGTATTTGATACGTTTAAAATATCTATAGAACGCCTCATAAAAAGTGTTCAACAACAATACAAGCATAAGCTTCGTTGTTTTTCTGGTTTCAATAAATCCCCTTCAATGAAAATTGGAAAAGGCTGGATTAGAGGCGTCTGCGGAATATTGTCGACGTTGAAATACCAGTGGAGAAGGTAATTTTGTTTTATGAAAGTGGAAAAAGTGAATAAGATTGCTATGGTATTTCATAAGAATAAGCAAAGAAGTTTCTTTGTTAGTTTTTACTCGAATAAATAGAAGGGTGGTTTTAAGGTTGTTCTTGTTGAAATGGCTGAAATAAATCTATCCTGATGTTTGTATCTTGGTATTTGCGTACAGGTCGTATTTCTCAACAAATCTCGACAAAACTAGGCTCAACGATTTAATATAATTTTTTCGTCGCCGGGACCTTTTTTGGGGAGTATAACAAAAACGGTGGGGAAACCCGCTGCAATGCCATTTACCAACCGATTTTGACAAAATTTGGCAGAAGTATATGGTACCCAATTCTAAACAAGAATTTCAAATATGAATAAAATCAGTCGTGAGGCTGTCCTGGCGACGAAAAAATTCTAATAAATGGTTGAACCTGTATACCGAGTTACGTCGAGATTTCGTCGTCGTCGTGTTGGAAGTGCGACCTGTACGCGAGTACCAACATACAAACATCCGGACTCTCGCTGTGGCTGTATGTGGCTGTTTGTGGTATCGTTGCTCCCAAGCGGATGAACCGATTTTGATTTTTTTTTTGTGAGTAAATTAGTCGGTAGTTTTTTTTTATGTAATTGAGTGACGAGACGAGCAAATCGCTCGCCTGATGTTAAACGTCACGTTTGCCCATAACAGGTAACAGGTTTGGTAGTGTTCTTAGCTATGAGTATGTTTGATGAAAATCGGTTCAGCCGTTTCACCATTGGGGTCTTTTTAAATTTTATAATAAGTTTAATATTATGATAGCAAAAACACGTCAATGGACTAAAGAAGCAGATAGGCATATGAATGTTTAAAAGTACGATTTCAACATTGTTTTAGGCGCCCTCCATATTTGTGCCTTCACGGTCCTCTACGAGTCCACCTGTCTTTCAGCATCTGTTGGGCAGTAAGCCATTTTATTTATTTGTTTTTACAGACGAGATTCAGCTTTTTTGGGATGTAGGTTGTAGGTTACTCGGATGTTTGCAGGCAACCAAAAATATTTGTCTATCTTTTATTTCTTTTATAGGTAGAATAGATAAACTTGAAACCTATATCATGAGGTTATGCAAATATTAGAAATGTACCTGGTTTACGATGACGACGAGATAAATGACGAGATAAACGATCTGTTTGACTCAACGGTAGTATATCTATCTACCTTATAAGCCTGAGGTCCTGGGTTTGATTCCCGGCCGGGCAGATGTTTGAATGATGAATTTAAATATGTGTTCTGGGTCTGGGTGTTAGTTGTCTTTATGTGTGTTCTATAGCATCCCTGACACAGGGAATCCTAGTGTGAGCTATAACTGTGAAATGTTTATTTATTATGTTGGTTTTTACATAACGAATATGTTTTAGAATGTATTTTATACGTCTGATTAATTAAAAGGAATATGTCAAACTATGGTTTGTTACCCTTATGGTAAGACTCCAGTCTCTGTGTGTCTGTATATCACAATTATTTAATTATAGCCTTAATCTCAGTCTAGGCATAAAAATTAAAGCACGTTTAAGGAACAAAATATATTGACGTCGATTCTTAATTAACGTTTCTCTATACTTCTAACCCTTCTGAGTCTCTACATCTATCAGAATCCGACCGCACTAAAACTATCAACGTCTCTTTTCTTTTAAATTTTTGAGAAAAGGACGGCGGCGTTTGGAGTATGCCTAAAATTGTACCTAATTATTAAGTAGGTACTTTAGTTTAGCCCAAGCAATTAGATAAGCTACGGTTGCTGTCCATACGAAATTTTAGTAGAGCCCTCAGATATACCTAGATAAAAAGATGTAGCACTGTGTTAGATTTGGTTGAAGCCATCAAATTTTCGACTTTCGCGAGCGTACACAAAATGTATACGTTGAAATGTCAATATTCCCCTTCTCGCGGAACTGTAGAGCTTATGTATATGCTACACAGGGTTATAAGAGAAGGATATGTTAAGCGGAAAAAGGTTCATAGGACTTATCATTACGAACAAATTTTACAATGGGACCAACCTCGAATTTGATGAGCCTTTTTCGGCGTAGTACCTATACACTTTCCTTGTAGCTGTCGTATACGCTCAAAAGTAAATGGGTTCTTGGCTTCACCCATATTTAACGCAGTGCTCCATCTTTCTTTCTAGGTTTATCTAACGTCGAGCCATGAAAATTATAGCATAAACTGGAATCGCTGTACGGTCCGTCTATCTCTATAATTTGGACCGTTTAAGGACAAAGCGTTTGTACAACAAAGTTGGCGGGTTTTGTACATAAACAATAACTTTGGGGTGTATTTCAATGTTTACTTTATGAGCGTTCCCATGGGCAGTTATTTGCGATGAAACGCAAATTGTACTATTATACGGAGTTATAAAGAAATAGTATGCTGAGTTGATAAAGACTTTTAGTACTGTGTTTTTAACCGACTTCAAAAAAGGAGGAGGTTATCAATTCGACTGTATGTTTTTTTTTTATCATTTTTTTTTTATGTTTGTTACCTCATAACTTTTGACTGGGTGAATCGATTTTGATGATTTTTTATTAGAAAGCTGACGCTTCCCATTTCGTCCCATTTCAATTTAGTCCAGTTCTGATAATGGTATCCATGAGAAAACCATATAAGTCTTAAATTTGCATAAGGTACGTGCGCGACAAATAGATGAATAACTATCAATAGTCGGTCTTTTGAAGTCGGTTTTTGTTTTTTGTTTTGTAAAATAATGTTCTTGTGTGATTAACTTTTACTACGGGACCAAACCTAAAATCGCAAAAAAATAATCAGCAGTTCCATTCATTTAGTCGAGTATCATTGACATTTTCGTTTGGAATTCTTCTGAATAGATGATCGTAAATAAAAAAATATATAAAACGGCAAGCAGTTCTAATCTTCAAACGGATTATAACATTTTCTTAAATCATAATTGAGAACATAATTACTATAATCACTTTACTGAATCAAATTTAGTTCGATCGTAAAACGATGACAGACAAACAAACAAACACACATATACATACGTTAAAACACATTAAATTTATAACAACTCTCTGTTTGCGTTGGGTGTTAATAAAACGAGGGTGGATACTATAAAAAAAAAAATATTATTTAGTTCAAAAATTTTACTAATATTTTTTTTTGTACTAGTACTAAGTAGTAAAGTATCATCAAAGTTGTGGTATCGAGTAACCCAGTTTAGAACTCACTGCGATCGGTCGCCGGATAGCGAAACTCACTTCGGAATTCAATCGTACACTTACGATCTCGACTTTGCAGGTAGTAAGGTACCTACTACACGTTCTTGAATTATGTCTGTTAGGATAAGTACTATGCATTCACGAATGGTGGTATATTGAAGGGTTGACACGGAGATTTTATTTGTATTCTGATCTGGAACTTTTAGTATGGACGCTGGTGAAATAAAATAACTGAGTTTTCTCCTCATTCTTCACTTTTTTTCAGGTGGTGAATCAGGTACAGTACTCGGCGATAAATATTGCTCATCGACCTTTGGAAAGAGACAATCGGCTAATTTCGGCTTTGTAGAGCGTTATCTCTGTCGCACGAAATACAACAACTGACAAAACGTCATATGGGTAGTGTGCGACAGAGATAATGCTCTACGAAGCCGAAATTAGCCGATTGTTTCTTTCCAAAGGTCGATGTGCAATATTTATCGCTCCTCAATGCTTCTGCCTTGCAGAAGCATTGAGCAGCTACAGATCTACAGTTACTGTAGATAGTTTCATCAGGGAAATGTTTCATTGATTAAACACTGTTGTTTATTATTAGCCTTGCAGAAGCATTGAGGAACTTATCATGTGATATTACTTCAATCATTACCTTATGTGGGGTAAAACCAATGTTTAAACATGTTGTATTCTAAAAGGTGGATGAACATTGTGACTTTTATAAATTCAAAAAGTTCTGAAAGGAAGCGTTTATCAAAACATTACCCCACCTTTTTAAGGTTCCTAACAAATGAAAATAATAATAAAGAATTATGCGAATAAAGTCCTGAAAGCTTACTTTCAGAATAATTTAATCAAACCAGGCCAAGTTTCCTTTCAGTCCAGTGGTTGGAGCTTCAGAAAAAGATTAACCGGTATCTATCGAGGTCGACGTCCATTGTGCAGGGCCGACAAAGCACGAGTGATGCGCTAGCTTCCGGCAATCTCTTTACATCCTGAAATAAAATGCTACTTTATGTATATCAATTTATGTTCATATTTTTAAGTAAATGCGAAAGTAAAATTGCAAAAAAATATGGTTTTTTAACTTTTTATTGTCAATATTGGCTTGCGTTTTACTATCATCTCATTTTGTGGTAAGCAATGAAAATCCGAATAAATTAAGACTGAAATAATTAATCAAAGGCGGATTTACGAATTCAGGCTGTTCAATAAGTGAAAAAAATAAATTCCTATATTACTAATGGCCGTAATAATTCCAAACCAAACTCATACAGTAAACAATATGCTCGACAATATTATTTCGATGCTAAATATGCTAAAAATGCTAAATATATGAAAAAAAAATAGCTATCGGCCTACGCAAATCCACTATTTCTGGCCAGACTGATAGATTTTACCGGCAAACCCAACCCTTCCCCATCCCTAAACCACTGTTATAAATCACGATTCAGGTAATTTCCTACCATTACCAACGTTCTAACGACTAGTATTGTACGGCGGTGTATGCACGATGGAATGGAAAAGCGGTCGAAATTACCCGCTGCTAGCTTTTTGCTGTCAAAACTGAGTTATCGCGCCTTGTGCTCAAAATGCTCGGTCAGTGTTTTGACTGCGCTCGGTCTAATGTAGTCGGCAACTTTTTGCATACAAAAATAAGAGTAAAAAAAGTAAAGTTTTAATTTTTGTTGTAATTCTAATTTACTTGATAATTTTATTTGATTTGTTTTTTGACAATTTGGAGTTTTAATAAATATGTTAAAAAAACGATCCCTGTAAACTTTTTCTTTGCTCGGCCAATAAATACCGCAAATCCATAATTAGGGACTTAATTATTGTACATTTATTATTAATGATTTACAACTTTTATTTGCTAGAAAAATAACCGGTGGCCGGCAATATTGCGTTCAATAAAACCAATATTGTCAAATTGAAACTCAGCCCAGAATTAAAGTAAAACCCAATTCGCCTTTGTAAAATGCAGTCTGTGACAATTTCATACGCATTAGCTTAAAATGCTCCACTACGCTACTCTAAAAATAAACCATCTAAAACTGGCTTTGCGGTACAGACCTAGAAGTTTATCAACAGTACATAATGTAGTGAGAAATATCTAGTTATTTCAAAATTTGGGTTAGATTTTTAGGTTTGGTTTTCGCTTTTACTTTATTTTCGATTTTTTCAATTCAAACACAATTTTTACTTTAGGAATTCATCATTCAAACATCTGCCCGGCCGGAAATCAAACCCGGGACCTCTGGCTTATAAAGCGGATATATTACCGCTGAGCCAAACAGGCCGACAACTATTTGTCACTTTTCCTAATCATACATGCACATGTGCAATACTAACTGATGCTAAAAAGCTGAAAAGATAGCATAATTATTAATCCCAGGTTTAGGCTATATCTATTCCAAATATCCGTTAACCATAACAGGCCGTGGTAGCTCAGTGGGAGAACAGCTGTTTCGCATTCTTGAGGTGGCGGGTTTCAAACCCCGACTCGTAATGAGTTATTTGGGACTTATGTACGAATTTACATACCACTGGCTTTACGGTGAAGGAAAACATCGTGAGGAAACCTGCATACGTCCGGAAAAAAAATTCAATGGCATATGTGAATTCCAGCAATCCGCACTTGGCCAGCGTGGTGCAATACGGCCTGATCACACACACACACACACTTTGTATCCCAGCAGTGGGAGGATATAAGGTTGCATATGATATGATAGGCTATATCTATTCCAAATATCCAACCCCGTCCCGCCGTTTAAGCGCACCTGAAAGAGTAACAAATTTACAAACAAACTTTCACATTAGAGTGTTCAATCCTGTATCACAGTTCACAAATCAAGACCCAAAAGTTCCATTGTGGTTAATTTATGTACAGTCACGCTCAAATTACGAATTTCTTCCAAAACAATGGTAGTCACTATCGTCTATTCTGTGGCTCCATTCAGCCGTTTCGGCAAAGCGAAACCGCAGTGGCCTGTCTAGCTTTATTGGTTTCGAGTGATTGATGTCTATTTATGAAACTGCTCCGAAGTTAGGGTGCTACTATACTGCGGAAACAACTGGAGTAAGTGAAGTCGCAGGTTGACATGCGTGATGTTGGTTTGCACAACTTACTTTTTACTTGTTGCTAGAAGTTTACATCAGGATTTATTTATGACGTAAACTTTTTTCTTAAACAGCAAAGTGACGACCATTGATATACTTAATAATTTACTATAGGTACATAGAAGTAAAATGGAATAAACGTCTTCTAAGCTGGTATGAGACCTGGCTCATTTGGGTCTGTGGTGCTCATTATTTACAACTACAACTAATATTATAATTTATCGTGCACAATTTTTATTGGTAAATGTTCTATCATTTATATATAAAACTCAACATGCGCATGTTACTTGTATCATATAAGGTTGGTGTAGAAGCACCTTTAGTGAGTTCAGTGATCGAATACAGATCGTTTGGAAAATGTGTGGGCAGTATTCGTAAACAAGAGTATGCATATAATGTAATCACAACAAACTTATTTGGACAGCTTAGTGTGGGCGCCCTAATCGAATTTGCTAAACAAAACTGGTGGCTTACCGTGCAAAGTGTTAGTTTGTCCATTTAGCCACCTCCACAGATTTAAGTTAGCTTGGTTGGAAGTTGACTTTGAATATTATATTTTGGTTTAGGTTTTTCGCTCCACTCAACTTAGTGTCAAGTGTCTAATACTTTTAGCCTATTTTTTTACTTATTTAAGACAAGTTTTGCTTATATGTGCTTTATCGACATAATTTTGTAGGCGTTGTGGTAAATGAAAAACATAAACTTATATTTGTAAATTTTCATTAGGTGGACTATTTTTATGTTTTATGGCAAACAAACAAACAAAAAGGCAGCCTAATGGTAAGCTATCGCCATCGCGAATGGGGAAAAGAGACGTCACGGATACGTCCCCGATCAATTTGTGGCACAAATTTTGTAAGCTTATCCTATTTCTTACTTCATTTTTGATATTGTGCACAACAAAGAATTTTCATTACTCTATATTTATCTATTCTATTTTGATAAAGAACACGTGAACATTGTATCTTCGCCTTAATAGAAACAATTTGAAAAGTGTTATTGGACACATTCTAAGAAATTGGTTACTTAGAAATTTAAGTTACATTTAAATTACTTATTAGCCTGAGGCTAGATTGTAATCTTATTAAGAGATTAATGTTCTATATGCGTTTCTTGAAAAATATCTATTCTGTCATCTAATTAGATTATCCATCTATTAGACCAATTACATCCTCAAAATCTCCTATCAATTTAATATTGAATCGAAACTTCACTAGCATCGTAAGATCCGTTGTTTTTCCACCTTACCTAAGACATAAACCATAATGGTTTAAAGAAAGGCAGAAGAAATGCTGTAATAGTGTAGTTTTACTACCTTGTATGTACATAAAAATGATAGACAATGGAAAAATGAAGCCAAAAGTAATAAACGGTGAAATTCCGTACCAAGGTCTCGATCCTCGTAATACCTACAAAGTCAGGACGAACCAGATCTTCGCAGTAAGGATGATGATAAAATAATCTTACTGTTGATTTCTTAATTGGTAATTTGAGTTGATTTGTGAAAAACCAAACGTGAGCCTTTTTAACACGCTTTTATTAGTTTCATTTGTATGTATGTACAATGTACATTATATTATGTATATAACCGACTCCTTTGAGCTCAATTTTGCTCTACTTTGAACGATCAGATTTAATTCAAACTTTGCACACCTGTCAAAGAACGATGACAATGTGTGTTTTTAACCGACTTCAAAAAAGGAGGAGGTTATCAATTCGTCTGTATGTTTTTTTTTTTAATTTTTTTTTTTTTTTATTACTTTTTATGTTTGTTACCTCATAACTTTCGACTGGATGAATCGATTTTGATGATTCTTTTTTTATTTAGGTTTTTAAACTATATTATTTACTATCGTACAAACGAGGGCACAAAAAATTATCTAGTTTTATGGTTGACATACCAAAACCCTGCATAAAACGCTTTGATTTTATTTATTGTCCGAACTAGAGTGTGGGATGCTCAGCCTGATTATTTGTTCCACAATAGAAATAATAGTATTTTATTAATTTGTGTACCTATATACAAGCCGTGACTGAATCGATTTCTTTCAGACAAGCGTGCTCTATCTATCGTAGACATACAGAGAATGAGGGTGTGTGTAGTGTATGAGGTCGTGATATTTCAGCAAAAAAGGGCTGTTAATAGAGTCTCAAAAGGTCGGCTGCGTATCCGTGACGCCTTCGGTGTTACAGGTATCCATAGGCAACGGTGATTGCTTACCATCAGGCCGCTGGTTTACCTGTTTGCCACCGATAGTATACAAAAGTTGAAAACCAATTTGAATACAAATTGAAAAAGTAAGATAAACGATATTAAATAATATCATTATATATAACCTATAAAAATGATCTCTTAATAGCCCATACTGCAAACTCGTTAACAGACGGTAGGCACAAGTCGATGCGACGTCGAACAGCGAAGTTTAGATGCCGGTACACAATTTATTGCGCTACCCACTGCAATAAACATTTGATATCGAATAACTTTACTGCCTACGTTTTATTACTTCCTCGTGTATAAATAGATCGGTAAAATTCCTCATCTTCAAAGGGAATTCGTGAATAGATATTTCGAGATTAGCATGTCAAACGTCTTGAACCTATAGCTAACTTATAGTGAGGTTAGTGATGCTGAAGTATATAAAGTATTGAGTCCAGTCAGTTTATTAACCGACTTCAAAAAAGGAGGAGGTTATATCAATTCGTCTGTATGTTTTTTTTTTTTTTTTTTATGTTTGTTACTTCATAACTTTTGACTGGGTGAATCGATTTTGATGATTCTTTTTTTATTAGAAAGCTGACGCTTCCCATTTGGTCCCATTTCAATTTAGTCCAGTTCTGATAATGATATCCATGAGAAAACCATATAAGTCTTAAATTTGCATTAAGTACGTGCGCAACAAATAGATGAATAACTCAATAGTCGGTCTCTTGAAGTCGGTTTTTGTTTTTTGTTTTGTAAAAATAATGTTCTTGTTTTAGTAGTTTCGTTTGAGAACCAGTAGGGCTAGCACAACTTTGACGTAAAAATACGTAGCGAGTTTTCGATAGAAAAGTGCACGCCATTTACGACTGTCAAGTATGCTTCTGACGGGTGTAAATGGCGTACATGCGTTTCTGATCCAGGATAGTTGTGTTGAAAATTTTTGACCACACAGTCATCAGACAGACATTCAACCATATTACACAAACATCAGTAAAGCTAGTTATTGGATGGTAGATTATTTTGACGCTACATCTATTCTATACTAATACATATTATAAAGAGGAAAGATTTGTATTTTCGTATGTTTGTGTTGAATAAACACAAAAACTACTAGACCGATTTCAAAAATACTTTTAGCATTAGATTGCTACATTATCCCTGAGTAACATAGGCTATTTTATACCCGTGCAAAGCCGGGGCAGGTCGCTAGTCAGAGATAACTATCTTAGTGCTATCTAACTATCTATTTGGGTCACTTTTAATCTCATGACATTTCTTTCAAGAGACAGTGACCGACATAATTTGGAGCGCGGCAGAAAAGGGAATTTAGATGTGTAGATAGTAAAGTTCTAGTTACGAGTACAACATTTCTCTAAAACGTTGTAATAAGCATTAGGCTTAAGCATGTATGTAATAAGTATATTTAATTTTTTAAATAAATTACAAAGTATAAACACTTGGAAACACGTCTTGGAAACACTATAGGTAATATATGAATTACTTAGAACTACAGATCCCCCACAAACCAACATAACGTATACTCGTATGTATATTTCCAACAATTCCTGCCTATGTAAATTTGCAACTAGCAAGACTGATTTTGCTTGTGTAGCTGGTATCCACAACCGGCAGTCTTAGCATCAGGCTTCCCGTCTTGCTTTCTGCTCTTTTTATAAAAGACAGCAACGCTTCACTCAATCTCATTCTTCGTCTTCAAATCAGCGTCCCGCATTTCACGAAGGTATAAAAGTTTCAGCATTGTTTAGCCGGCCAATATCTCAACACTCGAGTCGGCACAAGATGCTCATTAAGCCTTAATGGGGTGAAATTGCCGCTCCTGATTTATTTAGGATCTTAGCAAGAGTAGCCGATATTAGTTTGTTGGCAAACTTGTCGGATTCATTTGGCTTTGGCTTGGTTTTTGGTGCTGAGACTGTGATTTATTTGGGTATTTTTGGTTTATCTATTTATTTTTGCCATTAGATTAGGTTTGTTAATATTTTAGAATTCTTTCTTTATTTTGTAAAACATAGAGAAACGATGCTTCCAGTAGTAGTTAATTATGGTGTTGAATATAATTAATTTACAAAAAACAAAAACCGACTTCAAGAGACCGACTATTGAGTTATTCATCTATTTGTCGCGCACGTACTTAATGCAAATTTAAGACTTATATGGTTTTCTCATGGATACCATTATCAGAACTGGACTAAATTGAAATGGGACCAAATGGGAAGCGTCAGCTTTCTAATAAAAAAAGAATCATCAAAATCGACTCACCCAGTCAAAAGTTATGAGGTAGTAACAAACATTAAAAAAAAACATACAGTCGAATTGATTACCTCCTCCTTTTTTGAAGTCGGTTAAAAATTGAGACACGTATGGAAATACAATTATTATTGTCATCTACTAAACCAACTATACTAAAGCCATTTAAAATAACTTATTTGTCGATTAACAAAATCTATAAATTTTTATTATTATGTCATTGCTGACGTAGCTGGTCATCCAAATTGACCAGTGTTAATTGCCTTAAAAATGAGCACTACACCAACAATTTTAAATTTCATTTAATGACAATGCTTCGGTTTTTCCGCTAATATAATATAGGCGGTTTTAAAAGAAGGGTGAATGATGAACCAAAGATGCTTCGGGCATTGGAAGTTACACACGGCGATTACCACTTACCATCAAGTGTTTGTCACTTATTTCATCAAGTGGCCCGTCGCTTGTTTGCCACTTATTTCTTATATAAAACCCTAGAAGTTAATATTAAATTAAATTTATTTAACAAAGTTCAGAGTATGTTGAGATGTGAATGACCTATCAACTTTTTCGCATTATAAAAGAACCCCAATACAAACTTGGACACATAAAATCAGTTTCCAATAGACGTGGCGCCGCAGATATCGCCTAATACCACACTTGGGGGAGCATTCGCATATTAACGGCCCAAAAAGCCATTCTATTAGGCGACAGTCATCAAATTTGTTCAATCGCAACTCCCTACTCGGCTGTTAAGCACTAAAACATGGTAAGGCACAGTTTGAAGATACCGTGTTTGCTTCTGTCTCTTAGGGAGAACAATCGTTGTGTTGTACAATTCAACCTTTAATCATTTCACTGCTGAGATACCCGGTCTACCCCGGAGTAGAAAGTTAATTAGGCAAAATTCCACCACGCTGGCACAGTTCAATTTGACGGATTCGCGTACGCCATTAAATTTTATCTCCGGACGTATGCACAGCAGAAAGATAGATAAACTCCAGAGGGACAGGTTTCCTGTCGATGTTTTTTCTTCACTGAAAAACTAAAAAGTATAAGCGATACAAATTCATAAATAGCGGAATCTTCAAAGGAACACGACACTCTTCTCTCTTCAGCACGTTGCGTGAGGCAACATTTCAAGAACGGGCTTTCTTCTCTCATAACCCACGTCGAAGCAGTGTCTTCCATAAGCTCGCTTGCATTCTTTTAAACTCTTATATCTGACTCAGAAGCACAAAAATCATACATGAATGATTATGCTAGGAATAGCGCGAAACCGGTAAAAATTGTCAGCCAAAATAATATTATTGATATTGTTCTAAAAAATTTAAAATGGGACTTACTGAGTTTTCTTCTGCAACAATCGAACTCCGTCAATGAACGTTTGTCACGGCATGTTAGATAGAGACGGATGAACATGTGATACACGTGCAAGAACGAGATAGAATGGAAATAAGCGGTTTATCGGCCAATATAATCGGTCTATACTTTGAGCGGCTTGCTAAGTATCTTTTCGTTCCTACGAGCAATCATAGTCGTTAGAATGGCAAAAAAACTGTATAATATAAGGGATTGAATTATTTTGAAATAAAAATTTAGACTTGCTGCAAAGCATCGTATGAATGATGTATTTTGAAGCGTTTCGGCTTTCGTCTTAGCATGCATGTCTTAGCTTTTTTATAACCTTGTTCTACACTATAGTTAAACAATTTACCTACTTACTTACTTAACAATGCCCACATTGTTAGATACTTCAATGAATAGCCTCAAGAGTCCAATGATAACTGCAAGGTCGACCAGATCGCCAACTTTCCTGTCAAAGTGTCAAAATGAACGAACTAAAAAATTGCAACGGGTTGTTGTCAGTTTCTTTCGTATAATACGATAGTGGCTCCCCTCTCAACTTTCCCTTGGCTACGTTTAGTAAACATTGCCTCAGTTTTTACGTTATAATCGTAAATTCTTTCACGTTATCTTCTTAACGTATATCCTAACCTATTTTGTGGCAATCTCGCACCTGTATGTAGGTATTTAGGAGATAAGAGGGTGGTATAAGGTATGAGATGTAGCGGGAGCGATAAGTGTGTTAACTTTACCCGCATGTGTGGCGAAAGAGATAGAACATGTTCACATCTGTAGATAGTAACATTTCTTTTTAAACTTGTAATTGTATTCCATTGTAATTGTAATTTTATTTTATTTTATTTAATTGTATTCCAGAAAATGGATGTTGCAGTCAATTATTGATAACCAATATTCATAAAACATAACGTAATTGCGATACGGTGGATGTAATATTGCCATAAAGATATGATGTAACAGCGATAATATTCGCGCAAATTATCGTAACGAGGCGGTATATAAGGCCTGGACATAAATAGTGTTGCTAATGTTAAATAAATCATTTAGTACTCGTCTTTTAAACTAAGTGAAGTATTCTTACAAAAATAAATGTACTATACATTTCGTTTTCCTGTATAGCGCTTGTGATTGTGACGAACCTTTTGTTTTTGCTATATTTTGACTTTGAACATAGGCTTTTATTTACATATTAAAGTCTCACGGTCACTAGTTTTTGCCGTGACAAATAGCAAACAAACAACCGAAAGCGCTTATCTTAATCCGCACCGCTCATCACTTGCACCAATCATCTTATGTTTTATCTCCAAACATACGACTATCACGATACCTCTGATGTAGTCCAGCGTAATAAGTAGGAGCATTTTCTGTGTTTTAGTGATATTTTTGTATGTTTTAGTGATATTTTTGCATGTTTTAGTGATATTTTTGTGTGATTGTAAGTGTTATTGTTTTGAATAATGAAGACGCCGTGTGTCCTTCCTGGGTGCTCGAGAATAGTAAGTGCTTTATGCAATTTGTTTGTCTGTAAAAGATAGGACATAATGTAACGCGAGACGTGAATACTTCACGAGTAATAAATTATTTATTAGGTGTAAGGTGCTTGTAATGGTTTTACTTATGAATTAGAATATACCGAAATTAAAATAAAAGTATGCCATAATCATCTTCGTAATACTATTTTCTAAATGCCATTTATTAATATCGGTAGTTATTTATTTTTGGAATTGTTGTGCTTTTTCTTAGGTTGACTCCCAAATCATCTCCATGGGTTAATTGCACGTAACGAGCACAGTGGAGATACATTAAATGAACACACTCGGCCGAGCAAAGAAATCATGGTTCTAGTGACTGACTGGCCTTGTCAAAATGTTTACCCGAATCGAGTACTCGGCTGAGAGCACTGTCTCGCCATTGTGCTTTTTATGTGTAATCAACCCAACAGATGTAGTTCCACACCAACTCTACCCAGACAAATGGAAATTCTAATCTATGACTGTCAATGTAGCTGATCAACCTTATAAGGTACTCTTCTAAGGTATAATACTTACAAGTAGGTACTTATTGAGTGCTAATGCACTTATTAATGTGATTTTAAGTATCTGCCAGTTAATAGACAAATCATTTTGCCCATAACAATGTCATACGTCAAGACGAAATGAAGCCAAATGATACGAGTAAGACGCTCGGTGGTTTTGTAATTATGCTAAAGTTTAATTAACAAGAAATGGCAAAACTCATATGACTAGAATTAGGTTCTAAAATTATATTAGGTACTATGTACATTTGTAAGAGATTGAATATTTCACTTTGCTGTCGTGAGCCTCAACCACGGAGGAACTAGGAAAGAAAATATGGCATAAGAGACTATGCATCGTGTTTCAATCATGGTCAACATCGTAGATATTTTTCTATTATAAAAATTATGCACTTTATATACCAATAAGTTGAGGCTTTATAATATTGTACTTTTCAAGGTCAAAGTGAATAGGCAGGTATCTTTTAAGTCTGCGTGCTTTATCTTCGGCCAAATCGTCGCTTACCAACAGGCGAGTTGGTGATCAAACGAAGAACTATTCGCGTTAAAAAAAGATATAGTCTATAGCACTCAGAGGTAGTGTAGCTTTTTGTAGTTCTTCAGTTGAATGCAAACAATACGAAACTCAAAATGCTAGACCATTACAAACTTTACGGAGCGGTTACTTGCTACGTTTCAGTGGACGAATACGGGTACCTATTCAATAAACCGTGATTTTTCACTACATTGACCACTTTCACTTGAAATCACTTGATAAAAATACCCATTAATATTTCAGAGCTATTTATAGCTATATTTATATGTAGTGCGTAAGTGTCGTAGCCCGTATCTAAGCCTCTTATCAACTCGCTCCAGATAAAAAGTATTCGATACGTACTCGATGCAAATTCGAAATTTCTAAAGTATTTCGAATCGATAATAAAAACTCGTAAAAATACCTAATAATATTTGTGTGTGGATTTAGGGGATTTGTTAATGCGATAGAAGTGAAATACAGTGCACAAGCGTTTTATTTATTCTGGAACCTTTTGAGCGCTGTGATTTTATTTGTAAAAATGATTACAAACCCGACTACCCGACTATGTGTCTATCTACTCTGTTTTTAATCATCCCACTGCTGGGATACAGGTCTACCCTCGAAGTGTGATTAGGCCGTATTCCACCACGCTGGCCAAGTGGTGGTGGTGATCTCCGGACGTATGCAAGCTTCCTCGTGATCACCGAAAAGCCTGACTACGGCGAAGGAAAAGAGAAATCTAAGTTTTTATAGAAAGAGATAAAAATAAAAGTAAGAAAAGTAAGTAAGTAAGTAAGTAAGTAAGAAAAAAGAATGAATAGTGTTTTTAGCCGTACACTTAGTCCTGTTATGGGCAAACAGGCGAGTGATTTTCTCGTCTCGTCACTCAATTGCATAAAAAAAACAAAAACATGTCTATATTTAGGGATGTTCTGTCGTAGAGCTATATAGAAATATAGATGAATAAAAAGGTATTTGCGCCTCGTATTCTTGTCGGAATGACATAACCTAAAACTTAGAAACTTTAGCAAAAACACAAAGAAACAAGTACCTAATGTTTGTCAATTTGTAGCCACGTAAAGGCATAATTACCAACGACAAAGAACAGTTTCTTTGCACTCTAAACACGTTTCTTTGTAACATACAAAATTAAATAAAGATACGTTTTACTTATTACATTGTGGCTAAAGATAAAAGTAGATTTATACTCATTCATAAGTAAGTTCCTCGTAAGTCTTACAAAAAGAATAAACTTTGAGTTCATCAAGCCCAAGCCTATTCTTAGGCGCTCGAGATTATCTCCGTCACTCTCACTCTCATGACATTTCTAATGAGAACGACAATGACCGAGGTAATATCTCACTCGCCAGAATAAGACCCTTTAAGAAATCTGATGCCACCGCCGTCAAAGAACATTAAAATGATTAATTATGATCTTAATGACACAAATTCAATCCCAAATACGAGACGAGCGTAAAACAAATATTTGTGTTGCCCAATTTAAGCGAAATTAAACCTTATGTCTGAGAATTAATAGCTTATTACAGATAGACGAAATAAGATTGTAAGTCCCTTTGTAAATCCAAATCAATCGCTTTGCATTAGTCTTGCAAAAACGTGAAAATGGCTAGACTGATCTGGTGTTTTTTTTTTTGCATTAATACAAGAGTGGTCCTGGGAAAATATCGGGTAGAACGCGGACACCGCTAGTCATTAAAAACAAATAAATACTTATCGTGCTTCTTATTCAGCAGGTACAGGGAGACTCAAAAGGTACATTAGGTCCATTAAGTGACACAAATTCAAATATTGTAATTCTAAGTTTGAAAAACATGAGGAAAGCAGTTCCCAACGCTCTCAAATTCGGTAGGTAGTTAAAGACAATCAAATACTCGTATACAACTGTACCTAAGTACCTACTTGACTACTTAAGTCACTCACCTCAGCGCAAAGCCCTGACTCATTCGTCATAATAACGTGTCCTATCAACTTTTTGCACGTATCAAGTAATTTGCCATTTTTCCTCTTTGTTCAGCCTCTGTTTACCGGAATCTCAGACAAACCTAAAGAGTAAGACAGAGCAATGCGTTAGATTTGAGAGAAGCCAAGAAATCCTACTTTCGCGGGTACGTACACAAGACGCACACATAATATTAATACTCCACTACTCGCGGCACTATATAGGGTTATTCATAGAGGGTATGTTAAGCCGAAAAGGGCTCATAGTACCTACTCATCATTATGTACAACTATTACTATGTGACTAACCCGAAATTCGCGAAAAAAAAATCAGCTGTTCCATAGAAAAATGTCAATGACTCTTGACAAAATGTAAGGAACAGCTGATTTTTTTTTTCGCGAATTTCGAGTTGGTATCATAGTAAAAGTTGTTTATAATGATGAGTACTATGAGCCCTTTTAAGCTTAGCATACCCTTTATGAATAACCCTGTAGAGCTAATGTATCTACTTAAAAGAACGCGTAAAAGTAGAGAAGTTCTTGGCTTCACCCATATTTAACACAGTGCTCCATCTTTTTTTATAGGTTTATCTGAGACCGGAACTGCGTGATTCGGCAATGGCTCTCATGTTTATTGCCTTACACAATAGAACTTAACTGTTTCATTTTATACAATTCTTTGTTGAAATGTAGAGCGAAGCGAACGCGAGTGCGGTGATTTATATTTAGTTGAAAATTTACTGTGTAAAAAATTGTATTGGTTTTCTTTTGTTTTTATGCTCGGAAATCAATTTGTGTAGTTTTACAAAGAGTGTTTGGTTGTGTGGTGATTATGGTGTTTTTTATTGTGCGTATATATTTGATAATTTTGACGAGTCTTGTAGGATTGTAGGAGTGGGCCAAACCGCGGGTTGCAGATATTATTTGATAGTTTTATTTAAAAAATTAAAGTACTGAAACAGCGTTGAACTTTAGCAAAACAAACAAATAGACTAGTCATTAATAAATACCCAGTAAAAAATAGAGTCATTGATATGCGTAATTATTATCTTAGTGGAATTTGGTGTGGTAATCTTTTTCATGTGATAAAAGTAAGGTTAGGATAGGAACAGTAAAATTACATTAAAATCACGTTAAAAACTGATTAAAACAAAACACTGACCTTTTATTATCACCGACATTTTTTATAACGAAATTTTTAAATCCTTGGTGATAATTATAATTAAAAAATAATATTTAGTAAAGTAGAAAAAGAAGCGCTTTATCGTAATATTGTCATTATGCTGTCTCTTATGCTCTCGTAGACATTTAAATCAACATGAAAATGATAGCCAATATATAATTATATGACATAATGATTAAACTTTTTTTCTAATAATTTAACACGCAAAAATCAACTAACTACCGGAACTAACAGATTAACAAACAAACCGACTAACACATTCTGATTCAGTGTTTCCTGGCTGATAAGAATTCGATTACGAGCCGTTATCGACATCGTCATAATGGTAGGGATACGTTATCGTGATACCACCAACATATGGACGGATAAATTAGGGCGTCAGAATTGACCAGGAGCTCTCGAGAAGTGGTCAGGGGACGTCGTGTCCTATATCTTTTTGACGAATTAAGTTCAACAGTTGTTATAACAGTGATTGGCGTGGGAACGGATCTTGAAAGATGGTAATTATTTTTTTGTTTTTTTACAAAGATGATGTGGTGAGGCAATTGTAAATTCTAGATTGTTCGCCCTGTTGGTTTAGGAAGTTTTCGATTTTAGAATTAATGGTTCATAAGAATCCCACTGCTGGGTATAGGCCTTTCTTCCGTTATGCCATCTGCCCCGGTAACATGCTAATCGGGTCCAGGATTTAGAATTTGAAATCAAAAACGCAGAAACCTTTATTTTTATTCTTTGGTTGACAAACAACGTTCTCGTTCATCCCTTTGATAATAATATGAAAATTTATTGTGACCTCGTGTTGAGTTACTGTTCAGTAGTTTTCGTATCATTTTTTACTAATTATATCGTTATTGATTAGATTAACGGGTTATAACTAGTATTTGGTAACTGAATAAGTCTACTAGAGGAACTACTGTAACTTTTTACCAGCTGGCAACATCTAAATTTCAAATGATTCCGATTTTGGTGGTAAACTCTATCAAATTAAAATAAAAACTAAGTCCATTTGAATTTAGTACCACAAATATATTATTTACTGAAGTAATAAAAACATGAATACATTTTAATTTTCATTCAAAGATGATTGTGAATTTAGTTTTATTTATCTTTCAGATTATCAAAATCCATTAAATGTTTTATGTTCTGTTGAATACTTATCGGTTACGTTTGGACACTATATAGGTATTTTTTTAGGAAAGTGGCTTATAACCTTGCATACAATAATTATGATTAACTTTATGATAAAGCTATAAAAACTAAGTACTCACGTTACAAAATCAACCCTGTAGATTGTCTGCTAAGGGTGAAAATCCATCGCAGCTGTCTTGAAATGTGTAGTTTTTTCAAAGTATAAGTTTAAATGCCTTGGAAAATTAGATATTCTAAATCAGTTAAAATCCATAGGTATAAAAGAACAGCTGTTCCATACAGATTTTTTTGTCGCGATTGCAGTCGTGGTCCTATGGTAAAAATTGTTCATAATGATAAGTTCTATGAGCCCTTTTACGCTTAAGATATCCTTTCTTTATAACCCTGTATTAACATTGAGGAGATAATGACTAGATTTTTTTAAACTAAAAAACCTACACTTTCACCTGTACAATTGCTTTATTACGAGAAAGTAGCGTTTTTATTATCTGTAGACATTCACCTATTACGTCAGCTATACAAATTTCGAGAATCTCGTTTTCTAAGAAGCAGAGATAATATCGATATTTCCGATACAATTTTGTAACTAAAAAATTGATGATTATTTTTCATAAGATCCATTTTTAAAATTATTACATCAACTCAAACTATGCAGGGTGGGTTGTAATAAAGAAGTGTATGCTAATAATATTAGTAGTAATAATTGTGGTAATAATAATAATACATATATTATATACTTTTTGTCGAGTGTCATTGACACTTTTCTATGTAACAGTCAGCTGACTTTTTTTCGCGAATTCTGGGTTGGTCTCTTAGCCAAAGTTGTTCATGATGATGAGCCCTTTTAAGAAAAAGGAAAAGAAAAAGAAAGCCGAAAAGAGGTCATGGTTTTCGTCATTATGAACAACCTTTATTTTAAGAAACCAACCCTTTATTATAATGAGTGCTATGAATCCTTTTGGGCTTGGCATATCCTTCCCATATAACCCTGTATAAAACGTTCTTAAAATAGTAAACAAGATTACTGCAAGAATTAGGTCTATCTCATGTCAATTGCTGGCCTTAATTTATCAAGAACATGTCATAGTCTGCTGCTATTTGCAGCTGCCTATATCAGCCTGTCGTAAAATTAACAACTCCATAAAACGAGATGCACTATACAGTATGCAGACTAGTGTGTAAGAGATGCACTATAGGGTCTGGGCACAGGGTATCTTAGTGAATATTTTTTTTTGAGGCTTGAAGAGCGGTTTGATACAATCAATAGATTTCGGATATTCTGGCGCGTGAGATATTATCTCGGTCACTGTCGCTCTTATTGGAAATGTCATGAGAGTAAGAGTGACAGAGATAATTTCGAGTGGCTAAAAACAGAGGTCCCCGTTGACTTTCGTAGTTTGAGAATCGAACTTCAGCCTGTCATCAAAATTAACCTTTACCTAAAAGGGAGGGCTCATTGTACTCGTACTCATCATTATGAACATTATTTACAATTGGACCAACCCTGAAATCGCGAAAAAAAGTTCCATACATATTGTCGAGACTTCGAGTCGTTACATTTTATAACAGCACATTTTTTTTCTTACACAAGGTGTAAGCTAAATTAACAATAATAAACCCATTTTTTTCATGTCGATGTTAACAATGGATCAGCTAAAAATGATCGTATCGCTTACTTCATATAGGTACTTACCGCATCACTTATGATTAAATGAAATAACAAGGAAAATTTATTTTTGATATGTCGATATGCATTTTAACCTTGATATTGAAATTTAAAAATAGGTATTAGTTACAGATTTGCTTAATGCATATAACAATGGCGATTTCTAAAATACCTATCAGGTTATAGATTGTTGCATTATTTCATTGTTATACAAACTACCTAATTACTTTAGAAATAGGAATTCAATAAGGTATTATACGGTGTGAAGTTACATTGTTCGAAAACAATTGATAAGCCGATATAAATAGTAATCCAAACTTCGAGTGCAGTGACGAGACAGTAAATTGGCATACTCGGCCGAGGGCACTGTATCGCCACTGTACTCGTTACGCGTAATTAAGCCATAAGATCCATCGGTTCGACTCGAATTTTCAGGTTGCTATCAAAATTATCTGATACGAATTTTAATATCAAAACACACATTTTAGTTTAATCATGCGACCCAACATCATGAAGATCAAAAATTGAAAATCAAACTGACGTTACCTAAGCAAGCAAGATTGGCGCATATCGAATTTTATGAAGCCAGAATCAGATAATTTAGCCCATTATAGGCATGCTCTACATCACAAAGTTTTTTTAAATTTAGGATTCGGCCTTATTTAAAGGATTTAAAACCAATAGATCCCATCATCTAAATTTGGACAATGAGTGTATAATCAAGAATTAACCTTTGGAAATCCCTAATCTCGCATATAAACAACACTAGACCTTTTTGAACAGACTACCAGGAACCAATATAATATGGAAAGGGATTAACAGATTATTGTTATCGGCAGTTCGCACTATATCCCAATTTTATCTAGCCGCTATTTGAATAATCGCTTACAGTTTGTTTTCCGGAACTCTTATCAAATCACCTTGCCATTATACCTACATTTTATTTAGAAGTTGGTAGGTCAGTGAATTGTGGTTTAGTTGTTTTGGTAGCTAGAATAAGCGAAAGAAAATTAGGGCAGCCCAGTCAAAATTGGGGACATCCTGCCCAATGGTGAATTTGTCGGATGAATGAACAGCACTACATCGGCCTAGTGTCGACTTATGTGACGTAATATTATATTATGGCAATGTGAATTTTTGGGCCAAAGGCACTTTGTATGTGCATTGTTTTATAAGAAAAGAACATGGTAAGCCAAAAAAGGCTTATAGTACTCATCATTATGAACAACTTTTACTATGTGCCCAAGTCTGAAATCGAAAAAAAATCAGCTGTTCCATTGAACAATGTCAACGACATTCCACAATATGTGTGGAACAGCTAATTTATTTTTCTCAATTTCTGGGTTGATCCACTTTCGCTATAGATAGTGGTTCATAATGATGAACACTAAGAGCCCTTTTCGACTTAGCATCCTTTTCCGTATAACCCTGTTTTAGAAACTTATCATACGTCTTTAGTTCTTTATTTACAAAGTACCGTACTTCATACAAAGTAAGTCGTAGACTCGTAGATAAGTTTATAACATGCCACACGTCACGCATAGCACGTTATAAACTTTCGATATTGCATGTGACGTCGTCGCTTATATGATAGACTACCTAGAAGTTCGTAGCAAACTGAAGTTTCCTGACTTTTATCACTTAAAAAAGAAATTTAAAATTTGTATTGGAGTAAACTCGGGTATTATGAATTTCGGATTAACCGTACTCAAGCTATCGTCGGACAAATATACATAGAAACAAACATACATACGCTGAATTGTTCCGGCAAACTCTCAAATATCGCTTAACTCGGGTCAAAATATAAATTTTAGTAAAATTATAAGCTACGTTCAATTAGTACCAAAAGCAGACTTCTTATCACCAAGCTTAATCACAAGTCGACAAAGGAATTTACAAAAGTGTTTATAACTATCTATATATATATCGCAATATAAATAAGTATTTATTTTAATCTCTCTACAGGGCTATGAGCTCTATGACATTGATAACATCGTAGATCGATAAAATTTATTAGAAAAACATAAAGCCTGATAAGATTTTCTATTTACACGTTTTATAATTATGATTTCTGAAAATATAAAGCAAGGAAATTCAGAAGAAACAAGTCAATTTTTTTTTCATTTCGGTGAGAAGAAAGCACCTTGGCAGTTAGTCATTGAAACCTACAGCAATTAAAGTGAAGTAAACAAAGGCAGTTCTAAATGACCGTGGCCATGAATAGCTGAAATGAATCACATCATTGCGGATATGATGATAAGAACGACATACAGTTAAATGAAAAACATGAAATTTTATATATCCGCCGGCTTAAAACATCGTAGCGATTATTAAATTAAATAGTTTGAAAAATAAACATGTTTCGTTTCCACTGGGATAAGATTAGATGATTGTGTTCAGGACTATATCTCTTCATTTGTTCATTAGAATCATAACTTTTTTTCCTATTGTTTGTCGTAGTTAACTACTCGAAAATTACGAATTTGTAGTTGTATGCCCTGTTTAACTACAAAAATATATAACTTTACTCTCCGTGTCAAAAATCACCCTAAAATGTTTTAAATTTATTTTTAACATAATTCTTTTATCTTTCCAGAGTAAACTCTTCAGTTCAAAATCTTCAGACTTCGAGAACGAAGCGCTGGAAGTCCACAATGAGTACAGACGGGAACACGGCGTACTGCCGCTCGTACTCAACAAGGATATCACCAAAATTGCACAAAAATGGGCTGACGAGCTGGCTAAGAAAGACTCTATGGCCTACAGCCTGAACCAAAACTACGGAGAAAGCGTCTACTGCGGCTGGTCAGCAGACCCAAACACCAAGATTAAAGCCAGAGACTGCATAGAAAAATGGTACAGCGAAATAAACGACTACTCATTCGGTAAAGAACCAGAAGTCCTCTCATGTGGACATTTCACGCAAATTGTTTGGAAATCAACCAGAGAAATTGGAGTTGGTAGTGCTAAGAGCAAATCTGGGAAGCTCTACGTGGTCGCCAACTACTACCCTCCAGGAAACTACAGTGGCCACTTTTCTAAAAATGTGTCACCTCCAGGAGCTATGCAGTTTGCTTCGAGCCGAACCACGAGCTACAGCAGTTCCAGAACATCGAACAACAACTTGGGACCACCATCCCCAAATTTGCAACCTCCAAAATCTCCAAAATCCCCAAGCCAAAGAAGTAGCATAAACTTTGGAGAAATTGCGTCTGATTTAGTTAACAAGTTCAAATCAAATTCGATATCTGGTGAGAAGTTCGAAGATGAATTCTTGAGAGCTCACAATGACTATAGAAAGAGGCATGGTGTACCGCCTCTTGATTTAAGCAAGAAGCTGTGTAAATATGCTGAAGAGTGGGCTAAAACGCTGGCAAAGAAGGGCAGAACCGAGCACCGAGACCAGAACGAGTATGGAGAGAACATATTCTACGCCTGGTCTTCGGACTCAAACTTTACCGTTTCTGGAAGAGATCCAGTCGACAAATGGTACAGTGAAATTAAGAGCCACCGATTTGGAAAAGAGCCGGAAAATTTGGACTCTGGACATTTCACTCAAGCCGTCTGGGAAGACACGAAGGAAGTAGGAGTTGGTTACGCCAAAACTAAGGAAGGCCAATTTTACGTGGTAGCCAACTACTATCCTCCTGGAAATGTTTTGGGTAGTTTCGCTGCGAAAGTCTATCCACCTGTTAACTGATAAGTGGCGAGTAGATTAGGGATTTACGCTGCCAAAGATAAGAAAACATTCCAAAGTATTAAGACTGTCATAAAGACTTTGTAAAGGTGCGTACTGACCTGTGACATTGAAATCGTGATCGATTACTATTTATTTGTATCATTCATGTACAATATCACGGATATAATATGTATCAAGTGATGGATCAAAACGCATTAGATTATTTATACATTAATTTCTAAAGTGATCTGATTATCACTAAACTAAATATTTTCACATGAAAGAGCGTCCTTTACATTACAGTTCCATTCATAATATAATATAATAATTAAAGACAATAATTTGTAAAATCGGTACATTCCAAAGTAGAACAATTCAATCAATGATTATTATTGATTCATTTAGTGGAATAAGGTAGTTATTTAAGTTATTTACCTGTATCGTTTACTATTCATTTTATTACTTGTTTATTTAGTGAAATAAGGTTATAATAATTTATACCGTTTATCATTAAATTAAATTGTTAGTACTTAAGTTTTTTGTACTAACTTATATTAAAGTATATTATTTTTCTTTTTTCATTTTGTTTAAGTGATTTCACGATAATTTAATTTCAGTTACTAAGTCTATAATTTTTAAAATCTATAGTAGACACACAAAGGAAAATAGAGTACTTAAAGTTTTTAATAATTTATATAGTAGAAAAATGTTTAGGTAAATCAGGGGCCATTTCATTTCATTTCATTTCATTTCCATATTCTATCCCATGTAATATTACTGCCACCGTTTTTTTTGTTAGAAAAAACAGTGCGTAATTAACAAGATACCGCACGCCACAGAATAGCGCCTCAGTTCGTTTTCCACTTATATTTTTTCAAAAATAGCTAGCTAGCTAGTATACATAATGACTGCCGTGAAAAGGCTTGAGAGCTCTCTTCTGCAGCCTCGTATTGGTTAGATGTAGATAAACCACGGCCTGATGGGGGTGGACAGGGGGAGGTATAGTAAAGTTGAATGCATTTTATTACGACCATAACCAACGTTTTTTTTTTTATTCAGTAATAGGCTGTATTTATAGATAGGCCTTGGTTTTTTATCTTATTACAACAACTGCTAAGTTATGTCAGTATGTGCTGGTATTTTATGTTATGTTATGTGATTCAGGTGGCCTGAAAATTCTGACACCACAACCAATCGGCCTATAGAAACTTATTTACCATAGAATATTTTTTGTGCTTTCTACGCAAATCTTTACGGTGTGTCAGCTGTGGTAAAACGCTCTATTCAAGTATGACAAACCAACCGCACGAAACTGGTCGAGTAACGTTGAAGCAATCATTATTAGGTAGTTATAATCATTTATTTTATGTCAATAAAGAATGTCTTATCGAGCCTTGAAAAAATTACTTTTTTTTTTACTTGAACTAGTCCGCGTTTGACCACCAACTCGCCTGATGGTTAACGACGATGTGGTCGAAGATGAAGCACGCAGACTTAGAAGATACCTATTCACTCTGACCTTGAAAAGCCCAAGGTTGTATCTCTCAGGAACAAGAAAGCAGGCAGTTTGAAAACTTTGCCTTGGTGACTAGAAAATTCTAGATAACAGATGTTAGGAGTTACTTGAGATTAATTTTGATTCAACAACTACATATATTATATACCTACGATATATTATGATTTCCCATTTTCTTTCTCAGGCTTTCCCGCCACAGCCAGTGGCATAGTTACTATGACTAAATGGTGCCTGTCAATGGGGCAGTAGTATGCAAATGAATAAATGGCCAAATATGACGTTTCTAGAGGTAGATACAACGTGATTATGGAAACCAAGATATACATTGTAAAACGTATTTCACGGTTTGCAACCAACGTGATACAGTATCATTGTATAAATTCAGTAAGGGAACTAATAAAATCTCTTAGAAATATTAATTGGACAATTTCACATTTTAATAGATATTTTAGTGTACTATGTGCATAATACAAGTTGTTGTGAGTGAGGGTGGAAAGTGTTGGTATGTTTGTTACTTTTTCACACTAAAATATCTTTACAGATTTGGATGAGGTGTGAATGTAGCTTTTACTTTAATCAATTGAGGCTACTTTTTATCCCAAAAATCAACAGTTCCTATAAAATAGCGGGTGAAACCGTTAGACACAGCTAGTTATGTTAGCTTTAAGCCACGTATTCACTGAGCAACAATTGTTTATAAACTCTGTTTCAGAAACATAACATTTTGTTTCTGCAAACACTACGTGTTTCTCGTATGTTAACGTAGTGTTTACAGAAATAGAGTGATATGTTTCTGAAACATTATTATATGTTTCAGAAACACGTAGATTTCGTTTCTGAAACAGAGTTTATAAACAATTGTTGCTCAGTGAATACGTGGCTTTATGTTGTACTTAGCCATTTTCAAGTACAAACTCGCTTAATGAGCGTTCATGGAGGAATTAGGTAAGTACAAAGCGCTCTTACTGTAAGTTTTTATACTACTCCCGTTTCTCTGATTAAAGTTATGTCTATAATTTTAGGTTTGTCATTATAAGCCAATATGAAAAGGAAATAGTTTATTTTTACTTTTCATTAAATTTTACTAAGAGTTCTAACAAAAATATGAGAAAGCAGGCGTGGAGTACGTCTGTCGGCGTGGTTTTGATGGTTTGTTATATTTTCGATTTCAAGATAGATACCTCTTTATAAAAGTAAGTAAGTTCGTGTAGGCTTGCCCTTGGTATGTGGACTGGCCTTTAAGGTTAAAGCCTCAAAAATAACCTAATAGATGTACTTATTCATACAGTTAAGGTTCGACTAAGCCGGAAAAGGTTAATAGTTACTCATCATTATGAACAACTCTACTAACTGTTTCATAGAAAAAATTCAATACTTAGCACCCGACAAAATGTGAGGCGCTTTTTTGCGATTTTGGATTTGTCATAGTAAAAACTATGACTTATGTTTGGCTTGGCATACCCTTTTCGTACAACCCCGTATTTACCTAAGCACTTACTTATTCGCGTATGATTGTATTTTAGATTGTAGTCATACCAGCTAGTGATTGTCATTTACTAAACGCTGCTCGTCTGAAGGCACCCTCAAACCCAGAAACCTATGAACTGAAACCAGCTAGCCATCTTTCAAGATTTGGACAAAATTCCGAGAGTCGTAGCTTGGATAATGGACTTAATTATAACGAAGTAAGTACCTTTTTTAAATGATATTGGCAGTTTCACCGAGGTGAAAAAAATCTAAAATTATATTACATACAAACTAGCCATGGGCCAAAGTGTTTCATTAGTTTTCGATGTTTCGATGTCAGGCTTGTGTCATTGTGCCTGATTTAACTAATGGGTTGATTATACGTAACGAGAACAGTTGCGAGACAGTAAAAGAGCACTGAGCACACTCGACCGAGCAAACAAATCATCTGTCATCTGTCTCGCTCGTCAAACTGTTTAAACGAACCGAGTACTCGACCGAGGCCACTGTCTAGTCACTGTACTCGTAAAATGTCACGTACAAAAATATTACGTGTAAGCGGCGTATAAGCAAGACGTAACCTTAACTTTTATAAGTTACGTTTCTTAGCAATTGCTTAGATTCACAAACGTAATTTAACTTGTATAAATAATAGGTACAAAAATGTAGTGCGCAGAACTAACTAATGTCCCCTAACTTTAAGCATACTTAGTTTTAGTAAGTTAGTCTGTCAGACCCTAGAAGTACACAAAGAACCATAAGTAAGTCAATCACGTACTTTACCTACATTTCATGCGCTCACGTGTGTATTACCGTTTATGGGGTACTTTGCGATGATGGAGCACCGATTGGGGCGTGACACAGCCTTCAGTGAGGCTCGATTTTATTCTTCGCGGAAAATTAGACGTGAATCGGAACGAGACGGAAAAAATTGTACTACATTACACTTACATTAAATGGTTCTCAGCTATTTTTTGCGCATTGAATCTGTAGAGTGACAATAATAATATTATTTTATCTGTAGATTTTTTTATTCTTACTAAACAGTTTTATGTTTTCGTATAAATGCGTGAAAGATATAGTTAACAACCATTTATGACCCCCATAATATTTTTTATAAGTTTTTCAACTGTGTTATAATTAACCTGATTGATTGATATCATTTTGATAAAATACTCCACGTACCTATAGATAATCCTTATTTATATTTTGGTCATGATTTTTTTTGCTATATACAATGTTTAATTGTACATAATATATATAGATATAGGCAGGTCTATGTAAATAAGTGCCTGATTTCCGAAGAGAACAATACATTTTACCAGTAGGCACTTGAAACGCAAGAACAAACTAACACTTAAACAGCCTTGATTTCTCAAACTAATAAGATAACAAAACGAAACAACAAATCTTTTACCTACCTAAATATTTTAACACAATCACTTAGGTACCAAAACAAGTATGAAAACCTAGCGCTAACTTCATTACAAGAGAAAATACCTCAACATTGGAAGCATGCATGCCAACAACCTACGTATATGATAATAATCGTTTTATTCAAGCCACTTGTAAATTAACGAGGTTGGAGCTCGCCCATCACCGAGCGCTCCTTGCCTCGCTGCAGCACGAGCACGTAACAAGTTTAATATAAAATCGATCGCAAGTACAAAAGGGTACATTGTCAGTTAACGTACTTCGTACACAACGCTACGCAAATATTCCCAACGATTTTGGTCTCTAAGTGACTACAATACAAATTCATATAGGTTCGCACACAAGGTCGCGTCGCCGACTTTCAAGGTATTAGCTAGATATTCGCAACATAAGTTTATAACATTAGTGTCGAAGACTTGCGTAGCGTTATGTACGAGGGGCCATAAAGGCTGTTAGTTTACAAGTAGTTGAAGTTGATTTTGTTTCGTTTTTGCAAGTGAAAATTGACCTTCGTTTCGGTTCTCGGTTGGGCTAAATTTGGTTTTCATTCATATTTTGATTGTGCGAACAGCTAGAGTGTAGAACGTTCTGTCAGAGTAGGTAGTACCCATCGATCTAGGAGAGGTAGTACCCAATAGATATGATCTGTATCTTCAAGTTTAAAGCGCATCGATTTCTTCTAGACAAGCGTGCTCTATCGTAGACCGAATCACTGTTTACCACCAGCGAAATTATAGCAAACGCAGGCTTTTCAATAATTTACAAAAAATTACATGACTTTTAGTGCGTTCAAAACCACTTTGACGTCAGTTTGAAACTCTCTAAGATATTTGAAATCCGCTGTCCCTGTCAGTGATACAAAGCGTCTTATAAAGCACTTAAGAGCGGATGTACTTCCATTAATATTAGTCAAACTTGCTGCATTGTTCCTGAGTGCATTTGCCGGAAGTCAGTGTTAGTGCACACAAGATAGTCTTAGGCCGTTTGCACATGACTGCCACAGATGCAAGTCAGGGATTTGAATTGCGCAACGACTCTCGTTAAACACTTGTATATAATATGTATTGTATAGCTATTGGCTAACGTTGCAAGCGCTTATTTAATGAATCTCCATTCATGATAGTCATCGAATATGTTGTTCCTTGTTTTAATCCGCCGCTTTAGGCGGTGAAAAAAGGCAGAGAACGATCAAAGCACCGATACAATACGAGTCATTGATTGACGAGACGAGAAACGAGCACACGCAAATAAATTCTTGTTGCTATTCGAGCAACCGACTTCCGTCGCCTCGTGTATAAACGGTTTTATTTGACCTGGCCTTATGGTGGTGCTGGAAAATAAGCAATGAAACGTGACCTTATAATTATCGAGTGAGGTTTTTTAGTTTTGGTTTTTTCCTTTTGGCACTAATTGCTTCGATGGACAATGAAAATTTAGGAAAACAATTAATGAGAGTGACCTTGACCAACAAGATGTTTTAATACGTTTAGTATAAGTACTTTGATTTTCGTTTCCTGCTGCATCAAGAAAATTTTGTAGTTTAGGTAATTAGGAGGTAAATTTTTAAATTTAACACAGACAATACAAAATACCATAGATTAACCAGAAAACCGAGGGGTGCAGCTGTGGTTGTCTAGTTAGTCTGTGGTATTTTATATCATAATATTTATTTATCATAATATAAAAATACTTACAGGAAAAAAGGAATATTCCCGGACCTGATCGTACAATGCTGGTGATCCTCGTGCCTCGAAACTCTAAGCAGTCTAAAACCAAGGAAATATCTTCTGGATATGCCCAGTTCAGACCTCGAGACAAGCTCCAGTATTCAGGGAAGCCATTGGTAAGACAACCCTAATGAGCGCTCACTGCGCTTGTCATACCGAGATATTTGACACCTTTTTTAGGGTTACGTCTGGCTAAGTTTCTGTAAAATATTAACTTGGGATAACTTATAATCTAAAATTCTGACGATAACACATAACGGGGTGAATTTTACATCTATCTCGGCAATATTATGATATTTTCACATTGTCACGCTTGATATAAATTATTTAGCAGTGTAAGATAAAAAGCCTAGAGAAAATTATGTTGATAAATAACGTTTCACATTCATAGTTCTCGAGTAGGATTCCATGTGTCGGAGATTCCATGGGGAACCAACACCCATACCCAGAGCAAATATATTTAATCATTTAAATTCATCATCTAACATCTTCCCAGCCGGGAATCGAATTTGGGACCTCTTTCCCAACAAGCAGACGTACTACCACTAAGCAAAACTTATCTTCCGAAAGAAAACCAGTCGAATTGAGAACCGTCTCTTTTATAAGTCGCTTGAAAATGATACAGCTGAATATTTACAGAGAAGAAACATAATGCGTCACGGGCAAGTAATACTAGGCGTGCCGACCCGGCCCGAGCACTTGCCCGTAGGGCTGCCGATCCATCCCGGACACACCCTGCTCCGGCCCACTCGAGGCATGCTCAAATCGGCGATCAAGTATCCGTTGAGAGACTTCGGAGGCTCGGCTGTGTATGGGAATTTGGACAACCTTGGGATTACGTGAGTAAACAGATTTTTGTTATAATTAACATGGGAATACTCACGTAACTATTGACTTGTTTACTACGACTAGTTATAACTAGTTTACGTCTAGTTCCCGTGTTAATTACAACAAAATGTTACTTTCCATAGTTTAAAGGATTAGAAGAAAATGACATGCTAAGCTAAAAAGAGCCCAAAGTAATCACCATTATGAATAACTTTAACTATGAGACCAACCCTGAAATCGCGAAAAAACACAGCTGTTCCATAGAAAATTCTTAACGACACTCGACCTAAGAAACAGCTGATATTTAACCGACTTCAAAAAAGGAGGAGGTTATCAATTCGTCTGAATGTTTTTTTTTATTTTTTTTTTTATGTTTGTTACCTCATAACTTTTGACTGGGTGAATCGATTTTGATGATTCTTTTTTTATTAGAAAGCTGACACTTCCCATTTGGTCCCATTTCAATTTAGTCCAGTTCTGATAATGGTATCCATGAGAAAACCATATAAGTCTTAAATTTGCATTGAGTACGTGCGCGACAAATAGATGAATAACTCAATAGTCGGTCTTTTGAAGTCGGTTTTTGTTTTTTGTTTTGTAAAAATAATGTTCTTGTTTATTTCGCAATTTCCGAGTTTGTCCCGTAGTAACACGGAACATACTAGATCGGTATACACCCATTTGCTAGAATTTCATTTGCCATAATTTTATCTGCTATACTGGTCAACAGACATATTATTGTTTCTCATAATTTTATTATGTTATACTCATTGTTTACTATATTAGTCACGTGCTAGAAACTTTGTTTTCCATAAAGTCAATTTCAATAATATCATTTGTTATCATCATTGTAAGGCGTAATTATCATATGCCATAACATCATTTGCCATCGAAATTACTTCTAGAAAAAAATCATAAAATCGGTTTAAACTAAACGATCAATAGGTTAGGTTAGGTTAGAACATGAAAAACAACGCACGAGCCGAGCGAGCGTAGCGAGCGTGCCGCGGTAGCGGCCGGCGAAGTGCTAGAAAGCCAATCGCTTTTCAGGACAAAGGCGTTAGGTTAATTTTCTACAGAAGCGACTTGGATCAATCATAGTGATAAGTAGGTATTAGAAATAAAAACGATCAATAGGTTAGGTTATGTTAGAACATGAAAAACAACGCACGAGCCGAGCGAGCGTAGCGAGCGTGCCGCGGCAGCGGCCGGCGAAGTGCTAGAAAGCCAATCGCTTTTTAGGACAAAGGCGTTAGGTTAATTTTCTACGGAAGCGACATGGATCGATTATAGTGATAAGTAGGTATTAGAAATAAAAACGATCAATAGGTTAGGTTATGTTAGAACATGAAAAACAACGCACGAGCCGAGCGAGCGTAGCGAGCGTGCCGCGGCAGCGGCCGGCGAAGTGCTAGAAAGCCAATCGCTTTTTAGGACAAAGGCGTTAATTTAATTTCTACGGAAGCGACATGGATCGATTATAGTGATAAGTAGGTATCAGAAATAAAAACAATTTTAATGGCTTTTTTTTAATGATATTTTTTTTTGGGCTTGGATGTATTTGAAATTAATTTAGTATGGCGTTGAAATATTCTGTTAAATAATATTATTGCAATTAATAAAATGGATAATAATACGTATGGCACTCGTATCATTATTAAATCTAATGTACGGGCAAACAAGAGTATGTCAGATAACTTTTATGGTAAACAAACAATTCGGGCAAATGAAATTCGGGCAAGTAAAATTCGGGCATTTGAGAATTATTGCTTATATTCTTCGGGCAAACATTAGACAACCTACTAGATCGATCGATAGTAAGCGTTGTTCATAGTGGTGAGTACTATGAGCTCTTTCCGGCTTATCCATACCCTTTCCTTATTAGCCTGTATCATGAATATTTCCTAATTGCGCTATATGTGCAATATTGTATCGTTAAACACATTTTGTTTCACAGATGGGGGAAAACACGCAACCGCATACGGTATACGGATTTCAGAAAATCGAATAATCATCTTTTGGTAAATATTTTTTTTAATAGACATGACTACTCATGAAAGGTTAATTTCTGTATCTTACCTTTTTTTCGACTTTAGCCTATGCTTCATTAGTTTGACGTGTCTTAATGAATTATTATTTTACAGAAACAATTACAAACTGCAATTCAATCTAAGAAACTCGGAGGGTACATATTTTTATTAATAACATATATTAAAAATTAACTTTTTGCTTACTAATTATTACCCAAACAGTTTTTGTTTCAGGAGTCATCCATTGGTAAATTTAAGTATTGACTAACTTATTATATCTAGAACAATGCTGTTCTGATTCTTTATCTATTCACAGTTCCGTAATAAAACTAGAACCTTTTTTAAGATCGTGATGTCCGTCCTAGTTTTTGTGTTTTTAATTTGTTGGTATATGTTTCAGATAGTTATAGAAATAGACCCTTCTGAAATTGGAAAAACGTAAGAAATCACTACAAATACAACTACTAATCAACTTAAACTAACTTTGTCGGTACAGCGACCCAAGTTGTGGCTTCCGATACCAAGAAACGCCATTCTCTGTCTCGAACCAATTTATGTTAGGCATCAACTACAAGTTCCCAGAGACTTTCAGCCACTTCATCATTCCATTCATCTACGTGTGTTCATCTCGTTCTTTATTCAAAACCTTACATATTTTTCAGCAAAAGTGGAAACCAGGTAAAGTACCAAGTATATTAAAATTAAATTTATTCAATAAAAAATTAAATTAAATAGCCTATACATATTGCTGTTACTTTTAATTCTTACATCTTATTTTATATGACAAAAATTTGCAATTTTTAACATCGGTAAATGGTTGGCCCGTCACAGCTTGCTTCCTGACAAAACCCTCCTCTAAATTTTTCCATTTATTCCTGTCCTTCGCTGAACGGGTCCATTTATTATATTATTAGACCTGCAATTTTAACTATTTCATGCTCCCCTTAGTCTATCTGCCTCTATTATATTACTTGTTTTTAATTTAAAAGTTAAGGATTAATACATACATACATATTATCACGCCTCTTTCCCATTGGGGTAGGCAGAGACTACATCCCTCCACTTGCTACGATCCTGACATATGTCTTTCGCTTCTTCTACTTTCATAAGTGTTTTCATACAAGCTCGTCGGTTGCGGGTACTTTTTACGTGGCCTTTACTGAGAACGTCTTCGATTTGATTAAATCAAAATTTATATTAATTTATTATTTGCGTCAACTAAATTTTGCTGTTTTACAGATTTCTCTTCAAGATGATAATGCGAGTGAAGTTTTGGACGAGTTAGTATCTACTATACTATGTAGTACTAGTAGCAGTCGTAGTGGGACAAATAGTATAGTTTCAGCGCATTTGAGCACCATAATTTCCACAGATAGAGTAATTATTATCATCTTCATTATTTCAGCTTAGACGGACTGCTCGCTGAAGATAACAGCGTAAGTGCCTCACATAAGCTCATTCTTAATTAACAAGCTCTAAAAATGAATTTGAAGAGTGTCTAAAATGTTACTCGAAAAAACCAGGGTAAAGTAGAAGTCGGGTTAGTACCGATAGTTTTTTATTGTGAAATTACATAGGTTTAGTAGTTGAATTTTCTATATAGCACGGGCGCCGCGTTCGACGGTCGGTTATGACTAACCAGACCAAAGCGGACGAGTCCAAGTCTCGCCCACGCAGCAATGTTCAGGCTCAACCACGCCGAACAGCACACTCTCGTGTCCGCCGCTCTGCTCAGCCTGCAGACCACCAACACCAGCCTGCTCAGATTCACCACCAAGGTCACTCCGCTCAGACTCAAAATCGCCCGACCGCTCAGTCTCGTCGCAGCCGCTCAGTTCGTTCTCGTCACCGCCACAAGAAGGGCAAAAAGGGGAAAAAAGAAAAGGGAAAGCGCAAAAATCGGCGTGGTCGCAAGCGCAAAAATCAGCGAGGTCGCAAACGCCACAGCAAGCGACGCCCAGGGCACCACTAACGCCAAGCAAGCCAATATGCACACCACAGATGCAACACTCTATAACGAAAACAACTAAGATTTCACAAGCTTCCTATGCGTAGTAGTAATCGTAAATATTATACTAGCCTATTTTGTACACTGATTTGATTTTGTTAATTGTTTATTTATTAATCTTTTAAAATTCACTTTGCACAACTGTGCGATAGTCAACACACCCAGCATCCGCATGATGAAACGATAATACTAGTAATTAAATGAAACTAAGAAAAACTATAAGAATAGGTAGGTACATCTTAGAATATGAGGCCATAAAAATTATACTTACCATTGTCAATATTTTAACTTTTTTTGTGCCGATTTAGCTTGAATTTAATATTTTATATTGGTACGTTCATTCAACTAAATTTTAATTAAAATAAAGTGACATTTTCTTAGAATCAAGTATTTTATTAATATTATAATATGTCTGTGTTGGCTTAAATTCGTACTCATATAATAATGAAATAACATATAAATTGACTTTAGATACTACTTGATAACGCACAACAACGAAAGAAACGAAACGTAACGTATTGTGCCATTTCAAATGAATTCCGATTTAATTTATGTTTTTGCAAGGACCCCATGGATTTGAGACGCAGATACAAAAAAAGTAAATCAAAGTTCAGAGACAGGGACAAGTTTTACAAAAAGTCGAAGAAGAAGTGGTCCAGCAAAGAGAGCTCATCATCCAGCAGCGAGTCAACATCCAGTGACTCGGCCTCACAAGAGAAGAATGAAGGAAACCCGTTCACGATACACAAGAATAAGTACAAGCAAAACTGGCTTTGGAATCACCAAGTAAGTAAAATAATCACCAATAATATACCTATGGCCGTCCCTCTAGGGCTTTTTGTTCCCAAACGCCTGAAGCTAGGTGGCAGCACTGACGCCATGACGTCAGGTCCTTAGAACTGTCGAAACACAAAAGAAAGTTAAGAAAACAGTGGCAGCAACATTCTTTCTTATCACGGTCCACGTTAGTGCACCGGCTGCTCTTCGATTTGAGGTATATTATTTCTTCAACTTGTATATCAAAAATCAGAAAAAAGAAACTTCTTGAGTGGTCAAAATTGCTATCAACAGAATCTAACAGTACCTAGCAAACGAACTTTTATTTGAACCGATACCATTACTACGATACCGATGATACGAAGGTAGATATAACAAGTACCAGCTCATTAATTAAGGCTATCAAGATATTTCATTATTGCAATAATTTGAAAAGTTCTGAAGTTAAATAACTCATCTTGTTCGAAATCAAAGTTGAGTTTCCTTGCTCAGTATATTTCTGTAGCATTGTTATCAAGAAGCGTTATTAATCGCTTTGCGAGACTGCTGACACCTTTACAAAAAGTTTTGGACAATTCTACCTTAGGTTTTGATTTGAGATTGTTCTGACTTTTAGATAACTTTAGACAAATCTTTCTAATATTTTAATGTGAAAATGAATGTATGTATATTTGGGTGTTTGTTATTCGATCGTGCAAAAACGGCTAGACGGATTGGAAGGAAAGTTGTGGAAGAAGCTTAAACCTTGGATTAACATATTATGTACATAAGTTGCATTTTATTACTGAGATATTAACGGGTTCTGCAGGGTAGTGGGTGAAACCGCAGGACGCAGCAAGTAGAATAAAGAGTGAAAGTAAAAGACGGAGAGTGTTAAAATAAGGGGCAATTAATGAAGCCACCTGCGGTCACCCATCCTAAAACTGACCGTATCAAAGAAGCCGTATCGTCGGCTTGCTGCAAGAGCTCACTAACTGCAAACTCAGAGCAAGGCTACGATTTCGAGCTCATTATGCTTGTAATCATTCTTAGAAAAAGATCACCAAAAGTGATCGAAACTAGTCGCAGTATCCGATTCCATAACACTTAAGTATTTACGTTAAAGCCACAAAACACATAACAAAACAGATAGTGACTTCTTGCAGTTAATGAATTCTTGCACTAAGCTGACGGTATGTTGTAGGTAGGTATCTTAAATTGTATTCCACATTTTCAGTTCGATGGAGTCCACATGAACGTAAACCCTTATGCCCCTCAACTTAACAAACTGGGTCCCTCTGCAGCCGATCTTTTCTTTGCAAGAAAATGGTGGTACTTCAATCAAGTAAGTTTTAATTCCAACTTCAATGTTTTTTCTTTTTTGCTTAGTGACGAGAAAAGCCATTTGAGAACAAAACAGTAAGTTTTGGTCTGACCTGAATTTTAAATGTCTGTTTTTGAGATGGTCTTTCCTGGCTTGCATAAAAAATGTATGTATGTACAATTATTGTACAAAGGTTCTGATATAAAATAATTCCTACATAGGAAAATAAATCGTCAGTCATAATATAGGCGTGTTTTTTGTACTACTAAAATATGCAGTGGCAGAAGAAGCGATACGCAAACTAAAAAAAATATTTATATCAGGCTTTTACCATATGTTAGAGCTTCATATTTTTATCATTGATTATTATTTTTTCAGGATGACTACAAGCCTCTTGGATGAAATGAAAATACATAAAATATCACTTACTGTTGTTTTACAAATTGATTTCACTTAAAAACCGATTTTTATTTCGAAAACGAAACCTGGCTTGGCCTTACTTGTTAAAGGACAAACAATCGTAGTCAATCATCTACCAAACGTAATATCCTATCACGGTAGCGCTCAGTTGTAAATACCACTCGCGGTCACTCATTTGAAGACTGTGACATCCATTAATTACAAACACCAAGTCAAGCTACGCTACGAGTGCTTCATAAATGTCAAACAAACGTGGGATAGGTAGATCGAGTTTCCAATTCCTAACAAAGGCAACGTTATATAAAATGTCGAGCCAGCTAGAAACTTCCTGTACACGGAAATATTCCCCAAAAGCTGCTGCAGTTTTAACAAAGAGTTACTAAAGTACGAGCTTGGTAAACAATATATATGAATGGAACGAGAACAGTACCCGGCGCGGCGATAAATATTGCACATCGACCTTTGGAAAGAGACAATCGGCTAATTTCGGCTTCGTAGAGCAGCGTAGAGTTCTTAGATTACCATACTCTTGTCGAATATGACAGCATTAGGGTAATTCCAATTTAACTCCGAATTAATCCTACGTGTATTACTTTTTTTTTTGTTACTGACTTAGAGTAGATTAGAATTATTGTAATCCACAAAATAGAAGAAACCCAGGGAACTGTAAAAGATGAACAAATCATGTGTCGAAGCCTGAGTTTACCCATGTTTAGTTAGATACGATTTCTGCTGATTAGAAACCTAATTTTCATATGATTTCATTATTGGTCCTATGGTAAAAGTTTTTCATAATATTGAGTAGGTACCTACTTTAAGATCTTTTTGGCCTACCCTATCCTTAGGTGCTTATTCATAACCCTGTATTTAGAGCATCCAATTAATTCCAGTCAGTCTGTATTCGTAGCTTCTTGGCTTTTCTATCACAGGTCAGGTTGCTAGTCAACCTGTGTGGTATACACTAGGTCAAACCACTACTGTAATAATTAATATACATTAGCTATGAAATAATATACTTACCTACCTATAATAGAAACGTAAAATTACCTTTATTTCATAATGAATAATAAAACTTTTTACAATAAAAATAGGTACCAGCAATTTTGATGTCGATGTTATTTTAATAAAAAGTGCATTTTACGAAATTTAAGTCGGGTAAAGTTTAAATTCAAATACCTCTAAATATCTGAGATGACCATAAAGTTTTCCTAAAATACTTTTTTCTTTCTTTAATTTCGTATCGATACAATAGCATTAAACTGATACACAAAGACAGTGTTCGTTTTTTAGGCATATAAGTATAATACTAATGTGTTATATACTTGAGGGTGCAAAGTGACGCTTTATGAAATTCATGACCTGTGATGATCTGATGGCCTAAAAGCCTAAAACCAGTGGAAAATGATTACTGATGGTACTGAAATTGGGTATGTTTTTGAATGATTTTAAATATTTACGTGGGTTCAATAACGATTTGCATTAAAAACGCCGTCGAAAGCGAACTTTGGTCCGTATTTTACAACTTGAAATCAATTCGTTGTCTCCGAAGTCTGTAAAAGTTTTCAAAATATGAAATTATTCTAATTTATTTCAATACTTTGCGCGAGGCTTTAAAACGCTGCTTTTTTAGTAAAGAAATACGATAAAATACAGAGTTGTATAAAAATTGGACGATTTAATTGAGGACATCTTGATACGCAATGATAAAATGTAATAAAATGTTGTCTTGCTAACTATAAATTTAGTTAGTCTACATAACTTTGCGCAAAATAAAGATACGTGCAAGAAAATGAAGAAAAACTTTGTCTAGCAACCCGCCTAGCTCGGGCCGTAGATAAATTATCCTTTCGTCGTTTTTAGCCAGCGAGGAAGTGACAAACATATCCATCCATATTCTAGCTTAGTTATTTCGTCCGTTCTCGCTTATAAGCGAGCTGAGGGATGCAGTTGAGCAAAAATACAGTCATAATACCATAAACTAAAGTCATCTTAATGTTAGTAAGTGGTTTAAAATTTCCAAACAAACGAGATTTCGCCACCAAAATATTATTTACAGCGACTTATCTAACTTTGCTTTGAAATTTAAACTTAGATTAGAGCCGAATGAGTTTTCCGCTCGAATGAAATTAAACTTCCAGTATCATGGCCAATTTCACGTTTCTTGGCTTCTATCGAGATGTAATTAAGTGGAATCAAGTTTATTGAGATTTTAATGAAATAGCCGAATCGGATTTCATCATCGGATGAAATTTACGTGGAAGATTGAAATAGGATCATGAGATGGATGTTATCCAGATTTGTGTGCTTTTGATAGTGAGTTCTGTTTTTTTTTTTATAATTTACACGGGAATACTCACGTAAAACTAAGTCGTAATATACATACTTACTACGACAAGTTCTGCTTTATTCTAAGTATTTTTTCTTATTCAGTGGTAGGCTGAGATATTTAGTACCGGTAATAGGCTTGCGTTTGACCGTCATCTCAGCAATAATGCGGTCTACGGTGAAGCACGATTGTCAAAGAACCCGATTCACTAGTGACTTGAAAACACCAAGTTTACATCTAGGGAACATTCACTCAGGCAGATCATTTCACACGCTGACGGCTCGCAGAATATAAGGGAAATCCATCGATCTAGTCCGACTTCGGTGGAGAAATCCAATCTTATACTATTTAGCCGCAGTGCCTATCTAAGCGACACGTGGCATGGCGCGTCATGCTATACCTGTAAAGTTTTGAGACGTATGCCAAACGTCTCATCATTGATAAACATCGGTATAAGTAGCAACATTGTCACAAATGCACATTGTCAAATCACAAAAGTAATTAAAGTGAATTTTAATTCAAGGGATAGTAACCAAGCTTTTTTGTTTTTAATAATTTAGAGTTTCGGGAAGGTAAACATTGCAAATAAATCTTATTTTAGTAGCTGTTAGTGACATTTGCCACGGCTTGTTGCAGCAACGTTCATTCGCCAAAAATATTTTAATTAAAAAACGGTTTTTTTCTAACTACTGTAATGTACTTCCTATCCACTTACAACAATTTATGATTTCAGATTGTTCTCCACTGCAATGGATTTAACCTCCTTGATCACCTGGCAAATACACAAGTGAGCTATTCAATTATTTTCTCCTCTTGTCGTGTTCTTCATAATTATTTGAATACCTTCACTTTCTATTAGTTTTAAGCGAATTATTTGAGAATATTACTTTTGATATTAGTTCCTTTCTATGGACCAAAGAAAAATATTAGTGCTTTAGTTAATTTTCAAGTAAAACTTTTTTTTCTGTTTTTCAGATTCTCATACGAAGGCGTAATGGTAGCCCCTACATCCCTAAAATAATGGTATAACCTGTAATTTAGTAGTTATACAGCACTATAGCTTTTCCTTCTTTTTAAAATCTTTTGTACCCTTCGTTGTAAAAACTCTGACCTATGAACAGTCTAACGATAGGCATTTATTAAAAAAATGTAGACAATCAGGATGATGGTGAAGTTTTTCAAGTGGAATCTTCTTTAGCACTTCTGTCTCATTTTGAATAGAGAACAAAACTTTAGCTGCATGAATCCCTACACTCGGGACGCTGACACTGAATCGGATACCTATATTTGGCTCAATTGAGCATGATCGATTCGTTGAGCCAAGTATGTTTCTTTTTTTGTATTGTATGGTCATAAACACCTCGTTTTTCTTTCAGAGACGCGTCAGCCTCCCCGGCTCCCCTTCAGTAATCCTCGGAGCGCCCTTGTACTCCTATCACCTGCCTCCCGCCGAACCCATCCTCCCCGGACACACGCTCATCAGGCCAGCTGTCGGCATGCTCAAGTCTGCAGTGAAGTTCCCGCATAGAGAACAAGAGAACGGATCTGGGGTTTATGGACATATCGACAATTTGGGCATCAAGTATGACCTTATTTTAATCAAAATTAATTAATAATTATGTTCTAAATTTTTCAAGTTTTGTACTCGTACAAACGTTGTGGTTGCACTAATACATTCTAAATAGGTATAGGTCATTTAACTGTTTATTCCTGCTGTCCTGAGTCCGTACCGCGAGTTCTTAGTGCGAGCCTAAACTGGATCATCCTGGCTTTCGTTTTGCTCTGACATCCAGAGAAAAGAGAGATTCAGGCTCGCGTTAAGAGCTTAAAGAATGGGACCTGCGTGGATGGAACCTCCTGGGCGTTTTGTGCATTGTCCCCATTCTAGCAAGCTATCCAAATCTTTCTACGATAACGAAGCATGGCCTGAGGGGCTCGCATTCCTGTTCCACTCCTATGGAGTCAGGTGTTGTGGTATTAGTTACTATGTACTTACTACTATTTTTTCTACAGATATGATGGAAAGAACGACCGAGTTCTTTACACTGGGTTCAGACGGATGTTACCGCAGCGTCTGAGCCCTGAACCGTCACAACGTAGTCTAGAGGTAAGGTCATTTGAAATCCAGTTACAAGGTAATACAAGGTAGGTAAGGTAGGTGAGGTTAGGTTAGGTGAGGAAAAGAGCATACCGATAAAAGGTTATACCTAGTGTTCATCATAGCGACAACTGAAATATTGCGGGATACAGTTTGGTGTTGCAGCTTCATATTATGTTATTTTTTTTGCAGAGAACAAGTGCAAATATTAATCCATATTGGCGTAGAAGGCGACATTTAGAAGTCATGCCACCGCGTCCGAAAATAAGAAAAAAGTTGAAAGGATATAGGTATTTTCCTGTTTTCTAATTTAATTATATCTATAGAATGTATCTTAACGTAGACTATTTGTCCATTTTAATTTTATTAATCAGCCAAACAATGAAATATGCGTAAATATTATTTACAGCAAAAATTTAAAGAAATATCTCACAATATACCCGTCACAGATTACAAATAAGAAGCACAGATTAAAAGGACAGCACGTAAGTACCAACGGCACGGCACTAAACTAAAGGTATTATAGATATCCTTTTCTTACCCATTGAAATAAAAAGAGATGCAGACAGTTTTAAGTCAGTCGGTTTAGGTTTTTAGAGTTCTGAACCTCCTTTGGGAAAGAACTTTTAAGGCGAAACTCGTGCGTCTGTCTGTACCTATGCCACAGCCAATTTTTTTTTGTGTCGTACAATTGACGCCTCAGTTAATATAACTTAATAATATGTCTGTTCCAGCCTCAACCACCAAAGTTAAACACTTTTCAGAACAAATGGTCTCTTAGACATTCAAATGAGATGTGAGTTGGTTTTTCTCTCTGTTATTAACATACTATATAAAAAAAACAATTAAAAATTGTCAAATGCATATTATTATTGTGAATTGCTTTTGATGGGGTTTCACAGGAATATCCATAGAATAACATATTATAACACAGTCTCTTGTCGTCTTTGATTTCTTCTAATTTATTTTTGTTCAATTTAAATATTTAAGATAAATAGCTAATTAAAAATAAATTTGACTTTGGTGAATTTGAAAGATTATTTATTTTAGCTTGTGTTGAGTAGCATACCACCTAAAATTATTTTTCGTTAATTATAAATGTAACATAATAATGACATTTCCTCAATTTTTTTTTTATTGTAGAGAACCTCGAAATATTGTTTTGGGCCAGGTAAGTAATCAGAAAGTATATTGCACTTCATTTTCAATGTACCTACCATAAGTTTATTTTTAGATGATGTTTGTACCGATGGACATATTATATTCAAGTGTGATAATATAGACTTACGAGTAAATAGTTAATACGAAATAAGAAATTGACAATTATTCGGTCAAATATAAAGGTCCTAGTTTTTACATACACGTTACATTACAATGGTGTTCTTTGAGACTCCAACAATGTCCGTCATCTACCTGATCCATAAAACATCATCCATTACTTAACACTTCCCCCATTCCAGGTTATACTTATCAAAAAAGCAGAAGATACAGGATTACTGGATTTATTTCGCATTATCAAGTCTTTACGACGCGACGAGGAGTTAGAAGACGAAAAACGGCCAAAGAAACTCTATGTGCCAGGAACCGCCACTTTTGGCGATTTCGGCTTAGCAGAGTCAGATATTGAAGATACTGCAATCAACAAAACTACTATGTTTTGGAAGACAAAGGTATTGTTTGTGGATCTAGTGGAGCAATGGTCTTAGAAATTAATTGATCGAATCGGCCTTTGCATGTTTGTCAGGTGATAGCTTAAGTAGGTACGGTCGATTCTCATAAAATGTTGCATGGACATAGTTATTACCAATATAAATTTAAATTTGAAAATGAGTAAAATCGGTCAAGGTGTTATGGAAATACAGGGGCCTCAATGACTAAATTCGCCAAGAACTATTAGTTTAATAACCGAGCGAAGTGAGGTCTCAGATTCTAGAAAAAAAAAAAAAACTGGTGATATAGGTATGTACTCGTATCTATGTGTCCGACGCTTGATTCTATTCTCATGAAATCAGGCTAATTGTTATTTACAATTCGCAAGTTAATTTATTTACAGTTGTTACGTTGTGACGCTGATGACTTTTGAAGCATTTTTAAATTAAAAAAATAATAGCATTTTTTCAATTCAGAACGCATTCAACCATGTAAAGATAAGTCCAGAAGCTCCAGAGCATAGAGAGCTGATCCCAGCCGATGCCGCCAAGAAACAGAGGAACTGGTGGTTTTATCATCAGGTACTGACTATTAAGTGTATCGGATACCTACTAGGGCTAGCAATATTAGACTGCTTGTCCATCAAAATGTAGTGAAACAAAACAAACCAATAGAATAGCGTGGAAGTCACGTCATTTACGAGTATATTCGATTCTATTAGCTGTAATTCAAAAGAAACGCTTTGGAAGACATGCAGCCTCGTATACCGCCAAAAAATACTTATACGTACCTAATAAATGTATAGATATTATTATGTAGGAAAATATGCAATAACAAATTACTAATATAGTCTAATTTTTATTTTTTAGTGTGATTTTGAGAACTTTGAAGACAGTTGATCAAAGCTGGAAGAATTTTATGCTAGAAATTCGAATCGCGAAGACGTAATATAATTGTTATGAAATTAAATACCTGCATTAAAGGACTGGCCGTAATGGTAGTTTTATTTAAAAAAATATTTTATTAGGAAAATTATTTACCAAGTGTAAGATGCCATAAAATTAACTAATGATATAAATTATTAATTCTACTATAACCTCCCAAGTCCCACACTACAATTGTTTGAACTGTAAAATTCAACCTTATTGCATACGAGACGCACCAATTTCAAATGGAAGGTTACGATATTCCATCATTGGAATATCATGGCCGACAGATGGTCGACCTTTTATAGTTTATCAGTATATTTTTCGCAGCGTTATAATCACGATCGAATTCACTGTTGCAGTTTTGGCAAACCCCCCAGCGTAAACGATGATTCATTTTGATTTTACTGAATATTCCCGATTTTTGGTTGCAGTTGGAACAAGCCTGAGACGTGTATTGTTCATTTACTATTTCCACTGCCGTGTTTCGATTTCTCAATCTTTTCAGTAATGCGTCGTGTTTGAATTTACGGCCCGAAAATGAAGCTACATTCATAAACTTCGAACCGGCACCATATAGAATTTTAATATTTTCACCACCACCGTCAAACACATCTTTTATGATTTTTTCTTCAGTTTGGGCAGTTCTTATGTATTTATCGAAACTTAGTCGAGTCAATTTTCTATATTTTTCGTATGGTTTTTGTCGCAAATCTAACCATTTCAATCTAAATTCGGTGTATTCTTTTACATGATCAAATGATTTTCCAGATAAAACAAAACCCTTTTCCTTTGTAATATTCTCGCGATCTTTAGCTTCTGTTTCTAGGGATTCTTTTAGTAAACGTTTACTGATTCGATCGCGTTTCCACTCCAATGTATGAGATCTAACATACTTTTTAGTTATACGCTTGAACTTGAAATTGTTGTCACAAGTTGCCAAAGGAATCCTCGACCCAGGATCCACTGCTATAGTTTTCAAATAGATTTTATCCTCCCTTTTTAAGCGTTTACTAGATGGGTTGTCTTTCTTTTTTTTCACATATCTGTTCATGGATACGCTTACGCTTACCCCGTCGGTTTGAATACAGCATCCGAAATTTTTAATATTAATTAAAAATGGGTTCCATAATTCGGTTATGTGGTTCTCGATCTTCTTCCAGTCGCCGGTGATTTTATGCGGTACCACTCTACGTAAAAGTTCATGCCAACCTCTAGATGTGTACGTAACGTGTTTCAACCCGTGCCTGGGCAGAGGGAATAGATGGAAAGATTTACCGCTGTCTCGTTCGTGCAACTCTTTTTGTATTTTTATCCAAATTGGTATTGTTGACCACCACGATTTCTTGCAGGTATCGACGTTGACTAACTTGCAAGTGTCAGAGATTTCATCATTTTCAAGAAACACCTTTTTATAGAAAGCATTGTAAATGCGCGGTTCGTTACGTTTTACATTGAAATATCTACATAACCTTGCATAAGCATGAGTTTCTATGTTTGTATGCAACAGTGTCTCGTATGATTTTGCCATTTCTTGAATTATGTAAGTTCTTAATTTTGCATCGTAACTTCTGTTGGAGATTTGTTTGTATTTTTCAGCATACGGACCTTTACCCTTCATTGCATACACATAATTTAAAATATCAGCTTTAGTCGATAAAGGCTCTGTAGACGTTTTCATGCAATAGTTTACGAAAATTCCCAATTCTATAAAAATTCTCGATAAATCATTGACATCTCTTCGTATTTGCGATAAAAGATTTGCTTTCTCAACTGGGTCAACTAAAGGACATAAAATGGAGTTTAACCCACGTTTGATTGTAAATACTTCTAGTTTTAAATCTTCTTCATCAGCATGATTCCTTTTTCGTACAGGTGGTAAATAATTCAAACATTTAGTAGACGTTCTTCTTGAATGGCCCGTGTTACCGCATGATTTACACGACATGTTTTGGTTCATGCAAGTCTCTGAATAAAATTGATGGACTGATACATTATCATGACCGACTTTTTCACTTCACCCACTTTCAATGTAATAAATTCAATAATAGTAAATTCAATAAACTTCAAAAAAATACTGTCTTCAAACCAGGTAGAATAAAACTAAATAAAATTGTATTTGCTTTTGCTCATTGTATTTATAGTTGAGAAAAACAAGTGCCAATCTCAATGAATTCGTTTTTTAAGTCAAATTATTCTTAATTATGTCATTATCATCTAAAAAGATTTGATCGTAAGAAAACCAATAAGGTTTAATTTTCATTAAAATTAAAATTATTCGTCACTAGCTTCCGCCCACGGCTTCGCCCGCGTGAAAAATTATCGTTCCGGTCCTCGGGTTCCGATAATTTTTCAGGGATTCAATTAATTGAACCCTCTTTTTTGAGAGCATGTAAGAAGCGTCAAACAATGGAAGCAGGGACCCCAAAAACCACCGGATGCAATAAGTCAGCCCCCTCGAATCATTTTGATAAATGGCGGCCATTTTGAATCATTTGGATTTTCGCCACCACCATCAAGTAGCCCTTGCTAACTCCTATGACATTTAGTCAAACACCCACCCATCTTCAACCGTTTCGGAGATATTGACCCTCAAAGTTTGAATGGCGACCAATGTTATTTTTAATGGCTCCAAAAGGGTCCGAGGTTTTGGTGACTTATTAGGCTCAGCGCTTTGGCAAAAATGTTTTTAGTTTTCGAGATAATTAGCAGTTTTACCTTGAGGATGTGACTTTTCGAAGGTTTTGGATTTTATCCGGATGTTGTTTACGCGCCTTAAGTTTAGTACATCTGTAAAGTTTCATTGAGTTAGCATCAAAACTAATTGTTTCTCCGTGCTATCTTTACCAAGCCATTTCACCCCCACTGGGGTTGATTTTCCAAAAATGATGAGAGAGGTGTTAATTTTATTTTTTAACTTTAGTAATTTATTTGCAAAGTTTGATAATTGTAGCATTAAGAAAAAATGTTTTTTCATACAAACTTAAACACCCCTTTTCACCCCCTTAGGGGTTGAATTGGGCAAATTCCTTTCTTAGTGTGCGTCCGCTTTTTGTTAAAAAACTTTTGTCCAAATTTGACGTATAAAGCTTAAGCGGTTTAGGCTGTGCGTTGATCTGTCAGTCAGTCACGATATTCACTTTTATATATATTGATGATTACATTCGTATTTAGTTTCGTTTAGTATTTAGATATGTTTATGTAATTTGGTAGAGGCTAGGTAACAGATACCTACAAAAAAATCAGTGGGTAAATCTAACATAAATCTAGGTTTTTTTATGTTATTGAGTGAAAACTAATAACATAAAAAAGTAGTGCAAACTTATCTGTATTATGACTGTTGGCGACTGGCCGAATATAAGCCGTTTTATTTTTAAAACTGTTTTTGAATCGTTTTTATGTTCTATGTTTTTTCGCGTATGTTTTTGTTTTTGTCTTCAATCAAAATTGTATCCGGTTTACATTATTCCAGTCCAGTGATCTAGCGAGATTCCAGTCCAGTGCTGGACTGGATCTGTAACGTCTACATTATTCCAGTTATTTAGAAGCCGTTGAAGTGTGAACACGACAGTGACAATGATTTCAAGAAGAGATCAGTTTCGAAAATGTTTCAAACGTGCTCAATCACTCTTGAAGAAGTTATTAATGAGGTTGTTAAGGAACTAAAAAAAAAGGAACGGATTTGGATGAGAAATACATATTATTATAATATAATTTATAATGTTCTGATGTTATATCCCATAAACACGGATTTTCTCTGTATATAGTGACAAACTTTACAGTTTCGTCTTCAGATAACTTCTTCACCATTGTTAAATCCTTTTTCTTCGCAAAAAAAAGTCCGCAAAAACAACCAACACGTGTGTACTTCGTCAGCACTGGAATGGCACTGGATTGGCCGTCTACATTATTCCAGTTGCACTGGATTGATCGCACTGGATTCAAAAGTAGACCGCGAATCCAGTTACTGGACTGGAATGCTTACTGGATTCAGTTCATTCCAGTGCCGGTTTACATTTAATTTTTTCCAGTAAGCAATCTAGTACTGGACTGGATCGCTGGACTGGAATAATGTAAACCGGCCATTGTGCTAGTATGTTATAATATTGTTTTTTAAAATGTATTACTAGTGCTTCAGTTTTTAATATACAGTCCACCGCTCGCCTACCTTTTTCCTACCACGCACAATGGTGGTTACTCGTAACCAAACACAACAGTCTCATCGCGTAGTGCACGGCCAGGCGGGGCCGTGCACTACGCAGGAACAGATCAAGTGGTCTTCGACACCGAAGACCCGGGAGATGCTCGAAATATCAGGCGCCCTCCCGGGGAGTTCAGGTTTGGAAGTACAGCCAGTGGAAGATCACTCCAGAAGTAACAAGCACTCGCGCGCTTCGAGTTCCGTCACACTAGCGCAAAGACTAGCCGCTGAGGCCGAGTTCCAGCGGCGCAACGTACCTACAGCGGGAACGTGAACTTCTGCATCGTGAACGTCAGCTCTCGGTTTTGGAGCAGAAGGCGGAGGAAACGGAGCTACGAGCGAAACTCGCCGCGTTGGAGGCACAATCTAATCAGATAAGTCTTCACGTACTCGTAGCTCATTTCACACCGACAAAAAACGTGTCGCAACTTGGGTTGATAACCAAAATATAACTAATCACCCACGTCCCCAGAAATCGACACACGTTCATGCACCCGTAGCAGAAGCACCTGTAGTCACCATTCCTACTTCGACGAATAACATACAGGGCGATCCCGTGTCTCATCTAGCGAGAGCCATTGCTACGTTACCCAACCGCATTAAAAGAACAGAGCTAGTTCCATTTTCGGGGAACATCAATGAATGGCTTGCTTTTAAATGCACATATGAGCGGACTAAATTCTTTTTCACCCCCGCAGATAATTTAGTTCGCCTTAACGCGGCCATTCGCGGCGCCGCGCCGCCAAAGTAGCTGTTTCTTCAATCTTGTGAGCAGCGCAAGATCCCGAGGAAATCATTACAGCTTTAGATTAGAAATAAACTACGCACGACCCGAGCTGTTGGTCGCGCATGAAATTACCAGTCTTCGGAGTGTGAAGATACGTATCGACGTTGACTAACTTGCAAGTGTCAGAGATTTCATCATTTTCAAGAAACACCTTTTTATAGAAAGCATTGTAAATTGTAAATGCGCGGTTCGTTACGTTTTACATTGAAATATCTACATAACCTTGCATAAGCATGGAGTTTCTATGTTTGTAATGATAATAATAATAATAATAATTAGTATAATAACTGATTTACACGACATTGCTAATAAATAAAAGTATTATTTTAATGTTGTTTTTATTTAAAATTGAAATACAGGATAGCTCAATAGAAAACCAATAAGGTTTAATTTTCATTACAATTAAACTATAATTTTCATAGTGAGGATGTGTGAGTATCCAAACATTATTTACTTTATTTACTTTACGTATTTTAATTTAGTGCCACCTAGCGAATGCCCCCAGTACTATCAACATTAATCACAGAACAAACCTGAAACACTAACTGAAGTGGATCTAACCTGAACCACGTTGTCCCAAGCCTTCGTTAGATAGTTCTTTACATTCGTTCTAGATGTCGCTTTCACATAATTTATATTTATTTTGAAATTTTGAAAACAACTAAATTGTTTTAGTTAATTTCTAATGATAAATAATAGTTAAATATGATATCCTTATATTTTATCCTATATAATATCCTTTGTGATTGTAAAATAAGAATGGATAAGAAATTGCATTCTAAATATTTTTCATCAGTATAATAAAAACAATCAAAGTATATAATCATTGTAAGATATTTGTATTGCATTATAATTATCATATTGTATTACTGCTTGCCGGGCACTTCCCTGCTTACGGCCACCACTGGGGGCGGTTTTAGTGGTGGCCGTTGGGAGTATACCCTAATATTAGGTACTGTGTATCGGTTTAAAGAGCAATGTTTCCAGCGAAATTTCAGGGCAAATAAGAGATTGAACATCTCAGGGTGACGAGTGCAGTTAGGGTCTTGAATTTTTAAAGTTCAAAATTCTGGCAAATATAATTACGTACAGTCATGTCATGTTATGGGCAAGCGTGACGTTTAACATCAGGCGTGCGATTTGGTCGTCTCATCATTCAATTTCAAAACAATAATCAACAGTGATGCAGCAGATTGTTTGATGAATAATTTAGATTATTAACTGATTATGTTAACATGATTTAAAAATATAAATACTTACTTACTAATATACCACATCATAATATCAAACTTTGGTCCAGCGGGCTAAGGATCGAACAGCGCAAAGTGATGAACCCAATGAATGAACCCAATTCTCATTCTAGTCGGTTACACAATAGAACTGCCGAACTTGGCTCTGCACTAGGTTATTGCCCTGGTCATATCCCTTATTGATTGGACTATTAGTGTACAAACCTCTTATCTTTTTCCTGCATTGCAATACATGACAGTAAATTTTAGGAATAAAATATTTTCGGGGCTTAGTACACAAATGGTAAAAAAAACACCTATGGTGAGACTTTGGTGTCTGTATGTGTGTCAGAGCCAATTAATTATTTATCTAGTTACCATTTATTTGTCTTACGATAATTTAAAGATTAGACAGACTGTGTTTACAACGTTTAAATATCTATAAGAAAACATAGAATGTAATAGTCGAGGTTTAGCTGCTTACCGTTGTTTTGCTAGTTTTCCTGAATATTTAGGAAATAATGTAGGTCACATAGAATAGGCATATTCTACTTCCTATTTTTCATGAAAAACTTATAATACAATCGCTTCAAGGGCTTAACAGAGTTGTATCTACTAGAATCTAGTAGGTACAACTCTGTAACAGCAACAGTTGTCTGGTACAACTATGTTTTCTTATAGATATTTAAACGTTGTAAACACAGTCTGTCTAATCTTTGTATGATCGTAAGACAAATAAATGCAGGATCTTTCAAGACAAATTCATATTTAATGACAGTCATCACAGTTTGTGCATAGTTCATAGAATTAAATAGTGGTGATATAGACGTGCGGTGTAAGAAAACTAAACGCTGTATTTAATTTTAGTGAATAGAAATTGGAGTATTATTTGATGGTTTCGTTACTAATATTAATTGGTGCAAAGGTAAGCATTTCATTTGCTATTTCTGTCAATTATTATTTTTTTTTTTCAGTTATAGGCTTGCGTTTGACCGCCATCTCGCCTGATGGTAAGCAATGATCGAGTTGGAACTGGTAATAACAATGTTCTAGTTAGGCTGAAGCTAGGCGAGTCTGATAATGACCGCTTATTCTGCGATTCACAGATTTAAAGGTATAGAGTAAACTGTAATGACTTGTCGGATTTGAGTCTTCGAAAAACTAATAAAAAACGTTCTAGCGAGGAAAAATAACAAACATTCGTGATTTTTAAATTTATAATCATGATTTCTTAATTGTAAATATTAAACAAAATCACGTACAAAAATGCGATCAAAACAACTGACTTGGGCCTAAAAACAGGCCACATGATGTTTTGCGGTATACAATACAGCAGTATTACGGTGCAGCAGCATATTTTTATTTGTCAGTAATCAGTTAATTTGCCTGGTAACTCGCTTTTAAGTAATTAGCTTTTACGGGCGTATACATTTTCAGAAACTTCAACTGACAGACCAATTTAAAACGTATTGTAACGTCTTTAAAGTCTAATATGAGTAACCAAAAGTTCAGTTCAACAGACTTTAAATTCTCAATTGAAACGCATAATATCAATTGAAACAATGTGTTTTTAGTTGGTGTGTTTAGTTTGAGAGCTAAACATGTTTCAGAAGCATAACACAGGATAAATTGTCAATGACAAAACTTATGGATCAATGGGAAAACGTGAAGGAGACCATAAAAAAAGATGGAGTTTACATTGTGACTTTTTCAACTGTGGCATTGGTGTTAATAGTCTATGTGAGCTGGTGGCTGGCAATCGATAGAAGGTGAGTTAGTAACCTTGTTAGTTAATTTACTAGTATTTCGACAGTCTCTACGAACACTATCGAAACTGCAAATTAAATAGCATTTTTACACAAGAGCAAAATTTTTATTTTGCAAAAAAAATAATTAAAAAAAATTGCAATTACAGTCAAAATTGTAGCTAAATTGATAAGTTGAAATGTGTAAGATAAATTTTATTTAATTTAGAAAATGTAATTTATTTATTAATTTTTTAGAAGAATTTGTATTCTTGAAATGTGTAAGATAAATTTTATTTAATTTAGAAAATGTAATTTATTTATTAATTTTTTAGAAGAATTTGTATTCCTAAAAGTATATTAAGTATTCGCATAACTGGTGCATTGAAAAAAAAACGCGATTTTGCAGTTTCTATAGTGTTCTGTTCGTAGGGGCAGTCGATTTATTCATAAGCTTTACCATTTACGGAATCAAGTTAGTAATGTAGATAGTAATACCTACAAACATTCACCTAGAGTGAGTGAGTCCTTATAGACGATTGTACGTGAGTGCTCCCGTGTTAATTTTAATTAAATATGCATTTATAGAAAGCTAGAACACTGCAAAAAAATTAAGAGAAAATCTATAATATATACTAATCTATACTAATAATAAAAAGAGAAAAGATTTGTATTTTCGTATTTTTGGATGTTTGTGTGGAATAAACTCAAAAACTACTGGACCGATTTCAAAAATTCTTTCACCATTCGAATGCTACATTATCCCAAAGTGACATAGGCTATATTTATTACCTGAAAAAATTAGGGATCCTTACTAAAAGTTCAATACTGTCCACCCGCGCGAAGCCGGGACGAGCCGCTAGTCTATACTAATACTCGTCGTATTATAAAGAGGAAAGATTTGTATTTTTGTATTTTTGGATGTTTGTGTGGAATAAACTCAAAAACTACTGGACCGATTTCAAAAATTCTTTCACCATTCGAATGCTACATTATCCCTGAGTAACATAGGCTATATTTTATACCCGTGCAAAGCCGGGGCAGGTCGCTAGTAACATATAAATTAGATCAAACATTAAACACGTACTAACATTAATCTAGAATAAAATAAAATAATTTTGAATTTAAAATTACTTACTTTATGAACTCAATCGACAATTATCTAGCACAAAAAGTTTTAAAACTTATGTTGCAAAGTAAATCTTTGCTCGGAAAACTCGAAAATCGCTTTTTCATACAAATTAGACTATTTAGCAAGAACGAGTTTGTATCCCCAAAAACGCCCGAATAGCATATTCATTGAACTTGTTAGAACCGTTTTAGATAAAAGATTTCAATAAAAAATATAAAATTCTCCTTTAATAGCATTAGATTGTCTTCAAAAATAGTGCATTTTGACATAAATTTTGAGTGCGGCAATGAAAACCAAAATTGGTTTGCCATTTATTTAAAACGGCAAATGCGTATTAATAATTATGAATATTAATAAACTAGTATAAACGGTCTGGTCGGGTAATTGCTCAGATTTATCTGAATACCTAGATAATAACCGCTAAAATAAATGTAACAGTGCATAATTGCACTCTATTTATGTATCCCGGATAAAGAACCACACAAAAAAACACTCAATGACTCAAACCTGTTCTCTTTTAAGGCGAAGATAAGCTGTTGTTGCTATCTCTTTTGCGCATTTTTATGTGCATTTACTTGTTTTTTTTTTTCAACTCGGTTAATTGCGAAAGATATAGCCGACGATAATTTTCACGATGTTTTGTGGAAGGACAAATAACCCAGTCACAAAATTAAATTAAGGAGAGTAGTTGTTTACGAAAGTTTGAAAGACTTTCTATAAAATTAGAAAAAAAACAAGTCAAAAGTAAATTGCAACAGAAAATTATCGAATCGCTCTCTCGATTTTTTTGTGATTGGCGTTTTCGCCGTTTCTAAAACACTTCAACAATTAAGCTTCGTCTTAAGTAAATTCTTGTAATTAACAACGACTGTAAACATGTAAAAATAAAATACAAACTATTTAAATATCCGAGCAGAGATGTGAACTGCTTAAATACCAAATTCTTGCCATAGCGAACAAATTCGCGCAAGCGTAATTTACCTAGTAACGTCTACTTTCACCAATTAGTTTTATCAAGCTAATTGTTATGTATTAATTTGGAAACAAGTGGAACAAGTTGTTGGTGAGTCTAGTATTTTTTGGGTCTTATTTCAAAAATTAGTAAGGCTGGAGCATGATTTTTGGCAAAAATTCGTTGTTCGATAGAATGAATGAATGAAAACTGCATTTTCCAGTTACGCTCGCAACACTGCAATTTTTTTTTAATTTTTAACGTAGGTACCTAAGAATTTTGAGACGAATAAGATTATTTAAGTTTTTTTGAGACATTTATTTTATATAACGAATGAAAACTGCATCTCACTAATCCTACTAATAATATAATTGTAAACGTGGATTTTTGTGTGTTCGGATGTAGGCTGACAGAAAACGGCTGACGGATTTGGATTAGCTATGAAGGTAACTTATACCTTTGATTAACATAATATAAATAGGCTTCTTTTATAATGGAAAATGCGGGCAAAACCGCGGAGCGCAGTAAATGTTAAATAAAACATCTAGAAACATGTACATATGAAGATGAGTAACTGATGTTACTTTGTATGTTATTAAAAAAAAAATCTTGAGCAAATACATACTATTTAAACTTTTCTACACAATTCTACACCTCCACTCACGTGTTGGTAGGAGGCAACGAAGGTTGCCTGGCAGATAGCTCTTAGTGATAATGAAACAGCTTTTTGCTTTAATACCTAAGTAAGTGTTTTGACGTTATTTTTGTGATTTTATGACTTTTCTAATCAGAGATTCAGTGACCCAGAAAAAGTAACGTTTAATTATTTTTATTTTATTTTTATACTGGTCATAGATGTATTTTAAAATATTGTTAAACCAAGCCTGATAAAAACTACAAAATGTTAATAAGGATGCACATATTATGGTGCACCTTGAACTTATTATCACACTCGAGTAGTTTACATCTTCAGATTTGTAATTATTAAAATAATTATATTATGTAATAAAATAATGTTAAAGATAACGAGAGTGATTCTATTAAGATAATAATAAAACAACACTACAAGATAAATAAGCTTTTAATATAACACTCGAGATAATATCTAACAAAAGAACTATAAGGCAGTAAGATAACTTTATCTTTCAGTTTGTGAATATTGTTATCGAAAACAACAAGTGAAATAGTAAGTAGAGGTGACCATGGATCTAAAATTCGTGTTGTTTTTATTGATTTGCGGCCTTTTTGAGGGGTAAGTAAAATATTTCTATTGTTACTTTTAGTGAGTATTTATTTATCCTACTGTTATAATTATAAGCGAAAGTGGGTTTATTTGTTTGTCACGCTCTGTTCAACTGATCATAAAATTTTGCATTGTTGCTAGGGGAGAGAGGAAGAGGAGAGGAACTTTTACACAGCAGTGTGAGTTGTGGATGATGATAGGGAGGGTTGTCAGGGGTACAGACAACTTATTTTGTATCATTATCGCCGTTGGGTTGAAACCCTGGGGCACAGTTTTCTTTTTAATACTCAGGGAGGATCATCATGTATAATATATTAATACACATACTTTTTATATTATGTATTTTTTAATGTTTAGATATTAAATGCATAATATGCTATTGTTCATGCTATTCAAACTGTAAAACGTAGTTTTGTTCCAGAAAATTAAGTTTAATAACTTGCTTTACAAAATAATCAATTTTCTATGCTCGATTCGTATCAGAGTCTCGACGAATAAATTGTCGCTTGTGTGTATGTTTGTATGTACCTATATTATAAATAATAAATAATATATTATAAAGTAGTTCATTCTAAAAGAAAATAAGTTAAAAAATGAGTCAAATCAGTCAAATAATTGTGGAATTGTAGAGGTCGTAAGGTCTAAGATTGGCTCAAATTAGTAGTTATAATCAAATATTGCGAATAATCTTATGCATCATTAGTGCAAATTATAATTTTATTTATAACTTTACATACCATACGACCAATTTATCAGTAGAACGGTCAACAAAATACCTTTTATTAATTTTATTATTTAAATTTACCATTACAGTTGTTGGTATTTTCGTGTAAAAAAGATAGCCTTTCCTATAGATTCTTGCCTTATCATATTGCCTTTATATACTTTAGTCGCTACATCACAGCATTTTGTAAGTTTTTTACGACAGATTTTACGCAGATAAAATAATTTTTCAATCCCCTTTTAGGTTAGAAGCAAAAAATGTGTCACCCAAGACACCTAAATTCAAGCTAGTCATAGATCAAGATGGAGGCGCCGATGATGCGATGGCTGTCATCATGTGTATTCTATATGAAAGATATTTCAACGGGTAAGTAAAATGACCCACTAGCCACTCGGCTTGTACTAACTTACTTACTTTTTTAATCGAATGACGCATCATAAATCGTTAGAGATGACAAATTGCTAAACGTAGTCATACATAGGCATACTCTTATAGCAATGCCATACGATATCGTTTATGAAGTAACGAAATACGTAAGCCAATAGATTTATAACTTAGTCTAGATCGTTACCATTGAGTACAAAGTGGTCACGAGCGGGAAAAAACCCTTTCGTGACCACTTTCAGTGTTTCGTCACAGTAGAAAGCACGGGATGGGAACGAGCGGAAACCTTTGGATTTGATCTGGGTTTCTTCAGTTCGAGATTGAATTGTTCTCATTTTAGACAATCGTATTCCATTGTAGACTTCTCAGCCACTTACACTTAAAAATGACAGTAGCTTACAACAAATACATTTTCATTTAATGTCGATGGCTTACAATAAGTTTTGTACTTACAATTTTTCAGAATGGAGGTAGTTGCGTTGACGACAACACATGGCAACGTCTACGAGGACCAAGTCTTCGAAAACAGTCAAAGGTTCCTGGACATGACTGGAGGACGTAAAGTAAGAGAAAATTTTGTACCTACTGTTCAAAACAAAAGTAACAGACAGCAAAGTAAAACAGAATCAAAAATTAATTGATAAATAAATACTGCTGCTGAATGTATTAGTTGCATACATATAGGACATATAAAACCAAGCTTGGCAAGCTTTCCGACGTCATATATTGATCATAACAAATAGCCATTCATATCATTTCGTCATCGTTATGTGACCATGTTCCCATCAAATGACAAACGACGTTCTTTAATTCCAGGTTCCGATTTACAGAGGAGCGACTAAGGCACTTCTAGTATCAATGGAATCAGACTTCTTCTTCGGCTACGATGGCTTGGGAGACAACGCAAATAATACGGAATTCAAACCTATTGCAGCACAGAAGCAGCACGCTGCTTTTGCTCTTATTGAGCTTTCGAAGAAATATAAAGGTAACAATTATTAACGCTATTATTAAAAACTAGCTGTGACCTGCAGTTCCACCCGCATGGTAACGAAAAACGGTATTGATGAAAAATAGTATATCTGTTATTCCAGAACGTAAACTTTCAACATTTCAAGTTTCATCAAATTCAGTTTAGTAGTTATGGAGATTTGTTGGAACAAACGGTTAGATACACATACACACAGACGTTTGCATTTACAATATTAATAGGATTAGTAGAAACTAGAAAAGTGTGCTATAATTGCGGTCTAGAAGAATAGGCCTCTCATACGCCACCCCACCAGCTCGTTGGGTCGACAAAATCGTAAAAAATCACGGATCAAACCTGGACAAATGATTTTGTAAATAAAAAGAAATCTAGGAAGGCAACAAGTAAACCAATAGCTGACAATACTGATGATCATTTTTCAGAAGAACTAGTGGTGATGGCGATTGGTCCAATGACAAATATAGCGCTGGCTCAAAGACTGGATCCAGGGTTCATCGGGAGACTCGCGCAGCTTTATGTCGGAGCTGGTCATATTCCCAGTAAGTTTCCAAGAGTTTGGTATAAATTATCATTTATAATGTATTTCATTAATTAATCCATCATCATCTGCCTACCCTTATCCCACCTACGTGGGATCGGGACAGTATGTACACTTCTTCCATTCATCTCTATCATTCGTCATTCATTTCATTAATCATTAATTATTGTATTATTATTTTATTTATAAATAACTTTTATTATCATGATCTAGTTGCTCATTTTGTTGGAATTATAAAGCCAAAAGTCCGCAAAATTATTTTTTAAAGACTTTTAAAATGTTCTCTTTAGTTAGAATAATGCTATGAAATATGTTATCATAACAGATTATTTTATCTTTAAATTTTTGTTCGCACTGTCAAGTAAACTGATATGTGTGACAAACTTGTATTAAGCGACAAAAATGCATTTTTTCAACATTATCTTTTATTTTATCTCGTGAATCGTGACTGTTCTAAGATTATGTAAGATTATGTAAAAGTAACAGTTTTCAGGCGAAGCAAAAATTTACCAAGGAATAGAAAAATAGATAGATTAAATATCTCGCACAGGTACCTACTGAGCTTTCTTCTATCACGTATTCCGTGATTGAATGATAGTGACACCTATAGTAGATTAATCGTCATCAATGAATACTGGCCCAGCAGGAAACCGTCCCTGAATATCTCCTCAATCAGATAAGAACAAGATGACAATATGATTGACCCAGTAGTAGCAGGTCCACGGAGAAAAATTTAAAATACCCATCTAAATTTCGCTAAATAATGATGAATTCACCTAAAGTACGGAGCATATTGATATTACCAAAAACTAGTGACCAGTTCTTACGGTGACAACCATTAGTATGCTTTTTTGTTATAGATAAACACAGGAATACTTACGTAAAAATTAAGTCGTCTAATTAAGTTAGTAGATATGCTTTAAGTAAATTCATCATTCTTTTAGACGATTTCTTCTGAGCGTCTGCAAACTACTACTAAGTCTTATCGATTGTTAATCTAAAATTAATGTTTAATTTACGTATTCAAAAAATTTGCTTGTTTGCAGGTGAACAGTTTTCAGAACCAGAATTCAACGCAGCTATGGACGTAGAAGCATACCAAATCGTTGCAGACAGCGCGAAAGCTGCCAAAGTGACGCTTATTCCATTCTCACAAATTAAAGAGCATTTGAATACTACAAGAGTAAGTAAAATTGAAATAATATTAAAAGAAGTAAAAGGGCAAAGTTAAGTTTTCCGGAGAAAGAATGCAATGGAGAAATAACAAAAACTGGAAATAAACTAACGTGGTCCACGAGCTGAATCTCGTAATTCAGAAACCTACGTTAGTCACGTTGGTTCATCCATCTATCTATCTATATCTACTCTACGTTGTTAATGCAGTGACAGCAACAGAATTAACTTTGTCCCATGTTCTTCTAGTATGGCTACGTGAAACACTTTAAGAGGTCAGAGTTTTTTTGAAGTATGAAATGAAATTCACAATTAATTCGTTCATTGTTCAGGATTGGCGGGAAAACGTTCTAGGAGCTATAAACACACCCACCATGCAAGCTTTGAACAGTTTTGAGCGTGTTTCTATCGTGGCTAGCAAAAAATGGACCCTTCTCGACCCAGCTGTCGCAGCCATCGTGTTAGACCAGAGTCTGGTTGGAGAGTTCAAGTTAGCTAACCACTCAATTAATGTTTGCGGTAAGTAAATTTTCTGTATGAAAAGTGATATGCTTCTGTAGAGTAAACGTGCTTCATCGTAGACAGCACCATTGCTCACCATTGGGCAAGTTGGTGGTGAAACGCATGGGCTAGCGTTTCATCAAATAAAAATACAATCCAAAATTTCAGCTAAGGCATTTTGTGTGGGCCAATTCCACTATTGCACTTATCTTGTGAGACGACCTGATCAGATCTGACCAAAAAAACTTCTTAGTTCCAGAGCACTTATCTTAGATCTACCGAAAACGCTAAGTTTTGTATTTTTTGCAGGTGCTGATAGAGGTATCAACATAAACTCTCTTGAACCTGAAGATCCGAACCTAAGATTGGTTTACACTTTTGATCAAGAAGCCTACATGAAACTGTTGATTGATATATTTTCTGCGGAACTAAATGCTTGTGCCAAAAAGAAGTAAATGGTGTAAAGTATCGTGACCGAAGATCAAAATAAAACATTGAGAATAATGAAACGACTAAGATAATAATTTAAATTGTGAATGATAATTTCTTTGAATTTAAAAATAGCATGTCATTGTATTGTGGAGTATAGTTAAATGTGAAGTCTCCGGGTGTTTAGGGATGTCTCGGCAATTTGCGGATGTCTTCCTGAGTTTTAGAGTCAGAATAAATGTTGCATCATACGAAAAAATATACCTTGACCTATGAAATACCGAGTACAAAATAGTTCTACCTATCAAAATAACAGAGCATATCTAGTTGGAGTCTATTTTATTTAACCATTTTTAAACTTAGCTAAAATTCGACGGATCTAAAATATTGCTAGTTCTTTCTCACATACTGAAATAAAAAGAGACAGACTACCTTAGTTATCTCTAAGTTTAGTTTAGAATGTGGTACAACTGAATTGGCACCATCTTAAACTTTGAACTGGAATATCACTATAGGAACAAAAGCTGCCGTCTTCTTATCAACAATTGATAAAGACAATACGAAATAGTACTAATGTTGTCAAGAAATTTTGTTTATGATATCTTTTATTATTTGAATTGTAGTGTAATATTTATGTATTTTGTTTGTTTGTGTTAAGTCTTTAAATCTACATAATATATAATTGTAAGAGAAAATAATTATATTCATATTTATTTTAGCATGTTTTTGTTTAATATATTTTTACTCCTATTTACTGAAACAATATTTTTCATTGACTGATACTTAGTCTTAAAACCTATAAGTATGTAAATATTCATATTAGTAGGTAATTATTTTGTAATATTTTTAATCTTTTTACTTTTACTTCCCAATATCTTTAATTTACTGATACAATTTATTAAATTGCTCTTTCTTCATTTTCTAAACAATGGATCGTTTGCATGGTTACTGAGTCTACTAAGCAACTTTGAACTACTATATATCTAGCTTGATACATGGTTGCTTACCTAATTAAGTATCCACTAAACTTGTTGAAGCCATTTTTACGATGCAGACTATTTTGGTGTCTTCTAAATCTAACCTACACTATACATACATAATACGTATCTCTGTATTATTTAGTTCTTGCTATTGGATCAAAAAGTGTGCGTAGGTTTTTTCCATGTTAGATATTTAATTTTCTTCCTAGTTTTTTTATATGAAATTAATTTTAGTATTGACTGCAACCACGTATTAACCAACCAAGTCACCAACCACTACTAACCAAGTATTTGTCGACGAAGACGAAGAGTTTTTTGAAACTGAACTGATTAGCCGAGCAAGTTGCTAAGTTGTATGCATCACGATACGTCTATTGTTAACAGTACCCAGTAATATAACTCTGAATAGTTATGAAAGTTTGAATATTATGTTTAACGACTTTGTTTTCTTTCCAAATTGTGTTAAATCAAAGAAAGTCCTACTATTTCGACATCTATGCCATTGACTTTACTCGTAATCATTATGTCAAGGTCAATAGTTCACATACGAGAATGAAACAAAACAACCAAAAGCGCACAGCAGCTGGTTCTAGTAACTCGCGGCGTCCAAACAGGTCATCCACCTATCAGCAAAATTCTGTCCGAGTATCGCTCGAGATAAAATTAGTTTCCCACACACAGTGCTCTAAACAAAGCGTATTTACGATGTTTGCACGGACTTTCCTTGTGTTATTGTGTGTTTATGTGTGCGTATGCATTAGGTATGTATTCATGTGTAATGTAGTTGATTGTCACGCTTTGGTCGATCGACCTGACTAGTCCTTGAACATATATGAATTAAATCGTTTTCGTACTGATCGAGTAACGGAGTAGAGTTATTTGGACTGATGTTTTAGACGATTAGCTGGTTTTTGTGTGATTTGACCTCTGTGCTGTGTTCAGTTTTTGTGTTGTTTTAAGATGTATGAATCTAGAGTTCGTAGGTAGAAAATGTGATCTTTCCTTATTGTTTTTTGTTGAATATTTGCATTCACGAAGTTAACAAATGTAATCATAAAATTTTAGCTTTTGTGTTTTTTATGCGAGCGCTTTTTCTGTTTTAAAATATTTTTACAAAGTCATTCTGCTAAATTAGTCGTAGTGCAAAACGGTCTTAAACTCACAATATTGAAAAGTGTGAAAAATAAATAACCAACGAAATCATGAGCAATTTTTTAATATTCCTCCATTTTCGAATAGTTTAGAACGACAAAATTAAGACAATTTGAATATTGCAGTTTTAGACTTAAAAAAAGGGGGTTTGATTGTGTAAATAAAAATATAGGATACTTTTTGTAAAACTAGATAAAACTTTGTAATTTTAGGACAATTCATAAATAATAACAATTAATTAATTTACCTAATTGTTCAATTTACAGTGAAGAAAGCAAAAAGCCAAAATTTGTGATAGACAATGACGCCGGCGGGGACGATGCTATGGCAATATTTCTAGCTTTGCTATATGAGAAACATTATGATGGGTATGTAAAAATATTTTTTATTATTCAATTAATAAAATTGATCATGACGAGAAAAGCTGATTCACAATCTAAAATAGGCATGTTGCAAAATTAGATGAATAAAAATAAATCCGCTTAATAAACCGAAGACAAGTTCCGTGCCTAAAGCCAAAAATAAACCCGCCAACAATATATCAACAAAAAAATGAAATGAAATTCATTATTATTACAGGCCAGAACTGATTGCTCTTACTACGGGCAATGGAAATACGATGGAAGACAATGTTTGCGCAAATAACCAGAAAGTACTCAGGGTCATTGGAAGGCAGGACGTAAGTATTATAGCTCTACGAGGAAGCCTGATGAGCCAAACTTGATGCCTGAAACCCTTGGTTTCATCCGCGCTGTATGATGTTTGGTTGAGTAAAAGCATAACAAACGTTAAATAATGTCTCTAGTGGTAGGGCTCTTTTGCAGAGCCCGCCTAGGGAAGTACCACAACTTTACCAGTTATTCGACCGCCTAGCAATATTGTGCAAACATTACTGTGTTCCGTATGGGCATTGTTTCCAGTGAAATTTCAAAATAAATAGAAGATTAAACATCTTACATCTCAGGGTGACGAGAGCAGTGCTGCGCAGGGTTTTGAATTCTAGGAAATCAAAATTCTGGGTGGAGCAGCCCTGTTATAGGCAAACGTGACGTTTTATGACGTTTAGCATCAGGCGAGCGATATGCTCGTCTCGTCACTCAATAACATAAAATAACGAACTATCTCACCTTTGCACTTGGGTACAAAATATTTGTTGTTATTATGTTATTAAAGTAGAACCTGTGTAATTTTCCAGGTGCCAATCTACAGAGGCTCAAAGGGATCTATAGTCACTACACCTGCAGTCACAGACTACTATGGCAAAGACGGCTTGGGAGACAGCGGCGACGTGTACACTGACCTCGTGCCAGCAAAGGAGGAGAACGCTGTAGATGCACTAATACGTCTATCTAAGACTCATCAAGGTAAAATAGGAATAAGTTTGGATATTAAATTCATGCTTCCATAAACTAGGTACTGCAGTATTTGATAAGCCGTAACTTACTTTCGACTGAATTTTGCATACCTGGAACTTCGATGACTATACTCGTAAGTGAGGCCCAACTAACTACCTACATTTAACAGAGAATTTAATCTCTAAATTCCATATTTCTGGGACCAACGTTTTCTGTGTTGAAATGGTAATAATCTTTTATGGAAGATAAGCTGCGCCCCGCGATTTCACCCGCGTTTTCCGGGATAAAAAGTAGTCTATGTGTTAATCCAGACCATGAACGACCTTCATTCCAAATTTCATGTAATTCCGTTCAGCCGTTTCAGCGTTCGTTAGTAACAAACATACCTACATACTTTCACCTTTATAATATATAATAATATTATTATAGTAAGATAAGATATTAGAGTAATATAGACCTTGGTTAATAAAAAAATGATTAGAAACTGATATTCTGATTTCTGATAAATTTCAGGTGACCTTACCGTGATCACAATCGGGACCCTGACGAATGTGGCGCTCGCTATTAGACTGGATCCTGCTTTCATCAGCAGACTGAACCACTTATACATTGGAGCAGGACACATTCACTGTACGTGTTTTTTACAATGCATTCATGATAATTAAATTATCGGACAAACGGATAGCCGTTAAAAGTATATTTTTAAAATCTTTTTTTTGTTGGTCATGACTATCACTAATCGGATTAGGATATTTTTTCTCTCTTCCTAAGAAGACACTGACGATTTATGACAAAAGTGGAATCAGACGAAAGGGTCATTAGAGGTTTTCCACATTCGTCATTCGTGACGAAACTGAACTGAAATTATAAAAAAAACTGCTTCTGACGAATGTGGAATCTGACGGACGTGTACCAAACCAAAATATCACGGAAATGGTTAAATCAAATTTCAAATTGAATTATTTTAATACTTATTAGTACCGATGATCGTATTGATAAATACTAACGACTCACTAATCTTTGGTAATTATTTATCACAGCTTCATAAGCATTTGATATAAATTCCCCGCATATAGTGCACATTAAATATTAATGTACCACCTTTATCTGCCTCACGGTAGCTACTTTAAGAGCTGACCTTATTACCAAATCACAACGCAAACTCGCACAATCACAGTATTACAGTAATGCCATGTCAGAGGCGTTCCGGCGACGGCCTAAAAACTCTGCCGAAAGGCTCGGCATATAGGAACTAATTCACTTACTTTATGTGGTTTAATCACAGGTGAAGAAGAACCCGAACCTGAATTCAACGCTCAATGCGATGTAGAAGCATACCACATAGTAGTACAAAACGCCACTCCTGATAAAGTTACGTTGCTACCTTTCTCACAGATCAAGAAACATCTGAATTTCACCAAAGTAAGTACTTGAAGACAGCATTCGTTGTCAATGACAATTATTTTTTTTAATAGTAAGGAGATGGCAAGTAGAGGTTCAAAAATGTATGGACGAAAAAATTTGGGTCAATTAAAAAAAAACAAGAAAAAATATTTTTAGTATACCTACCATCAAATAAATTCCATTGTTAGGTGTCACTATGAAACATTTTTTAAGCTATTAAGCCGTATTCGGGCTAGTGACTACTGTCAAATAAGCCCCTGGCTACACAGTCAAACAGAACTAAAGTGACTGACATTAAGCCTTATACAGGGTTATACAGAAAGGGTAAACTAAGCCGAAAAGGGCTCATGGAACTCATCATTATTCATAGAAAAATGTCAATGACACTCAACACTCACTATGGAACAGCAATATTTTATTGCAAATTTCGGTTTGGTCCCTTACTAAAAGTTGTTCATAATGATGAGTACTAGTAGCCCTTTTCGGCTTAGCATACCCTTTCTGTATAACCCTATAGTATAGCACATCATTCAACTTCCTCAGGATTGGCGGCAGAATGTTTTCGGTGCTATCCAGAGTGACATAGTCAAGGCACAGAACAAGTTCGAGAAGGTATCTCTTGCGCAAGAAGGCAGCTGGCAGGCGCTGGACCCGGCGGTCGTCACCATGTTCGTGAGACCAGACTTGGTTGAGGAATACAAGTATTCGAAGAATGACATCGTTATTTGCGGTAAGGGATTTGTATATCTACTAACTTGTTACGGTACCTTGATATTTATTGTAGTTTGCTTTAAGTTAATCATTTACAGTCCTCCGTCTTGTTTTTGAACTGGACATTTTCACGTCAGCGAGAAGTAGTCAGTGCATTTCAAGCAGTGAGTAACTTTGAGCAGGCTTTATAAGTAAGATCTTAAATGTTATTTTTTAGGCTTAGGTGATGAGTTTGGGAAATTGCATTTCCGTTAAATTTGGAGTCTACCGCTGAAAATTATACATGGACAAACCAGGCGTTTATCGGTTTCTAGCAATAATATAATATCATAGCAATAATAAATATCATTTTCAATTATAAACTAGTGTAATTGATAGTTATTGAACATGTACTTAACCCCATTTTGTTGTAAATAAATAACTATGACGCCGTGCGATTCGCGCAGGATCGTCGAGAAACTCACTGTTTGTTTTTGGCTGTTTGTATGAGGTTGAAAATACCCCAATACTTGACTGTCTATACAAAATTAGTCTAGAGTCTAGACTAAAAAATAATATGGAGGCTATTTACATTGGAGACTGGTTGAGTGAACTTTTAATCTTGATCAAAAATGTCACAAAGAGCATTATTTTTGCAGGAGAAAGAAGAGGAATAAACACAAACACATTTTGTGAAAAAGAAGAAGCCAACGTTAGGATCGTATATTCAGTGAAGACCGAAGAATACCGCCACTTCTTACTTGATATATTTACACCCAAAGAAACAACTACATCTACATAAAATATTGATGATCAAAATGATTAATTTATGATTTAAAATAAGTCATTAAACATTAAAATTGGGTACAAATTACAATTACTATAAACAAAAATTAAAATTATAATAATACATTTTGCTTTTTTATCTTAATTATAATCTTTTATATTGAGAAGAAATAACAGGTATTTTATTAAGTAACAACTAACTTAGTAAGTACGAACTCACTTACTATTTAGCAAAACCTATTGTAAATAAATGCACATTATAATAACATCAGGGTTGTGTAATAACTGTCGTTGGAATATTTTAAGTGAACTCAAGTAAACTTGGTTCGCTTCGGGTGGTCGTCAACCTACAGGCAAATACAGCGGGATCGATCTTTGTCGACCTTGAGGAAATGCGCTTACTACCCATTGAGCTATATGTACTAGAGATAGCACCGTTGTAGGTACATTGCAATCCTTTTTAATATCCTATTCATAGTGGAGCATGTGCTGCTATTATAATATATTACAATTTATTTCACATTCAAAAAAAGTTATGTGCATAAAATATAACCAGATTTTTTTGTAGTACACATCTCGATACTATGGTATCCCGATATTTATGCGGATAATACGGAACACACATGATTGACATAGCAAGCACCCAGCAAATGACGAGTGAAGTAAGGTAACTCAACTGAGACGCTATCTCCAGTAGTACCTACACAGTAACTCAAAGCGTGCCCTTCAAAAATTGTTAGAACCGAGCCAATGTGTTCATAGACGGTTGTGTGTGAATATATCAAACGTTCAGTCAAAGAGCACCGTTGAACAAAGACGATGCTTTGACTCACAGGTCTTGCTCTATCTTATCTTTGATAATTGTCCTTTGAACGATCTTTCTTACATTTTTTATCAGAGACTTATTTTCAAGAAGAAGAGTTCTTGTCATTCAGTGTGAAAAGCTACTTATAGTTTTGAGTGATAGATACATAAGTTTTTGTGTGGTTTCTTAGAATGTGTACAGGTCACAGGTAAAACGATTTTTTTGTTCTACAAGTGTTATAAAGTATTTTATAAATGGTTTTTTAAGAGTCCTTCTAATATTATAAATGTGAAAGTTTCTGTGTATAAATTTTTATTACTAATTACTATGGATCTTTCCTATGATTATGATTTTGTTAAAATTTGGAATGGTTATCTTATGCCCTAAATTAGCACCTGACATAGGCTACTTTTCATCATCACCGTTTTTCATCACATCACAACATATCTACATAAATATATTGTATTTTTTACTTTCAGTGCAGTCAATAAACCATTTGTAATAGACAACGATGCGGGGGGAGACGACGCTTTGGCAATATTTGTGGGTTTGCTCTACGAGAAACATTACAATGGGTACGTAAGTTTTACGCTAGTTATTAAAATCGTCTCTTATTAAACAGAGTGGTTTTCTATCTACTATACTTACATACAGTATTGATGATAATTAATAGTTAAAAAAACTAAAAAACACGATTTGTTTAGTGTATTGTCATCGGTCCTCGATATATCTACAAAGTTTGAAAGAAATCTGACCGTTTAAAGTGGGTCAAAAACGCGCTCAAAGGAGTCGGTTACAAACATACATACAAACATACAGGTGAAGCTAATAAAAGCGTGTTAAAAATAAAAGAAGAAGCTCAGCAGTGGGAGATAACGGGCTGATGATGATAATGATAATGATTAATTAAATTAATAGCTAACAATCCCTCCCAAGTAGCTTTCCCACTTCATACTGAACGTTTCTTTTTAAGTTCCTTTTTCAGCATAAATCACTTTCTAAACAACAAAATTTAAATATTCATTAAACATTTTTAGCATTATATTTTTAAGTCCAAGCGCTTCTAAGATTCACTTTAATAAAAATAATTAACTTAAACAATTTTACCAAATTAATTTTATTTTATTGTCCAAAGAAATTCCCAACCTTGTGCGACTAAATTGAATTCTTTCAGGCCAAAACTGGTAGGTCTCATAACGGGCTACGGAAACACTATAGAAGAAAATGTTTACGTAAATAACCAGAAAGTATTGAAGGTCGCAAGAAGGCAGGATGTAAGTGAATATGAAAGACAAATACAAGATTGTTAATGAAGTAAACCTAGCTATTTTACCACCGTATCGAACGTAAAGGCGCTCTCTCAGGGAAGTACTCGTGTGTAATGTATTTGTTCAGATTTGAGCATTGTAATAATGAAAGAGGAGACCCGAGTACTACAGTTTGAACCCTGTAATAATACAATGTGTAATTGTGTAACATTACAGTGGTGAGTGAGAAAAGCAGGCGAATGCTCGTCAGTCAGTGAGCTAGTATTATGCTCAAAATCGTATTTTGGATTAATACATTACAATACAAGTGACTGCTCGTCAGTTAGTAAGGATGGAATGTAAAGAAAGGCTGTAACTTTTAAGATTGTTACATTACAGGTGTATGCTGCTAGGAGCATTTTAGAGGCGGCGTAGTCAAGATACGATATTAAGCGTCCTTAAAAATTTCAGGTGCCAATCTACAGAGGTTCAAAAGGTTCTCTGGTCAACACTCCTCCGGTAGGGGGCTGGTATGGGAGCGATGGCTTGGGGGACAGTGATGATGTATACACAGACCTCGTTCCCGCAAAAGAAGAGCATGCCGTTAATGCACTTATACGGCTATCTAAGACCTATCCAGGTAGAGTATTGTAGCTCAAATGACCTATTGAAATAAATAGGTTCAGTTAATTAATGTATTGTCTCTTTTCCTACTGTACATGATATATAGAATAATTATATTAGGCCCTGAAGTTTTAGTTGCGAATCTACAGAAAAGTCTAGAAGACAAAAAGTACATGTTTTAAACCAGGGTACACATTACATTGAATTTTACATAATAAACAAATTTGTTTAGTGATTTAGGCGTGAAAAAGTAACAAACAAACATACACTCACACACTTGCATTCTCAAATGACTTGGTTATATTTCAGGAGATCTTACAGTGATTACTACCGGTTCTTTAACAAACGTCGCACTAGCTATCAGGTTGGATCCAGAATTTATCAATAGACTGAATCAATTGTACATTGGAGCTGGACACATTCATGGTGAGAACTTTTATTGTATTAGAACTATAGCGACACTTAGTTAAGCCCTAACTGAGGACTAAGCCAAATCTATCTACGATAAAGAAAGAAAAAGTCATATTATATCATAGGAAATTCTTGCAAATATTTTGTTCTGAATTGGGATAAAAAACATCATAGATAATAGCGGCATCCTTTAAAAAGCTGTCTTAATTTGATTTCAGGCGACGTGGCCCCCAAAGCGGAATTAAACGCTCGGACAGACGTTGAAGCATACCACATCGTGACACAGAACGCCACTCCTGAGAAAGTCACTATTTTACCCTTCTCACAAGTTAAAATACACTGAAATTTCAGCAGGGTAAGTACTAATTAGATATTTATTTCCATTCGAAAATAATAAATTGAAAGAATTATTTCTTGATTTATTAATTGAGGTTGGCTAATTCAGATAGTTTAAGCTTAAAAACTGTATAATGTGGTAAAATATCATTTGATAGTATTTCTTGTATGCGACCACCGAAGTCTTGATCGATGTACGCGACGCATTTATTAGACGCATGAAGATTTATCTTCTCGTCTGGTCAAAGTAACGCATGAAACAAAAGTGGTCCTCCATCTTGCCCAATACGTGAGCATTGCCATACAATTTGGTAAAGTTGCCAGTGTTTTGGTACGAATTCCCATTGGCAACTAACTGTCTTTTAATTTTAAGAGATGTCTGAACAGTTAATACTAGTTGTCTGAATAGTTAATACACTAAGCACTTTGTTTCTTATCAGGAGTGGAGACAGAACGTTCTTGGTGCAATCCAGACCGACATCATCAAGGCACAGAACAAGTTTGAAAAGGTTTCCCTCCCAAAGGACGATAGATGGCCGGCGCTGGACCCGGCGGTGGTCACCATGTTCTTGAGGCCAAATTTAGTAGGAGAATACAAGTATACAAAGAATGAAATAATTATGTGTGGTAATTATTTTGTGATGTTATATCTTTTCTTTTAAATAAGTTGGGAGATAATAAAGTGTATTTGTGAATAGTTTAATATTTTTTAAATAATTTTCAGGAGATAAACGAGGAATGACAACACACACGTTTTGTGAAAAAGCTGAGGCTAACGTGAGGGTCATATTTTCAGCGAAGCCTGAAGAATATCAACTGTTTCTTCTTGAGTTATTTGATGAAAAAGATTCCGCTTAACTAAATGTGTGTATAGGAAACAAAGGTTTAAAAACATACCATAAATAAATAAAAATAAAAACCGTTTGTTTTTCTCGAAATTTTAAGAATTTCGATATTCAAGAGACACCACGGGCCTAAACCAAGTGTTCATTTTCATGAGTCAAATCCATGGTTGGTTTTTCTTGAAGAAATTTTCGTACGATACGGCAAGTATTTAAAATCGCGGCCTTTTGCATTGTTATGAAAAAATTTTTTGGTAGATTTAATAGTTTAATACCGTGATGTTATTATTCTCTATATTTTTTAAGCATTTTTATTAATGCATTTTATTTTATTTTATTTAGGACCAAATGCTCTATTATCTACAGTTGTGGTACTTTTAGGAGAACCCCGGGATTATTTATAACGAATAGAAAAAAATACAATCTGACGCAAGTGTTAATTATGACATCTGTCGTAAAACAGAAGAAGTTTTTCAGCCAAACTGTGTAAAATTTAGTTACAGCTAAACTCGCCAGAAAGCTTTTCGGAGCCACTGTTTAAGTTGTGGATTCTAATTCTTTGAAGTTTGCATAGATGTCGCTTGAAAAATATTATTTAGTTTTTATCCATTGAAAGACTGAAGAAAGACAAATAGCTAAGAGTACTTGGTATATCTAGAAAACAAAAAAGTGAAAGCCTTAAACATTAATACACTTCATGCATAAGTCGTCGGTACAAGATCTGATCTCGCTAGAGATATTTTAAACTGTTTAAAATACCTAAGTAATAACTATTTTTTTCTATTGAATTGAATGAAGAGACAAGCATTAAGTTACGTTAATAACGGAAGGATTTTAGGAGGTACGTTTTTCTTAATAAAATAAAGTGTCACATCGAACTATCAGCCTTTTATTACAAGCTACTAAAATATATAAAATTAATGTCTTAAACACTATCGCTGGACCAAAAATGTGTCGGCTGTAAAATACATTTTATGAAGACCATAAAGTGGACGTATGTTTGCGGACTTGATTTTATGACTTGATTTTTTAAAGAATATACGTAAAGTGTAATTTTATGTAGGTCGCGCAGTTTTTTTTTATACATATTAATATGAATAAAAATTTAATATTTTTTTTACAGTAATGACCTATACTTATTTGATACGACAGGATACAATTTCATACATAAGAGGATTATAGAGCCCAAAAAGAATAAAGAGCACTCAAATCAATATGTTTAACAGAATCTGATGATTGTTGGGGTAAACGCAACAGTGGGTGTAAACCTAATAATTTGGAGAAAACAATAGCGGATTAATCTGACACGAAGGCATATTCTACGAAGATGCGGAGCGTGGCGCAGTGCGTAGCGTGGTGAAGTTTATGTTACCTATCGAAATTAAAATCATTTATCGTTAACCGATACAGTCTAGTGGCTAGGTTACCTGACTCTCACCCAGGAGGCTCGGGCTCAATCCCCGGTATCGGAATAGCCATTTTGCTCTCCATTTATTTTACTTCACCGACCTCATACAATAAAGGTCAGATTATGCATAATCAAATAATATATCTGGCACCATTAAGGGATTTACACGATCCCTAATGGTTGTGATCGGATCGTGTTCAGTAATATTGGATCCTAATCAAAACTTACCTTCGTCGCCATTCAGAGGAGCCCTTTCATCTTCAACTGCTAAGCGTGATAGAGGTCATCATTGTTGGTTATAACTGATAATTATTATTTAGTAATAATAGGCTTTCAGATCAAGAGACAGTCTAAGAATAGTTTTGTGTAGGTACTTAGAATAGTACGAATTCATATACCACTGGCTTTTTGGTGAAGGAAAACATCGTGAGGAAACCTGCATACATCTGGAGAAGAAATTCAATGGCGTACTATGTGAATCCACCAATCCGCATTTGGTCAGCGTGGTGGTAACCCTTCGAGGCTAGACCTGTATCCCAGCAGTGGGAGAATCGAAGGTTGAATATGATGATGACTTACACTAAAGAAGGAACTAAAAAATCTGAATAAATTGCAAAATACGATTATCGAACAACCAATATTTTATTACGTCAACACTTTATGGTTGGATTTACGAAAACCTCCACAAATCGCTTTGATTCCACTTTTATTGTGCGAGCCTTCAGAATGCTTGGCCGGACTGACCTGTATATCTTGGGCGTCTTCAAGTCGAGAGTGAATCGGTTTCTTCTAAGCAAACGTGTTTGATCGTAAGCCTGTAATGCTGGCACTTCACTTAGCTATTTTATTACAAGACGTAGCTATGTAGCCTGTTAGATTTTATTTTTGAATGTTTGTTTTTAATTAGGTTTACTCAAAACTATATTACTATTTCTACAAAATACCAGGAGAAACTAGGGTGCAACAATACTACTAGTACCTAATATAATATTCCTAAGATTCATGATCATGAGAAACCAGCTGTAGTTCTACACCTCGTTTGCAAACCTTATGGCTGACAATTACAACAGATATTAGGTTCAGGTACGAGCCATAACTGGGAACGACCTTTGACGACGACTGTACCCATACTATATCCCTAGCGCAACGTATGTCGCGAAATATTTATTGTACCTATTTGATAAGAAATGTGTGAAAAATGGGACGGGCCCTTTTCGGGCGTAAATGGTTAGTGCATTTTTCATTTTTGTCAAAAACGTACTACGTATTTTTCAACGAAGTTATGGGAAGGGTAGGGTAGGCTTGTGCTCTTACTGAATTTGTCCGAATTTTAGATGGGTATACATTGTAGATACCGTTAACTACGATCCTAAAAATAACGGTTCCTGGAAGATAGCGGGAGCAACCACAGGAAGCAAATTATTTTCTACATAATATCTCTTAAAATATGAACCTTATGCTTTTGTTTTTCATTACAAGTCCTTTTACAGGAAGGCATGGATAGCAGTATGTAACTATGAAAAAGGTGATCATACCAACACGTTACATTAGGGCTGATTTACAGTCACGCTGACTGACACGCAACGATGACTATTAGCATGCAAAGCTGATCAGCACGTTTTCATCAGCGTGACTACAAAATCAATACAACCCTTGTCTCCGCCGACGCGCGACGCACCGCGGAGACACGGGTCAATCAGCGCTGAATGTCAGGAGATCTGTTTCGTAATTGTAACTATAAGAAACAGTTCCTTGTTAATGGGATATTACACGACGGCAACAAAAAGCCTAAAGTACAAAATACCATTACCTATACGAGTAGAATCAGCCTAAAGTATGTTTTTTATGTTTTTAATGTAATATCTACTTGAGCTTATTTCCTCCGATATTCATGAAGTTAGTGTCTTCGCCGTACACCAACATTTCACGTACTAGCGTTGCCATACTTTACTTACCCTTTGCCGGGCTCGATTCCTGTTATACAAACAAAACTAATTTATTGGGGTCGTTAGGCGATAGTCCCCGGGGTTAGACTTATAGTGACGTATCAAATGATGATACCCTTGTGATATTGTTATGTTAATTTTATTTTACTACTAGTTGCGTTTTACGGTCTCACCCGAAATCTTGTAGAAACTTTTTTTTGGCTGGATATAAAGTAGCCCATATAAAAATCCAGAGTAAAAGTTATCGTTACACCAACCCTCGCGTTCGTTTCGGGAACGAAAACAGTTAAAATCTCACTTTAACCCATAATCGTCCGCATGTGTCACATACGAACGTGTACTTACACATGCACGATTATGACATTTTGAACTGTTATTTTTGCAACCGATTCCAAAACGACCTCGTTCGTTTTGGAATCGGTCGCAAAAATAGTGGGCATTTCAAATTTTTTTTTTTTCGACTAAGTGATCCGTTCAGCCACTTTTGAGTTAATGTGATCCAAAGATCTAATGCAACAAACGTTTACATTAATCTATACTAATATTATAAAGAGGAAAGATTTGTATTTTTGTATGTTTGTGTGGAATAAACTCAAAAACTACTGGACCGATTTCAAAAATTCTTTCACCATTCGAATGCTACATTATCCCATAGGCTATATATATAATTTTTTTTTATCCACAGCGAAGCGTGGCAGGGAACAGCTAGTTCCTAATATTAGTTAAGACATCAAATAGTAGCTGAAAACAAAACTCACTTCCGCATTTAAAATATTAGGTATAGCATGGTAGGAAGAAGGATACTATGCCTAATGGGTTGATTACACATAACGAGTGAGTGCTATGGCGAGGCAGTAAATGGGCACACTCGGCACTGTCTCGCCTCAAAACGTTTATACAAACCAAGCACACTGAGAAAAATTTCACCTAAAGTACGGAGCATAGTGATAATCACCAAAAAGTACGACGATTAGCACCAATTTTTACGATGACAACTATCATAATAATATATGGTTCTCACCGTGAAAACTAATTGAATTCATTGTAATTTAGATGGCCATTTTTCTCATGTATAGCTGAGGGAAATGTCTCGCCACTGTACTCGTTACGTGTATCCAACCCATTAAGACTTTCCAGAATCGGGTCAACCAAACAAAACCATAATACAGTGATAAGTACTCATCTAAAAGGTATTACGAGCTGAAAGGTGTTGCCCTTTCATTAAATATGCAATGGATAGTGGTAGTGTCTTAATGCTTTGGAGAGACACAATTTTAGCTTGGAAAATCTAAACTAAGATGTAGGTACATTGGAGTGAATTTTGATATACCTACAGCTCGCTTAACAAATCTAGCTAGTCTTAAATTGTTTGCATTTTCTTTTTTATTTTAAAACGTATCTAATATCGACATGGCAACAATTTTAATGCTGTCAAATAATCGTTGCTTGACAGTTGTTGTGCAGTTTGCAACAGTGTAAAACCCTTTCAGTATAAATAGCATAATGCTACTATAGAGCTACAAACCTAGGCATCTTTTTTCGAATTTGTTAATAGGTTTTAAGAATGTTAAGAACTTACGTCAGCCCTGATTTTCTCCGAGGTTCCTTTATTCTTTTGTACATTTAAGGTACACAATACAGGCGCCTTTTACAGGAAATTTTAAGGGACCCTGGACCCGCGCCACACAAAAAGTAACCGGAAAAGCGTCTTGAAAGTGAGTCTCAGGCTCTTGAAAAAATCGCCATATTCGCCACACGAGCCCTTGAGAATCGAAAGAGCTTCAACGACTCACTTTCATCACGACATGAAACGGATGTGAATCGGTTTTTTTAAGTTTGTAAGGGTTTCCTAATCGACCTGGATTTTTTGATATTTACCTATTATTGATGTAAGTTCGTTGATTTTGATGAATACTGATTCTTATTTTATTTTCTCAGGAATGCTGTAAAATTAAAGTACTTTTAGTTAATTTGACTGGAGTCAAATCAAACAGAATACAAAATACAGTAAATTTATTCTTGGGTCTCACAAACACAAGATACATAAAAAAATAATTACAAATCAACACAAACAAAAGACGATGAGATGCATATAAGTCTAAACAAGTCAAGTTAAACAACTAAAGAGTAACTAAGCTAAGCTAAGCTAGATGACACAACTTTAACTCTATTTTATTTATCCTAGAAACGAACTCTTATAGAAACAGTATTCGGTAGCTGCGCGCTTGGTCTCACGGACCAATTGGCATCAAATACGAAAACATTTGTTACATAAACGGCGGATGCTACGTGCTGAAGTAAGCAACAGATCATGCAGCTATCAAAAAGTTCAATTTCCTAGCATTCCCTGAAAGACATAAATGCGGGAATGTGTTTCGTCGGTCTCACAGACCAACGCGCAGTTTTAAGAAGGTTGAAAATAGATGAAATGTCTTAAACCGAGGCACATTGTACCGACTATAAATATTAAAATGCGGTTGACAAAGACCATTGTTAAGTCTGAATAAACCTTATTAACGACGTCTACCTCCGTCTACATTAATTTAATTAATTAACATCATTATGTTCCCGAGGCTGGAAATCCTTTTGGTCTATTGATTTCGAGCTTAAATTCAGACATAGTTTATATCTTACATTATGCCTTGGTTCTACAGTTTTTACGTTTTCCGGAGAAGTACTTTTCTTTTCATTACTTTTCGTCTTTCTCCATAGGAACAGTTATCGAGTATTCGTGTTTTGCTGGTAGGTAATCCATGAGATAGGGTCACTAAGGATGTTTGCTTGGTCTATGTTATGTTGGACTTCGTAATTTATATTATTTGTTTTCGAATTTAATCAAGATCGATCATGAAACGGTATCAGACATGAGACAGAATGTTGATGAAAAAGAGCATTGCAAATGTTAAGTACTTTTGCAATAAATGAAGGTATGTATTAGTGTAGTGGTAATTATGATCCTGTGAAAATATGTTTTATTTTGATAGCCTGCTGATGCCTGGAACTTCGTGCTTCACCTGGAGTAGAAATTCAATGGCTTATGTGAATCCACACACCCGCACTTGACTAGCGTGTTGGAATACAGCCTGATCGCTTCAAAACCTGTATAACACAGGAAATATAGGAATTACACCTACCTGTGGAACCTACCTGTGGAATACAGGTAATATCTCATTGCTGGAGCAGTAGAATATTTAAAGCTTGATTTGAAAGATTTTTCATTAGAAAATAATATATCGTAATGATAATGATAATATGATAATATTATATCGTATAATAAATAGTAATGCAAAATAGGTAGGTATCCACTTAGATGTTAGACCATGTAGGAAAGGAAGCCTTGAACGGGGATTTTGAAAAATCGTTCAATTGACTAGAATTATCTAGCGGATCAGGCTTGAGACTTACCCCTGTTTACCCATCTAAAAGAGGAGCTTAGAATCAAGGTTGTTTTACCCCTATCCTTCTAAATGGTAAAAGCCTATTTTTGTTATTACTTCGAGTGACACACGAGAAATTATCAAAACAAAGTTTTGTTTACAATATCAGTCTACATTTTGTTGCGACAACAATACTCCGATAGCCATGTTGTTACAGGCCAGCGACCGTTTTTGAAATCATAACAATGATAGGTTTTCAAAGCTACTTGTAAAAGCTTGCGTGAGTTCAATATATTCAGTTGACTCTACTGTGGACATTTTATTAAAATATTATTCAAGTTTTAAAATTTTCTGTCTGATCCAAAGTGATTCCAGCTAATAATATGAAAAAGCTATATTATAGTCTGAATGTTCACTCAAAAAAATTGGAAAGACTGCAAACGTCCAGGAACAGTTATGGGGGCTTACATTCTACCATAAGGTCAATTTTGATCAGCAGCCGAGTTATGGGGTTGTGTCCTTTGTCGGGTCTTTCACATCTTCGGAGTGATAAACTTAAGTAAGTAATAAATTAATTTGCTTGTTCACAAACGGTAAGTATGTTTACTTGTATACTACAGTCGACGGACGCATAAAAATGAAAAAAAAAATGTATAGGGAAAGACAGGTGATAGAATAGAAGGTGAATCAATAGAGGCGGGGTAGATTCAGTATCCCGCTGTAAAAAAAAACCTGTTGCCTGTGGTGTGTGTGTTGCATTCACTCAATGTTATTCTTTCATTCGAATTTTATTTAGGTAAAATGTCACTGTGCAGCGTGCGATGTACATTTGATTAGTTTGAATAATATTATTTGACTCGCCCATGGTCTAAGTTTTTATCTATGGGTGGAAGCTACTGCAAACACCAATCATATCATTTGGTACAAGATTAGAATGCCATAGACAATTGTTTATTTGATGGTGACGAAGAATTTATATTAAACTATATTGTTTTTTTTGCCCAACTGCCTTGCCTTTTTGTGTAAAAAATCACGTACAAATTGTAATGTACCTACATTATATATTTGCTAAACATTTTTGTAGATTTCGTTTGTCCGAAGTTTTATTTTGGTAAGGTAACATTTTGCTTTTGAGATGTTTAGTTCTCGCTCATAAATAATCACACTTTTTTCTCTCAGCTGGAGTGTCTTATACTTGGCTATCTCTACAAGAAATACAGGTTTTAATAACGCATTTCAGAATGTTAATTACTGCGATTTATAACCTTCTTATAGTCAGTACAAGAAGCCGTTACGGCACCAGCTATGATAATTTCACTCGGCTTGAAAACGGCAGACTATGAAATGTCCAATTAAATTCCGAGTTGGGCATTGTGTTTTACGGTACCCAGTTAAATGAAATAAAATCATGAGTAAACATTTTAAATGAGGTGGAGTAACGAAACAAAAAGTTTTAATGTCAACAGTATGAGTATAGTATAATTTATCAAAGAGTTTGAGGTTGATTGTGAACGTACGTGACGGAAACCTTTGAAAATCTTGGAAGTACAAAGTACATCAGAGACCTTTGAAGATTTTTGACGTGAAACGATAAGGTTGATTTAGTATGGTACCGTTTCCACATTGCGTAGCACGACGTCCAATACATCAAACATTAAACGAAGAGACTACAAACAAATATTCAACATAAATTAGGTACGCTCTACCTTTCTAACCCCTGACCCTGACGAAAAAAGTGGGGTGTCAAAAGCTCACCGAGTATAACACATCGTTAGCCCCAAACGGCTGAACCGAGTTTGATACTGTTTTTTAGTTAAAAGATAATTCGATCAAGAGTGATTCTAGATTTATATCTGATTTTTTTCATCTTTTTATTCTGGCTGAATTTTATTTTATTATAACATCCATTTGAAGACTGTCAGCTCTATGTAGTCGGATGGTTTTAAAGTGTTTTGTAATAAATATTTCAAAACAAGCAAAATAGAGACGGAGTTTTTGTCACATTTTCAGATACACTCTACGTTCCCCCTACAACATATTCTACGCGATAAGTATGGTTGGACAGCTTTTCATGTGTTTTGTAGCAATTTATTGGTTCCTGGGAAATGAAATTACTTTGTCTAATTTTAGTAAGTACCTAGATTTTGTTATTTTTTTTGTAACATCGGGTCAAAGTTTGAAGGCTCTATTTGATGGAACTAAACCAACAAAAATATATCTGTCTTTGTCATTGCAACGTATTAGACAAGGACATCAATAGGTCTTTAGAAGAATTTAATCTGTCAAGTAAAGCCTTCAAACATGAGGTCATTATCAGGTTTAAATTCATCAAATAAAGACGTGCTTAACCGAGTATGGAAGCCAGATAAGTTATCTGTCACTCTCACTGACATGACATTTTTAATGAGAGCGACAGTGACCCAGATAATATCTGACGCCAGAATAGAGCTAGGTATTCTGCTCAATTGGTGCGTGTCAGGTAATTTAGCAACTAATATAATAAATGCGAAAGTTTATGTGTACGTTTGTTCAGGTGGACGGAGCCGGACGAATTTTACATTAGAGAGAGTTTTAAAAATACTAGCGTGAAAAAGTATTTTTTTATGTAGGTACAATGTCGTTGTGTTCTGAATTAACACATTGGCTACTTTTCATCATCATTATCATCACAGTTTTTATCATCCCACGGGTGAAACAGCGGTGTGACACTATAGTAGAACCTAAGTCACTAAGAATAGGTTTCATTTTCTTTTAGCAAACGCCGTATTCTACACTTCAAGTTTCACATCTTGCTTGATCTTGGTAAGCGTTGTCCGATGTTGGCCCACGCTTGTAAGGCAAGTCGAGGAGATAGAAACCCAACTGCCGCCGTTCTCGAGAAATGTTGCCAGGATTTGCAACGTTACTATGTTCTTTATGCTGACTGCCGCTCTTGGTATGTGGTTCTATTTAATTTCATTTTTTAGTGATCGATATACAGTGGCCCCGATGATAAGTTTCTGAAGCAATTCTACACATTTTGTCAAGTGTCATTGAAAATTTTCTATGGAACACCAGATTTTTTTTTGTCACGATTTCAGGGTTGATATCATAGTAAAAACTATTCGTTATGATGCGTACTGTAACCTCTTTTTATTTTATTACATCCTTTTCGTCATAGTAGTCCAAGAGCTAGTGAACCCTGGGAGTAACGGTCTCCCTGTAAGGTTAGAAATTTGTATACTTACGATTTATGACATGCTAAGAGCAATAGCCATGACCTGGCAGGCGTCAGCCCTGCACGTCATCAGCCCCTTTATTTTTTGGACTGTTCAGTAAATTGAGTTTCAAAACTTGTTTCTGTAAATTTGAAAATTTAATAGGATAAAGTTTATTTATTGTACATCTTTAAAAAAAAATTGACAGGCGATTACAATAAGCAGAAGTATATGACAGATCAATTAGAAAACGTACAGTTGACGAGGTAAAATAAACTTTATCCTGTATACTTAAAATTTTTATATGTTTTCAAGTAAACGTCTCAGAGTAAATATGTACAATGCCAGGCGGTTTTGAACAGCATAAGACCTTGACAGGCGAGGGGACAGCTGCTAAGGGCGTGCAAATAAGAAATGTTACATGAACGCATACAGTAAATGCAATGTATTTTATTGGGTTTTATGCAATCTACATTATTTTTAACATTCATTTTCTTCAGCATCATCTGAAATTTCGCTATCACTGTTTTCATCATCATCTGATTCTTCAACAATGTTTTCCTCAAAAACAGCCATTCGGGCTTAAAAAACAGTAAAAAACAGCAGATTTGTTATTTCAAAACAATAATTCGACTATTTGACTAAAACAAGTTAAAATTCATAGAAACAGTGTTTATTGACAAAAATATTTTTATTCCTAAGACAATTTAACGATTACTTGCTAGAACTTAATTATTTGTTGATTCCTCTTCCGCAATCATTATAATCTTCTGCGTTTTCTACGGAATTTTTGCCGTGAAAATAATACATATTTTTATCAAATTTTTTCATGTGTTTTTCTGTTGCCTTAAATGAGTAACAATCTCTTATTTCTGTTTTTGTATCTAGTGTTCCTTTGATCGTTGTTGTTGATAGTCGGTTGCGTAATTTGGTTTTTATTAAATTAATAGCGGAAAATAGCCTTTCAACCGTGGCGCTGCTATGAGGAAGGCAAAGAAGCTTCTTCACTAACTCCGATAGCAACGGAAATGTATGAGCCCCATCTCCATTTTTAGCGCAAAAACATGTTTCCAAAATTTGATTAAATCGGAATTTTCATATTGGTTAAAAGATAAGTTAGTAAAGCGGCAAGGGGATTCCCCTGTAACAATGTAGTGGCAACTTTTTTATGCGGTTTGTTGAGTGTTTATTGCAATTTGTAACAGATGGCGCTAAAATTAAAGGAAAAACAGTAAAATTTGTAGCGGAAACAAAAAACAGGGCTGCCATTCAAAAAACAGCAAATCTACTGTTAAAACAGTAGAGTTGGCAACACTGCTCTGTACATTGTTGCTCGAGAGCAGGTATACGTCCCTTCGTATTAGATAAACGGTCTCACTCGCACTATAGGCATTCACGCAACACCTCTCACTCGCACGCCCTTAGCAGCTGTCCCCTCGCCTGTCAAGGTCTTATGCTGTTCAAAACCGCCTGGCATTGTACATATTTACTCTGAGACGTTTACTTGAAAACATATAAAAATTTTAAGTATACAGGATAAAGTTTATTTTACCTCATCAACTGTACGTTTTCTAATTGATCTGTCATATACTTCTGCTTATTGTAATCGCCTGTCAATTTTTTTTTAAGATGTACCAATAAATAAACTTTATCCTATTAAATTTTCAAATTTACAGAAACAAGTTTTGAAACTCAATTTACTGAACAGTCCAAAAAATAAAGGGGCTGATGACGTGCAGGGCTGACGCCTGCCAGGTCATGGCTATTGCTCTTAGCATGTCATAAATCGTAAGTATACAAATTTCTAACCGTACAGGGAGACCGTTACTCCCAGGGTTCACTAGCTCTCCAACTATAGCCTGAATTCTCGTAGCAACTCATAACTTGTTTCGGTTCAAAACCACGCCATCCAACATCTAACTAATATATATTTAATATAATTAAACCAGGTCCGAAGACACTCCAACAGACAAAACCGCACTTCGTTTTATTTCGAGGGCGTCCTTACCTTTTTGTTTGGTTATCCAATTTATTGAGATGCCGCGAGTATAAATAAACGCACCTGGGTCTCGCGTTGTATTGAAAAAATTGTGCGATGTCACAAGGAATTATTGTCTTGGGTATACACGAGCTTAGGGTATAAAATACTGTTGAATTAAATATAAGGTAATTTTACAAATATTTTTTAAAACAAGCTTTTATTGCATTGTCGTCGAAGTTACACACGTAGGTATACCAAATTTCAGCTCAATCTGACATCGGGAAGTGGGTCAAAATTGAGTTGCAAGATTCCTCCCGAACAAACATACTTAGTTAACATACATAATTAATACATTGCAAGTTTATTAAAAGCTTTTAATATTGTATTTCATACAATGTAATATAGAAACATTTTTGTTTTAGTTGAGCACCTGTTATCAATTTACTATGGATTGATAGTGGCCCGCGCTTGCTGCCCTGAAAACGTTGCTGAAGCGTTCTTCCGTGCCGGCACACCTTGGATATTCGAGTACACGGCCTACTCGCTATGGAAGGTTTTATTTCTAAAGGTGATTCAGAGACTATACTCCTAAAGTTGACAAAAATAAACAATGATATCAAATTAAAACAACAACAAAAATATAAATCAAATGAATAGCGTTTCTAAACCCGCCATATAGTTTCAATCTCTTCATACTACAACACAAAGCTATTGGTTTTTACACTAGATAGTTTTGATTTCATAAAAATAATATCAAGAAAGATATCAAGTCACAGTTCGACTCTAAATAATAGAATAATCCATAATTATTATTGTTTCCAGTTCTTCAACATTCAGTCAACTTTTATTTGGACATTCAACGATTTGCTGCTTATGGTGATAAGCATTTACCTCGCCGAACATTTGATTGTACACAATCAGTTGTTAAAAAGAGCGGTACTTCAGGTATGGTTCTAATTTTAAGAAGAGAAGGAGACAATAAAAGCTTACTCATACAAAAACTTCTAAATCAAAAATTCAAACTTAATTAACATATGCTGTCTTGGTTTTTTTCAGTCTATTAGACAAGGCCACTTAATTTTAGTAAATTAAAATCTGTCAGTTAAAAAAGCCTTTTTAATTGACTGTAATGTCAGAGTAAAATGACTAAAAATATCTATTTAGGCCACAGTCCATCAAAACTTAACACAGTGATTAATGTTAATCCAGCTGATTAGACCATTTTGCCATGAACGGTTTTACAATAAGTGTCGAGATATTAAAACACTTTTTTTTATTGATTTGTCTTTTAATATTAATATTATCCGAAAGTTGAACAATAAAGTCCAATAAATAATTCTTTGTTTCAGGATCACTTTTCAGCGGCCATGTTTCGCGAGCAGTATTTGAAAATCGCTCGGCTAATACGACTAGTCAATGGAAAAATTGGTATTTACATACTGACTTCATTCGGGGTTAACTTGTATTGGATCTGTACTCAGCTATATTATAGTTTAAAGTAAGTTTTCTTTTGAAGAGTTACGGCCATACTTACCTATATACGAAAATTACGAAACTGTGTAGTAGCGAGAGTGCTTTCGGCCGAGTACTCGGTTTGAATAAACAGTTTGGCGAGGCGCGACAGTCACTAGATCCATGATTGATTCCGTCGAGTGTGCCCATTTACTGTCTTGTCACTGTATAGTGTACCTACTCGTTACGTGAAATCAACCCATTAGATTGCCAACGTTTGTGCAATACGAAAATGAAGTGCGTGGTATAGGTTTAACATAAAACACGATCTATTTGTCTCTTTATTTAGGGTATTAAAGATTATACAGACGACGTACATTATACGCCGACGAAAAAATATGCGCCGGCGAAAAATGTGTTTAAAACATTTACTGTACCAAAATGTTATTGAATTAATTAAAGTTTTATTCGTGATACAGTAAACAAGGACCAAAGGACTCCGCGGAAAGTCTGCCAGCTGATGTTATCAGCGGATTTCTTTTTTTGCTTTTCTTTTAGCTGCAGTTTGTTTTGTAAAATGTATTCATATTGCAGCAAAGGTCGCACGGGACACTATGCTGCCTGCCATATACAAAGTATAAGGTATGATGAGTAAGTAAAAGCAAAGAAAAATATTTGCAACATGCAAGTTAACATACAATTGATTTAATTAGAATGCAACAATTTTTTCTACTTAACTCCAAAAAAATTTAATTCGAATGGTTTTGGTTTTAGTATGTTTATACACATTTTACTATCACATTTTTATACACTACAAAAAATACAAAATCTTAAAACCAAAACTAAGCAAAATAACATTCAGTTCAAACCAGGACGGCCCAACTTTCAGTAGAGCCTTTTTGGTTTGCATTACAAATGAATTCTTCTAGAGCCCGCTACGGCGCCGAGCACGGAGTCTACTTCATATACTCCTGCTCCTTCCTGATCACTCGCACGTTGATGGTGCTGCTGCTGGCTGCAAGAATACACACCCACTCCAACGCGCCGCTGGTCACTTTGTATGGTCTGCCTAGCGAGAAGTTTAATATTGAGGTACAAGTTCAAATTAAAGACCAGATGTCGCTTTCACATATTTCTTACATAATATTTAAGGATATTATAAATCCACAAGATATTACTGTTAAAAAACTGTTATTACCAAGATAATGGCATCTACGCACCGACTACGGAAATCATCAAAATCACTCATTTTTTGGATTTAACATCCATCATACTTATTTTGTTACATTATTTTGAAAAAAAAAAGATAATTATGACGGCCTTTATGGTCTATATCTTTATTATGGTCCGGCTGTTATGATATGGCACACGGACATAATAAAGATATACTCGTAGATACCCCCCATTCATCAAGATTGGATGAGAAATTAAGGCGCTGCGGTGAAACATTGGTAAATACAAACATATATTATAGTCTCCATAGACTGCTGAATTCCTAACCCTATTGGCTCGCCGTAGGAATAAAAACTACATAGCCAAGGCAGCTTTAACAAAGTGCATTAACACTCCTCAAACAGTTAACAAGCTCGCCTGCAATTATTCCAGGTGGAGAGATACATAGCTCAGATAAACAACATCAAAGTGGCTTTGAGCGGCTTAGACTTCTTCTACGTGACGAGAACTATGATTTTGACGGTGAGTTCTCAATTTTACCTGATAAACTTTATCTGATGGTTAAAAATTTTATGTTTTTAGTTTTTTGTCTGGGTCCTAGCTAGATGTTGTATCATACCGAATTTTTAAAATTAATCATTTGAAATAGCACTGCCCATTTCAAAACTTAATTAATCCTTTAAACTTAAACTTAATTAAAAACGTAGCACTTATTAGAAGTTTAACATGAAATCCAATAAAAAGTTAGAAAGTTTTTTGTTCGAAAGGAAGCAAAATTGTATACCTACGTGTGTCTCTGGCATTATGTCCTCGATTCCTAAGTGATAGATTAATTTTACTTGTCAGATTATTTAGTAATAGTGCAACACTACTACTTACTTTTTCTAAGTTATGATCATATTTAATTAAGAAACTGGGCACGCGAAATTTCTTTGAGGTTCATTCATTAAAATAACTGTTGTAAAAGATTTTTTTTTTAAGTTTTTCCACTGAACGGGTTGACCTCGCAATTATAGTTGTGGAAGCAATAACCGTTGTTAAAATTATTTTTTATACTTATTAAACTTGAAAATTAATTTAAGGACTTAAACTAAGTTTCAAATGCCAAAATGAAACCGATACCGTTAACCAGTGAGTTAGATAATAAGCATGTATTTGTATATTCTTAGACTTGCCAATGCCTTTAATTATGTCCTAATTATTTACGAGAATGATGAGGACAAGCTCCTGTCTTTAGTTTATCCGTTCTGCCTAACCCTGCATTACCTTTTTTTCAGCTATCAGCCACCATTGTCACTTATGAACTGGTGCTGCTGCAGTTCAGTAAATGAATTCTCATATTTATGTAGTTTTTTAATTGAGTGTAAAAGAGTGTACTTCTTTTTTTTTGTGTAGATTTGTTTGAAATAAATATGTGAAATGTGAAGTTTGTTTTTTTTAAACAACGAAGGAAAAATACTGTCCATTGTAAATGTAAGTTTAACTGAAATAAATGTTATTTAGCGGAAAGACCGCCAATAAATAAATAATTTTATTAACACAGTTTTATTTTAACCCTATTCCGAATCCATAAACACACTAAGTAGTAGTCATCTATACTAATATTATAAAGAAGTAAAGTTTGTGTGTTTGTATATTTGTTAAATTGTAAGGGGTAATCTCGGGATCTACTGAACCGATTTAAAAAATTCTTTCACCAATAGAAAGCCACATTATTGCTGAGTGTCATAGGTTATATAAAAAACCGAAAAATAAAAAGGCTTTTAGTTGGTAGTCCGTTTTGCAAAGTGAATCGGAGAAAAAACGGTCCGGACGGCGCGCGATGGCTTCGGGTTTAATTAACATTATGCCCAACGAAGTGGGCACGGGTCAGCTAGTAATATCTATAGTAAAATGCGTTAGTAATAGTCTATCTATCTGTCCGTCTATTCCTCTGATTTTTGTTACCTTCAAGCAACTACTCGTAACTGACCCAATCATGACCTTGCAAGATACGTACGTACCTATTTGTACATATCAGGAATTCATGAGATCAGAATAAGATTATATTAATTACTACGAAAGCCCTGCGTTTTCGCCTGCTTTTTTTTCCATCAACCAACCCTTTATAAGAACTAAAAAAATATTATAATAAATCGGCCGAACCATTTCCGAGTTTTTTTTTTTTTTTGAGCGCCCGGCGATTGATTTTTATAATTATATCGGTTGATATAAATTAAACACACATGATGATATCGAAATTTCTTTTTATGTTTTCGAAAGTTGTAGGTCAAACCGCTTTAAGCAGCTAGTAACGACATAACTCTTTTAAAAACATTGAATGTGAACCTTTTTTCGCATCATTTAAGAGTGAAATTAAAAAATATCTCGGCGTCTTTAGGCGTAATGTATTTTCATTTATAGCAATGCGCACGAAGGGATTTCTCCTAAATGATCGCCCTCACGTTCTTACTACGTACAAAAAGTGGAAGTATGGATATTCCCGGTTAAAGGATTATTATAATTATTTTTCAAAAAACAAAAAAACAAAAACCGACTTCAAAAGACCGACTATTGAGTTATTCATCCATTTGTCGCGCACGTACGAGTACTTAATGCAAATTTAAGACTTATATGGTGTTCTCATGGAAATGGGACCAAATGGGAAGCGTCAGCTTTCTAATAAAAAAAGAATCATCAAAATCGATTCACCCAGTCAAAAGTTATGAGGTAACAAACATAAAAAAGTCGGTTAAAAATATCAAGATATTAAAAAAAACAAGATGTAATTATCATAGGAAATGTACACTGCACAGGTATACCAAATTTAAGCTCAATTGGACAGCGCTTAGCAAATGTCACTCGCGGTCACCCATCCAGCCCCAAGTCACGAACATCCCGTGTCGTCCGTTGCTTAGCATCGGTGATTGATTACGAACCTAGTCGAGCTACGAGCACTACAACGGTGATAATCTAAGCGTGTAATTCCACCTCAAAAAAACGCTATAATTATACAGTTCGATTATATAGGTACATATACCTAACTGTCAGTAGATTTACCTATAGTAAAAGTTGGTCATAATTCTAAGTGCAACGATACTCATATATTACATAAAGTTTAATATCTACCCAGAAAACTCTGTACCTATTTTATGCTGAGGTTCCTTAAGTCTCAACATTAGGCGTGTCATCTAAACTATTTTTTTTCATAATCGTTAAAAAAACCATATACCTACTGCAAACCGCAATGTTTCCCTCTACCGCTCCAACGTTCTAGATCGAAAGCTACCAGGATTTTAGTAGAAAACTAGGTATTAAGGTCACTCAACCATGTCAGGAATTAGGGTCACATGGCCAACGTGTAAAAATAAAATATTTAAAAAATCGCCGTTGGGTAGCGTAGCGGGTCCGACTAAATGAAATTTTCTTGCCCCGAGCAACGTCACGCAAATGATGTCATGACGCTTTTTTTTAATAACTTTATAGTATAGATACGCGTACGAACTTGTTAACTCATATTTATATTCGCTTTATTAATGAAATTTGGATGTATTGCACACATAAATAAATACGATATTTCACGATATCAATGATTTCACGATGTCTATTTTTACTTCCATTGCAATTTTTGGTCTTGTTAAAGTAAGACTCTTTGTTCTAGGTATAGATATTTATTTATTAATTTACAATTACTTATCGCAATCATAGCAGAGCCAAGGCAAGAATATAGAGACTCCTCCGGCATGGCAATGCAATAACCAAATCTTAGAAGCATCAGTGCTAGTTTAAAACTTTGTCACTATAAACTGAGGTTCATACACGACGAAATAAAAAAAATATATATTCTAGGTTTATGCTTTAATTTTTCTATTGAAACAGTTCCATACTAAATTTGCTCTGCTGAATTGTGTAGATCCTTACTGACTTCGTTTAGTGCACGTACGCTACAGTTTATTTATAATCTTTTGGAAGAGAAATGAGAAAATATTCTACAATGTTCGCGTTTTAAGAAGATAGGTACTTACTTTGAGCCAAACGTAAAAAGATTTCAATTTCGACTAAACAAATTAAGTAATTTCTCTCACTCTCAGTAGGTTGATATATCTTAACAAGTATTATAATATGAAAGTGAGTTTGTTTGTTACGATTTAACGCCTCAACTTCTTAACCGATCATCATGAAGTTTTGCATTTTCGTTGTCAAGGATACGGAATAAGACGCTACTTTTTAACCGACTTCAAAAAGGGAGGAGGTTATCAATTCGACTGTATGTTTTTTACTATCATCATCGTCATCTTTTTTTCATCACCGCACTAGTGAAATCTCGGGACGCAGCTAATCCTACTAATAAATATGATAAATGAGAGAGATTGTGTGTAGGGATTGCAATCCAGCGGCGTTTTCAATCCAGCGGAATTTTTGCTGGATTGACCTGAATCCAGCTGGATCCAGCGCGGATCCAGCAAAACGTGGAACGAAAATAAAAAGACGACATTTTTTAACTTTTTTTATTAATTTGTACTTCTTACGATAATCTTTGAAATCTTCCACTCATTTGGTGATATCTTATATTAATTTGCTTTGGTTTTTTAATAATTTGAGGTCAAAATAATCAACATAAAATTAAATAACAAACATATAACATTTAAGATAATGTTTCTAAGTAAGCACTATCAATATATTAATTACGCTTATGTTTAATGATAGGACGGCTAATCAGTAGCAATCAGTCTCACAAATTCTTTTAAAATTAACTTAATTAACATTCTTTTAAAAAAGGACCGTAACAATAACACTATTTTAATTTTCAATAGTATTTTTGTATCAAACAAAAAAAGCTTTGAAATAATCTTCTCTCCGCTCGTTAATTCTTAATAATTAAGCAGTTTAAAGTCTGACGATAAGAGACTACTTCTTTTTTTGAATTCTCTGAAAGTAAGACCTTAGAAAACATATCTATAGTCTTATCTCCCAACCTGCTTCGCACAGAACTGCATATGTAGCCCTTTCGGCCTCTACACTAGTCGGTTTTAAGGTCATGAAATACTCATAAACCATTGATAAATGTTCACCTCGCACTCCTTCGCTCTCATAAACGCTCATTTCTTTTTTCAGGATCTTTTCGTAATCTAATTGACCACTTGGCTTTTGTTTATTAAAGTTCTCCTTCTCTCTTTTAAGTTCTATCTCAAGCTCTAGCTCTAAAGTCATTTTAACGGGTTCTGCGTCATCATCTACACGATCTTCTTCTATCTCCATGGTATCTTCTTGCACCGATCTAGAAATTCTTCTAGAAATTGATACGTTTGCGGATCCGCATCGCTGGATCAAGATGTATGCTGGATCCAGCATGTTTAAAAAGGCGCTGGATCCAGCTGGATTGCTGTATGCTGGATCCAGCAATTGCAATCCCTAATTGTGTGTGTGTGTATGTTTTTTTTATTTTTTTTTATTCAGTAATAGGCTTGCATTTGACCGTCATCTTGCCTGATGGTAAGCAACGATACGGTCTACGATGGAGCATGCTTGCCTAGAAGAAACCGATTCACTCGCGACTTGAAGACACCTAGATTATATCATATATTATTGTATGTGAATGTTTGTTACCGTGTATCTCTATAACTACTAATTTTTTTTGATGAAATTTGGAATGTAGATAGTTTAGGCTACATACGCACAAAGGCTTTTCACAATCATAATAAAATATAATATCAAAATCATTAATTTCAACCCTGAAAATATTATTTTGTATTTGAAAGTTAATTTACTATTAACTGTACATTTTTAATGAGAACCTATTGCCTAGACAAATTCGATTGGGGTTTTAAGTCAATTATTGTTTAAAATATACTCTAATAAATAAATTAAATAAAGTGAAACCGCGGGGTGCCACTAGAGTAGACTAGTAAGTACGTATACTCAGTTCCTAACCTTCAATTATGGAGTTTAATAAGGTGCTAAATATAAGGCGTCGGTCGCCGTAATTGAAAATTTAATTGGGCCGTGTTTGGTAAAGTTGAGAAATACTGCAAAGAAAATTAGGTTCCAGGTTAAATTATTTTGATATACGACTAGGAGTCTGGACTCGGGAATTAGATAAAAATTTTATTCATTAACGGAAATTTATGGCTACCCCAAATTTGAGTCAACACATTATGTTAGAGTGTTTTCACTGTAGGTACTCGCTTTATTCTGTTCTACTAAGAAAATAAAATTATGATTACATTTACTTTAGAAGTAAAAAATCATATCATAAAAAGTTAGGCAAATATACATATTTTTTTTTGGGTAATAAACATATCTACCTATAATGATAGGTATAAATGAAAAAGCGACGACGGCGAGATGGACCCGATTAGCAGTTGACCGAGGCAGATGGCATAACGGGAGAGAGGCCTATACCCAGCAGTGGGATAGAGAGGGCTGTGGATGATGAAATGAAAAAGCAGGAGATTTTGACATACCCATTAAAGCGTCTTAGTTTCTTTTTTTGCTTCTATTCATGAAAGTTATATAGTAAGATTAGTAAGTAAACGTTTCCTTATAAAAGAATCACTAACTCTTCCAGCCTCAGAAAAGTTAATTAAATTCCTGGAAATGCTACCAAGTCTAGATTTTCTGAAACGCTAACCGCGGGCTTTTTACGAAATTCTTTTTAGAAGCAAAAAGTAAGCTGCAGTATCGGAACACTGGAATGTTCTGTGGAATGTGTGGCTTTCAGATAGGGAGAGAGGGAGATAGGGCAGTGTAGCTCGTAGCGTAACTCGATTAGGTGTTCGGTACTGATTACACGTCCGCATACATACGACCTGTTTGGTTCAGCGGTAGTATATTCGCTTTTAAGCCACTGGCTTTCCGGTCTCCGGGTCCCGGGTTCGATTCCCGGCCGGGCAGATGTTTGCATGATGAGTTTAAATTTCTTTTTTTGATTCAAAAATAGGCTTGCGTTAGACCGCCATCTTGCTTGATGGGAAGCAATGATGCGGCCCACGATGGAGCACGCTTGCCTAGAAGAAACCGATTCACTCTCGATTGATATCTGTTCTGGGTCTGAGTGTTAGTTGTCCTCATCTTTGTGTGTATTCCATGGCATCCCCGACACAGGGTATCCTAGTGAAGAGCTATGAGTGTGAAACATAAGTGTGACAAGTTATGTGAACGTTTCTTGGCCAGAGTGGTGGGATGCGGCCCACACCCTTTGAGGGTACGCCTGGTATCCAAACAAAGGGATGCATGAAGGTTAAATAGGGTTGAGTTGAATCGACTACATTTATGTTTAGGCAACGGATGATCTGGTCAGTCTATGGAATTAGTCGGGTGACTGCGAATTACCCATATAACATGCCCCCGTGAAACCGCGGGGCGCAGCTACATAGTAATAATTATTTAACAGATTTTTTTACCAATATAATAATTATATCGTATCCCCGTTGACAAAATCCGTCCGAGTCCAGAATGTGAATCAAGCTTTACCCTACTCAATGGACCGCTGGTATTTAATTAGGACCAACACCAATACCCGTTTGTTGAACTCTGGTTTGAAAATAACGTTTTTTCTTCATTTTTTCCGCATCAAGTTCAAACATACCTTTGGAACAAATAACTTGGTTTGTTTACTTTTAAAATGTTATGTTAATGGAATTTCAATGAAACAACCGTATGATTTTTTGTGTGGAATTGATTTTTATGGAAGGGTTAATCAAAATAAAGATATGTTCTCGTGTATTCAATCTAGTCATATAAATTGAATTAACCTAATTTTTTTGCTGATTTTTAAACTGACGAAAAAACGGAAGAGGTTCCCAAGTCAATGCGCAATGTTTTTGACCAGTTGACCACACATTTTTTAAAGGGTAGTCCGATTTTGATAATTCTTTTTTTATTGGAAAGGATGTAATCCAAAATTGTTAAACCTTTACTGTCGAATGTTTACTAAAGTCTAATTACGCATCTTCTTCAATCAGTCCCTTGCATCTGAGGATCGTGGTCACTGGAACCCTTTAAAGGCCTGACTTAACAGATTGGGCGCGTCGAACTTTAGCCCTTAAATGAACAATTTGTCTCCATTGATTCCGGTCTGTAGTCCTCACTAGCTTGTAGAATGTAGAAGAGGAAGTGGTTTCTTTCACTCAGCCAAACCATCGCTGGAGACCAGCCTCGTTGTTTTTTGCCTGCAGAATTGCCAGCTATGACCTGCTTTTCAACGTTGTCATCCTCTTTTAGCACAAAACATAGATTTTGGTTTAAAAAATAATAATAATATAATTACAAGGAATTTTGTTTAATGGTACTTCCTATGTTTACACATTACAGTATTGTTGGAAAATCTAAAACTATCATATTTTATAAAAGAGTCTAACAATAAAGAGTTATATAATGTTCAAAACTTATTTATGGAATTCTCATTAGTATAAATTGATTGACCTAATATTAAGGCGGGTATAAATCTTCAGCTATCTCTTTCGTGCATAAAAATAATGTGAAAACAATTCGGTTTTTAATGTTTTTTTCGAGAAAAACTTTTTTAGTTTGGTTTTCAATTTCTCCTTCAAATGAAAAAACATATCAAACAAAATTAGAACACAATAAGTACTTGAATTGTTTTTATCTGCAGATTTTTTTAATTTTACAAAAAAGTAACAATGCGCGAAAGATATAGGTGACAATGGCAACCCCGCTTTAAATAGTTTAGTTTCCTGGAGAGTGAGTAGTAGTAGTGATGTTCGTGCTAGGAGTCGACGAGGACGAGTTGAACTGGAACATCACTAGCTCATACGTTACGATAGTGCCGGCCACCTGAAATAAATAAATACAATAGATAAATAAGTTACTTAAATTAAATCTGAAAAGATTACGTCAACCTATCCGTACCTCCTCGCCCAAACGTACCCATCAAACTGGCAGCGTTCCCCCGTTGTGAATAAGTTAATTTAAAAAAATATTTTCAAAAACAATCTTTATTTGTCATCGGAGTTACACATGTATACCAAATTTCAGCTAAATCGGACATTGGAAAGTAGTTCAAAATTAAGTTAGAATATTCCACCCGAACAAACATAGTTACAACATACATTGCAAGTTAAATAAAAGCTTTAAATAAATAGAATAGTTTAAAAAACTAAAAAACACGCATTGTCATCGCTCTTTGACAAACGCGGCACGTAGCAGAATATGTACCAGTAGCCGTGGGGAACCACAGCTTAGCCAGCAGTAGTCACAGAATTTGCGTACCGAGTCACAGCTTAGCTAACAGTAATCGTAGAAATCGCGTTCGGAGCAAAAACACAATTTATTAGCTTCATATAATTATTTTAATTTATTTTTAAGTATATATTTTTTTATTTTTTTTTTATTTTTTTATTTTTATAATAATTTAATGTCATCGATCCTCGATATATCTACAAAGTTTGAACGAAATCCGGCCGTTTAAAGTGGGTCAAAATCGCGCTCAAAGGAGTCGGTTACAAACATACAGGTGAAACTAATATAAGCGCTAAAAAGCACTTTATTGTTCAAACCTCAAAATTACCAAAAACTCCACTCTCGGGTGCTTGAAATTATCTCCGTCACTCTTACTCTTTTGACATTTCTAATAAGAACAACAGTGACAGAGACAATATCTCACTTGCCACAGAGTCCCAGGGGTCTCATTCCAGCGCGAGCGATATGAAGTTTATTCTAGCTAATGTTTTGACGTAGATAAAACCTAATTTGATTTTAAATATTAAAGTAAAAACTTTACCCTAAAGTATTAAATTCTAAGCAATTTGGCAACTCACCGTTAAGAGTAAACTTCGTGTCACGCTGAAGAACTGAAGCCCACTTAAGGCCACTTTGTCGCCATTTACTTGGTCCAGAAACCTTTGAACCTAAAATGGTAAAAAGACGTTATTTAGGTATTAAACGTACTTACTTAGGTCGTTTGATAAAGTACCTAATACTAAGCTTTCATATTTTATCTTTACCACCAAACTATGTCAGAATCATTCTGGCGGCCTAAAAACTTTGGCATCAGGGGATATTCTTGCGAGTGAGTTATTATATCGGTCACTGTCGCTCTCATTACAAATGTCAAGAGAGTAAGAGTGACGAAGATAATCTCGATCTCGAGTCAGCTAAGCATTAAATACTTTGATAAGTGGTAGTTAGCGTGTAAGGCTGAGTCCGATCTTTAGGATTGGTCCCACAGTAAAAGCTGTTCATAAATATCTGTACAATGCTTTCCGAGAATATTGCAAATATCTAACCAGTCAAACTGTAAATTGTATTTTATGGAGAACACATACTCTAGCGTCCTTGGTCTGGAAGAAACCGCTTTAGTTCGTAAGTTTTATTATGATTTACTCGTAGGTCATAGTTATAAGGCCTTTGTACTTCCGATTTTTTTTTGTAATTTGTTTGGTCTGCAATAAAGCTATTTTAAAAATAATATTCTGATCACACCTTCACTGATGAAATGGCACGCGTTTGAAAAATATAGACTTTGTGCGCACGTAAGGAACGTCTAATTGTCTACCATATTCTGGTGGTGGTTCTGTACCTCAATGCAGTACACTGGTGAGGGTACTTCATACAGCACGGGAGCTGGCACATTGGACGCGGTGTTCACTTGAGAAGCTATCAGAGACACTGCTACAGACCTCGTGATCAAATACACGAGGGAAAACAGAAAGTATGCCGCCGCTTCGTAGCCGCCTAGGAGTGTTGTTCTGAAAACACGAAGAAAAATATAAATTAATATAAATTCAAGCCTTCATTATTTAAAAATAAAGTAAACTAAAAATAATAGGCAACTAAAACTGACGACCTGTTTGGCTCAGCGGTAATTATCCGCCTTTTAAGCCAGAGGTCCCGGGTTCGATTCCCGGCCGGGCAGATGTTTGAATGATGAATTTAAATGTTTGTTCTGGATCTGGGTGCTAGTTGTCCTTGTCTTTGTGTATGTTCCATAGCATCCCCGACACAAGATTATCCTAGTGGGAGGAGCTGTGAGTGTTTATTTATTTTATTATTTATTTGTTAAAATTACAAAAACCTTTGTAAAGATAGAAACAAATTATACATCCCGTAGAAATAGAACAATATATACTACGTATTTACACCATCATAGTTACAAGAGAAACTCTTTGGGTGCAAGGCAGTGCAGTATAAGGCGAGGCGTAAACGTGGCGTGCCTATTACGTCTTGCACGCCTGATTCACGCCCCGTCCACGCGTACCGTAAGCGTAACTAAGGACATCGATGCAGAAAAGTCGTGACAACTAAAAATGGTCTTACTTTTTTGCTCTACTACTGCATTCTCCAGTGCCTTTGATACCGTCTCTGTAAATAAACAAAACAATTGAAAATTTACATACTTAAAGGCACTCTTAGGTTGAGGTGTTGCCAATTATCAGAAGTTAGGTATTGTCAAGCGGTTCTGTTCATAATGTGGGCATGTAGTTAGGTTCTATTAGACAAACAGGCGTGGATAATCGGGCGAGAGGAATAAAACCATTACTTGCAACACACGTAGATTATAATCTTGAATGATGTCAGTACATTAATGTTACAATGATCCGTTCTACTATGATCTCCAATGGATATTCCAAGTATTCACAATACAACTCAAACAGGCACTCCGCCGATCACGTAATGCGCATAGGTACACGATACAATAAGATTCTATGGCCACCACTGTAATTCCAGATGTAATTGCAACTATTGTAATCAGCTTTCTACGTATCAAATAGCAATATCAACCCTTGCCCTTGTGGCTCTGCTCGAGATTCCCAAAGTATCGTTTCCCGCCTTACGGATCGTAGTCGTGCCAGAGTGGTAAACGTCAGCAGCTCAGCAGCTGTCACTGTCAGTTACGTTTCTTTACCACTCTAAATAAAGATTGGCTCAGAACGCCGACACGGCCTCTCCTGACTATCGCACGTCCTCGTGCGCCTTCTTCTCGTGGTCTTCCAGCAATCCCTCTCCATAGCATCTCTGAACCCAGCAAGTCTTCATGCAACTGCTTCTCCATAGCATCTCTGATACTCCACCAAGCTCGTCAACACTTATCCAGTGTTAATCTTCCATTTGATCTGCAAAGACAAAACACACCTGGTAAACTATTCTATGGAAGCTCGTCCATCACTGACACATCTCTATTTGTCACCCACCGAATAGAACCTTTCCACATACAAGTTACAACCACAAACACTGGACCGGACAACTGTACTCAGGCGTCCCTTCGACCAGTCATCATTTCTCATGATGACATGGACCGGACAACCAATGAGCGTCCTTTCGACCAGTCATCATTTCTCATGATGACATGGACCGGACAACTCGACCCAGGCGTCCTTTCGACCAGTCATCATTTCTCATGATGACATGGACCGGACAACCCATAAGCGTCCCTTCGACCAGCTCTCCAAATGCCACCCCAAACCAGCCTAGTGGTCTGATCCGGAACATTGACCTGCATAAGCCAGCTCCTTAGACCTCCCACTAGCTGCACACATCAATATCGTACATGGGGACATCCGTTGCTCCCCAGCCAGTATTGTCGGCCTCTACACAACACAGTCACTATTCCCAAAAAAAGGCCAGCATGCAGTTAATATGAGAATGACCACAGACAGTACACAGGGTTTACACATAAAACAAATATTCAGTAGAACAAATTATCTAATGATTATGCTCGCATATGTGAACCAGCTCCAACAATTCTACTGATCATCATCATCATCTCTTAATATGAACAAACTAGAATGATTCTATTGATCATTACATTCACAATTTCACATATGTGACCAACAATCAAAGACAGTAAAGGAACAAGCTCACCGGATATTGTGTTCAAGCAACATGAGGATGGTCTAAGTTCACGGAGTGAACCTTTACAAGCCGCTGCTCGGTCGATCTCTCCGTGTCCATCTGGACACACTTTTGCAACATGTCATGTCTTTCTGCGCACAAGCTCAGTAATTAGTCTTGCTTTATCTAGACTCATTGACACCAACGTTTGGTTCGCTGTCTTCTATGCAGCAGTAATATCTTCTCAAATCTTTATACTTCTGCTCCGGCATCTCAGGATCAAATAAGATCAGTTGCATTGCGTTCTTTGTTAGTCTCGCTTTATCTAAACTTATTGACATCAACGCTTGGTTGGATGTCTTCTATTTGGCAGTAATATTTTCTCATCGCTTTATACTTCTGCTCCAGCATCTCAGGATCAAATTAGATCAGTTCTATTGCCTTCTTTGCAATTTTTTTTCTTTTGTTTTGTTGTTTGTTCTGTCTCAGGATCAGAGCGGCTACTGAGAGTGTTTCAACTGGATTTGATCTAGAAAGAGACCTAGAATCGATCTACATGTCTTAACGCCATCACGGCCTCCTGATAGTTCACTGGACGATTCACTAATAGTTCATGGGTATCACAAGTACCTACCCGTGGAAGGGTTGACACTGACAACATTGTCAAGTTCCTTGACCTCAAATTTACTATCGTTCTTCCTATCAGTTATTGATATTGAAATCTCCGTCACCATGTAAATTTTTCAAACATCGGCTTCTGTACTTTCATATTCTGCTCCTTTCATATTCTGTTGTTTGTAGTTTTGAGGTTAAGTGCTAGCCAAAAATCTCGACGACTTTACATGTAGCAAAAAGTTTAGCATGGCGATGTTTTGTAGCTGCTGGTTTTATCCTCTGATCTTTGCCCTTCGTATCCCACTTCTGATAAAGGCACTCTTAGGTTGAGGTGTTGCCAATTATCAGAAGTTAGGTATTGTCAAGCGGTTCTGTTCATAATGTGGGCATGTAGTTAGGTTCTATTAGACAAACAGGCGTGGATAATCGGGCGAGAGGAATAAAACCATTACTTGCAACACACGTAGATTATAATCTTGAATGATGTCAGTACATTAATGTTACAATGATCCGTTCTACTATGATCTCCAATGGATATTCCAAGTATTCACAATACAACTCAAACAGGCACTCCGCCGATCACGTAATGCGCATAGGTACACGATACAATAAGATTCTATGGCCACCACTGTAATTCCAGATGTAATTGCAACTATTGTAATCAGCTTTCTACGTATCAAATAGCAATATCAACCCTTGCCCTTGTGGCTCTGCTCGAGATTCCCAAAGTATCGTTTCCCGCCTTACGGATCGTAGTCGTGCCAGAGTGGTAAACGTCAGCAGCTCAGCAGCTGTCACTGTCAGTTACGTTTCTTTACCACTCTAAATAAAGATTGGCTCAGAACGCCGACATACTCAATTTTGCACACTCAAGCGTGGTTTTTTAAAATGTTAATTTTACCAACTAGCAGTAAATTCTTAAAAACTAAATTGTAGCCAAGTGAAGTGCGAGCGTAAATTGGGTAGCATTTTTGCGTCAAGTGACTTAAATTGCATTTGGTTTCAAGCATTAAATACAGAGCAATGCGTTTGGGAATTGGAAGTTGGCAATATTGAACTTTTGGTAAATTAAACTTCTTTCTCTTATCGTTTCTTATGTGCGCTCAAGATTACTTCTGTCTCAGTCTTTCTCATTATAAATATCTATAGAGTAAAGATGACCGAGAAAAACGAAAGTATTTGGTTTTTGCATGCAACCATCAGAGCAGGTAATCTTGTATCTTGCGTATGACGTAACTTTTAGCTGGCGTAAAGTCTCACTCTTACGCTCTAGCACACATTTTTTATCTCTTCATTTTACTCTCGCGAGAAGGTAAGCGCCTGTGTTATGAGTTGGTTACACGTAACGAGTAAAGTGGCGAGACAGTAAATGGGCACACTCGGCCGAGCAAACAAACCATGGTTCTAGTGACTGTCTCGTCTCGTCGAAATGTTTATACAAACCGAGTAGGTACTCGGCTGAGAGCACTGTCTCGTCACTGAACTCATTACGTGTAATCAACCTATTACGTTATGTTCTTACTCCAAAGTATTGAAGAGCTGCAGGCAGATGAAGAACAGGTTATTCGCGAAGGATATGAAGACGATGCCGCTGATGACCTCATCCACTTTCCTCACCAGCTGTGTCGCCCTGCCGTACTCTTCGCGAACGCTTCGCCAGAACAGTTCAGGTAAATACTGTAAAATAAAAACATAATGTGAACTTAAGCATAGAGGAAAAGCCGCATCGTGCTGAAGCGTGCTGCTATTTTGTCCGTTCAGTAAGTAAGTAAGCTAGTAATGGCTAAGCGGATATCCCTAGTGTTAACAAGGTTGTCCAACTTTATTAGGTGGTCTTTCTGGCTCAAGATGATCATCATTTTTAACTATAAGTTTATTTTAGGACTAAAACATTGTTTTTGAATTTTAATTGACTTACGAGTACCGGCGTTAAATTGAGTGAGAATCCTGAGTGAGGGTATTACAAATAAAATATTTTTGTTAGACATCGTAATTATTATATGTAGTACGTCAGTTTTAATATGTAAGTTTGGGAATGATCAATAAAAGCTGTAACTTTCTGTTCTAACACATTCAACATCCAAATCCAACACATTTCAAATAGATCGATTGAACTAATCTATGCTTAAGTGTAGTTAGTCCGATTTCAGTCTGATTTCCGGAGTGCAATTACTTGTACGACCCGACACGTCCGTATAAACTTCCGGAAATTTCTGGCAAGTTCCGGAAAGTTCCGCTTATATCCGGAAAGTTGTGAGAATTTGTTTTGTAAAATACGATTCCACATCAATGAGTTGCTCAGCTTAGCGCTAAGTGAATCGTGAAGTTGATACGCGTCCGGAAAATACGTCTGTGATTGAAGTGGGATTTTCCGTTTTAAATAAGGCGCACACAACACTGGCGCATGAAGTTGAATTCGTCACTTCACTTCGTCTGTCGCGGGACGAGGTGAGTATAAGAGGTAACGTGTGGCCGGTTTCAAACTTACTGCGCTTGGGTTGGCTGGCCTACTACCCTGGACGATAGGCTATGCTGTCCCTAGGCAACTATTTCCGTGAGCCCTCGGTGGCTAACTGCACCCGCCTCGTACGCTGTAGAAGCCTCAGTAGCCAACAGCATTTAGTAATTCAAAAAAATAGTTTTTACTAAAAACAATCGTTAGAACAGATGTGATCTTCTAACGAGTTTTGTTGCGTACACTATGTGACTGTGAAAGCTCGGTGGCTAGACATAACCACTCACTGCGGCTGACAATTTTTTATGTAGGTACCTACATTAATTGTAGATATATGTATTTTGTACAAACACCCACACTTGACCTCGAATCGCAAAGATGCAAATGACAACTCTGTGTGTTATTGCAGTGAAAAGACGCACAGTGTGCGCTGGCACTTAAAACGCGAACGACGCAAGAAAAGCTTTTTAAAACGTTAAGGTTCTGCACAAGTAAGTCTGCTCTCTTCTAATCAGTGAAAGATGAACCCGTCTCAAAATCAAATCAAAACGAGGATTTTTTAAAACATGCTTGAATGGATATTCATTCTGTAATTAAAGAATCTTCTATGGGATGAATCAGTGTTATTGTAAAACTATTGTCCAGCATATTTTAAATGAAATATGTTTATGTGTATTAAGTATAATGTACATACGTGCGTCTTGCTCTCGAATGCGGTTGACGGTCGGTAAGTTACATGTATCGCGTGCAAAAGCCCTTAAAGAAGCAATAAAACGTACCTTTCCCTGAGCCACCAGTAGCTTTTTGTTGACCTGTTCCAGTCGCGACGTGAGGTAGTAGCTCATGCAGATCACAAACAAGTCAGAGAAGTTCCAAATAAACGTCGATTGGAAGTGGAGGAACTGAAAATTCAAATATTACACAACTATGAAGTATTTACGCTTTGATTCAACTTTGTTTGTTAAATGCGCGAAATACTAGTGAGGATTATTTGGCTTAAATGGATATTTTGCTTCTATTCTAATAAATTTAATTTGGGAGTCTTCAAATCAAGAGTGAATCAATGCATCTAGGCAAGCGTGCTCCATCGTAGATTGCATCATTGCTTACCATCAAGCAAGATGACGGTCAAACGTAAGCTGATCTCTAAATAAAACAGAATTAAAAGTATCAATACATAGGCCAGTTCCACACCATATGGTTTTCTTTTTCATTCGGCTATAAGGGAAACAATACTGATGCGCATTGAATCTTTAGTACCTACTTAACCTATAATAAAACACAGCTGTTATAATATATTGGAATACAATATTGCTTATAAGATTTCAGACGAAATAAAGGGCTGGCATACGCCAGTGCTGGCACGGTGGAAGAATGTTAAAAAAAACATAATTTAGAAATTATTTTGAACTCTAACGCGCAGTTTCACCCGCAATTCTACAAAAATCGTTAGATTTCCTGAACAAAGAGTAGCTGATGTGTTAATTCAGAATAAAAGCTTTTTTCATACAAAATTTTGCGTTTTTGCGTCATTGAGTGAAAAGCATCCAATCCAAACGTTTTCAACTTTCAATTATAATTTTAGTAGAAAAGTATCACCTGAGTAAGACCTCCTAAAACAGGGGAATAAGGTAAAGTATTGAAGACCCAGGGATAGAAGTGCTTAGCAAAGCCTTCGTAAGTGGTCTGGTTGGGGAAGCAGATTTCAGCACCAGCGAAAGCAGACATCAGTGACAGGATGTGTTCCACTGGAATTAAAAACAAAACGTCTTTTTGCTGACACTTATAAGTTAATTACACAATACATAACGAGTACAGTGGCGATACAGTGCCCTCGGTCGAGTACTCGGTTTGTAAAAGCAGTTTGACGAGGCGACACAGTCACTAAAACCATATTTGTTTACTCGACCGAGTATGCCAATTTACTGTCGCCACTGTTTTCGTTATGTGTAATCAACCCATTAGCATTATAATTTCGGTTTACTTACGACAATCATGGAGTTTTTGGTGGTTATTATTTCAAGAAAACGATCTGGTTAGCTCATCTCTCAGTAGAGACAATTAAAACTAGATTACTTTATCCATAAAATATTTGTAAACTTACCCAAAGCCAGAGTCAGTACAATCCCACAAGTGACATTGCATTTCACACCCAAGTTGCTATTGAAATTAGGGTCCAAGTCCTCAGTCCGCGATATTGTCTGGACCAGCGTCGGCCATTTTCTTGCCACTCGAAAGAAGATTATCATCGTGATGCATGCTGTGCCGTAGAATATTATCGGCGCTGGAAGAAAAATGTTACAATAAAGTTAAGTTATAAGTTTAGTTAAGTGATAAGTTAGTTAAGTATAAGTTAAGTTAAGTGAGTGTTATCGTTATAAGTAATTGTTTGTTAACGTGAAAGTGCGTGTAGTATAAGTAAGTGGTAAGTGGTATTTTTTGTCTTTGAAACCGTTTCAGGGCTGAATTACTGAATCAATTAAGGCCGCCGTAAGGTAGCGAGTCTGTCATTTTTTTTAGGATCTATTTCCTCGAATGTGCTTCAGAGCTTCCACCACCCTTACACCGTGGATTTTCCTTGGATTTGACAAACGAAACGATTCGAATCTACGTTCCTGATCCGTACAGCCAGCGAATGGATTAAACAGCCGGCTTCCTTGTTTCCTGAGAAATTCAATCTCTCGAGAATCTCAATCTCTGAGAAATAATCGGTCTTTTTATGGTCAGAGTGAATCTTATCTTATCTTAGGTATCTTCTTAGTCTACATGCTTCATCTTCGCCCACATCATCGCTTACCAACAGGCGAGTTGGTGGTCAAACGCGGACTTATTCGCGATAAAAAAAATATTGTTATTTGGATCAATTTCAAATATGACCAATTTCAAGGCCTTTTTTCTTTTTTTCTAAAGCTTAAAGCTGCTATAGGCCCGATCCCACGATACATTGCAATAACGACGTACGCCGCCCTGGTTCAGATGCCACAATAAATCATGAAAAGGTACAGTGTCACAAGTATAAGTTGGCGGTGGCGTTTCCAAAAACCAGAACGGTTAACTTAAAAAGTCACTTTCAATTCTGGGAGTTTATCATAGCGTTTATTTTGCAAAATACTTACCTAACTGTAATAACAAGTGATAAGTGATGTCAAAGAGACGGTAACCGTAAAAACTAGTACTAGCACCAGTTTTTAGGGTGACTACCATAATATGGTAGTCACCCTAAAAACTGGTTTTTTTTACGGTGACAACTCAACTACAATATTATATTATAATTATGACAACTATCATATTATGATAGTTGTCACCGTAAAAACTGGGGCCAATCATCGTACTTTTTGGTGATTATCAGTATGATTTACTTTAGGTAAATCCATCGGAATTTTGATGGCCATTTTTCTCGATGAAGTCACGCACAGCCACGCCAACTTATATTCATTCGACTGTAGTCAAAAGGTAAAATGGTGATATTTACTTGTCCCATTGAGTGTGGTCTGCTGTCGCGATGATCGATGCACACACATGATCACCATGAAGATCTGACCAATCAGAGACAAGAATGTGTATACACACTTCCAAGATGTCCTCACGAATCTGTTATAAAAAAACCAGTATTTTATACATCCTACTGCTGGGATACTAGCAGGCCTATCCAAGTTGTAATTCTATGATCGCAAACGCTAAAGAAAGCTAAGACAATGTAAGGGAATGACATTTCAATAATGGATTATAGAATCTACTCTTACGTCTTCTACCTGTATAGGGTGTGCGATAATAGAACTACAACTGGCTAGGCCATCCTGTAAGTCTACCCTCGAAGGGTGATTAGGCTGTATTCCACCACGCTATGGCCAAGTGCGGATTGGTGAATTTACATACACCATTGATTTTCTTCTTCGGTGGAGTTATGTGGGCCAATCCACGTAATTCACACTGGCCTTTATACTCCCGAATATCTTTTTATCTATCCAAGTAACTTGCAACGTATGTCTATATTGTCTATGTTTATTTGGGTGGAATCATGCAACTCAATTTAGAATAACTTCCAGATGTTCGATTGAGCTGAAATTTGGCATACCTATGTTATCCCGATGACAATGCAATACAAGATTGTTTTTAAAATATTTTTAAAATAACTAACTGATTTTCTTTCCAAGTTATATTTCTTAACAGTCAACTTACTTGACATTGCTAGCACTATTACTTAATAATCCGACGACTGGCATCAGTGAGAAGAGTTGTCCAATTAAGAGAGTCGCTCTCAAAGATTTCTGGAACGTTGCAGCGGACTTCGTTTTAACCTTTTTAGCGTGTACTTTGTTTTCTGGAAAAGACAGTTGGATTTCCTTAGTTCCGTACAAAAATACGAGAAAAATAGGCGAAATAGTCTTGCTCGGGACATCGGATTAGGTCTCGAAGGAAAATGCAAAGTTTGTTTATTGATTCAATTCACTGTTTTTCTTTGAACAGTATTAGTCTGCTTTAGCTTGAAGTTTTTTGATTACTTCTGAGTTCTCTAGTACTTAGAGTTTTATTTACAAACAGCTTGATGTTAAGACAATGCTAATGGACGATGATGTAGGTACCAACTTAACTTGGAATGGGAACAAGCGTCAAATGAAGGTTCTGGAACAATGGCAGTCAAATACTAGAAAATACTCTGCCACGCTTACACTTCTGCAAGGTATAACCATGGATAACCATGCAGCACAGGGAACACTAAAAACCCAAGACAGGGAAAAATGGCACAAGGGAGAGGAGGACCCAACAGTGGGTCGATACAGGCTGACGATGATGATGATGAACCATGCAGCCGCTCTCACCAGTCTTACACTTCTGTTATCTCATTATGTTATCCTTACAAACTCATAATTACTGGGATTTCAATCCATATTCTGCGGCATGCAATTCGGACGCACTTACAACCAAGTCATCTTTGCTTCGAATACTTAACACACCAAACAAAAAACATACAGACAAAACTCTAAAAATGTCACTCCAAAAATAAAACCATCATCAATCAACCAAATAAAAAAAAATCACAACAACATAAACGTACAATAAATAAGAAGTCATTCAAGTTATTAATTTCATATCTATTAGAAAATATTTATTACATACGGTTTCTAAATCCGACAGTTTTGCAGTAAAAAATAAAAATTTTAAATTTCAACTTACGTTTGTTCGGTATCCAAAACCATAGACTTTTCTTATACGAGTAGTTTTTCTGTCCCATGTTTCAGTCTTGTCGGTCTGTGTAAATAAATGGATATACAAATGCTTCAGTCCACTATTGCCCCAAGTGTGTTGTGCTAATGATTATTGCTTTTCGATTACCATTCTGGGGTTCTTTCTTGTAAGTGATTAGGGATCCGTGGGTCAGCGTTTTTATTGCTATGTTTTGCAAGCCATATTTTATCTATTCTTATTGAGGTGATCGGAATTTTTAACCGGTGCGGTGCTGCTTAGTTTTGTGTCTTGTATATTTGTGTTTCGACTTTTGAATAGTCAGTTTTCAAATAACCAGATTTACATAAACACAAGGGACAAACAACTTTCTTTTATATATTTGAATAATTAGCAAAAATATCGTTTATGTTTGCAGTAATAATGCAATAGCATTTTCTATATACAATTATACATATACATGTAATATGTTTAGAGTGAATAACATATGACTTTTTTTGGGGCGAATTTTTAGTAACAAAAAGTCAAAAATTTAATCTAAGCCTTTAGATTCCGTGTTTTCCGTGATTCTGTATTTTCACTCCTTTTACAAAATGTATGTCATTTTTCAATTAATTTCTGTATCTGTAACAAAGTCACAAAACTTACTTGCAATACTTTAGTTTACTGACTAGATAAAACTAGAAGGCTACGCCTAACCTTTGGATTATTAAAAGGTTGGTTAGTATTTCCCTGTTTCAAAACATGAATTGTTTTCACAAGGCTTCTAGAAACGAGCGTGCTACGTAGATCTAATACTAAAGCACCGATTGACATGACACATTCTTGTTTTGAATCAACACGTAAACAACAAACAAGGTTAAAGGTCAGTCAACACTATGTAAACATATCTAACCAACTGACTGACTAAACTATTACTCGTAAACAGCAACTTGACTGTGACTGATTATAACAGGAAAGCTTGACTGAAGACTGAAAGAAAAACAGTCCATCTGGACTGGACTGTAATGGGCAAGCGCGCTTAGCATCAGGCTAGCAACTGGCACATCCCGTCATTTAATTCCAGTAAAATAAAATAGTTCACAGTAAATTTCCGATTTTGTACGGAACCGTTTTTCAATCCAATGTTTAAAATATTGAACACTCAACGGGTTAATGTCCAATTTAGAGTCAGTTCAATAATTCATAAAGACAAAATTGAACTAAAATTATACATGTCTTGTTTTACTTTATTTACGAGTAAGACAAAAATAAATGGTTTCCAGCTGTCCCTTTAAAACACAATTTATAAACCTAACGACTTTATTTGTATAATTGTCCTAAACGTAAAAATTCACACTCGTAGTTCTACACTAAGATCCTTGTATCGGGAATGCCATGGAACACAAAGACAAGGACAACAGACACCCAGACCCAGATCAGATTTATAACAAATTCATCAAAAGGAAAATTCGCGAAAGACATTGGCAGGTAACCATTTATCTATACAAATTTAAAACTGTACTCACCAACATGAAAATGACACCAAAAAACATCAATAAATCGTCTCAGTTTCCTATTTTACCACTGAATCAAAACATATAATTATAGATAATGATACTAATTTATATACAAAACAAGTTGCCCGAAGCTCGTCTGTTCGCGTGAGTATCCAATAACTGCTTTCGACCATTCTATGTTATTTGAGCCGATTCCTATCTGCTTAATTTGTTTACATTGTAGGGTGATTTATAGTATTTGGTATCGTTATTACTTAGTTGTTGCTGATGTGACTGAAAAAGCTATTGTAAAAACATTTAATTCATCCAATCTTTCTAGTTTAATCTTTTAGAAGCAACTATTTTTAATGGTTTTATTTTTGAAATATAGGTAAGTACCTATAAATAAACGACTACATGGCAGTGCTTCGACGGTTGATGAGTGTTGTTCCAAATACTTTTAGAGGAGCTACTTCAACACAAAATTACCTAATTAAATTACATGAAACGTCTTACATTAAATGATCGATACTTGTATTGATTTTTCAAAGGTTTTTTTTTTAATTTAATAAAATTAAAGAATAGTTCTTAAATCATATTGTACTTCTGTGTTATTAAAACAAAATATTCTAAAGAATTCGTTTCATTTTCTATATTGCCAGCCAACATTTTTACAGTTTTGGTTGCGACATAAAGTTTATGTATACACATAACCATAACATCGATTACTATTTTTATCAAAATCAATATTCCTAATATGTTTTTATTCACATAAAATCGTAAATTCAACATGATATTTTTCTTACTGTTTATTCAAATCGTTTTAATATACTGCCAAGATAATAATTTACCTGAATATGATAGCATTGTGATTGGAAATTTACGAAAGAGGGACCAAATACCGCTATATCAACGGTTCAATCGAAGATGGGACCAAGAGAATTTGAATTATCGAAGAACCAGAGATATAAGAGAAGATAATTATTTTGACAGAAAATATGAGGTAAGAAATAACTTATTAGTTGCAAGAATTAGGTCTATTAACAAATAAATAAAAATTTGGTCTACCAGACCCAGAGACTTAGAGGAAATAGATAAAGAACATTGTCCGTCATACGTGCCCCAAAAGTATAGCTAACTTTGTAATTTTATACAGTCATAATAGTCAATCCATAATAACAGTAAAAAGTATTCCTGGCTTAGTTTTCTGCAACTAATGCTGATTGATGTATTTTTAAGTAACTGAATGAGATATTTTGTTTACTTTGATGTAACCGCAGGTGTAAATGTGTGGTTCGCACAGCTCCCAAACGATTCAGAGTCACGCAATTTAGCCAATATGCCAGATTTAAGAAGCAGACAACAAATACCACTCAATCTGTTGAATAGAAGATGGAATGATTTCGATTTAAATCAATTTAGAAGATTCAATTCTAAAAAAGATGACGATTACTTAAACAGAGGATATGAGGTGAGAAAATGTATTAATTATCAAATAAAATACAAGAGACAGACTAGAGACTAGAGAAAATAAAAATTACGCAAGCTATTATAATTATAGTCATGAACAATGCTCTAATTTTGGGGCACTGCTATACGGTAAATTTGAATAAAATTAAAATAACAATTCGGTGAGATCAGTCATAACTATTCAGTTCATATATTTTACATTTACAACTTTGTTTTTGGCACGCTTTGTTTAATTTAGTTTTACAAACTTGCGTTCTCCATATTTCCTCTAGTCTGTGGCCTGATCGCAAAAAGATAGAGATACATTTGAAATTAGATTTTTATTTATAGAAACGTTAAAATAATATAGTTACAGTATTTTTTGAAAGCTTTATACTAAACTTACATCATGTAGGCGAAAAAGTCATCTCAATGAAAGTATTTTCAGACTAAGATCTATTCTTAACCGTAGTAGTGCATAGTTAATATGTCTAATATGACACTTTTATGACAAGCTTTTATTAAACTTGCAATATTCATAGATAAATCTGTATGTATCATATGTTTGGGTCAAACCTCGCCACTGAATTTTGAACTTCTCTCCGATGTCCGATTGAGCTGAAATTTGGCATACCTGTGTTACTCCAAAAACAATGTAATAAAAGCTTTTCTTGGTTCTTGGTTTTAAAATAGCTTTTCTTTTCACTTTGAAACTATTAAAACAATGCGAGTTAGGGCACCCGTTAGGGCATGGATAAATACATACACATAGAGACAAGGGTAGCCCGGAGCCATATCCCCTTTAGCTCCAAGCTTATGGTTAATCTAAGTTATATCAAAGGGAGACTTTATTTTACTGAATCTGTCGCTCAAAAGTCCGTAAATTGACTCTGCAATAAAATTCGGTTCGTAAAATTATCGACTCCCACGAAACGGTTTTACGATGCGACACAGCATATACTTAATTAACTAGTAGAGCTGCGCGGTTGCACTCGCTTTCCTATCTTATGGGTTGATTACGTGTCGAGTACAGTGGCGAGACAGCGCCCTCGGCCAAATACTCGGTTTGTACAAACAAGTACGACGAGGCGAGACAGACCCTACTCGGCCGACTTTGCCCTTTTACTGTCTCGCTACTGTGCTAGTTACGTGTAAAATCAACCCATCAGTGCGATTTGGTTAATAACGCTTTCTTAATTTAAATAGATGAAGCCTCTCTTGACCACGACCAGTTTAAGCCGTGTCACACTATAACTAAATTCTGAACGAAAATAGTCTCTGTAAAATCACAATCTGATCTGTCCCTCTTTATAGCTCATTGCTATTGAAATTGCAATTTTCTGATCCTAAATTCAAACTCATTTTGTTTGAAAATCATTGTTGTGAAAACCCAGCCGCACTACTTTGTGCTTCAATAACAATTTTTGATTTAAAATTGAGTACTTATTAGATGATAGATTAACTTTTTATTGCTTACACGAACTAATATTACTTTTTTTTTTGTTTCAGAAATATTTACAGGTAACATTTTGTTTGAATACTAATTCGTTAGATATTAATCGACGTAGCTTATGTATTAGTTTATACGGAATCATCAAGGAAATCGGAGAGCAATGGAAAAGCTCTCACGAGACCGGAAGACATGACGCAAGGAGGCCTACACCCAGTGACATACAAGCTGATTAGAAATATAGTAGATATGTATGTAGTTACGGTAACAGATCTGATAAGATACTCGTACCTACCGGTATCCATCTTGGAGGCTTGTGGGCGGCCGAAAAATTTCGACAACTAAGAAACACGCCACACATAAAATAAAATAAAATACCTTTATTCAAATTACCTACAATTACAAGTGTTTTAAATCCTACGTTCAAAACTTAAAGCCGGACTCGGTGAATTAAACACCCTACTATAGCTTGTAAAATCGTATATTTCTTACTATATTTCTTACAGTCGTTTTTTTGTTGTATTTCTCGTGGTTAAATAATAAATTCTACTTCCAGATGTCAGAGCTCAGAAAAGAAGAGATATTCAAAGAAGAAGCGCAAGATGATTTAGAGAGACTGCAGCACGAACTTAAATGGTTTACTGTCGCCGAGGACAATTAGCATACAATTTTCTTTTAAATAAAATACACAAGTTTCACTCCTTCATAAGCGTTTTGCTAGCCAATTTAAAATGCTCTGTCAATTTCTCGCTAACGGAAAATAATACCCGTGAAAAAAAGACAGCAGCATTATAGCTACCTATAACAAGTTTATACTGTTGATATTTATTTCCACGTGGCATGAATTTGAGTTAGTTTGAATAGTCCGCAAGCCGGTGACCATGCGAGTTACTTTTGTAAGTGACTTGCATATCAACATGCGCATTTTACTAGGAGAGCACTAATAATGGTTACCATAAGTTTTCGACGTTGCACGTAACACACATATACAAGGCGTAACGGAAAGGTGTAGTAATACTTAAGGGAACAACAACTTCTAGAACACAAGTCACCAAATATTTTGTATGGAGTCTCGATATTTTTTTTCTCGAATTAAGCAACCTTGTGTCACAAGAGTTCAATTTGACGTGTAGAAGGACACCCTTTAGTATTACTACACCTTTCCGTTACACCTTGTATAAATACACTGAAGGTAAAGTCGTTTCAGTTGTTGCTATAAAGGTTTTTTTTAATGCTATTCCACTCTTGAGCAAAGGTGTCAGTACAATCACCCGCCAGATTCGATTTATTTTTATTTCATTTCATAATAATATATTTGAGTTACTTATAAGACAAAATATAAAGCCACAGCCGTCATAATCCGTATACATTTAAAAGGCAAGAGTTATAAAGCAAAACTTTTCTAAAAACACAGACAGAAAGAAATTGCGTTAATCAACAGAGCGAAGATGTTTTTTAGCCTTGAGATAAGAAACGTTAAAGAAAACCTTAGGAGGTGAGTTATTTTTATTGGCCTTTGGAATTTTACTTAACTCGATGAGAGAAAAAAGTTTTTGGTGCTTTATAAAAGTTTGCAGGTTTAATTATGCCCATGTACAATATTTATTTTATAAATAGTCAGATTTCCATATCTGTTTTTTTTATTCTCACTTTTCTTAAAGATTATTATTATTAATTACTCTAGTGTTTAGTGCTAAAATAATTGGCTTTGTTTATATCTTTTTAATTGAATAATAATTCAAGAAATATGTTGAAAAAAATCTTTTCGAAATTTGGCAAAGAAGTAGTCAAAATACTGGCAAATTTCAATTAAACCAGTAAAGACTAACCATTAAAAGCAAAACAGTTTACAAGTTCAAAGTATGACAACGAACTGGCGCCCAACAAAGCGGTTTTAAATTAAATCGGAGAAGTTTAAAAGGAACACAAAGGTTTTATTCAATTAAGCTGAATTTCACGATCCGACGAGCAGTGCCACGTTACGGGTCGGTGTGGCGATCGGCAAACAAAAACAAATGAAGCGCGTGCCGTAATGCTACCACTTTAGTAGAATTGAGCTCTAACTTGCTTTATTCGAAAAATAGACGCTAGAAACTTGAATAATCACGAGGCTATATAAAAGTTTATTCGTTAGTTCTCGTGAGCTCTAATTTCGTTTTTTTTTGTCATGAATACGTCTTGAAATTTGTTTTCATAGTAGAAGGGAATGAAAACTGTTCATAACGAAATCGGGGGAGACTGTTTGGTGTTGTAGCTACATTTATTATCTAATATTTAAGTTACACTACTCGATAGCTAAAGGCTAATAAAGCTAATAAATTAACTGCACGCATTCATGTACCACACTCGACTTTATCCACGACATAACCACACCCCGATTTTTATCGACCTACTCTCTTGCTAGCGTGGCGTTGCTAGCGTGGTGGCATCGATGATATTGAATAGTCTTTTCATCGTGGTCCTTTTTAGTCGTGCATTCTCGCGAATGGTGCTAGTGTGGGGTATACCTGAAAGTCTATAGCTTCAGAGGTAAGTTGTTTTTTTCCTTTCGTCATTTTCTTCATACAAATGTCATCGCCTTTTCCCTTCCAGAATTATGGTGCTAGAGCAATTATTTTTGGAGGTGAAGTAGATACTTGGTAATTGTATGCATCAAGGTTTTATTTTTTTGACATTTGATTTTTATAGGAGCTAGTTTATCAGTGCATATTGACAAGTTGGTGCTTCTTCGCTGTCATATTTCTTGCAGAAACTCCAGCCCACTGCAATTTGTTACCTCATCATGCATGCATACCTCGTTCATGTTAATAAATACTCATGGTTAAATTATGACGTCAAGCTACAAATAGTCTGAATTCTAAGCCAAATTCAAACTTGAATCATCACTACTGAGGCTGCTAAAGTACGATTCACATCAGTCAGCAAAATTTACTTAGCATAGTTTCTCACGAATTCCTAATCCTATAGAGAATTGATTTAGAAAAATAAAAAATACGCTTGCTAATATTAAAAAAATCGAGCCATGTCCTAGGCACATCTCAGGTTTTTTTTACCAGCCCATATAGATTTTTTGTCTAGAAATATTTTTTTTTTTGATAGCTTAACAAGGACATTAGCAGTAATTAATTGCAACAGTTTAACGTGATCAAACTCTGATAGCGACGTGTCATACTTCATATTGATTGGTTTTTGACGTGAAAACGTTTAATAAATCGATGAACGCCGTGTGCACGCACGAAAAAGTGTCCCGTTACGTGTCCCGTAACGACCGATTGTGACGTCACGATCGGAGCGAGAAAAGTATGCAATCATTTCATCAATGTTCTGTTATGACGTTGTCACGTTAAACAATCGTCAGTAAACCGAGTTTATAGACAACCAATTTTTTTATCGTATTAATCATTTACCGCTTTCGTTTGCAATATGAATCGTTCACAAGGCAGGCTGCAACAGAATTTACTCAGCTATTTAGAATTAGAGGTACACTACAATAGCTTAGTTGGCATGCAACAGCCTTTAAACCTCTAGCAAAATCACTGAAGCGTCTTGAGAGTTATTTAACTTGCAATAGTTTCTGACGGCTGAATTTCTAACATACGAGTAACTCTATCGTAGACTAGCTCTGTTTATTAACTGTAGACCGAGCGAATTAAAGAGCAGGCTAAATAAACATTGTGATATAGTCTCGCTAATTCGATACCTCAATACCCAGTAGTTTGATATCAACGTGGGTAGAGGTGGAAGGTGGTTTGATCTTTAGATGTCTATTATTAGCAAACTTACGCCAACTAAGATATTAGTCTGAGTTGACGTTAGAATAAAAAGTTAGATGTTCAAAGCTTTGTTTTGAAATTTATTTTGAATTAGAATTTAATTTTTAAGCGACTTTTTAATGAGTTTTGATTGATTTTTCTCATATAATGCAACAATCCGAACATTCCAATAAAATCTGACAGACCCTAGAATCCAACAGACTCTGATATTTTGTCATAACCCCGGATTACGTATCCTTAGTGGTCCTTTCAATCACGTTGTTTGTAATGGTGAGTAGATATTGGCCTCAACGACGGCTTTCCTAATGTCAAAGCTAGGCCATGAGCTCTGGGCAGTTAGCTGCGCTGAGAGTGGCTTTTCTCATCCAAGCGGCGTCTCGACGGCTTTCAGGCTATGGTGTATAGTTATACTTAGCTTAGTATAGTTACAGTTTTTCTCTGCATAATTTTGTGGGGATTAGTAACCCAAATTACTAAAGTCAAACAGGTCATACGAGTTTGCATAAAGAATAATATCACTAAATACACAAACCAGAGACTGAAACCTATGGTATCGACGTCTTATTTACACTTAGACTGAAACTCCGAAGCACCGTAACCTCAAACACAGGTGCCTGAACACAGCAATCAATCACAAACAGGTACAGAATATCAAAGAACAGAATGGCACCTCGAACGCTACGCTGTGTGAGCGCAAGTCGGCTTCAGGGTTTATTCAAAACGAGGATGATGAACCCCAGAGAATCTGACGTGACTTCTTGTGCTTGTCCATATCAACGTCTATCGAAATCCAAGTAGGTACTTGAAAAACCAGAGTCTGAATAATTGCTACTGCCATACAGAATTGCTCTAGAAACGTGAAGAGATGACTGAAGCAGTTGGAGAAACAAAAAAACTTACCGCTGCAGTTGTCCTTCTATTCTTATATATAATCTGTGCAGGTTTCAGACCAAATGGTATTTGAGTAGAACGGTAATCAATATTGAAGTGAGAAACGTATCTATGAGATTTGAAATAGATTAACTACTAACTTTAGTGTGTTATAGGGATCCAAAACTAATTAAACTAATAATTCGCTGCGAGCCCTTGTGACCTCTGTATCTTTGGAACCTCTTGAACGATTTTGCTCATATTAGAACCCAAAACATGCATTAATATGAACTTGCTTGCAAAATTTTATGAAAATCAAACCACTGAAAATTTCGTCAGATACATTTACAAGGCGTAACGGAAAGGTGTGGTAATACTTAAGGGTGTTCTTCTACACGCCAAAGTAAACAACTTTTTTGACAGAAGTTTGCTAAATTCGATACAATAAATATCGTATCTCCATACAAAATAAATAGTCACGTGATCAATTTAACCCTTACCACCAGATATGATAGATACAAAAACTATTTTTTGTTCACTCCAGAAATTACAACAAAAACAATCATATCACCTCAAACTACCACGATAACTTAAATTTCACTATATTTACGAAAAATATTCCGAAACATATAAATATAATACTAAAAAGATAAAAAATAGCAATAGGACAACATAATATAGATAAAAATGAATAAATCATTTAATAGCTATTTTACCAATTACGGCAAGTAAATTTTTTGGACATTTTCTTTTACGAGTAAATTACTTCCTCGGCTTATTTCATTTGAAAATGAAAAATTTCCAATTTCTAACTAATTTATTAATTCCAAATTACATTTTCTCAAATCAGGTTTTGCATCCGGTAATTTGCTGCTAATATTAATGTGTACGGAATATTGAATCGTGGTTACGTCGTATTAATTAACATTTAGTAAGTACCCCTCTGGGCATGTACTGGGAGACAATTATCTCGGAGGAATGATGTCCTCGGGCTATGGAGGTCGTGGATATCTCAGGTAAACCTAGAGAGAAAGATGAAGCACTGCGTTAGGTTTGGGTGAAGCCTAGAACTCCTCTACTTTCACGCGTTATTAAACAAGACGTGCACATTGATGTATAAATAACTCTCTACTCGCGGTACCATAGAACTTGTGTACAAGCCATGAGCAATAATTTATATACCTACCTACATTTTCACATTTTCAAAAATATCTGACTTCTACTATTCAAGAATTAAGTGGACAGTTAAGGCTCGCGCCCACCGCACCGCACCGCAACGCATAACAAAAATCCTCCTGAATCACTTTCGTACATTTTATATGAACTATCGCACATTACAGGCGGGCCGCAGGGCAAGAATTTGTATTGAAATGACGCTGCGCTTCGCTGCGGCCCGTCCTAATATGCGCTACCCTTTAGTTGACACATAGGTAATAGGTAATTTAATATATTGTCGTACACTTATTTCATGAATGGTAGAAGTTAGATATTTTTGAAAATGTGACAATGTATACATATTATTGCTTGCAACTGTACGCACGCTTGAAAGTAGAGGAGTTCCTGGCTTCCTGGCTTCACTCAAATCTAGCAGCGTGCTCCATCTTTATTTCTTAGTTTATCTGAGGCGGTAATGAGCCGGAATGAGCTAGTTAGCTTGGGAAGTGGTATTTCACACTAATTATAGTTTTGGGTACACGAAGGTTGATGTTTTGTGCTCAAAATTGAAATTGAGTCACTTATCAAATATGGCGGTGAGGAACGCATTGTTTGGATACAAATGGGGGAGATTTTTTTTATAAAAAAGTGGCATAGAAGTGTTAGCTAGATTTTAAGTTGTTGCAACTTTAGGTATATTATTTGCAAAACTCAGTTATTAAGTAAATAAAGAGTTAGAAGAAGTAAAAAACGACGTAAAAAGAAAAAACTACGTATCCTTAAAAAAAAGTAAAACGAGAAAAGTTACTTGTACGCTCAATTTTATTTATCAATTACATTACCAAAGTTCCTAGAATTTCAATGAAATATTTCTTCAACAGCAAAGTGATTGTCGTCAACATTATTTTATTCACTTGAAAAATTTACAAATTTTGAACAGCGAGTTGGATTCACGTCACGAACTGATCCCAAAGTTCATAGCTGTCACTATCAGGCTTTAGGGACCAGTGAATATGAAAATATTAATCTTAGACGTGCCTTTTTATTTTACTACAGTTTTATTGTAGTCAAACTTGATATTGACTTTAAATACATATAGTTTTACTACAATGAGAAAAATGGCCATCAAAATTCCGATGAATTCACCTAAAGTACGAACATACTGATATCACCAAAAAGTACGAAGAAGCACGTTTTTACAGTGACAACCATCATAATATACCTATGATTGTCACCCTAAAAACTGGTGCAAATACTAGTTTTTACGATGACAACTATACCTATATATTATGATAGTTGTCACCGTAGAAACTGGTGCTAATCATCGTACTTTTTGGTGATTATCACTATGCTCCGTACTTTAGGTGAATTCATCATTCTTTTAGCGGAATTTAGATGGAATTTTTCCTCAGTGCCTATACTCAACATTTAATCCTCCCACTGCTGAGATACAGGTCTGCCTTTGGAGGGTGTTCAGGCCGTATTCTACCACGCTGACCAAGTGCGGGTTGGTGGATTCACATTCACATACGAGTATATTATAGTTTCACTAAGATGCATTTAGCGTTTGTAGATATCTGATAAGAGTTGATTACGCGTAGCGAATACAGTGGCGAGACAGTTAGTACCCACAGCAGATTACTCGATTTGTATAAACATTTTGACGAGGCAAGACAGTCACTAGAACTATAATTTGTTTGTTCGACCGAGTATGTTTATTTACTGTATCGCTATTGTCTATACACGATCTATACTGTAACATCGTAGCTCTAAAAATGGATGAAGACTGAACCGATTTTTTTTTAAAGGTGATTCGGTCCAAATTATCTTACACGAAAATTGACCGTTTGAAGATTATCAAGTCTTTTTTAAAGGAGATTTTTAAAGTTTTATTTAATAACCTGCAATAAGTAGACATCCGGACTGAATCGACTAAAATATTGTAAAGATAATAATGAGTGAGAGACACGAAGAATGTAACGGAAAAAATCGGGGTCGTTTCTTTTAAGCTAATTAAATTCCTTGTTGGGCAAATTGGTGTTTTTGCTGTAATTAAAATCTCTGAGGGCGACAGCGGCTTAATGTGGAATGTGGAAATTGGGTATGTAATGTTTTACGAAGTAAATATTTACATTAAACTAAAAAAAAATTACACTGTTTTCGGAAAATCTTCGTACATTTTTTTGAAACAAACGTACTACGATTCTATAACCTTATTAATATATTTTTTTGATTTTACAAAACCGTTTCTTGTGATGATTATACGGACTTAAATTATATCATGAGACGTACGAAGTATCATAAAATAAATAAATAAAGAAACGTTTCACACTCATAGCTCCCCACTAGGAATAAATCCTGTGTCGGGGATGCCATGGAACACACACAAAGACAAGGACAACTAACACCTAGACCCAGAACAGATATTTAAATTCATCATTCAAACATCTGCCCGGCCGGGAATCGAACCCGGGACCTCTGGCTTATAAGGCGGATACACTACCGCTGAGCCAAACAGGCCGGCAAGTAGAAGTAGAGAATGTAGTAAACTCGCAGTTAACTTGATGTTGTAGAAACTTAATTTGACTTCGGTGGTGAAACTGAATTAATTTCGGTTAGACACACTCACGGCTCGGCTTACACCACTTTCAAACAAACTTTTTTCTCGGATACTTGGTCTATTTAAAATGTAAAAAATAAAAATAAATCAAAAGGCAGCGAGTAGAATAGTATTATTTTACCAATTATTTTACCATACAAAACTCTGTCTCAAAATAAACTAGTCAAATATTAAAAAAAAAAATATTACAACAGAATTAAATTTAATCTATTATAGTAGGTATAGCATTTTACAATTACTCACTCATTACAAACCGCGAAGCCGCTTCCACTTATTTCTTATGATATGAGACAAAAGTGTTAAAAAATAGCATTTTTACAGTTACTAGAAGGTTTTTCAACAAAATAAAAACCTTCCGCTCATCTTTCACTTTAGAAAGATCTTCTCGCCCAAACTGGCACCTTCAAGTGATCGCCAATAAAAACACGAAGAACAATAGTTCGTGAAATGAGACTATTAATAGTAGAGGTCTCTCAAGGTAGCATATAAATCTGAGAGGGAAAGATATAAATCCATTAGAACATCCGCCCAACGCCTGTCCGCAAGAATACTGCCGAAATAATGCTTTAGACGATGTGGGATGAACGAAGAATGTAAAAGGCAGTTATTTAAGAGATGTAAACTATTCCTAATTTATTCTAAATTTTTATTTGTATTCTTGTTTTTTTTTTATTGGCTGACTATGTGGTTAATCACGGATCGTTTGTTGTGTTATCGAAGATGATTAAGATTTTAAACCAAATGAGAAAATTAAATTGAACTTGCTCTTAAAAGTTAGTATCTGCGCATTTTTTTTTTTAATTTTGGTAAACAAACACAAGATTTTGAGTCAGATTCAGAATTTTGAAAATTTTGTGTTAGTTTACAATGGTGTTGTCCAATTCAAAAGACCGAAATATTATGTACCTAATAAGCAAATGAAATAAGTCGTCAAGGTAGGATTTCAATCTACACTCGAGCAACTGCTTTTTTATGGGTATAATTATAATTGTACATAAGTTCTTACCTCCTTAATTTTATGTGGGATACGTAGTCAGAAAGACAAAGAGATAACCCAAAAGTGAAAGACATGCTCTGTTAATTTACATTATAAAAATCTCTTAAATTTTGTAACAAGACTCACTTGTTTTACTCTTAAATTTGTTTTGAAACCATACTCTTTCAACTGACTGAAAAAAACCCTCAAACAAACACAGTCAGATCAAACAAACATGCTATTAACATATCTTCACTTACCGACTCCTAAAATACCGAAGAACACTTCACACTTCGGCCATATTTCTCTCGTCTACGAGAATAGAGGGTAATTTATACATGATCTCACTTTCGGTAAGCACTTACAGAATAGCAAAAGGCAATCTCGCAAAGTTTTGTCATGGAAATTTGGAAACCTTTTCCAGATATGGAAAAAGGCTTCTAAGCTGTAAGATTCAAGTGTTTGTTTAAAGCAGTTGGCCCAGTTGGTGCTGGAATAGAATGTATGAATGAATGAATGAACAATGAATGAAATGGAATCTTACAACGCATAGATAAAAAAAAAAATTGAGAGATTTTTAAGAATATTGTTTATTTTAACGTAGTAATTTTTCGGCTTTCCACAAATATTTCAATAAAGTATGAGTATGTATTGTTGTCCAATGTCCTCTACAGGACTAATAAGATTCCACAAAATGGTTTAGCATAAATTATTCCAAAGACAAATAAATTTTGAAGTATGTGAATCCACCCACGCCGAGACAGCGTGGTCTAATAATCCTTTGAAAGATTAGAATTCATGCAATGGGGGAATTTTAGCAACAACATCATGCACGCTTTGAGTATAAATAATTAAACAGGGCTATAAGGAAAGGGTATGCTAAGTACAAAAAGACTCACAGTACTCATCATTATAAACAACTTTTAATATGGGACCAACCTGGAATTCGTGACAAAAAAAAATCAGCTGTTCCATAGAAAATGTGATGATACTCAACAAAGACCTATAAATAGAACAGCAGATTTTTTTTTTTTTGTTGAATTCCGGCTTAGCATACAGGTTCAGATTCAGATATAGCCCCGTATATAGATGAAAGAAACTATTAGGAAATGTCAAGGCCTGTTTACGGATTATTTATCTAATAGATCATTCTATTTCGTTTCCTTACTTGTAAATAAAACCTAAAATAACTTCTTACATCTAAGCATGACTTAGATGAATAAATTTAAATTAGAAACTTAGTTTTGAGTTGAAAATAGTTTCAAACAGGTACGTTAATGAAATCCGAAAGTCATTAACTGTACAATATTGTCAGAAGTTGGTCCTCCGTCCATAGTCCATACCTGAGGCTTTGACGAATTTTCTGGAAAGGCCGGGGTTTAAGGGCTAAGAGGTATTGTGGTCTAATTTAATCCAAATATTTCAGTGAACAATAAAATTAATTTCATTCAGGTCTCGTCTTTGTAGCTGAGATGTCGTCAACAGACTTAAAATCGTTGACGTGAAAAGAAAAATCTTTGCTTTTACGAGTTATTTTTTCTATTCTGCTTTTTGATTTTTAGTTTTTTTAGCTTAATTTTATTTCAAGATAAAAGATTGTACAATAGTAATTAATAGTTAAATTATTTTTTATACAAAAAATAAAAAAAGTTAAATACTTTTTCTATATCGTAAAGAAAAAAAAATTCTTTACACTACAACGACAGTAAATTGATTTGATATTAAAATTATTTTTTTGTAAGAAATACATAACTTATTCATATTATTTTCGACCAAATAAGTGACTCAAATATTATAGCACAACTCAAATAGGTTTCATCCCGGATTAGGGCAATTTTCATCAGGGTAATGTTCTCCCTGTCAGCAAAGATAAATGTGGACATTTAAAACCGCGCGAGTAATTAGTTGACGTGGTTAGATGCACTTTATTTGTTTCAGTAAAGTGTTTTGTATGTTATTAAGTCATGGTTATACTACAAATAACTTAATGTCAAAAATGAATGCAAATATTTCAATAAAAATTATTTACAGAAGATAACATAGATAGGCATTAAAACAAAAGAAAATCACAAATAAAAACAGAGCTTAAGGCAGCAGTCCGACCGCTGGCGATGAACGAGAAACGAGTAAAACTAGAAACTATAAACGAGTTGGCGATCAGCGGAAAGCGAGTGTGTAGTTTCGATAGTTTTGTTGCCGGGCTATAAGCGACTGTGCAAGTGCGACTAGCGATTACTCGTGCCACTCGCCCGCGGTCGCTCAGTCTGTACTGTAAAGAAAAGATCACTGTAAAGAAATGATCAAGCGAGCGAGCATCGCTGAACGACTATCGCTGAGCTAGCATCGCTGAACGAGTATCGCTGAGCGAGTTTATATTTGAAAGCTCGTCGCGCAGCGGCGAAACTAGTAAAGCGAGTTGTCGCCGGCAGTGTGAACAGTCAGAGAGCACCTTTTAATATATGCGTCTCTTTCGTTTACACTGAATGTACATTTATTGTACGTTTCTTGAGAGAGAAAATGAGAGAGAAAAGTGGTTTGTAATGATGCATTTGTATTATTTAAATTCATATTTTTATATTATAAATACATTCTAATATCTTAATATATATAAATCTCGTGTCACAATGTTTGTCCTCAATGGACTCCTAAACCACTTAACCGATTATAATAAAATTCGCACACCATGTGCAATTCGATCCAACTTGAGAGATAGGATAGTTTAAATCTCAAATTATAGTCGCAATTTTAATTTATTGCAAATTATATATATTATACTGATAATTTTTACTATAAATTGACAAGTTAGCATCAACATACTACGGTTGCTATAGTTACGCAATATGACATTTGACATAGAATTGACGCAATGGCTTTTGACAGGACAACGTCTGTCGAGTCAGCTAGTCTTAATATATATAAATCTCGTGTCACAATGTTTGTCCTCAATGGACTCCTAAACCACTTAACCGATTATAATAAAATTCGCACACCATGTGCAGTTCGATCCAACTTGAGAGATAGGATAGTTTAAATCTCAAATTATTTTTTTTTTTTTTTTTTTTTAATTAACCTATGCTGTCCCACTGCTGGGCAAAGGTCTCCCCCAATTTTTTCCAGTTACTGCGGTCTTGGGCCAGCGCCGTCCAGTCTTTTTTAAACCGCCCGAGTTCGTCGCGCCATCGCGTCGGGGGGCGACCTGGGGGTCGACTGTCCAGGGGCACCCACTCTGTGGAGACCTTTGCCCATCTGTCTGGGTTCATTCGGCTCGTGTGACCCGCCCACTCCCATTTGAGCTTGGCAGATGTGCGTCCTACATCCCTGATGCCTGTTATGGAACGCAGTATGGTGTTACGGACGCGGTCTTGTCGCTTAATTCCAAGAATACTGCGTTCCATTGCTCTTTGGCAAACCCCAAGACGGGACCTCTGAGATTTGGTAAGCGACCATGTTTGTGCACCGTAGGTTAGGACAGGCAAGATACACATGTCAATGAGTTTGCGCTTCAGGGAGATTGGAAGATCTCCCTTCATTAGCGTTTTCATGGACCAGTAGCTTTTCCAGGCATTGTCTATACGACGACTGACTTCTTTGTCATGCCTGTTGTCGAAAGAAACTATCTGGCCCAAGTATGTATACTCATCGACATAGTGTATGGCTTGCCCATCTACCTCGACCCTACGTTTCGTGCTGTTCGTCATTATTTGTGTTTTTGACCAGTTCATCAGAAGTCCTACCTCGAGGCTCGCCCTGCTCAGGTCTTGGAGCATGAGCTCTAGTTCAAGCGCCGATGAGGCAAAAAGCACGATGTCATCCGCAAATCTCAGATTTGTTAGACGTTTGCCACCCACATCTATGCCTTTTGCTTCCCAAGCTGTTGCCAGAGTTTTAAAAACCTCTTCGAGGGTGCTCGTAAATAATTTGGGAGAGAGTGGGTCGCCTTGCTTAACTCCTTTGGATATTTTAAATGAAGGACCAGAAGATTGCAATTTTATGTTGGCTGTGCTATGGTTATATATTACTTTCAGAAGGTCTATATATGTAGTTTCGATATTTTGCTGTTGTAATGCAGAAAATAAGGCGGAGTGTTTTAAGCTATCAAAGGCTTTTGCATAGTCCACAAAAGCTAAGTAAAGTGGTCTTTTGTACTCTATATGCTTTTCTATGATTTGATTTAGTGTGTGGAGATGGTCAGTGGTAGAAAAATGAGGGCGGAATCCAGCTTGTTCAGGTGGTTGGTGTCTGTCGAGTGTTCCAGCTATGCGGTTTTGTATGACTTTCATTAGAATTTTGTAGATGTGAGAAACTAGACTTATTGGTCTATAGTTACTAATGTTGGATACGTCACCTTTCTTATAAAGCAAAACAATATTTGAATGGCACATATTTTGGGGAATCTGTCCTGTCTCTAGAATGGAGTTGAATAAGTTTGTCAATGGTGGTATTAACGTTGGTGACCCTATTTTCAGTTCTTCTGTGGTGATTCCATCTTCACCAGGGCTTTTTCCGTACTTCATAGTTTTTAAGGCATCGTGAACTTCTTTACCTGTTATAAAAGGGATATTATCGGAACGAGAATACTCTATATTTGGGTGGCTATTTTCTTCGTCTGTGTACAGTTTTTGGTAAAAGTTTGTGCAAATTTCCATTACTTTGTCTCGACTATTGTGCTTTACTCCTGAATCATCTTGCAAACTATTGATCCATCGTCTTCCTTTTGATATACCTTGTTTTGCTGTCCTGAGTGAAGTGTTCCGTTCTATGGCCGCTTTTACTAAATCACAGTTAAGTTTCCTTATATCGTATCGAATGCTGCGTTTGACTAATTTATCGATTTTTCTGTACGCTTCGGTGCCAATTTCATATGTTTGTCTATTTTCAATTAAATTTTTGGATTTTTGTGATAGCTTTGCTTTGTGTTTCTTAATAGTCTTTATTTTCTTGCAGCTGTTCTTAACTTGAGTTACTATAGTATTATATTGTTCATCTACATTTTCAATGTCTCTCATATTTAGGGTTTGGAAAGAGTTAAAAAGTTCTAAGTTAAATTGGTCTGAATGTTGTAAAAGTGTTAGTTTGGAATGGGTTTTCGTAAATTTAGTAAAAAGCTTTGTGCGATGAATTTTGAAATCGAATCTTATTTTTGCGCGTATTGGTCGGTGGTCTGAGCTGAATTTTAATTTACTAAGGCACGACACATCTTTAACTATTTGCATATCTGATGATGTGATGTAGTCTATTTCGTTTTTGGTAATGCCGTTAGGTCCCTTCCAAGTCCAGCGTCTTTGTGGTTTCTTTGAGAAGTAAGTGTTGGCAATGTGTAAATTTTGTCCGAAGGCGAATTGGATTAAACGAGCACCACGATCATTTCGGGTTCCAAGACCATGTTGACCGATTGTGTTGGTACAATCCATATCGAGCCTTTTTCCGACCTTTGCATTAAAATCGCCAATACAGATGTTCCATGTACTTCGGTTTTCGTCACAGGCTTTATTTAAAAGTGTATAAAAGTCTTCGACTTCGTCGTCGGGATGTGAGCCTGTTGGCGCATACGCTTGTATGACAGTAAGGGTATTAGTGGGTGTCAATAAAAACTTTAGGACTGCAATTCGTTCTGAATAACCTATGAATTCGACAATATTATTTATCCACTTTTTGGCTACCAGAAATCCCACTCCGTAGAGTCCTTTGGTTTCGCCGTAGTAGAAAAATATACTGTCGTCTCTTTCTTCTGTTTGTTCGCCTAGTCTTCTCACTTCTGAAAGCCCAATTATGTCCCAATTTATGTCCTTGAGGCTGTTTTCAAGTTCAATTAAGCGACCATCTTCCATCAGTGTTTGTACATTATATGTTAAAATGTTAAGCAAATCGGTATCCTTTATAACGCAAGCCGTGTTCGTTTGACGGGTGAGCGATCTCGCCCGGAGATTCTTAGCACCCCTGACTCCAGTGCTGGGCCGGTTTCCGTCGCGACCAGCACAGCAGCTGGAGTCGCCGGGAACTTGGGGCCTTGGCTTATTGTTGTTATTCATACTTTCCTAAATTGGGGGGTTTGGACCGAAATCCGCCGCGCTGGTCCAGTGCGTGTTGGCGGGTCGTCAGAGCCTCGTTTGTTATTTAGCAAATTAAAATCGTCAAATTATAGTCGCAATTTTAATTTATTGCAAATTATATATATACTGATAATTTTTACTATAAATTGACAAGTTAGCATCAACATACTACGGTTGCTATAGTTACGCAATGGCTTTTGACAGGACAACGTCTGTCGAGTCAGCTAGTATAATTATATATTTATTTTATAAAATTTCATATAAATTTTTTTATTAGTTTTCCTAAAAGTATACCTATTACTTATATTTTACTTTTAGACGAATATTTATTCGTATAATGGGTACAATTAAAAAAGCGTGATTTTGCAGTTTCGTTAGTATTCGTAGCACCAGTAGACCTATTTATACCAGCTGCTCTCCTGCCTTTTGAGGGCGCTTCAAAGGCATAAGTTGGGTTCCCTTGGAAATTGTTTCGGACAATATAACATTTCGCTTTCCCTAATCTTTGGAAGGTCGTACCATCTCTGTATAAACAATCACGTACAAAATCGTACAAATAAATTTAATCTAGCTGGATCTAATGGGCTTTTTAGTTTTTACTAAACTTTTGGGCTTGAACAGTTTTTTGTCCAAACGAAACGTTGTAACAGACACCCTTAACTATTCTGATATAAACTAATTAAGAAACTTTAACCAAAATAGAGAGTCACAAATTAAAATCTAACACTTCTTTTTTTCCTAATTTTTTATTGAGTTTTTAAAACCTTGGTCTTATTTAGGTCGTAGATTCATCATTGTCTAAGTTTCAATACTATTTGGCGTAAATGTATGAAATTTTGAGAAATAAATATTATTATTAAAATCAAAAACAGAAATATGCCATAATAAGAGAGCGCGCCAATCACTGAAAGATCTTTTTTAAAGAGACCAGTAAACAAAACATGTTTCTAAAGTCTGTTTCTTTAAAGACGTCCAACTTTATGTCATTTGTTGAAATATTTGCTGTGATTGTTTTCATATATACATGTGAGGCATCCTTCATACAACGACCCTTTCATATTATTTTGTTTTTGCTCAAACTCAATGTAAATATATTAAACTTTGTAGCCCAAATACTCCAAAAGTAATTAGTCCCCCTAATTACTTTATCTGTCGGATAGCCGTTCCAAAAGATTGTGGAATAGGCCATTAGTTCTAATACAAAAGGTTTGCTTTCCTTTTCTAATTGAAAGTTTGCTCGGACGAGCGTAAAGACAGAAATTACCTAGCATTTGGAGCTTTATTTGGCTTGTTCCATCTAGTCATACACATAGTTCTACATGTATGACTACTAAGAAAAAAAATTCTGCCTAGTTCTACATCTATCTATACTTGGAATGCGTGATATATGTTATTTTTAAGCTATTGCATAGCTTCTATCGCGGGCCTTGAGCGTGGAGACCGAATCCAGGAATTCCGTAACGAAAATAACCTAACACCCCCCACTCCGACCGGCACAGCGGTGATACTTTTTAGTTTTGCCATCTATCGATGAATAGCAGAACTTTTAATGACTTTTTGAAATATCACGCTTGTCTCTTTAGTTCAGCAACTCGCCTCTAGGTGTCGAGTGTAAGGTTTCGTTGACTTTTCGCCAATTTTATTTTATTTTGAAAATTATTGATAATTATTACAGAAATTTATTTGTATACTTTTTTGAAAAATAGGCCTTACATAATTTTTACAAAAAAAAAATATATAATTGCATAAGTTGATAAAAAATGCTATGCAATAGCTTTACCGCGGCAGTCCCCGAGTGCCACACGTCTTTTTTTTTTTGTTCCATCTAGTCATACATACATCTACACGTTAGATTAAAATTAATTGGAAGATTGGTCAACTATCTTTTAAAGGTACGAATATAAAGCTGACCTGATTGCTTTGGGAATATAATGCAAATACGATAGACTTAATTTCCATGCGATTTCATTTCTTTGAATATTTTAATAAAGGCATAAAATAAAAAGCAAATACCATAGACTTTGTTTGTTTTAATTTCTTTAAATATTCTCATGATTATGAAAAAGTAGATATACCTTTTTTATTCCGCGGAAAATAAAAGCTGGACGTAAAGTGGTTTTGTTTCGAATTGAATGACTAAAAGTAAATGACTATGTTTTTGTGTAGACAAAATAATTATGATAAGTTGAAGTTTTTATTTAGCAGCTCAAAGCTGTAAAGTCAATTTTTATTTAGAACTGCACGACGACCAGCTCGTAGGTAAGTAGTTTTGCCACCATCTGAAATTACAAAAGTTGATTTGGATAAGTAAGTGAGAACACAAATAAGATGAAAAAAAGTATCCTGAAACTTACAGCAAGGAGCATCCCATAAGTAATTTTGAAGAAGTTCATACCAGTCACTCCCAGTTTGGAATAATAAATTTGAGTCAACAACCTTTGCATCTACAAACAAAATTAAGCAGACATTAATTTGTATAGGTAAATTGTACTACTTTAGCCGCGTTTTGAACGCAAGCTTCAAAAATTAATCAATGTTATCAAATTAATCAAAAATCGGTTTCTTAAATTCAATTAAGTTAATAATGTTTATTTTGACTTTCCTTGAAAAAATATATAAACGAAACGATGCCAATCATGTCATCTCAGTCGCATAATATGGCGTGTGGAAGTGAGATGACATGATTAGCGCTGCATCGTTTAGATTCGTTTCTTTACTTCGCGGGCTTTACTCACATCACTATTGTAACCTGAAGGTGGTGCAGAATGGACCACCATCAAAGACCGTCGACTTGCGGCGTGGACTTCAGCAGCAAAGTATGAAAACAGTGCTGTTCTAAAAGTCAGCGATAGCGTATGGAAGACTTTGTACACTAAGATTAACGTATCATTTCTGCAACATCAAAAATTTTGTTTGTGAAAATTAGTTTTTTAACGTGACAGTGGCGGCGATTCTATTGGACCATTTTTTTATTACGACTCTATTTTAGATACCATTTCTTAAACATCACTAAATTTGACTGCAAAAAAATGTATTCTTTTTGGAAGTCGGTTAACTAACAATATGCCATCCTTTTCACACATATTGGAACGAATAGAGATTCAGATCTTTATAATTAGAACATTGCAAACCCGTAAATATGATCTTTCTTCTATCCATCCACCTACCTATGATGTGTAGCACAATCTTCATCTTCGTGAATCACATAAACTTCAGTGAGATTGCTGAAACCAACAATAACAACGTATTGAATAAAGACAATTTATTTAACGATAACATAAATAGGCATAAACAGAATAGAGAACCACAAATAAAACCAGAGCTTGGTTAACTATCCGACGGTAGACCCGCCAGCGACGTTACCTAGTTGAATATCAATAGGTACATACATACTAATTCTCTGGCCGAAGTAATCACTGCGCTTTGGTCGTTTGATACATAAATAAGAAAATAACAATTTGCGCTTCTCACTCTTTGTTACAATTTTCAGTTGAACCACTTACTTTAGAATTACATACATATCCAAACACACGAAGTAAAGATTCGAAGTGTACGTGACAAAGACTGCAGTGTTAAAGGTTTCGTCAAAAATCGCGGCCAGTTTCGAAAGGCGGTTGTAGTGCACTTGCAGCTCCGACCATGAGGGCTTGAAGTTTTTTTTAAACTGCAAAAATAAGAGTTTGTTGCATTAATGGCAAAATAAACATCATCTTTCTCTCTCTCTCTCACGTATAATGTAATTTTTCTTTTCTTGGATTTATAAAAATTTATACGCTCAGGGGTGCGTAGCCTCGTCAATTTAAACTGAATAAAATATATTATGTCAATCTAGGCAGCAATAAATAAGAAGGTATGCTCCGGGGTAACTTTACCACCGATCGCTTACTATCAGGCGAGTTGGTGGTCAAACACGGACTTATTCGCGTAAAAAAAAAAACTTGTACACGATTTAAAAATGCATTGCATCTTGTTAAATAAATATGCTATATGTACATTTATTAAAATGAATCAATCGCTGTTCATTTGTCAGGCTAAAACTCGAAAATGGGTGGACCGATTTCGCTAATTTTGATCTTGAAATATTTGTGGAAGTTCAGGGAAGGTTTAAAAGTAAAACAAAAAAACAGCGGGTGAAACCGCCAGGTGCAGCTAGTGTACAATATGTTGTAACTTTTTATACCTCTTCTTCTTTTGCTTTTTCGTAACTTTTTTAAAAGCTCTGCAAAGTATTGCAGCTAATAAATGTTTTGTCAAAATTGGGCTAAAGATAGTAAAGTTTATGGCCATCCAGCTCGTTCGGTCGGAAGACAACGGGATACAAAGTACGTATCTGGAGTACCTACAGCAGTTATGACGTCGTAATGTTGCACGGTATCGTTAAAATGTTGTATTGCAATTTTGTTGATGGGGAATGGATTTTTCAGGAAGTTTTATTGTTGCGGGTTGGGTAGGTAGACTTAGCACCTACCCAGCAGTGGGATATATCTTTTGGGAAGTGATTGAACTGATACGAACAAATTGGACTAGACCGATTTGTAAAAGTTGATTAAGTTTATTGACCAGGATTAAATAAAAAAAAGCCCCAAAATGAGGCAACGTACTATAAGGTACTTTATCCAAAACTAAGATGAAATGTTATACCAACATCTATCAATTAAAGGTGTATACTGCCTTAGGTGTAAATATTAAAACATATTGACAAAATTCAATATTTTCCAAAAAATAAGTAGAACAAGAACAACAACAACAAAGAACAACTGATTTATCCTAAAATATCTCAAAAAATATTAAAGGTTTCGATTTGATGAAGGATATTTGATGAAGGAATATTTTGAAAGCCAAAAAATATATAATACTTCTAAGAAAACAGAAAACCAATTTAATATTTACACGTGTTGGTTTTCTTTCATGGTACGTGAGGTAATCCTGAGAAATAAGAAATAACAAAATGAACCAAAAATTATCTTACCATATTTTTATCATCGATAATAAGTCTGTTGAAATCTTCAAACCGATTCCTGAGATAAATACTTGCGACCATGATAATCCAGTCTCCGTAAAACCACATGACTCCAGCTTGGAATTTGACAATCTAAACAGAGAAATATCTAAGTAATAAAAATAACAGACAATAACAGATTTACAGAAAAAACACAGTAGGTACAGAGTTATTACCTACCTCCAGAAAGGGGAAGAGGGCTCTTTAGTACTCATCATTGTGTTTTTTTAACAATGGTACCAACATTAAAATCGTAAAAAAACCAGCAGTTCTATCCAATTAAGTTTCATCAACATTTTTGCTATGGAACAGCTGTTTTATTAAATAAAATAAAACAAAGACAAAACATTAAACTTCGTTCATAAAACTTTTGTTTTTTCGATCTAGTAAAAATAATTGTGAATCGAAAAATCTTCAACGGTAGGTACGGAACCTTTATGTGCGGGTTCGACTTTGCCTTTGGCCGGTTTTTTCATATCTATAAAACTGACCTGAAATAGGACTGGAGGGTAAAACGAAAATGGAAAGTAGTCGAAATACCATCCAAAAGACATCATTAAATAAGACTGCATGTACCATCCAGAATCGCCTTCTATGCGAAAGCATAGATTGGTCATATATACTGAAAACACTATGTAACTCAGGTGTTCTCCTGTAAAAAACGGATTTCATTTGAGAAATATAAATTAACAAACATTATAAAAATAAAACACCAAAAATCCTGAGCAATTCAAAAATATATAATACTTATATATTTCTTTGAAGAACTTTTAAAATATCTTAAGTTAAACTTCCTTAGCGAGAAGACTAGTTAATATAAAATTATCAAAGTTCAAAGTTTGGGTGCAATTTTATGTACCTAAAACTGATTATTAATTTTTATTTACTATACTATCGTATAGCTCCATCTTCCTAGAATATAAAGTAATCAAAAAATCTTCAGTGACATGACTTTTGTTCAAACCATTTTTGAGATGGATCGCAGCGGCCGGTCCCATAGTGCAGCGGTTCACACATATGTAGTACACATTTTTATTATAGAAAAAACAAACAGTGGAAGTGAGAACCATCTCTTTTTTGAAGTGGGTTAAAAATCAAGACGTGCCTATTTGCAACACAACGTGCGTACTAGGCAGTGCTCTATTCGCGAAAGAGAGGAAAAAATATCAATAACTAAATATAAAATATCAGATTTTGATATTTTCCTCGTTTGGACTCTCTAGTTGAGATATCGGGCGTTTTTATAAATGCGAGCTAAATAAAACCGTATAAAAACAGATGAAAATGTCAACTACCTACTGCTACTCGGACTACCAAGGGCACAAAAAAGCGATATCGTTTTATGGCTGATTTACCAAAAACTTGTACGAAACGCTTTGATTCTACTCTTATTGTGTGAACTGCTAGAGTGTGGAATGCTCTGCCCAAGTAGATATAATCTAGGTGTCTTCAAGTTGCGAGTGAATTAGCTCCTCTTAGGCAAGCGCGTTTCAACGTAGATCGCACCATCAGGGCCTTTATTCGCTATGAGCACACGAGCACGTAACGCGCCGCGTTACGTCAAATCCATGGAATCGACACGGAATGGTATTCCGTATGCCAATGTCAAAATTTAAAACGCGATGCCACGAAGACTCTGAGCCGCGTTCACGTTACGTGCGTGTGATGACGTCACGCGTTTTTGGCGTGGAATATGATGGTAGATAGCGAATAAAGGCCCAGGCGAGATGGCGGTCACAAGCAAGCCTATTACGGATTAAAAAAAATAATCAAAGTAGCCAGTAACAAAGTAGTTAAAATAATACGTACCTATGCCAAATATTGCGACGGCTACAAAGAATCGGTTGATATTTTTCACACAAGAACGAGGCTTCCAAGGAGGAGGCAGTAGTTTATCCACAGATCGAACAGTTGTTAGAAAATGACTGAATCGTTGGCAAAAGCGGAATAGCAGTATAGATAACATGAAATGGACGACGAAGAATATTATTTTATCTGTAAAATAAATAAGAAATTGTAAAATACGTTTAGTTTGCGGTAGTTCAATTTTTTAAGAAAATATTCACGGAATTCACCACGATTCAAGAAACGGTAAAACAAAGTATGATCGGTTGGTTGAATCGATTGATTTGGGTTCTAATCGAATAATTGAACCGATTAACTTGAAGTTTGAAAGTTTATAAGATCGTGATATACCGTGAGTGCTACTCGTACGAGTATATGAAAATAAGCCAATATTCACAACAACAACTGATGGATGGTGAAACAATAAAACGTTACTAGAAACTGCGTGATAAACTAGGCAAATTCTGGCAAGTGAGATATTATCTCGGTCACTGTCGCTCTCATTAAAAATGTCATGAGAGTGAGAGAGACAAAGATAATCTCCAGAACCCAAGAATATTAATATTATTGTCATAGTGAACGGCTTTTGAGGGGGTTTGGCAGATGTGGGCCAAACCTGAGATGATGTCGATACAGGGTAATTAATAAAGGGTATGCTAAGCCGAAAAGGGCTCATAGTACTCATCATTATGAACCGCTTTTACTATGGGACCAACCCGAAATTCTCAAAAAAAATCATCTTTTCCATAGAAAAATAGAAAAATGTCAATGACACTCGACAAAATATTTGGAACAGCTGATTTTTTTCGCGAATTCTGGGTTGCTCTCATAGTAAAAGTTGTTCAAAATTATGAGTACTATGAGCCCTTTTCGGCTTACCATACCCTTTATGAATAGACTTGTATAGGTACACGTGACGCGAGTTTATCAATGTGTAATTCCTGCCAAGGATTGTTAATTACTAATCTCGAATATAACAAGCTGTTGTAATTATCTACCGGGATGTAACAGCTGCATTGTGTGTTCGCGCGCTGAAATACAATATAAGTTTGAGGTGTTAATTCAACTTATTTGCATAAATAACTGTTGTACTGATTTACAAGAACCCATTTCCTAACCAAAAATCTAGGTTTTAAGGCAATAAGAATAGCTTATACATGTTATTTTTTGTGAACAAAAAAATAAAGAAACAACATTCACTAATTAATAAACAAGAACATTATTTTTACAAAACAAAAAACAAAAACCGACTTCAAAAGACCGACTATTGAGTTATTCATCTATTTGTCGCGCACGTACTTAATGCAAATTTAAGACTTATATGGTTTTTCATGGATACCATTATCAGAACTGGACTAAATTGAAATGGGACCAAATGGGAAGCGCCAGCTTTCTAATAAAAAAAGAATCATCAAAATCGATTCACCCAGTCAAAAGTTATGAGGTAACAAACATAAAAAGAAAACATACAGTCGAATTGATAACCTCCTCCTTTTTTGAAGTCGGTTAAAAACAGAATGAAAAAGAGAAAAGAAAATAAACAAAGAGAATCAAGAGAAGTAGTTGATGCTACATTCAATACCTATTGAAAGAGTTACTGAAAATAACATGAAAAAAAGTATTTATTACTAATCAAGAAACACTCAAGTCTACAAAAACACCCAAATGGGTAAAGTAGGAAGTTAAGCTAGAAGCTAATTCATATTTTCGATATACCCGCGCCGAAACAGATTTCGTGTCCGTTTTTCTCAGAAACTCATTACTTGCTGGACCCAAATTGGGGCGGAAATGAGTCGGATGACGTCACAGAATTCAACTGGCTGTATAATAAAGCTTGGTTGAACGGACAGCATTTAATGATAAGTAATTGGTATGCTTTATGCCGTTTGGAATAAGGTCTTTTTTTGATTGTAATTGTAAATATCGGAGAGGTGGGGATTTGGGTAAAAGACGTGGAAGCAATTGCTAATTACATAAACTAGTTGATACCAGGGACTTTGCCTTCAAACTGACTTCACGTTCGAACTTGCTCAGTCGAGAACTGAGAACTTGCAAATATACAATTTCGACTCAATCGTATGAATGGTTAAAGGATGGATAGGATACAAACAAACAAAGAAACAGAAGATACAACCTTCACTTTTCAACACAAAACAATATATTTATCCTGGAACCCTATTTTAAGGTGCTCGAGATTATCTCTGTCAGCTTTACTCCCTTGACATTTTTAATGAGAGCGACAAAGACCGAGATAATAATATCTCACTCGCCAGAATCCACTCAATCTAACTATTATCTCGGTCACTGTCACTCTTATTAGAAATGCCATGAGAGAGAGACTGACGGAGATAATCACTAGCGCCCAAAAATAGGGGCTGTTTGTTATAGCTAGCAAAACAATGGAAAATATTGTCTGGTCTAAAACTGCGTGGTTTCTCTTTTCTTTACTTTTTGGTGTATGCTGGACTAAACAACCAATGACAATAAAAATGTGTGTTGCGCCTATACTCGTATGGTACACAGACTTCGTATGTGAGCTTAAAAACATAGGATCGTTCAGTTTTAGACTAAACAATTTTTTCGCTGTGAGTGTATAATGCGATTAAAATAAGAATAGGACCGGCCTAGCGCCATGTTGTGACGTCACTACCTATGATTCGTTTTTAGACTAATTTTTTCTCTACCTATCAGATAAAAAAGTACGTGCTATTACAATATAAAACAAGCCAATATTTTTTAACATTGCTTTTTTTGCACACTATTATACCAAGTTCCCGTAGTGACGTCACAACATGGCGCTAGGCCGGTCCTATTCTTATTTTAATCGCATTGTAGCTGAAAATGCATTTCGCCTTTTAAGCCAGAGGTCTCGCGTTCGATCCGCGGCCGGGCAGATGTTTGAATGATGAATTTAAATGTCTGCTCTGGGTCTGGGTGTTAGTTGTCCTTGTCTTTGTGTGTTCCATGGCATCGCCGACACAGGATTATCCTAGTGCGGAGCTATGAGTGTGAGTGTGAAACGTTTATAGATTTATTTTTAAACTTACTAAATCTTGTCATATCAAAAGGAGAGTACATTAAACCGTAGACTTGGATCCCAACCACAAAAGTCAATAGGATGAAATTGATTACGTAAATCCATGCGCAGACCGATCTCCATGTAAATCTGGAAATTCATAATGTTTTTAATGCATTCAAAGTTAATTTATGCAAAGTAAACGTGCGTAATATTTTTTCTAATCTAATCACTAACAATCACAAACAAAAACTTGGGTCTAAAATGCTTGTGAACCAGATGTGACGAAAGTAGGTAACGAGATGAGTCTTAATGGATCGGATAGTATTATTTACTATCTCTATTAGATTTTTAAAATGCTTTACATTACAACATCTACGTCACAAATAACTTTTTATAAAACCACATTCTTACCTAGCATTTTTGCCAGAAGATTCCAAACCGGCGATTGGCATTATCCCGATGAATTTACCAAAGTATAGAGTCCATCGCATGTAGTCAAACAAATCACCTCTCATCTTTTACTTCTCTTTTTTACTTTTGTGAAATAGATTTGAAAATCACTTCGTCTCTTTCTTTTCTATCATGTACTGCTTTTTCCTATTTATTTGAAGAGCAAAAAACACCAAAATATAAACTCCCTCAACTAAGTCTAAAATTATTATATACTAAAAAAAATAAGAAAAAACCACTCAAACTATTTTTTTTACCCTAAAACCAGTAAGTCCTAATTTTTTTTTTGCCTTGCCGTACTAATGACTGGCTAAGATTCTAGTATGTAACTCCTCAACAATGTAACGCCACACGTCAATTACTTCCTTGCTATCCAAATGTTAGTGTTAACGTATAAATCAACGTCAAACATTTACTTCGAGTAAATCGAACATTGTTTGTTAACCCTTTGACTTCGTGTAAACAAATCGAATAATATTCGATGTTGGAGTTGATTTGAAGTGTAATCATTTCCTTTATATTAGAAACGCTAGTGGTCTGTCCTGTCTTTGCACGTTTATATGTCGCCTGTATTTAATAAAGTAGTGGAAAATCGAAGGAGTCAAAAATATTGTTTCCAAAATATTTCGTAAAGTCGAATTCAATGAAATCGGAAATATAAATTGTTATTTTTGTGGGTGACCAAAACACATTTTTCATGTTGTCATAAAAAAAAATAACAAACATTAATTTCATAACACAATGAAAAACTAATCAATTTTATTTTTAAATAATTGATTACAACTTTTTATATCTATACTAATATTATAAAGAGGAAAGATTTGTATTTTTGTATTTTTGGATGTTTGTGTGGAATAAACTCAAAAACTACTGGACCGATTTCAAAAATTCTTTCACCATTCGAATGCTACATTATCCCAAAGTAACATAGGCTATTTTTTTTTTTATCCACAGCAAAGCGTGGCAGGGAACAGCTAGTTACGAATATAGTAATAAAAATTATGGCCATGGTGGTATATTCTTTACCCAACAGTGGTAAAGCCAGAAAAGGAAGGTTATTTATATGAAACGTTTCACATTCACGTGCCTCTAACTTCCTATCCTTCCGCTACATCCGGCATTTGCCTGCTTAAAATTTCGTGTTCAAAAATTGAATTTTAGTTCTGACTTGTTTCCGAGATACATGTCTGATTTTTCTAAATAGCTACATACATAAACATAAGTATTCAATACTATAGAGGTTCTATATAAATATATATTCTATATGGCACTATTATATAATATATTATATATATGAATCCTTCTAAACCTAACTAATGTCATAAATGTGAAAGTTTGTGTTCGGATGTTTGTTATAAAATCACACAAAAACAGTTAGGCGAGTTATGATAAAATTCGGTATACTTAGAAGTAGCTCATGCCTTAAATTTATATATAAGCTATTTTTAATTCCAAAAAATAACAGTTTTTGTTTGGCGGGTAAATCCATAGGGCGCAGCCAGTACTCAAATAATTTTTCTTCATTTTAATTCCTACCAAAGTTTACTGAACTCGGATTTTGATTTCAATTTGAATTAGTAAGTCAGATCAAGATTTCCATAATTTCACTAATCTCTTGATTTCGGATTCTATTACACCATTGACTTCAGGTCTGGCTCCATTTACATTCCAATATCGTCTTATAAGCACAGTTCATGCAAATACGGTCTGAACTATGACGTCATTTTTGAACTACTAAACTATGACGTAACAGTTTTATTATCCTTATAACAGATTGTTACACTGGGCAAGTCATTACACATAGTACAAATTCATCATAAAATAAAAAATTAAAAGAAGAAAAATTAACAATAGGTAGTCATAAAGTTACATAAAATAATATAAAATAATTTCAATAGTTCTAACTAACACAAGAATGAAGATTCAGTTAGACGCAGTCTCATAAACTCATTCAGTGAGTAAAAAGGGTTGGACTCGAAGAATTGTTTTATTTTTCTTCTGAATTCTATAGCGTGTAGGTTCGCGACACTGAGCGGTAGCTTGTTAAACATGCAGATCTTATTATAAATACCTTGCTTTTGCTTTTGCACCTTGCTTTACTTTACCTTGCTTCGTCACAGAATAAGACAGTTGACAGTCTAGTCTATTTGTATAGGAACCTACGTGGCGGCGGGAAATGAGCTCGGAATCCACTTTTCAACTCGCTGACCAGCGCCGCCTCACCTCACAATTGTGTAAATTAGAGACAGATTTATGTTGTGTATCATTAAGTCAATATTAGATTCACAAGCAGAAACAGTAGATTACGCGCTGTCCACTCAACACGCGGTCTACTGTTTGATATGAGTTTCTCCACTTGCTTTAATGGGTTGTAACACGTAACGAGTAAATAGCGGTGAGACAGTAAATGAGCATACTCGGCCGAACAAACAAATTGTGGTTCGAATGACGGTCACGCTTCGTCATAACTTTTATACGAACCGAGTACTCGGCCGAGGACACTATCTTGCTACTGTAGGTACTTGTTACGTGTAATCAACTCATAAGAAAGTGTGAGGTACCTACCTGGGACTCCCACTAAAGTTGTTCCATAGTTCCGGAGATTACCCCCTGAAAGCAAACAAACTTTACTACTTCATATTAGTAGTATAGACAGGTCAAGTAGGCAACGTATTGATTATACCTACAGTCCTCATAACCCGACCCTTACAGACATTTTCTAGAAAAGCCCTAGACAGCCCAACCCTAAATATAATTATATGATTGATGAACCTACAAAGTAAACATAGGTACAAAATAATGTCCATATACAGGGTTATTAAGGAAAGGTAGGGTTGTAGTGGTAGGGCTCTTTTGCAGAGCCCGCCTGGGGAAGTACCACACCTTTGCCAGTTATTCCACCGCTAAGCAGTAATGTGCAAACATTACTGTGTTCCGGTTGGAAGGGCATTGTTTCCAGTGAAATTACAGGGCAAATGGGAGATTAAACAACTTATATAATTATCAGGGTGACGAGCGCAGTGCTGTGCCACGCAGGGTCTTGAATTCTGCGAGTTCAAAATTCTGGGTGGCGCAGATCTGTTATGGGCAAACGTGACGTTTAACATCAGGCGAGCGATTTGCTCGTTTCGTCACTTAATCAAAAAAAAAAAAAAAGGGTAGGTATGCTAAGCCGAAAAAGGCTCATAGCACTCATCATTATGAACAACTTTTACTAATTGGAACAATCCTGAAGTCGCGGTAAAAAAATCGAATTTCGGGTTGGTTCCATAGTAAAAGTTGTTCATAATGATGAGTTCCATATGCCCTTTTCGGCTTAGCACATCCTTTTTTATTCAATTTGGTTTGCGTTTGACCGCCATCTTGCCTGATGGGAAGCAATGATGAGGTCTACGATGGAGCACGCTTGCCTAGAAGATACCGATTCACTCCCGACTTGAAGACACTCATATTATAACCACCGGGAAACACCCACTCAGGCAGAACATTTCACACATGTGCCGTTCCTTTCCTTATAAAATAACCCTGTACAAATAATGAATGTCCATGTGACCACATCTCCCACGCACAATACTTTATTGTCACTAGTTGACAAGTCGACAGGATAATCAAATATTCAAACATGATAATCTAAAAGTTCCTAGTTGATTACATGGTGAAGTGATAGTGCTACAAGTTTATTGTGAAAGTTTAGTTACTCTGTGGCTTAGTGAGACAGTAGCTTCGTGGAAGGCTCTTGTTTTGTTTCTACTATGAATGGTGACGTCATCAAGCCTCCGAGAGGTAAAAGGAGCGCTTAAATTGTATTTAGAACACTTTTGTACTAAATAATTGCACTGTAGCTTTTCAGTTACCTACATAAAGTTTCACTGAAATTAATATCGTAAAATAAATAGTAACGTTTCACATTCATAGCTCTATCTCTCTCTCTCTCTCTCTCTCTTTTTATTTTTATCTAATTTAAGTTTGTGACCTTTTGGTCGGATAATCTTTGAAAATATTGATCAGATTAAAATAGTATTACAATGTTTTCGCTATTCCGAGTGTAAGTAGTAAGGCAAAACTACGGGAATATAGTACAAAATAAAATGTATTTTTTTACATGACGGCAATTTTACAGGACTGCCTTTATTTAATTTCAGAGGTTTCAAAAGAGCTCGAAGCCTTAAATTTCAAGGCTATGAAAATTTTACAGCTAAACAGGTGAGTTCATTTTATATTTTTGTGCTTGAAAAGTTCTCTTACATTGTAGTGAAGTGTACTGGCATTTTGTTAAATAACTGAAATTAAAACGATACTTTGTCTTATTTCAGAAAGGATGACGTCATCACCGTAATGAACAAAGGGAAACCAAATAAACACAAGTTAAAAAATAATAGTATGTATGGTCAATTGGTCAGCATTTATTTTCCAAATGATTTATGTTTTTTTGCGAAATCTATCATTATCACTGTTATCACCGTAGTTAATTGTATCCAAATTACTGACTTTTTTTGCTACACTTGTTTCTCCACAGTAATTTGTAACTACGCAACCCATATTTTTACATTCTTGACCTTTTTTACTAGTTTTCCCAATACAAAGTATGTAGTATGTCTTCACAATGCTTGACCAAATTTCCTTTGATTCCAAATAATAAAAAAGCAACAAACAGTCGAATTGAGAACCGTCTCCTTGTTGTTGTAAGTATGAACGACATGCCTTCATATTATTATATATAATAAAATAAATAAAACCTTTATAATACTTCAAATAACTTTTACTTAATTGTCGGGTTACAAACAAGCATATCGACAATTTGATTGTTCTTGACTCACCTTTGCTTGCTCTGTCAAATATCTGATACATATATGCTTTCAGAAGTGTCTCCCGGAACAAAGAAAGCAAAGATCGACGAGCCTAAAACCCAGCTCGAGTCATTTCAGCAAGCTATGAGAATGCTCATCATTCTAGGTCAGTGGCTGGGTCTGAATCCTGTTCAAGGAATTCTGGAAGCAAACGTCGCTAACATGAGGTAAATTCGATTTTTACTAGAACTTTAGAGAGTCAACTGCTTATCGACTTCCTCTATCTAAACTCCTTAATCAATCAACCTCCAATCCAATCCTTCTGCTTTCAATCAAAATATCAAATTATATTAGCGGTTATATCCATTGTACATAACGATTATAACATCCGTCAGGTTGATTTTGTTCATATAAAGTGTAGTCTACATCACTCGATCATAATAAAGAATCGATTGACACCTCAATCATTAAAATCGAATGAGTTATTTAGGCGCTGCGATGGAAATCTATGATATGGAATAATGGATACGTAACTGCAAACATACACACAAATACATGGATTGCTAAAAACATAACTCTTCATCTTTGCTTCGCCATACACTGAGAAATTTTTTATCTTAAGTACGGAGCATACTGACAATCACCAAACAGTACGATGATTGAATGAAAGCTACGATTGATGGAATCAACCTCTTCTCCGCATGCTATTGCCATAGATTTGTCAGTAGCTTCGAGTTTAGTTGGGCTCGCGCCATCGGAAGTGTTTTAGTGTCACCTAACGTAAAATCAGCCAGTATCATCCATTTGAAAATCTAGAGCGGTCAGTGAGACCGCACGTCAGTATTGGCGTAAGTTTTTTGATAAATTGTTACTTTCAGTATCATATATTTTTTTCAAAAAGTACTTTAAATATTACTTAATGAAAAAAGTATCTACTTCAAGTACTCGTAATAGCCTTCGAATAATTCTGTTGCCCATCAACGTCTGTGAGAGTATACAGGGTGATCAAACTCATGCAGACAAAATAAAGTTTAAGAATAAAGTTTTAAGCTTCAAGGTGATTCCAGGTTCAAGGCAATAAACTTGATGATGAAAATTTTTGAAAGAAACACATTAAGTTTAGATGAAAATAAACTTTGTGGCATGTAAAACTTTTTGTAAGACCCCAATGGTTAGTTTATACGGCTGATTACCTATATAAATAACTCTAGTAAACAGTTTCATTTTAATGATTTTTGGAAGAAATTATTTTGATTTTAGCCTAATAAGTAAACTCATTGAAAAATGTTGCAGAAATTTTGTTCATTCATTTTGCGAACCGCACGAGTGTGGAATGTTCTGCCTGTATGGGTGTTCCCCGATGGTTATAATTTGGGTGTCTTCAAGTCGAGAGTGAATCGGTATCTTCTAGGCAAGCGTGCTCCATCGTAGGCCGCATCGTTGCTTCCCAACAGGCAGGATGGCGATCAAACGCAAGCCTATCTTTGAATAAAAAAAAAAAAAAAAAAGAAAGTATGATACTGCTCAATAATTATAAGTTTTATTAACAGTTGAAATAATCAATGTATTTAGGTATTTTTATTTTTATTACATAGACGAAATCTAATTTTATAGATATGTTTTAAAAATAATACTAAAAACCAATATTCATGATCTTTATCAAAAAATTTGAACATAGAGGCCTGTGAGACCGCACGTCAGTCTTTATGTTACAAAAATGTCACGTCAGCACTTAAAGGTTAATAACTAACTCAATAACTTATTTTCTCAGGTTTACAGTACGTTCATGGCGATTCCTTCACTGTATTTCTATAGCCATCGGCCAGACATTCTCAGTATGTCTATGTTTGCGTCGCCTTTTTGAAAAATCTATTTCAATTTCAGCTCTTGGTGAGTAATTAATTATTTATAGTAACTAGTTGCACCACGCGGTTTTGTACCTCCAAAAAGTAGCACATTATACATATGTTAATCCATGGTATAAGCCACCTTTATATCAAATCTAATCTAAATCCGTTCAGCTGTTTTAAGATTAATATCAGCTTTTTTCTAGCTAGAGGTTTATTAAATTTTAAACGCAACGTAACGAATTCATACTAAACTTATACTTTTGTAGTTTTACTTGGTTTTTTGTATTTCATCGAATACTCGCTACGCATTTTTAGCAGAATTCATACTAGATCTAATGTGTAATTTTATACTGTACTTTTTCAGGTTTTTTCGCCTTCAGCGCGTCGACCTGCACCACAACGTTTCTGTTTATACAAATCGGATGCCGATGGCCTAAGCTAATGAAAAACATAGCAAACTGTGGCTTGGACGAGTATATTGACACCCGGGCTAAGAGCAAATGCTACATCATGACTGTTATTATCATTACTTTGGGCTTGAGTAAGTTGCTAAGTTGAAAACTATCATATAAATAAAAGAAAACCCCCGACAGTGAAAAGGCTGAACCGATTTAAAAAAAACAAAACCATTTAGTTCATCATTGGCAAACCTGCTTTCAAATAAAAAAATCCGCATCCAAATCATTTCAATTCGCCACAGACAAACGCGCAGTGGTTAACTTTATAGCACCCCTCTTTTTGAGTCGAGGGTTAAAAACATCGTTTATCATTATGACTAGAAAGACTTTTTTTTTGCAAAAGCTACGATGTGGTCGTAGATGTAGCACGCTTGCCTAGGAAATACCTATTCACTCTACTCTTAAATAGTAACCCTGGGTTGAACTTTTCTGGGAAGACAGGCGCCGGCAAAGAGTTCCACACCTCTGCCGTTCGAATCAAAAAGGTGGAATGGAAACGCTTGGTGCGTTTGAACGGAATATGTACCGTGAGAGGGTGTCTCATTTTTGTACTTAGCAGATAACTTTGTGTCAAACTAACTATGTACTTAATTCTCAGTTGAACACTTCTTGTCGCTGTTACACAAAGTAGAGCATATTGTGACTTGCCACCCGGACACGAATGTATACTACGAGTTTTTAAAAGACCAGTTTCCGTGGTACTTTGATTTGAATGTGTCATTAAATGTGCCGGTTGGAATTGTTCTTCAAGTAAGCAAATAATTTTCTTAGTAATATTAGTTAGTTATTTACTTAGTCATAAATTTTATTGGTTCTGGCTTTATAGTCATAATTTTCCCGTTTGTAGCAATTTTGCTTATTTTATACGCAATAGAAAGTAACAGTTGTTCCATAGAAGGTGAAAAAACACTTGAAAAAATGTGTGAAACAGTTTGTTTTTTATACGATTTCAACGTTGATCCCTTAGCAGAAAATGTTCACAATGATAAGTACTATGAGCTTTTTCGGCTAAACATACCATCCTTAAATCTCTATACATATATCCTTAACTAGATAAACAAATATTAGGCCTTCGATGACATAAAGTGCCTAAAACTTATATTTCAGATACTAAACATAACGTCTACAATAAACTGGAATTACCTCGACCTGTACATTATATGCACTAGTATCTATCTAGCTGGTTTACTCAATAAAATCAATGCAAAAATCATTGAGGCTAGCGAAAAGGTAAAATCAGTTTTGTTTTTCACAAAAATAATATCACCTACCTGAAAGAAAACGTTCTAAACGATAAGGCTAGTTGTTGCACTAGTTTTAAGCATTACTTTCCATTTACTTGTAAGTTTTGGTTTAAACAATAAAGCACTCTATTATCTGTCTATTTTTTTTAAGCTTTTATTTATAATAATGCATTTCACTAATATTGTAATGAATGCTAAACTTAGTGTATATTTTTGTTACTATTGCATGTTGAATGATTTTAAATGGATTGGACATAGCTTCTACCCATGATTAACTAAGAGGCTACTTTTATTAAAAAAAATACACGATTCTTATAAAATATCAAGTAGGTACCAATGTTACCAAAATACCAATATTTCCGACTTGGGAGCGAGTCAATGTTCTCAGGGAGGTCTTGGGTTCGATTCTCAGCCTGGAAAACATTTTATAAAATTAATTTCAATTATTATCCTTTTGAATTATTTTTTTCCGTGTTTCTCTACCTTCAAAAATACAGAAAGCATTGGAATGAAAAGATATAAAATATATTGCTTTTTTTAGCATTATTTGCCGACGTCTCATTGGAGAATTTTACGAGAAGACTACACGAGAGCCACGCGATTGGTCCGATCCTTCGATAACGTCGTCAGTGGTCTAGTTTTCACATCATTTGCGAGTAATTTGTTCTTCATTTGTCTTCAAGTCTTCAATATATTGGTGTAAGTTGAAACATGTCTAAACGATCTGTTTTCAAGTTAACTGGACATACTATAACACACCCCACACTTATATTTTTACTATGATGCGATCGCAGGTTGTAATTTAACTTTTTATTTTTGTTTTCAGGCATGGCATAGATGCTCAAAATCCAAAACACGTTTGCTCCAGGCAATCAAAAGGGTATGGGTAAGAGTTATTCATGAATTTTAGGAAAATTAGATACAATTATGTAAAATTGACAATTTTGGACTTTTCAAGGTTAGAGAGAATAGGTGTAATCTTCTGAGTGTTTCGTCTTCGACCACATCGTCGCTTAAGATTTATTCGGTATAATAATTATTTTTACAAAAAACAAAAAAAACAAAAACCGACTTCAAAAGACCGACTATTGAGTTTTTCATCTATTTGTCGCGCACGTACTTAATGCAAATTTAAGACTTGTATGGTTTTCTCATGGATACCAATAGCGGAACTGGACTAAATTGAAATGGGACCAAATGGGATGCGTCAGCTTTCTAATAAAAAAAGAATCATCAAAATCGATTCACCCAGTCAAAAGTTACCTACGAGGTAACAAACATTAAAAAAAAAAAAAAAAAAAAAAAACAGTCGAATTGATAACTTCCTCCTTTTTTGAAGTCGGTTAAAAAAAACAGCGGATTTCATGTGACATTACGAGTACATAAAATATAGCCAACACTTTCTACATAAAGACTCTTCTCACACTTCGCAAACCAAAATCCCCATAACGCATTTAGGCAACACTTGTCTTCAGAGATACAGATCTAAAACCTCACCCTCTTTCACAGTCAGGCTAAAGTAAATCTGCAAAACGCCTCTAACATTTTATGCTAAAAAGAATAAGCCCGTAAAAGCGAAGATACATCTTTTTTCCATTATGTGGTTGGAAATCAAATGACAGAGGGCTTTCAACGCCTGTCAATTTAAATAAATCTGGGAACATGGCGAATCTGCATAAAAAAAATCACCAACACCGCCAGTTATACGTCGAACAATACAAAGCCTGGGCAAAATAGAATCTATTCTTTTTCTTTTGTCTCGGTCTCTCGCTGTCATGACGTTTCTAATGGGTGCGACAGTGATCGAGATTTTATCTCACTTGCCAGAATAGGGTTTAGGATCTAGGTGTCTCGCTCACCTGCTTTACATATTTTAGCATTTGTCGAAACGAAACTCGGATTGAACAAACTGTGCTTTATTAGGCAACATTCTTGTACGGAACTAGAACACCCTAACCAAATATGACCAAACTGTTGTTGACAACTCCGACACAAATATTCGGACACCTGTTGTTAAATTGACACATTTTCAATGCTATTTTTTGTCATTGACAATCTGGACACCATAAAATAAAATAAGACATATGAAGTATTTATTTTTATTACATAGGTAATATTGGTCGTTTACTTTAAACTTCTGTAATTATTATCGTGTCAAAAAATTATCTATGTCTTTAATTTCAGCTGTGTACAAATAAGTAGTACAAAATGGTCTGTACAGTGTACACAACAGTTAAGATTAACAGACATGCAATTACTTCATTTGGTACAAATTTATGAGGTAACTTAGGGCTGCATAACACTGGACTTAATTTATGGACTATTTATATGCAGATCTGAGTTAGGTGACGTCAGCAACTCCCTCACTAAGAAAGCGAATGAGATGGTTGCTTGCACTTACCTCTACCTCTATAATGAAAAGAGCGAGATGGTGGTCAACCTTTGATTTTTTTCATTATGAGAAGTTTTCAAATAGTTTCAAATAAACTGAAATTTTCGCGTTTTGGTTTTTTAGAAAAGATAGAAATGTTTCAAAGAGACACAACAAAATGTATGGAACAGCTGTTGTTTTTTTCTGGGTTTGTCCCGTAGTAAGTGTTTGAAAAAGATGTGTATTGTGAGCTCCTTTCGACTTGGCATACCCTGTTTTTAAATTCATTAGCTTGTGTTGACCACCATCTCGCCTGGTGCTAAAGCAACGATATACGGTCTACGATGGGGCACACTTGTCTTCACCCCTTCTTCATCATAACAATACATTGCCTACTGCTCTTTTATCTTTCTGAAACATAACTTTTTTCAGACTATTAGCTGGATACGAGTATTCAGTATACTTGATATTTTCTTCCACGCTACTGCTTATACGAGCCCTGACGGTTTCGTTGGTGGCAGCGAGCGTGAATACAGCTTCGATGGTGCCTGCACCGGCGCTGTATAGCGTGCCTACTTCCGCGTTCTCGGATGAGGTAAGAAAACCAGTCACAAAATCCCTGATTTCAAGTGCCCCTATTCTCTATTCTTGGGCGCTTGAGACTATCTCTGTTACTCTCACTGGCATGATATTTCTAATGAGAGCGACAGTGACCGAGATAATATCTCACTCGCCAGAATAAAGTCCCAGATAGAACTAAACAGAGTCAAAATTATAGTATTTTAATGTTGTTTCTCATTTAATACATTAGTTTCATCATAAATCTTTACTCAATCGCCCATTTTTGAGTTGAGTTTTTTTTTCTCTCGTCTTTCAAAAAGAGAGAAGACCAGGAAACAAAATCCATCATGATTTGCTTGGGACTTGCTAACTAGATGATTCTTAAAGATTTACTGGGTATTTAACATGCACTTGCTAGAGCCATGCCGAATATTTATTTTGAAATAACATTGAATAATTTAAGAGCTACGCAACTCTATTACGAGAGCCTTGAGAAAGTATTTATAGGCACAATGAAGGCTAAAGTGCCTAAGGGAAGGCTTGGAAGTTTCCCCACACGTGCGTGCGACAGCGTGGGGGGTCCGTGGTGGACGTGACGTTCGCCACCCCAGCTGTCGCCGCACGTGTCCGGGCCTGGAGGGTGATGTCGGAGGTGGAGACGCTCTCGGACCACAAATATATTAGGTTCGAGATCGTCCCCTCCGACATCCAGGGAGGGCCGCGGCGCTTGGTGCGGGGGGATTTCCCGCGCTGGACGATCGGTCGCCTCGACGCCGAGTTGGCTGAAGAGGCGGCCATCGTCCAGCTGTGGTTTGCCGGCCCCGCGCACCCGGAGGTGGACGTCGCAGCGGGTCACCTTCGGGCGGCGGTAACGGCCGTATGCGACGCGGCCATGCCGCGGTTCCGTCGCCGTCCCGGTGGTCGCCGCCAGGTCTACTGGTGGAGCTCGGAGATTGCCGATCTCCGAGCGGCCTGCATGCGCGCGCGGCGGCCGTACGCCCGCTGCAGGAGGCGGCGGCACGGTCGGACGGACGACCAGATGTCGCCGGAGGCGCTGGCTGTCGAGGCCCGTCTCTATGGCCAGTACCGCGCTGCGAAGAAAGAGCTGCAGCTGGCCATAGGACGGGCCAAGTCCCAGGCCTGGGGGGAGGCCCTGGAGGGCCTCGACAGGGACCCGTGGGGGCGTCCGTACCTGGCGGCCCGGAAAAAGTTCCGGGGCCAGACGCCCCCAGTCGCGGAGTCCCTGGAGCCGGAGCTCCTACGCAGGGTGCTGGAGGGGCTATTTCCTGATCCCCCTCTCCACACCCCGCCGGCGATGGCGCAGCCGTCCTCCACGGAAGAGTTGGACCCGGCCTCCATCCCGCCTGTGTCGGAAGCGGAGATGGAGGTTGCCGTCGGCCACTTGCGCGGCAAGACGGCCCCGGGTCCGGACGGGATCCCGGGACGGGTCCTGAGGATCGCCCTCAGGGAGTTGGGCGGTCGGCTTCGGGAGCTGTTCGACGCGTGCCTCACGTCAGGACAGTTCCCGAAGCTGTGGAAGGACGGCCGATTGTGCCTGTTGCGGAAGGAGGGACGTGCCGTTGAGTCGCCTTCCGCATACAGGCCAATCGTGCTGTTGGATGACACGGGAAAGCTGCTGGAGAGAGTCGTGGCTTCCCGTGTCATCCGGCACCTGGAGAGGACTGGGCTCGGTTTATCCGAGGCCCAGTATGGGTTCAGGGCAGGGCGGTCGACAATAGACGCCCTGCTCTGGCTCAAGGAGTGGACGCAGGATGCAGTCGGCCAGGGGGGTAAGGCGTTGGCCGTCTCGCTGGACATCGCCAACGCCTTCAACAGCCTCCCGCATGGAACAATACAGGAGGCGCTCCGGTACCACGGAGTGCCCCTGTATCTGCGGAGGCTGCTGGCCGACTACCTCCAGGACCGCGAGGTCCTGGTGGAGGGACGCGACGGCTTGAGGCGCCATCGCGTCTCCTGCGGGGTTCCACAGGGGTCGGTGCTGGGACCGCTCCTGTGGAACGTGGGCTACGACTGGGTGCTCCGTGGCACGCTTCCCGCCAACATCAGGGTCGCGTGCTACGCCGACGACACCCTCGTCGTAGCCAAGGGGAGGGACCTCGGGGAAACGGTGCGGTTGGCCACGATGGGAACAGCCCTGGTGGTCGACCGTATCCGTGCCCTGGGACTGGAGGTCGCCCTCTCCAAGACCGAGGCCCTGTTGTTCCACGGGCCTCGGGGAGGACCCCCTCCAGGTACGCGGGTAAACCTGGACGGGGTCTCGGTCCGGGTCGGGGCCCAGATGAAGTACCTGGGCCTCGTCCTGGACGGGAGGTGGACTTTTGGGGCACATTTCGTCCAGCTTGCCCCAAAAGTCCTGGGAGCCGCCGCCGCTTTGGGGAGGCTGCTGCCCAACGTGGGTGGTCCTAGCGCCATATGCCGTCGGCTGTACTCCGGGGTCATCCGGAGTATGGCCATGTACGGGGCACCGGTCTGGGCGGACGCCCTCGGTCGTGCTAATAAGGCCCTGCTGCGACGTCCGCAGCGGGTCATCGCGACGAGGGCGATACGCGGGTACCGGACGGTGTCCTGGACGGCCGCATGCGTCCTAGCCGGGGATCCCCCCTGGGAGCTCCAAGCGGAGATCCTCGCCGAAGTGTACCACTTCGTAGCGGCGAGGAGATCCCGCGGGGAGCCCCCAGCGTGGGAGGAGGTGAAGCGCATGCGGAGGCAGGCGCAGGCCACCATGTTGAGGCGGTGGACGGAGGACCTGGCTCCACCGGTCCCAGGGAAACGGACGGTGGAGGCCATTCGACCGGTCCTCCGGGGGTGGATGCGGCGGCGGTTCGGGTCGCTGTCGTTCCGACTTGTGCAGGTGCTTTCCGGGCACGGGTGCTTCGGAAAGTACCTGCACGAGATCGCGAGACGGGAGGCGACGCCGGCCTGCCACGAGTGTGGAGCGCCGGAGGATACGGCGCTCCACACGCTGGAGGCGTGTGCCGCATGGGGCCCGCAGCGGCACACGCTTACAGCAATCGTGGGCGGAGATCTCTCGTTGCCGAGCGTTGTTAGGGCGATGCTCCGCAACGAGAGATCGTGGCAGGCCGTGGCCTCCTTCTGCGAGGCGGTAATGTCGCAGAAGGAGGCCGCGGAGCGGATCAGGGAGGACGATCCCCGCTCTGATCCGCTCCGACGCAGACGACGGGGAGGGAGGAGGGGGCGATTCGCTCGCCTCCTTCACTCTCCGTAGTGGGGCCACTGGCGGAGGGTCGGGGGACTCTCCGCCGGCTTGCACCGGCTCCACACGTCTGGGGGGCGGCCTTGGTGAGCAAGGCCGTCCCTCCCTCGGCGACTGGGGCCCGGTTCCGATCCGGGCCTGCCGCCGTGGCGCGAGATGGAGATTGCTAAAGCGCCCCCATCTCGCTCCACAATGGCGGCGGACTGCTCACCGCGGGGGTTTTAGTCGGTATGGGCACCGGTACCCACCATCTTCACCGGTGTCGAGTCCGACATACCCCCACTCGTCTCCCCCGGCGGGTGGGGGATGCGTAAGTGCATTACCCCGCGTCAAAAAAAAAAAAAAAAAAGGCTTGGAAGTTTCACACTCAAACTGGTGCTTCGTCCAAATAATAAAAAGAAAGAAAGACAACTTGAGGTTGAGTATTTGCTGGTTGCTTGAATGTCGCGAATTACATTGCAGATTATCATTAGTCTGTGATATAGACTAATTATAAACGATAACCACTCTTAAACATCGCTTCTTGGCATGAACTGCCTCCAGACAACTTTTAGAATGACTGTAGAGAAGAAAAACTTCCAAGACTTATCGCTATAGCCGTGGTGACACTTACGTAGTAAATAATCCTACTACTATTATAAAGGCGAAAGTTTGTAAGTATGGATGTATGTATGGATGTTTGTTACTCTTTCACGTAAAAACGGCTGAACGGATTTACATGAAATTTAAAATGAAGGTAGTTCATGGTCTGGATTAACACATAGGCTACTTTTTATCCCGGAAAACGCGGGTGAAACCGCGGGGCGCAGCTAGTATTAAATAATTACGCTGATGTAAAATGAATCTTAAACACAAATTTTCGCTACCACAAATTATAGAAAGCTCCGTTATATCTGGTTCTAATTAACACGTTGTTTAAGAAAGATTGTTGTGAGTGCTGTCACGAGACATTGCTGTACAACAAAGTGTATCAAAATATATACGAAGTTACACGACCGTACCGACCGAAGTGGTGACATACCATTTCGGAGTTGTCCATTCGAAGTGCTAAGTTTGAATTTCTAGCAAATAAGTATGTCGAATTACGATAGCTAATTCTAACGTAGGGTTTACTTAGCCTCTACAATTTCCTCTACAGTAGAACTGCAAAAGTTTAATAATAATGATAATCTTAGTTAATGGTTGGTTGGTTGGTTGGTAACTGAGTTAGAAAAGCCAGTGAAAGTTACTTAATTGACAAAACTTAGTTTAGTCTACTAATACTAAATGAATAAATGAACAATCATGTCGTTTATGCCTTTTTCAGGTTGCAAGATTCATAACTCAAGTCAACGAAGATAAAGTAGCACTAAGTGGATTGCAGTTTTTTTACGTAACAAGAGACCTTGTTTTGACTGTAAGTACATAGTTTATTTATCTTCTTATATAAAAAATGAATCGTTGATCGATTGTCTGGCTAAAACTCGAGAATGGTCGGACCGATTTCGCTGATTTTGATCTTGAAATGTTTGTGGAAGCTCAGGGAAGGTTTTAAGAAAAGCGGGTGAAATCGCCGGGTTTAGCTAGTTAAATACAATGTCCTCAACTAAGAAACAAACCACATATCTTTCAAATACATGATCACGGTAGCATAACATTAAACGTTTTCTTTTCACAGGTTGCGGGAACAATAGTTACTTACGAGCTCGTTCTTCTACAATTTAGCAATGATAACTAAACAATATTTTTGGTACTCTACTATTGAGATTTAAAAAAATATTGAAAACCTTCAACATCCAGTATTAACACTCTGTAAGTAAGTTTTTGTTTAAATGCTCTCAAAACAATAAAGTAGGTACTCATACTCACTTAGACGAATCCATTCAGCTCGATTAAGTTGCGTCGGTTTATTACAGACTTTCTATGACCACTTTGTCTTTAGCAGCAATTATCAATCAGCTCCATCTATTTTATAATAACATTGCATAATCATACAATTTACGTATGCATACACAATTTCAGATCAATCGAAAACCAGAGAGTGGGTCAAAAACTGGCAAGACTTGCTTTCAGACAGGCAACCATATAGACCATTCAGACCAGCAGTGGTGAAACTAAATAAAAGCTTGTAACAGTAAAAAATACAACACAAGCAAACCTTTGTTACACTGAAAATAAACAAGGTTTCATAATAAAGTTAAAAATGTTTCACTAGAATTCCTCGTTGTTTTGTTTCACGAAATAACTCAGAAAGTTTGCTCGCTAAACTCACCGGCGTTTGTAACAGAGCTATATCTGTCTCATTTATTAAACGACGGCTTGAAAAGAGGGGAATGTTTTTCGGTTGTGTATAAGTACGGTTGTTTGACTGTTTTATGTAACCGCGTAAATTACTGATTTAGGATTTGAAGGTGTCTTTGTATCCAGAATGTTAAAAGCAATATTTTGTAGTCATTTTTTTGTTCTAATTTAATAGCTGTTTACTTACTCTTAAGTTAATAAATGTTATACTTAAAAAAAGCTTATTTATGACTTGCGAAGGGAGGGCACAAAAACTTTCGCATTTTATATCAAAATCTGTTTTGATCCACCCACTAACTTCCGTTGTAATGTTTGACATAAATTAATTACAAACAAACAATATGATGTTTTCGAATCTTAAAATACTATTTCTATAGCCTAAGCTATTATTACTCACACGATATTTTATTGTTTTCTTCGTAAATCAAATATCGACACAGTTATAGCGTATCAATATTTTACGACAAACCTAAAATAAACATGAATTTAATTTTTATTTTATTTATTTTAATGTCATTTTGCAGTTTATTTAAAGGTGAGGATGTCCAGCATTTGTGTTTTAAGGTGATGCTTGTACATAAGATTTTGTATCGTAAATCTTTGAAAGTGTAAAAATAAGGAAAGGAAATTGTTGACGGTCGTTTATCTCTGTTTAATAAACAGTTGGGCTCAGATGGGCGTAGTAAATATGAAAGATATAAAACATACCTACTAAGCGACATGTTGGCAACATGCGACTATGACAGCTCGACAACTTGACGCAAGACAGGCTGCGACAAATATTAATTTTCATAAAGGTACAATGTGTCACAGAAAGGTGAGATAATGATAAAGATGTTCATACATATCATATTTGGAAACATACAGGGTTGTAAAGAAAGAAGAAGTATGCTAAGCCAAAAATGGCTAATAGTACCTTTACTATGAGATCTAGCCTGAAATTACGTATACCATAGCAAAATCCAAAACACAACTTTTTCTACCATACAAAATTTAAAATGATCATTTGTTCGTTTTTTTGACAACCTAATGAGCGGACTTTGACCGCCCTTATAAATTCGCACTTATACGCGTGACGGCAAATTAATTAGTCTGTCATTTGAGGCCATTCATCAACTGATAAGCTATAGGATAGGGGTGAACCTGGTCAAAATTTTCGTTTAAGTTTAACTTGCGATTAGACGAAATCTATCATGATGTGGAATATGTGACTGGTGGAGTGAGTTTTAAATGTGTCTGGGCGTGCACTGTTTAAGTATCTATTACCACACTTTATTGTTAGAGCTGTGTTTGATTCAAAATTTCGCACACTTACGATTTTCCAACCTTACTTTTTGTTGCAGCGACTAGACCTAAGTCCTGTCCTAAGTCGCACAATAAGGCTAAGCAAAGCATGCACGGCAGCAAAGCTGCGAGGACGGAACAGATTGTAATAATTATAATGCTTAAATGTTTTGAGAGTTGCATACGCTGAGGTAGGCACGAGCGACGCAGACATGTATCTGTCCTGCTCAGCGCCCTATGTCTGTCTCGACTACTCTGTCCTGCTTAATAATTATGTTTTGTGCTGCGTCACCAGCGTCTCGGCATTCGCTTTGTCTACTCGGATATTTACTGTCAGTCTATTTTCAGTCGTATTTCTAAGTACACGTAAAAACCTGTTAGAAATTCCTCTCCTCAACCAGAATTTCCACAAGCATTGCAAACATGTTTGTGATGACTTAAAACCCAACGACGAGGAACCAGTCTGCATGATGTTCAGCAGGTATAAGAAAGGTTACCAGTACTTCGTTAATTTGTGCCAAGCTAGAAGAGCCATTTGCCAAGAAAATATTCGTAAGTTTTATTTTGTTTTCCAATCCTTCAATCTTTTAAACCAATCTTTTGTCGTAATGACAGGAGGCTAGGCATTTATTACATAACTACGGTAAGGCCAAAACAAAGTGTTATTTTTTTAACTGACTGTTACCAGATACTATTTGTCTCAGTTAATTATAACGCGGTCACCATTGCTTTATAAACGCCAAACGCAAAATTAAATGAAATACAGAAAGGAATAAAAAAATAATTTGAAAGGAATTTTTCATTAACAATTCTGTTCAAGAACGCTTAAAAAAGTTGAAAAATGACATAAACAGAAAAAATACTGAGCAAACAAAAACGCTTGACTCAAATGTTAATTGAGCAAGAAAAGACTTTGAAAATTAATTCGACTCTTGATGAAGGAGTCTCGAGAGTTGTGGAGTCAGCAATTTGAGGAGTGCGAACTTGATCTGCCTTCGAGGGCTGATTTGACACCTTGATCTTACAGTGTCGCCTGACGGGCTGCAATGAACAAGTTTAACGAGCTCTAAAGGGTTTTCCTCTTTGAATTTTATTTGCCACTAGTTTCTGCTCGCGGTTTTGACCGCGTGGCTTATAGGAAACAATAATTATTATATTGTAAATCGTATTACATTATTTTATTTAAAACAATATTATGTTATTGTTGTCATTGTATTTTTTTTCATATCGCCCCATTTCGCCTACATTATTCAGAGAACATACCTACCGTTCTTTCATGTTTCTAGGACTAGTGGTTTGGCTTTATAGGTAAAAACAAATACAAATAGCTGACAGCAGACACAGAAAACATCTAAAATGTATTTCATGTCGATGAAAAAACCTTACATGTTGTGGCGTGTGTAACTGGCTCTCGATTCGAGTATTATAGTATTCTTTTGTTTGAATATTTTCCTTTGAAAAATATACCCTTTGTCATTTGGCTACGCGAGTTGAGTCGTATACCTACCAGGCGATATGCGTCCCAATATAAAATTCATTTCATACATTTAATAAATAGTACTTAATAAACGTTTCACACTCATAGCTCACTAGGAATAAATCCTGTGTCGGGGATGCCATGGAACACACACAAAGACAAGGACAACTCACCACCCAGACCCAGACCCAGAACAGATATTTAAATTCATCATTCAAACATCTGCCCGGCCGGGAATCGAACCCGGGACCTCTGGCTTATAAGGCGGATACACTACCGCTGAGCCATACAGGCCGACTTGTTAAATCTGTTTTAATTGGAGAGTAACAATCAAGTCATTACCTACAGATTGTACATCATAAAACTATAACCTTTGTGATCAAAGAAAGACCTTATTTGTTTTAATGACCTCTGATTTGAATAAACGATTGTTTTTCTATAACAACGACCGAAACTAACTTTACATCTTTTTCAGTATTACACTTAGTGCACACAACTCGTTGTAAAAAAACGTACCAATTCTACATGCCAGTCCAGTGACCAGTCTGTTAAATCAAGATTCATTTATTCTGCACCAAAACAAATAAAAGAATGAAAAAAGTGCCAGGGTTAAAACGATTTTATCATTTTCCTCAATTTATGGCCGTGTCCTTACAATTGTTTTCATTAAGAATGGATCTTTTGGGAAATCTCGACGATCGCGGGCCTTATTGTGCAAGTGAAGTGGCAATGGGAACTGTGTGTCATCCCGCTCGCTCATATGGCGCTAAACAGTTGGCGCGAGCGGGATGGTACACGATGACCATTGCTACCACACTCGCACAAGAAGGTCCCTGGTTGTCGTACTTTTTACGTTTTCTGCACCGTACTTAAATAAAGTGTTTTATGTAATTGGGCTTGTTTTATTAATAAATAAACTCTTTAGAAAACCCACGAAGCAAATTATTAGATATTGTTCATTCTGGTGATGACTGAGGTAGATGTTACATGATATCGTACGACAGAGCCTTTTCTTTTACTAGTTGGGAAATCGGCAAGAAAAGTTGAGTAATTTTTATAATTATTGATTTCTGACGTTTTAAAACCTTAATTGTTCAGCCGAATTAATATTAAGTATGTATGGGCATTTCATAAATTAAAAGATGCAATTTTTTTATTCAAAATATAGTTTTAAATCTTAGCAAATACCTACTGGACTAGGTAGTACCTACTCGTAATTATGTGGTCAATTGAAAATAACACGGAATACTCACGTGTTACTACGATGGATGCCCTAACTATATAGTATCATATCTGGTGATATTTAGAAGGTTATTCTCTACCTAAGCAAGCACTCAAATTGAATTTAACATTTCAAATTATTTAGCAGTTTTTCGCTCATTTCAGAGCAAAACGAAAAATTGCCCGCAAACGCCAGGTTGGTTACAAATTTTTACATTCTCAAAGCTGAACGCCATGACGAATGACACGCGGGTCGTGGCGAGACGTGATCTAAATATTTCAACTGGGACTTTTACGTTTTCTTTGCTGTATTACCAGCCCTCGGACCCGATCTTGCCGATTCGCATCATGTTTTCTGTAGCTAGAATATATGTATTAGGTTTTTAAAATATTTTTTTATTATTGCGTATATCTTTGCGTCTGACCACCAACTCGCCAGTTGCGAAATGACTAAAATCGAAACAAAGACAATGTATGTGCATACATAGAATCCAGTTCCCTCAATAAAATAAAAGTTACAAACATTTTATCATCACACATTCACAAAAATCACCATAAATGCAAGTATCATTTTCTTTTCGATAATTTAGAAAATACCCCGATATAGCTGCATTGTGAAATTAGCAGAGTAATCAAAGTTAGCTGGTTTCCGAGGCAAGTTGAATTGGAGCAGCACCAGCTCGTAGGTAATGATTGTGGCAATAACCTGTAACAATAACAAAGAAGAAATATTAAGCCGAGGCCGTGGTTTTTCAAAAACTTTAGCTTATAATTTTATCATCGCCGCCGTGGAGAAAATCCACCGTTTTTACCCCAGCGTAAATGTCACAAAGCTTGAATATATGTATGTTTGTCACTTTCTCGCGCGATAAAAATGTTCGAAAGACAATTTGTCCACGACCACCGAGAGAACAAAGAGAAATATTTTCTTCATTTTACAACGATATCTTTGCACTCAGGTATATAATATCACCTAAGATGATGTATTTCCACATAGTTGATATCATTTACTTGCCTACGAATAAAATCACTACTACAAGGGCATTTTTATTTTTATTATTCCAGTGGACTTAAACCCACGTGTTTAAAACTTTAGTTTGTAGGTATTCTAAAAGTCCACTCACTCGTAAAAGTGTTCGTCTCTCAACGTAGAAGAATATCCCACTCAGCCCCACCGTGGTGTAACGAAGCTGCATTTGAAAACACTCCACCTTAAAAAAAACAATATTGTCATAAAAATAGGCGATGAAAAAATACTTTTCATCCCACCATCTCGGAAAGAGTATTTTTAATCTTCAATATCTGAGTGGAAAAGCCGTTTTTATTCTCTAGACGATAAAGTAAATTGAATTTAGAACATCGTGTGCACTAAGTTTGTGAATTAAAAAAACATTAAACCTATTTACTGCTACCTCTATGGTGCCGAATATATCATACAACTTTTTTTTAATTTGTTAAAAACTCAGACTCGGAACCTTCTTGGTGTTCTTTTTTCAATTTGCTTTGTACGCGGTTCTTTACGCGGCATTTTTTCACGTCATTGTTAAACCTTATATTAAAAACAAGAAACTTGAAAACAAGTGAGAAAACTAAAATGAGTGATTCTAGCGACGAGGAAGTTTGTTTGACGCCAACAGAATTGACTGAAACTGTTAATAATGCGCAAATGAGCTTTTCCACTCAGATATTGAAGATTAAAAATACTCTTTCCTCGCTGAAAAGTTACGTGTTGCACTCGAGTGCAAAGATTTTTCACCTCGTGCTCTTTTGATTCCCTCGCTAACGCTCAGGATTCTAATTTTGAATCACTCGCTGCGCTCGTGATTCAATTTTAGAATCCTTCGCTTGCTCGGTCATCAAAATTGAACACGCGGTTAAAAAGCAACTTTGCACTCTTGTATAACAAATGACTATTAATAAAAATTTATAAAACAAAAAAAAATATTATAATGTTAATCGATTACCTAACTACCTAGCTAATGACTGATACTTCATACTCTTTGCGGTCGTAGGTACTCGGTATAGTTCATAGCACTCAGTGATGGTATTGCTATCCATGGAAAATAATTTTGAAATTGGGCTTTTAGTTTCGAGAATCATCTCGTACAAACATATAAACTTTACCTCTACGTGATATTAGTCTATATTTAGTTTTACCATTATTTGTGTGTAGTTCTACTAAAGAAATTAAGTAATTAATTTTGCGGCTTAGCTAGAAGTAAATAAACATCAATACAGATTATGTTATTCTTACATAATATTTTCAAGTAGGTTTAATGTTAATTTGCTATGAAACTGTGATATACCAAAAAAAACTATTGACTTCTTATTTGTATACATACATACCTCCTCATTATATTCCGAAGAAGGAACCTCATACAGCGGCAGCACAGCACTGTTGGCTGACGTGTGGACATCGGTGGCCAAATACACAAAGCCCATGGATCGTATCACCAGAAATAGTAATGAAAACACGTAGTATACTAAGTATGCAATTCCTAGCGAGGGTCTGAAAAAATATACTAGAAAATACATCACATTAATAAGTACATACATCAAATTATGAATTTACACAATATAAGCAGAAAAAAAAAACAACTATCATAGAAAGAAAGGAAGAAGGAGCGAAAAGACCAGATAGACTGGGGAAACATTTTTAGACCACAGTTAAGATGTTGGTTTAAACCAGACAAAATAGAAGGCATACATATGTCATGTCGTACAACAAGGTAAGACACTGGCAAAGGATGCCACGCCTAGAAATGTCTTCATCGTCAAGAGCAACACAATGTAATTATGTTTGTCTTTTCAACAAGAATGTTAACAAAATAAATCCTAAACCTTATAACTTAAGTTATCTACTTACTCGTCTAAATGTTTGCCGCATTCTGCTATTTTTAGGTTCTCTTCGTCTTTGCTGAAAATAAAACTGAAAATACGATTAGTTTTTTTAAAAGCTTTTAATTAACTTACAATGTATGTTTACTATAATATTATGTTACAATGTTAAAGTTTGTTCGGGTGTTTCGGAATGTTGCAACTCAATTTTGAACCACTTTCCGATGTCCGATTGAGCTGAAATTTGGTATACGTGTGTAACTCCGGTGACAATGCATTAAAAGTTTATTAAAAAAAATGTTAACTTATTTACAACATAAGAATCTTTAAGTCTCATAGAAAATGGTCTTACTGCAAACTGTTGAACATCTGCTTGCAAATGAAGAACAAGTTGGACATCGACGTTAGGAAGATGAAAGGAGCCAACTGTTCATTGATTAAATTCAACAGGATCGCTAGCCGTGAGTAGCAGGCTCTGATTTTGGTCCAGTCCTGTAATCATTAAATAAGCTTGGATACATTAATATAATATATTATACACACACACAAACATCAATGACACTTATCATTTTTAACCACCGAAGTCGGATTTTTTAACCCATAAATGCCCACTGCTGTACAATACATAGGCCTTTCTTATTGTACGCCATTCATCCCAGTCCTTTGTCAATCTTATCCAGGATTGATCTGAGATCTTTTAATATACGTATAGTTGACCTAACGTGTTTGTGGCCGACCAACGCCTCGTTAGCAGTTCGTGGACAACAATTCATCAACCTTTTGGTCCCTCTGCCATCACTCGGCTAAGCAACACACCCTGCCCAACTTCGTTTCAGTTTCGAGATTGGATATCTAACGTCGCGAGCTGGTGCTTACTTATAAAGCGTGCACAGTTAGTCATGGCACACACATTCACCTTTTTGTATTTTATTTCATATCGTGACTGTTACCTTCGCACTCGAGCCCCAAGATACAGACCTTGAGCCTAATTTGGGGCTTACTGCTTTCCCTTTTCTATGTACTTTTTGTATTTCATAGTATATTAATGAAATTTAAGACGGTAGTAGTACTTTTCCTCTTTGTAATAAATATATTTGATTTGATAACTTCTCGCTGGCGTGAAGTGTCACGTGCCAAAACAAGGCAGAAAATTGTAAGCAGTGGTTTAAAATTAAGCAGGCTTTATAAGTAAGATGCCTAATGCCTAATGCCTACCTTGGCATACGCAATGCTTACCTTAGGTTTGTCAGAATGAATTATTTTCCCCAATGCCCTGAAATACGAGGAGAGATAGATGCTGAAGCACATTCCTATGATATCAGTCACGTTCCACATAAAACTGTTTTGCATCCTTACGAACTGAAAATATAAACAAGTTATTTAAGAACTGGAACAGGTAATTTTTTTTCATCATTCAAAATTTAAAAATCCAAATTCATAATTTAATATATTTTTAAATTTTAAATATTAGATTCTATAGGTAAATAACATAATAATACATTAGATTCAATTAGATTTCAACCTTAAGCAAAAAAGCACTCAGAGATTCAAAATAGACAAAGATATTGCAAATTCATAATTCATAATAAATTTTTTTTTCAAAACGGAAACAATCTCACCTCTCCTAGAATAACCAACCATCTGTAGAAAGGCAAATAGTCAAACCATGCGTAATAGTAGCTCTTCATAAATTTGTCAAAAACGTCAAGGGTCAATAGTTTTTGGTCCGAGCAAAACACTTCGATTTGTAACTTGAAACTCGTGTACACGAAGTGTTCCACTGAAAAAAAATTGTTAAATAAAATTATAAATACGTGTAAAGTGGGGGAACGAGCCACATAAGGCTTGCCCCTGGTTTTTTTTTTAATTTTGATATTTTTAATATCGGACTTTTTTTTCTAGTTTTGGTACTTTTGCGATTTACATGACAGTTCAATGCAATCTACAAAGTCTACTTGAATCCATTATTATAAACATTTTTTGAATGTTCAAGAGCATTGAATAAGCGCCATCTGGTTATAATCGCTTTAAACCAAAAGATATATAAGTAGAAACAACGATTAGCAATTTTATATTATAAGATTAAGAAATATTAATAATAAGGAAGCCACACAGTAATAGGGTACAAAGAACTTTTCTGGCTTCTACTTTGCAGTCTCGATACGCAAAACAAACTCCCAAACCGCTTCACAACAGCCAGTCAGCTAACCAGGAGTCGCATGGTAAACTCTTAACGTGAGGTTGAACTCAATTGCGTTGGCATTTGTCTTGATTATTCTTTAATTGACAGAACAGAGCGAGTCAAAGGTCAACGCGATTCTATTCAGACTAGTGCCAATAAACAAACATACATTTCAAACTCATAGCTCCCCACTAGGATACCCTGTATTGGGGATGCCATGGAACACAAAGACAAGGACAACTATCACCCAGACCCAGAGCAGATACTTTTAATTCATCATTCAAACATCTGCCCAGCCGGGAATCGAACCCGGGACCTCTGGCCTATAAGGCGAATAACACACAGTTCGGCCTCAGGCCAAATATGTTCACCAGCATTCTCGCTTAGAACATTCAGTGACAAAATGCTTAGCCAAAGTGATAGAAAGAAGTATTACCAAGTCCCAGTACGACTACCGTATAAGCCAGCACTGTACACTTCAAATGTGTGCGATTTGGCACCTGCACCAAGCTGGCAATGCTTTGTTCCAAGTCAATTGCGTCTTGTATCAACGCGGGCCAGTGCTTCGCCAATCTATACATTAGGGCTGTCACGATTAAGGCAGAGAGTAGGAGCATGACGCTTACTGTAAAAAAAATTAAACTCATAAACGCACGCTCTACGAAGTGCTATACAGTGGCCCTAGCGGCTACCGTCTTCAGTGTTCGATTTCAGCTTCATGATTGGGCCAATCTAGCTTCTTCGTCTATGCCTCAACTATATTTTAAGGCTAATCGTATGCTGAGACCAAGGTGACACAACAGGTGCAGCGCAGAGTAGATTTTATAATGTATGAACGTGCTGCGTCCGCTGCAACGTAGGCACGTGCGACACAAACATGTGTCTATCCTGTTCTGCGCCCTATGTCTATCTCGTTTACTCTACCCTTTAAAATCTGTTCTGGGCTGTACTGCGTCGCGTCGCCTGCGTTTCAGCATACGCATTATACCTCTAGAGAGTGAATGGGCACACTCGATCCAGCAAACAAATCATGGTTCTAGTGACTGTCTCGTCTCGTCAAAATGTTCATACAAACTGAGTACTCGGCCAAGGGCACCTGTCTCACCACTACTATAATCACCGCGTTACCAACTGAGTCGCAGGGCCTTCGTCGTCGTAGTCGATAGTCGTATATTTCTATCTGATTTATTCTTATCGATATGCGCCTATAACCATCTTACGCACATCACTATGCGGCTCCATAAGACCCACAAGTGCGAGCGAGATAGACATAGCGAAATTATTTATGGCCGCACGACTCAGTTGGTAACGCGGTGACTATAGTTACGTGTAATCAACCCTTCAGCTTAATTGTTCCATGTGGACATGACAGACTTGTTTCTTACATTTTCTAATAATATTTTAAACGCGAAAGTTTGTAAGAATGTACGTTTTTTACTCTTTCACGCAAAAGCAGAACAGATTGGGATGAAGGTTATTCGTGGTCTGGATTATATAAAAAAAATAATAATAACGTTTCACACTCATAGCTCCCCACTAGGATAATCCTGTGTCGGGATGCCATGGAAAGTACACAAAGACACCACTACAGGCTACTTTTTATCCCGGAAATCGAGGGTGAAACTGAGGGGCGCAGCTTGTTCCTAATAAAATCAAAATGATCAATTCGATTAATAACACTTACTAATGTCGTCAAATCGATCATCCCTTTTAATGAAGTATTTGTATACACATGCTATAGAAACATGCAGTAATGTTATCCAGGTACCAACGTAGTACACTGTGTATAGACACTTTAAGTCAAACCTGAAAACAAAATAAAAGTGAAACGTTGTTAACTTTTTTTTTTTTTGTTGACCTGTAATGTCCCACTGCTGGGCAAAGGTCTCCCCAATTTCTTCCATACCTGCCGGTCTTGGGCCAGCACCGTCCAGTCAGTTAATTATTTATGTCTAAAAATATCTTTTTTACATTTTTTAAATCGTGTCACATTGTCAATAGTTTGAATTTGTTTTTGTAAACGAGTATTTAATTATTACTGTTACACCATTCCATTACACCAGTCGATAGAAATACCCACTTCAGAAAAGACCAAAATAGTGCAATTATTAATATATTTATTTAAGTAAATATATATAAATGTATATATTTTAATTTAGATATAATTCTTTATTTACATCTTAAATTTAAAATAAGCTAAAATAAAAAACTAAAATAACTAGAACAAAGTTTACAAAACTAAAGATCAAAAAGTAGGTTTTGCTCGTGTGGCAAAGTACCAAGAACGCTGGCTGCATTCCCGTGCTGAATTGCCAGTGAAATTCTTTGCGCGAGGAATGAGCCAGCCCTCTTATCACCAGCGGCGTCTTTTAAAATAACTTACCTCATGGCTCTAGGGTTATGGGAAGCTTCGACTGGGAAGTGTCCCGACCACCGGCTCAGTCTTAGAATATGTTTAAGGCAAGCGTGTAACTCACACACTCTCCTCTTACGTTTTGGAATTTTCTTCATAGTGATTGTACTCTGAAAACTAAAATATGACGTCACTTCAAGAACATAATTTTATCTCTTAAAGAACGTGTGAACGGTCTTACATATGAAAAGTATTATTGGACACATTTTTAACACTTTGACTGCGGAAAACACATACCTTGTGTTTTCCTTTGTGCAACGCGAACACACGCCAGGCGCGTAAAATACAACGCATTTGATTATTAGCCGCAGTTAAAGCAAACGCATGTGATTATTAGCAGCAGTTAAAGTGTTAAACCTCCCGACGTAAAAACGACGGGGTGTTATAAGTATAACGTGTCTGTGTGTATGTCTGTTTGTGACATCGTAGCTCCCGAACGGATAAGTCGATTTTAATTTTGTTTTTGTTGTTTGTTAGTAATATGTTACCTATATCTTAAAGTTAGCTTTTAATTAATTATTCTCCATTATTTCTTTCTTTCTTTTTCTCTATGCTAAGTTTTTGTTAATTTATCTTTCGTTATTCAATTACTTTTTCATTCGTTTCATTTGAATACGGATAAAACTGTAAGTAATAGATTAACGTCTATTCTTTCGCGTTGGTTTTGAAATCTCTGGCAAAAATAATAATTATAAATAATAAAATGGTTGTGTCCACGTTCGTATGTCACACATGCAAACGATTGTGAACAAAGGTGACGTTTAAAACTATTTTCGATGCCAAAACTAGTTCAAACTCAAGATACCAATGAAACAAGAATATGACGTTTATCAGCCTCACAAACTTTCAGAGTAACAAAGTTTCGGACTTACGCTCTTCGAACTATCGAACTTCAAGGTTTAAAGTAACTGTAGTGTGAGAATTTCCGACCCGAGACAACTGTGGACGTCCTTCTTGTCAATGGTGTAAGCGGAATGTTGTAACTATTTCACTTAATACTATGAAAGTGTGTGTTTGTGTATGTACCTACTTACTAACTATGACAATAATAATATACAGGGTTATAAGGAAAGGGACCAACTGTGACTATACGGGCTGACTGGTTAGACACTTGACATATCCTAGGTTATTATAGTACTCATCATTATGAGCAACTTTTACTATGGGACCAACCCGGAATTCGCGAAAAAAAAATCAGCTGTTCCATACATTTTGTCAAGTGTCATTGACATTTTTCTATGGAACAGCTGATTTTTTTTTCGTGTCGAGTTGGTCCCATAGTAAAAGTTATTCATAATAATGAGTACTTTGATAACCTAGAATATGTCAAGTGTCTAACCAGTCAGCCGGTATACAGACAGGGTTATGGAAAAAGTAAAGCTGAAAAGGGCTCATCATTATAAACAATTTTTACTATGAACAATTTTTGCAGAGCCCGCCTGGGGAAGTACCACACCTTTGCCAGTTATTCCACTGCCAAGCAGTAATGCGCAAACATTACTGCGTTCCGGTTGGAAGGGCATTGTTTCTAGTGAAATTACAGGGCAAATGGGAGAAAACAACTTATATCTCAGGGTGACGAGCGCAGTGCTGAGCCGCGCAGGGTCTTGAAATCTGCGAGTTCAAAATTCTGGGTGGTGCAGACCTGTTATGGGCAAACGTGACGTTTAACATCAGGCGAGCGATTTGTTCGTCTCGTCACTCAATTACATAAAAAATAAAAAAAAACTATGGCAAGCATGCTCCATCGTAGACCGCATCGTCGCTTACCATCAGGCGAGATGGCGGTCAAATGCAAGCCTATTTCTGAATAAAAAGAAAAAAAGACCAACCCGGAAGCTACGAAAATAAATCAGTTGTTCAATACATTTTGTCGAGTGCCATTGACTTTTTCTCTGGAATACCTGTTTTTTTTCTCGATTTCTGGGTTGGTCCCAAAGTAAAAATGTTTCATAATGATAAATAGTATGAGTTATTTTCGGCTGAACATACCCTTTCCTTATAACCTTGTATACTAAATCGTATTTTATTTGTGAAGTGCCATCAAGACAAACAAACTAAAGGCGTCAAATTGACATGTCGGTCGCCGTAATACAAATATTTGGAAAGCTTACCTAGATTGAATGTAAGTGTTTATAAACAAAGCTTGTGATGTAAAGGGCTTTCATTTTTAGGGTTCCGTACCTAAAGGGTAAAACGGGACCCTATTACTAACAAAATTACGAAAATAAAACAACATATAGGTAGTCGAATTCAGAACGGTCTCCTTTATGAAGTCGGTTAAAAAATAAATAGAGGGTCAAATAAAAATTAAATTGAGTAGGTGCTTACCCATATTAAAATAATAAAAACGAAACTAGTATAATTATTAGATACACTTTATTTTAAAAAGTATTGTTTATTTTCATCGTAATTAAAATTGTAAACATTGTAAATCAAAAGTTATACAAATAAAAAAGACGTGTGGCACTCGGGGACTGCCGCGGTAAAGCTATTGCATACGGTGATACCTTTTAGTTTTGCCATCTATCGATGAATAGCAGAACTTTTAATGACTTTTTGAAATATCACGCTTGTCTCTTTAGTTCAGCAACTCACCTCTAGGTGTCGAGTGTAAGGTTTCTCGTTGACTTTTCGCCAAGTTTATTTCATTTCAAAAATTATTGAGAATTATTACAGAAATTCATTTGGATACTTTTTTGAAAAATAGGCCTTGCAATATTTTAAAAAAAATGTTTTTCAAACGTCATGACTCTCTCTTCCGAGTGTACCCCCGTAGTTCTATTTTCAAAAAAATGTTTAAGTTTTTATATCTTCCTTTTTTGTAAGGTTTATTTTCGTTACGGAATTTCTGGATTCGGTCTCCACGCTCAAGGCCCGCGATAGAAGCTATGCAATAGCTTAAAAAATACATTTTTATGTTTTGGTAGGTAACATGGTTTGACACCGTACCTTGGCCTTGACATTCTCGAGCCCGCACTCCAGCCCTTTGGGTGGCTTCCTGAAATGTTTTTCTTGTGTGACGGGGTAGAGGCATTCCTAAAGCCCAATGTACATTTGTACATAGTAGGTCTTACTTTAGTAATAATATAATAAAAATTTATTTCAGACCAGGTCCATACAAATTAACAATTAATAACTGAACATTAAAAAAAAAGAATTAATTTATGTTAATATAAAAAATTAAAACGAATTATTTGGATTGGTACATGTCAATTATAAAATTAAGGAAATCAAATGTCAAAGAATAAAAATAAAATAAAAAGAAAAAAAACTTTAAAAGCCTGCTTAATCTCGTAGTTAGTCACTGTTTAAAATGCTCTGACAACTTTTCGCTGACGTACTCGTAGAATGTCACAATCGAAAACAAAACAGATTTTTTAAGCAGTGTTTAAGTATAAGCCGGCTTCATAACTAAGGTCCAGTACGTAGAGTAGAGTGATACGAATGTTTATTGTTCATATCGAGACAGCACTCTTCACACATTCACATTTCATTTAGGTACTTTTTGCAAATCATTAAAAATGTCTTGCCATAAATATTGTAACAAAGATTTTTTTTTCTATTTCAAATATCATTTATTACTTTTACAGTTTTATAACATAAAACAATTTCAAATAAAAAAAGCCTATTCGAAGTGGTCTCCATTGGCTGCAATAACCTTAAAACGTTGAGGCCAGTTATCAATTGAAGTACGCACTCTTTCCATGGGAAAATTCTTACAGGTATATAGGTATATTAGTTACGCCCCGAGGTTCCGAGGTAACCTTTTTTTTGAAGTCGGTAAAAGTAATGTTTACGGTAAAAGTAGGAAGTAAGCTACCTCTTTACTAAATTTTATCCAAATCCACTTAGCCGTTATCAATTAAAAAGCATATATAAACAAAAAAACGTACACGCATCCAAACATGAATATTGACATTTATTTTAGGAAGTAGGAAAAGTCTATAATCATTTACAATACAAATGTTCAAATCGTATAAAAGTAGATGGATAGATAGATAAACTCTTTATTGTTCACACCATAAATTACAAACAAAAGGAAAAGTAAGAAATAGACACCAACATATGATAATAGTCACTTACGGGTCTACACGTTGTTAATAAATACTTGTTTTTTATTTGCGCGCATTAATTTCCCATTACTCAAAAGTGGCAGGTTGATTGATGGAGAGCTCATTGTTTTCGATTGTCTGTACAAGGAATCATAAATAATACGACGATAACGTTGTTTTTAACTTGCGGGGGAATAAATTGATATTTTTATTTGTTGGCTATGAAAAAACGTTTGACCGGATCAAGGAATTAGTAGTTCGAGGTGTTTTTCGGAGAAGTTTTTGATGGAGAGATAAACTTATTATGAACACGAGGATATACAGAATTATTATAATACTAAAATCACTGCTATAACTGATAGCCTTATCGCTAAGAGTGATCTCATGCAAACAACCATTAGACACTTGAGATTATTATTTTATTAGGACAGCGAACGATGAATGCCTAAGATGAATCGCCTTATTTGACCTAGAGGGTTATACCTAAGTAAAAGTATGTTGAGCTGAAAAGAGCTCATAGTAATTCCTCATCATTGTGAAAAACTTTTAATATGGGACCAACCCGGAATTCGCGAGAGAAAAATAAGCAGTTCCATTCATTTTGTCGAGTGTCATTGACATTTTTCTATGGATTAATTGTTTTTGTTTTTTTTTGTTAGTCCCATAGAAAAAGTTATTCATAATGATGATCAGCTTTTTTCGGCTTGGCATACTCTTTCCTAATAACCCTGTACAGAACTGAGTACTACAGTATTTGATTACCGTATTTCGGACGTCACGTTCAGTTTCCATAATTCAGGTTTTCTTTAAAACGAGAAATTTCGGTCTATTTCTGAGATCTCTAGGGGTCTGAAAACATCCATTACAAGATATTAGACAAGTCATTAGCAAAGCTAACTCTGCCTAAAGAGGTGTACTTTCTAACTTTCGGCGAAACTTTCGGTGAGCAAAAAAGAGAAGACTTAACGTTCCATTCGGCCTTCAAATTCAATGACCCATTACAAAGTTAAACACTTTAACTGAACTGAAGAGACCTTGCTTGATTATTCCGAAATGAGTAATACCATATACCATGATAGATTATAGTTCGACATATTGGCGAGCAGCCATGCCGTATTCAATATACAAGGTCAGTATGGGATTGTCTCAAACCAAACACTGAAGCGCTGGAACTTATGCCAAATCGAGTTTGGCGAAATTGAATTTTGCTTTTATTGGTTTTGACAGAAAAATATGCTTTTGTACCAGTTTTGTGCGACTTGAGGGCTGTAGCATATCAGAAAGTATATGCAAGGTCAGGGCAATATCATCCTACTATTCTACCAATTCTAATACTAGGTACATACGAGTATGCCAAAGTTTTCATGTTTGGATGTTTGTAACTTTTTCTCATTGTGGCTCAACGGGCTTGAATCTTTGGTATGAAGGTGCGTAGACTACTTTTTAATCTGCAAAAATTACAGTTCTTGTTGAATAATTGAAGTAACGGAACGCAGCCAGTGCTTCAATCAATGAGTGCCTTAAAAGCATTGATAGTCCAGTTAACTAAATTCTTCATATAAATCTAACGACGCCTGGCAATCCAGAATCGATCATGATAAACAGACAGACTTGATTACGTACAGCTCAAAAACGTTACCCTTCTTCTGCGCAGTCGGGTAAAGTAAATTAATACAAAATTTAAAAAAAAATTGAAAAAGTTTCAATAATATTTTTAATTCTTTATAGTATCTACTTTTACTTTTTGTAGCTTAAAACCTGCAGCTGAAGTAACAAGTAAACAAGAACAACCTCAAAGTGGCAATATTTCGAAAGTAGATACCAAGTTGAAGTCGCGGGAATCTTTCAGCGGCCGGTTCTCGCTGGATTCATTAAAAGTTGTCCACTTGGCTCAATAATCGTGGATTAGGGCGGCATTACCTTTAATAAGTTTGTCGCGCTTCTTTGGGAATACAAGTGTTTGTATTCTGTTAAAAAGTTAATTTTAAAAACAAGTTTTGCATTACATTGTCATCGGAAATACACACTCATACCAAATTTCAGCTCAATCGGACACCGGAAGTGGTTCAAAATTGGGAGCCAAGATTTTACCCGAACAAACATAGTTAGATACATAGTTACATAGCAAATTAAAATAATGGTTAAAAAAACATTTTTCCAACAAGAAATGAAGATAATTACGAAAATTTCTGGGCTGATCCATCATCTGGCTGTAATTAAGTTAGTAATTGAATTCCAAAACAATTACCACAACATGTAAAAAGTATGTTGGGATAAATTAATTACTTGTGCGGACTAACATATATTAGGTGTGGAAATGGCACCACACATTGCCTCGATGTTGTAACTAAATTAATTCTAAAACTCGAACCTAATTTTTTAACCTCTTCCCGATGACCGATTGAGCTAAAACTTGGCATACTTACCTCGTCCCGGCTTCGCACGGGTGGACACTATTGAAGTTTTAGTAAGGATCCCTAATTTTTTCAGGTAATAAATATAGCCTATGTCACTTTGGGATAATGTAGCATTCGAATGGTGAAAGAATTATTGAAATCGGTCCAGTAGTTTTTGAGTTTATTCCACACAAACATCCAAAAATACAAAAATACAAATCTTTCCTCTCTAACTTAATATATATAAATCTCGTGTCACAATGTTTGTCCTCAATGAACTCCTAAACCACTTAACCGATTATAATAAAATTCGCACACCATGTGCAGTTCGATCCAACTTGAGAGATAGGATAGTTTAAATCTCAAATTATAGTCGCAATTTTAATTTATTGCAAATTATATATTATATATTGATAATTTTTACTATAAATTGACAAGTTAGCATAAACATACTACGGTTGCTATAGTTACGCAATATTTGACATAGAATTGACGCAATGGCTTTTGACAGGACAACGTCTGTCGAGTCAGCTAGTAGTATATAAGAATAAGAATATTAGATATTATATAAATTACGTGTCACGTTGTTTGTCCGCTATAGACTACTAAACTACTTAACCGATTTCAATCAAATTTGCACACCGGGTGCGGTTCGATCTAACTTAGGAGATAGGATAGCTCACATCTCAATTTATAGTAAAAAAACATGAAAAATTAGAAAATTTAAAAATACTTAAACCAGCGCTTTGGACAATGTAAACTTTTTTAATGTAACTTTTGACATTTGACATAGAATTGACGCAATGGCTTTTGACAGGACAACGTCTGTCGAGTCAGCTAGTATAGTTATACTCGTACGAGTGTAACTCCGACGACAATGCAATACAAGCTTGTTTTTAAAAATATTTTTAAAATTAACTTATTGTTGACAAAACTTGGTTCTGTATGTTTTCAGCCAAGATCTGGTAATCTCAAGATTATTTGACAACGGCATTAGTGTGGTTTGCGATATTCAACGCATTTGCCTGAGAATACCAACTTTCTAAGGACTCATTCAAGTCTAATATAAAATGTCCATTCTCTTAGAAAATACTTTGTGAAGTTATACGAAAATGCCCGGCTTCAAACAGCTTTTGAACATTTTATATTTCATAGAATATGTCTGATGAATTAAGATTGCAAAGTTATGGAATAAATGAAATTTAGAGGCGAATAAAATTATGAATTTGAATTGTTAACGAAAGCGTTGGGGGGTTTAGTTGAGATTAATATTTCAAACAGAACAAAATGTTTCGCATGTTGTCTTCGGATTGGTACGAGTGGTTGGGTTGGTGCGTGTCGTGTTTCGCTTATGGTATAAGGTACCGTAGCCCGTGTGTGCCCCGCGTGTGTGTGCCCCGCGGTTTCACTTGCATTACCCGGGGTAAAAATAGCCTATGTGTTAATTCAGACCATGAAAGACCTTCATTCCAAATTTCATGTAAATCGTTTCAACAAACATATGTACATGTACAATTGTCCATACTCGTACTTTCACCTTTATAATATTAGTAAGATTATTTTAGTTTGTTATAGTGCGTACTTTCGCATAAGTAGGTTTCAACACAGTGGTAATTTTTTTAACGAGTGGATAGAACTATCCCGCAGGTCAGAAATGAAATGAAAACGCCTTTATAACCTTTCCATAACTTTCAATTAAGATATTAAGATTTTATTTGAAAATAAATATTGCATGGAATTAATTGAATTGAATTATTTTTTTTCGTGAAAAGATGTGATGTGATCTGTCAACGGGTTGAATTTAATCATGTTAGTCTTTTTTAGATTTCAATACTGTTATTGTACTAAAAGCTTGTCCACAATTGGACATAAGACCACCATCCTGCTCCATTCCTACTTGCATATACAGACTCTAGACTGTGAGAACTATTCTGGCAATTGAGATATTATCTCGGTCACTGTCGCTCTCATTATAAACGTCATGATAGTGAGGCAGACGGAGATAATCTCGAGCGCCCAAGAATATAATCCTAGGACAGAAGTAGGTGGAAGAGATTGATAGACAAAAGTCTAAAAAAAATAGTAAAGTAATAGTGATAGTAATTTACAATGCTAGATAAAAATCCAGCATTGTAAATTAGTTAAATAAATCCGAAAAAAATTAAAAATAATACTATGAAAAATATCCTAAAAGTTACCTTGACCCTTGACGTTGTTTATGTTTTTATTTCAACCGTCATCTATTTAAATATTATTCACAAGGAGTCGAGTCAATATTGTTATCTCTTTTGTACCCGTTTACAATCCAACAGACAGAACTCAAACTAAGTAAACATTCAAACATTCTTACAAAATAAACTGAAGGAAAGCTTCATACCAAAACTCCGATACTAAACTTTGAGACAGAAATAAATGTTAAGACGAAAAAATTAATAGTTCAAAAAAATTGAGTAAGTAACTTCAGAAACCGGAAACCGGCCTTTCCTAATTTTATTTTACAGGCAATTTTTTTCTAAAGGCCTATTCAAATATGAGCAACAATTGTTACCGCTTTTTGTTGTTTTGTGTTTATGTTATAATTTGTGCTGCGGCTAGCGCAAAAGTTTGACGACAAACGAGCGGTATTTCTCGCTCCCTACAGCGGTAACAATGTTTTCTTAGATCTGAATAGGTCCTTAAGGGCCACACTTTTGCTCGCCGCTACCTTCCTGATACCTTTCAATCAAATCAAATTACTGAATGTAGTAAAGAAAAATTTCAACCGGTTAAGTTTCTGAGAATAATATTATAAAGGTTTCCACAAAAAAAAAAAAAAACATTTTGATGCAAACCAGTTTCGATACCTTAAAATTGGAGTTTATGTTATGCCCATATTTGAAGTCATTTTTAAAAGCTTTTATTGTAACTAACTTTTTTTGTTCAGGTGGAATCTTGCAACTCAATTTTGAACCACTCCAATTGCGCTGAAATTTGGGTATACGCACGTAACTCCGATGACAATGCGATAAAAGCATGTTTTCAAAAATATATTAATTCTCAACTTATTTTTCATGTCAATGATTAGAATCTACACTTCTGTTTGTAATTCCACTGTCTGACTATGAAACTAACTGTAGGTTGTAACAACAAACACGTTTGAAAGAAATAACAGAAATTTAAAATGCAGCTGTACGGCCACGTTTCACTTGACTTTACATGTATTTACTCGAGCATAGTGCTCTTAACATTCTAGACATAGTTCTAGAAGTTTCGCAGCAAAAGCTGGTAGCATACAAATCCAGTACTTGAACAAAGTTTTGTTATTGGAAGCTTATTTTTAGGTCCTTGTAAAGTTACCTATATAATTTCGATTCGTAGTTCAACGATTTATGAAGAAGCTTCTGTCTCGTGACTGAACAAGGATAATCCGCGGAATCCTAAATTGATATACTCGTAAGTGTAAGTACGTGTGCCTTAAATTTATGTCATTAAACAAATAATTTCAGAATGAGTACCATATGCATTATTGCATATGTTATGTATCTATTTATTTCAAAATTGTACCTTTAGGTTACCAAACAACGAGTTTAAAAACAAACTGCTATAAATAGATATCCAAACATAACAGGGTTGTAAAAAGCTCGTGTTGTGTCAATTTTTTTTACTAAAAACGGTTTGTTAAAGATTACTAACAGCCACCAAATATTAACTTTCTTCTATTTTCTTTGATTCTAACTCTACTATATTACCCTTTGTATGACCTAAAACATGCTATACACCCGCCTGACATTGGGCCCAACGGTACTGAGTATTATGTTTCACGGCTTCATTCGACGCGATTTTGTTTTTGTTTACATATTGTAGTTATGTCTCACGTACTGGCCCTCAACACGGATTGTTTAGAGATTTTATTCCCCGCTTTCAAAGTTTTTTATTCTGGTAACACTAGAGATCGTCCATAGTCGTTAAGTTCGTTACTATCGTACCCCCACCTCACTTCAGAGCCCAGAGGGGAGCCATCGGCCGGTCGAACTTCATTCCGTGTTTCCGTGCCGAGGCCTTCGCACGCAAACTAAAACAAGTTGCAATGGAGAAACCGAAAGCGGGTAGCGGGTAGCGGAAAAAAGCGACGAAGAAATAAAGGATTGGCGCGTCGAGAAATCATCGAAGTCTCATCTGACAGCGAGCCCTTTCTACATTGGATCGCAGCCTCAATCTGCACCGTACTGTTCCCGTTTTACATGGGTCTTGCGGATACTGTCCACCGTACTGTTCCCATTTTTACATGGGTCTTGCGGATACTGTCGCATAAAAATGACAACCTCTGTACTGCACCCTTTCTACATTGGGTCTTTACACAATGGCTTAAGTGTACCCTTTGGGTCGCAGCCTCACTCTGCACTGTACCCCCTTTTACATGGGTCTTGCGGATACCGTCGCATCGGACCTGATCCCGTCGCATCAAAATGACGAAGAAATGACGCGTGTGTGTTTACACAGTGTGACTATGCCTGCTTTAAGAAAAGAAGGGCTGGTCCGCGTCTTCTTGCTTGTGAGAAAATGCGTCGCTGCAACATCGGAGCAGAGCATCGGAGCAGATATCGTCGCATCGGAGCAGATACCGTCGCATTGGAGCAGATACCATCTCATCGGAGCTGATACTGTCGCATCGGAGCATCGGAGCAGATACTGTCACACATGTTAACATGCATCATACGCAAAACCTCTGACTAAACGAAACTTTCTGAAAAAGTAGGGTAGTTCGCATTTTTCTTGCCTTGGGTAAAGAAATGCGTCACCGTTACGTCTGTGCTGATACTTTCACATCAAGAACCCTGAGTTTTTTACTAAGCTACAGCTTAGCTTAGCCTTGGTTAGTTGCAAAGTGTTACAAGTTGCATATCCAAACGGAAAACTGACTAGTTATATTTTGTGCAGTGTATGCTAATTATTACAGGAAGTGTATATTATGTGCTCAAACCACCTTAAATATACTTATTACACTTACTTACTTTATTTTTATTTACTGTTGTGGCTGTACTTCTGTAATTTTGACTTCAAGTTGGGCTATTTAAACCTTTATGAAATATTAACGTTATTTTTGCTTAATCATAGCTTACGCTACACTCGGGCTAATATATTGTCTAAAAATTATGTTATAAACAGCTAGTAAATGCAGGGACATGACAAGAGTATAAATATAATTATTATGTGCTTATACAACACATTCTACTATGCTAAGCCTTGCAAAGCTTTTGCTTTGCTCTTGTTTTTAAAGTATTTTTCACATTACGAACATGTTCTTACATTATAATTCTAGAATAACATTCTAGCTTATGCTATACATATACCTAGTAGGTATTATTACTGTGTAATACACTTCTTTAATTTGAGGCAATACAGTATTCTACGAGATACGACGTGTTTACTGTGCATTATAATTCTAGAACGAACATTCTAGTTTATGCTATACAGTATTACTGTGCAATATACTTCTTTAAGTTGCTGCAGAACAGTATCCTACGAGACGCGCCGTGTTTATGTTGTTTTATACTATGCATAACCTCACTAGTTGATGCAGTACAGTGTTCTACGGGATGCGACACACAATTATTAAATAAAAATTCATATCAATAAGTATACGTTTATTTAGGATTATCACATCCATAGGACTTAAAAGTAACAAAAATCAATAAATAAATAAGTCTGAATTACACTACGTTTTATGTAACTTTTGTAGGATGCAGTATTCTACGATGTGTGTCGCTATGAAAATTAACGAAGTTTTGACACGTTTTTTTCTGCTAAATACGATATGGGTGTCTTACACCGCATTATAGGTACTATGCAAAAGTTAGGCAAACAGTTTACATTGTGCTATACTTCTCCAAGTCGGCAATTGTTATTTTTACTCCTTAATTTATTTTATTTTTAGGTACATTTATACCTCTAGTTATTAGTTATTATATGAACAAACAGTTTCTACAAAACCATAACTGTGTGCGTTTGCCACATAAATTGATATACCTATTGATCATTATTTTAACACATTATTTTTGATAATTTCGTTATCAATATCTTTAGGAGGATTGTCCGTATGATTCAAAATACCACCGAGCACCGAGCTATATGTTACTATTATTTTCAAGTTAGGAAACTGCTGGATACAAATTTTTCAAAAGTAAAGTAATGTGTCACTGACACTTCAGTCTTATACCATACTTTATTAAGTTAAAGAAGGGTAACACAAGAAAAAATATATTATGTATATTATATAAAAAATTTATTCCTGAGTTCAGATCATACAAGGACACATATTTTGTCACATGGTTAGTTTTTTACGCTGTATGCTACTCTATGTATTCTTATACGACGAGAAACGTCTATCACGATGGGTTTCTTAAGTAAATGGTAAATGTCACATTTTCAATTATTCATTGCTGATACACATTAAGTAAAACAGAGATAAGCAGAGTTACAAAAATGCAAATACACTTGGTCCGATTAATCGATTCACTTCATAATTTGGTGTGACAGCCGCTCTCACTAGGCGACGGCTTTATATTAGGAGAGTTAACTTTGAACATTGGTAGACGCCCGCGCCACCAGGTTGGAGGAGCACAGTTTGTTAGCAGTAGAAAATAGAACCATCACCGCCACCGCCGTGTGACAGTTGCGGCTACTGAGAGGAATTCAAAAAATTCAAAATTCAAAATAATTTATTCAAATATGGGTACATCAATGCACACTTATGAATGTCAAATACAGTTTTTACGAATAAATTAATACACAATAAATTAAATGTCAAAGAAAACAATATTATTGGAATGTCAAAAGGAGTAGAATTTGCGCAAATTCTTGTAGACCGGGTGCCTCATCCTAATTGCAAAAATGTTTTTTGTTTTTATTTTTATCGTAGCTGAAATTTAATTTACTTAAATAGAGACTCCAAGAAGATATGTAAGTTATGATAAAGTATCGCCATGATGACGACCAGAAATCGATATTAGTAATGCGAGCTAGTAATATAATTAAGGCTTAAGAATTCAAGAAAAATAAATGTTGGATTTTGTTTGAAAAAATCAAAGTACCTACACAATGTTTACTTAACTTAAAACTCATTGATGGATCATTAGTGTCACTGTCAAATGCTGATATCGTCATTTATTCAGTCAAATAAAATCAAGTTAACTTCAATAATTAAACAATTATATGTACAAAAACTTGGCTTAAACATTAAGCAATTCATTATTTTTAGATTAAAGATCCCTTGAGTTTTTTCAGTAATGTGATATACTCGCAAAATATTATGAATAATGCTAAAAGACAATAAGAATTTATCCTAGTGCATGTAAGCATTATATTTCTTTTTTTTTTGTGATTTATTTATTTTTTTTTGACATTGTAAGTTTTAACTTCAATTTCTACCAGCTTGAATGTCCTTGCTGATGTCTTATCACACGAACTCTGCACACCCATACATTGGTTTATATGACTCAAACAACGTAGTTGGTTAGCCAAGGACCCATTTCGTTGATTTTACAGAAATAATGTCACTAATACAATACAATAACTGATTATTATGTACTAAATCTTGGATTACATTTTCTGATATGACACATAGTCACAGTTATCAGCCAGAATTACAATTATTTTTTAATGCTATTAGTGGGAGAGGCTTTTGATTATTAATTTTATTAAGTTTTTCAATATTAGTATTAATAACTTTTTTAAATAGACTGTAAACCTAACCGTATCTAACGATAGACGGACTCCACCACTAAATCCAATAAAATAATATTTATCTTATTAGTTCTTCATTAGTTGGAGTTTTCTCGTGCTGGCGACATGTCGCAGTATCGTCCAGCACCTACACTGGGAATGTCTTCTGGGAATATTGTATCATCATACATTATGATTTTATGTACCTATATAGGTAGAAGAAGCAGCATAGATACAGATCCAGCTCTCAAATAAGTTATCATATTTTGTTAGCGTAGTATAAAAAATCTAACGGTTCGAAATTTATTTCAAAACTGACATGCTGGGATGGATGCTCAGAACATTTTAAGCTAAATGTTCACAACATGCCAACAGTCTGTGGCGGGATCGATTCGGTTATAAACATCATATAAAAGGATATACATAATTATGTATTTGTATTTTGTGAAAAATTTGTTTCACATTTCACTAATTTTCTCTGAACATCCTACAATATGTAAACAAAAACAAAATCGCGTCGAATGAAGCCGTGAAACATAATTAATGATCAAACGAACTTACCAAGTGAAGTTCGATCACAATTATGTGAACGGCTTCATTCGACGCGATTAATATATACACCCTCCCATAAATAGCTTAGCTAAGTAACCTACTTAGTACTTATATACAATGTATATAAATGCCCTAACCCTAATAATGAAATGTGAAATTGATAATTGGTAATCATAATCAATTTATGGGTAATTTTTTCCATTACCGGTCACAAAATAAGTAGTTAGTAAAACTATTGCTCTAAACAGAATGAAGTTCGACCGGCCGATGGCTCCCCTCTGGGCTCTGAAGTGAGGTGGGGGTACGATAGTAACGAACTTAACGACTATGGACGATCTCTAGTGTTACCAGAATAAAAAACTTTGAAAGCGGGGAATAAAATCTCTAAACAATCCGTGTTGAGGGCCAGTACGTGAGACATAACTACAATATGTAAACAAAAACAAAATCGCGTCGAATGAAGCCGTTCACATAATTGTGATCGAACTTCACTTGGTAAGTTCGTTTGATCATTAATTTTGTAGCTATACACCCGCCTGACATTGGGCCCAACGGTACTGAGTATTTTGTAGCTATAAAAAAACAAGATAGAGGTAACACGCACTAGAACATATTGACTACTAGCTGGCACGGTAGTTAGTTGACGGGCTCTGACCTTTACTAGAGTGGAGGGAAATAAAACTTGATAAAAGAGAGATAGAAATAATGCAAGAACAAAAAAAGAAAGGGATAGAAGTATGTTAAATTAACAAGTTCGTTGTTTGCAGCAGCTTTCATACTATTTTTCAGTTATTAACCGACTTCAAAAAAGGAGGAGGTTATCGATTCGTCTGTATGTTTTTTTTTTTTTTTAAGTTTCAACTCAATCTTTTCAACATTTTCTTTTGTACTAATTGAGAAATACGAGTACCTAGCAGAGGGTGACTAGCATTGAAACACTGCTGTTAGTGACTCGTCTATATTATTTGGAATGAAATCACCATGGCCGCTCGCCGGCGGCTACGGTACCTACCCTACATTTGGTATTAACAAGTAGGTACCGCCATACACTACACTAATAAGTGCAAATGGTCGAATAAAAGTGCGTTGCTCTCTCAATTTTCAAACGTTAATAATACCTCTAAAATGAGAAGTGAAACTCTGGCCTCAGTTTAATTAGCACAAGTTTCCCTATTCAGCTTATTCGGGTTAATTAGGAATTGTGGTTTTTTCTCTTGTATTCATGTTAAGTTAGTACAAGCTTTTATTGTGCTCTGTTCGTATGAGTACTTTCAGGTTCCTTTGTCATAGATTTTTTGGTAAAAAAATGATGTAGCCTGAAAAGTTAGACTATACCCATTTAAAAATTGTACAACCCAAGTATCCCAGCTCCATTCAAACTTTTAGTTCCAACTATTTGTGGTGTTCTTTACAAAACTTCAGTTATGAACCAACCAAAAAAGAATCGACCGGTTTTATTTCCCCAACTCCCCTTTGAGCCAGCTGAGCCTGAGCCCCTAAACAAAAACATTATTTTTCATATTAAAAATGTTATGAAACAACCTATTGATCCACTTGCATAGAAAACTTGGTCGAATAGGCGTGACGAAAGATTTTAAAATCCTCTTCCATAATGTGAGTACACATTTACTATTTACAAAAAAGCCTTTATTTCGGTAATAAACTTAAGTTTAACGAAGTTTGAAGCCATTTTTCACATATTTTTTCAACAGTGCCCGAAAACAGCTTGCTTGTGTCATGGCGTCGATTTGACGTCACGGCTAGTAAACATGTCATTGTGTCTATGCGTGATGAGCGGCGGATGACCTGAGTTCACTGAAGCGTGACGTCATACGCTGTGATTGTTGTTTCTGACAAGATGGCCGATTGCTGTATTTTAATGTTTTAATTTATTGAAAATCTTAATAATCTGTTTTTTAAAAATAAAACTAAACATGTGTTTTAATTTTTTTTAATCTGGCTAGTCCCCTGAAAACATTGAATCGGCGATTTTTTGATACTGTCGTCATGCCTATTGTAAAAACACCAGTCACCGTAGTACTACAAAATAAATAATACTCCAAATCACAACTCCAGTCCAAAACACGTTAATCATCAGTCACAATCATAAGTGATTCATTATTTAATTTGTTTACTCGTACAGAACTGCTATCGGCTAATCTCAATCAACCAGTGTAGTGAGCAAGCGGAGGCACTACCAACGACACGTCAACGCCGCTCGGAACGGACCGCAGATGGCAGACATGAACACTTTTCAAATATACAAAAATGATTGGAACTGTAAGTACGAGTTTAATTATATTATTTTAATTTAATAAAAAAACGACCAAGTGCGCGGCGGACTAGCGCACGAAGGGTTCTGTATCATTATCTATGAAAACACAATTTTGTTCTGTTTTTAGTATTTGTTGTTATAGCGGCAACAGAAATACATCATCTGTGAAAATTTCAACTGTCTAGCTAACACGGTTCATGAACAGCTTGGTGACAAACGGACAGACAGACAGACGAACGGACAGCGGAGTTTTAGTAATAGGGCCCTGTTTTGCCCTTTTTGTACGGAACCCTAAAAAATGAAAACTGCTCCCAAATCCTTTTAAATCTTATATATAAAATTCTCGTGTCACAATGTCAGTTACCATACTCCTCCGAAATGGTTTGACCGATTTTAATGAAATTTTATATGCATATTCAGTAGGTGTGAGAATCGGCTACTATCTATTTTTCATACCCCTAAGTGATAAGGGTTGTCCACTTCTAACATATTTTTTTTGGACAACATTTTTATTTTTCTATAGTGTAGTAGCTTATGTGGCATAAAAAAATACACACAACCCTAAATTGTCACACTTCTATCACCAACCCCTATTTTTTAATAGTCACTAGAAATAATTTATATGGCAAAACAACGTTTGCCGGGTCAGCTGGTAACCTTATAAAAATTAAAAAGATATATTTTCTATTAATAATTACATGTAATTTTACAATTAAAAAGTTAGTTAAAGGATTCCAGAGTTCGCAGTTTTCTTTCAATTTTTACAACGTTGTCAAATACATTAGACGGCCTGTTTGGCTCAGCGGTAGTAATATCCGCCTTATAAGCCAGAGGTCCCGGGTTCGATTCCCGGTCGGGCAGATGTTTGAATGATGAATTTAAATATCTGTTCTGGGTCTGGGTGTTAGTTGTCCTTGTCTTTGTGTATGTTCCATGGCATCCCCGACACAGGAATTTATCCTAGTGGGGAGCTATGAGTGTGAAACGTTATTTATTTATTTATATTTATACTTTTATAAAAGCCGGACTTTAATAAACGTAGTAACTTCGGAATGGTTACACCGTCTTTTGTTTTTTCGATCAAGTATTTTGTTTCTTTTTTTTCAAAAAGAGAAACAAAAAGCTTTTGTTCTAACTCCAAGACTATTAAGCGTTTATTAATAATTGTGAGCCGTTGCTAATTAAAATAACCATCTACTATCTAATAGAAATAATCATTCACTGAGCGCTGCGTTTATAACAAGAAAAAATATTTAAAAAAACAAGCTGGTAATCTTCAAACGACATCACATTTTTTCTATAATATAGCTAATGCAATCAAGTAACAATTTAAAACAAAGAAAGGTACGCAAAAACCTGAGAAATCAGAGCTACAATGGTAACAAAGACAACTGGGGTTTGTTGTTGGCCTTTGGGCCGGGATAAAAAGTGGCCTCTCATATTGTAATTTCCTATCATCTTATCAAAATATAAGCTAATTTAGGGCAAAAGCTACCTGTATGCCAAATTTATCCAAATCCGTTCAGTCCGATTGAGCAACAAACATCCTAACACCTAAACATGCAAACATGACTTATAAAAAAAGGGCATGCGAAGCTGAAAAAGCTCATAGTACAACTTTTATCATTGTGTACAACTTTTACTACGGGATCAACTGAAAATCGTGAAAAAATCGGCTATTCCGTAGAAAAATGTCTACGACACTCGACAAAATGTTTGGTCCCATGGTAAAAATTGATATTGATGAGTACTATGAGCCTTTTTCGGCTTAGCATGCCCTTTAATGATAACCCACCAGTGCCAGTGCCACCTTTGCCAGTTATTCCACCGCCAAGCAGTAATGTGCAAACATTACTGTGTTCCGGTTGGAAGGGCATTGTTTCCAGTGAAATTACAGGGCAAATGGGAGATTAAACAACTTATATCTCAGGGTGACGAGCGCAGTGCTGTACCGCGCAGGGTCTTGAATTCTGCGAGTTCAAAATTCTGGGTGGTGCAATCCTGTTATGGGCAAACGTTACGTTTAACATCAGGCGAGCGATTTGCTCGTCTCGTCACTCGATTACATAAAAAAAAAAAAAAAAAACCCTGTAGATATTTTTTTACATTAATTATAACATTAGTAAGATTGTATTCAAAATTAAACTGAATACCACTTTAATTTTCCTTCAGTAACGGCTTACCTGCTTTGTAAAGCTGCCGTAGAGCTCACACGTAGCACGTTCGTAGCGGCGTGCTACGAAGACTACGAATGTGCTACGAGATTTACATGGCCACGTTTGCATTCAAGCATGGAATAGAAGTTATAAACTATTTATTGGGACAACAATTTTGGCTTAGCACGTTAGAATATTAAGTAAAAAGTATCAGGTATTTTGTTAAATGTGATACAAGAAGGTAAAGAACTAAACTACCTATTTTATAAACTACTAGTTTGATTTAAAGTTAATTTTGATGTGTATTCAAACCAATTTGTGAGTTGAAAATCCATTTTCACACGAATCAGAATTCTGCTGCTTTTGAAAATTGCTTTTTTCTTTATGATAGAAATCTCATGGATAAAATTCTGTTAAAACACACATGTAAAATGCAAACAAAAGCAGATGAGCGGCTAAAGAAATTAAACAGCAAAATTGTATGGAAACAGACGAAATCGTGTCATCGCATTTATGAATTCAACAAAAAACGTGCCGCTATATAATATGGGTATGTGTGCAGATAAAACGTTAGATAGATTTACAAACTCTTTACCGTTTACGCTAGAAATTACAAACAGTAGTACAGTAACATTTAATGTTATAGATAAGTCACATTTACGAAGATATTTTAACTTCGAGGTTTTTGCCATGAAAAAAAAAACCGGCCAAGAGCGAGTCGGACTCGCGCACCGAGGGTTCCGTACAAACCTGTAGATAAGGTAAATTCTAATAATAAGTTAAAGTTAAGGTAATATTATTTTTTATTCTTTTCGCAATTTTTTCTTTACATGTGCTATAAGACGTTGCTTCGTACCAAATTACAAGATTCTGAGTTCAGAGAAAAAGGGTTTTGACAGACAGGCAGACTACCAACAAAGTGATACTATTACCTCCGTACCTCAAAACGGAACCCTAAAAATCTAACAACATTTGTATAATCTAATTGGAAAGCCCTGGTAAAAGGAATTTTAGGTCGCCACTGCTAAACCTAAGTTCCTCCAATCTTGTAAACGCGGGTTTCCAGTTTTTCTCGAAGTAATTATGCACAGCAATACAAAGGTCCGAGACATCAAAGCTCAAGGCTCGAGCACTTGGCTGGGACCAATTATACCCTACTTCTTTCTACGACTCTGCCCTCAAATGACTGTTAAGGCCAAGAGATAAGCTGGAAACGTTTCAAAGCGGGTAGTACAAGATAAATACTAACTTGTGTGATATCACACTTATATTATAAATCCTAAAGTTTTTGATTCTGAGAGTTTGAATGAATTTAAAAATCAGATAGCTTAGATTTTCTCTTATATATAAAATTCTCGTGTCACAATGTTCGTTCCCGTACTCCTCCGAAACGGCTTGACCGATTTTGATGATTTTTTTTTGACAAATTTTTAATATTTTCATAATGTGGCTTATGTGGCATTAAAAAATACATACAACCCTAAATTTTCACCCTTCTATCACCAACCCCTATTTTTAATAGTCACTAGAAATAATTTTTATTTTATGGCAAAACAACGTTTGCCGGGTCAGATATTAAACTTCTATTAAATGCGTCTAATGAAAAGCTGTGGTGATGAAAAGTATCTTATATTAAGCCAGGGCATAAGCTATTTCCACTACAATTTTCAAAATCAGTTTAATACTTAATACTATACAATATAATATACTTAATACTTTAATACTACGGCGATACGTCGTACCAAACATGCACGCACAGTTAAGTACACATATGTTTGCGTTTACAATAGTAGTAAGATAAGATAGGATTTTATCACAGAAAATTACCAATTCCTGTAAAATTGTTACTAAAACCACGGAGTGAAACTAGTATTTTAAATGGTTGGAAAAAGGGCAAATAGTACAAAAAACACAAACTTTACAAATAAATTATGGCTACTTATCGTCATACTATACGGCACGGCACGCCACAGCACTGCATAACAACATTGTAAGCTACAAAAATCGTCAACAAGAATTGGTTCATAGCGGCCCTATAATATTTGCTATAGAGCGAAGTTCACGATGCTTATGATAAATAAATGCGCCGCCGTCGTGCCAAATTTCAATCACATAAAATCCTGTGGCAAATGAGCCGGTATTATAAGCTGTTTTGTCGTTTAGAATCACAACGCTAACGGTAATATAAGGCCTGGCCTGAAAATAGGCCAGGCCTTATATTACCAGTATAGTCGCTCCGAACTGTGACCTCGTGACACTTATATTATCTCCATAACTTTTTGACCAACTTGACTCATAGTCGAACTTAATAATTGTATTGGATAACATGATAACATTATCGAGATAGATAGATAGATAAACTCTTTATTGTTTACACCATAAATCAGATCGAGATCAGTCGAGAATCGAGATCGAGAGACCAACAGCACCTACTAATTCGTTCTAATATACCTAGACTTTGAGACCTCAGAGTACAGTACGGTATCTCACCACCATTTTCCTCTTCGTCATTACGTAATTAGACCCCTGAAGTGTCGTCATACTGGGTACAAATGATCGAGAAATTTGTTTCACCATCTCCCGGCCTATCAGTTCGCTCGGTCAGTTATATAAAGTCAGTTTTTCTTTTGTTATTGAATACACCTGTAATTATCAGACTACATTTGCTAATGTATAGTAAAGTTATTTTTTAAGCTAAAGTGATGCACAAATAGTTCTTAACTCATGTAAATAAGGTTTAAATTCGCTTGGTTTTGTTTGTTGTTTGTTCAGCTAATGTAGCTCCACAGCTCGCGAGACAGAGGTGTCGTTGTTTATCTTCGAGTTTATTCAAGGGATTCAGACTTCGATTCTTAAAAATCTGGATAAGTTACTGATATCTAACTGTTTATAAATAACACGGCTGATACCAGGGCGACCAACTCTACCTAGACTTAATTACCAGACTTAATAACTTAAAGAAAATAAATTAAATAAGCGTTTTAACGCAAACTTCATTCAGTTTGTGCTCTAATTAAAACTGGGTCTTGTTCGTTAGAAAGCGTCACTTAATTAACTTCAAAGCACGTAAACGTTACTTAAGAACGATTTAGCAAAAACTTTATATGTGAAGTCGATGAATGAACTTTGGTTTTGAGCTACAAACCATCACAACGATTACGAAGTTGAAGCCAATGGTCGGACCTTGGTTTATAATCCTAAACCATTACACCAGATACAAAGTCCCAGGCAACAGCTAGTCTTATAACCAATAACTCTTATCCACATTTACGTGCTCCATGTTTTCTCCTCCACTGCTAAAGATCTATTGTTCCCAAGAGTTAAAAAACAGCGAACTCGGGGATTAAAGGCGTAAAAGTGTTTTTTCTTTCAAATGAAAACTCGAAAACACTTTGATAGTCTGATTAACCTTTGCCTTAGGTCCTTGAAGATTTTATCTTGAACCTGCGGGCTGATTCTTTATCTATTTACCTGCATTATTCCTCTCTCTGTCATTCTCGTGTCTATCTCAGTCAGTGCGACTGAAAGGGAGTCCAGTTGCAAGATCGCTAAAGTACGCCTGCTAAAGTGTAAGACGGCCTGAGCCAGAGGTCCCGGGTTCGATTCCCGGCCGGACAGATGTTTGAATCATCAATTTAAATATCTGTTCTGGGTCTGGGTGTTAAGTAGTTGTCCTTGTCTTTGTGTGTGTTCCATGGCATCCCCGACACAGGATTTATCCTAGTGGGGAGCTACGAGTATGAGTGTGAAACGTTTTTTTTTTTTTATGTATATGAGTGTATAGTTTTCATTGAAATTACGTTTCTGTTGATCGAGACCGTAAAATAAATAATCTTGATTAACCATGAGTGATAGCATAACAAAGAAGAGGCTAATTCTAATCTGTGGGAGAGAGAAGACTGTGGATTATGATGATAATGAACCGAGACAGTGACAGGTGCAAAATCGATGTTACCAGAATTGCCCTCCCACTGGTGTCTGGCGTCCAAAGACTTTAATTTATACTCATCTTCTACTTCTGAATCTTATTTAAATTTATTATTAAAAATATTGAAGATTTGCAAAGGTCTGTGATATTTGCACGGTACAATTAATACGTTTTAGGGGATAAAAAAATTATAAGCTTTGGCTAAGGCAATGCTTTCTAAAATTTTGTTAAATACAGCTTTTCTCTTGTACTATAAATAGGTTTATAGACAGTAATTTACTGCATTATAAGCTTATTTTATAAATTTTATTTTTTTATTTCTTGTACTACTAAAACGAATTTGAAATTTCAATATTCTAGAAAGTTTTACAATATACTTGAATAACATTGATTACTTGACTATGCGGGTAAAGCTGCCAAAACCAGTTAAAAAGTAATAAACTAAAATGAACTATTTTAAAAATAAATTGAACTAAATCTACTGATTTCACATAAAATGTATTTTTAAATCTAGCCAATGCACTCTATAAAGAATCAGCAAATTGAAATGAAATTAAACCGGCCATAGTTTGTTGAAGACCCGATCTATTGAGGGTAGTTCGTGACTTGGCAAACGAATAATAGAAATAAGAGCTTATGAAATAAATCATTATGAGTAGCCACGCTCGGATTCATTCTTGACCTTCATTATCAAGTTAATAACAAATACTTCATTCATTTGGGTGAAATAAGCTATGTATCTAAGTGCTTTAGATGCAAAATAAGATAGTAAATTGTTTAAGATTAGTTTTTTTTCACGGAGAAACTTTGAAACCACGGCAGCAACAAGTGTCGCGGCAACTGACGCTGGTGGTTCTAAATTCAAAGTTTTGTAATCAAGTGGGAAGCCGCACTCGTCAGGTGCAGGTGTGTTCTGATACTACTGATGCGCAGTGACAAAGGTTGGGCTTCCAGCTCTTACAAAGCAAGAGTTCTGCACAACTTTTTTTTTTTGGAATGACTAAATGCTGTTGGCCACTGAGGCCTCTACAGCGTACCGGGTGTTTGTTCTACACAACTGTATCTGTCACCTCAATTGATCGCCGTTTTTTGTAACATTTTCTTATTAATTTCGGAACATTACCATAAATGGGGCTGTTATTTTACACAAAAGTGGCAAAACCAAAATAGATTTAATAAAGAATAAAATATTATGTAAGGGTGGAGAGGAAATTTTTAGGGCATTTACTGCCTTGATCATGGTCACGACTGAGTTATTCAGTTAAACCTTCATTTAAAAAAAAGTTTAACGATTATTTTTATACAAAAAAAAAATTAGTTTTTTCGTTTACATTTCAGACCCAGCCTACATTCGGAATCCACCAAACAAATCAGGTAACAACATAATAAGAAGATGTGTTACCTTCCAAGAAGCTATGAAGATCACGCTAGTGACCGGACAGTGCTTTGGGCTCAACCCAGTGCTTGGTATCTATGAAACAGATGCTTCTAAACTAAGGTAAGCTAAGTAACAACTCGACAACAACTCAACACAACTCAGTTTATCAGTTGTAGTCACCTAAAGAGAGCAGTGCTATGCTATAAAACTGTAACAATACAAAGTAATAAGGAATGTGTATGCTAATCCGAAAAAGGCTCAAAATACTCATTGTGAACAACTTTTCCTACAGGACCAACCCTGAAATCACGAAAAAATACACACACATTCATACATTTTCTTGGATATCATTGATTTTAAAATGTTGTAAAATGTGATACTGTTGTTGCAGGTTTACATACCGGTCCTGGCGGTTTCTGTACACCATGATGTCAATAACCGTGCAGTGTATTGCGCTACTGCTCTGTGTTTTGAAGATGTTTAAAGAAAGCGATGCATCTCTGAGTTCTAACAGTATGTAAACATACCTACATTTATAAATTAACTAGCTGCACCCGTGGGTTTACCGCTTTTACAAGAAGAGCCGTGATGATTATTTTTTCAAGAGGCTTAAATATAATACCTATCCTACAGAAACCACATTTTTTTTTGTTTAAGGTTCAGTGTGCAGAAGTAACAAACATACACACAAACCCTCACTCACTCTTTAGTTTATAACATCATTGTTTTATTTGTATGATAACCTTAACCACCCACCTCCGCCCGTTTTGTTCCGTGTAAATCACTGTAAATATGTATAACGTTTAAAATTAACAAAACGATTCAGAACCGCTAACATTTTCATAGTATAGTAACATACTATTGGGGGGTTGGACGCACATCTGCCAAGCTGAAATGGGAGTGGGCGGGTCACACGAGCCGAATGCACCCGGACAGATGGGCAAAGGTCTCCACAGAGTGGGTGCCCCTGGACAGTCGACCCCCAGGTCTCCCCCCGACGCGATGGCCCGTCGAACTCGGGCGGTTTGAAAAAGACTGGACGGCGCTGGCCCAAGGCGGCAATAACTGGAAAAAATTGGGGAAGACCTTTGCCCAGCAGTGGGACAGCATAGGTTAATTAAAAAAAAAAAAGTAACATACTGTGGTATTGATTAAAATCTTATATTTCCAGCAAACATAGTCTTCTACCTTTCGAACAGCTGCACGACGATCATTTTCCTTCGAATCGCGATGAAATGGCCGAAGCTTTGCGTGCAGATTGCGAAAACTGAAGCAGCAGACCCCAACACGGACACTGGGCTCGTTAGAAAATGCAACATGTCGTGTCTGATCATCCTCACTTTGGCTGCAAGTAAGAGACTAGAAGTATACTTCTTCTTTTTCTTCTTTGAGTTCCGCTCCTATCGGAAGCCGGACAACAAGGTGAAGCACGAGGTGATCCTGCAGCCAAACCATTCCCGCAGCCATACCATTCCGAATGTTTTTGTTTAATTATAACAAAAACATTCCCGCAGGTTTCTCAACCAAGAGTGCCGCCTGCTGCCGGCACTTCAACTAAGACTACTACTTACTAATTAGATCAATGTATTCCCAGCGTTCCTATTGAGCCCGCCATCGATTAATTAGGTCAAATTAAAAGTCACATTTCCAACATTCGCAGATGATCAATGTTATTTTAATCGGACTATGCTTGCGTTTGACCTCAATCTCACCTGATGGGAAGCTACGACGATCATGACTCTTTACCCCTGTTGCTAGAGGCAATAGAATACGCATAATGCAATGTATTATAAAAGTGATAATTGTTCCTAATTTGTAGTAATTTTTCAGTTTTAAGCTATTATTCAACTTGAGAGAGAAAATCTTGAAATTGAAAGTCCTAAAGAGCTCACAACTGGTATACCTGTGTAACTCCGTAGACGACGCTGTAAAAGCTTGTGTTTCAAAATATTTTTAATTTTTCAGTTGAGCATACGCTTTCAGACATAACAGGAATTTCAGAAGTCGTCGAATGCAAGTCAAAAACGGACATTTTTGAAACATTTGTGATTCAAAGTTTTCCTTGGATGTGGGCGTTTATACCTTACAATCACTTCTTTGGTATTATTGCACTGGTAAGTACGATTATAAACTCTGTGCCTCCTGTGCAAAATGATACAACTCGAAAAACACTACTTCCGTGTTATATCATTTTGCACAGGAGGCACAAAATTATTTTTATTTGTAACATTACTCCGGATTTATCTGCCATCCTAAAACTGAACATTTTCCAGGATTAAAAAAAGTCTGTGATTATTGAAATCAGAGTTGCTGATTTCGTACTTGATTTGATGATTTAATAAAGTTTAACTATTTTCAGTCGATATGGAAAATAAATGCAAACAATACGCTTGTGTACAATTACGCCTTATAATGTACAAAGCATAATGGAAAGATGGCCGGGCAGATGTTTGAATGACGAATTTAAGTATCTGTTCTTGGTCTGAGTATTAATTGTCCTTGTCTTTGTGTGTGTTCCATGGCATCCCCGACACACATCGACACAGTGTATCCTAGTGGGGGGAGCTGTGAGTGTGAAACGTTTATTTATTTATTTATTATTTTTGCAGATAACAAACATGCAATGCACGTTTAATTGGAACTTCGCGGATTTATTTGTCATCTGCATGAGTATGTACTTGGCGTCGCGACTCGACCAGGTCAATCTCCGCATCATCTCTGTGAAAAACAAGGTATTATTTAGTACTAGTTTGAACTCGCGGCTTCCCGCATAGCCTATTAACAATATTGTACCCGCGATTTAAGCCGGGTTCTTCTCGTTATTCTTTGAACATGGTGTTGACTACCTAATATGAAATAAGCAATGCCTGTGATTTCTAGACACTACACGATAATTTTCAATCAATTTCATTTGTTAACACATATTTAAAATGCGGTTTTGCGCTCTTTGCTCATTAAATTGACCTTTGCCGAAACCACACACTAAAAAAACTATATAGAGGGGATTCATAAAGGGTATGCTAAGCCGAAAAGAGCTCGTAGTACTCATCATTATGAACAACTTTTATTATGGGACCAACCCGAAATTCGCGAAAAAAAAATCAGCTGTTCCATAGAAAAATGTCAATGACACTCGACAAAATGTATGGAACAGCTGATTTTTTATTCGCGAATTTCGAGTTGGTCCCATAGTAAAAGTTGTTCATAATGATGACTACTATGAGCCCTTTTCGGTATAGCATACCCTTTATGAATAACCGTGTATAGGCCTATACAAAAGGGTATACTGAGCTGAAACGGGCTCGTAATACTAATAATAACGTATAACTTATGTTATCATAATGTATAACTTATGGTTACTGCAGTCGGCTGTAAATAACTTCGCCTTTACAGAGCGTACCGGCTTCATACTGGCGCACCATGCGAGAGGACTACAACAGGGCCACGTGTCTGGTGAGGCTGGTGGACGAAATCATTGGCGGGGTCGTGTTCATATCCTTTGCAAACAACCTGTTCTTCATCTGCTTGCAGCTGCTTCATACTTTGGCGTGAGTAATTGAAAATGTCCACGGTATGACCTAAGAAAGGGTTATGTTTCCATCTTTAGGGGCCTCACTAATAAAGCCTGCTTTAACTTAATCACTGTTTAAATTTTTCTGTCTTACACTAACACAAATTAAAAAAATATATATTTTGGTGTCAGGTCACCGAATGTGACCGAAACTAGTCGTAGTAGACGACTTAATTTTTACGTGACTATTCTCCCGTGTCTAATTATAGCAAAAATGTGTGAAAACCACGTTAGTTTCCATAGTAAAATTTTGGTGTCCGTCAAACTATCGAGTTTATAGGTTTTTTTTTTTTTTAACGTTTCACACACACACAAAGACAAGGACAACTAACACCCAGACCCAGAACAGATATTTAAATTCATCATTCAAACATCTGCCCGGCCGGGAATCGAACCCGGGACCTCTGGCTTATAAGGCGGATACACTACCGCTGAGCCAAATAGGCCGACGTATGCTTATATATTTTTTGTATCTTGCAGAGATGGAATAAAAGCTGCGGGTCGCTGTCGTCCTAATGAACCAGATATACGGTATGCACAAAACCAACGTGATTTTACTATTGTTTCCTATCCATTTCTGACTCTTTACCCCATTTCAGACCATTGCGCGGTTACGAGCACGTAGTGTACTTCGTGTTCTCGTTCAGCTTCCTGGTTTTGCGGTCGGTGGCTGTCTCGATGGCGGCTGCAAAGGTGCACACCGCCAGTAAAGCACCAGCCACAGCATTATACGATGTATCGTCTTCAACTTACTGTGTCGAGGTACCAGTAATACATCTTTGACTTTATATTTTTGTCGTAGAGTATTACGTTTTTTTAACGTGAACAAGTCCCCGTTTGACTGCCAACTCGCCTGATGGTAAGCGACGATGTGGTCGAAGATGAAGCACCATACATCTATATATATAAAAATGAAACCCGTTTTCCTTGGTCACGGCATCGCGCGTGAATGGCTGGACCGATTTCACTAATTCTTTTTTTGTTGTATTTGTTATTATTAGGAGAAGGTTCTTACGGAAAAAAATATTAAGAAAATCTCTCAGAAATATTGAAAAACCCTAAAAACAGCCCTTTTCTTTTTCCCATAAAAACGTATGGCAGTACGAAGTCTGCCGGGTCAGCTAGTAGAAGATATATACGTATACGTGTCGTTCTTCTTAGTCTTTCAGGCGAGTGATTTGCTCGTCTGGTCAATCAATAGCATAAAAAAAGTACAGAAGACGCACACATTGACATCTCAATACTCCCCTACTCGCAGCGCTGTAGAGCTTCTGTACGACGCGTAAAAGTAGAGGAGTTCTTGGCTTCACCCAAATTATACCCAGTGCTCGATCTTTGTTTCTAGGTGTATCTGAAATTATCGTACGGATGTACTTAGAATACTTAGATCTCTATAAAAGTTATCTTGACCAAAGGAAACCAATGCCTTTGGTTCGAAACGTATTATTTGTTTAAAATATGGTGTCTATTTTCAGATTCAAAGATTTTTAGACCAGATACATGGTGATGCTGTCTCAATGAGTGGTCTCCAGTTCTTTCAAGTGAAACGAGGACTAATTTTGTCGGTATGTTTGGTTTTTTACTAATTTGTTTATAGTTGCCTGGCTAAGCGTTTGACTATAGCTTACTTTTTGAGTGATAATGTTGTAGGAGACGACCAGACCCTTGTAGCTTGGAAAAGAAGCTTTCAAATTGCAATGATAAACCTAGATTAAGTTTAGGTTCGTTTTGATGGGTAAGCAAAATTGTAACTGCACTTTAGCGGTTTATTAACGGCACTGAATTGATTCAAAATAGATAATTCTGAGAGAACATTCCTGGACATTTACGCAAAATAATTAAAAAAAACAAGTGAAACGTACGTACCAGGTTTCATTTCGGATATTTGCTGAAAAAACATGTTACTCGTAATAACCGATTAAATTAAATACCCTAAATAAATAGAAAAGAATATCCTAAATAAATGAAGACCGGAGAACTCACGTGCCTGTAACCATTTTGAAACAGTCATAATCAAAACAAAAATTATAGTACTCATATGTAAGTAAGTAGAACGCAAGCACGACTGAAAGATATTTGTGATATATTTTGTTTTTATTGCCATATTTGTACTTAATCGTCTATTTTTGTAACTTATACAGTCCCACTGCTGGGCACAAGTCCCAGTATTTCTTCTAAAACAAACACTCCTTAGGTACTTCAATTCATCTCAGTGAATTCGTATTCAAGCCTCACTTGAGCCTAATTTGTGACGCGTCATCCGAGCCCGCTGTATTGCCATCATCGTCTCGTAAATAACTTAAATGAAATGACAGCCAGTAGTTCGTGAGCCGGTGGCAGACTTACTCACTTCACATGACACTATTTTCAAATACTTAGCACCATCACTATCAGGTAAGATGGCGGGCAAACTCGAATATATAAAAAAATAATAACTCGAATATAATAAATATAAATTTGAGGAAAAATAATATGATTCTATGGGGCAAATGATGTCACGTGACCTAAATGACCTCCTAAATTAGGCAGCGTAAAAAGAAGGGTCTCTCGTGGTTACGGCTAATTTTAACTACAAATTTCCACAGATCTTGGCTTTCTTTATACTTTCTCCATACTTTCTGCCTACTAACTATTTTCATTAAGGTGTCTTATGGTAGGAAAATTTACAGACGACTTACAGACTATAGGTACGTACAAATTTACATTAATATTACCAGCGCCGTCTCACAAAATTAGTAGAAACCATAAAGGAGAATAATAGAAGAGAAAATCATAATCTTGTAATAAATTGAGCTTGGCAGAATACAGCTAGAGCCAGAATTCCACAGACGTCAGGCTACCAGATACTTTCTTAGGCTTCTCTGCGCTTGGTCTAAGTAACGAGTAACTAAGTAATACTGCCCTCTTAAAACTCTCAATAATCTCATTTAAAAAATACATATATATTTCTATTGTTTCACGCATCAGATGCGTCATTTTTCATCCTACGCCTACGCATAGAAATTTTATTTTATTTTGTTGTAATGAACACATTCTTAGTAATTAGTTACCTAGAAATTTAAGTTAGATTTAAATTACTTATTAGCCTGAGGCTAGATTGTAATTTTATTAAGAAATGTTCTTTTAACACTTCTTAAATAATAGAAAAAAAAAAAAAAAAAAATTTTGAGATGACTCATCATCTTCTTTTTTAAGATGACTATTCTGACTATTATGACTATTCTGCCCTCACAAACCCAAGAGACCTCTCAAGAATACGAGAAACCCAATACCTGTACAAAATTACGCAGAAACATTTATTATTGCAAAACTTTATCTACCATTTTTTTTCTAGACAGTCAGATTAAAATAAAGAAGACACTAAATCACTATTTATATTTTTGGGTACTCACTAAAAGTTACGACTCATTTTTTTTTTCTCAGAAAAACCAGTTACTTCCTACTTAATTTTTAATTTTGTTTATTCTTTTATCACATCAATACAATTTGGCCGTGAGAAACTTCGTTCTTATTTATCGAAATGATTTGCATGTAAGTATCCTCTTTTATCCAACTTGAGGATTTACTACCAATAACCATATCATTTCATCGCAACCAAAAAAATAACCTTAGTTAATAAAAATACCAACAAATATTAAAAAAATTCATTGTTCAGCCAAAATTTATAGGTACACAAATATTTCCATGGCTAAAATAAGTTTCTTTGTTTCCATTTACTATAAATCCCAAAGTGGTTTATATTTATAATCCAAAGTCCTAAGTTGTTCAATTACGAACAACTCGCTCCAAAATTCTCCGAGTTTGAATTAATAAATCGTCCATTAGACTCTCATAACTTGAACGGTGAGTTCCGTCTGGGGTTACCATTTCGAAAATGTTGTTACGCAAATCCATTTAGTCCTTGCATCCAAGGGTAGTCTGGAAGAAACTGCTGTAGGGGAAAGTTGTTGTACTTGTACTTTAATAGGTAAATATCGCGTCATTATTCTATCAAATATGGTCAAATATCAAATTCTATCTTAATGGTTTTTTTGTATCAGAAACTTTGTTATACAGAGTCAACTCTAAAACACTTCGAAGACCTTTCAAAGCCAGCCTGAGATTCCTGACCCAAACAATTTTTATTCTAAGACTTTAGGATATTCACAAAAAAATAAGATATTCCATACAAAAAGCTCATTGACCTTGGACAGGCTGTGTCGAACAGCTGTTCTTTTTGGTAATTTTTGACAGATCGAAAGTTGCTTGAATCAATGCATAGAAGCCGCCTGCAAAAGTCTCCAGTGATTTAGACTTGACCCTGGATTTCTGAAACTAATCGGAATCAGCTCTTAGCTTCAAAACAAAACCGATTCAGATTACCAGTCAGTTAAACAATAAGGCTGCAGCTCAAAGGACCATATCTGGAAAATCCTGCTAAATCCCAACGGATGGTGTTTCCAGTTCCGTTTGAGACGGTCGTAATTAAATAATAACATCGGGTTCTACGGCTCGCTGGGTGCACGGATTTCTGAGAACAAACACAGATCCCGCACCTGTTTTGATTTAACCATTGTGCTATTGTAAAGGCGTCCTTACACTGTCAGTTTACCAGTCAGAAATCAGAAATGATATTAACAAAACAATATTAAAGTATAAGTCACGCTTAGGAATATATTTTAGAATAAAGTACATATTTTAATAAATGAAAATTACATTGAATGAATTTTATACAATTGGTTCAATTTAAGACCGTTAAATAAGACCAAAGTTTACCTATATTAATTATTATTTTATATTAACACTTTCACAGTCCACCTTACAAAAACAAAATCTAGTCCCTCGAGTCCACTCCAATATTCATTGTGCATGCATTCATTATCCCATGCATCCTTTTGGATACATGGACTCCACGGCAACCCTGTTTTCGTATCCATGTGGATATCGTGGACTGTGAAAGTGTTAATTATACTAGAAAGATTTTGACGAGATTCGATTATCATAAACACCACAACACAACTCTATGGAAAAAGCTTAAAGGGATAAATGGAACAGGCCAATTCATGTGGACAATGTGCTCGCATAAAAAATGCCCGCAGTCGGTCAGGTCAAAGTGCAGATGCGTCTGTTTACTTTGATTTATAGAAATGTAAATAGTGTATTCTGCAGAACCGAGTGTTTTTGTAGCATTTGTGATTCTAACTGTTCGGAATGACTAGCAAAATGAAGCGAAGTCAGTCTGACAGTTGAATAGGTGACCACGAGTTATATTTACATGAGTTTAACGTACCTATTCCATGCTATTTCATTGTGGAATTTCGCCTAATCTTTAAACTTTTTAATGTTTTATTGTCATACAGGGTTATATGGAAAGAGAATGCTAAGCTGAAAAGCGCTCATAAAGCTCATCGTTGGGAACAAGTTTTACTATGGGACCAACCCTTTTTTTTTTTTGGGGAGTGGGAAATCATCAAATGACCCCTCCCACTCTTGGGCAGAGCGGAAGGGAGTGTCAGACTTCTACTGACCAAAAACCACCCATGTTCCTTCTACGCCCTTGTGACGCCGAGGCCGCGGTAACTTCTACCCGCAGCCCCGACGGGCATGGGCCCTTTCGGGCCCCTTCCATGTTGCTGACATCTCTTTGAGGCGCGCGTGGAACACGAACGCGCCGTCGACACGACCTGTGTCGTCATAAGACGGACGGACAGCGAGCTAGCCCAATAGCTCACCGTCCACAGGCCCGCGTCTACGGTGGCCGGAGGTCGTCACGTGACCCCCGACGCCCGGAGCGCCTCCGACGGCGGCGGCTGGGACGAGAGGTTCTCTCCCTCTCACGTTCCGCCACCTCCTTCGCTAGCATCACTGCTTCGCAGAAGGAGGCGACGGCGTCCCATTCCTCCTCGCCCCGGACCATGGCTTGCACCAGGGCCGGACGCGAGAGATCGCCGCCGCCGATCGCCGCTACGAGAACACGGCGGGGCTTCACCCAAGCGGGGCAGACCTCCACGGTGTGCTCCACCGTGTCCTCCAGCCGATCCTCACAGTGGTTGCATCCGGGCGTTTCCTCCCGCCCGATTCGGTGCAGGTACCTCCCGAAACAACCATGTCCGGTGAGGACCTGCGTCAGACGGAAGGTAAGGGCGCCGTGGCGCCTCTCAAGCCACTCCTCAAAGAGGGGACTTACCGCCACTATTGTGGCGTGCCCTATGGGACCAACCCTGAAATCGCGAAAAAAAAAATCAGCTGTTCCATACATTTCGTTGAGTGTCATTGACATTTTTCTATGAAACCACCTGATCAGTTTTACGCATTTTCAGAGTTGGTGCCTAGCAAAAGTTGTTCACAATGATGAGTACTATGAGGCTTTTTCGGCTTAGCATAACCTTTCGTTATATCACCGTATACAATATTCAAGTAAGCACTAACATGGTGCGGACAACAAGCTACACGACTCGTGAAAATTATTTCATGAGTCGCCTGAAACCTGCAATTACTTCGTCACTGACACTAGGGCGGGCCACTAAGCCAATGCGGAAAGAGGAAAAGGCAATACTTATTAATTATTAAATCTGTGGGTAGGCAGTTAGGAGCTTTCGAGTAAATATTAGTTGTCTATGAACTAGCTCAGGTAAGGGTTAAGCCACACGATGCGTTGGGATGGCAGGCACGTTTTTTTTGTTTGCTTTGAATTTTTTAAATACTTATAACTAGATTGAAAATCTGCATGCATAAAACTAACACTAATTGTAATTATGTTGGCCTAAGCGTATTTTATGTCAATTATATTTTGTATACGAGTAATCATAACTGTTAGGAGGCTGTAAACAAATAATTAAACAAGATAGCACATAAATTATACAAATATTCGTTAATGAATAAAAAACATATTGTTATTATTTGTCGACATCGTCACTAGTAATACAATGCGAGCAGCATAACAGCATTGACAACCAAATAAGAGCTAAGTTATATTTTAAAAGCATAAAGTCACAACGACACTGCCCTGCGCGCTCAGAGGTCGCGACTCGCCGCACTATCGCAACACATCGTGTAACTTGTCCCTTAAAGATGTGGTTTCTATTGGTATTCCTTTGTCCTCCTACCAGCCGTTCAGAACTTCATTTGTATTGCTTTGAAGTTATATCAAAATTACTTAGAGGAAGTTACTGAAGTTCTTCATCAACTAATTGAACGGATTAATATTCTATTATGACTATTTGTGTGGAATTTTAAACCTTATTTCTATGCAAATTAGTACTAGAAAAAATATACCTAATTAGGTACTTATAACTATATAATTATGACAAACAACCTCTCATCCTAAACGCATACATTATCTTCTTCGTTGCGTCGTGGGTAATAAACTAAAATAGCCACTCAAACCTACTTAAAATTCAAATGTTTGTTTCTTTAACACTGAAAATAAAAGTTTCACGCTGCTTATGTTGTTTATATGCCAGTCTTAGTGCGACTGTCACTTACGAGTATTTTAGGCCAATTCAATGCGCGATATAGCACACAATAAAAACCCGTAGCCACTGCCACTTACCGCGCTACTTCTTTCCATTATCCTTAGAAATTAGACCTTTAGCATAAAATCGTGAAAAACTATATATTTCTGTTACAGATTGCTGGAACAATAGTCACTTACGAGCTGGTTCTCATGCAGTTTACAGGAATCTCGCCAACGTCGACACCTATTTAGATTTACGTAGTTTTAAAGTTAGTCGTTCAATAGTTGTCAACCTTTTGACCTGAATAATATTAACGAAATGGCAAGCTCTCTAAGCTACGGAAAAACGGTCTAATCTAGTAGATTAATGTAGATCGTATCCCTATTGTCATAAGATTTATTTTGATTTATTGCTGGTCATATACCTTTAAATTGATGAAGTTGATGTGTGAGTCACTTCGTTGGCTGTCGCAACTGGATGACTGTGGCGCTCGAAAGGTTAAATAATTTACTATTAGATACTAAAAGTATCAAAGAAATAAACGTAGTTTAAGTCAATCTAGTCTTTTAGTATGTACAATAAAATTATTTAGGGTAAAATATACTAAGTTAATATGTTTTATTTATTCGGTGTTCCACTGTCGTTGCTAAGTCAAAATAAAACATTGTACCTATTCATTGTAAGTGTTTTATTTCAATTATTATAAAACAAATTAATAGAATAGAAAATTACAGATAAAAAACAGAGCTCAAGTCACTCATTACTGTTTTTTTTTTATAACAAACTAGACATGCGGTTGACCACAATCTCATTTGATTGGAAGCGACGATATGGTCGAAGATACCACACCACGACACCAGGACCGCTTGCCTAGGAAATACCTATTTGTTTGATGTTGTTGTGTCTCTTTATTTCAAAGAAATATCTTGACTTACCAAAGTGCTTTAGGTTTATATTTTCATTATCATCGTGCTTCAAAGAATATCACTTTGTTTACCTAGATGCAAGCAGAAAATGGTTTTTATTGTTTTTCGGAGAAAATGGCACCCTTGTTTGCAGTGGACAGTTTTCTCCCCTTCGTCAAGAATCTATTATGCCTCATAAAATACTAAAACCAATGGAACTGATCGCCGAATCACCCAAAATCAAAAACCACACATTATTGAGGAAAATCGGTAGGCTTATCTCGACAAAGGATCTTCCGAGAAGGAGGCATTATAAGCCGCGTTTTCACTTTACAAGACAAGCTATTTTTATACTAGTTAGTACATCAGTGCCGCAAGTTTAGAAACTATCGATTTATATAAATCACTATATAGGTTTCCTTTTGTGAGGAAGAAAATTCATTCTAAATTATGTAGCAAATGTTAGTGCAATAATAGTATTATATTGATCAACTAGCTGACTCGACAGACGTTGTCCTGTCAAAAGCCATTGCGTAACTATAGCAACCGTAGTATGTTGATGCTAACTTGTCAATTTATAGTAAAAATTATCAGTATATATATAATTTACAATAAATTAAAATTGCGACTATAATTTGAGATTTAAACTATCCTATCTCTCAAGTTGGATCGAACTGCACATGGTGTGCGAATTTTATTATAATCGGTTAAGTGGTTTAGGAGTCCATTGAGGACAAACATTGTGACACGAGATTTATATATATTAAGATAAAATTGGCAAATTCAATAGTGGAAATTCTTGATTTAATTTTTTTATTATAAGTTAAAATATTTTTTTACCTTTCTATTTTAAATTGTACCTAATCATTTCAAATGAAAGCTACATCACATTTAGTGTTGAATTCTGGTAACAAAAAAATTATCACAAAAAAATTTAAGAAGAAACCCAGGTCTGAACAATCAAGATATGGCTTAAACTCACCCTTACTCTTAAAGACTTACAAGTAGATTTAACTGATTGATTCCGAAGATAAAGAATATTGCAGACGCGGATTGTTCTTCTTTGTCGGCTTTAGTAATCCAATAAGGGATTACTAGAGTAATCTTTGATCATACTCTCGTAAACCTATTCTATATCCAAGAAAAGCCACTATGAAAATACTATTCTGCTACCTTAAATATCTAACCATCCACCTTAAATACATAATATATCTCATTTTGCTTATTCAAAATAATTTTACGTACGAGTTCGATACTTTTTTTTTTGTTTCAGTTCATTTCAGGAAAAAATGCAAAAGTTTCTAAGTGTGTAAAATGTTTCGTACTTCATCACGTTTTAACTGATGAAAGGGTTGAGATGAGATTTTTAACCGACTTCAAAAAAGGAGGAGGTTATCAATTCGTCTGTGTTTTTTTTTTTTTTATGTTTGTTACCTCATAACTTTTGACTGGGTGAATCGATTTTGATGATTCTTTTTTTATTAGAAAGCTGACGCTTCCCATTTGGTCCCATTTCAAATTAGTCCAGTTCTGATAATGGTATCCATGAGAAAACCATATAAGTCTTAAATTTGCATTAAGTACTTGCGCGACAAATAGATGAATAACTCAATAGTCGGTCTTTTGAAGTCGGTTTTTGTTTTCTGTTTTGTAAAAATAATGTTCTTGTATGTGAAAGTTTCTAATAACTTAAATCACTCTTACCCTGAAAACAATAAGGGTTCCTGGAGGAAAGTGGGGCGCGGGGCGCAGCTAGGTATAAAAAGTACAAAAAATTAAGAAAAATGTTTTGAGGATTTATTTTCAGTCGTAAAAATAAATGCAAAAAGTTATGAGAAAAAGTGATTGAGTGAAGGCTTTGTCTGTAGAGTAATTTTCATCTTTATATGATCTTCTTTCCTGTATTTTCACCTGTTTCATTTGTTTGATATTCGCCTTCTCATTTATGTACTAGAAAAAATGCATGATGGTTTACATGAAATGAAAGTATTGAATAGGTTAATATTTTCCTCTTCTTATTACTATCGTCGCTGGTATAGAAAAGTAAAGCATTTATTCATATTTATTTAATAAGGTAGTTGATTGTAGTCTTCTTCTTCAACATTATTCTTCTTTTTTACGTTTCGTTCAGTTGTAGTCGTATTGTATTAAAACGAGCTCGTATTTCAAGATCGCAGCGGCCACCTGAAACACAGACGGTCTCATTTATTTTTTATATTGATAGATAGATAAACTCTTTATTGTTCACACCATAAATTACAAACAAAAGAATTATAACACATAAAACTAGTGCGACAACTGGCGGCTTTATCGCTAAGAGCGATCTCTTCCAGGCAACCTTAGGATGGACCTTACTGTTTGTGTTATTGCTTGTTTCTTGGTTTTATTTTACAAAAAAAACTAGATTTAAAAATCATAATTTAATCTTATCTGTATCTATATAATTTGCATACGCTTATAATAAACGGCTTTATTAACCGATTTTGTTATTACGAAGTGTGTTTTTTGCATGTGGAATGTATCTATTTTGCAGTCGGTTTATGTTCTGCTTTTAATATTAGTTTCTTTTTAAATGAAACTGTTTACTGGGCTTGGGTTTTTTGAGAAACTATTTGGAGGTGGTGGAACCCTCAGACATGAGGAGCACGATTTGAGAAGGTATACTAGGTTTATCTTTAATTTTTTAATTAAATTAATTTTAGTTTACTCTTGGCCCCAATTAGTCGAGATTAACAAACTCCAAGTTCAAAGCTACTTAAAGTTAGTTCCTATAAAAACAACGGAATCTAGGTGAACAACCAGATACCTTTCAACTTTTATTTTTGGTAAATATTTTGATAAGACCCAGTCACAGAATGCATTGCGGCGACGGGGCGTCTTTGGTCATATTAGGGTGTTGGTCGCCACATTGGCGCAGTGTGCTGTTCCAAAAACCATACAAACAAAACGCGGAGCTGTTACGTCACGTTATTTCTGTAACCTCCGCCTAGTGTTGCTGGCAGCACATCCGATATGAAAGCAAGCTGTTTGTCTTGCTATAATACTTTGCCTTCGAATCATTTAATTTGTATGTAGGCATCGCAGCGGTACTAATCAGTCGCACCGTTCCTGCGTTGCCGCAAAGTATTATGTGGCCAGGCCCTTACCCCAGACCCTTACTAGCAAAAAGTTTAGAAACAGCTAATTTTATTCCTACTCGGAATTTGGCTAGAAATCGACGAGTAACAATTTGTAAACTTGGCGAGAGCCGAAGTTAGAGGTGCCCACTTTGTAATTTTACAAGTAAACATGAAGTGGGATGCTTGTTTTATCCTCTACAGTTGTTTGTAAGAATTTCCAATAAAAACGAGTTTTGAATAAATGAAATTGAGGACAAAGTTTTCTTTTAACTTTCCTCGAATTTTTAAACGAGGTTTCGCTTATTTTACATTCAATATTCATTAAATTGATTGTCCTTCTGTCCGTTACTTTTGTTATGTTTTTGTAAACACGAATAAGCACCTACTTACTAAATAACAGTCTAAAATACTAAACTAACCTAACCGTAGCGCCTTTGGTGTTAAAGGTATCCTCCGTATAAAGATAGGCGACAGTGATAGCTTACCATCAGCTTCGTTTACCTACTTGTTTGTGATCTATTATGGTATAAAAAACTTAAATGTGTATCTAAAAATAAAATATCATTTGCTTTTCAGTAGAGAATGATGTAGATCATATTTTCAATTATTATCTTTCCCTCGACGTAATTATTCACAACGCCGTAAACCCCAAGCTCGAGTTAAGGCCAAGTCAAGAACCTCCGAACAATGCAGGTCTAGAGGTTACTGCTCCTCAATGAACCTTGATCCTTAATTATGAGCTTACCTGAAGCAACAAGTTCCTATTCAGCCTGAACAGCCCCAGACCAGTGAGGGAGACGTTGTCATTAGCTAATTGGTTTATCAGCCTTTTTATCTGAAAAGAGGTTCTTGTCAGTCGTCAATTTCTTTAGGACTCGTATATTAAATACGTGAAAAGATCGTCATTATCACGTGAAAAGAAATATGGACAAGCGAGAACGTTCCGGGGCGGTCGAGTTTTCATACTTAACTGACTAAGAAACATAATCATGTTATAGTCATGTAGTTATGTTTGGAAATTATTTAACAGAAACACTTCGCTTTGATCATCATTATCAACCAGTAATCATCCAGTGTTCACCTTTTAATTTTGATTTGCGATTTACTTATAATATTATATACTTTTATTATATAATTTAGCTTAACATTAAAGTTATTCGGCTGAGTCTATTTGGCTTAATAGTGGTATATCTGGCTTATAAGCCAAATGTCCTGGGTTTAATTCCCGGCCAAGCAAATGTGTCTGGGTGTTAGTTGTCCTTGTCTTTGTGTTATTCCATGGTATCCCCGACACAGGTTATCCTAGTGGGGAGCTGTGAGTGTGAAACGTTATTTTTTTTATTTATTGTCACTTACTTCTATATTATACCCAGAGCCCGGACAAGCGTACAAGCTGTCCAGCGCTCGCTTGGAATGGACGTGGACGTCGGAAGCAGCGATCACAACACTACACGCTCGGAAGAGAAGCCAGCCCAGGGAGAAGAAATAGTATGCTCGGTTGATGAGAGCGCCTCTTTCTTGACTGAAATATTCATTACTCATAGTATAATTAAAACTTTCGTAACGCAGACAAGTTATAGGCAAACGTGACGCCTAACATTATTTGCTCGTCTCGTCACCAATTTCATAAAAAATCTTGCTTCTCAGTTACAATAAATATACTGAAAAACGAAAGGTAACAGAATATTATTCTGTCTTGTAATTTTGTCACTCTTATTTAATCCATATTAATCGTAATCATGATTGGACCAAAAAATCGATATATTGATATTCATTTTAATACCTATGGCTAAATCCATGACGTGAGAAGTTACAGGGCGTTTACTTTTTACCACGGAAATATAGAATTTTTATTTGAACAGTCTTTGAAAATATGATAAAATTTTTAGATGATCAAAAATTATTGAGCTACCCTCTTACCCGATCCCAAAAAACAGTTGCAAGCAGATGAAGTACAAATTGTTGATGTTTGACAACAAGATCAAAGCTCCCAGCTTGATATTAACTTGGTGCACCAGCGCTGCGTGACGGACGTATGCTTCTCTAAGTCTTCGCCAAACTTGCACCTGGATGTAGAGGTCTGTGCCTAACTGAAACATTTTTATTTAAAATATATGGAATGTTCTTTAACCTTTTGAACTAGGGTTCTAGTGTACATACTCTTGTACATTTTTGCACGAAAATATATGGACATCGATACGTAATCGCAGAGTGGACTATAGCTTGTGTTGGCAAAAAAATAAAAAAAAAGTTTTTTTTTAAGTTTAAAGTTTTACAGGGTTATTTTTGCAGGTTTTAAAAATGCTTTAAAAACACTTACCATTTGTACGTCTTTATATTTCTTCTCAAACTTGATCATACAGTTGACGTACAAGTTCAACTTGTGATACCGAGACGTCAGGCCCATGCTGATCAGGATGATCAGCAGGTCTTGGAAGTTCCAGAGCAATGTGGCTACTTTACTGATTATAAATATTGGTATTGCTAGCCATAGAGTGTACTCATCTGTAAATATTGAGGCTAGTGTCAATTCTGTGTGGTGCCTCTTGTTGGCGACTGGCCGAATATAAGCCGTTTTATTTTTAAAACTGTTTTTGAATCGTTTTTATGTTCTACCTTTTTTCGCATGTCTTTTGGTTTTTGCCTTTAGTCAAAATTGTATCTTTGTGCTAGTATGTTATAATATTGTCTTTTTAAAATATAATACTATTATCCACCACTAGCTTCCGCCCACGGCTTCGCCCGCGTGGACTATACCTCGGGAACCGAAAATTTTTCCGGGATGAAATTAATTTAACCCTCTTTTTTGAGAGCATGTAAAAAGTGTCATACAATGGAAGCGGGGACCCCAAAAACCCCTGGATGCAATTAGTCAGCCCCCTCGAATCATTTTGAAAAATGGCGGCCATTTTGAATCGTTTGGATTTTCGACTTTTTAGTCTCAGCGCTTTGGTAAAAATGTTTTTAGTTTTCGAGATAATTAGCAGTTCCACCTCGAGGATGTGACTTTTCGACGGTTTTGGATTTTTTCCGGATGTTGTTTACCCGCCTTAAGTTTAGTACATCTGTAAAGTTTTATTGAGTTAGCATCAAAACCTTTTTTCCCCGTACTATCTTTACCACGCCATTTCACCCCCACTGGGGTTGATTTTCCAAAAATGGTGAAATAAGTGTTCGTTATTTTTTTAAACTTCGTATATTTGTAAGGATTTCAATACCCTGGCGTCAAAAACAATGCTTCTCCATACTAACTTTAACACCCTATTTCACCCCTTTAGAGGTTGAATTTCAAAAAATCCTTTCTTGGTACACGTTTACTCATCACCTTCCATATTTCTAATTTCTACGACCAGCGGTTTAGTCTGTCAGTGAGTCATTACAATTCTCTCTCCGCACTATGTTTACCACGCCATTTCGCCCCTTTAGGGGTTGATTTTCCAAAAATAATGAAACCGGTATCTATTATTTTTTTAGCTTAGTAAATTTGCAAAGTTAAATAATCGTAGCATTAAAAAAAATATTTCCATACAAACTTTCATACCCCGTTTCACCCCTTTTAGGGTTGACTGTCCAAAAATAATGAAACAGGTATCTATTTTTTTTTTTAGCTTAGTACATCTGCAAAATTAAATGATCATAGCATTGGGAAAAAATATTTTATACAAACTTCAACACTCCATTTAACCCCTTCGGGGGTTGATTTTTGAAAACCAAAGAAATAAGTGTGTATTATTTCTTTTAGCTTAGTATATTGGCAAAGTTTCGTAACCACAGCACCAAAAAAAAATTCTTCATACGAACTTCAATACTCCGTTTCACCCCTTTAGGGGTTGATTTTTCAAAAATGATGAAATAGGTGTCAATTATTTTTTTAACGTTAGTATATTCGCAGAGTTTGATAATCGTAGCATTAAGAAAAATATTTTTTCCATACAAACTTAAACACCCCTTTTCACCCCCTTAGGGGTTGAATTGGGAAAATTCCTTTCTTAGTGTGCGTCCGCTTTTTGGTATAAAACTTTTGTCCAAATTTGACGTTTGTAGCTTAAGCGGTTTAGGCTGTGCGTTGATCTGTTGATGTTGATGCGTTGATTCAACACTCTGTTTAACCCTTTCAGGGGTTGATTTTCAAAAAATAACGAAACAGGTATCTAATATTTTTTTTAGCTTAGTACAATTGCAAAGTCAAATAATCGTAGTATTAGAAAAAAAATATTTTTGTACAAACTTCAACACTTCGTTTAACCCCTTTAGGGGTTGATTTTCAGAAAACAAAAAAATAAGTGTCAATTATTTTTTTTAGCTTAGTATATCTGCAAAGTTTCGTAGCCACAGTATCAAAAAAAAAATCTCCATACAAACTTCAATACTCCGTTTCACCCCTTTAGGGGTTGATTTTCAAAAAACAAAAAAATAAGTGTCAATTATTTTCTTAAGCTTAGTATATTTGCAAAGTTTCATAACCACAGCATTAAAAAAAAAATCTTCATACAAACTTTATTGCTCCGTTTCACCCCTTTAGGGGTTGATTTTTAAAAAATGTTGAAATAGGTGTCAATTATTTTTTTAACTTTAGTATATTCGCACAGTTTGATAATCGTAGCATAAAGGAAAAAAAAAATTTCATACAAACTTAAACACCCCTTTTCACCCTCTTAAGGGTTGAATTGGGCAAATTCCTTTCTTAGTGTGCGTCCGCTTTTTGATATAAAACTTTTGTCCAAATTTCACGTTTGTAGCTTAAGCGGTTTAGGCTGTGCGTTGATCTGTCAGTCAGTCACGACCTTCACTTTTATATATATTGATTGTGCTCCTCATTTCTCCATATTCAGTTTTTTAATAAACAGTCCACCGCTCGCTTACACCACTAGCTAAACGAAACTAATCTGAGAACTCAAAACTAAGCAATACTAATAATATCTAATTAACTTGTCTCTTTTTATTCTAATACGCGAAATTATTGTAATACTTTTTTGTCACTTTTTTTTCATAACAGAAGGATGGAAACAATTTTAGAACCGTCAATTTGGTAACAATCATCATCATCTACAGCCAACCTCCTACTGCTGGGTACAGGACTCTCTCTATGAGGCCTTTGTCAAGTTATGTTTTAATAAATGGTACAATTGAACTGGTGTCATTGATATACTACGCAAGATACCGGACATACATTTCAAAATTGTAGAGCAGGTCGATACACGAGTATCAAATCAATTTATACGTAAACTTACGGGATTGTATAAGAAATCCATGGGAGCTTATAATGTAGCGGTAAAAATATTCTTCCGGAGGGATGTCAAAACCTGTAGCGGACATCATACTCATCATGTGCTCCACTGGAAAGAATAAAAATGTCATAGGATTTATTTCACAGAGGTCATTCAAGTTTTTTATTTACTTTTCTAAAAAAATGCCTAAAAACTTTACAGACTCTGAAGGCCTCTGACATGGCTTGACGATTGTTATAAATAGGACAAATAACCGATTTGATTTTGTCATAAAACGTATTGAAATTTTGGATATCATTGTGCAAGGAAATAAAATGTCTAAGTTTTTATTTTTTTTATTTTGTTACATTATTTTAAGAACAAAACCGAACTATTTTGAAAGTTAAGTTTAAGGCATCTAACTATTTCCATAATTTAAAGACTTCCCCAAATACTTACCACAAGCACAAATAGAAATAAAGCTGGTAACAAAGATGACTCTCCCTCTAATATGGGTGTCTCGAGGTAAATTCAGTCCAGAACTAGTGTTGGACGTTAACCAAGTTTCGGAAAGCTCAATCCAGGACGACACGAATCGAATCGTCAGTAATAGTGAAAATAACGCGTTACCGTAGAATATGGACCCTGATAGACGTCCTATGAAGCCTCCTGAAAAATAAGAGATGCTATAATCTTACTATGAAAACTAAAGTGGGTTTGAAGCATTTTGTTATACTCGTAATTAACGTGGGAATACTCACGTAAATATTAGGCCCAAGTTTGAAGGCTTTTTAAGACAGATCTAAATTTTCTAAAACTATTGGCATCCTTGTCTAATGGCTTGCAATGATAAAGACAGATATATTTTTAGTTAGTTTAGATCTGTCATAACATGCCTTCAAACTTGGGCCTATTAAGTCGTTTACCATGACTAGTTCGATCACATTCGGTGACCTTCACATGTACGTGAATATTCCCGTGTCAAATAGAACAAAATGCTATGTAATTGTCAGAAAAAGATTACACCTAGTATCCACAATTATATTGTTCAGATACAAGATAAAGTATTCCATGACACTGATTAATAATAATTCATGATTAATAATAATTAATGATTAATAATAATTAATGATTAAAAATAAATCTTAATATATATAAATTACGTGTCACGTTGTTTGTCCGCTATAGACTCCTAAACTACTTAACCAATTTCAATCAAATTTGCACACCGGGTGCAGTTCGATCTAACTTAGGAGATAGGATAGCTCACATCTCAATTTATAGTAAAAAAACATGAAAAATTAGAAAATTTAAAAATACTTAAACCATAATTTAACTTTAGCGCTTTGGACAATGTAAACTTTTTTTAATGTAACTTTTGACATTTGACATAGAATTGACACAATGGCTTTTTTTACCAATTCGAATTAAATAGTCATCGAGACAGGACAACGTCTGTCGAGTCAGCTAGTATTGATTATATCAAAGAAAAAAAAGGTATGCAAAATACAATAAAAACCTGAAAAGTCAAAAACAAGTAATAATAGTGTAGTAGAAGTAGTGTTTACTATTGTATGTAAAAAGTATAAGAAAAAATAATAGTATGTGACAGAAAACTTAATCTAATCTGAAGGTATATTTAATCCAGTAAAAAGTAATATGACCTTAACGAATGCTAAGATGGGAATAAAGTAGAGAAAAGTTTCGCCACAGTATCCGATGCTGTTTTAATATCGTATTTTCATTAATGGAAACAATCTAATTAAAGTTTGTAAGACTGATTCGCAAGTGTATTTCCTCGTAAATAGTATTTTTATGACTGTGTTTTTCTTGTATTTTATTTGGTTTTTATCTCAAAATTTTTCCTCCTCATCGAGCGTCAAGAGGTACGAGGGGTAAAGAAATGACGGCTCAAAGGGACATAAAACGAAACAAATTTCAAAATCGGGTTAAGTGTTTAGTACAAGGCTGGTACAATGATTTCTTTGCCTGAGCTTGCATTGAAACGCGTTGACTTCTGTCTCACTTTTTCTGTAGCAAACAGAGTGAGACGGAAGTCAAGATGATTCACTTGACTCACGAGGAACTCGAGAGACGGATCTACTCCGATACGCCGTGGTTGTGGGCTACCGTTCTCCAAAGCAAAAATACTTTTATAACTTTCATTTACACCACTGTTATCACTTCAAGAATAATAGTATTCACGAAACATATTATGTAACGATGTCTACGATGAACTTTAAGTTTCAAAGCCGCTTTCCATGATAACCATTTTAGTTCCTCTGAACGCCACCAGCTTATACCTACTTACCATCTACCAGTATTCTTGTACCAGCTAACATTGTACAGTTCTTATAAACAATTCAACATAGTCGTCGAAGGACGATTCTTTAAACCGCATCCATAAAACAGGATCCTTGTACCAGTCACGCATCAGATGAGATTATTCAGATTCCTTGTAAGGCGACTATAAAACTACGTTTATTGCGTTGAATAAAACGTCTGAGAACGTCATTTCTTATAGGGCCTTGGAATGGTATTTAAATACTTTTAGTTAATAGAATATTTTACTACTAAAGTGCGTCTAAAAGTAAAAGATACTAAAGTAAAAGACGGGAGAAGATGTCTTGGTTGCGGAACATACTAAAGTGGAAAAACAATCACAGCTATAGATAAATTCTTAGTTGTTAACCAATAACAGGACATTTTATTCGTCAACTGGCGGCGCAGCACGATAATACGTCCTTTTTGGACTGTTGGTTGTGAAACTCAGTTGCCTAGGCGGCCGGAGCGGACCAAGCCCAGCCAGCGTGGATTCGATTTCCGCTTGGCGTTTTTCTTTTTTCGCCTTCCTTGGACAATAACATCGTTATCTCTATCTAGTTCATTATTCTATAATTTGTAAACTACTTACTTCCAGCATTGTGTTGCTTTGCAATACCTCCCAGCAGTCTCACCAGCTTCCAGATTGAAGCCACTATAATAGCCAACAGCACGAGGAACAAACTCACACTCCACACAAACGCGAGTCTAAATCCATAGACAGTGATGCCTAAGAACCGAGCCAGGGAGAAAATCTTGTTTATTGTGGGCAGGAAGTCCTGGAAACGTAAAAAAAATAAATTAAATAAACGTAAATCCAGTTTGAAAATCCACATTTATTGTGCGAACCTCCAAAGTGTGGCATGTTCTGCTTTAGCAAGTATTTCCAAAAGATATGACATGGGTGTCAAATCGAGTTTGAATCAATTTCCTCTAGGCAAACGTGCGTCGTTGTAGATCGCATAGAGTGCAGTAGATAATCAGATCATAATTATTTGTTGCTATTTTGCCTCGAACTGTGACTTGCCACCTCAATAACTATACAAATCCTTGACCGATTTTTTTTTCAGATTTGACTATTAACTACAAAATTTCATAAAGACAGCACACCCATACCCCAGACACAAACTATCTTCGCCCATCTTAAAACCTTTAATTAATTTCCCTACTCTCTGAAGCCCTCGCTTCGCTCGCTCAATAAACCTAAACATTAGTGTTATGCTAAAAGCTTACATCGTTCTTCTCTGGAAATCTGCGTTTCCCTGTATTCAAGCTCATATTACCAAGGTTGCGGCAAAACTTCGTTAGTTAGCGGCACTGGAAAACAAACAGGTTCTTAACGACCCCATTAAAACTACACGATTAATTAGAGACGGAAACAAACAGCGAAATTTACTCTTAATAATTACTAGTTCAATTTAAAGTTTCTTGTGAGGAAATAAATTTATGAAGCGCTAAAACAACGATTGGAAATTAGTTGATGCTGCAGTGCTAGTACGGTGTTATTGATCGACAAATTGTATGTTTCTCGTTGACAAGTCGTTTGTCGACAGCAAAGTCAGTTTTGTCGATTATAAATGTCTGTTGATGATATTAATGAAATCATAGAGCTATCGGAACAGTGGTGTCAAACAAGGATTATTTCACAGAATGTCTTGATAGCAAAACGGCTAGTTATTTCTATTATTTTTCTTCCTTCTTTCTCCCACCTTTTCCTGTAGAACCGATGCCTCAGGCACGACTGACGAACCCAGAATTATATTGGAAATGGAATTAGTATAAGGAAATCAAATATGAAGTGACTGTTGACGTACACTATCTAATATTCGACTATCAAATACAAACCAGAACACATAGATAACTACCAGAAAATGACACTAACTGAAAAGGCACTAAACTATGTATTTAGCTACTTACTGTTCTTTTCAAGCACTTTAAGTATACTACAATCAACGCATTTAGTAAAATTATTGTAACAACTTTGAAATCTTTCATGTTATTTGATAAATAAACAACCTGAATCGCATGTTTGGAAGCACTTATTGTGCTTTCAATAAATTTACAAAATAGCTACAATTACTTGGTAAGGAACTAATATGAACCAATACTTTGAAAAGTTGTTAATTTGTTTGTTGAGTAGTTGTTTATTTGTTGATAAGTTGCAGCTAATTTATTGTTTAATAGGTAACTACTAATGAACTGAAGCACTAGAATCTACAGGAACGAACACTCAAAATCGGAAAAGGCTAAAATGCTTGTATAAAATTAGAATCGAAGAAAAAGGCTACTTACTCGGCCACAGGTGTTTTCCAAAGCATATTTTAGCCTAGGAACTGAGAAAAAGGCACTAACTTATGCGGTTTGAAAACTCGTAGCAGTATTCACTGTTTCAGTTCACGTGAGACGTGACTAGAACTGACCAGCGCCAACACGAAATACATTTTTAACTATTTTCAGTTTAGTCGTAGGTATTCATATTGAAAACATTTTTATTCCAGTGTGAGTGGTCAAGCGGAAAGGGATCTTACGGGAATGGAATAATTGTGTATTTTTTTTGTTTTGATAATTTTGGATCCATGGTTTTTTTGGTGATTTTGAACTTCATTTTAGAATTGAGCCTCAATTGTAAACGTAGCTTTGCAATTGCTTAGTTTGACAATGTAATTTAACTTGGGGCAGTACAAAAATGAAGTGCGCAGTACTTACTAGCTTACAACTAAGGCCAAATAATATTTAAGTGAAGCAGTTTAAAAAAAAAAAAAATCTTTATTTTATTAAATTAAATTTTCCAGTCAGGTCCCTTTTCCCTTGACTATTAAAAAATGCTAAACCTGTTATTTGACACTCGTAAAATAAATGTATGCAGCCTAATTGCAGTACAACTTAGTTCAGAGTCATAATTATTGACATTCTGATTGATATCGCCCATTCAAAATGATAGAGTAGGTACTCGTGTGTCATGGAATGAAAGTGGTTATAATAATTATTAGTTATTAATTGTTGTTTACGTAGCAATAACATGTGTTTGTTCTGTATTATTATAAAAATTATTATGATAACATAGTTGCTATTATATTATTAGGTGCTTATTAAAAATGACGAAATCCTGCTAATATGACAATGTGTTTGTACTTATACGAGTACATGCAAAAGTTAGTGTGTGAGTTCGTGTGTGTGTCTGTGTTTGTTACCACGGGTCTCCGCAATTACTGAACCATTTCTGATGAAACTTTTATTGAAGGAATAAAAGTAAATCTTAGACGTTCAATTACACAATTTTCACACCATTACGCATTGTCACACAGTTTTCACTAAATTTGGGCAGTGACGTTGGATGTTAAAGCATTGGTCGGGTCGATGCCACCATCATCGAATTGTATCAGCATCAGCTCGTAGGTTATTATGGATCCAGCCATCTGAAATAATTAAAACATAATTAATTAATTAAATAAGTGATTATAAAGGTGCAATCAATCGGCACGTGATTACGGCGCGGCAGGCGCGGCAGGCGCGGCTTTATCCACAACAGCTGTTCTGTGAGTTCGCGCGCAGCGCTTATTGCAATCCGGATAGTATTTATTGGTATTTGTTTGCCATGAAAGTTAATTTAGTAGTATCTAATTGTACATCGTTAATGACCTATTGCCTAGACAAACTGGATTGAGGTTTTAAGGCAATTACTACTTAAAAATATACCGTAATATATATTTTTTTAAAGGCGCCTAAATCATGCGCAGCTCACGTACTCGTATAACGAACGCGTCTACACCAAAAAGCATAGAGTCTTGTTTGTCTTGACTTGTCTTGTTTTGCATGGAGTTTTGTGTCTACACTGTTGTGCGTGGTGTGGCAGCCACGCGTCGAGCCTGGTGCGACTTATCACGAGCCGTCAAAATGCCCTTTCGGCCGCTTAGGTAACTGTATTTTGTAACCGGTTACAAACGAAGAAAATTTACTCTTTTCTCGTTACCAGTTACAAGCTAAAATATTTTCGGCCGCCATAAATGCACCTTTTGCAACACAGATAAAAGAGGTTTGTCTGATTTTTTAATGAAAATTGTCTTATGTAACAAAATAATTGTAAGTGTGAAATGTAATGTAACAGATTAATTGTTTTAAGTAGATATGTATTGTGCGACATTTTAGGGTGCGAAATAGAAAAATTAAAGTGATTTAAAAATAGTGTTAATTTACTTTCAGAAGAATGTTTCTGTTCAGGTAAAAGAACCCCATTCCGCTTAGCACCACAAAGTCTTTTGACAGCTGGTTCTGAAGCCTTTCCATCTGAGAAATAAAACTAAATATTTAATTTATTAAAATTTTGATGCACATTGGTATTTAAACTCTAATTACAATGACTCTAATGGTTAATTTCTTCTACCTGATTTAGGATTCACTATAATATATCTCACAAAATAAGTGCAAGACCCTTACAGACCCCAGAAATAATAAACAGACACAGAAATAATATCCAAAGAAAGTACCTACCAACTATTTTCATGGCACGTACCTCCACACTCAAATTAAGCAGAAAGCCTCCACATTAAAGCAACTTGCGTCACTATTGATAATATACTTAAGAGCTTTTTTTGAATGCACGTTGACGTCGATATTAAGATCCTACGATTTCCATGGCACGTACCTCAACATTCTAGCAACTTCCGTCACTATTGTAGATGTACCTAAGAGGTTTTTTTGAATGCACGTTGACATCGGAAACAAGACCCTTCGATTTCCATGGCACGTACCTCAACATTATAACAACTTCCGTCACTATTATAGATGTATTTAAGAGCTTTTTTTGAATGCACGTTGACGTCGGAAGCGGCCAGTACTACGCTTGTCACCCTGATGACCAGCCAAGCGAGGGATGTCACGAAATACATACGGCGCAGGTTCGTTATTGCATGGGCTTGGCTGGAATTACAAAATATCTAAATAAAAAATACAAAAGTACCTAAAAAAAGATGTAATAATGTAATAATCCATGAGAAAACCATATAAGTCTTAAATTTGCATTAAGTACGTGCGCGACAAATAGATGAATAACTCAATAGTCGGTTTTTGTTTTTTTTTGTTTTGTAAAAATAATGTTCTTGTTTACACTATTCTTAATCAAATTTATTAAATTTTATTTTCTATTTTTTTAGTTGAATTTTCTATGGAAGCTTTTGTTTTTAGTTTTTTAAACTATAATTTTTTTAATTGGATTTTCTGTAAAAGCGTGTTTTTTTACTTTTTTTAAACTATTATTTATTTAATGTAATAATAATGTAAATTACGTACGTGATTCCCAGGAATAGCTGCAAGCAAATAAAGTAGAAATTGCAAGAGCTAGAAAGGATGACCATTGAGCCAAGTGCGTTGTCCATTTTCCGGACCAGTGTTGCCTGTTTCACGTAAGCTTCCCTGATTTTACGCCAAGTGTACACTTTTAATTCTGCACTTTTCTGAAAATATTTTAAAGTTTTTATATGGTCAGTTTCTGATTTACTGTAATTGTTGGATAAGCGCTAAAGTATTAAAATTACATTTTGGGCGTCGACATTTCTAACGAGGTCCAGTTTAGGAGTCATTTGGGCAGCTAGGCTGGCTTAACATCCAGAAAACTTGGTGTACTAAATAGAGCGAAGCAGTACTTCACGCCGAACCAACGTTTATTATTGTATAAAGCGCAAGTTCGGCCGCATATGGAGTACTGCTCTCATCTCTGGAGTGTTGCACCAAAGTACCAGCTTGACCCTCTTGACTTCTTGCAGAGAAGAGCCGTTAGACTTGTCGATGACTCAAAACTAACCGACAAATTAGAACCGCTGAGCTTGCGCCGAGACGTTGGTTCGCTCAGCTTGTTCTACCGGTACTATAATGGGGAATGCTCTGATGAACTGTTTGAATTAATCCCTCCATCCCGATTTTACCACCGAACTGGCCGCCATCGCCAGAAATGTCACCCGCACGTCATAGATGCGTGGAAGTCTCGCACGGTTCGTTTCAATCGTTTGTTTCTTCCGCGCACCTGTGTTTTATGGAATGGCCTACCACGTTCGGTTTTTCCTTCACACTATAACATTGGCCGCTTCAAACGAAGGATTAATAGAGTCCTCAGAGATAGGCAACGCACTGAAGATGCCTCGGGTATTGGAAGTGTCCATAGGCGACGGTGACCACTTACCATCAGGTGGCCCGTCGCTTGTTTGCCACTTATTTTTATACAAATAAAAAAAACTATAAACATAAAAGCAATTGTTATTTTGAACAGACTTCAAAACAGTTGGTTTTTATGTTTGACTGTATGTATTTTTTTTGTCTCTTCTTTTTTGCATGTATCTTTTCTACGTTTAAGATTTTTAAAAGAAATAAAAGAGATATTTGAAAATTTTGAATTATTTTAGGTTTCAAAGAGAATTTTAATTATACCTGAGTTTCTAAAAGTTATTTAAGACAATTTTATTACATAAAGGAAATAAAAGAAATACATTTTTCGCGTGTATAATACATAGGTAGGTTACGTGTTTGTGTAGAATATTAAAACTAGATAACTTACTATATTCCTATTCATACTGCTTTTCTCCAAAGAACAGACCTTCGCTACGCAGGTATTGAGCCGGTGGTACCTGGAAGTCAGCCCCATGCTTATCAGGACTATCATCAGGTCTTGGTAGGTCCAGAGGGCCGTTGCCAACGAGCTGATCAAGAGAACTGGTATTGCCATCCAATCCGCGTATTCATCTAGAAAAGGTATTGAGGGCATACTTTCCATACTGAAGCTATACTTTCTGGGATTATGTGAGAAGCGCGTTGAGGAACCCTGGTGTCAAAATTTCCAGATCTTTTTAAGATTTCAGACATGATCCATCATTATGTACAACTTTAACTATAGGGCCGACCCGGAATTCGCGCAAAAAAATCAACAGTTCCATTACTTCCATTCATGCCGTGAGCCATTGACATTTTTCTATCAAACAGCTGATTTTTGTTTACGCTATTTCAGGGTTGGTCCCATATAAAAGTTGTTCATAATGATGAGTACTACAAGTCTCTTTCAGCTTAGCATACCCTTCCCTTTTAACCCTGTATATTCCCCTGTATGTTGTGAGTATAATAATATTTCTTTGACAGTTTTTACTAACTTTTTCTTAGATTTTGCTTACACAGCTATTAACTTGTCATTCAAACAACGGTATGTACCTACTATGTAGGGTATAATATAACCATTTTGAAGTTTTTTTTTATTTATTCAGTCTAAAATTCTACTCGATGTTAGCTAAAATTTTGGGTCATAAGTTGCTTATTTTATGACACTAACACCAAGCACACTACAAAAAAACTAGCTTCAAACGTTTGATTTTGATGTTGAAGTTGGTAATACAACTCTTTCAAAATTAAACGACGCGTAAAATTAGCGTCAAACTAGATTGCATACAAAAATATATCTTCATTTCAAGCGTTATAACTCAAACCGTTTAAAATACTAAACAAATATCCAAATATAGGAGTAAACTAACTAATCTCTAAACTCACGTTTCAAAATCATAAATCCATGTGACAGCAACGTATATCTCTTCAAAATAAGCTCGGGAGGACAGTCGAGTCCCACCAGTGAGATTATGTGCATTATGTGTTCAACTGTAAAATAGTAAAAAACTCTTAGAGATGCACGGAAAATTACAAAACAAAATTACAATACCAAAAGTCAAGATAGTTGAAGAAATATGTTGGCAGCCATAGTCGCAATAATGATTCTATAATTGCTTTAATAGAAAACAAGAACTTATTCGTTGTGGTATTATTTTAATTCAAATAGACGTTATGTACGTGATTGTATTTATCGACTATGTATGTAATTTATTAAATGAAGAATTCAAATAGAAGTATAGTTTTAGTGGTGTTGTTCCCAAGTAACTTGTAACAAGAACATAAGGTTCTTCAAAAGGGCTGTTAATAGAGTCTTATTAATAGAATTGCATAAAAACCTCGCTCGGAAGGCTTTTATGCAATCCCAACGATTAATATAGCACAGCTCCGCTTCAGTAGACAGATAGCTTAAAAACTCGGCAACACATCTATGACGTCTCTGATATCCGTAGGAGACGGTAACAGCTTACCACCAGGCCACCCGTTACCTTGTTTGCCACCTATAGCATCAAGAAAACTCACAAATGCAAAAAGTGGTCATAAAGCAGATGACCACCACCATCCTCCGCTTCAGGTGCCTATCTGGCGGGACCACCACACCCATGGACCTCTCCACCAGCGCCCAGTAAGCGGACAACTCTAGCCAAGACAGACATAGTCTGGAGCTCACGATCAGAGAGATGATAGAGGTAGCATAGAAGAAGGTGCCGCCAAAACGCGCTGTTATACTTCCTGGGAACACAGAGAAAGATAAACGTTTCACACTCATAGCTCCCCACTAGGAATAAATCCTGTGTAGGGGGTGCCATGGAAAACACCCATAAAGGGTATACATATCAGAACTCTATTTTATGTTATGTTATTTGTAATTTTAATATATATACTGTTGGTGTTTCTTAATAAATAAATAGATAAGATAAAATTTTAAAATTAAACAACTCTTTCACCTTATACTATAGGTACTTTTAATAATAAATAAATAACCATAGTCATAAGTCATCATAAGTCACCATAGTTTGTCATACTCACGATGACCAGCCATATCAATAGCCCAGCCCGCCAGTGCTTTTATCACCTTCCAAATGGCCTCCACCTGCATGACGATCAGCAGAGTCAGCAGAATCAGGCTCCACAGCCTCCACACCAGCCTCTTGGAGCCGGTGATGCCGAACCAGCAGGAGTAGCGGAACACATTGCGCATGACTTGCAAGAAATCCTACATGAAATAAGTTAATTATAAAAATATTTTTAAAACTAGCTTTTATTGCATTGTCGAAGTGACACACGTATACCAAATTTCAGCTCAATCGGACATCGGGAAGTGGATCAAAATTGAGTTGCAACATTCCACCCGAACAAACATAGTACCTCTAGTAGAGTGACATACACTGCAAGTTAAATGAAAGCTTTTAGATATGTAAATGTTAAAAATGTAATGGTAAAAATGTGAGTCAAAATTTAAAAAAGCTTAAACATTTTTTTATTTTTTTTAGACTATTGCGTTAAACAGAATTGACGTACATGTAAATATAGATTCTAAGTTGTAAAAGTCTAAGTTGTATAAGTATAAGACAAAAAAGTTCAACTTCCAAAATATAATACTTTCCCTCAAACTCAACAAGTGTCATAGAATAAAGATGAGTTACTTAACTTTAGTCGGTTTCATCCCTCAAAAATGCACAAACTTGGCCTTACTTCGACAACTCAAGTTATTTAAGTTAACTTACATCATGATGCGGTTGCTTCGGTAGAATAAGCTTGTTTTGGACAAACACTTTGACGACTCCCACTTTTTTCGACATAGCTGAAAACGTGATTTAAAAAAAAATCAGTCAGTTGAATTGCTAAAATATATATTTTACTATTTAAATAATAAATCATGAATTTTTAACTTTACTTAAATAATAGTGTCCATTTTATGTACATTTGAATGATAAATAACGCAAATATTTACAACACGGAAAATAGTTTTTTTTTATCTACTTTACAATAATGTTAGCAATTAATGTACAGGCAAGAGATAGGATTCAAATGTACATGCATCATTACACAGTTAACCTTAATTTTATTCAGGCACTTGAATAGTAATGTAAGTAAGAATATTTTGACTTACTTTGTATTTGTAATTTCGAATTTCATAAATCACGGAAGTTCTATTGAAAACAATACAATAGTATTATCTGTAGTATAAAAAGGTCAACATAACCTGGCCTCTGTATTGGCACTGCCCATAATCACGCGAATCGATAGTATAAACAAACCAGCTTTTAGTTATCCGCACACTCTGTGCTTTTGAAATGAGCAACTTGTGGCTTGGCAACTATTTTTCTAATTTATTTTTTTTAAAACAGGACTCATAAGTTATAGGCTTTCTAATCTCGTTCAACTCAACGAACGGAGGACTTCATACTTTTCTGACACTTGACAAATCTCCCGAAACGCGTCAAGATTTCATAACCTGAAAGCAAAAAACGCGTACTTAAGTGGACACTCCTTAACACACTTACACTTACTTAATTACACACACCTTGTGTATAATTTATTATAAAAACACCAGTCATATTGAAAATGCAAGGGCACTGTTTAGCGCTAAACGTTTAATCTATGAGTAAGTAGGTACAGTAACCAATATACAAAAACATGTATTAACATACACATAACCGCATCCACACAGAAAGATCCATTCATTTAAAAATTAAAAGCGTTGCTCTTGTTTGTGCAGTAACTAACTGTGGTTCGGCTTATATTTTAATTTCCTGGCACGACATGACATCTTTTCTTTTACCTAGTTTCAGAATACTCTCCTTGGTCCAGTCTTCTCTCTTCTACCGTCCTGTCCTTTATGATACTCGTAGTAGAATAGAAAAAGATAAATTTTGTAAAATAGTGCAAGTTTGACCTTTGCCCAGCAGTGGGACATTACAGGTTAACTAAAAAAAAAAAAAAAGTGCAAGTTGGATACTTTTTGTATATTTTTTGTTTTTCTTGTTTGTCTGTTTATTTTACTTTGTATCATTTACTTTTTCTGTCATTAGTTTATGTGTTTTGTGTATTGTTGTGTTTTGCATCAAGTGTGCGCTAGCCATTAGGTCTAATAACAACTCGTTAGTGGCACCCAATTGATTCCAATCGAAGTCGAATTACCAGGAATTAGGTAGAGTAATGAATAGCTGGGCTACTGGACTGGCTATTGATTTAATTGTGTTGGTACGCCGAGTGTTGTCTACTCGGCTAACTACTAATCAAATAAGTAATGCTTATCCTAACTCATGTTATAAATGCTAAAATGAGTTTGTTAGTCAACAACAACAATGAATAGAAGAGTTTCTTTGTTTGTTACGCTTTCAGGCCTTCTACCAAACTGGTCATCATGAAATATTGCGTTCCTACAATCTACATGTTGTCCGGGATACAGAAACTTTCATTATCTTATTATTTTGAATTTTTACTATACTTAACTTTTATTTTTAACATCATCACTTTTTTTAATCGCTGCGGGTAAAACCGCAGGTATAGCTAGTTTGTAATGAATTGGAATGATTCTCTTTCTTGTAAACGGTACTAAAAGTTAAGAGACATTGGAACTGTTTAACTACTAAATTTTTGTATTGCACAGAAGATAAATGACACTTGTCGGTCTAAGCCACCAATATTTGATTTACTTTTTTATTTTTTTTATTTTATGATTTATAAATAAATAATTTGGATTGTTTTAAACATCATTTGCATCATTTATATTCAATGAAGTAAATAATAGTTCCTAGCATTCGTAGATCCACAATTTACGTAATGCTTCAAATGTAATTCGTAGCTCTCGTAGCTGAAATTATTACGCAGTGCTACGCACATAGCAAATGCGTAGCTCTTGCGTGTAGCCTCCAATCACTAAAGGACCAAAGTCTCAAGGGGGGCATCATTCACGATCTCATAAATTGATGTAATGACCAAACTTTCCCGTCTTCCATCTTAAATATTAATAACTATTTTAATTTTAGAAGAATAATGACCGCCATTTTGCTAACTACTCGGGGTGAAATTAAGGCTGTGACGTTGGGTAGTTAGTCCAGTTATAACGAATCTTTTCTCATTTTATCACTCTAATATTGTAAATGAAATAAAGTTCTAAATTTTGAGGAATGGAAGGAAGATAGTAAGACTTTGCCCAGCAATGCAATGGGACAAAACAGGCTATAAATAATAATAAATCAATTACCAAAATTATAATTGAGAAAATGAGTTCGTTTGTTTGTTAAGCTTTTACGTCTTAACTACCTACTCATCTTTTTATTTTAACGTTGTCAACAGTAAAGAAAAAGACAGGCTAATTTTCATCATCATCATGCGTCTAGTCATAATAACCGGTAGCTAAGTGACATTAAATAGAAAGTATAGCTTATCATTGAAATTGTGTTTGGTAATTTTCCCTCTCATTTCGCCTTGCAGCTTTTTAAGAAAGGACAGCAAAAATCAGGAGCGCTATTCTGACATTTTTGAAAATATATTTGCTCTTTCGCTATCATGATTTTTCTTATGAGAGAGGAAATGACCGAGATAGCATTGCACGCGCTAGAATAATGCCTTCGAGGCAATCGTCGTCAGTCCACAACCCCGCTGCTATCACTTGAAATTAGTAGTCGTTTGTGCCACTCCCTTTTGTTTGCGATCGCATGTTTTGTTTGTTTAAACTTTTTTTTTTTTATTTGATTAAGTGACGAAACAAGCAAATCGCTCGCCTGATGTTAAACGTCACGTTTGCCCATAACAGGTCTGCGCCACCCAAAATTTTGAACTCGCAGAATTCAAGACCCTGCGCGGCACAGCACTAGGCTCGACTTTATCGAATCAGGAGTTAGGGTGTTCGTTTAAAAAGTAGGTAAAGATGCTACATCATAAAATACATAGGTTTACAACTTTGCTTCCGACGTTTTGCAATAGATGGCTGTAGCGGTAAGTGGTAGTCGAAATAAATAGATCGTAGATGTCACACAATAAGCTTAGGAATTTGTAAATATAACGCTATCGAAATATTAGTCGATTTGTGGCTATCTTTAAATTATAGGTACTAAACATTCATTCAAAATAAAATTTTGGAAAAAACAAGTCCCTAAATTGTCTGTGTCTTTGATTTTCACTTGAAAAAAATTAGAAGAAACGGAAATTGCTATGTCGAGCTTTTAGCTATGCTATGTGGCCACCGTGCATAGTGACAGTTGGCTATGGTGAGATTATAAATCACTTTTATTGGTAAACATTTTGACTCAATATACAACTAAGTATACATACCTTTCGTTTCTACCTACCTTCTACTTCGATAGATCTAAGGCTGCATTATTCACACACAACTTACTATGCCCATACCATACTTTCAAAAGGGAAGCGCAGCTCTGGTGGGCAGTACCTTCGTTACAAGGACGTATTTAAGAGAAATTTGACGTCATGTAGTTTGCCTACTGAAAAATGGGAGGAGGTTGCTTGTACAAGATCGATCTGGCGCTCGAAGGTCAAAAAAGGCGTCATTAATTTTGAAGACCTTCGCCTTTCCGAACTAGATTTCAAGCGCCAAACTCGGAAAAACAGGCCTAAACCCTCCTACAACTACACCTACAACAGCGTGGGCCAGCTTTATTGCGCAGCATGTGACCGGGTGTTCAGAACGAAGTTCGGATTTGCCAGCCACATACGAACACACGCCAGAAGATAGCCAGAGTCGCCATCATCGGACACGATGCGGACGACATCATCATCATCATCATCATCATCACTATGCCCATGTACAATTTCATAACATCCATATATACAACGTAATACATGGCAAAATGTATTAATATCACAAGTGGAAACGGCTCCTAAGGGTCGGCCGATCTCGAATCCCAAAAGTTGTAAAGTTGTGTCAATTCTGGTCGGAAGGTACACGAGTGAGGAACTTTATGATGTTTAAAACAGAAGGCTAATTAAACTGAGGCTCTGTAATCCGGTTTTCGCAGTTTAGGGAGTGTTATTTGCTTATTCGCTCGCACTATGGTGATATGATTAGAAAGATAATAGGCCCAAGTTTGAAGGCTTTTTAAGACAGATCTAAATTTTCCTTGTCTAATGGCTTGCAATGATAAAGACAGATATACCTATTTGTAGTTAGTTTAGATCTGTCTTAAAATGCCTTCAAACTGGGGGCCAATGTTGTTATTTTGTCTGGAATAGTTTTAAGTAGATTATAGATTTAACGACACAGGAAATTGTGAATTGTTTTTTAAGGTTACGTGCCCACATCATTCGTCAGGTATGTAACCCTTATGGTGAGACTGCTGTGTCTGTCTGTATGTATGTCATAGTCAATTATTTTTTATAAATAATCTTAATATTATATAAATTACGTGTCACGTTGTTTGTCCGCTATAGACTCCTAAACTACTTAACCGATTTCAATCAAATTTGCACACCGTGTACAGTTCCATCTAACTTAGGAGATAGGATAGCTCACATCTCAATTTATAGTAAAAAAACATGAAAAATTTTAAAAATTAAAAATACATATACCACATAGCGCTTTGGACAATGTAAACTTTTTTAATGCAACTTTTGACATTTGACATAGAATTGACGCAATGGCTTTTTTTAACAATTCGAATTAAATAGTCATCGTTAAGACAGGACAACGTCTGTCGAGTCAGCTAATAAAATATATTTTTCTCAATAACAGTAGGTTTACCATGAGCCGTTGACAATCAATTTTTTCGCCGTTTTTACCCTATTATTTAGTCTATTAGTTAATTGAGAGTATAAACTACCTCCATACAAAATTTCATCTAAATTGGTTCAGTGGTTTTTGCGTGATTATGTAAAAAGCATCCAAACACAAACTTTTACATTTGTGTTTATTTATGTTTGGTTGAGAAATAAATACAGAAATTGAAAGTACTGAAAAAAACGATACCAATAAGAAATCTCATCAATCCTTCTATTAGACACTAATAAGAAGTAAACAGTCTGAAACTTTTCCCGAAACTACGACCGAACTAACCAACTCCATTATGTGTGTTCAGTGTGCCTAGCACAAAAATACGTAGCGAGTTTTCGATATAAAAATATATGGATAACGTAGTTCACATTTACGATTAGGTACATTTATTTCGTACGCCCGACCGAGAGTTTTTTTATGCGATTAATTGACGAGACGATCAAATCACTCGCGTAATGTTAATTGTCACGTTTGCCCACAGGTCCGCCACCCATTTTGTAAACATCTCTCTGTCGAATACTTGTTACGTATATTTCTTCTAACTTTATGCTAGGCACTCTGAGTGCCAAACTCGTTCTCGTGGTTAAGCTACCAAGTTAGGTGCATAAACCTTGAACTTGGACTGATCCAGTTCTGCCTTCGAGCTTGCTTTAACGTAGTTAGATAGAGGCTTAGACAAACATAGACGAAAAGATACAGCACCGTGGATATCTGACTGAAGCCACTTTTTTATACATTTCGGTCGGTGGATTATTTTTGTTATGTTGCGGACGCTTTTTGAATAATTAGGTAGTTAATTACACGTAACGTGTACATGTACAGATTGTACAGTGGTGAGACAGTAAATGGGCACACTCGGCCGCGACAACAAATCATGGTTCTAGTGACTGTCTCGTCACGTCAAAATGTTTATACAAACTGAGTACTCGGCCGAGGGCACTGTCTCGCCGCTGTACTCGATACGTCGGTATAACTGGCAAGTGAGTAGAGTAGTATTAATGTGCCAATATGTGAGTCTTGTGGATGTACCCTACAAAAGTAAAGCACCTAAATCTAGCACAGTGCTCCATCTTTCTCCTTAGTTTTATCTGTGAGCACAGGTTAATAGTGCACTCCAGCCAATTAATAATGCTAATCTGGTTATTAGGTAAGATGCATAGTGGATTCTACGAGATATACCTACAGTAAGCGCTTTTCATCACTGTGAATTTAAATATCTACTCGGGGTCTGGGTGTTAGTTGTCCTTGTCTTTGTATGTGTTCCATGACACTCCTGACACAGGTTATCCTAGTGGGGAGTTATGAGTAAGTATAAAATGTAATGTTATCGTCTGTGTTATACAATATATTGACAGCTTTAAGTAAGTAGTTTACCACGCACATAGAAAAATACTGTTTTTGTTAATTTGAAATTTAAGTTAATTTAATTTAATTTAATTACATAAAAAAAAAAAAAAAAAAAGTCTCCTACTGCTTTTTGTTAGTTAGGTAAAATTATAGTTAAGTAGTAGTAGTAAATTGAAGTGCGCAGAAGAATGTTCATTCTTCTGCGCACTTCAATTTTGTATTGCACAAAACTTAATGACTAGTCAATCCAAGCAACTAATAGCAAAAATCATTGATATTTAGTTCTTCAAAATCTTCAAATTCTTTATTCGTGCAAAAACTTACTGGCTAAAAACAAGAAGAAACGATGCTACCTGCAGTAGTTAAATAACTATGTCGCGAGTAGCAACGCCCACCTCCGATGTAAGAATTTACAAAAATTATACTTACATTTTATTTAAATAAACAAATTGTTAAATTTAGAAGCAAGAAAGAAAAAACACTTAAAAACGAAAGAAAGTTTAAAGACTCTTTGACAAGTTGTGTTTGTGTGGTGTGTTTATATAAGTGTGCATGTAGTTGTATCTACTAACACATTCGTCTGTTTTAATTTTGGCTGAAGCTTGTACCTTCGCGCAAAAATTCACAGAAACTGTGTGATGCTGGGTTCATGTGACTATGATTACAATAAAAATTTAATAAACTTTATTGCTCAAAATTATGCAGGTAGGTACAGAGGTTTCCACAAACTGTTCTTTGAAAAGTAAATACATTTAACCCACCCGTCACAATACATGCCCCATTCCTCCGATTCACAATACGATACTGCACCAATGCTATTTTCGGAATTAAGCACAAATGAGTGGGTTAAATTACGTATACCCTTTGTGTTGAGTAATGCAATCCTGTGAGCTAATTGGAGGAATTTGCGAGAGAAACTTCGTTTGCTCACTTAAACTCGATTTACTTTGAGTAACTTAACTTAATTAAATACTCACAAGCCGAGTCCTAGTCAAGTACGAGTATGATAGGAGTGTAATCCAAGTTTGTTCAGTGCACGTGAAACATTTGCTTTGAACAATAAAATTGGTATTTTCTCCTTTTTTAACCGACTTCAAAAAAGGAGGAGGTTATCAATTCGACTGTATGATTTTTTTATTTTTTTTATGTTTGTTACCTCATAACTTTTGACTGGGTGAATCGATTTTGATGATTCTTTTTTTATTAGAAAGCTGACGCTTCCCATTTGGTCCCATTTCAATTTAGTCTAGTTCTGATAGTGGTATCCATGAGAAAACTATATAAGTCTTAAATTTGCATTAAGTACGTGCGCGATAAATAGATGAATAACTCAATAGTCGGTCTTTTGAAGTCGGTTTTTGTTTTTTGTTTTGTAAAAATAATGTTCTTGTTGTATGTTTTGTAAAGATTGTGCTTCTTGTGTCAATTTATTAAAACCGTATCATTAGTAGTTTATTTATTTTATACGGAAAAAATAATTGGCTATGACATACAGATATACAAACACCGGAGTCTTGCCTTAAGGATTCTTCTCTGAAACAGGTTTAGAACCCTAAAGACGCGCTGAAGAGTAGAGTTATACTTAACAGAGGGTCGAAAATGGTCGACGATGTTGAATGATTAAAAGATAAAATGATCTAGAGTAAGCTTTTCTTGAGAATAAATGGAAAGACGAAACGACATCAGGTCTTCAGAAATGTATACCTGGCTAATAATCCTGAAGGTAATTAAAAATTATACTGTCTTTGAGTCTTGGAAGCCAGTTAAGTGTCGAATTAATGTAACAGCAAACGTTATAGTTAGCTTTGACAGTCCACTCCTAGAAAAATAAATTATCATAAAAATAATTTGATGTTCCACAGACTCGGATGTCACATATTTTTATCTTTGAATAACTCTAGCTTTGAAAATTCCAGAATTCCACATATTCGTCATCTTATTAACACATTCAAATAAATCTGGAACTCGTCAGATGTTCACAACTTTCAACTGACTTCTACATAATTTGAGCCTGCCCAAATACATTACCAACACTTGCGCGGATTTTATTCTTTGATCCAGGGATGGAATCAGGTCGGAGCGTGGGCTTCACACGAGCTCCAACTTGAATCGCACAACCTTTGAACTATTATTAAAACTGACAAAACTCTTTCTTAAGTTATAAATTTTCACAGAGCAGTGAGCTCGGCGAATTGTTAAACTATGTAGAATAGTTATTTGAACTATGACTAATTAAGTTGAAGTTCGAAACTTTGAAGCTGTGTTGATCGACAGTTAACCTTTCTTCGTGGAAATTTCTTTCTAGTTAGTGGACTTTCCTTTTTTACTTTGATAATTATACTCTTAATGTCTTTAATCATTAAAATCGCAAAGAACTATGTTTGTTTAGCTACGCAAGCGATAAAAATTACCACTAAGTACTTAAAAAAACATAATTTATTATATAGATGACGTGCGACTCCTGGGTTCAATTCAAATATTTATTTACCTTTTTAGTAACATAAGATAAACTGACTAATTTTGTTTCTAAGTCGGTAAGAGAAAATATTTATATTGTTTCTAAAACACTGGAGCTTTATTGGTATGTTTTATTTTCAACTAACATTGCCCCACCATGTATCCTGAGTACATCCCCTTCCCCACAATTCTCAGGAATCCATTCCGCGGGATAACGTTGTTTGCTCATACTTCATACATTCGTAACTTATTAGGAGAGCGTGATAAAAGTTATTCGATAAGTTGCCCGACGACTGTAAGCATAACCATGTAACCTTTGTTTTTGGTGTAAGTGATAAGAGACAAAATTCTGGGTGGTACCAGACCTGTTATGGGCAAACGCGACGTTTAACATCAGGCGATCAATTTGCTCGTCTCGTCACTCAATTGCATAAAAAAAGACATATATGAAACTAGAGAAACGCAAGCTTTGATAAAATAATATAGATGAAAAAAAATGGCTGAACAGATTTTGATCAAACTTAGCTTAAAATAATCTTCTTTAAATAGTTTACTCTTATAATGAGTCTAAAGGTACCTACTTACTTTTTGTAAACTAGTTGTTCGCGGCAAACTAAATCTCGCGTCACCTATACTTCCACGACCCTTCAACCGATTTGACTCGTAATCGAATTTTAAAATTGTGCTAAAACTATGTTGCTTGCAAGTAAGCAGTTCACTTAAAACTTTAGGCTGCAAAACTTTACGAAGATCAGATGATTTGATGATTTTAGGTGTTATAATCCTTTTGTTTGTAATTTATGGTGTGAACAATAAAGAGTTTATCTATCTATCTATGAACCATAATACTTAAGTTATCGTCCAAAATATATACAAATATTAATTCATTCCTAGACTTGGAGACCCCTTTTGGATCGGTTAATAAAACATATTTAATTAGTATATTTCTAGAGTTCAGTATGTAGAGTTAGAAATAAAAATACACAGTTTCAAAATACATACATTTAATTGTTTATTCTACGATAAAACATTTACATTACAAAATCATACTTTCGTCTTTAATTAATAATTAAGTACATACATAACTACTTAAGTTTAGGTAAGTATTTACAATAAATTCTTTGAAATTTCTACATTTTTAAAACATTGAGTTCACTTCATTTAATTAAGTACTTACTTAAAATTAAACACATACTTAATTACAATTCGAACAAAAATTGGTTTTTAAAAAATTGGCTATAATGGTAACCATTTTTTTATTCGAGTAAGTTAATACTGATAGATGATGATACTTTGCTTTCCACTGCGAAATAAAAGGTACTGAAAAGTTGCATGAAATACACTAAGTCGGCTTTGTGAATATTACTTTATAAATGAATTGAAAATCCGACTGCAAATGTAGCTTATGACTCCATAAACACAAATAAAAGTCTACCAACACCTTACAATCAGAAATCGGTGAAGCCAATTCGAGGAACCACAGACGCATAATACGGCTACATCAAACAACCAACCATTCATAATTATATTCAAAAAACATTACCCACTTTCATCAGGAAGTTGGATAAATAGTCTAAAATATCTAAATGCAGAAACAAAGTGAACTGGTTTGGTTTTTGGCCTGGTTTTTGGTTTGGTTTTCTAGTTTTGGTATTCCACTACGAAATAGTTATCTTCGACTAGAACCTTAGTTCTTAATTAGACTTCATTTCACTCGCGGTGGAAAGCTGACAAGCCAAGCTGACCATGGCAATACGTCCTTTCTACAAATTAATATTTGGCATCTCATAAGTCTGTTTAATTCAATCCAATTTGGCAATCAATTAGGTCAACAACAATAATCTAGGTAATCAGTGAAACTTATTAATAAATAATGAAATAGATACAGAATTCTAATTACACAGGGTTCAAAGCAAATCGCAAAAAACAGCTGTTCGTTGTACATTTTGTCGAGAGTCATTGACATTTTTTCTCTGGAGCAGTTGTTTTTTTCGTGATTTCCGGGTTAGTCCCATAGTAAAAGTTGTTCGTTATGGTGAGTTTGAGTTTGAGCCCTTTCAGCTTAGCATACCCTAACCTTATAACCCTGCAGACACAGTATGATACATGATAATACTGTTTGGATAATAATACAGACAAGACTTTAAAGTCTACGTGTCTTATCTTTGACCACAAGCCATGTCCTGGCGAGTGATATATTATCTCGGTCACTGTCGCTCTTATTGGAATATTCATGATAGTGAGGGAGACGGAGATAATCCTAAAAGACCAAGAATAGGGAATAACATCGTCGCTCCCCAATTGGCGAGTTGGTAGTAAGACGCGGGGAAAAACATAGATGTTTGGAAATTCGTCATCTTAAAAAAAATAGAAGTATAAATACCAACTTAATACCACATCTCACTAAGTTTATTGCTACAATAATCTTATACACTAATACCCAATCCCAAATCCCTGTTTAAAATATTTTATTTAGTACAAATATTGATCTTTTTTTCCAAGGTCCAAAACACAAAAGTAACACATCAATTGCACATTTCAGTATAAATATACCCTTACCTAGCGCATGAACTGAACACACGAGATATTTTAAATTATCTGCTATTAGTAAATATATTTTAACTATGTTGACCATACTAAAACTAAAAAGTATAAAAATGTAATTGGGTGAAAAAGAAATGAAGCAAATACCTGCATATTTTCACAACATACAAAACTAATACCAAACTCGAACGCACGTACCTCGAAGAGTACTCGCACAAACTAAATCCGTTAGACTGACAGTATTAAAATGAACTGTGTCTTTTTCATCTAAATACATACATGAGGGAGATGGTAATAATTTTAGTGCTGTCAAATTTAGTTTAAACTAAAAAGTGGTACAACAGAATCGATGCCATTGGCCAAAAAAGAACATTATATACTCGTATGCTTGTATTGTAGTACCTGTTCTCGATTTATCTGTATGTGAAATTTTCTTTCAGATTTCATCTCAATCCTGCTTACAACACATAATGCTAATCATTTATTTAAATATAAGTAGGCGAAGTAGGGTCTACATAAAAAAGCTCAGTAGAGAACGAATCGAACTAAACGTCACCGCTGATAAAAATGATGGAACACACGAACAGTCACAGTGATTAAAACACAGGCAGGGCAGGGTCTAACTCTAAACTGAACACTAATACCTCATATTATAGTGTTCTAAAGGTGTTTCCATCAGTACAGTTTCCGTCGTCTCATGGTTGGCCGGCGGCGTGGACTGCATGCCCGAAGGTCGGAGCGATATGGCGAGGGGCAGGGCTGAGCGCGCGCAGAGCTGCGACGCGCCCCTAGTGGAGCCCACCGAGCGATACCTGGTGCAACGTCCACGTCTGTTAACGAAAACAACTGAATAGGTAACATAATCAAACAAAAAGGTTAATGTGCAGAAAATATAATTTGAAATTCGAATAGATTTGTGACGGATCATATTAAATCTAGGGTCAATCGAAGTCAAAGTTCATTAAAGTTCATCAAAGTTCGAATAAATTAGTGACGGATCATATTTTAAATCTAGGTCCTCACTCATAAAAACTGCTCAAACTAAAGAGTTGATTAGACGAAACGAGTACAGTGGCGAGGCAGTGCGCTCGGCCGACTATACTCGGTTTGTATAAACATTATGACGAGGCGAGACCGTCACTAGAAGCATGATGTGTTTGCTCGGCCGAGTATACCATTTATTGTCTCGCCACTGTACTCGTTACGTGTAATCAACCCATTAGTCACTGCTTAAAAGGGATTAATTTTAAGCAGGCTTTAAAAGTAAGGCCCTTATTATTATGAGAAAAGTGCTTAAAAACTGTGTTAAATATGAAACAACACAGTAATGGTACTTTTAAGCACTAGTTATAATGTAACTAATTTTGTTGGTCGACTCAAAATGTATCCCGAACTTCAATACTAAAAAAGCATATTGCTGCTACCATTTAGTTTCACATTTACTAAAAGACTAAAAGACGCTAAATAAATATATTGTGCACAACTGAATTCAAAACCATGGAACGGAAATAACTGTTTTAATCATAGATCAACAAACAACCAACAAACACTATCGGGAAAACAAACAACAGTAATTCAAATTAATCAATTCAATTAATTAAGACAAACACCAACTGGAAAATAATACCAGTGTTGCCAACATTGATAACTATATTTTATACTAGTGTTAAAGTGCGAAAGTAACTATGAATAAACTAGCTATATATCTGTTTTTTCAACCGGCTAAATCGGCTAAACCAGTAATGATGATATTCTGTAAGGTAATCATTCATCATCAAGATGGACTTATACCTGGGGCACTATAATAAGTAAATAAATAAAAAGAAGGAAAAATACATCGATATTTACAGTAGAGAATAAAAAGAGAAAGATGATGAAATATTATGTAACTTTTTGTCTTTTTATTCAAATAGATGCCTGAAGTACAGGGCCTTATTATAGACCATTCGAAATTATCTCAGTCACTCTTACTGTCATGACGTTTGTAATGAGAGCGAAAGAGACCGAGATAATACCTCGCTCGCCAAAATAGGGCCTACAAAGTTCGTTTACTACCGGAAGTTTTTCCTCAAATGAGAATTCATTACCGACATTGCGAAGACGCGATCATAAACGGCAATAACAAGTAATGGGCGACACGACACGTGTGTCAGCGATTTTCCTTTTCGCCTTGTTTTATTCGTTTCCAATAGAAAGTTATTACCAAAAGCTCCGATTTACTGGAGTTGAACTGAACCGCAAACTGTCCGATAGAACTGTCAAAATTGACGTGACGTCACGCAGCTGTCACATTTGGGAATTTATATTGGTTGAAGTCTGGCCGCTTCGGTTATATTCACTTTGGTTGATACCGGGTCAAAGAACCAGGGATTCTATTCTTGAGCGCTTGAGATTATTTCCGTCACTCTCACTCGCATGATATTTGAAATGAGAGTGACAGTGACCGAGATAAAATATCTCACTCGCAAGTCTCAGGGCGTGAGCGATATCTCGCGAACTCTTATTCTGATAAGTTTTCAATCGAGAGACTCATCACACGTGATAGAATTAGAAATAATAGTTGTTGGAATAAAATACTGTTGTGCACATTTTTATGAAGAACTGTGATTTTTTTCGGGATTTTTGGAATGTACTTAATTATAGTCCCAAAAATTGTTCAAAATAATGAGGAAATCAATGAGCCTATTTTGGCTTAGCATACCCATTCCTTATAACTCTGTATAGCAAACTATGTATTTCATCATCATCTACAGCCTTCCTTACCTATACACTGTATTAGGTAACCGCCTGCCTCAGTCCTATTCCAAAATTATGCCATTTAGCCTAAAGCTCTGAAACTTTTTGCAAAACAAAAAAATGGTTTCAAACAAATTTCTGGAGCCTTTAGAACTTCCTTAACAATTTTGTTAAACGTTTAGTAAAATTAGGTCGGAGTTGGGTCAGTTTACCTTACAAAAATTAGGTTAGGTTACCGTATAAATAGGGCTCCAAAGTTAAATTGTAAGCTAAAGTGTTGTGTAAACCCTTATAAAAGCACTTTCACGTTGAGCAACTTAGCCGCGCGGCAACGTAAGTACTCTGTACCAACATAAAAACTCTGGGAATAGGGCGAATGCTCTGTACCAACAATGGAACTCTATAAATTATTCTGGTGAGTTAGATATTATCTCGATCTGTCGCTCGCATTAAAAATGTCAAAAGAGTGAGACGGACGTAAATAGCCCCGATTGCCGTGAGGCTGAATAGAAACGTTTTCTGTCTCGTTTTTCTTTAGCTGATAGAGCGAGACAAAATCTAAGATGATTCTATTTAAACTAGCACTAAGAGCTCTTCTTTAAAATCCTCTCTCTCATCTCTGGTAAATTTATTTTCCTACAATGCGTGGCTTATTTATTTATTTATGTTATTCAGTAATAAACATGTTGTTGCACCTAGAAACCACTAAAGGTTTGTCGCGGTGCTCAAATTCACCGCACGCAATCTAAGCTAATTCTAATAAATATTCTAATATTAGTTTTAAATGTTTTCAGTTTCAGGAGCCACTTGATCGTGTTTATAGGTATATTAAAATTTGTCAGATTACGTATCACTTAGGTGGGTTTGGGGCTTTAGTTTCTTGTAAGCTAGAGTAAGCGTGCGGCAACGTGCGGTCACGTTGCCTAGTGTGGGAGCGTCTTAAGGCTTAGCGACATCATTATTCAAGCTCGCAAGCACCCAGGAAGCGTCTAAATAGGATGCTTTTATCGTAATCTGTATCAGCAAATAGATCGTTTAGCAGTGAATTTGATTTGAATTCGGAATAGAAATAGGCAATCTGTTTATAAATGCCTTAAAAAGTAGGTATCGGGTACTTAGAGTTAAGTAATGAAATTGACTGCAATAAGTAGATTCGATTGTTGTAGTGCACTTTTTATGTCTTAGTAGACTATTTTAAAGCCCTAATTATTGATCGATATAACATGAATCGATTACTATCTATACGACAGCTACATTTTTAATAGTTGCATTAAAGAGTTAAAACCGTTTATGCCTAAGCCTGCTGCTTCCTGTAGTTTCGCCCACTTTCCTGTTCAAAGTGTATTTTTTTCCGAAATAAAGCCTATTGTGCTACCGTCCTACAAATTTCCTCCAAACCTGTTCAATTGTTTCCTCGTAAAAGAGTAAAAAACACACAGACAAACTTTCGCATTTAATGCTAACTACACTCCACGGCTTCAGCCGCATTTTTATTATTTAATAGCTGACCCGACAGACGTTGGCCTGTCTTAACTATGAAAATTGAATTCGAATTGTCTTACATTTTCTACTGTTCCGCTCAACTTCCTTAACTTTTTCTTTCATAAGAACCTTCTCCTGACAATAATTAATACAACAAATTAGGAATTAGCGAATTTGTTCCATCCATTCACGCGTGATGCGATGACCAAGGGAAATAGAGATTATTTTTTATAAATATAGAAGATAGAAGATAGATAGATTTAGGTTACTATTTACCCTCGAAATTTATTAACTATATTTTACACAATATACATAACTTCCAAGGTTTCAGGTACAGATTTTGCATCTACAATATTAGTGTTATTCGATTCGATTCAATTTAAGTTATGCCCCAATATCAAGATCGAATCGATTCAATTGGCTCTCTTGGCCGCCCTCCAACCGTCAGCTCGTAACGAGGCCCTCACTGACACTCTTCTTATCTAGGTGACTAATGTCTTCTGGTGAACTTCCACGGTTTTCCAAGGTCAGCTTATGTTTAGGATTTGATTTGGACGATAATGCGGAAGTTTTTGGAACTTGAAGGAAGATAAGTCTTTTTAGGGTTCCGTACGAAAAGGGTAAAACGTGACCCTATTACTAAGCGTCCGCTATCCGTCCGTCTGTCTGTCTGTCCGTCTGTCACCAGGTATATCTCACTAGGCTGTATCTCATGAAACGTGATAGTTAGAAATATTCACAGATGATGTATTTCTGTTGTCGCTATTACAACAAATACTAAAAAACAGAATAAAATAAATATTTATTATTGTATGGGAGCCCAAAAAAATCACGTTTGTTGTATGGGAGCCCCCATACAACAAACGTGATTTTTATGCCGTTTTTATAGATACCTAAAGGTACGGAACGGACTCGCGCTTGGCTGGTTTTGTAATTCTTAACTTCACTGGCACGCTTAGTACGTACCTATAGCTAATCTTTTGATTCTTAACTTCATGGTACGATTTCTTCGTTTGTGTGCGTGATTGAGTATGAGCGGGAAGCGCATAGCAGAAGTATGGTGGTGCGAACGGCATAGCATGAGATCATAGACCCGATAACGTTTTACTTCCCATAATCTCTCTGCTGATTTATTTAGGTCTAATCCCTAGAATCCAACCCTTATACCAAACTTCATTCAAATCCGTATAGCTGTTTTTTGCGTGATTATAACAAACTTCCATGCACACAAACCTTCGCATTTAATAATATCTGTAAGTTTAGTATAATAATTATTATACTCGCCTTTAAATTTCGTAAAGTCAGCTTAATAAACCCTTATTCTTGTAAAGACAAACAACCGAAGGAGTTACTTTAAATCTCAGCATCGAAAAGGGTTTAAATTTACCAAATCATGTTATTTTACAAGAATTCAAGTTAAACTTGAAGTTGACGAATTTATTTCGCTAAGATTCAAAATGCATGCTTTTGTTCATCTGAGACGCAATAAACAACGCTTTGAAAGACAAATGGCTCAATGGAGATGATTTTGTCCAAAATTTTAGTGAAGCTATTAACTTTGGTCCTAGCTTTGAACTAAGCCGAGTAGTATCCCTGTTTTGTGTGGAGGATTTACGTTTAAGTCTACGGCCTAAGCAGATTATGCGATTCAATGCACTAACTAAAATTGAAATAAATTACAAAAAAACAAAAAAATAAACAAAGAAAATTTAAAAGACATTTTTGCTTGCGTTTGACCGCCGTCTAGCCTAATAGGTAATGAGCAATGATGCGTTCTGCGATGGAGTACGACTGCCTAGAAGAAATCGATTCTCTCGCGACATGAAGACGACTAGATTATATCCGTCAAGGAACACCCGCTCAGGTAAAGCATTTCTCACTGTAATGGTTCGCACAATAAAAGGTTTTTATCTTATATCTTATTTTAGTTGCAATTTAAACGATGCTAATACGAATGTATCGGGCTGTCTTATTTACGACCAAACGATTGAAACAAACTTAGAGCAAAGTTTTCTAGAAAATTTTGTGTGCAAAAATGTACTTAAGTAAAATTGTGATTATTTTAGTTTTTATCTCGGAAAAATAGGAAGAAAACTGGAAAATTTAAGGTACGTGGTGGTACAGTCAAATGTTATGTGAAATGATACCTAAACCTACCTATTATTTTCTTTGATGATTTGCTGAAATGCTGACCAAACAAAAACTAACTAACTGAATCAAAAGTTTAGCTCACGTGCAATTGTTTGCTGAACACACGCGTGACACTTTTGGTTACCTTTTGTTTACATTGTTACATCCCACAGTTAGTAAGGTCAGCATCTGACTAAATGAATAGGTACTACACGTAGGTAAGTTTACATTGAGTTTGCGGACTGTGCATTTAAAGACAAACTCAGACTAGATCAAGAGACGGAATCTGAGGTCAGGGTCCGACAGAACAGTCGTCTTATGCCAATAGACCCTGTACTTATGCCAATAGACTCTGTACTTAGAACTTACGGATTATCTCGGATAGCATTTTATACTCATTATTATAACCAATTTTTATAATGGACTAACAAGTTTACTAAGACGTTGGTGGCCGCGTAAAGGTAAACGAGGCGTCGCCGTCGCCGCGTCGGTCGACCTTCAGCTCGTTGGGTCGACGATATAACAAAAATCGCAGGTCAAACCTAGACAAGATTGGCCCACGACCGGGATGAGTGAAGACAATAAAAAAGACCTAGGTATGCTCAGCAGTGGGCGATAACGGGCTGATGGTGATGATGATTTACTTTGGGACCAACCCTAAATCGTGAAAAAAAATTGTTCGTTAAAATAAATGCTAAGAGGAACGCCATTCTAAAATGTTGCAAGTATCTAATCAGTCAAACTGTCTAAGTTTTATTCCAGAAAGATTCCCAACGAGTCACACTCATGTAACAGTGTAGCAGATTCGGAAAAACCCAACTAGTTACACTGTGAATGTGACGTATTGATGTGACTGATACTATCCAGAAATTTGCGTAAAACCATCGGAAAGCTGAAAAAAATGGCAGTTGTTGTTTCAGGTGTCGTTTTCCTTTTGTTTCTTTTATTTTTATAACAATAAAATTTTTACCTACCTATCTAAAACATCGAATAAAACCGAGGAATGTAGTTGTTTTGCGTTTTTTCAATCAAAATAAATGAAAAGAAAAACCTGTAGATTTTTGATAGGTTTTACAGTTTTTAGAGCTAGTCTACAGTTTTTAGACTTAGACAATGTTGGCAGCACTGGTAAACAAACTCTATTTACCTGGTACAGTGACATCTGAGAAGCCTCAAGAAGGCCGCCCTGAAGGTCCGGTTGAAGACAGTGTAGATGATGGGGTTGATGGTGGAAGACACGTAGCCCAGCCACAGGCAGATGTCCACGACGTGTTCTAGAATGGAATAATAAGCGTTATCGTTGTTGAAATAAGAGCTATTGTCTTTTGGAGTTATTTAATTTTTGGACTTGTGATAAAAAAGCTGTAAGCACTTCACTGAGATACTGTATTTTTTTTTTAATGAAAACTACATGGTATTTAAATTCTTTGTGTCTTTCTCTTTTTTCATCTCCCTCGCACATTACAATATTTTTGAAGATGTAATAATATGACAGAACGTGATTACACTGTCTTAAAAAATTACTTATCTTGAGAATAATCTTACATTACATTTTCAATGCTCTGCAAATATTATTACAACAAATAAGAGTTTAAATTAAATATTTTTATTAGATTTACTCGTACTTTCTACGTTTACATAAAGGAAGTTGACTTAAAACTAAGTTTTCATTTCATAATTTCATACTGCTTAAAATGAGAAATCTAGATGGAAGTTGCCATAAAGCATGGGCTCTTGGATACCTAAAATTAATACGTAACTAAAGTACCCTACAGCGGGGAAGTAAGTTAACAACCGTACCAGACCCACGATATTTGTGCCCTTCTCATTGTACTTGGATTTATAAAGACCTATCCAAGAGAAAATAAATAATTGACTTCACAAAGTTTCCTGAAAAAGGCCACTGAAGCAATTATAAAGAAAAGTAATTAAGGTATTTTAGAGGTATTCTTTTTGTCTGCCAACTTAGGTTATATTATTAGGCTTAGGTAATTATATCTTGATGAGTCTTCTTTCGGAGATTAAATAAGTTTCGTGAGATATTTTGAAATTTCTAGAATGTTTTTCTTTGGGTACCTACTAAAATAAAATCTAGTGTAAATTGGTTTTACGATTGGCTGAGGAACTATTACTTTTTACTCCCAAAATAAGGTTTGCTTCAAAAAGGAGGGTTGGTTACGGCGCAATTTACCGCTCCATTTTTCCAAAAACATTTGGTGTGATATATTAAAGGTTGTGATTAATTATTTCAAAAAATATTGCTCGCAAAGAGTTCTTCTCATTGCAGAATTACTAGTCGTATTTTGTATTTGCCAAAGACCTCAGCTAAATAATTTATTGCGAGTATTTACAACTGAACGCTACAGTCATTCTAATAACACGGTGAATTTGTATAGGCACGAGTATCTCAGTTGTTTGCTCAAGAGATCTAGATCAATTGCTGCCTGGCGATAATATCAGATAGGGGCTCAATCAGACTAGTTCACACGGACTGAAACTCTGATATTTGAGTTGGCCAGTGCTATGATGTATTCTCTAGTTGGGCTTATAAGTGTTAGACTGTATATATCAGCTGGTTTAGTATGAAACGTAGACAACCACCTTCCACCTTTTTTATCCTTTATAGATGGAACAAAGCTACATTAAGGATGTGTTTGTCACTTTCTCGCGGGTTAAAATCGGTGGAAAGACAATTTGTCCGCGGCTCTTTCTAAGTAGGTTGCAGTAGGCCCTACTTTTTTATGGTACCTATACATTTTGTCGATTGTCTTTGACGTTTTTCTATGGAACAGCTGACTTTTTACTCCTGATTTCAGGGTTGGTCCCATAGTAAAGATGGTTTTACAATAATAAGTACTTATGACTCTTTTTTGGCTTAGCATACCCTTTTGTTATAACTCTGTATATCATAAATATTATCAAATAATATGTAGCTACGACGAAAAATACTTGAAAATTTGAAAATCCGACGTGAATTCAAACAGCATTGTTCATACTGGAACTTCTTTTTTACTAAATATTTTTAGACAGTTGTGCGTAAGAATCAGTTCAAAAGTATTAAATACCCACGTAAATGAATTAAGAAGATAACAATAGATGTGCCAAGAGTCCTAACAAAATATTTGTCTTCTCGCAAAGTGTTTGGGCAACGTATCCGTAACCCGAGAAGGAAGCCAGACGGACAAACACTCCTCGATTTGAATAGTTGGCTTAGGACTCCGGTTCCCTCGAGACTGGCCTTTTCTTGATTACAAAAGCGAGTATTTTAGTGTTAGGTATCTAATTAATTCTTTATGACGGTGGTGTCTGGAAACTTGTAACAGGTATTGTGAAAAAAACGATAAATAAATACTACAGTTCGTTTTAATTACATGGAACTACTCAGTACGTGTTACTGATTATAAAAGTTAGCGACAAACGTTTTAAACGATTCAATTTTGAAACAATTCATTTGTCGTAATGATAAACGAACTTACGACAAATAAATTCTAAACTAACACCAAAAAAAGGTGGAAACAAAAAACTGCCACTCAACAATTTTTTTTTTATCTACTAGAACTAGTTTATGAAAGAGGCTAAACACTAAACGCCAGTTTCAGCGCAGTTAAATCAACAAAAACCCTCATTAACATCACAGTCATCACGTATTGTTTTCATCAATACTACCTAGAGGTATACCGAGCATGCCCGTACCCCTCTACCTTACCCTATACCCTACCATACTTACAAAGCATACCTACCTATACCTATATAGCTTACCTGGCACTACACAAGCAGGGCACGCTGCAAACAGGATATTGAGCAAGAAGAACGGCGCCCAGCAGAGCACGAAGGTGAAGAACACTAGCCCGAGGACCTTGGTGGCTTTCTGCTCGTTGGCGACCGCGTTGGCGGATAGAGCCCGACCTTTCTTCCGGTTGGCGAGAAATCTGCAACAAAAATACTTTGATGAACTACTAATTCTAAATAATATTAGTTTCTTATAGGCAAGCGTGCTTCATCGTAGACGACATCGTTGCTTCCAATCAGGAGAGATGGCTGTCAAAAATAAAAACAGTTATGAAATAAGATAAACGATTTATATGTTATCCAAGAAAGAAAGTACGTCTTACGACGGAAACTTATAATTACCATGGACCACCACGTACTAAGATACCGTTAATTTGCGGATATTAAGAGTTTATAGATGAAATAGGAGTGGTTTCGTAGATTAGATAGATAGATAAACTCTTTATTGTTCACACCATAAATTACAAACAGAAGGATTAAAGCACCTAAAACTAGTGCAACAACTGGCGGCCTTATCGCTAAGAGCGATCTCTTCCAGGCAACCTTAGGATGGAGAGGATAGATAAAAAATATAAAAACGGGGTGTGCAATATTGAAGAATACTCATATAAACCTACCAACCTACCTACCTATTGTAACTTAGTTGAAAATTACTCAAAGTATTTGGGACTTTAATGTACAGTCCGATTGAAACCTTATTGTGTATGTGGGTAAGTGTAAGTGTATCTAAGAAATATTATATGTGCACTTGCATTTTATTGCGTTTTATACGTTTAAGCCGCGGGTCGAGCTTGGATAAGAGCCTAAAAAAGGTCGCTCTTAGCGATAAAGCCGCCAGTTGTTGCACTAGGTTTTAAGTTATTATCCTTTTGTTTATAATTTTGTGTGTGAACAATAAAGAGTTTATCTACTCGTATCTCGCCCTATCCGTGGAAGACTGCCACACTGGCGGTTGTGGCCTTTTTCTTTTATTGCATTTTTGGAATCCTTAAATACATACGCATCTACTCACATTTTCAGAAAATCGGAAAATCCTGTATTTGATATAAAAAAACACGATTTAAAATTTTGACAAAAAGCCACGCTCCAAAATACTCCGTAGAATACAGCCACTAACGCCACTGCGTCCAAATTTATCCGGCGATTACGGCCACACTCGCCTGCGCGGCCGTGTTCGACGGTAAAAGTTGCTTGGGGAGTCGGCCGACAGGGTCGTAAGCGCATCTGTGCCATTACTTGACGGATTTACCGGGCGTGCGGGCGCGTTTGAGTAATTAAACGTTCCAGGAAATTGGTTAATATGTCACGGGAGGGTGAATAAAATTCAAATATTCTATATTTTGATCTTCATTCTTTATTTGTGCAATAACTTAATGGCTAAAAACAATGCTACTCACAGTAGATAAAATCGAAGAAAAACTTGTTTTCTAATGCTGTTGGGAACTGGGTGTACATGAACTACAATTTTTAAAATATGTTACATTACAAGTCACGCGCCAGTCAGAATCAACGCTAAAGGACTAAACAAAAATAAACATCTTTGTATATCTACATTTATATATAAAAAAAGACAATAAATTAAATAAATAAGTCTATATTTCTTCTACCTTACAAATACTACATAACATATAATTTTAATTAGTTTGTATCATAGAAGTGGCCTCTGCGGTGTAGGCCTCCCCTAAAACTCTCCACTCTTCTCTCTCTCTCTCTCGTCTTCCTCGTCTGGTCAGTATTGTTCCGTAAATAATATATGTCTCTCCATCTGTTCTTTTGCTTTCCCTGGTTTCTTTTTTTATCTCTTGAAATACATTCTGTAATTATTTTTGTCCATCTGTTGCTTTCCAGCCTACATAATTAGGTATGTAGCCTGCCCATTATCACAGACCACATATTTAAGTAGTGTTATCGTTGTTGTCTTACATCTTAACATACATCAGGTACTTTGATTTTGTTTCTTACAAGTTATATTTAATCTGTCTGTTTTTTTTTTATATCTGATAAACTTTTCTGCATTTTTCTCTTGTAGAACTTTTTCTTCATCCATTTAACTCAAATACCATGTTTGACACCCATATGTTAAGCATTTCTTTATGTCTTTATTTCATGATTTTTCCAGTCTGATGAAATTCTTATGTGTACCTCTTTTTCTGTACAATCATTAAAAGAAACCAAATGTCCGAGATAACATAGATGTTCTCATACTCAATTTTTACACCTTCAATGACATGAGACTCACGATTAGTAAGGTAACCTTTATTTTTGTTGCATTTATTTCTAGACCAACCTTCTTGCTCTCTATTACTAGTTTGCTAACCATGGATTCCAAGTCTAATGCATTTTCAGCAAATACCACATTCAGCAAATCGTAAGTGGATCAGGAAATATTCATCTATCTTCGCTTTTTTGTTTTCCCATTTCAGACTTCTGGAAACACGCTCTATCACAGCCGAGAAGGTTTTTGATGAAATAGGGTCGCCTTGCCTATCTCATTTTTCCATTGGGAACTCCATGCTTTCCCGCTCTAATCACATTCTGGCTATGCCTTTAGAGTATAATTATGTTGCAGATCACGTTAATGTAGGGCTGGTTGGCTGGTCAGTGCTTTGTTACTTTAGTGCAGTCCAGATCATGTTGTGGTCTACAGAATCGAATGCTTTTGTGTAGTCTATAAAAAGCACATAAATAGCGGTTTCCCGTTTTCATTGGATTTTTTATCAATTGAAAGACTATATACCTGTATGTGGTTCATTGTTGAAAACATTTCGAAAACCTGCCTGCTCTCTCGGTTGGTTTTCGTCTAGAGTTATTGTCAACCGGTTGAGTAAAAAATTTGAGAATATTTTATACAAGTTTGTCATTAGGCTGATTGGTTTATAGTTTCTAATGTCACATTGGTCTCCTTTTTATGTACAAGTATAATAATAGACTTCGACCACTGTGCTGACGTTGTTTTTATTTCAATAACTATGTTAAATAGTTGCTGTAGTGGCTTTATCAACAGCATTCATAATGATTTTAAAATTTCGTTAACTATTTTGTCTTCGGAGGCTTTAATATCCCAGTACAAATTATCTAATATTTTCGTTGGATGTCTTTATTTCCAGAGTTGTTGTTTTATCCAACACGGTTTTAAATTTTAAAATATTGTGTTTCAGAGGTTTTGTCATTAAGAACCCAACCTCGTTTCTTCCGTTTGTTCACTTTGTTCCAGGTGTGCGAAATAGAATAAAGTCCGATTATTCTTCTATGGTTTTTTTGTTTATGTCTGTGGTCTTCTAGTTTCGCATATCCCTAGGATGTTCCAATTTATAGATTTTATAGAAAAACTTAGTTTGGTGATCTTACTGTCTACGATTAGAGTGTTTGCATTAAGAAAAGCCTGAGTCTTCCGGTCTGGTTTAGCGGGTGCTGGCTTACAGACTCCTCTACGGTGACTAAGCGATTTGAAAGAGTCTTTTGGAAGAGCCTTTTGGTTTTTTCATGGCTAGCAGTTGCTTGGGGGCTAAGCAGTCAAGGTCTTAAGGAACCTGTATGTCTTGCGTCTTATTTATTCTTTTTGGTAGTAGTTTTGTGTTTCTTTCGATTGTTGCACTTCTAGCCCCTGCTTCTTCAGGAAATTCTGACATAAATCTCTTATTGAAGTATTTAGATCCCGTCGCGCGTCTTATTTGTTTGTGTGAGTCTAGTACCACTATTCGGTCATAACAAAGAGCTACTTTATACATCCACAATCAATATACATGCGTACATACACACATATATACACACATATCCCTTTTTTTTAGCTTCGTTGCAGTTGGGTAAAAAATAAATCATCTCGCGGTCAGTCGACGCTACTTTATTAAAAACTAGCTTCGACCACGTGGACTACACTTTAAAAACCGTTTATTTTTTGGGGGTAAAATTAACTTAACCCTCCTTTTTTGAGAGTATGTCAAAAGCGTCATAATGGAATTAGGGAAACCCCCAGATACAATAAATCAGCCCCCTCGGACCATTTTGAATTTGTTATCTTGAATTTTCGTCGCCACCATTTAGTAGCTCTCGCAAACCCCTATAACATTTGGTCAAATACACCACCTTCAATAGTTTCGGAAATATAGACCCTCAAAGTTTGTTTGTTTTATTTTGTGTTGTTTTTTGTTTCAATTTCCCCAAAAAAGTTTAAGGTTTTGGAATATTTTTAGTCTTGGCGCTTTGGTAAAAGCGTTTTGAATTTTCGAGATAATTAACAATTCCAGCTCGAGAGTGTGACTTTTCGAAAATTTTGGGATTCTATTATAAATTTAGTACACCTGTGTAAAGTTTCATTGACGTAGCATCAAAACAAATTTTCTCTTCGTGCCATATTTACCACGCCATTTCACCCTCATAGGGGTTGATTTCCAGAAAATGGTGAAATACGTGATCAATATTTTCTTAAGTCATATTGTAAAATTTTTAAATTCGTGGTATCAAAAAACAAAACAAGCTTCTCCATATACACTTTTACACCCTAATCCACACCTTCAGGGGTTGAATTTCAAAAAATCCTTTCTTAGTACACACCTTTGCTCATCAAAACAAATACACCCTCCAAATTTAAATTTCTACGACCTGTGGTTTGGCTTTATGTCGTCTGTCAGTCAGTCAGTCAGGACTTGTTATTTATATTTAAAGATTAAAATATATTCTGATATAATTAACACGGGATTACTAACGTCAAATTAAGTCGTTTATAACGACTAGTTTTGATTATATTTGGTGATCTTCATCAGGAGATTACAAGCGTGACGCGATCGCGGTCAGGTCAAAATAAAAAAAAGTCGCGCACAATTATAATATCTAACATCCAACCATTAACAAAAAAAAAAAATACAAACATCCGAATTGAGAACCTCCTCCTTTTTTTGGAAGTCGGTTAAAACAACATTGTTTTTCATCTCTTGTACACGAACACTAAAAATTAAACCGCAAATTCTAATATTTTTGTCGTAAGAAGGCCACCACCCAGCTTTTTACGTGGAATAAAGGCGCAATGTCTCTTAAATTCACCGCGTTTCTCATTTCTCACTCGGAAAAAAGCCCTCATGGCGGTTAAGCCGACGTGATCTTGAGAAAATTCCGTGGAGTAAGGTATTAAGGGACAAAACACGTACAAATACTATCGTCAAAAATTAAAAAAAAATATGATTCACTGCCTGTTGTGTCAAGGAATTGTTTAGAATACTAAAAAACATACGTTGTCTAAGAAATTTTCGAGATAATCAGAAAAAACCGCCTCCTGGAAACCTAGGGTTTTGCAACTGTGGCTGTCTTCCACGGATACGACGATCTATCTATTCCAGAATTTTACACCACAATTTGAATATTCACCAAAAAATATTAAAAATTCTACAATAATAAACAAAAATCTTCCAAGCCCTTTTCACAGCCTTGGCAACGCAGAAATTATTAAGCACCACTTACCAGAAACCCACTTTATTTACTCTCGCATCGAGATTAACATAAACAAGCTTTTAATACTGCTAAGAAAACTTACCAAAGTTAATACATCTGTCGATAAGCCAATCATGAATTCATTTGGTTCCAAGTTACTTTGATCTGGCTTGTTTGAACTCATTTTCTGTGAACGTTCAAATGTTTTTACGTCACTTACGTGATTTGTAATAAACCGCGGAATGTGAGTAGGTACCTAAATTGTTTCTTTTTAATAATGTAGGTACATTAGGATGCCAGGAAGAATTTGATCTTAGTGATATGAGGCGTTTTGCCTTGCTTTCATATTTTTATTATATTTGTAATTTAACACGTAAAAATTAAGTTGTCTACTAGTACTAGTTTCGGTTACATTCGGTAACCTTCATCACCCCTCCCCTACCTTCCTCTTTTCTTTCAATGTGTGAAAACCATGTTAGTTTCCATAGTAATATTTATAATTTCCTGTTGTGGACTCAATAATGTATTATTGTATATGTACAATTGTTCATATATACATATGTATGTTGTATATTTTATTTCGATATTATCCCTGGTAATTGCGTCCAATAACACATTGTCAAAGTTAAAATTACATTATCCAATTAGCCCGCCCCTGATCGTTCGGCCGCGGTACAAAGGTGCCCATTACAGTCGCCGCATTCACTGAATGACAATTAAATGTAGTGAAATTAAATGACCATCCTTTGCACCAGAAATGATACAATAATATCCTACTAATATTAAAAGCTCGACAGTTTGTAAGAATGATTGTTCCTCTTTCACGCAAAAACAGCTGAACTAATTTACATGACGGAATGAAGGTTGATCATGGTCTGGATTAAGACATAGGCTACTTTTTATCCCAGAAAACGCGGGTGAAACCGCGGGGCGCAGCTAGTATTTTACTAAACAAAAATTCAATCACTATGACCAATATCATATTTTTCTTGCTTGAACTTTATGAGTTCTAATAAAGGGTCCTACGATGTTTACTACGGGAGCTACCGCGCCTCAAAACACGTTCCCGAGGTAGTTTTCTTTATTGTAGGGCTTTTGAGAAAGGGCCAAGTTTGCGGACGCGGCAAAATAGGCTACAAGTTCCTAGCATTCTCAGGATTTGTTAAGATCGAAGCCCACTAGCTTCTAGTTTAGGTTTTGAAATTGATAGCATGTACTCACGACTAGACTGACAATATTTGCTGGAGAAAAAGTCACATTACGTAACATATAATATGAAAACAAACTTTGACAGTTGTTGCCGAAACACTCCGCTCGCTCGGTCAATTATGAGTCGTGAGCCTATCACAGAATAAAACAAAAGTTTTAAACTATTGGAATATCACATACTTCTCACCTTTCTCGTCATTTTCTGGAAATAACCGCTTCTCGAAATAACCACCGAATCTAATTCGACATAATCATTGTCTTTTTTTCTTGTAATTTGTTTAACACACAATTAAGGTATATTTTATTATTTCGTTTTATTTCAGCCTGGCTAGTCCCACTGTCTCCACTGTTGGGCAAAGGCCTTTCTTTCCTCTTTCTCTACTCATCTCTATTGCTAATGCAGGCCAATCCTTGTCGAAAGCGGTTCATCCCCTCACCTCAATTCTATGCTATTCTTGTATTTCAAACTCGATGGGTTAAAGTTAAAACCTCTCCCAAATGATCAGTATTCCCAGTCCTTCCAAAGGGATTGTATCGTCCATTTATAGCCCTCATAGGTCCTCAAACGCCCAACAACTTCCCACTAACCTCGTTTGGTTTTCGCCACTATAGCGAATTGAACTACGAGTAAGTGGGTGAGGTTTTATGATTCTGCTTTTGAATGGTCATAAAATAAGACTCATAATGACCTAGCTGCATTTTTTTGCATTTTCTAGGTGTAATAAGTCTGTGAATTATGTTTAAATAACAATTTTATTTTTAAAGATTTGTAAGTATTGCCGATACCTTATTTAGTTTGTTGTCTATTTTCCCTTAAAAACGTTTTTTGAAAAAAATAAATAAAGAGTAAGTACCTAAATAGCTCGAAATACAGTCATATTAATAAAATTGGTATATGCAACCAGTATACCAATATAATTTTCATTAAAGTCTGATGAATGGTTTTCGAATGAGAAGTCACGAACTCTGTGCCGTGTTAATTAATTAATTGGCGGAATTACCTCAAAATGTTGGAAAAACTCGCGTAGTTTTGGCAAACAATAAAAACAAAAATATAGAAACATTTACAGAAAGTAAAAAATTCCTCAACCTCTAGTATAGCATTCTCGATTTATCTTTGATTAGAACAGAAGGCCTTCAAAACAGGGTTATTCTGTAGCAATCCAAATAAGTAGACACCCTGGATAAAGATATAGGTAGTTCTTGTTTTTGGAGATTGTATCAGCAGAGCGGTGATGCAATTTTTCCGCCGTATAAATTCGAGTTTCTATTAGGAACTAGCGATTCTTTCGTTTCGATTTCCTCATTTTCTGGGACAAAAACAGTGGCGGCGTAGAGGGCAGGGGCAGGAGCGGTCCGCCCCGGGTACCAAGCACCAAGTAATGACAGCAATCCACTCGTACAGCCAAAAACACTTCTAAAGAAATACTCGTTTCAAAAACATTCCAATAAATAAATGTATTGAATTGTATTTATAATTTGTAAATAACTACATCAAATGATCACGCAATAGAATCATCATCGTTGCCAGCCTATATCAACTCGTTATTACGTGTTAGCCTCCTCTCTCTTATGCTGTTTGTCCAATAACGCAATCGAATTTAAACAAAATAAAACTCCTAAATGCTTTTTTTTTAGTGTGTGCCCAATAGAAAACCACCCTGGGTCCACGCCGCTACTAGATAAAAAGACCGGTCCACAACCAAGGCCAATCCAAATTAGCATCATAAAAAGCGTTACTCGAAGCGTATTGTTCCAAACTTACGAGTCGCAATAACCTTTCTCTCTAGTAATAACAGTATTTGCTCCTTTATAATTCCGAGTGAAATAAAATGTGATCGATCAACCACCACTATCTGTCGGCGGTGCAATAAAATTTTTTGATAACCTTGCCTGTCTCAAACTAGAACCGAGGTCGATGCAACTTAGTGTGCCAAAAATTTTGCGGTAGAAAAGCAGTTTATTATTATTGTTTTATGGGAGTTAAAGTAAGTCGAATTAAAAACTTTTTTACTTTATATTTTACAAATTTGGTTTCATAGTGGTTTCACAAGTATTATACATTTAAAATGATAAATACCTAGATTGTAGAATTTTCTCAAAATTAATAGTCTTCTCTAAATACGTTTTATTTCGGGTCTTTTTAACGGAGTTTCACGGCATTTACTAATTGCGTTAATTAATAATGTTTATAGTAGAAATATTAAATATCAGAGATACAACATCAGTCACAAGTTTAAAGTCAAGTTAGTTCTACTTTGTACAACCATTATGTTATGTGAAAATCTTTCTGCGTGGATTCTTCTTCGAGACAAACTGTAGAAGCGCCAAAGTATAGGAATATCTACTTTGATATAGATTTCCATTCTACTATGATACTCTTGAGAATACCCGAACGTCGAATCCAAGTTTTTGATCGGACTCTCTCGCAGTTGCACGTTGTATCTATGTTATCAATTTCTAGATATGACGGCATAGTAACCCAGAGAAACTCACGGACAAACCCAGTTTGAGAAGAGTAGATATAAAATAAGATATATCACACAAGTATAAAAATAAAACTAGAAAAATGTAAAATAAATCTGAAACAGACATTTTTGAAATGTCTTTTCTAGTTTTATTTTAATATAAATATCACACAAATATGGGCAAACCCAAATATTACCTGCACCATACCCATTCTACTAAATTGCCTCTTATGCAAACGTGACGTTTAACATCAGGCGAATAAATTTTTTTTTGCTCAGTTTGTTTCAACTATCTTACCTTAAAGTAAGTGCATTAGGCGCAGTCATCAGCTTCAGCGGCCTCAGCCGTGCTCTCCTGGTCTCCGCTATGATGCTGGGCGGGGTCTGCGTGGCCACGTCTCTGCCGCGGTTCTTCCCCGAGTTGGATCCGGAACCGCACCCATTCATGTAGCTCAGTTGAGGGTGGGAGACGCTCATGCCTATCTTGTTGCGTTGGGCTCTGAGAAATTCAAACTTTCGTTAATCACAAGCCTTTATTTAACTTGTCGTGATAGTATTTCTGTGAGGCATATCTTGCTACTTGCTACTGCGTCGTTGCGCGTGCAAAAGTAGCTATGTATATTTGACACACTTTACAGGAGACGCAAAAAACTGATTTTCTCGTAAAATGTCCAGAGCATATCAATAATTTATCCTTACTTTGATACATATAACAAATTTACGTAGTTTTAGATTACTATTGGATAGATAGCATTATGAATAATGACAAAATTAAACTTAATAGGCAAATTTGACACATAGAGTTATTTATTTGAGTTGTAAATACAAGCTATGTGCATTTAGAGCACATAACTACTTTATAATTCTATGGAACCTAAAAAAAAATAGCTGAACGATGACACATAGCTATATTTTGGAAAGAAATAATTAATAAAAAAGTTAAAAAAACCAACACATTTAATATTCAAATGGTATTAACTGTTTATTGAATCAAACAAAATCAATCAATCAATCAAAAACATTGGTGGAACTAATCAAGAAAATAAGTTATCATAGAATAGGTGATAATCACGGTGCATGTATTGCTTTAGACTTTGTAGGTGACTAAATTTGGTAGAATCAATTTTTAGTGGGACATCATATAGGCTTTTAGGTTTTTTTTTTTATTCAGTAATAGGCTTGCATTTGACCGTCATCTTGCCTGATGGTAAGCAACGATACGTTCTACGATGGAGCATGCTTGCCTAGAAGAAACCGATTGACTCGCGACTTGAAGACACCTAGATTATATCTATCGGGAAACACCCACTCAGGCAAAGCGTTCCACACCCTAGCGGTTCGCACAATAAAGGTGGAATCACAGCGTGTCGTACGAGTTTTTGGTATATCAACCTTATAACGGTGACGCTTTTTAGTGCCCTTGGTAGACCGATAGTAGAAAGGGCTAGAGGGAATTAGATCATGCAGATCAGAAGCACACTCTCCGAAATGTATCCGGTAAAAGACCGACAGACTAGCAACTTTGCGCCGATGTTCGAGAGTTTGGAGTTTAGTCCGAACAAGGGAGTCTGTACCAATGAGCCTCTTGGCACGTTTCTCAATGGACTCCAACGCCTCAAGCTGGTATTTGGCCGATCCAACCCAAAGGTGCGAGCAGTACTCCATGCACGATCGAACTTGTGCTTTATAAAGTAACAGCAACTGTTCTGGCGTAAAGTACCGCCGCACCTTCGAAAGGATACCCAGCTTTATGGCAGCCAATTGAGCTTTGGACTCTATGTAGGAGCCAAAGTTGAGGATTGACGTCAGAGCAACGCCCAAAAGCTCAAGACTGTCAGCCGTCGGAATGGACACATCTCGGAAAGTAGGAGCCAGTTGGAATGGGCTCTTCTTTGCGGAGAACAGACACGCCTGGGTCTTAGTCGCATTAAACCTGACCACATTGGCATCACCCCATTCTGAGACAGCCTTAAGAGACAAGTTCAAGTGCTCGACCATAGCCTCTCTCAGAAACTGGATTTGAGGACCACTGGACCGTGCGTTAGAAGTGTAGCTCTCTACAACAGTGCTGTCATCTGCGTACCCAAAGATACCGGGCTTTAGCAGATCGTTAATGTGCAGCAGGAAGAGCGTCGCAGAGAGCACCGACCCCTGGGGAATACCGGCATTGATATCCATTCGATCAGACGAGCAGCCATCAATGACTACTCGTATCGATCGATTCCTCAGGAAGTCCGAAATCCACGCAACAAGACCAGCGGGCAGGCCGTATGAGGAAAGCTTGCTTATAAGGCCGTCATGCCAAACCCTGTCGAAAGCCTTCGAGATGTCAAGGGAGACAGCAAGTGCTTCCCCATGCCTCTCGATGACCTCACTCCAGATATACGTGGCGTACGCTAGAAGATCACCAGTGGACCGGTTTCGGCGGAATTCGTATTGCCGGTCACTGAGAAGGTCATTAGTTTCTAGGTACGCCAGGAGCCTGTTGTTCAGGACACGTTCCATAGTCTTGCAGAGTATGGACGTGACCGAAATAGGCCTGTAGTTGGCAGGGTCGGCACGGCTACCTTTCTTAGGCACAGGCTGCACGTTAACAAGCTTCCACGACTTCGGCACTATACCAGTTTCAAGAGAGAGACGAAAGAGGCGTGTCAACACAGGAGACAACTCAGGCGCACATGTTTTCAGAACTATGGCTGGAATACCAACTGGGCTGCTGGCTTTGTTAACGTCAAGATTGCGTAGCGTTTTGCGAACCTCCACTTGACGAATGCGGAACTCCGACATAAACGTCGCACTGTCTGGTGGAGTTGAAGGTGTCGCGCTACCAGCATCTAGACGTGAAGACTCCGCGAATTGAGAAGCAAACAAGTTAGCCTTCTCCTCAGCGGTGTGAGCCAGCGTCCTATCAGGTTTTAGCAGTGGAGGTAGTGAGGGGCGGCAGAAGTTCGCTTCGACCGATTTAGCTAGGGACCAAAACGCTTTACTATCTACCCGCTGGGTATGAAGCCAGTTTGTTCCCTATTCGACTAATGTGGTCAAAGCGAGCCCTCTGTAACACCTTTTTGCAGGACTTGGCAGCTGCGTTATACGCTCTTTTCATCTGGCGAATATCCTTCGCTAAAGCGAAGGATATTGAATGCGAATTGAATGGAAGCGGTGTCGAGCATCAACCCAGGCAAGGTAAGCCTCCTGCTTGCGCGCCTCAGCGTGACTACAGTGAGGTGCAAACCATGGGCGAGCTTTGCCGGCCAATGGTACTACTATCTATGTGACGCTCGACCTGTGCGTTTCGTGATCGAGCGAGTTTGAACTTGACCAAAAATATCGCTATGTGCAGCAAAGCACATATCAGGCGCAATTTTTTCTTCCGCTTTAATAAACTTATTTTAGCTATGTGAATTATAACACTTGGCGTGTTAAAATGGAGCTTTAGATGTATAAATGTCACATAGCTACATTCCGTATCTCTTTAAATATTGGGTCTATCACATAGCTGTTTTTACAGTACGTGTGTATTGAAATACCGATTAAAACTGCATAAGAAACCGAAAATGACTAAATAACACATAGCGACTTTTGCACGCGCAACGACGTACTGCTCAATGTCCGATTGAGCCGAAATTTGGTGTACTAACTTTTTTTTATGCCATAGGTGGCAGACAAGCAAACGGGCCGCACAATGGTAAGCGATCACCGTCGCCTATGGATACCTGTACCTGTAACACTGGAGTCGTCACAGATACGCTGCCGACCTTTTTAAACTCTATCAACAGCCCTTTTGAATAACCCAATGTTGTAGTTAACTTAGATGACAATGCAATAAAACTTGTTTTTTTTTTTTTATTAATACTTCTATTTTATAGTTGGAAACATTTACATATCAGACATAGATCTATGTCAGACTTACAATAGTCGTATGTGTATTTAATTTTAGAAACAGAAATATCGATTTGCTAAAAAAAACAAATAGGTACAAAATATTAAAAACATGAAATGGAAAAAATAAAAGGACTTAAAGCACAATGTATCCATAATTTTGACACAAAACTTATATTCCCAACTCAACATAACGCTGGATGTAGGTAATAGGATGATTGCACGTAACGAGTACCGTGGCGAGACAGTAAGTGGGCACACTCGGCCGAGCACAAATCATGACTGTCTCGCTGTCTCGCCTCGTCAAAATGTTTACACAAAACGAGTTTACAGACGAGGGCACTATCACGCCACTGTACTCGTTACGTGAACCCATAAGCAACCAGCGCTGTTGGGTCCGACAAGTAACCTCACGCACGCCACGACATTAGATAGATGATAATGCTGTTAATAAAAAGAAGCTAAACGCGGAAAAGCACCACCAACTGCAATATTGTCCTTTTGAGGATTCGTTAAAAACACATAAACTTACTTCAACTCCGGAAATATTATCCGCGAACCGGGTAACCTCACTCAAATCACGCGTAAAAACATCCGTGTTGTACGTGTAAATTATGAAGAAAATATTCATAACAAAACAGCTAAGAACCTTCTAAAAAGTAACGGCCGCTTTTAGTTTAAATATTCACCGAAGCGCCCTATACTTAGGGCACGCAGGGTTGGTATTCCATTGCTTTTATATACCCACTTTTGCCTTCAAGTATTTGTTTTGCTGATTTCAGCGACTTGGATTTTCCGCATCGAGATTTTTAGAATGGTCTATCACCTTTAATATTAATATGGGAACAGGAATAAACGAAAATAAATAACATTTATATACTGTTTGTTCCTACTTAATACAGCACAGAACTGACTAGCGTAAGTAGATGGTATAGCTATGCTTTCGGTTTCACTCGCGCGGTAGTGATGATAAAAAGTAGTTTTATTTTATCTCTGGCGTCATGTTTCCACTAATTCATCTGGTAAGACGACTGGAATTTGGTGATACAAAGTTCCCAGTGGTTTTACTAGTACATAATATGTCTATTGGAAAAGACAGTCTCAGTAGATCAACTGGTTCAACAACTGGCTCAAGCAGTTTAACAAGACTACTGAGACTTGGCGAAAATTTCATGATATTCAGGCGTGAAAACGTAACACAAACAAACTCACTTTCTCATTTATAATTTTAATTAAGATTCATCAGAAGTACCTACCTGGCAGCGCTGGTAACTCTCCATGTAAGCTGTCTGGTGACCGACCTCGACGGCGACAGGTCTGGTGAGCTCCTGGCCCCCATCCGCCGACCCTGCACTGGGCCATTGTCGAAGCCTCCGCATTGTCTGTGAAACAAAACATTGTATCAGCTAATATAACAACTTTACTATGGAAATTAACATGGTTTTGACACATTTTGTTGTAATTAAAACGGATTAACGGGTATTCCCGTTTTAAATATTATATAACAAATAACCACTAAATGAATCATGAATAGATAGGAGTATACCTACCACATACTTATTTAGTTTGGTTTTTAAAGCTATGGGTACACTGAGAAAAATGGCAATCAAAATTCCGACGAATTCCCCTAAAGTACGGAAGCATATTGACAATCACCAAAAAACACGATGATTAGCATCAGTTTTTACGGTGACAACTATCATAAACTGGTGCTAGTACTAGTTTTTAGGGTGAGAACCATATATTATGATAGTTGTCACCATAAAACTGGTGCTAATTATCGTACTTTTATCGAAATTTTTCTCAGTGTAGAAAAATCAGGATTAAAAATATTTCAATATATTTTATTTTCATTACACGTAATTCAAATTCAAAATTTAAATCTTAATTATGATTAAGTCTAGACCGACAAGCTTATTCGATTGAAAATACAAACCAGTAAAATCGTTTAATAAACCAAACATTACATTCTACAAAGTACGAGTAAACCTAAAAAATGTTTTAAAAATGTATAAATTCTTTTCAGTATTTACAAATAACGTAGCTTCGTTATCCAAAATCAACAATGCTGTCACGTAACCACAAGCTTCAGCTCCAATATTCAATCAATATATATATATCCAGAATCAGCGTAAAAATATATCAAAAGAGCCACAAAGAATCGCACGACGGCCAACAATCCAATAACTGATAATACGGGCTAAGGACAATGATAGGTCACGAAAATTCAAAATCAAAGCAAAATTGTGTCTACATCAAAAGGGAGTTACAATCCGATCATCGACAAAGCTCATTCTCAAGGGATTATTGAAACATGATAAGAAATCACGACCTCCGCAGAAATTCGGTAACTCTTAATACGGCCAGAGCTGAGATTTGAGCACCGTTCACTCTGGGCTGAGCAGAGGCGGAAAAAACTTAGAAAAGCTTTTACTGTACAGTTAACGGTTCTTGTAGTTCTACGAGCCAAGTATATCCTACTGAAAAGAAGTCGTGAGGATTACGTGAGTAGTCCTGTAGAATTATAGCAAAATATATTTCTAGAAATTGAAGTTTATTTTACAAAATACAAATAAATTCACCATTATTACCACTACCTAATTAGTGTTATACAGTGTCTAATACGGTGCAAGTACATAGTCTGCGCCCTAACAATACATTTTTACAGACAGATTATTATAAAATTGTAAAAATTTGAAAGAAGACATTCTCTATCAATATTTTTATGTAGCTTAGCTGTAATTGTACGTTCAAAGTAAAAAGAAACCAGAATTCACATGTTCTTTCAACTTTTTACAAAGTTATAGTAACTGTCAGACCCATTCTTTGAACGACCAGGCTGTACTCGTAGTTAATGTTTACAATGGAAACTAACGTGGTTTGAGTATTCCCGTGTTTAATTATAACAAAAGTAATGTTTACAACTTTGTACATTACCACGTAGGCCCGTAGTAGATACATTTTAAAATATCCTTTCATATTTCGGGTTAAGTTTATCCTAAGTTTCTACGTAACACAATATTTTCTGAAACATAAAACTCACACACATAAAAGTAACTTTTTCTCTGTATTTTAGCCACCTTTTCACGGTAATACGAGTTTGCAATCTAGCTAAAACCTTAAAACCACCGTAATGAATAATCCTATAATAATACGTTTGTTCCAAGATGTGCCAAAAAAAAAAAATTGCTGGTGTAACCGCGAGTGATTAATTTCCCAACTACTCCATTAGTAATATCAACGGGGACGCTGGGAATTCAACTTCTGATCTCTTCTATTAATAGGGAAGGCAATGGGGATGTTGTGAATACTTCGTGTAACTCGCGCGTCATAATATTATATATATTTTTTATAACAAATATCGACGTGAAATAAAATAGGTTTATACAGGGTTATAAGAAAAGGGTATGCTAAGGCGACAAGGGCTCATAGTACTCATCATTACGAGCAACTTACTTTTGGACCAACCCGGAAATCTCGAAAAAAAAAATTTTAAGAATTTTTAAGAGAATTTTAAGAAGCTGACTGCCAACCTTCATAGTGGAGAGGCACTTGGAGAAGAAGAAAAGAATGATGAGTACTATAAGCCTTTTTCGGCTTAGCTTACCCTTTCCTTATAACCCTGTACATCGACAACGATGATCACAAAGCATTCGTACGACAAAAGCGGTACCTCGTGTAAATTCGGTGGATAACCTCCAAGTACTTACAACTCAATAGATCCAATACTGCGATCTCATCCCATAGGATTTGGGCTACAAAGGGCCTCTTTATCTAAACGAGTTTTAAAAATGTATGGTATCAACGGAATCCTCTGGGATATAATATTCCGATCCACCGAGTCCGATCGAAACGAAGATATGAGGTGAATTCTCTAAAAGAATTTCAATTTCTCTAAATTGGAAGTGGAGTCCTATTATCGATGTAGACATCTTAATTTATGATCATTTAGCCCGTTTCAATAAGAATGAAATTTTAATCAGGCGTATTTTTAGAATAATTGGGAATTTATGAAAGAAAGGTTGCGAAAGTCGATCTTAAAATATTTTACAAAGAGTTGAGTTTTGATTAATATCGCTCTCTGAAGTACGCCCTTGTATTTAGTTACGCAAGTTACTTGCACTATGACCTCACAGCCAGACTTAATTAAATCTTAAACATACAGAAAAAAAACTTAGAACCGCTAACATAACTTCACGACCTTAAAGCTCGTTGCACATGATTCGCAGTAGCTTTTGTGGCTGCGATGTAATTTTATAGTTTGAATTTTATATTGCTAAGTAAATATGATCGCTCATATTTTAAAGCTATCTTAAAGCTGCTATGCATCGTGTAAAACGGGGTTTAGTCTGCGAGACTTTATTTATTTTCGTGGTAACTGCGCTCGGCGGTTTTCCAGCTATTCTATGCTATAAACTAATCATTTTATTAAGAGGAAAAAGTAACCCACATGTATTAATCTAGGCTATAAACTATCTTCAGATAAATACTACTTACATTTAAATCCGTTGTGCCGTTTTCAGCATGAAATGAATCTTCTGCGCACCTTCTCACTACGCCAAAGTATAAAACTAGTAATATTCTGTGCAGTCTAAAATTATTATCTAATAACACATACCTATCGCGCCCAACACAGATACTGTTATTCTTAGCAGTGATAAACTGACCAAATAAACGCCAGATCAAACCATATTGTTCCTATAAAATACTCCTAAAAGCCTACAATAACCCATGATTCAATACAATATACCGTCGTATACGTACGGCAAGTAATGATCTATAAAATCTATGTAATTGTTTGTTCTGTGCCTTGTTTCAACAGAGTTATGTGTATGCGTGTCATAAAATCGGATATTAATGGTTATAGGATGATTTGTTCATTTACAAGGCCGGCGCTATTCGATGTGTCAAGTTCATTGTGCTATTTCGAGAAAGTATTTGTTGGACGTGTTTAATAAACAGTAATTTAATCATCATACTAATATTATGTAAACATGTTCACTTGCTCGTGCGAAGGTTGTCCGAAATAGACGGGATTTAAGCTTTACGCCATGTCGATTAAATTTTAAAAACATACCATTTTTTCAAGTTTCCTTTCCCCTTTTCAATTAAATAAACAGTCGAATTTGGTTCCACTCAGCCACATTCACGGAAATTATTAACGGTACAGCTGCGCTTCGCGTCCTTTTTTCAGATTCCATTTTTTATCTACCCTCAATTTGCACAAAAAATAATACACGTCCCAAAACGTAGATTATTAAATTAAGCTTACTTATCACAGCCTTTTCACTCTACCTGTCTAGAGAGTGGATAATATACATTTTTATCTACCACATTCAAAGCGAAACAAGGGTTGAAACCCTATTTACATAAATACAAGTAAGCAGATTGACTGAAAAAGTTTTTTCCACGGCTTTGTTCCTCGCTAATCTCGTGGAGTTTGTAACTCGTTGTCCTCTGACTCGACATTAAGCGAGTTCACACTCAAGTTTTGAAGTTTGTGATTTTTCACCTATGCAAAGGGTTAAGTGATTAACAAGTACAGTTATAATATTATAATGTTAAAATGCAACATATTGGAAACCCAAAGACACAGTAGAAAGACAGTCAAAACTAGATAAGAGATTTTTACAAATTGTTGATTGTTGAGATAAATAGTTGACTTTGATGGATAAAATAAATGCATTGCCTAGATAAAATTAATTCTTAACGATCTGATTTTTATACCTTTTTGTGAAATGCGGTGATTTTTGCTATAGCTCATCATGAACCATTCTGCCGCCAAAAACATTCGCTCAACTACAGTCGCTAGCGATTTTCCGCTGTAGTGTGAACACCGCTTAACTCCTTTAGCTATTTTGAGTCTGCATTACTCTATATTCAGAGCCTTTTATGAGATGCTCTAATGATATCTAAAACTTAATGAGAGTCTTTGGCTTCATATCATGTACTTAGTTTGTAGAAAGAAATGACGAAATTCATTGTTATTTGGTCTAGATACGGAATATTCGGCTTACAGTGTGACACACTGTAAGCCGAATATTCCCTAACTCACTATTAAGAACACACTCAGTGTGTTCATAATAGTGAGTTAGGGTGTAGTATGGGTTTAAGAGCTTTCCTCTGATTTTTGCGCCAGAAATATTGACTAAGTTGACTTGACTAGGACTGATTGGAGATATTTCTTTCAAAAAGGAGCTACGGCGCTAATTCCTGCAGATGTTGATAAAATGTTTGGTACTTCATTTTCAACAATGATTTTAAGCGAAACGTGCTCGCTTGGTATATCGCTAGTAATAGAACAAGTAGGTACTTAAGTGCCCAATAAATAATACATAAGTAGATACAATAATTGGATCATAAAATGAAAAAAAAAAAAAACAAAAAAAAAATATTTATTACAGGTAAAACTAAATTAAACAACATTAAAGTTGCTATATAAAACTAAACTAAACAAGTAACTTTTCAACACGTGACCAAAACGCTGTCCTCTATCTCGCACAAAGGGTGAGCATCGCCATACAATGTAATGGGCCAGCGTTTAGGGAACAATTCCCACAGGCAGCGTCTTTTAGATTAAATTATAATAAAAGTAGATACAATAATGAAAAAGAGGGCACCTAACCTACATTCTGGTAGTCTGGCATCCACAGATCAGCCATCACTCGGCTGTTTGCCAATTCGTCACTTAATTGTACATAAAAGGATTTTACGAGCACCAAACCTTCTCTAAATGAGTGTGAAGAGCTACATAAAGCATAAAAGCCTCTCATTTCAGTAATTTAGATACCATTTCGGTTTATTAGCGTAATGTAGGAGTCTAATATTTGAATTCTGGCCGTCATCCAAAAGGAGTTCTATGTAGACGCAGTACACGGCGGACGCAGTAACCAATCTTGAATTAAATGTTATGATGAGAAGATCAATTGAAGACTGACAGGTCTCGAATCAGTAACTGTTTGGGTAAATATCTAAACAATAGCGTTGCCAAGTAAACTAACAACATTCCATACTACATGCCTTTTATCGCTTCTATAAGGCGGTAATAAATGGTTGTCGGCAAATTTTGCGCGTTGAAGAAATACAACCACTGAGTTGAGATTTAATAAAATCCGATAAAATCATTTAAATACAATAAATTTTAGTGTCGATGTAATAAAATTTTACGCGTTTTTAACTTCCTCCATCAATTAATAGATAAAAACGAAACTTGTTTATTTCCTTTTTTGTTTTTTTTTTCTTAGTATTGTATTTTCATGTTAATTATGGTAAAAATACTTTTTGCAAACTGAATTCAAATGAAAAAAAAATACAGGAGGGTACAAAATGTGAGTTATGTTGCTTTTACATGCACACAAATTCTTAGTTTTACTTTGTATGGAAATTGCAACTTCTTTTACATACCTGATTAAACTAAATATGCAAATTAGTCCAGTCCCGCATCTTCCTCCTTCGTATAAACTACGACTATATCTCGACTTTTGTATGAGCAACATCCGTAATTTTATACAGCACAAAACACTACATTTTACAAATAATATCTTTCACTATGAAAACTACTACTGGTTTTGACACATTTCAAAAACTAATATTCAGCATCTTTTTCTGATGCTCCGTTTTTTCGTAACAAAATTAATATTTTCGTAATATTTTCAGTTACAACTGAAATTTAAATCACACTGTTGGCGTTTATTTTTGGCAATTTTCTCGTCCACATAATTTTGAGGTTAAGTAACTTACTGATTCCATTGTGTACTGCTAAAAGTTGAGGTTGTAAACCACATCAATCATAAATATTGAACTTCTGTGGGGATAAAGTAGTTTGTTTTCCAATAACGTCGGATGAAATACTGTGGTACTAAAGAATCAAGGTCGGAGATTTTGGGAACTGTATAAAGAAAAATCTTTCTTTGTATTACAATTGATATGACTGGTGACTCTTACTGTTATAACTTTGTTCTCATCGTCATAAAAGCAGCCAGTTTCATTAAGCTTTTAATAACATAGGTGTAAAGACATTCAAAGAGTAATTATATTATAATATTATCCGGGTATTTTTGAAATAAATTTTAAAATACGACATTCTAAGGTATTAGCTACAGTTTATATCTTTTAACTTAACATTTATCATTCTTCACATTTCAGTCGGCATTATTAATAATAATGATGTGTAATTTGATGTTACTCGTAACTCTTTAATCACGCTTTACAAATTAAGAGTTTATGGAATATGAATGTAAAATAAGATGATTATCTCACGCAAATACGTGATATGAATTGAAATCGTTTAGTCTAAAACTAAACCACCCTTTTAGGTGCTAATGCTCACGTGCTAGGTAGGTGTTAAACTACCTCTACAGATTAGATAATAGTTACCAAAGATAAACACAATACACGAATTGTTCGTCGTCCTACCCGGTATGATGTCATGAAATGAAATATTTTTTTTATTCCAGATTATTACATCCATATGACTAAACTAATTAAATAAACAAACAAATATTTAAACTAAACAAAATTCAATTCACATTCAATTAAATGATGGGCGTGTAGTACGCCCGCTACGTTCGATGTATGTAGAGTTGTTATGTATGATATGTATAAGCCTTAAGTATTTACGAATAAAAAAAGTTGTCATTGATCGTTCAGTCACCGGCACACACGTAATGTTGAGTAGAGGGGCGTATCGTGCAGTTTAACCCAACGATCACTAGATCACCATGCTTACGTTGATTTAGACCAGACGATCACCACGCTTACGTAGATTTATACCAGACGATCACTACGCTTACGTAGATTTATACCAGACGATCACTACGCTTACGTAGATTTATACCAGACGATCACCACGCTTACGTAGATTTATACCAGACGATCACTACGCTTACGTAGATTTATACCAGACGATCACCACGCTTACGTAGATTTATACCAGACGATCACTACGCTTACGTTGATCTTACCTTCTCTGAGTGCCTCCCGGAACTGGCGTGGCAGCTAACCTCGCTTGGCTCTTCAGCAGCTGTACCGTCAGCGCGAAGGAGACCACCATGGTCAGCATTGGAATGTAGAAAGCGACCAACGAGCCGAAGATCCAGAAAAGCCGGTTGTTGATCACGCAGAGATCAGGAGTTGGCATGATATTGTTGCGGTTTATAAGACCTGGGAAAAATTAAAAGGTAAGGATCAATACATTTTTTTTATACATGTATTTTAGGTTCAGTTGGAAATTGATTTCTCCTACATAATTATTTTTTATAACTTTCGTGGTCTTTCGTGAACATTTCTTCTATGTTCGAAAAATTTAGTATAAAAGCCCTGGTAAAAAATAAAACATTCATAAACCCGCGTTAAATGTACCTTAATTTCTCCTTAGACCATCAATAGCATTTTTCCTGCTTGTACTAAATAAAATCTCTAAATGAAAAGCATCTGCATTTACATGAATTGGTGAAGAGGCATAAATGTTTTATTCAAATCAACCAAATATTTTATTTGAGTCTTGAACTTTTTTTACTTCTTTTAAACTTGACACTTTTTTGATCGAAAATATACTGTTTAGACGTGAAGTAACCCAAATGACGCCGATAAAATATTTCTATTCCGAGAGTGGCAAAGTTACGAAGTTGCCTGAAGTACAAAATTGCCTGATAACTCGTAAATTGCCGTCAATTTTCGACTTGCGAGAATTGCGAACAAATCAAACAAGCCGTTTGATGGCTCGGAACGTTCGCGTTGGAGGAGTACTCGAAACCATCAAAAGTTAGGTTGTTGCTTGATTGCAATCATTGAAGCAGATGGTGATGACGCTTTAGGAAAAAGGCAACTAATCTTCTCACATCACATCACACTAAAAATAATTTTGTGTGTGAGTTTATGAGTATGGGGGAATTAAATGAATCTTTATAAAATAATATCCATTTCAATAATTGTAATTGATGGATAATGAATGTTTCTCTCCTGATTGTTATAAGGCTCATCCGATTTTAATGAAATTAAGCTAAATAGATGTTTTATTGAATCTGACGTAGGATTTTTTATTTGGGAAAAAATCTGAAAACTGAGAAATTGCGTGTAAAACCACAGGCTGCAGACTGCAGATATTTCAATCAAAGGACCTTTTATCAAAGATGTAACTACATACAACCCTGACTGCTGCTCAGATTTTTAGGTGGAGAGCAATTAGTCTCCTAGTTCTGTCAAAATATTTCATCCAACTACAGGAAGAAAAATTGGCAGCTACAGGGTTCTTTAAAAAAACTATTATATCTTCTGCAATACAGATCGGACGGCTGCTGCATAAATAAAAATCAATTTGTTTTCTATCAGACCTTGCCTTACTTTTTATTGGTTGACAGCAAAGTTGGAAGATTTCCAACCCTGTGATTGGTGGCTGGCTGTTCATGCGAAAAGCTCGCGAATTTAAGGTAAATTGTGAACAAACTTTGCAGGAAACGAGAAGTGACGTATGCACCATAAATAAATGTCAGCTGACCTTGTTAGCATCCAAGTTTCAATTTAAAGCCAACTCAGCGTGTTTTATGAGACGCCATGTAGAGCTAACTTAGAAATTATACATACAGGGTTATGAGGAAAGGATATGCTAAGTTGAAAGTATACTATAATATTCCACATTTTGAACAACTTTTACTTTGGGTCAACACAAAAGTCGAGAAAAAAATCAGCTGTTCCAATTTGTCAAGTGACATTGATATTTTTCTATGGATAAATTGATTATTTTTTCTCGATTCAGGATTGGCCTCATAGTAAAAATTGTTTGAAATTATGAGTACTATGAGCCCATTTCGGCTCAGCATACCCTTTTCTTTTAACCCAGTGTGCAAGGTGCTTTTCCGAGCTGCGTTGCAGATAGCAAATACAGTGAAAATTATATCAAAACAGCGATTTCCCGCTGAACGCTTGGAACTACTTCCTTAGAAATACATACAACCCAGTAGTGCTGGTATTGACTGATAGGTAGCAGCTGAAACCTACAGCCGCAGTCTACAGCTTGAAATAGCGCCTTTATGATAATTACACATCTAAATTCAGATGAATTCACTTAACACTTTAACTGCTGAAAACACATACCTTGTGATTTCCTTTGAGCAACGCGAATGCGGCTACACACGCCAGGCGCGTAAAATACTACGCATGTGACTATTAGCCGCACTTAAAGTTACATGTGATTATTAGCAGCAGTTAAAGTGTTAAAGTACGGAGCATACTGATTTCACCAAAAAGTAAGACGATTCGCACCAGATTATGAAAACTATAAATTACGATAGTTAATACCGTAAAAACTAATCAGTCTGTAGTCTAGTGCTAATCATCGTTCTTTTTGGTGATATCAGTATGTTCCGTATTTAAGATGAATTTATCAATCTTTTAGCGGAGTTTTGATGGGCATTTTTCTCAGTGTATATTTTAATTTCGTTCGTTTACACTTATAAGTACTCTTAAGTACACGTTAACACTTATAAGTACTGTTTACATCCATCACATTATCAATATCATCAGAAGCTGGTGAAAATATGTCGGTCACTGTCTCTCTTTTTAGAAAAGTCATTATATTGAGAGGAACAGAGATATTATTATCGCCTGCACTTCAAGTCTCGTTTACTCTTTGGTTGAGTCTGTTTTCTTTGAATTATTTAACTTACCTAAAACTGTAATTGAACTGGAAACGAACATGCTGAGCAGCCACACTAGTGCTATCTTGATGACTACCACTCTCTTAGTGGAATGATGACGGCTTTTCAATGGGTTCCGTATGCCTAAGTACCTGAAACCAAACAAGCTTTATTATGATCTCTAATCTCTACAATTTGTTTTAGGGTTTCATACAAAAATGTTATAAGAGAGCTTATTGTGAGATTTCGATGTGATGTCACAGCCTGTCATTTTAGATGACAAGTAAACAAATATGGCGTCCCGGCAACCAATGATAAATCACTAACGAGGAAGTTCAGAGCTGTCATTGGTCGAAAGCGGCCATATTTGTTTACACAGTTAGACATGTGAAGAGAAACAAACTGTAATGGACAGTAAATGTGCACACTCGGCCGAGAAAACAAATGATGATTCTAGTGACTGTCTCGCCTCGTCAAAATGTTTATACAAACCAAGTACTCGGCCGAGGACACTGTCTCACTACTGTACTCGTTACGTGTAATCAACTCAAAAGGATAGCAATTCAAATATCACAAAGAAAACAAAAGAGATAAAGAAAAAACCTATAGGTACTCGGCAGATATTATAGATACGTACCTATAGCAAAACAGACATAAATGTATAGTACGAGTACTTATAGCAAAACGACGTCCCGTAAAAACAAAAGCCTTGACAATCAGAGCTTATTCACGTAAAAGCGATGCGACATCGCTACGCTATTTGTTTACTAGTTGCGTCATCACCTCGCGAATTTAAAAACACAAATTCTCTCGCGCGGTGTTATGTTGATAATGATTAGAAGGGTTAGAAACTTTGATAATAATAAGAAGGCGTTTATTTCAGACAAAATAACGTGCATATAAATTCAAGTTACAGGGGCCCATCTTAATCTTAATATATTTTATAATATTATTATAATCTTAATATATATAAATCTCGTGTCACAATGTTTGTCCTCAATGGACTCCTAAACCACTAAACCGATTATAATAAAATTCGCACACCATGTGCAGTTCGATCCAACTTGAGAGATAGGATAGTTTAAATCTCAAATTATAGTCGCAATTTTAATTTATTGCAAATTATATATATTATACTGATAATTTTTACTATAAATTGACAAGTTAGCATCAACATACTACGGTTGCTATAGTTACGCAATGGCTTTTGACAGGACAACGTCTGTCGAGTCAGCTAGTATGTATATATAAATTACGTGTCACGTTGTTTGTCCGCTATAGACTCCTAAACTACTTAACCGATTTCAATCAAATTTGCACACCGTGTGCAGTTCGATCTAACTTAACAGATAGGATAGTTTTTAGATTATTATTTTTTTTTTAAATCTCAATTTATAGTGTCTACCCGTGCGAAGCCGGGACGAGCCGCTAGTAAAGTATAAATACCTAACAGACTAACATATGTACATATTGTAAGGTTATCAACTTATTTTACCTAACATTTGGACATTTCCCCTTTCTTGACTGGCAACACTCTGGGCACTTGGCAGAGCGCGGGTTTTGACAGATGGTTTTTGAGAACAGAACAGTACAGACGAAGACTTTTGGCGGGAACGTGGAAGAGACATGTTGCTTCATTTTGTTATTTTACTAAACTTGTGTAATTTTGAGTGTTAATGTTTATTTTAAGTGGGGAAAATAACCATTAAGTGCTCGAGGACGTGCACGAGTGTGGGCAAATCATAAAATGCAGTGAATCGTGTCATTCCGTGTTGCTTCCAAAACTCCTTAGAAAAGCCTCTAGTAAAGTCTCCACTACTTTACTGGGGTACACCGACCATATTCTTATTAAAAAACGGACACTGGCAGAATTGCGGCTTACATAGCCGCAGAGTCCAAAACATAAAAGAAGAAGAAGAAGTACAGACGGATAAGAGGGAACTGAGACACCTGTGTATCTAGCACAACTTTGACGTAAACTTACGCAGCGAGTATTCGATAGAAAAGTGTACGCCATTTACGCCTGTCAGGGGCGCTCTTGAGAGGCGTAAATGGCATACACTTTTCTGTCGAATACTCGCTACGTAAGCTTACGTCGAAGTTGTGCTAGGCCTACTGATGGTGAGAAGATGATGGATTGTAAATCGTGAGGGTATAACATAATATATGTAGGATTGTAGGCGTTCAGAGCCAATTTTTATATAAGATTGGCAAAAAAACGTAACTGACAGTGACAGCTGACATCAATTTTAATAGACACCAAAGCTAGTGACCTGTCCATTGATTTAAATATCATATCTCAGCCTTCCATTGACACAGATTCAGAATTTCAACCAACACAATGAGTCATTCGAAAACGCCTCTCAATGCAAAAATTAATTGGTGTAAAACTTTTTGGAGCAATCTTCATAATGGCTTCCCATTGATTGGAGTGACGATCAATCAACGCCGACTAAAAGTGTTTTGAAAGTAAACAACAACTAGATTTAGGGAAGTAGAACTGTTATTTTAATAATTGGAGAAGACAGTTTCTACACAGAATAATTTCAGCAAAAAGTTTTTAACCACTTAAGCCGGAGCTCGACCGCGAAATGAGCAAGGCCATTAATGAGCCCGCTTAACTCGCAACGACAGTATTCATAGTTGAGGCTCGACCGCGAAAGAGGCTAGTGGAGCGGTCTAACTATGAAAATTATCGTTGCAAGTTAATCGGGCTCATTCATGGCCTCGCTCATTTCGCGGTCGAGCTCCGGCTTTATTGATGACATTATTCTTGGTAGAATTCAATGAATTCCTGCATTTTGAAAAATGATTGAATACAATCTGAAATATCAGCAATTTACACCTTCAGTTCACCAATCGTATTCCCATCCGATTTTGTGCAAAAAGTTAGGTGCTACAAAAGTCAAATTTTAGTAAAATTTAGCACTTTTAATAAAACCGGAGTGCAAAAAGGTTTAACTGATTTAGAGGCCCTTTAATCTGTCACGCGCTAGAATTCAGAGCTATATAAAACGCTGTTACAGCACAGCTTTCTATCAACGTTTATACAGCCCGAATAATTGACAATTTGATGGCAATGAAATTGTTTGTGTCTCTTTTTGTTTTTATATGTAAGAAAAGAACGGATAGAACGTAAAAAATAAAAAGTTGTAAAAAATAAATCTTATGTTTAGTATATAAAATACTATAATAGATTCCATGCCGACTTATATAGAGTTATAAGGAAAGGGTATGGTTAGCCGAAAAGGGCTCATTATGAACTACTTTTACTATGGGACCAACCCGGAATTAGTAAAAAAATAATCAGCTGTTCCATTGAAAAATGTCAGTGACACTCGACAAAATGTGAAACAGCTGTTTTTTTTCATAAATTCCGGGTTGGTGCCGTTGTAAAATTTGTTCATTATGAGCCCTTTTCGGCTCAGCGTACCCCTTCCTTATAAACCTGTATACCTACCGTGGTATTTTGTCTATAAGGCTTCCGCATTCAATATTTTATTGCACGCCCTTATTAGCATTCATTACGAATAGATGTTGTTCCTGTCCTCAACCACTTTCATTAAAATGGGCATAGAGTGACGGAACGGATGACACGGTCAGTCCGACCACGAGCTAGGAGTAACCGCGGATGACATTTACAACTAAGAACTACCGTGGATCGGATGCCACAACCAATTAAATAGTAGTTCCTGGGAAATTACTTTGGGCTCCTTCCTAATCGCACAAAATTCATGATTCTCACGGCTGCGTCGACTGTGAGCGAGCGACGTTATAGGGCTTCCTTTGAGGCGGGTGGCGAGCGGCGCGGCGCGCGGCGTTGCGGGAAGCAAAGGCTTCCTCAAACAGAACGCGTTCTTAGCGCGCGTCAGAGCGTTAACCTGACGGCGCGCTATGATAATATACCGTCAAACAGAGCGCCAGCGCTAGCAGTACGCGACGCTGGCGCTCTGTTTGACGGTATAAATTATCATAGTAGTACAACACAACTCGGCGTCATAGCGCGCCGTCAGGTTAACGCTCTGACGCGCGCTAAGAACGCGTTCTGTTTGAGGAAGCCTTAAGTATTGGAGGTACGACGCGCGACGTCGTGGCACTAGTCTACAGGCGCGGAGCGACGTAGTGGGAATAATTTATCCTATCCTACTAATATTGTAAACGTGAAAGTTTGTTTGTTTGTTACTCAATCACGAAAGAACGACTCAACGGATTCGGATGTAATTTGGTACGAAAGTAGCTTATTTTTAATTATCCAGGAAAAAGTGGATGAAATCGCGGGACGCAGCTAGTATTCTATAAAACCCGCTAAGCCATGTTTCAGGAGGCCTAAAAGTTCCTGTTTGCTTATAAGAGTGACAGAAACGGCAATAATCTCGAATGCACAAAATCCACAATGAGGTCGATTACTGCAATGTCGATTGAAGATCAAAAGATCTGTGATACGCCGAAAAGCCATTGAGGCCGCGTATACAATTTATGTTTAAAACGTGATTATAAAACGATTGGTTAAAGTTAGGTTCCATAATAATGTATTCTCCACACGGTGCACGCCTGCACTGTACCTACCATGTTCGCAGTAAATCTTGTGGAAACCTACCTCATTTCCCGGCGGAGAAATTGATGAGTTTTTAAGGTAGCCCGATCCAATGTGAGCTTGAGGATAAATGATGTGCGACCGGAAAAGCGATACAGCGGATTATTTGCAGGTTGCAGGTGAGACCGACCTATTTTTATTCAATTTTCTACTACCGATGTTTTACCGTTTCCACTTTTCCAAGCTGCGCAAAGGAAAAACAAATGATTTTGTTTTTTCTATACAAAACTTGCATGGTGGGATTTTAAAAATTTACTTCTTGGGATCTGGTTTAGAAATTTAAAAAGCAGGATAGTAAATATTACTATTTTTTACTAACCACCGATTGAAGGAACAAACAAAAGAAAATTATCATCGAACAAAAACAGTGTTAAAATCACCGTTTTGCCCAAGTATTAGACTAGTTAACAAATTACTTCGACTTGAACTTTGGTTTCGTAGGTTTGGTATCCGTGGTTCGGATGACACGGTAAATTGTACGCCCCAATTGTTTATCATGCAAGGTGTGAGGGAAAAGTGTAGTAATACAGTAGTAACACCAGGGCTAGCCCCTTGCCATTCGAAATTACTTTTTTTAACGGACTTCAAAAAAGGAGGAGGTTATCAATTCGTCTGTATTTTTTTTTATGTTTGTTACCTCATAACTTTCGACTGGGTGAATCGATTGCATTAAGTACGTGCGCGACAAATAGATGAATAACTCAATAGTCGGTCTTTTGAAGTCGGTTTTTGTTTTTTGTTTTGTAAAAATAATGTTCTTGTTAATAATCTGTATTTCCAACATGTACTGAGAAAAATTTCACCTTAAGCACGGAGCATACTGACAATCGCCAAAAAGTACGATGATTAGTAGGTACCAGTTTTTACGGTGACAACTACCATAATTATATGGTTCTCACCCAAAAAACTAGTACTAGCACCAGTTGGTGAATTCATCGGAATTTTGATTGCCATTTTTCTCAGTGTGGTTCCCAGTATCGATGTAGCTTGCAAATTGAATATTGATGTCTTTCCAGTATTTTTGAAGCTCGGTTAGATTATGAAGATTGATGTAGCGCGGGCCGTGTAGCGAATGGTTTGGGTAGAAGTACCTATGTGAAAAAAACTCACTCAACGGGCTATGGAGCAAGCTATGCTCGAGTTTCTTTGAAAGATAAAATCAGGAATGAGATTACCCGACAAAGAACGAAACCAACAAAGCTCATAGGATTATTAGCAAGCTGGACGCGACCGCGAACGCGTCACGCTTATTAAATGATCTCCTTGATGAAGACCACCGAATGTGATCGAAATTAATCGGATGATCCGACCGACTCGATAGAACTTGAGTATTCCCGTGTTAATTCTAACAAAATTGTAAACAGTATTTAAGCAAGGCTCAAGATTTTATGTTCTCTTTTATGTTTTTTTTTATTTTTTTGGTGATTTGGCATATCTAAGTCTTTTTTTACATCCAATCCTAATAAAATTTCTTTAAGCGTAGGAGGCTGAATCTGAAACATATAAAAACTGCAATGACACTTAAAATGTTTATAACCAGTTTAAAATTCTTCGTAGGACGCTCTACACCAGGTTTGTAACCTAAAGATACAAAATTGTTACCTGTGGGCCTAGCACAACTTCGACGTCAAAATACGTAGCGAGTATTCCAAAGAAAAGTGTACGCCATTTACGCCCGTAAAGGGCGCGACTGACGGGCGTAAATGGCGTACACTTTTCTTTTGAATACTCGCCACGTAATTTTACGTCAAAGTTGTGCTAGACTGTTCGTTGCCACAAATGTGGTTAACTGTTAATTCTCTCAGAACGATGTGCTTCCAACAATCTGACAGCTGTCATTTCCTACATTCAGCCGCACGACGTGATAACGTCATTCGAGGAGACGTTTGCCGCCGTGAGTCGGGATCAAACATTATCTTTGATATTCATTTCATATAGTATATCTTAGTTATCCTTCTCATTTGTACAAAATGTATCTTAAGTTATACAAAGGCCGCGACAATAATCACACAGGATGGAACATATCAGGTTTCCTCGGAATTTTAATTTTAAGGACGCGCAATGATTCTGTTTTAATAAGATTAACTAATTTTTGTGAGAGAGAAGTACTCAAATGTACCGCATACTTGTTATGAAAATAAAATTACTGCAAAAAAAGAAAAGGTTCAACGTAATACATAATAAATAGTGACACCACAAAAGAAAAATAAAAACACAGTTACAAACATAGGAGCAAAAAAAAGGCGATGAGTATTTTGTAAGTTTTGTTTCTCTACATGCGTGTTTTCCCAGAAAAATGTGTTAGGACCGACAAAGCATATTATTATATTATTTATATGGTACTCGTATTATTTTATTCAATTGAAAAAGGTGATATGCATGCTCTTACTTATTTCTAGTCCAAGACTTCACAGGTCCAAGCACATTTCGTACAAAATGAGAACAGGGCAGGCTTCATAAAGGAGACAAGTTTGAGCTACATATTCACGGATAATAAACGCGTATAGCGTCTGTACCCTTTATTGTGCACAACCAACTTATCTCAGCAGTTGGCCAAATGAGGAAACTAAAAATGTCAACCAACCCTTTGAGTTTAGTACAGGAAGTACGGTAGAGGCTCCGCCATTCAAGCCAGTACATAAGTTGGTCATATTGTACACAGAAATGTTCGCAGAAGGTTCATTTCGCACATAATGAAACCAGGCGAGAATGTCATTCAATTTTCGTCTGACAGTTTTGTCCTGAAAATAGTGGAGCAACTTTTGACGTCGTCGTATCACAAAATATTACAATTACGTGTTACTGTGGGCTGGAAAGTAAGTACTTCGATGTAAAAGAAGAGTTTGTTAGTTTTTTACTCTAAGCCGAAACTAATATTCTGAAGGTAAACAAGCGCCCTAACTTCACATATTAGTGCTAGTGAGCTAGCTCTTACGGCTTTTCGTCCCTTGTGAAGCAATTTGATATTTCATTAGATCTACTTTGAAAAGTAACATTGCATCGTTTATGCAAACGCAGTAAGGTAACACAAATTGATATTATAGTGGCTTTCAGATGGACTTAAGACAGTCTGGGTAATCGTTCAAATAGCTTACTTTTTACAGAACCGTTTTCGGGAGGGTGACCATTTACAATTGAGCCTATGTTGGTCTTGTGGGTTCGATGGTACTTAAAAGAAGGATGGCGACGCGTGACCCAGTTGAATAAAAAAATAATAGTTAAAAAAAACTAAAAAAACACGCTTTTTATAAAAAACCGAACTAAAAAAATAGAAAATAAAATTTTATAAATTTAAATTAAGAATAGGGTTGAAAATTTCAATAAATATAAATTAATAATAGTGTAAATAAATAAATATATGTATTTTATTTTTAAAAAGCGTGGGGTGCATGGGTCAATAAGTAGATATTATATATTTTGTAGATACATTTTGTATTGACAGACATGAGTAGAGTGATTAGCATTTTGATAATATCTTAGAAAGCACCCCACGCTTTTTTAAAAATAAAATACATATATTTATTTATTTACACTATTATTAATTTATATTTATTGAAATTTTCAACCCTATTCTTAATTTAAATTTATAAAATTTTATTTTCTATTTTTTTAGTTCGGTTTTTTATAAAAAGCGTGTTTTTTTAGTTTTTTTTAACTATTATTTATTTTTCGCTTTTTAGTTCGATTTGCTAACTATTAACCATCCTTAATATGTACAAATGTGTTGGTGTTATCCGATTTTGGCCGTCTGCTCAAGCAAATTAAAAATAAAATTGATGCATAACAAAAAATATTGAGCAAAAAGATTTGTAGCCGCGTGGTTTCGATCCTCAGACCTCATAAAATAAAATTGATGCGTAACAAAAAATATTGAGCAAAAAGATTTCTAGCGCGTGGTTTCGATCCAGGGACCTCTGGGTTAAGAGCCCAGCACGCTTCCACTGCGCCACTCTATTCTCTGACTCGAATGACGAAACTACCATTTGTAAGTTAAACGGTATTAAAAGTTAAAGAAACTTTATAGAAAAAGCGTGTTAAAAAAATTAATAGTTAAAAAAACTAAAAAACACGATTTGTTTAGTGTATTGTCATCGGTCCTCGATATATCTACAAAGTTTGAAAGAAATCTGACCGTTTAAAGTGGGTCAAAAACGCGCTCAAAGGAGTCGGTTACATACAAACATACAAACATACAAACATACAAACATACAAACATACAAACATACAAACATACAGGTGAAGCTAATAAAAGCGTGTTAAAAACCAGGCCCCGTTCATTAATGTTAATGAACGGGAATGTTATAATTAATGATTGTTTTAAATGATAATATTTCTCTAATTATTTTATAGGTCTCGTATATTTTTAGAAGTAGGGTCTCAAAAGTTAAATTTTTTAACAAATTATTGCAGGTTCGTGAAATAAAACGCAATACCAGCGTATTGCGTTTTATTTCGTTCTGTCGTCAGTCATCTATCAGTAATGTCAACTAATGTCACGTCATTTTCAGTAGTCAACCGACATCCCGACAATCGTGTTAATTCTAACCGAACGAAGTTTCCGCAGTGTTTGCATTATTTGTTGATTTACCGAAGATTTGGCCTGATAATATTCCTCTCTGACGACTCTGCTTTTCACGAGACACACGGCATTCCCTCTGGACTAAAGATTTGCAAGTGATTTGATGTTTGTTGAAAATGGCTCTGCGGTGTATAAATTGACGATTGCGCATAACTCGTATTCAAAAACATTAATCATGTAAATAAAGCTATTAGTGAAACGCGTTTTTTAGACTTATACTCATATTTATACCTGACGCAATTAGGGTCCGACCGAATGTTCGGTTTCAGTTTCGTTTTCGGTTTCGTTTTCGGCGGCAAACTTGCCGAAACTATGACCGAAACCGAATGTGCATTCGGGAGTTTTCGCACTGTGATCGGTCGTGTACGGTGCGTTAAATGAATTAAATAATGAATCCCATCAGAGCCAAATTCGTGATTCGCTTACTACCTCGTGTGTTCATAAGTTTTGAGACAAACTTTGTACTTAAAAAATTAAATAAAATATTACTGGCTGCTATTTATTTCTTTTTCCAATTTTGAATTTGGAATGTTAACTTTTGTTTTCTTTGATTTTCAAATTAATTTATTTCAATTTTTTCGTGATGATTTCGTTATTTAAGGCGGGAAAAAAATCAATGGAGATTTTCCGTGAGGTGAAAACTTCGTGTAATTACACTATCAAACGATACAAGGAGACAAGTTCCTTGCAAGATCACCAAAGGAGTGGTCGGCCACGCTCTGTGAGGACGCCTGCGAACATCAAAATCATCCGAGAGCGACTTCGCCGAAATCCATGTCGCACTCAGAAGGAACTCGCTCTACAGACTAATATTTCGCGCGTTTCAGTCAACAGAATACTGAAATATGATCTTTAAGGTAAAGGCGTATAGCCGTAGGAAAGTTCACTTTTTAAACAAACGTCTTCGTAAATTGCGACGCGAACGTTGTCCAATACTGCTTAGGAGGCACGATACTCTTCACCGACGAGAAAGTCTTTACTGTCGAAGAAAAGTTTAACCGACAAAACAATAAAGTGTATGCCAAAAGCAGCAAGGACGTCCCAGCTTCAGCGCGGAATGTCTCGTGATGGTATGGTGGGGATTTTCATGTGAAGGTGTCACTCCGCTCCATTTCTGTCAACAGGGCGTCAAGGTGAAAGCCTTAATTACCAAAGTGACATCTTAGAGCCTGTTGTGAAACCCCTGTCTCATACTTTATTTCACAACAAGGATTGGGTTTTCCAGCAAGACTCAGCGCCATCCCACAAGGCAAAAACCACCCAAGCTTGGTTGAGGGACAATGCCGGCCTTCATAGCGGCGAACGAATGGCCCTTCTCTAGCCCTGACCTCAACCCGCTGGATTATTCTTTATGGCTTGAATTAGAGCTCAGGGCCTGTCGAAAGTCCCACCCAAACTTGGAGTCACTGAAGCGAGCCCTTATCCGAGAAGCAAAGCGAATTCCGCTGGAAAAGATTCGTGCCACCATTGATGACTGGCCAAATCGTCTAAGGGCCTGTATTAAAAATAAAGGTGGTCATTTTGAATCTCAATTATATGTTATTGTTGATTATTATTAACTTAATGTGTACTGAAAATTTTAAAAATATAAGTTAATTATTTAAAAGTTATACAACTTTTATTTCGTCTCAAAACTTATGCACACACGAGGTATGTTGATTATTAATAAATGAAAATGTCGAAGACTGCTTATCTATGTAATTTAAGAGAAAACAATAAACGTCTTTATTGTTTTGTTTTCTGTCATGATTATAATAAAGTTTTCTTTATTTTTCCCTCAAAATATGATTCTTGTAAGGAAGTTTCGGTTTCGGTTTCGGCCGAAACAGAGACCGTTGCCGAAATTCGTTTTCGGTTTCGGTTTCGGTCGTAAAACTAGTTTCGGTCGGACACTAGACGCAATCACAATACAGCTGGGTCTACAGTAGGTATGTAGTTATTTACGTAATAATCATAATAACATTAGAGGTTAAGTACCTACACAATTTAACCTTTGTCAATTATTTTCTCCCAACTTCTGTTCATTAAATACTATTTGTATACGTATTCTTGTAGCATAAGTTATCATTGCTATAAGTATCTCTAATGAACGTAGCTTGCAAATGTTAAAAAGGCTGGGTAAATCAATGTATGGGACGTCGCCATTGTTCTTTAGGTCTAGATTTTTGTCCTATACTATTAACTGTTACATTATACATTTTAACTATTTTGGGCGGTCTCAAAACCTCTGATAATTAATTCTGACTTTTATGATTTTTTGAATAATAATTTTGTGATGACACATGCTCGAAGTTCTTCTGATAGCTAGCGCTACATCTGCCCATAACGACACTTAATATGTTCGTGTTCTTAGTTTCCTTAGTCTTAGCGTTCCTATTCTGTCCATAGAAACGAATTGAAATAATGCTGTAACTTTATTAGGAACACAACACTTTATATTATCCTATTCTTTCTTAAGACAGCCAGTCTACTTAGTTATTCAGTTTCCCTTCTCAAGAAAAAGCACCTTTTCTGTCGCATATGAAGTTTCATTCCGCCTCAGCGCCGTGATTAGCCGGATCATTGCCGGACTTATTTCTGACGGAGGTCGCGAGCATTCCGCTCATATTTCGAGCTAAGCTGCTTAAGAGGAAGCCAACGTTCTTTGTGCTTTGTTCATTATGCTCGCTTTTTTATTAGAAATAGCTCTAAGGACTGGCAAAGCATAATGAAGACCACTAGTCCGCTAGTGTTGCAGGTGTCTGAAGACGACGGCCTGCTTACTGTCAGGCTGAAGTATGCATGTTTGCCTCAGAGGCATATAGAGGCATATAGAGGCATTTTTTTATAAAAACAGAGTCTGTTTTTATAAAAAAATGCTTTCTTAAATCTTTAAAATATTTGAGATTTTCTTAACAAAATTCTTATTGCCTGTTTGAAAGACAGATAAACAGCTAGACCAATCTTGATGAAATTGTACCTGCTCTATGAGAACGGATTTCAATTACGTTTTTCCTTTGAAAACCTTTGTACGCACTCAGTTATTTAAATCAGAAATATTTATTAATGACCTGCAGTCATCATATTTTTTGTACAGTATGTAGAGAGTATGAGAAGTGGTTACTTCCTCTTAGGTACGGTAAAATACTGAGGCCTGGCAGGATGAGGCGGTCTTACTCGCCGGCTCAGTTACTTTGATATGTGAGAGATTAGACTTATAATGTACCTACGTTTAATGTAATTATTTCTTGAAATTCTTGAAATGAGTCTGTCTTAGGAACACCATGTCTTGACACGGAGCTCTTGGCATGAAATTTTATCTATTTTGTTGGCGTATTTTCTTCTGTAATTTTTACCTATTTTCAAAGATTTTTTTTTGTATTAACAAAAAAAAATTCAAAACAAAAAATACAATAAAAACAACTACAACTACTACACACACACTACTACTACTTATTTCGACTATTTTGTTTTATGACCTGAACATAAATCATGTAATTAATTAGTAGGTATAATAAAATTGTTGATGTAACCCATTACACATAAACGTAATCCATAAAAATCTACCCAAAAATGACGAACCAACAATTTTATGCAAAAAAAGAAAGAAAATAAAATGGAAAACTAACATAAGATCGCGTAGAAACAACAGCGGCTACTCGGAGCATGATTTGCAAAACGTAACGTTATTATGTACGTCCACGGTACGTCACTCAATCCTGCCTCTCGAGATATAGTCTAGATTTATTTCGGGCCGACAGCCTGGATATATTAGCAGAAAAAGCCAGCTAGCTATGAAAATTGTGTACCCTGTACTCAGGGCCGCATTTAGATGTCTGGAGGCCCTGGGGCAAACAGCGAAAAAAACTTTTTGCCAAAAAGAATATGAGAGAAAAAGTTGTTTACTATTGTGTACTCGTCAAAATTTGAGAGAGGCCCTTCTTTTGTAGAGGCTCCAGGGCTCTAGCCCCGTCATCATCATCATCCACAGCCCTCTCTATCCTACTGCTGGGTATAGGCCTCTCTCCCGTTATGCCATCTGCCTCGGTCACACGCTAGTTGGGTCCAGGTTCGACCCGCAACTCTGACTATGCCGTCGACCCATCTCGTCGCTGGACGACGAATGCTCCGCCTGCCTTGCCTCGTCCACCACTCCGTCACTGCCTTACTCCACCTAGCGTCTTGCAAAGTGTCCCGCCTAGCTCCACTTTAACTTCATTATAACGGTTCCGACGTCCCGAACTTTTAGTTCTTCGTCGGATATCCTTACTAATATTATAAATGTGAATGTAGTGTGATCATCATGAAACTTAGTACACATATTCTTCGAGGTATTAGAAGTAACATAGGATACTTTTTTTGAACCACCGAACTCGGCGAGCTAGCTATCTCGTTTTACCGAAGCATCGCACAAACTACGGCAAAACAATGCTTACGAATGCAGGAGCATGGCTTTACAACAAACTATTCGTATATAAAAAATGTTAAGTCATTTCACGTATTTAAGAAACAATTAGCGTGCGACGACGAACGCAATTTTTTGTTAATCCATGTTATCATATAAGTGACGTTAAATTGTCTTCGTGATAGTAAAGTTGTTAAACCTAAAACCTAATACTTTTTATTAAAAACATAGACCGTGAGTGAAACCGCGGGGTGCAGCTGGTATTATATATTAGCCCCGGCTGCCCTCCCTTAAATCCGGCCCTGCCTGTGCCTGTGTGTGTATGTATATATGTGAATGAAAGTTTGGACGGTTCTAATATTATCACAACAGAAAGTTTGGTTGCTTGGACGTTTGGATGTTTCAATGTATCTATGTATGTTTGTTACTCAATCACGTTGTTCCGTACACGGACGGAGAATGGATTAAGTTACTCCTGCGCACACTTTTAAGTTGGATTAGTTCACAAAGTACATAGAAAACATTGATGAGATGGTTATTGCTTGAAGAGAATGACGTTTTATGGCAATGTTGCCAAGTTTACCGGATGGAAGTTGGATACATCCGGTGTTGCTAGCCATGGCTAGCAATGTGCCCGAACAACATAACAACAGCTGAACCGATTTGGATGATATTTGGTTTAAAGGTAGCTTATATCCTGGATTAATATAGGCTACTTTATATCTTGAAAAAAATATGATTCCTGTAAAAGATGGTGTAAAATAAGATGTACGTTTTGTTTAGTTCATTTAGCATTTCAGGCGAATAGTACGATTTACGAGTTATATGTACTAATTGTAACTAGTACCTAATTCCGAATGCTGTCAAAATTCAGTCGTAGATATAGAAATAATTCAGCCACTCGTATAACCACTTTATCCATACAATGAGGTGCAATTCTTTTCATATTATTCATACGGTTTGAGAGCGGGTAAAATCTTGTTAGCGCCCCGGCGCGGCCTTCCCTTTGAAATGATTATTTGAAAATTCAATATATTTTCAGGCTCATATTTAACGTAAGGCGTACTTTTATGCAGAGACGAGTCGCTAGTCTGATAGTAAGAGTCACATTTATCTATAACAATCTAGTTCTCTCCAGAATTTAGATATTCGCATACTGCTTCTAGGTTGGTACTTAATAAATTCAATGCGATTGAACTTTGATAGCGATTAGAATCGGTATGCTGGATTCTGGGACAGATTTCCCGAGTTAAAATTTAGTGCCATAGATTGTACAAAGTAAAGGTGCTTTTCCCCATTTCACCTTTATCATGCCGTATCTTCAAAAACACCATTATTTTAACCAATTTGTAACTCTGAAACTGTATTTCACCCAATTTAGTCGAAGCTCGCCAAAGCCGAGATTTAGTTGGACCAACACCAAACAAAAAGGTAAAAGTAAAAAGTGCGGCTTGTTTACAAGACCGCCTTTGGGCCATTCTTTGGCGTATTTGAATGACAATTCTTGAGATCGACTTTCAAATGATCATTCATTCATTCATCAGAAATTGGGAAGCAATTTCCTAACGTAAAAACGTTTTTAGATTCAAAGGTCCAAACGAAACGCTTCGGTCAGTTTTATCTCGAATTCTTGGATGATAAAATCCTTTGAGCCTCGTTGAGGACACCAGTATACTGAACCCGAAGCAAAATTGATGGAGTAAGCTGATTTGGATCCTTTGATGAAAACATTATGCGCGATCATAGAAAAGGTTGTATTGATAAGCTCTTATATTGGATATGAATAAAAAATGTGCTGTTTTTGTTATTATCGAGTCTTTTGACGCCTGAAAATAACGCCTTTAGAGAGATACTAAGGCCTTATTCTGGCGAGTGAGATATTGTCTCGGTCACTGTTGCTCTGGCAAGATCTGCCATAAGAGTGAGACTGACGGAGATAATCTCGAGCGCCAAAGAATGGGGGCCTTTGGAAGAGTGAAGTACCTATTGTATTTAAAAAGGTTGGTAACACAGGCCTTCATCCAAGCCGCGTCAGGGATTGTCAATCATTCATTGAGGCGGGGTAGTTGACACAGCTATTTATAAAACGAATGGCTTTTATCCTGGTAAAAACTGGAAAAATTTATCCTGCTTTGGGGCGGTATTCCAAAATATCGGAATAACTTTGTATATATTCTTTATTAGGTCAATCCAAGATTCATATTTAAAGTCAGTACAACAACAATAATAAACTCTTAATAGCTTTGTATTTATGTACTTTCTTTTCAATCTTCTTATATATAAAAATTAATCGCTGTTCGTTTGTCTGGCTAAAACTCGAGAGTGGTGGGACCGATTTCAATAATTTTGATCTTGAAACATTTGTGGAAGTAAATTTTGTTTTATTTAAGTATAGTTTGTATCGTGTACCTGGCTGTTATTGTCATGATATTTTATTCTGTATTCTTTGCAATTGCTTTCGTAGTAAATTCTATGAAATTCTGTTGTTATCCAATAAAGCAACTCACATAAGTAAAATAAATTACTGTTTTACTATAAAAACTGAGTGGTTTTGAAAATTTGGATAGTACGCTTTTTACTAAATATTTTTTTTGTTTTTAAGTTCTTATCGTTTTTTCTTTCTTTTAAATGTAATTTCGCTTGCACCATTTATCATTTATCTTATCAGCTTATCTTCGGTGCAGAGGATGCAGGCCGGTTAATAATAATATCCAGAAAACAATATACCTACTGATTTCCAAAAAAAAATTATTTTTTTTATTTTATATTTGTTCCTTAACAAGCTGTGCCCCGCGATTTCACATGTGAACAAGAATCGGTGAAAGTGAAATGGAGCCATTGTGTTAATTCAGGGCATAAGCAATCTCTTTTCCAAATTGTATCAAAATTGATTTAGTAGTTACGGAGATACGTGGTAACATACATTCACACACACACCAGTAGAATAGTATTCTCTTTTCCCGTTTTCTTTTTAACCCTTTTCCGAAATAGATGGAAATTCCGATAATGTTCCAAAATTTGCCGGCTACATTAGTATGAAAATGCGTACCTATCTGTTTTGTTACAGGTAAATTTCCTTCACCTCTTATCATTGAACTTTTATTACAAGGGTAAACTCGTTAATTTAAATATCAGTAAGTAAATGATAACTGTGCTTTTATTAAGTGGTAATTTGAATTTTTAATTTATTTATTTATCACACTGTCATCCTCTAGAGGTCAGTGATTTATCATTTTATTTTTTTCAATATCAGACATCAATAAAATATACATGGCGTCCTATGGTTTCAAAAAAGATAAGATTTTACAAAAATCATTTGTGATCATCGACATAAAAAAAATGTTTAGCTCATATCGATGCTTGTGATTTTATATGTTTTAAAAGGTACGTATATTAGTAAGTAACGAAGTAGTAGGTCAATAAACGCAGGTAAAAACATCTTATTTTAGTGCCTTTGTTTTGAGTCAGGTTGTTCATTCTTGAGATGGCGGGTTCAAACCCCGACTCGTACCAATGAGTTCTTTGGGACTTATGTACGAATTTACATACCACTGGCTTTTCGGTGAAGGAAAACATCGTGAGGAAACCTGCATATATTATGTCCGGAGAAGACATTCAATGGCGGATGTGAATCCACCAACCTGCACTTGGCCAGCGTGGTGGAATACGGCCTTATCACCCTTCGAGGGGTAGACCAGTAGACCTGTATCCCAGCAGTGGGAGGATTAAAAGGTTGCATATGACTTTTGAGTCTCGATCATCTGATTCATAACTTTACGGCAAGTATGCCTCCGAGCAGAAAAATGGCGGAACTAAGAAAATTTTCCATTTTCTTTGATAACACCATATTTGTTGTAAGTTGGGGGCAGGCCCGGGAATAGTATAAACTGCGAAGTGATGACTAACATAAGTTCCCAGCTTAGGTTTCCGGAAGCTAACATAAATTGGCTATCAATTCTGACTTAGGTCTGAAGGAGGTTGAACAGCTGTACATTTTAGATATCTATGTTAAGCTATGTATCTACAGTAAAATTGAGATTTTATTTAAGAAGAAAGTATCTTGATTTACAAGATGTTTCAAAACCTGATAGACAATTTTGGGACGACAGCAACAATACGTAACACTCTGTTGTTGTTGACTCTACATATGAAAGTACAACTACAGTAATACATGAGAGATAGATATAAAAGGTATAAACGGCATAAATAGGCATGAACGGGTTTAAGCCGCATAGGTACAGATTATTTGCAACATAACGTGCAATGCCACATTTGTCATACATTTTAATGTGTTCGCAAACGCACTAAAAACAACTGCGCGGACGTTACGTGCATTCACGCAACGCTTTGAGTGCGCGGAGACCGTCCACATACGTTTGTGTTGCTTAATAATCTATACACAGCTTAATTGCTAAAAGCAATTTCTTACAGACAACGTTTGGGTAAGAGTCAAGACATTTATTCTACAGAATACAGTAGGTAAATTCAGAGACCATATCGTAGCTTACAAACAAGCTAGTTGTCTATCAACCGCAATGTTTTCGGTGACAAAAAAACATGTACCTACGGAGTATAGGTGACCTGATCTGACCTGTTTGGCTCAGTGGTAGTATTTCCACCTTATAAGCCAGAATTCCCGGGTTCGATTACCGGCTGGTCAGATGTTTGAATGATGAATTTAAATATCTGTTATAGGTCTGGAGTCTGGATGCTAATTGTTTGTGTGTGTTCCATGGCATCCCCAACACAGGGTATCCTAATGGGGAGCTATGAATGTAAACCTTTAATATGGACAGACATGGCGTGCCTTACCTTCCTATGCTAATGAAGCACATGTGCATGATGCTGGCGGAGCAGGCGAGCACGTCGCACGTCACGTACACGTTGCACCACACCACGCCGAGCGGCCAGTACCCTGCAACCAGAGCACCGGTCAACGACACGAGTCAGGCAAGATGGCGGTCAAACGTAAGCTTAAGTATATATATTTTTTTGTTTTATTTATTTGATGATAGGCAAGCAGCATGAGCTGGTGGTCCTATATCTTGCAGTGTCGAAATTTATGAAATACTAGCTGTTCCCTGCCGCGCTTCGCTGTGGATAAAAAAAATAGATAAAAGCAATCCTTGATGCGTATTATATGTCATGCTAAAATTTCAGCTCGATCGGTGCAGAACTTTTTGAGTTTTTGAAGTTTACACAAACCAACATAACATTTACATATATATAGATAGATAAATAGGTACACACACCATACCTCATCAGTATACACATTAAAAGTTTATTGATGAGGTAACACGCCCTCCATGTAACTAATCAATATCAATTTTTCTCAAGTTTGCAAGCGTTTGAATAAATCATTCCATGTTCATTTATCAACTCATTGTGTAAATTTTCTAAATCTAACAGGTCTTTGTCGATATGAATGATGATATAGAAACATTTTAAAACCGGACTAGTACTTCCGAAGAACACCCCTTACAAACAAACACACATACAAACTTTACTGATAATATTAGTATAGGAGTATACAGGGTTATTCATAAAGGGTATGCTAAGCCAAAAGAGCTCAAAGTACTCATCATTATGAACAACTTTTACCCGAAATTCGCGAAAAGAAAACAGCTGTTCCATAGAAAAATGTCAATGACACTCGACAAAATGTATGGGAACAGATGATTTCGCGAATTTTGGGTTGGTCCAATAGTAAAAGTTGTTCAAAATGATGAGTACTATGAGCCCTTTTCGTTTTAACATACCCTTTATAAATAACCCTGTAGATAAAAACTCTTGTGACCTATAGTGTTGAAGAGTATCGGATATTCTCGCAGGAAACGTAGGTCTGATTTAAATTCATGAGGAACCATTTCGATCACTGAGATAGGTTGTTTTATCAGGATTGCTTCATCCTAAAGTGTGTTTGAATCTCAGATAAAAAAAGAGAGAAAGATGGAGCACTGCCATAGTTTCGCATATACGTACACATTGACATATCAATATTTCTCAATTCGCGGCACTGTAGAGCTTGTGTACATACGCGTGAAATTAGAGAAGAACTTGGCTTTACCTAAATCTAAGGCAATGCTCCTTTATATCTAAGTTTATCTGAGGTTTCAATAAAAACCTGACGGCCTGTTTGGCTCAGCGGTAATAATATCCGCCTTATAAGCCAGAGGTCCCGGGTTCGATTCCCGGTCGGGCAGATGTTTGAATGATTATCTGTTCTGGGTCTGGGTGTTAGTTGTCCTTGTCTTTGTGTATGTTCCATGGCATCCCCGACACAGGAAGGTATCCTAGTGGGGAGCTATGAGTGTGAAACGTTATTTATTTATTTTATTTAAACAAGTGAGAGATAACCGAACGGAGAATGCTAGTCTACACGAATTTTACAAAGTTTTCATGTTCAATGTTTGTCGAGGATGCAATCTCCTAAAATACGACTCTGATTTACAAAAAAAATCATTAATGGAAAACTACGCTATTCCTGAGTGCTACAGGAATCCAATATTTTTCAGTTTCTATATCTACATAATTATAGCTATATTTTAAACACCTCAACCTGCAAGGCCGAAGAACGAACAACACATGAAAACATGAACACATGAAGTCCAAGCGTCAGATATCGTACCCCAGTAACCCAGCATTTAAATTTAAATACACTAAAATCAGTGCTAAAATATTTTTTGAGTGGTTTATGTTTTCCACATCTGTAACCATAAAATCTAGTTAAAACTAGAAGTTTACACTCTAAACTCAGTTTAAATCTAATCGGAAACGTGGTTCAACGGAATTAGGATTAAATTACCTCAGCATGTTGAGATTCATGTCCTGTTCTGACGAGGGAGATATCTCGGTCGTCGCACTCAATAGATTTGTCATGACAGTGAAAGTGAGAGAGATAATCTCGAGCGCCCAAGAATACGGTCTCTGGTTATATGAGCGCATTGCAGTGAGTACGTGTTTCTTGTGAAATCTACCACTTAACTGGGGCATGACTTGGACTTGACTCGGACCGAGTTTACATTTTACCCTTTTTCATTTTATTTCTTTATTTAATCCTTGGCGGAGATATACGTGAAAGGAGATGGGGGAGGCCTTTGCTCAGTACTGAGACACAACAGGCTGAGGAAAATAATTATTTTTACAAAAAAAAACACAAAAACCGACTTCAAGAGACCGACTATTGTTCATCCGTTTGTTTGTTAATGCAAATTTAAGACTTATATAGTTTTCTCATGGATACCATTATCAGAACTGGACAAAATATGGGACCACTTGGGAAGCGTCAGCTTTCTAATAAAAAAAGAATCATCAAAATCGATTCACCCAGTCAAAAGTTATGAGGTAACAAACATAAAAAAAATATATACAGTTGAATTGAGAACCTCCTCCTTTTTGAAGTCGGTTAAAAATTAAAATAAATTACTTATTGACTAGAAATATGTTGTTACTAATTACGCTTTGCGGTTTCCCCCGCTATACTTCAGTCAAAAAAGTATCGGGAATGGATGATTTGTTTTGGGTTCCAAATTCAAATTTTTGTTTTTATTGTTGTTGTTAGATTGGCACAACTGTTTTCCATTTTGGCGCGGAGTTTGAGTTGCGTCTGTTATTTAGATTAAATATGGTGCTGTTTTTAGTTAGGTCATTGTCTAGTGTGTATTACGAATTTCATCATGGACAAAAACATCGAACAAAGAGTTTGTCTTAAATTTTGCATCGCCAATGGAATTTCGTGTTCGGAGTCACTAAAAATGTTACAGAAGGCTTACGGCGAATCGACTTTATCAAAAACACGTGCTTATGAGTGGTACAAAGCGTTCAAAAGCGGTCGAGATGTGATGGAAGATTTGCCTCGCTCTGGTAGGCCATCAACGTCTGCAACTGAAGTTAACATCGCAAAAATGAAGGAAATGTGGCGTACTATCACACGCCACCCATACAAAACCTGAACAAATAATAATTAAATAGTTTTATTAAATCGCTGCCGCTTATGGCACGCCCCGTTTCCTATTAAAGCAGGTTTTGTATGGATGCGCGTACTAGCTTCACGGTATACTGTGACGACCGCGACGCGCGACGGCTCGGCGCGGCGCGGCCGCCGCTGATTCATTCATTCTGAGCTCGAGCGTACTACCTACCTCACATTGCGCGCGTGGCTATTATTTGTTTTTGCTGTTCATTATATTTTTGTTATTTTTATCTGTTACTAGTTATTTCTTACTAAATTAAATCTATTTATAACTTAATTTTTCTCTTCTATTCTTAACCAACTTCCTGTGACGTCGCGTCGATCGATATAAGTGCTTACTACCACCAATTCTATAGAAATAGTGACTGAAAATCCTCACTCAACTTTGAGAGAGATAGCCGCCGAACTTTCTGTATCTCACGAGTCGATCCGTACCATTTTAAGTAATCATTTGGGTATGAAACATGTTACCGCTCGGCTAGTCCCAAAAGACCTGAATTTTCTCCAAAAACTCAATCGCATGAGAGTCGCTGAGGACATGCTAGAACGAGTCAATTCCGACCCAACATTTATGAAACGCATTGTTACTGGTGACGAGACGTGGGTTTACGAGTTTGACATGCAAACTAGTCAACAAGCTTCGGAGTGGCGCCTTCCAACTGAACCGAAACCGAAAAAACCACGCCAAAGTCGATCAAAAGTCAAAGTCATGTTGACTGTTTTCTTTGACTATCGCGGTGTTGTGCACTCGGAATTCTTGCCGGAAGGTCAAACGGTAAATAAAGAATATTATTTGAGTGTTACGCGGCATTTAAGAGAGCAAATTCGACAAAAAAGGCCAGATTTGTGGAAAGAAAATTCTTGGATTTTGCACCACGATAATGCGCCTTCGCACACGGCCATCATTGTGAACGAATTTTTGACCAAACACTCAACAAATACCATCGAGCAACCACCATATTCACCAGATATGGCTCCAGCCGACTTCTTTCTTTTTCCTAAACTCAAATTACCACTTCGTGGCACCCGTTTTCAATCGGTAGGAGACATAAAGGAGAATTCGAGGCGAGAACTCAACTCAATTCCGGAAACAGCGTTTAGAAAATGTTTTGATGATTGGATTATTCGTTGGCGTAAGTGTATCGTTTCTGAAGGAGCATACTTTGAAGGTGATAAAATAAATTTGGATGAATAACAAACATTTTGTGTATTATTGATATTTTCCCGGTACTTTCTTGACAGAGTAGTACTTTGTAGGCATATACGAGTATGCCGAATTTCTCCCAAATTGTTTGAACCGTTGCAACGTAAAAAGTAACAATACAAACACACTCTACTATGGAAACTAACGTGGTTTTCACACATTGTGGTTTTGTGTTTTTTTTTATGTCGTTGCTAACGTGGTTTTGCCAAACGAGACGCAACCGCGAGCGCGTCACGTTTGTATACTCTCCTGATGAAGGTCACCGAATGTGACCGAAACTAGTCGTAGTAGACGACTTAATTTTTACGTGAGTATTCCCGTGTTTAATTAAAAACACACATTCACCCACAAACTTTCAAAAGTGTGATTTGACATTGGCTGACACAGAAAAACAATTTAAAAATAATAAAGATAAGTGGTTATCTCGAAGCATTGAAAGTACGTGAAAATTAGCAGACTGCGAAAAGCACCACTTTCTACAAAATTGCGTTTACATGTCTCCCTAGAGAAATATTTTTCTCCTATTATGTTATGAGAAAACTACCTCTGAGTCTCGGGGTTTTACTCTGCAAGGATAGAGTAACAGATTTTAGTGTTTCAACATTTACCTCTATTTAAAGTAGCTTCGCCCTGCAGTTGTATCTATCGTTTTATAGTTCATATACAGGGTTATTCATAAAGGGTATGCTAAGCCGAAAAGGGCTCATAGTACTCATCATTATGAACAACTTTTACTATGGGACCAATTCGCGAAAAAAACAACAGCTATTCCATACATTTCGTCGAGTATCATTGACATTTTTCTATGGAACAGTTGATTTGTTGGATCCTTGATGCGGATTATACATCATGCTAAAATTTCAGCTCGATCGGTGCAGAACTTTTTGAGTTTTTGAAGCGTACACAAACCAACATATCATTTTTATATATAAAGATTTAATAAGAAATAAAATTTAACAAAGCTACATCTTTGGCGAAATGAGTTCACGTTTTGCGAGAAAAATTCTACTCTGAATGTCGTGAGTACGTAATAATAATCTCTCTACCATATTCTTTATTTGTAATATAATATGTTATAAGGCAGTGCCTGACTGGGTCCGCAATTATACAATAATATATTATATTATCATACTACCTAAGTATATACAGTGTAGAATCCTACTATTCATTATAAATGTTTAGATGTTTAGACGTTTGGATATTTTGCTCAATCACGCAAACCCGTCTGAATAGATTTTGATGACACATGGTATGAAGGTAGCTTATAACCCTTGATTAACATTTATGTAGGCTACTTTTTATCCCGAAACTGCGGGTGAAACCTCAAGGCGCGGCTAGTGCAGAAATAAATATGATATCAATAATCTTTAGGACATTTTGCCGTGCGAATGCTCAACGACTTTGCTAACTCATTGGGTCCAAAAACTGGGTAAGCATAAGCAAAACTTTTGCTATTTGAATAAATAAAATAATTGGTTCTCTTGACTTCGTATGGAAGTTAAGCACTTGCTCAAGTTAGTACTCATTGAGTTGCTAAATTCACTGTATTTTTAGAAAATCGAAATATGTCACAATATAGGTAAATAACGAAAGGCGAGATGGCTTTGGTATCGTCATCATCACAACAACTTGACTGTAGCACATCAACCGCGCCATGTCTGCCACTGGAGCAGTTGTGCCGGCGGCCCAGGGCCTCGCTCCGCTATTTTAAGGAGCTGGGTTGGCTCCGGTGACTGCTGGCCAGGGGGAAAACGCGCAACGCGACCCTTGCGGGACGCCAGTTTGGGACCTATCGCTCCCACAATGAATAAGAATAAGAAATAACGAAAATGATACAATAATATTTAAGAAACCTTAGCCGGCCTAGTAATTTTACACGTGAGAGTATTTAGTGTTGACCAAAAACAGTATATATTTTTCGGAATTAAAAAGACTTCTATACTTTTACATAATATAAATTGTAGTAATGTATAATTTCACTATCTACGTCCGTTCACCATAGAATCGCTGTTTCGATTTGCTCTGTTATTTTTGTAACGTTAATTTCCTAAGTTACTAAGTTACAGCAAAAAACTTAAAATAATGCTTACCCCCTGGGCAGTTGCGGAAATGTCAAATTTCCTTTGATAATAAAAATATTTGTACATATTCAAAAGGACATATTGAAGGTTACTATAACGTACAATTACAATACAACGCACACAGACTTTTTCCATATCTTTTCATAAACAGCCAACATCCAAATATAATAAAATATTACCTATACAAGAATTATAAGAATTCCTCGCATGTAGCAAGCTACGGATACGCGCGGGGAATAAGGCGTCACATTCAATAAGCTACATTGAATTATCCGGGTATGCTCGTAGGTACGGCTGGCAACACTCACGACTATAAGTAGCTAGGTTTACTTGATTAAACTATTCGAATTCGAAGGCATAAATGGCTAGCTTTAGTATAATATAGATAGCTGTAGTCTATAGATTGCGTAATTGATACCTATAGCTTATAGGCTACAAGACAACGAAAATGTTATGAGTTTGCCTAATGAATTTTGGTCTGACTAGTGACTATGTCAATTTATTTTATTTCCTTGATTCCATTTACATAATTTGAGTGACAGAAATTGAAAAAGAAAGGAAAAAAATGACTCGTAGGTACCTACTATAAATTAAGTCAAAGTATAAAGAAAATTAGTTGGACTCACCCAAAAATCCAGGTATCGCCCCCATCGGCATCACAAACAGGCTGACCAGCAGATCCGCTATCGCCAGCGACAGCAGGAAATAGTTGGTCACATTCTGCAGCCTCTTGTCCAAGCACACGGCCAAGCACACCAGAATGTTCCCCACACCGCCCGCGATTATAAATAATATCACAAATAGAAAACTCCAGCCGTACCTCGCCTGCTTGCTTATCACATCCCCCGTCCCATTACCGAACTCCCAACTACACTGAAAATTATTCACCTCATCGTTCACAAACGCATCATCAGAAACGTTAATGTACAACGTCCGATTCAAATCACCGTAACAGAACAGCGTGTCCCATTCGCAGAAAGACGTAAACGGCAATTTGAGCCATAAGTTCTTTACCGCACTTTCAAAAATCAGGGAAACCATGTTTAGCTTGAATCTAGTGCCACATAGAGAACTGTTGCTGCTAAAGTCCATGCTGAAATTGCACGCGTGACAAGAATATGAAGTTTCATTTTGGATGTCGAGGTTTAACTCGCAGTTGAAATCTGTTGAGAAATCGTCGGAGCAGTTTAGGCCGTAGCTGGAGTTGTCATGACATCCCTGTCCAGGGAGGAGGCGGCATCTCAAGTCTTGCAATGCTGAGTCTGGGTAGCTGAAGTTCGTCATGTCAGTCATCCCATCTGGAGAGGGTCAGGTCACCTCTCGATGCATGGTCTGTGAGAGCTTGACCTCGCGTCACGGTGTCATCGTGGCTTCAACATCTGGAACAAAGGAGAATTGCTTTAGATACACATGATAGTTACTTCCGTTTTTTACTTCCTAGTTACTTCCCGTGTTAATTAATTTTAACAAAATGTGTCAAAACCAATTTAGTTTCCATAGTAAAGTAAAGTTACTTCCTATGTCATAAAATTACATAATTCCATTTTAAGGTAGATATCGTAATAAAAACAAGATTGTGTTAGTTGATAAACTAAAACGTGTCAGCTAAAGTGCGTTTTGTCAACTTCCCGGTGCCAAAATTGTCACTTGCTAAACCGTAATAGTAGTTATCTAAATGCTGGTTTTAACTCCTGACAAAAACAGTATCTGGAACATTCAATGTCCTAGGCCAATAAATATTTCTGGCTCTGATTCAGTTGGATGTTAGGTATAAGTTTGAAGTGCGTTGTCTGTGTCTATCAGCCACATTATGATATTGGTTTAGTTTTTTTGTTCGAAAGTGTTGTTAGCTATGGTTCAAGTTTCTTTTTCAGCCATTTCATGATTACCAGCACTTTTCTAGTCGATTTTTTTTGGATTTTAACCCTAATTACCTACTTGTTCATTTTGTAAAATACATTTTAAATACCTAGATTTTTTATTGCCTGATTTTAAAAGGCAACTTTCCAGCGAATATTCAGAAATAATTCATAAAAAAATGTACTTCAATTAATCAATCACCGCGTTGCATGTTTCCGAGTTTTTAATAAACGATTTGACAGAGACGTATTGTGCCGATGACGTATGAAAAAGTAGAACTCTATACCAAACAAATCTAATGAAAAGTATAAAATAACCTAAATTCCCAACACATAAAAATAAAAAGCATGACCGTTGCGCTAACAATAGAATAAAAATTATTAAATTACCTCTACATAATTACTATGTGAAATTACCATAATCATCATTATTTTCAGCCCGTGATCGCCTATTGTAGAGCTTAGGAGCGTTTCTTTTTTCCAACCTTTTATATAACTTGGTATGTGTCACTTAAATCTTGCAATATTTGAACCTCTTCCCGATTCTATTTGGTACGTGTCTCAGTACGTGCGCAAATCCGATGACAAAGCAATTAAAACTTGTTTGCTTATTCTTTAAATACCGTTTAAAAATACTATTTCGTTGTACGCCAGTGATTTCGTTTCTATACCGACCTTCTAGACCCAGACTTTTACAATATCGCGAATGGTTTATCATATAATTATACGAAGTAATCACTGTTCAATGCATATGCGAAGCCTGACCTGGAGCGCGGCCTCAAAGGGCAATGTCGAGGGCTCTTACACACTCATTACTATGCAGAGCGCAGTATAATGACTGGGCTTTATGCTCTCTTTGCCTAGGTATTTTCGCTTCATTGCATGGTAGAATGAAGAAATAATAGTAATTTAAAAAGGAATAATAGGTTATAATCATAGAAACAGTATAAGCTATTGTTAATACTTTATGTTTGAAAGGTATGGGATTTGAAAAAGTTGGTTTGGAGACTAACAATTCATTTTGTCCCTAAATCAAACCAATTCAGAATTAAAATAGAGCTATCTTTGTCATTGCGGTCTATTAGATAAGGACATCAATAATTTTAGTAAATTAAGATCAACTAAAGCTTTTAGAATTGGTTTAAGTGTCAATTTTGAAAAAAATACAAAATGATTAGAATGTTTCATACTTTGTGCTCTTTTTTGTTCAGATAACTTAAACATGTTCGTCCGATTCTCAAAACGCCCGCCATATCTTATACATGTCGTGAATAATACATGCCCAAAAACAATATCGCAGAGCCATCATATTCCCGTAATCCCAGATTGTAAGCACAACATTGTTATTTGTTAAGCTTACATCAACCTAATGGCCCAGATTAGCAGACGTGCTCCGGATGAAGGCAATCGACGTGGAAATGACAACTCGCAGATGAGTACATTTGCTTTGTGTGTCGGGGAGAAACCATAGCCTCGTGGCAACAAGAGCTTCACTTTTCATTGGAAGTTCTTCGATCATTCTTCGATCATAAGGGAAAACTTGCAATCTGCTTCCAGTTTTCATGTGTTTATTTTCTTTTACCACGTTTTTATTGACGCTTTCTTGTTTGTTTGTAAGTTTGAGAGGGTCACTTCTCATTGGAAAATTTGCAATCTATTTCTGCTTGAATAGTACACGTGTTTATTTTTTCCACACGTTTCCACGTTTTTATTGATTCTATTTCTTGTTTTCTTTTTCCAAACGGACAAACCGTTTGGACCTTTACGGAAACAAGAGTTTTAGTTTTCATAGGAAAACTTACGATTGTAAGTTTTCTTCAATGTTACATGTATTATATTTATTTTCTTTTTACCCACTGAAGTCGGATTGATCAATGTTTTTACCACGTTTTTATTGACTCGCTTTCGAGCTTATTTCTTTGTCTGTTTGGTACGAATGCAATTAAAAACGTAGCTACTCGTATTAGATATTCGTGACAAAACTTTTTGTAATGTCCTGGCAAATAAATACGAGTAAACGGCTCGTTTGATGGTAAATTATTACAACATGCATCTGAGGTATTTACGTTTCTTACTTTTTTAAAGCTTTTATTAAACTTGCAATGTATGTATGAAACTATAATACAAAATGTAAAAATGTAACTATGTAGGTATGTTCGGGTGAAATCTTGCAACTCAATTTTGAACCACTTCCCGTTGTTCGATTGAGCTGAAGTTTGGTATACGTGTGTAACTCCGATGACAATACAATAAAAGCTTGTTATTAACAATATTTTAAAAATTAACTTATTCAATATTTTTAAAACCCTATTGCCTTAGCTTTATAGAAATTCTACACATGGAAGTTCCTTCCACATTTGCTCTGAAATGCTTAAATTTAGAGGTAAAAATAGCAATCAAAATCCGTACGATGGCTCGTGTTACAATTTTATGGCGACTATAAAACGTAATGTAGATAGAGATCGGTAACGGATAGGTATGAGCTCAAAATAGTTCCTCCCAGGGACACAGCCAGCAGGGCTAGCACAAGGCGAGGACAAATAATATTTCCCCCGTTTTAATGCCGCGCGAAAGAGACAAACATATAAAAAATTGAGAGAAAATCTTAACATATATAAATTACGTGTCACGTTGTTTGTCCGCTATAGACTCCTAAACTACTTAACCGATTTCAATCAAATTTGCACACCGTGTGCAGTTCGATCTAACTTAACAGATAGGATAGCTCACATCTCAATTTATAGTGTCTACCCGTGCGAAGCCGGGACGGGCCGCTAGTTATGATATAAAAATTTGTAAATCCTAAAATCTTGTTTATACCTGACGTAATTTGAAGGCGGAAATACACTAGAAATACGTTTGAAACAGTGATTTTTTAAACCAAATTCTAGCTTTGTCACATCGACCTGTAGATAAAAACGGAGCAAAGACAACCCGTCCACGGCGTGTGCTAGGCCTACTGCAGAGAAAAGTGTGCCTCCGTCGAATCACAGATAAACACAAGACTACTGCTTACGCATAAAACCTTTTTGTATGTCAAAAATTGTATACAGGGTTATGAGGAAAGGGTAAGCTTTGCCGAAAAGGGTTAATAGTAGGTACTCATCATTATAAACCACTTTTACTATGAGCCCAATCCTGAAATTGTGAAAAAAATCACATATTCCATAGAAAAATGTCAATAACTCTCGACAAAATGTACAGTGTAAAATTTATGTTTGTGTGGAGCAGCTGTTTTTTTTCTCTATTTCCCGTTTGGTCCCATAATAAAAGTTCTTCATAACAATGAGTACTGTCCGGCCTTCTCAGCTTAGCATACCCTTCTCTTATAACCTATAACATCTTGAAACTATTTTCCATAACGTCGTTACCGCCTTAGACCTTAACCCAATATTCCACAGCCAGGGAAAGGTTTGACATTTCATAAACTACTTACAAAGGTTGACGTATAGGGAAATTGCCAAAATTGTGTTTTGGCGAAATAAAGGCTTTCCGACCCACTTGTAAAGGTTACGGCGGTATTTAAGCGACAAATATTGTGAAAATGCAAAAATAAATTCGATTTCTTATATTCTTTTGTGGAAAGAAATTGTACAGTTACAGGAATACGCTCTTATTCCATATTTTAAGATTATACGATTTTCGCTCGTTTCTTTCATAATTCAAAGTATTTTATTGTAAAAAAATTGATGAAATTATTTTTTGCATTGCCATTATATACATTTGATTATTTATTAATCTACGGTAAACAATTACTCAATTTATGTATAATATTATAATAGTTAAACCAGTTTTTAACCGATTCCAAAAAGGAGACGGTCCTTAATTCAGCTGTTTGTTAAATATCATCAAAAAATTGTTAAGCAGTTAAAATTTATAATAATGCACAGAATAGGCTATTTACTTTATCGCAGGTGAGAAAAATAATACTCCCTTATTTTTTGGCTAAGATGTAAATTTAGCTATTTAACATATTTTTCATAATTAAATAACTACCTTCCTTCTTATATAGGGGTATTTAAAATTAAAATGAGCGCGCTGATTGGACGCCACGCAACTGCCTACGAGTGGGCTGTGAACGTTAAACTTAATTTATATTCTATCATAGAATTAATTATTTTCGGCATGTTGTCGCTGCTACGAGTATTGCGCGAAAATAAAATCAAAAAGCTAAATTCTAACTAAATGAATAATTATAGAAAATAGCAAGATAACACAAATTCGTTGAACACAAAAATGCTAGCAATTTCTGTGGCAACTTACGATTTTCTGTAATTATTTAAGACTCTTTCTACATTCTACTGGATTATAAGAAAAGAGTCTGCTAAGCTGAAAAGAGCTTATACTACTCATTACGAACTACTTTTACTATGGGACAAACCATAAACCCGAGAAGAATCAGCTGCATAGTAAAAAGTCAATGACACACGACAGAATGTATGGATCACCTGCTTTTATTTCGCGAAATCAAGGTTGGTCTCATAGTAAAAACAATTCAAAATGATGACCCTGTATATCAAAATACCACAGATGTTTACCCAATATCATATTCCACATTTCTCACCTAGGTATCAAAGCTAGGCACCACATAGGCAAGTAAGCGATGCCTAAAGCCTAATCGTCTCATTCTGAAGGTAGTATGTTGGCAAGCTTAACTTTTATAAGCCCACGTTTGGCAACATTATGTTGATTACGTACAACAGATGTACTACTAAGCTGTTTTATTAGCTTTCCTTATTTCAAAGGTTCCACATTTTATTAATTTTCTAAAATAAAAACAAATACAAGCTGTAATTGACTACTGCTGCTGCTGTATGGCTGTGTGTAATAGACGACTTAATTTTATAAGGTATACCTACTCTCTTGAATACTCTCCACTTCTCTCTCTCTCTCTCTCTCTCTCTCTCTTTCCTTCACACACAACACACACACCCACTCACATTGTGTGAAAAGGACTAATCAAAGGTATGAAAAAGTTTAATTTGAATTGAATTGAAGATTTTTGTAACAGGTGGTTAGTATTTAAATTAGGACCTAAGAGTATTTTCTAAGCCCTAAACGATATAGGAAAGCGAACATAACAGCTCTTACTTACTTACTTACGGTACTTACGTAAGAGTTGAAGATAGAAGTGTCATGTTGCTATTAGAATGCATATTGCGCACATTTGAATATTACAGCTCAGAATTTTACAGCTATTAATTCTGAATATTCTAGCTCGCATGCATTTCCATGGATGCACATGATTGGACGGACATGGCCGTCGCGCCAAGGCTCACGTATCATTGAGATGCCAGTTGCCACGGGGTGTGGGTAGATATGTAGCGAAATATTGTGTTAATAAATTTATCATATTATGTAAAACTTCCATATAGATCCGATATAATTACTTGTATAATACTTGTACACCAACGTGCTAAAGGTTTAATAAGAGACTAGCGACGTATCGCGGCTTTGCACGGGTATAAAATACAGCCTATGATACATAATGTAGCTAGCATCCCTATGGTGAAATAATTTTTTAAATCGGTTTAGTAGTTTTTGAGTTTAATCATTACAAACATATAAATCTTTCCTCTTTGTAGTAGATACTAGATACAGCATGTAGCTTCTGCCTGAAAGACATGCTCTAAGTGATAGAGCCGCCAATAGTTGTGTCGGTTTTGAGCGGTGTTTTCCTTTTGCTTGTTTTAGTGGAAACAATGGAAAACACCACCGTGTTGATTAAGAAAACCGATAGTCATTTCCATCGTTCCTAATAAGATAAAGACTTCTTTCAGAACACGCCATAGGTAGCCTTAGCTTTTTTTATTGCGAGTCACTGTCAAATTGTCCTTCCAGTGTTGCTGATTCCAAACACCACGTTACAGTACTACTCTATGCACCACGTACTTGGGTGAGCCTTAGTAAAAAATAGAATAAAAGAAGAGGCCACAGTCAGATATATTTCCATAAGTTTCGTGTCAGTTTTGTTGTAAAACCACGGCTTTACTCACGTATCATTGGTCGGATACTCCGATTATAGTTTCGATCACATCCGGTCACCCTTTTCAGGGAGTAATTACAACTCATTTACAACTGTGCCGCTCCGTGTTTTGCCGCGTCTGCATCACTGTGTGACACAGCGTAGCAGACTATGTAGTTCTGTTCTCTCCATATTTGTTAGCCTCTACCCGCTGTCAATCGCACCTCTCCGATCCAGATATCATAACCCCAGCATCCAAACGAGCGGCAGAAAGCCAAATTTTACCGGCGCTTAGCACGGCGCTGAACCTAATGGCTGTCGCCGACATTCCGGCGTAAATCTGCGACATTTGCCGCACTTGCTGTTATCGGGGTAATAGAACACATTTACATTAGCCGTTATGGACAGGCACGGATGGAGGGGGAGGGGCAAAGGGTACAGGCCCCTTCTCCAAACCCTGACGCAGGTACAAAATTTTGAAATGTTCATAAACAAGTGGTACTTTTTAATACATTTTAAAACGATCATCACTACTTATTCGACACAAAACCAATTTTTTTTTCAAACTCAGAAAAAGATCAACAGAATTGCCCCTCCTGAACAAAATCCTGGATCCATACCTAGTTATGAAACGACCCTCGCATCTACTAACACCATGTTTATGTCAAGAATTACATCTCAAATATTATTGCTAGCATGATTGACCAATAAATCTATAGTGATTAGCGGGCCATCCACTAACAGCAACCTATACTTTACAGTGAGTGGAAAACTTCTTACCACCTACTTAACAAATTTTGTTTTGATTCGACAGATTTCGAAACACCATCAGGATCATAATATCTTATAATGGCCATATCGAACCTGTCCACAAGTGCTCGGTATTGACATCAAAAATTTTACTCCCGCCATCTTGCAAACTCACGCAATAACGGTTTTACGGCTACCACTTTTAGTGAAACTTTAAAAACAGCAATTTCAATATCACGGAACAACGTCGGATGAAAAATGTGCAATAAAAGTTTTATGCGTTTTCCGTCCATATCTGCGAGTATTCGGGGTCGGGGAAATATGGACTGTCTCGAACTGGTTTTGACTAGATTTAACTGGATTTTTTTTAATGGAACGGAAAAGAGAGCAACATTCCTGCAGTTTTTCACGTACAATGCTTTGCTGAGCTGAGTTTCTTTCTGAAATTGGGCTCATCAAGTTTGAAAGCTTCATATGACAGATCTAAATTAACTAAAAATTCTGTCAAGACAAGGCAGGGCTTCAATACTTTTAGAAAATTTAGATCTGTCTTAAAAAGCCTTCAAACTTGGGCCAATATCTTTAAATCGCTAAAACTTACAGAAAGAAAACGTCATTGATAGAATCGACTTAACTTTTATTTAAGATGGCTAAATTAAGATAGGTAAGTACGTCATACCCAATTACCCATTGTAAGAAAAAGTAGAATTTCTAATTTTTAAGGGTTGATGTAAGAAAAGCTAATTTAAATTAATTAATAATAAATAAATTAATAAAATTAGTTTAAAAACTAATTATAAATTTATAACTGTTTTTTTTTTACTAGTGAAGATTTAAGCTTCTTTCGGCATCGCACCTTCCCCGGTTCCATATAACCCAATACATAAATATAAGCTAAGACGATCATTTGTCATTTCCCTTCTCGTTGTGTTTCATAGGTAGGTATATTCTCATGGCATTGGCAATATATGATTACTTTCAGTCACCATAACTCACGTTCAAGGCGCCTGCCGTAGTTTCCGATAGTGGTTTCATAAGTTTGTCATTCGACCCACTATCACTTGCTGACACTTTGGTAACAAAGTTTGGAGCGGCAAAAATTGTTTCGTAAAAAATGGATGGCCCATCTATATATAGAAAATAATATCCATAATATAGAAGACACGTTTTTAAAGGTTAAGGGTCGCTTTGCCTCAGCTTGGTATTGGTGCTGAGTTGTTGGACTTTCTTTTTAGTGCTTACACTAAAAAGAAAGTCACAAGTGTCTTGACACTTTATGGACTTTTGGATGGGCCTAGATTACGACACATTTTTTTTTGTCTGTTCAGCTTTTACTCCTCCGGCAAAGGTCGGAGACGTTATTCATCAAAACACAGTTGCATAACATCTAATACCAATACATTGAAGACGCGCTTTTTAAAGGTTACGGCCAGATTCGATTCTTCACTTTGGTTAGAAATTGGTGTTGATTTGTTGGCATTTATTTTTACTACAAGTTACCATCAAGACGGTAAAGCTCTGTAATTAGAACGTTATCTTCCTTTTCTTAAATTTTTTCGAATTAATCTAAAATCAAGTACCAACGTATACATTCTGAACCTTTTGTTTCGGTTCCGTAGTAATTACTTTCTTTCTTTTCCGAGGGATCACAGCGTTTACTAAGGTAGCGCTACTTTTAAGTGGCCAGTACCTAATCTCTCTTTTTTATGCCATCGATGGTAGACAAGCAAACTTTCCGCCTGATGGTAGGTAAGCAATCACAGTCGCCTACGGAAACCTGTAACACTAAAGGCGTCACGGATGCGCTGCCAATCTATTAAGACCCTATTAACAGCCCTTTCTCTTCAAGGAAGTTTAAATAAATATCATCAATTACCTAACAGATTATAGCTCGATTTATTGTTAATTTTTATCTCACATTTAAATGAGATAGGTATATCAAAGAGCCAATATTATGCCTGGTAAGTACATATTTTAGCTCCGTCTTTTCATTCAGTTCCTAAATATCTCCAAGCTCGTTTATGTATGCCATCACTAGCTCCATCAACTGGAATAACTGCTAAATGCCAGAATTTCCTGCTTTAAATGGGTTTTCATCACGGAACTACACCATTATCTCTCTTCCTCTCTTCAGTCCTTATTCGTTTTTTGTATTTACATCTGTCAAACAAACAACCGGATTTTTTCATTTGTAGGCTTTGATTTCTCATGACTGTACTGTAGGTAAGTAAGTAAAAGCGTGAAGAAATCGTAATTTACCACCCTTGTCGTAAAGAAATTGATGTAATTTTGTCATATACTCGGAACTGTTTTATCCAATTTTTTCCTTTGCTAACATACAGAGATCATTTCAAAAACATGATGAGGGCTTTTTGTTTTCACAAAAGACAAAAATTATAAGACTCTCTTAGGCACATGCTATAGTAGGTATTTCTGCTAAAAAGAGTTTTGCCTCGTTTTCACCTGTTAAACTTCGCATCAACGGGATGTAGACAGAATATTTTGGTAAACAGACATAGATTGAATGAGAAAAACGTATGTTTAGGCAGAATTCGCAATAGCTAATTACTTATAGACATAAAGCAACTGCCCCTACGTAAAGTATCAAAAAAAAAAAAAAAAAAGAACAACTATTAAATCAAACAATTTAAGTTTAATTTAATTTAAAATTTAATTGAGAGCAATTTAAAGTCAAAATTTGACTTAAATTAATAAGTTAAACGTGTAATATCAGTTTTATTCGATTACAAACACGAAATACTTTTTTTAGAATTATTTGTTATCCTAAAAGTTTATTAAATATTTGTATATAATTTTTTTTTTTATTAAAAAACATGTGTTTTTGCAGTGTCAATACTGTACGTAGCAGCAGTCAAAATATGTATACAAAAATTTGCTACTGGGCACTCAACTTATACAAACTTACTATTACCGATAATTCAAGAGGTCCTTCGATACGTAAACATAACATAACCTACAAATAAATCAAAGCGCCCCATATCACGCGCCAATACATTCCAAAACTCAACAGAAACCCTCCTCGACAGTTCTCAAAGTCCCCTATTACTAAAACCAGAACAAAATCCGTCCTCGGAGCCTTGAAGACAGCTCCCAATATTTGCTTGGATCGCGCTCGACGATTACGACGCGACCGATTTATCTGCAGACGCGGCCAAAAGCGGAACTACAAACTTTCTAGGCGTATCATCAGTTTTGTTCTAAACTTACGCTAGTAGCTCCCTCAGCTATGCAGATAAATTGGGCTTTGTACTAAGAGTGGCGCTGTTTGCTGGAGAGATGCAATCTCGGGAAAGGGGAAACTAACACTTTGTGTACATTGTAAGTTCCTTCTATTCTCCCTCAAGTTTTTACAAGGGAATTTTTACAAAGTAGAATTGTTTTAAATCTTGTAATAAGAATGCTTTTAGAGACCTTTTTCTTTTTAAAACTACGAATAGGTTTCTTTATTCGAAATTCGTTCTGCGGAAAAACGTTCGCTGCTCGTCAAATTAAAAAGATATAATTTCTTAATAGTCCTCATTGCTTAGTTTAGCTGGCGGTGGACGATCGTTTTAAACTTAAGTATTTAATAGCTTACAAAAACACACATGATACATACTGAAGCCTATTCTAATTGAGAATAGATTTAGCCATTGTGTAAAAAAATTATTAGACTAGATAAGTGTAATCAATGTTACGTAACTCCAACGGATGATAACAGCTTTTCAACTGCATCACTAATAAAATGGGCTCCAAAACAAGATTTCGATATTCGATTCATTTTAATTATTCATGCAATTTAAATGTCATCAAATTGCTTCGAGGGAATTATTTTTAGTAATAGAATTAAAGATTGTTTTCAACTCAACTTTTAAACATCCCACTGCTGGGTTACAGGATGTGCTCGAAAGGTGATTAGGCCGTATCCCACGCTGGCTAAAAGCACGTTAGTAGATTCACATACGCCATCGAATTTCTTCTCGAGACAGATTATAAACCTATCTAAATCTCCGAAAGTGAAGTCGTAAGCAAATAGATTACGTCACGTATGACGGAGATTGGACTGACCCTTGTAATCTAGAAGGTTCTACGGACGCATACCTAAACCTGAGTGATCAAAAATGTCTCCTAAAGGCCTCGAATGGATGATTCGATTAAGCATTAGGGACCTGTAAGTTCGTCATCATTTTCAGCCCATAACCGCCCACTGCTGTATATGGGGTTATAAAGAAAGGATATTCGAAACCGAAAAGGGATAATGATAACACTGAGACTCATCATTATGAGCTTTTACTATGGGGCCTACCTACCCTGAGATCGCAAAAAAAGCAGCTGTTCCATAGAAAAATGACAATGACTGTCGTCGAAAATGTATGGGACAGCAGATTTTCTTTTCGTGATTTCAGAATTGGTTCCTTAATAAAAGTTGTTCATAATGATGGGTATTATTACCCCCTTTCGGCTTAGCATGCCCTTTCCTTATAACCCTGTATAGACCTCCTTTTTGTAGAGCACTCAATCTGGTCCTGAGCTAATCTTATTTTAGTTCAGAATATTCTATCTTACAAGCATTAGGTACCTTCATCAGTGGAAATCCTTATTACTGGCTGCGCTCACGGTTTCAACCGCACGGTGATTATGATGATAATAGGCCCAAGTTTGAAGGCATTTTAAGAAATATTTAAACTAACTAAAAATATATCTGTCTTTATCATTGTAAGCCATTAGACAAGGATGCCAGTAGTTTTAGAAAATTTAGATCTGTCCTAAAAAGCCTTCAAACTTGGGCCTAATACACTGAGAAAAATGTCCATCTAAATTCCGCTAAAAAAATGATAAATTCAATTAAAGTACGGAGCATACTGATAATCAAATAATAATCTGATAATAAAAGTTTTTAGGGCGAAAATCATATAAATATTATCATAATATTTATCATAATATTTTAATATTTTTACGGTGACGACTATCATTATGATAGTCGTCACCGTAAAAACGTGATAATCATCGTACTTTTTGGTGATATCAGTATGCTCCGTACTTTAGGTGAATTTATCGGAATTTTGATTTTTCACAGTGTACGTCTCGTCAGTCAATTTCATAAAAAAGTGGCTTATATGCCTTTTCTCTCTTGACAACGTATTCGCAAAATTCCATGATTATTAGTTGAGTAGATAACGCGTGAAAGCGTAACAAATACAAAACGATACAAAAACCTTTATAAGGAAAAAGCCTGAATTCTCCACGTTTACTATTCCACTATTTCCCTCGAAATCTCAAACACGAAAACACTCGCTACGCCAACTAGCGTCAAAAAATGTTGACGCAAAACTTTCTCTTTGTTACTACTACAGAATACTACTAGTATTCTGTGCTACTACGGGATGTTTTCCAACAATTTGTTAATAAAGCTCGAACTACTCGAGCTATTTTTGCCATGTAGGGGCCTCAAAGAGGATCCAACGTTTGCATAATTTGATTAAATTCACCGATTACAAGGTTTCCGGGCCAATAACTTTATTTAAAACTAATTACTTTATGCAAAGATTTTTAAAACAATGGATGTCCGTCAGCGAAAAATTCTGACAAATAGAAAACAAAAAAAATCAATAAAAAAAATGTCAGCTATACTAGTCATCTATACATTTAGCTTGCTAGTGCTACAAGCGAAATTGGACATTGTTACAACGACTTAGAGTTTTAATTAGGTACTTAGCTAATGGTTGTTCCAGGTTTCAGTACGTTTACCTCTAGATAAACAGCGCCAAAATGTAAAACAACTACATCGAAGTATTAAGGTAAGTAACGCTTCAATGTTTAGTTAAGTCTAATTAACAGTTTCTAACACTAATTCAACAATAGTTCAATAATAGTAAGTTACAGGCTAGATAAAGAAAGAAGGACAATTCTAAAAAGCTGTCAAGATCCATAGTAAATTGTTTATTAGCCTCCAACGAACGTAAGCCGAGAGCTGTTATTATTAACCGACTTCAAAAAAGGAGGAGGTTATCATTTCGACTGAATGTTTTTTTTTTATGTTTGTTACCTCATAACTTTTGACTGGGTGAATCGATTTGATGATTCTTTTTTTATTAGAAAGCTGAAAGCTTTCCGTGTGGTCCCATTTCAATTTAGTCCAGTTCTCATAATGGTATCTATGAGAAAACCATATAAGTCTTAAATTTGCATTAAGTACGTGCGCGACAAATAGATGACTAACTCAATAGTCGGTCTTTTGAAGTCGGTTTTTGTTTTTTTGTTTTGTAAAAATAATTATTTTAACATGTGTACCTGTGCCTATGTACTGTACCTATACATAATATATCTGTCTTTGTAAATCAAAAAAAAAATCAGCTGTTCCATACATTTTGTCAAGTGTCATTGACATTTTTCTATGGAACAGCTGATTTTTTTTTCGCGAATTTCGGGTTGGTCCCATAGTAAAATTTGTTCATAATGATGAGTACTATGAGCCTCTTTCGGCTTAGCATACCCTTTATGAATAACCCTGTATACATAGGTACTATTTTAGTTTAGTTTTTTTTTTGTTTAAAAGGTGACGAAAAAGTTCTTAGACGTGATTCAAGATTTGTACAGCTGTTTGTAGGTTTTGTATACAAAATATATTTCGACGCAATTGTATGCCCAAAGTGTAATAAGACTCTTTATTATTTTGTAACACCTTAATATACGTACTAGTTTTATGCAATAAATATTAACGTAATTTTAATTCAAGATCACATTTGAAAAACGTGGGAACCTCACTTATCGTGTTTCGCTTTATTTTTCTTACCTTTTTAAAGTTTTTTCTCTGCTTTTTTAGTCTGTGCACAACTATCTCGTATCTTATAATAACAGTCTAATAATTCCTAGTACAATGTTCACTAATTAATTATTGTCTTGTAAGCTAGAACAAGAGATAGGTACTCACCAGGGATTATTCGCAAAATTTACATTATCAAATCATACAATGTTACTGTGAGCGAACTATAGGTAACGCGGTAAGCTTCACAACAAGGAGTTCATTACGAGAGGACGTATTAAGGATGCTTTGAAGGGGCTTAATGTTGAAAATCAATCAATCAATCAATCAATATTTATTCAGAAATACATAGGTCTCTTACATGAGATATACAAAAATGTTGAAAATAGTATTATAGATTGTAAAGATTTTTTTAGTACTGGCTGAAGGTATATTGTAAATGAAAAAGATACCAAGAACATCAGTATTAATTATTGGCAAAATTATTTAATTTAAATAAAATATTTGATATAAATTACCTATGCATAATGTAAATCATATTATATGATATTGAGAAACATACATTGTTCAAGTTTTTGTGTCCGTACACCATTTTATAATGAGCAATAAAAAATTTTCGACACGTAAATTAAAGAAAAGTGGATTGCAGTTTTATTTTAAAACATTCAAAACAAACTGACATCAAAAACAATTTCAGTAAAAATATTTATTATAAATATTGCTATTATATTTTACTTTGAAATTAGTTCACGTTTGACAGTTATCCTGCATTGACGATTATTATTTGTATAAGGCATAAAATTAAAAGGTCAAACCCCTACCTCACTCCACCTTAACTACGTCCATATCATTCTACATTCCACGTGAGTAAATGAGAACAGGAGCTGCTCTGCTGCTGTGAGATTGTCAGATTAAATTTATTGTCAGTGAAACAGTATTACGATGCTACCTATTATAATTGTTGGGACAATTGCTTCTTCAAATTATAACAAACTTGCTTCTGCTCTAAAACTAAAAACAAACTAAGTATATATTATTCAAATCGGTGTTATTTTACAAGCTTTTATTTAATTTTCAATGTATGTAATATGTATGCATGTAACCATGTTTGTTCGGGGGCATCAAATTGTTAAATTTAATAAAATATTCAACTTCAACTCTGAAAATCGGTTCGGGAACACACAGGTTCGGGGTCCTTACAGAAGTAGATATTTTTATGACTCTATTTTCTTTTAATGGGGTTTTCGAAAAAAAATAAAAGCGTAAAGATGGAGGTTTAGCTTATTTGATTGCACATACCAAGTTTCATTAAAATCTGATGAATAGTTTTCGAAGGAGGAGTCAAGTGCGTTTATTCGAACGATTGTTTCTGGACTGTAATCGCTGGCTGGGCCAGGCTCCTCACATACGGGGTGCTAGGTCGGGTAACCTCCTCGTGGTGCACCCTGGGCAACAGCGTGCGGTAATACTGCATAAAAGCTGCAGTATTACCGCACGCTGGCAAATAACCCGACACGGTGGGCCCGTCCGCGTGTCCCTCTGACTAGCAGATGGCACAGTGACGTAGCAGACGGTGGCATTGCTGCCACCAGGGGGGTTTTCCTTGTGCTCCTCGCCGCATATGGGTTGCGGTCGGGAGTGCAAGGAAAGGAGGAGGGTGGACGCTGGAAGCGTGTGCCGCATGGGGCCAACCAGCGGCATACGCTTTCGGCCTACATAGGCCGGGATCTCTCGTTGCCGAGCGTGGTGAAAGCCGTGCTCGGCGGCGAGAGATCGTGGCAGGCCGGGGTCTCCTTTTGCGAAGAGGTGATGACGCAGAAGGAGGCCGCGGAGTGGGTCAGAGAGGACGACGCCCGGTCTGACCCGCTCCGGCGCAGACGAGGGAGCGAGGAGGCGGTTCGCCCGTCTCCTCGCTCCTCTGCAGTGGGGTTGCCGGGAGAGTCGGGGGACTCTCCCGGCCTGCACGACCCCACACTGACTGTCTGGGGGGTGATCCTGGGGAACAGGGTCACCCCTCCATAGGCGCGGGGGGCCCTAATCGGGCCCATCGCCGGGGTAAGGTGGCGATTGCTAACGCGACCCCACCTTGCCCCATCTCAGGCGGATGCCGAACACCCCAGTGGTTTTAGTGCGTATGCCGCCGCAGGGCGGAGACTCCCACATAACCACCCTGCCTCCCCCGGGGCGGGCGTGGTATCCATAAAGGATTTCCCCTGAGTAAACAAAAAAAAAAGGCTCCTTACATACAGGGTTATACAGAAAGTCTAAGTGAAGCCAAAAAGGGCTCATAGTACTAATCATTATGAACAACTTTTACTACAGAACCAACTCAGAATTCGTAAAAAATCAGTTGTTTCGTATATTTTGTCGAGTGTCATTGATATTTTTCTATGGAACAGTCTTTCCCCTTGCTTTATAACCCTGTATTCTTGCAACATTAACTTCATTACAAACACAACATTAAATTTTAGTATTCTCATCTTTCATCATTTACACTTTAATCTTCTGAGAAGTACACCTTAAATTTACCTACAGACATTTACCATGATCACAAATAAATAAACTTTACCTAAATATACAACTAAAATATAATTATTTATTGAATGAACAACATTGGCAATAACTATGAACAGTTATTTGATTTTGTATTTATTTAGCCATCTACAAGAGTGCAAATATTAACGAGGAAAACTACATAAATGTAAGTGTTAATACACTCGTAATTCTAGGAATGTGGTAATTTTAAGATGTATTCGATCAGAATAGTAAACAAAAACTTAATAACCACAAGCAAGAACTACGCCGCGGAATATCTCACTAATATTAAAAGTGAACGTTTGTTACTATGTCTGTTACTCCTGTACGCTGAAACTGCTGGTAGGAATTTAACGAAATTTGAAATGAAGATAACTTATGCCATGCTACTATTAAGGTTGCCTGGAAGAGATCGCTCTTAGCGATAAAGCCGCCAGTTGTCGCACTAGTTTTTAACACGCTTTTATTAGCTTCACCTGTATGTTTGTATGTTTGTATGTTTGTATGTTTGTATGTTTGTATGTAACCGACTCCTTTGAGCGCGTTTTTGACCCACTTTAAACGGTCAGATTTCTTTCAAACTTTGTAGATATATCGAGGACCGATGACAATACACTAAACAAATCGTGTTTTTTAGTTTTTTTAACTATTAATTTTTTTAACACGCTTTTTCTATAAAGTTTCTTTAACTTTTAATACCGTTTAACTTACAAATGGTAGTTTCGTCATTCGAGTCAGAGAACAGAGTGGCGCAGTGGAAGCGTGCTGGGCTCATAACCCAGAGGTCCCTGGATCGAAACCACGCGCTAGAAATCTTTTTGCCTAATATTTTTTGTTACGCATCAATTTTATTTTATGAGGTCTGAGGATCGAAACCACGCGGCTACAAATCTTTTTGCTCAATATTTTTTGTTATGCATCAATTTTATTTTTAATTTGCTTGAGCAGACGGCCAAAATCGGATAACACCAACACATTTGTACATATTAAGGATGGTTAATAGTTAGCAAATCGAACTAAAAAGCGAAAAATAAATAATAGTTAAAAAAACTAAAAAAACACGCTTTTTATAAAAAACCGAACTAAAAAAATAGAAAATAAAATTTTATAAATTTAAATTAAGAATAGGGTTGAAAATTTCAATAAATATAAATTAATAATAGTGTAAATAAATAAATATATGTATTTTATTTTTAAAAAAGCGTGGGGTGCTTTCTAAGATATTATCAAAATGCTAATCACTGTCATACTACTCATGTCTGTCAATACAAAATGTATCTACAAAATATATAATATCTACTTATTGACCCATGCACCCCACGCTTTTTAAAAATAAAATACATATATTTATTTATTTACACTATTATTAATTTATATTTATTGAAATTTTCAACCCTATTCTTAATTTAAATTTATAAAATTTTATTTTCTATTTTTTTAGTTCGGTTTTTTATAAAAAGCGTGTTTTTTTAGTTTTTTTTAACTATTATTTTTAGGTGTTATAATCCTTCTGTTTGTAATTTATGGTGTGAACAATAAAGAGTTTATCTATTTATCTATTTACTTACTTGCTTACTACTTACTGACTTATAGGCTACTTTTTAACCGACTTCAAAAAAGGAGGAGGTTATCAAATCGACTGTATGTTGTTTTTTTTTTATGTTTGTTACCTCATAACTTTTGACTGGGTGAATCGATTTTGATGATTCTTTTTTTATTAGAAAGCTGACGCTTCCTATTTGGTCCCATTTCAATTTAGTCCAGTTCTGATAATGGTAGATATCCATGAGAAAACCATATAAGTCTTAAAGCATTAAGTATGTGCGCGACAAATAGATGAATAACTCAATAGTCGGGCTTTTGAAGTCGGTTTTTGTTTTTTTGTTTTGTAAAAATAATTATTATCATCTTCATCGTCATCACTGCTAACCTCTCTTTTTGTGCGCTCATCCCGATTCTGCGACAACCCTATGCAAGTTCGACCCGCGACTTCCTACTAACTAATACTGGGTTATAAGGGTATGCTATGCCGAAAAAGGATCACTCACCATTACGAACAACTTTTAGGATACGACCAATCCGGGATACGCGACAAAAAATCTGCTGTTCCACGAATTGTAGTGGTTAACATTATCTAGCGTCATGCCAAATTTCAGACAGCTAGGTTTTATATTGTAGTTCCTAAGATAATTTGCTTTGACATACAGACAGACTGTCATCGAAATCTCGCCTTAAAGGCTCTTACCCAAAAGAGGTTCAGTACCCTAAAAACTTGTACGTAATGTAATAATTGAACCAAACAAATAGATTTACACGAGTCTCACCTAAACTCAGGTCAACCCTACCTCTGTCTCCATATCTTAGGGCTGTCTGTTGTTTCAATCACAAACGGACGGTCCTAGATAAACCCAGAGAAGTCATGCATGCTCTCAGAATTCATGAACCCTTTCCCACTACCCTTTGGATGAACAATTCTATATCCCTATGTAAATCCATATACAGGGTTGTAAGGATAGGGTATGCTTAGCTGAAAAAGGCTCATAGTAGATACTCACTATTACTACTTTTAATATGGGACAAACCCTAAAATCGAGAAAAATATCAGCTCTTCCCTACATTTTGTAGTGTCGTTGACATTTTTCTATAGAGCTGAATTTTTTTTCGATTTCAGGGTTGGCCCATAGTAAAAATTGTTCATAATTATGAATATTACGAACCCTTTTCGGCTTAGCACCCCCTCTAGATATCTTAGGAAGCATAAGGTCAGTACACCGATCGAAAGTGACATGAAAGCCGCAATACCGCAAGAATGTTTCCATTCACCGCATCGTAAATTACCGCGATGAATCAAACGGAATGTAAGCAAGCGCCAATGATATGTAAACACCGTCCTGCGGATCCAGGGATAGAACTACCGGGAACGATTGCATAATACAGCGGGACACGGCTTGTCGCGATCGTGGGCAGTGCTGCCGTGCGAAAACTTAAATAAGTCAATGTTAAAAATAAAAAAAAAACATATAGTTCAATTGAGAATCTCCTCCTTTTTTGAAGTCGGTTAAAAACAAGCTTTTATGACATTGTCATCGGAGTTACAAACGTATACCAAATTTCAACTCAATCGGACATCGGGCATGATAAAAGGTTAGATAAAAGTTTGCAAATTAAATAAATACTTTAAAAAAAGGACAATAACAAGAAAAAACTGAGATGTTATTCATTGTAAGTCAACCTTCAAGTCAAGTCTTTCGGAGACAACAAGTTTATTCAAATGTGTTACTGAGTGATAATGCGCACAATCTCGACTAAAAAACAAAACATTAGATAAATAAACCGCCTCCCAATTTCACTACACCTTTCCTTTACACCTTGTATAATTGACGTCCTCACGTAGCAACTATTTCAGAACATTTACAGTTACACATGGACATTTACAGTCAAGTAATACAGGGCTATAAGGAGAGGGTATGAAAGGGTCCCACAGTAAAAGTTGTTCATAATGATGAGTACCACGAGCCTTTTTTGGCTTAGCATTTCACTTATCACTCGATTAGCCCAATACTTATAACCCTGTAATGGCCGATATATCAGTTAACTGCTTCCTAGTTTGCGTACAATAGTTACTGTCCACTTATTTTCTCCTTCGTGTTAAAAAGAGATAAAAATAGTCACAGTGTATTAATTGTACCTCAATTATTTGTTGTACCTATTATATTTAAATCGGGTCAAATAAATCAAATAAAACAATCTAAAAATCTACCTTCTAGTCTGTGGTCTATATTTATTTCTTTTCTTTCTATTCCATCAGCGCCCTCAGTCAAGATCATTATAAGTCGTGTCGCATTGTACGGTTACGGTATCAAAGCGGATAAATCCAGGGATGGACCTACAGGGTAGGATATCTTACGGCCTTTGTAGTATCGACATAGTGCGATAAATAAGCATTTTTCTCGAAGTAACGGACTATAAAACTTTCATGTGAATAAAAGGTTTCGTCACAAACTTTTGAAGAAATGTACTTTATTTGTTTATTTAGTAAAGGCTTGCGTTTGACCGCTATCTCGCCTGATGGTAAGCAATGATGCGGACTACGATGGAGCATGGTTGCCTAGAAGGAACCGATTCACTCGCGACTTCACAAACTTTAGAAGAAACGTACCTTCTTGAAGATACTAGGCTACCATGCCTCTAGGTTTATCAAAGGGTACCATGTGCTCTTAGCGCGAGCTTGAATTGGATGGCGTTGGATAATGTCTCGCCTTTTCTCTAGCTGACGGAGAGAGATGAAACCAAGGCGATGCAATTAAGGCACGCGATAAGAGCTCATGCATAGTCCAGACTCAGCGCTTGGAATAAAATCAGTCTGGGAGTTTAGATTGTTTGTTGTACCTACTTACCAATTTTTATTGCAAAAAAGCTAAATAAGGAAAGCGAGCGACGTAGTTGAAGCACGTAGAGCTACAACACACTTATTCATTTTGTCCTTGAAAAGTCCAAGATTACATCCCTTAGGAAACAAGGAAGCCGGCGCGCGGCGCGGCATTTTGTTCCATTCCTTACGGCTCGAACACAATAAATCCGTTCTCGGCCGATGTTTGCTCGGACGTTGTCGGCTGAACACGGCTACACCAATAATCAAATCAAAGGAACGAACTCGTCATCCGATATCGGTTTTGGTACGCATGGGTACCGTTAACTACGAAAAAAAACGAAAACGTTTTATAAGAACTAAAAAAAGCAACAAACAGTCGAATTGAAAACCGTCTCCTTTTTAGAAGTCGGTTAAAAATATATATTTTATTGACCTCAAAGAACAGGTAAGTCACGCTTGCATAAAATATTGTTCATTTTTATTTAATTTAAGTTTCATTAAATTAATTAATCCTTGTAAATATAATTAAAATCTATATATATAAAAGAAAGTCGTGTTAGTTACACTACTTATAACTCAAGAACGGCTTTACCGATATGGCTGAAAATTGGTGAGGAGGTAGCTTAGAGCCAGGAAACGCACATAGGATACTATTTATTCCTATTATACTATTTATTTCTATTAAATAAATTCGATAGCATTCAAGTGTGAATTGACATAAAACATCAGTCACTATAAAACGAGGTATAACAAAAAAGAATCAGAGTTGGAATAACAAAACGACTTATTATACTCTTTGCGCAAATGACAGCTATGTAATGGACGTATGGATGAAAATTTGATTTAACAATTTAACAGCTAAACAGATTTTGACGAAATTTGGTATGAAGGTAGCTTAAGCCCTAGGTAATATGTAGATTACTTTTTACCCCAGAAAATTGAACGGCTTTCCGCTATTCTTGCAGGACAGCGGGTGAAACCGCGGGGCGCAGCTAGTTTTAAAATTGAACATTGTTACAACCGTTACACATTTATTGTGCAGAAGTGTATAAAAGAACCTAGTCATTAAAACCGGTAAGACCATTGACAACTGCATTTTCTCACTAGTGTTTATAATAGCTCGCCTGTCTGTCTATTTATTTACAATTGGCTTCAAAAAACATACATTTTAACTTTCGTCTCACCTAATTCCACTATATCATTCCCACGTGTTCAATTTCACATTAAATCTTCACTAAATTGAATTGCTACGAAGTAAAAATATACAACAAGCAATAAAGAACTGATAAATGATAGCACTCGTTTTATCTGATCTCTTGATAATAAAATACTCGTAGTTGCTGGGCGATCGAGCTTTGTTCAAAAAAGCGCGTTTTCGCAGACATGAGACCTGACTAGGTGGATTTTTCGCCTTCGAAAAATCTCGTATCCATCTAACATATCAAGCCGTAAGAGCCGATTTGAAAAATTGAAAAATTGTGGTAGATTCGAAAATTGCTCGTTTAATAGCAGTTGCAACCGCAACCGAGCATAGCTTGAAAAACAAGGGAACATGCGTTTTCCCAGGGATGAGACCCAGCTACACTGAGAAAAATGGCCATCTTAATTAATTCACTAAAAGTACAGAGCATACTTTTAGTTGTCACCGTAAAAACTAGTGCTAATCACCGTACTTTTTGGTAATATCAGTATGCTCCGTACTTTTAGTGAATTCATTATACTTAACGCTGAATTAAGATGGCCATTCTTCTTGGTGTAGATTGATTTTTCTCCCCTCCCTTCCCTGTACAGCAAATTTCAAGATCGGAGTGGTTTTTGTTTTCGAGATCTCAAAATGAACATAAAAGTATTGCTCGTGCAAGATGAGATTAGATGAACTAATTTATCAGTAAAGCTATCCTCAATCAGAAGCTCTCAGCACCACCCACGCCCATGAAATATGCAGGTACTTATCAGCATAATGCGCTTCCACTCACCTGAAGTCAAGCATGCTCCATCTACCCGCGCGCAGCGGAGCATGCATCGCATTCCATGCCGGTAGTGCGGCCCTGAGAGCTTTTTAATAGAGCATAACGATGGCTCGGGTTACCCGCCTTGACTCATACTTGTTCCTAGTTCTTGACATGCTTTGTTAAACTACTTAGTTGTACAAATAGGATCTTTTGTTGGTTAAGTATATGTGTAGGTACTTATGTAGATACACAGAGGTAAAACATTTGTATAGGGCTATAAGAGGTTATAACAGTCTATATGCAAAGTTTAAGGCACAACCCAGGGAGAGCCACTGGCACAAAGTTTTATCGATACTTGATTCAAAATACAGGGTCACAAGGAAAGAGTTCATCATTATGAACAACATTTACTGAAATTTGCGAAAAAATCTGCTGTTCCATACAATTTGTCGAGTATTGTTGGCATTTTTCAATAATGATTTTTTTTTCGATTTTAAGGTTGGCCTCGTAGTATTCATAGTGTGATGAGTACTGTGAGCACTTTTCGGCTTGGCCTTTTCTAATAATCATCTAGTTTTACCGTTTATCCGTCTGTTAATTAACTGTCTTACTTATAAACACTGTTTAAGGACCTATGCTCAGCTGCTGAGGAGCAGAAATTGCACTCATAAACGCAATTTAGCGTTAAGAGGTGGCTAAGTAATGCTTAAATAGCTGTGAAAATTAAACACCGCCATGACCTAGTTCACTCCATGCTAAGAGGGAAGATGGCGGGTTTCAACTAACAGCTGATCCAATTTTATTACTAACTAGCTCTGAAAAATACATTTATCCCGGAAAAATAAACTGTACAGTAATTTTTTCCCTGAGATGTAAGCCCTGATGTATGATAGAGAAATTTAATAACGCTAATAGACAGTGAGAGATTTTTGCAATCGTAGATCAGGCTGCGTTTAAACGCCATTTGCCTGCACAGTTGCGGTCTACAATTGTCTTTTGAAAAACATACCTACACACTGAAATCAATTAAAGATCACAAGCAGAAAATTACGTATACCTCTTACTATAGATTACAAAATGTCCGCGCCGTTTGCGTAGACAGAACTAATTTGTATAGGTACTACGTTTTGTTAAACTAGCAGTGCCAAGTTTACAGAATAAATCTTAATCTATTTTTAAGCATATACGCGCCGAATCAAAAACCTCCTCCGTAGATTATTTTCATCGGCTAAAAATAGTGAAACCGTAGCATCTGTCTAAACAAAGCAGAACTATATTTACTGACTAAAAGACGTGAAGAAACAACTTCTTTTAAATTTAATTAATGATCAAACGAACTTACCAAGTGAAGTTCGATCACAATTATGTGAACGGCTTCATTCGACGCGATTTTGTTTTTGTTTACATATTGTAGTTATGTCTCACGTACTGGCCCTCAACACGGATTGTTTAGAGATTTTATTCCCCGCTTTCAAAGTTTTTTATTCTGGTAACACTAGGGATCGTCCATAGTCGTTAAGTTCGTTACTATCGTACCCCCACCTCACTTCAGAGCCCAGAGGGGAGCCATCGGCCGGTCGAACTTCATTCTGTTTAGAGCAATAGTTTTACTAACTACTTATTTTGTGACCGGTAATGGAAAAAATTACCCATAAATTGATTATGATTACCAATTATCAATTTCACATTTCATTATTAGGGTTAGGGCATTTATATACATTGTATATAAGTACTAAGTAGGTTACTTAGCTAAGCTATTTATGGGAGGGTGTATATATTAATCGCGTCGAATGAAGCCGTTCACATAATTGTGATCGAACTTCACTTGGTAAGTTCGTTTGATCATTAATTATGTTTCACGGCTTCATTCGACGCGATTTTGTTTTTGTTTACATATTGTAGGATGTTCAGAGAAAATTAGTGAAATGTGAAACAAATTTTTCACAAAATACAAATACATAATTATGTATATCCTTTTATATGATGTTTATCACCGAATCGATCCCGCCACAGACTGTTGGCATGTTGTGAACATTTAGCTTAAAATGTTCTGAGCATCCATCCCAGCATGTCAGTTTTGAAATAAATTTCGAACCGTTAGATTTTTTATACTACGCTAACAAAATATGATAACTTATTTGAGAGCTGGATCTGTATCTATGCTGCTTCTTCTACCTATATAGGTACATAAAATCATAATGTATGATGATACAATATTCCCAGAAGACATTCCCAGTGTAGGTGCTGGACGATACTGCGACATGTCGCCAGCACGAGAAAAACTCCAACTAATGAAGAACTAATAAGATAAATATTATTTTATTGGATTTAGTGGTGGAGTCCGTCTATCGTTAGATACGGTTAGGTTTACAGTCTATTTAAAAAAGTTATTAATACTAATATTGAAAAACTTAATAAAATTAATAATCAAAAGCCTCTCCCACTAATAGCATTAAAAAATAATTGTAATTCTGGCTGATAACTGTGACTATGTGTCATATCAGAAAATGTAATCCAAGATTTAGTACATAATAATCAGTTATTGTATTGTATTAGTGACATTATTTCTGTAAAATCAACGAAATGGGTCCTTGGCTAACCAACTACGTTGTTTGAGTCATATAAACCAATGTATGGGTGTGCAGAGTTCGTGTGATAAGACATCATCAAGGACATTCAAGCTGGTAGAAATTGAAGTTAAAACTTACAATGTCAAAAAAAAAAATAAATAAATCACAAAAAAAAAAGAAATATAATGCTTACATGCACTAGGATAAATTCTTATTGTCTTTTAGCATTATTCATAATATTTTGCGAGTATATCACATTACTGAAAAAACTCAAGGGATCTTTAATCTAAAAATAATGAATTGCTTAATGTTTAAGCCAAGTTTTTGTACATATAATTGTTTAATTATTGAAGTTAACTTGATTTTATTTGACTGAATAAATGACGATATCAGCATTTGACAGTGACACTAATGATCCATCAATGAGTTTTAAGTTAAGTAAACATTGTGTAGGTACTTTGATTTTTTCAAACAAAATCCAACATTTATTTTTCTTGAATTCTTAAGCCTTAATTATATTACTAGCTCGCATTACTAATATCGATTTCTGGTCGTCATCATGGCGATACTTTATCATAACTTACATATCTTCTTGGAGTCTCTATTTAAGTAAATTAAATTTCAGCTACGATAAAAATAAAAACAAAAAACATTTTTGCAATTAGGATGAGGCACCCGGTCTACAAGAATTTGCGCAAATTCTACTCCTTTTGACATTCTAATAATATTGTTTTCTTTGACATTTAATTTATTGTGTATTAATTTATTCGTAAAAACTGTATTTGACATTCATAAGTGTGCATTGATGTACCCATATTTGAATAAATTATTTTGAATTTTGAATTTTTTGAATTCCTCTCAGTAGCCGCAACTGTCACACGGCGGTGGCAGTGATGGTTCTATTTTCTACTGCTAACAAACTGTGCTCCTCCAACCTGGTGGCGCGGGCGTCTACCAATGTTCAAAGTTAACTCTCCTAATATAAAGCCGTCGCCTAGTGAGAGCGGCTGTCACACCAAATTATGAAGTGAATCGATTAATCGGACCAAGTGTATTTGCATTTTTGTAACTCTGCTTATCTCTGTTTTACTTAATGTGTATCAGCAATGAATAATTGAAAATGTGACATTTACCATTTACTTAAGAAACCCATCGTGATAGACGTTTCTCGTCGTATAAGAATACATAGAGTAGCATACAGCGTAAAAAACTAACCATGTGACAAAATATGTGTCCTTGTATGATCTGAACTCAGGAATAAATTTTTATATAATATACATAATATATTTTTTCTTGTGTTACCCTTCTTTAACTTAATAAAGTATGGTATAAGACTGAAGTGTCAGTGACACATTACTTTACTTTTGAAAAAATTTGTATCCAGCAGTTTCCTAACTTGAAAATAATAGTAACATATAGCTCGGTGCTCGGTGGTATTTTGAATCATACGGACAATCCTCCTAAAGATATTGATAACGAAATTATCAAAAATAATGTGTTAAAATAATGATCAATAGGTATATCAATTTATGTGGCAAACGCACACAGTTATGGTTTTGTAGAAACTGTTTGTTCATATAATAACTAATAACTAGAGGTATAAATGTACCTAAAAATAAAATAAATTAAGGAGTAAAAATAATCAATTGCTGACTTGGAGAAGTATAGCACAATGTAAACTGTTTGCCCAACTTTTGCATAGTACCTATAATGCGGTGTAAGACACCCATATCGTATTTAGCAGAAAAAAACGTGTCAAAACTTCGTTAATTTTCATAGCGACACACATCGTAGAATACTGCATCCTACAAAAGTTACATAAAACGTAGTGTAATTCAGACTTATTTATTTATTGATTTTTGTTACTTTTAAGTCCTATGGATGTGATAATCCTAAATAAACGTATACTTATTGATATGAATTTTTATTTAATAATTGTGTGTCGCATCCCGTAGAACACTGTACTGCATCAACTAGTGAGGTTATGCATAGTATAAAACAACATAAACACGGCGCGTCTCGTAGGATACTGTTCTGCAGCAACTTAAAGAAGTATATTGCACAGTAATACTGTATAGCACAAACTAGAATGTTCGTTCTAGAATTATAATGCACAGTAAACACGTCGTATCTCGTAGAATACTGTATTGCCTCAAATTAAAGAAGTGTATTACACAGTAATAATACCTACTAGGTATATGTATAGCATAAACTAGAATGTTATTCTAGAATTATAATGTAAGAACATGTTCGTAATGTGAAAAATACTTTAAAAAACAAGAGCAAAGCAAAAGCTTTGCAAGGCTTAGCATAGTAGAATGTGTTGTATAAGCACATAAAAATTATATTTATACTCTTGTCATGTCCCTGCATCTACTAGCTGTTTATAACATAATTTTTAGACAATATATTAGCCCGAGTGTAGCGTAAGCTATGATTTAAGCAAAAATAACGTTAATATTTCATAAAGGTTTAAATAGCCCAACTTGAAGTCAAAATTACAGAAGTACAGCCACAACAGTAAATAAAAATAAAGTAAGTAAGTGTAATAAGTATATTTAAGGTGGTTTGAGCACATAATATACACTTCCTGTAATAATTAGCATACACTGCACAAAATATAACTAGTCAGTTTTCCGTTTGGATATGCAACTTGTAACACTTTGCAACTAACCAAGGCTAAGCTAAGCTGTAGCTTAGTAAAAAACTCAGGGTTCTTGATGTGAAAGTATCAGCACAGACGTAACGGTGACGCATTTCTTTACCCAAGGCAAGAAAATGCGAACTACCCTACTTTTCAGAAAGTTTCGTTTAGTCAGAGGTTTTGCGTATGATGCATGTTAACATGTGTGACAGTATCCGCTCCGATGCTCCGATGCGACAGTATCAGCTCCGATGAGATGGTATCTGCTCCAATGCGACGGTATCTGCTCCGATGCGACGATATCTGCTCCGATGCTCTGCTCCGATGTTGCAGCGACGCATTTTCTCACAAGCAAGAAGACGCGGACCAGCCCTTCTTTTCTTAAAGCAGGCATAGTCACACTGTGTAAACACACACGCGTCACTTCTTCGTCATTTTGATGCGACGGGATCAGGTCCGATGCGACGGTATCCGCAAGACCCATGTAAAAGGGGGTATAGTGCAGAGTGAGGCTGCGACCCAAAGGGTACACTTAAGCCATTGTGTAAAGACCCAATGTAGAAAGGGTGCAGTACAGAGGTTGTCATTTTTATGCGACAGTATCCGCAAGACCCATGTAAAATGGGAACAGTACGGTGGACAGTATCCGCAAGACCCATGTAAAACGGGAACAGTACGGTGCAGATTGAGGCTGCGATCCAATGTAGAAAGGGCTCGCTGTCAGATGAGACTTCGATGATTTCTCGACGCGCCAATCCTTTATTTCTTCGTCGCTTTTTTCCGCTACCCGCTACCCGCTTTCGGTTTCTCCATTGCAACTTGTTTTAGTTTGCGTGCGAAGGCCTCGGCACGGAAACACGGAATGAAGTTCGACCGGCCGATGGCTCCCCTCTGGGCTCTGAAGTGAGGTGGGGGTACGATAGTAACGAACTTAACGACTATGGACGATCCCTAGTGTTACCAGAATAAAAAACTTTGAAAGCGGGGAATAAAATCTCTAAACAATCCGTGTTGAGGGCCAGTACGTGAGACATAACTACAATATGTAAACAAAAACAAAATCGCGTCGAATGAAGCCGTGAAACATAATGACCTGTACCTTGCTATTTTACGCTTCAATGAAATCCTTAATGATGTAACAAAGTCGACGAAAACATGCGGATTTGTTTACTTTGTTGGAAAGTAATGTTTAAAATTAATATTTTCTGGTATAAAAATAGATGAAATATAACTCGTAGGGCAATAACCCTATTGATATACTGACATAAATTACACTGGGACACAATTGAACAATACTTTTATAACTCAACTGAGTTTTATTAAAGGAACCCTGTATTCACATTCTTAATAGAAAATCAAAACTCTTGCCCGGCTTTACAATCTTTATATGTATCAGTGTGACTGATTGGGAGATAAATCCAACGAGTATCTACCTATGTGACTCGTCCAACGAGTATGTGACTCGTCCAACGAGTGTGTGACTGGTTGGGATCCTACCCTATTACCTAATAATGGAATGCTTATAACTGGATTACTCGTACCGAGTACACGACCGAGACAGCAAAATCATACTAGGCCGAGAGACTTACCTACAACCGAGAGATTTATACTGACTGTTTCGCCCTTTAACTCGGCTGTCCAAGCAATAGTTAACGAGTTTACAAGTACCGAGGAAGGGTTCCTAACTCCTAATACCAAACGAGTCACACGGTTATTCGTTGGGAATCTTATTTCAAACACGTTTCCAACGAATAACATTCACGGTAACAATGTGATGTGACTCGTTAGTACTTGATCGAGCACCTGGCTGAGAGCACAGTCTCGCCCATCTACTAGGTACGTGTGATCTGTGATCCAGCCATTAGAGATGCTGATCACAACTATCAAAATCAGCGCAGAAACACAATACACCAAATTCCCAACTTTCAAGTCGCAGCCATTGCAATCAATACGTAAAGGTAACTAACCCATCGGGTATTTATTTTTAAACGACAATACGAAAAACTCACTTCCTGACAGCCGGCAGATAATCACCGCCGCGTTGGCTGGACGCCACAACAAAAAATAAATGTTAAAACATTGTAGAATATTTAAAAGGAATGCTGTGTTGTTCTGATTTTCATTCACCGCTTTTCTTCGTTTTTTGGAACGTGGATGAATGAACATTCTTTAATTCATTTTTTTTACGAATAAATAATATTAACACAATGGGCTTTGCTCAGAAACGTAGCATAAAGTTAGTCACTATTTAAAATGCTCTGACAACTTCTCGCTATCGTGCACTGAGAAAAATGTCCATCAAAATTCCGATGAATTCACGTACGGAGCATAGTGATAATCACCAAAAAGTACGATAATACGCACCAATTTTTACGGTGATAACTATCAGAACATATGGTTCTCACCCTAAAAACTGCTGCAAGTAGATACTAGTAAAAAATATGAAAATTTGATTGATTTTTTTCTCAGTGTGAAATGTCACGTTCGAAAACAATACGAGAACTTTAAGCAATGATTATAATTTAAAGAAGGTTTTAAAAGTAAGGTCCAATATGGATTTATAAACTAGTATTCACTAGCTGTGCCCTCCTTTTTTTTTTTTTTTTTGGGGGGTGGGAAATCATCAAATGACCCACTCTTGGGCAGAGCGGAAGGGAGTGTCAGACTTCTACTGACCAAAAACCACCCATGTTCCTTCTACGCCCTTGTGACGCCGAGGCCGCGGTAACTTCTACCCGCAGCCCCGACGGGCATGGGCCCTTTCGGGCCCCTTCCATGTTGCTGACATCTCTTTGAGGCGCGCGTGGAACACGAACGCGCCGTCGACACGACCTGTGTCGTCATAAGACGGACGGACAGCGAGCTAGCCCAATAGCTCACCGTCCACAGGCCCGCGTAGCTGTGCCCTCCTGGGTGTCGTTTCACCCGCGCGCGCGTGGTGTTGCAAAACAACAGAGATGGTGAAGACCTATGTATTAATCCAGGGTATAAGCGATTTCTACGCCAAATTTTATCAAAATGGGTTTTACTAGTTTGAAGATACGTGGTAACAAACATTAACGCAAACACACAATTTTGCTCGTCATTGTTAGAAATTGCTTTGATTGGCAAATGTCACTTAACTTTAAGCAAACTTTATAAGTAAGGCCCTTTTAATATTAGTAGTATTTTAGATTGATTTTTTAGTGAATTTGTATTCTTTAAGAAAATAAATACCAAACCATTTCGGACATGCAGTTTGGTGTTTGAAACAGCTGGGTTGTCTCAGTAGATGCCGGCAGGAGGAAATGCCCTTGCACAATAAACAAACATAAATACACAAACACCACACGACATATATCATACAGCTCTCAAAGAGAGAAACATGACTGTTGTAGTTTATGTGTTTCTACAGGGTTATAAGGATATGCTAAGCCAAAAACGTCTTAAGTAGGTACTCATCATTATGAACAATTTGACCATGTGACCAACTCTGAAATCGCGAAAAAACAGCTGTTCTGTAGAAAACAAAAACAAAAACCGACTTCAAAAGACCGACTATTGAGTTATTCATCTATTTGTCGCGCACGTACTTAATGCAAATTTAAGACTTATAATTATACTCGTAGTTTTCTCATGGATACCATTATCAGAACTGGACTAAATTGAAATGGGACCAAATGGGAAGCGTCAGCTTTGTAATAAAAAAAGAATCATCAAAATCGATTCACCCAGTCAAAAGTTATGAGGTAACAAACATAAAAAAAAACATTCAGTCGAATTGATAACCTCCTCCTTTTTTGAAGTCGGTTAAAAATGTCAACGACGTTCAACAATAATATGTGCGGAACAGCTGATTTTGTTTACAGTACATGTTGAAACTGATTCTTATTCTTATCGAGGCACAGGCAAAAGGAAATAATAATAATTATAATCATAAAGGTAAACATAAAAGATTAGGCAGCGATACTAAAACTTTTACTAATCCTTGAAAATTCCCAACACAAACTTCACCAAACGAGCCTAAACAGATCAAATACCTAAAATGAACGGTATCATTTTACATTATCAATCGTAGAATAAGCATTACCGTTAAAGTTTGGGAAACTTTGTTTATGGAGTTTGGTGAAAATTGATACGCTTGTCTGGCGTAGAGAAAGTTTGCAGAGCACGGAATATTTCAATGACCATTTGTTTTTAGTATTTGATTAGTATTTTAATTTAGTTAATTTTATGATAGCACAAACTTCCCTAAAAGTTCTGTATAAATAGCGACTGATCTAGAAAATATTCGACGGTTTTTAAACAGCTTAAAATTTCAAAAACCTTATTTTATATAAGTACGTATATATTTATCAAATCCTTTTCGTTGTAACTTCTGACTCGAGCAATTTTAATCTATAGCAATTTCTATCTAGTATCTACTTAAACACAAAATAATATGGCTACAACCATTTACGTATTAATTTTATTCGTAGTACCAACACATAGATAAGGATAAGTATAGTAATCTTGAAAAACTTACTTTTCAAATTGAAAAACCTTTTTCTATGAAAAACATGGCTTCGCTACGAAGAAAATCTTCGAAGAAATGGAAGCGCTTTCATCAAAAGGAAGTGCACTGTACAACAACAACTCCAATAGGTAAGCACAATGGGCATAACTAAATTACTGAGCGGACAGATAGTCCGCTATCTCCCGCAGTCTACGCGAAATGCAAGAAAAATTAAACGGATCGCTAAAATAAAAGAGTTAAAAACTAAATGCACTTGGCGTCGCTCGGCAGAAGCCATCCGCCAGCGTCGCATTTCCAACCATTGTACGACACAATTACTGTCGACTCCGAATTAAAAGATAAAAGTTGGAGTATAAAATTTCACCAAAAATTGGATAGTTTCCTTTAGCTTCAGGAAGGAAGCAATAGGGAAAAGTTGAAGACCTTGGAATATATTTTTATGGAAACTGCTGAAATTGACTGAGAATTCCGTTTGATCGCAATTGTGTGTATGAGAAAAACATGTAGAAATTGATGAAAGTTATTTTTATTAGGCAAAAAGAGACTTAAATTAAGAAAATACATTAAAATTGATTGTATCCAGTAAAATAGATCCAAAAATATGTTTAGAAAATTCATTCAAACTAACGCGACCATATCGTGATGAGCGGACATCCAATCACTGTCTCCGGGACAGTGACGTTTTGACCGGTGATTGGACTTCCGCTGACGACCGCGAGATGATAACGTGGTTCAATGTAATAAAGGTATAGGCAGCCAGGTTATTTAGGGTATAGTAGTAGTTATGCTATTTCTGGATTGTTTAAAATTCACATTTAAACTCTTTATCGAGTATAATTATGTTTTATTTAAATTAAATTTAAAAAAATCGATTCTCAATAAAAAAAAAATGTTTTTGTTTTTGTGCTCTAAAATTTTCTCAGATTGTGAACCAATTTTAGTTTTTGATTTATAAATCTTATGGGGTTATCTCAAGAATAATTCCACTAAAATTAAACAATATTCGAAAAAAAAGTTAAAAAATCTACGAGTGTGGGAAAGTCAGGTTTATAAAAGTAACTTTACTATGCTGCAGTGAAATTGGTTGCGAGACCTTTCCACTCGCATCTATCTCGACCTTCGAACTAAAGACAATAATTTACCTGGACACGTCTGTTTACAAGTCACCAAACTAAGTAATTTATTAGGAATTAGTGGAAAAGTTTCAGTGAAGGTTTCCACTGAACAAACTTACGCCGTTTGACCTTCTGCCAAACTAGGATCCGATAATTCGCCACAAACTTGGGACATGCCGATAGTTTGTTAATGTGGAATCTATTGAAAACATTAGGGTGCCTCGGAGATTTCTTGAAGATTTCTTGAGATGGAGATTTCGAAACTTGGTGGCACCTACTTAGGACCGGGTTGGGACCAAAAAAACATTTTTTTTCCTTTTTTGAAATGTAATTTTTAATTTTGTGGCTTAGTAACTTAGGACCGGTATGTGGCCATAAACAAATTATTTATTTTTATTTTCGTATTGTGCATTTTTCCGCGTAATAAAGTTTGTAAATTATTTTACGTTTTAGGTAGGTAAACAGTTAAAGTTTAGAGTGAATCGGTAAGTTTCGAATAAATCGGTTCCTTTTAGGCATTAGTGATCCATCGTAGACCGCATCATAGCTCACCACCAGGCGAGATGCTGGCCGAACGCAGAACTATCGTAGAAAAAGAACTTTTTTTTAAAGGCTAAGTACGAGTAGACTACTTTTCGTTGACAAAATGTAGGTAGAGCTTTTGTTTTAGTCTGAAGTACTTAAATTTCTTTTGGCTCTTGCTATTATGAAGTCGTCGTGCTAAATCCTAGCTATAAATGAAATGTTGTATTCTGGCTCAGAATTTAGGGTTCGTACTCGAAAGATGTCACAGTTTTCTAATAAAAAGAACTTCAAATACTTCTAGTTCTAGTAATTATTGTTAAAACTAAAGTAGGGTTTTAAAACGCCTAAGATTAGGGAGGACCTTGGTAAAAAAAATACAACCGACCAATGGGATCGTTAAAAAAATAGAATCATTACCGATTTGGACTCTCATTTATAAACACTGTTTAAAGTTAGTCACTTGAAAACACGACGGGAAGCTTGACCAATTTTTTTTTTTTTTTCAATTTTCAACTTTAAGCAGGCTTTGTTAGTTTTTAAACGCAGCTAGTTAGTAATAAAGTATTGGTATCTAAAATTAAATTAAGTCCACGGTTAGAAGCTCTTTATGGCTGGCTGGGAAACAGTTCGTTTGGCGTTTTGTTCGTCAGCCTTTTGACATGAAATAAAAAATTCAAAACCTTCCAAATTCAAAACACCACTTGAGTAAAAAAAATGTGAAAGTTGCAAGCTGGCAGCCCTACCCTCCTACTTTTTTTCACTTGAGAAATGAATGAGAGACATTTCATTCATCTAGCCTCTCGTGTCACGCAGAGACAGGGCCGGAGAAGGACTGTTTTTTAATTTAGCTCTAAATTTTTTTAAAAACGATTTTATGAGTTGTAAAAACTTGTCAACTTATTCGTGACTCATTAAGTTGATAAACTAAGTATGTTTTTACAAGCACAAATAATTACTTCTACCCAGAATAAGAGAGATGGGGGAAATTAATGTGAACGATGAATCTGATAATTGAATGTGACGAGTGTGTGATTGTGTTGTGTGTGTTGTTAGGTTTTATTTAGTTTTATTTTACATTACTTTTTTCCTGATCAAATTTCTAACTCCCTCCCTGTGCAAAGCTTTTCGTCTGTTGTTTCGTCATCTTTTCTTAGCACTAAAGAGGTCGCTTCTTTTCAGGCAATCTCTCTAGAATTTAGCTCATTCAAAGTGCTAGGTGTAACTTTATGCCGTCTACACTTTCTGTAGTTATACGAACTTACTTACTTATACTGTTTCGGTAGAAAAAACTAGGACTAAGGCTCTTTATAAAGCAGCTTAAAGTTAAGTGACTTTAGTAGATAAGTACTGCGCACTTTATTTTAACAAGGTTTTTTTTAAGTTGCCGTGTTAGTATGTAATTTGTTGTGGATGTGTGGGTCAAATCTTGGATGCATAATTTGTACCATTTCCTGACGTCTCATTGAAGTGAAATTTGGTATACCTGTGCAATTTGGTATACCTGTGCAATTTGGTATACCTGTGCAATTTGGTATACCTGTGCAATTTCAATGACAATATAATAAAAGCTTGTTTTTTAAATATCTTGTATCTTTTTTATATATCTTGGGCTCCGTACCAATAATTGTTAAAAGGAATATTTAACGGTACTGTTAAATAACGCGAAAGCTAAATTACATTTCAATCTATGTAAGTAACGTACCTGTCCTTAACCACTTCGGTCACTACTCAATAATGTAAACTGAGCAGAATGTCTGTAGCCTACATAAACAAAATATAGTACCTACCTACAGACTGTAGGTAGGTACTATATTTACTTAGGCATTTATCTACCTGTATACAAGGTAAAGTACACCTATCTACCACAGCTACTATACTATAATGTTATAATGTAGGTAGCGCCTTTGAAATAATGTAAGTACCGAGGTACAACACCGAAATATCACATATCTCTTATTTATCGAGGGCCTTCAGATGAGGCAAGCACTTTCAGGTTGGGAAATTACTTGCACGTCAGAAACATTGAACGCGCATCAAAATGTTAAAATTGGATAAACCGTGTTTGCAAACTAAAATGAATAGCCAGTTCTACCTAGGTTAGCTGGTAAGCCTTGGTTCGATAGATAAACTCTTTATTGTTCACACCAGAAATTGCAAAGAAAATGGACAAAAACGCTTGAAAGCTGTTACAAGCTGGCAGCTTTATAGCTAAGATCGAAAGGTTTTTCGTTCTCGTTCTTTATCGTTTTAATCAATGCACAAACATTTCCATTCAGTGTTGCAATGCATTCAGCATGCTGGATACACTGTGGGTGGATACACTGTAGAATATTCAGGATGCTTAAAACTTCACGCACTCTCGAGCAGAAACCGTACAAACAGCACCAAATTTCACCTAAATCCGTTTTGCCGTTTTAGCGACATAGAGTAAACGAAACATACAAACTTTGACATATTTAACACTAGTAGATAGTAGAATAATATATCTATAGATTCTATATTCTGTTACAGAAATGTCATTCCCATATAATAGCGTTTCGATTATGAAATTGCATCTTGGCTAGGGGCATGTTAGTTCGATGAGATGTACTTGGGTAATCAAATGCTAGAACATTCTCCAACCTTTTTTTGGTGAACAAATAAATATTATCCTTTCAGGTTGTATAATGGTATGTAGTATATTTGTGTTTAATAAAGTTGTGCGTGAGCATCATCACGACGCCGTTTCGGTGATTTATTTTATGGGCGTGCTTTATGTTTCTAATTTACGAGATGCTGCTTCATGCTTTATCATATAACGTCATATTTATTATAATTTTCCACTTAATTAAACATCATAACGAGAGCAAAGAGATTCGTATTAAAATTAATTTGTGGAAGGAATAGTTGAGGGCGTTTGTAGCGAAAATATTTTAAATAATTATGTATTTGCTTGATTCGAACGAAAAGGTAATTGAGTGCAATTAGATTATTTTCATTTCTCATTTTCTCAGTATTGTGAAGAATAAAGGAAAAAGAGAAGCCAACGTTTTACTATAAACTTACTTTTTTTGAAAATTATCAATTAGTTCAGTTATCAGCTCACGCCTGACTCGCTTTTTGACATTTTTAATGTGAGTGACAGTGATCGAGATAATATAATATCTCACTCGCCAGAATAGGGCCCCGGCCCCGTCTCGCCTCACAATCTTAATCGTAAATAATAAACGATCTTATTTGTGTGGTGTTAAGTCCATTTTAGATTCTTAAGTAATAACACTAGAGTAGAGTAGCATGGAGTGAACAGTGGTCCATTAGGTTGAAAGGGATTTTGTTATAATATTTTCTAGATCTCGCTCTTTCTCTCTATCTATATCTCTCAATCGTAATATCAATAAGTTCGGTATTCACTAATTCTTAAGCTTGATATAAAACATGTGGCTACAATAATGAACAGTAAACCTAATTTACTAGTAGAATGACTAATCCGATTCCCACAGGAATTTTTCACCTTTATGTTTCAAAACTATTGAGTTTATTTTAAAATTAAACCGGCAGAAGTCGGGATGTTTACTGGAATTCAGATTACGTTCGACTAGTTTCAAATGTATTTACAATCTAATAGCACAGCAAACTAAATGTATTAGCTAGTCCGGCCCTTAAGGGCTATCACAGACGACATACCTATACATAGAGTCGGCGTGCGCATAAAACTAATGGGACCCTATTCTTAGCGCTCGAGATTATCTCAATCACTCTCACTGTCATGACATTTCTAATTTCTAATGAGAATGACAGTGACCGAAATAATATCTCACTCGACAGAATAGGGCCGGGCCAGGCCTGCGCCTCATTTCAGACAAGATATAGGAGTCAGCCGCGCGGCGGGCATCGCCATGCTTTTTAAAGTGCTTTATACGAGTATGTCTTGGCGAAGACAACGCGGGACAACCTCGTAGGCAAAGCGGTCCGTGACCGAATGACGTTCGCGATTCACGTTATAAAACGCAGGTGCCTAACGCAGTCGTCTCCGCTTCTCGCGTCGCTGGGTAGGTTTGACCATAGCTACTCTGTTAAAACAAAGTAGAATTTAGGTAGGTAGGTTTTAGGAGTAGGTACATTATTACTAAGTGAGTGTTAGAGACCACAGATACACTTTTTTTTATTAAATATGAGTAAATTAAAAGAGTTTAGAGATCGAAAGGTCCCGCTGACTAAAAGTCCGTCGTCTATGGTAACCCTAAAAGTTATAAATTATTTTATATTTCAACGCGCGGCCTGTATAAACAATAAACATATTTATGTGTGTATACTAATTCAATATTTGTTTAAACAACATTGTTTTTATACCGACAGAACCCGCTCGCAGGGATTTTAGTTCCGGCTCTCTGTATTTTTTTAGGATTCACACCTTTAGGGTCGGTTAAACATACGACTTTTTAGCTTTAGATATTTAGAAAACCGTGCATTAATAATATCTCGTTTCGTACGGGGAAAGTATCAAAAATTAAGGTCAGAAGTTTAAGGGCAATATAATAACAGGTAGGGTTTTAAGGTAAAAAAATAGATGTACTGAATCACAATCAAGCCTAAAGTTTCGGGTTTTTGTGTTCACCTTTTACGAAGCCAATCCAATCAAGGTAGGATCTAGTATAAACACGAAAATAACTCGTCTGTCTGTCCCTCTGATCTGTCTACCTATATCAGTCTGAGTTTGTCTACCCACATCACGATTTAACGGCTGAACCGATCTTAAAAAACGTCTTCATAAGGATGTACACACTTACCTATGTTTATTCTGAAAAAATAAATGGAACTATTAGATTGATGACGATTAATGAAGCCGAATGAAATACTTTTTCCGCATTATATTTTAAAACATCCGTATTTAAGCTAAACAAAATGACAAATATAATAATTTAATAATATCCTACTAAAACTTATTAAACGCGAAAGTTTGTAAGAATATATGTAGGTATGTTTGTTACTCTTTCACGCAAAAATAGATAAACGGGTTTACATTAAAATTGGAATGAAGGTTGTTCATGGTCTGGATTAACACATAGGCTACTCTTTATCCCGAAAACCGCGGGGCGCAGCTAATAAAACATAATATCAAGTGATGGACATGTGGTAGGTACTAGTAAAATCGTAAGGCGTAACTTTTCCTAAGCGAATTAAAGACCACAGAACATTAGACAAAAGCCACCAACAATTCGCGTCTAGCTATGTATTCCGACATTTACGCAATGTCCAAAATCTGTCCTAGTAAAAACACTAAGCATTAATTAGCAGGTCTCTCTCGTACAGAGCCGGGTGCGCGCGACATTGATTGGCGGCCCTAATGGGGCGGCCCTTGTCTTGCACTTGTCTGTTGTATCCGTGGCGTTTATTTTCAAGATTCATTATGTACTCGTACTAGGCAAACCCGGCGGTTTCATCCGCTTTTTTTTTACATTTAATCCTTCCCTGAACTTCCACAAATATTATTTCAAGATCAACATTAGCGAAATCGATCCAACCATTCTCGAGTTATATAGCCAGACAAACGAACAGCGATTCATCTTCTTAATATATATAAATCTCGTGTCACAATGTTTGTCCTCAATGGACTCCTAAACCACTTAACCGATTATAATAAAATTCGCACACCGTGTGCAGTTCGATCCAACTTGAGAGATAGGATAGTTTAAATCTCAAATTATAGTCGCAATTTTAATTTATTGCAAATTATATATATACTGATAATTTTTGCTATAAATTGACAAGTTAGCATCAACATACTACGGTTGCTATAGTTACGCAATGGCTTTTGACAGGACAATGTCTGTCGAGTCAGCTAGTTTTTATATATAAGATTTTAGCTTATTCTAGCTATAGTGAGCGCTGGTTGCGATGGCTTGATTACATGTACCTAACGAGTTCAGAGGTGAAACAGTGGTGCCCTCGGCCGATTACTCGGTTTATATAAACAGTTTGACGAGGCGAGACAGTCACAGGAAATTATGATTTGTTTGCTCGACCGAGTATGCCCATATCAACCCAGTAGCTTAAGTCGAATATATAGGTGTTCGTAAACGATCACCGATGTTAAGCAATGGACGACATGGTCAGTCTTCGTTACAACTGAGCACTACCATGGGTTTAAGGATATGTTAAATTGTAGATTCTGGTTGTAGTCCTATATCAACCGCAAATCCACGTCAGAGGCTTTCAGGCGGCCTCGAAACTCTGACACCAGGGCTAGCCAATCGGCCTATTCAAACTTACTTATTGTGTTGTTATTCATCAAGTCTATTTTCTTCTATCTAGAACTCTAAGACTGTTTAAACACACCTAGTTTACATTACATTTACGACTAGGTAAGTGCTTTCAAAAGTGTGAGTAAGAAAGAGTTCTGAAACACGTCTATTTTTCACTACACCGCTTTCCATCCAGAGGAATGGTAGCCTAATATTTATTAGGTAAAGACTCGGTAACACGATGCGTTGCAGCGGAATGCGGCGTCATTTCGATGTGTTGGCGGCCACACGATCACAATTACTTTTCAAATAAAATTAACCACTCAGTTTGCTGTCCATTAATCTTATAACGTTTGTGCGTAGTGCGACGCTACGCCGTATCACATGATTTAGCAAACCAAGAACTTTTATGCGACACCCTTTTTATTGAACCACGATGCCAAGAAAAGGTGTTATAAGTATGACCGCTATGTATGTTACGTCTGTCTGTGGCACCGACGGATGAAACGATTTGGATGCGTTTTTTTTTTTTAACACGCTTTTATTAGCTTCACCTGTATGTTTGTATGTAACCGACTCCTTTGAGCGCGTTTTTGACCCACTTTAAACGGTCAGATTTCTTTCAAACTTTGTAGATATATCGAGGACCGATGACAATACACTAAACAAATCGTGTTTTTTAGTTTTTTTAACTATTAATTTTTTTAACACGCTTTTTCTATAAAGTTTCTTTAACTTTTAATACCGTTTAACTTACAAATGGTAATTTCGTCATTTGTGTCAGAGAACAGAGTGGCGCAGTGGAAGCGTGCTGGGCTCATAACCCAGAGGTCCCTGGATCGAAACCACACGACTTTTTGCTCAATATTTTTTGTTACGCATCAATTTTATTTTATGAGGTCTGAGGATCGAAACCACGCGGCTACAAATCTTTTTGCTCAATATTTTTTGTTACGCATCAATTTTATTTTTAATTTGCTTGAGCAGACGGCCAAAATCGGATAACACCAACACATTTGTACATATTAAGGATGGTTAATAGTTAGCAAATCGAACTAAAAAGCGAAAAATAAATAATAGTAAAAAAAAAACTAAAAAAACACGCTTTTTATAAAAAACCGAACTAAAAAAATAGAAAATAAAATTTTATAAATTTAAATTAAGAATAGGGTTGAAAATTTTAATAAATATAAATTAATAATAGTGTAAATAAATAAATATATGTATTTTATTTTTAAAAAAGCGTGGGGTGCTTTCTAAGATATTATCAAAATGCTAATCACTCTACTCATGTCTGTCAATACAAAATGTATCTACAAAATATATAATATCAATTGACCCATGCACCCCACGCTTTTTAAAAATAAAATACCTACATATATTTATTTATTTACACTATTATTAATTTATATTTATTGAAATTTTCAACCCTATTCTTAATTTAAATTTATAAAATTTTATTTTCTATTTTTTTAGTTCGGTTTTTTATAAAAAGCGTGTTTTTTTAGTTTTTTTTTAACTATTATTTTTATTTTAAAGCTTGTAACATATTTTAGCAGTGCTTCTTAGATATGGTTTATATCAAATTTGGGATTCAAATGGAGTTTTTGTAATATATTTTTGTTAGACACTGCGCCACAGGCCCCGCCGCCGTATCGCACGCCGTATCAGCGCACTGTGTAACCAGACCCTAACGCGGCTACATGCTCCGTCCAATGCCATTCAAAATGAAACGAAAATGCTGTATAAATCTCGACGTGACAGCTTGTAGATTATTGTCATTTTTGTGTCTACATTTGAATGGTTCTTGTCCCGAGTAGGTTCCTCTAACATTAATTACGTAGCAACTCATTTGCTGACTCATTGCGTGCTCTTATTAATTAGCTAGCCTACACTTGCGGCTGCGGCTGCGTGGGAGAGATACTTGTGCCTTATCTTACGAGTGCGTAACGTTTACCCTTGTCATCGTGTGTGGCGGAAATTTCGAATACGTACTTACAGTGTGTACTGATTTTATTGGGTTAAATTATAACTTATTTTTAGCAATCATGCACTTATGTCCGGTGCACTTGATATGTGTAAATTAATCACAGATCGTAACAAACTAACTCATTTTCGCATTTACAATATTAGTCAGAACACAACTCGTAGTATACAAGTACTAGTAGTAGTGAACTATATAAGTATACTACCATATTGTAGTAGTATTGTGGATCTGGTCTGGTTCTGTGATTACTGTCAATCGAGTGAAATAGACCGAAGGACCTGCCGGAAATAAATAGTCCTTCAATCTCTTTCGCGCATTGAAGATATTAAATCACTGACGAAATCACCGAAAGACAACCAGTAAGTAGACAGCTGACAAGCGTTAGTCTTTCTCTTAAAGTGACAAAGCAACAGGGGCGGAAATGTACCTCTAGTAACGCGAAGATTTAAGTCCTTCCAAAAATAAATAAAAATTCGCAGTGATATACAGACGGACCGACAGACACTGGAATCTCACCATAAAGGTTCCTCTGCACCATTTTGGTATGGAATCCTAAAAAAGAAATGATATTAATATTTTTAAACTGTCAATCACAAACAGATGTAAACCCAAGAAGCAACACACATTTATTCACTCGACATATTTACTAAGTACATGATATTATATTTGGAGTTGATAATTTTATATTAATCTATATAATATTATAAAGAGGAAAGATTTGTATGTTTGTGTGGAATAAACTCAAAAACTACTGGACCGATTCCAAAAATTCTTTCACCATTCGAATGCTACATTATCCCAAAGTAACATAGGCTATATTTTTTTACATCCACGGCGAAGCGTGGCAGGGAACAGCTAGTAAAATATAAGAAACTATTTCGTTATCGATTTAAGTTCCAAGTTTTTACGCACTTCATTCGCAGCCCTTAACTATCAATGGGTTCCTGAATGAAGTCATAAAATAGGAGTTTTGGATTTTATGGGTAGGAATTCTCAGCTAAATAGATAGAGGGGTCACATTTCAAGGAGATTTAAGAGTCACATTGTAGGTATAAGTACCATAAAAAAGCCGTGGTAGCCAAAAAGCCGTGGTAGCCAAAAAGCCGTGGTAGCCAAAAAGCCGTGGTAGCTCAATGGGAGAACCGCCGCCGCTTCGCATTCTTGAGGTGGCGGGTTCAAACCCGGACTCGTACTAATACCTAAGTTCTTTGGGACTTATAATAATATAATAAATCATTTATTTCAGGCAGTATAACTTGCATACAATGCAAGTTACAGAGGCCCATAGAAAATAAATACTTACAGACTAACATACATATAAATAAAAACATAAAAATTTAAACTTAAACAACACGTTTCGTAGTCGACGCGTTTTGCAGTGTTGGCGCGACGTGACGTAGCCGACCACGGAACGACGCCACGGACTTATGTACGAATTTACATACCACTGGCTTTTCGGTGAAGGAAAACATCGTGAGGAAACCTGCATAATTATGTCCGGAGAAGAAATTCAATGGCGTATGTGAATTCACCAACCCGCACTTGGCCAGCGTGGTAGAATACGGCCTAATCACCCTTCGAGGGTAGACCTGTATCCCAGCAGTGGAAAGATTAAAGGTTGCACTGCATTGTAGGTAACGTAAACTGCAATTTGAATGGAACTATTGTAGTTCATCATATGAACATTAGGTGGCGCGGTTTTTATTCCATACAAATTGTAGTTTAGACTACAACTGCACGAAAAAAACTGGCACTAAGCACTCAGATGCACGCTCCCCACTTACTTTGCGTACTTGCATCGACATCAAACCATCCAATCATGAAATCGTTACTAAGTAATGTATGCCGGCGTGCACTGAGCGAGCCCCGAGTCCCGAGCCCCGAGCCCCGAGCCCCGAGTCCCGAGCCAAACCAGCAGTTATTTGGTGCGTCATTAATTGTAAAACGCAATTATGTGATAAACATTTTTACATTTTACAAATTTACAAATGTAATAATGTGATGAACATTTTACTGTCAACGGTTTCTATTTAAGTTTTATTAAATAATCCTATTTGTATTTACAACTAGGCTTCTATCTAATATTATAAATGCGAAAGTTTGTGTATGTCTGTGAATCTGTAAATGTTTGTTACAGTGTATCTCCAACACTACTAAACAGTTTTTGATGAAATTTAAAATGTATAATTATAGCTTAATTTTGGAATAACTGAGATATCAATTTTCTTTACAGCGCAGGTAAAATCGAGAGGCATCATAGTAAATGTAAGTTTTATTAACTCAACTGTGTGATATGTATGAACAAATGTGAACGACCGTACCCGTTACAGGTCTTCTTTTCAGCGCGCCATAGTTTCCACATCTACTTCTGCCAGTTAAGTACCATCTCTGTTATGATATAAATAAAAATTAATAAATAAATTCTTCCAATAAAAATCCACCTCTCCGTTCGGTGTACAATTACACACCCTTGCAATTATTTTAGATCCCTTAAATGTTTCGAAATCCCGGCCTTATTCCGAGGTCTCGTCCTGAGACCCTATTCTTGATCTCTCGAACCTCCGTCACTCTCACTCTAAAAACATTTTTGAAGAGAGCGACAGTGACCGAGATAATATCACTTGCAAGAATAAGGTCCCGGGAATGATTTGCTCATCGTGACATTCATCCATTTCGAGATATTAATATCTGAAAGCTTTTTCGCTAAGATATTTGAGAAATTTCGGTGGACTGAAAATGCTTTCCGAGTTTAGTTTTAAGATGGGATGGCATTTCATTTCTAATTAATTTTGTGTTTAGGTCGCTTGGTATCTGCTCAAAAAATAAATTAATACTTGCCTATATCACTATTTACAACATAGATGATTTATTGTAGGTATAGGAGTATTTTAATTAAATTCTTTATCGGGGAATCAAAACTTTATAAGCTTAGATTAGCTGATATAAAAGAATCGGTCTACTTCTCGCTGAAGAGATGTGCCACGTGTAAAAGTTAACATTTTCCTCAATAAAACGTTTAGGCTAAACAATGTCCTTTAAGTCAAAAAAATCCAATAAACATAATGCGTCTGTAACATTTATTCACATATATACAAGGTGTAACGGAAAGGTGTAGTAATACTTAAGGTGTTCTTATACGCATCAAAGTAAACAACTTTTAGAACAAAGTTTTGCTAAATTCTGAAAAGACAATAATATATTATTGAATCTCCATAGAAAATTGATCACGTGACTAAATATTTTATGGAGACTCGATATTTTTTTCTCGAATTTAGTGACTTGTGTTACAAAAGTTGTTCATTTTAACGCGTAGAAGAACACCCTTAAGTATTACTACACCTTTCCGTTACACCTTGCATATAACGACAATATGTTAGCAAGTATGTTTTCAAAATTACACAATTACGCAGTAATATTGGGGTTACACAAAACAGAATCCGTACTTAAACTCCATTACAGCCAAATGTCAGTCTGTTACAAAGCAGAATGCTCAGTGGTTCTAATATTCATTGCCGTCAACTCCTGCAAGCTACATAGAGCTTGGTGACAAACGTACCTGACACCTCAGATCAAGTAGAAAGGCAGATAAAGTCCCGCCTTAGATACAGGTGAAGCTAAAAAATCTACCCTACTGCCCGTGTACGTATAAGTACTTCAAGCACACATTGACGCATCAAAACTACCCGAATCATTACCTACAGTGTTCCGGTTGGAAGGGCATTGTTTCCAGTGAAATTACAGGGCAAATAGGAGATTAAACAACTTATATCTCAGGGTGACGAGCGCAGTGCTGTGCCGCGCAGGGTCTTGAATTCTGCGAGTTCAAAATTCTGGGTGGCGCAGACCTGTTATGGGCAAACGTGACGTTTAATATCAGGCGAGCGATTTGCTCGTCTCGTCACTAACTACATAAAAAAAAAAAAAAACACTCGTCTATTCTCAGTTACTCAGAGAACGTCGACAAGAAAAATAAGAAGTAATAAGGGTAGTTTTTATGTGTCAATGGGCCCAAGTTTGTAGGCTTTTTATGACAGATCCAAATTTTCTAAAACTATTGACGTCTTTGTCTAATACATAGCAATTATAAAGACAGGCATAGTTTTAGTTATTAGTTTAGTTTTAGTTGTCACACGAGCAGTAGGGTAGTTTTTTTGGCTTCACCTGTATCTATAGCGGGACTCTATCTGCCTTTCTACTTGATCTGAAGCTGACACAGACGGGGATAAACATCGAAGTGATAACTTCGGATTATGTTTGCCGAGCCCGCTTTTATCCAGGATTAGACATAATATTGATCACGGTTATGTTTTCAGATAAAGACGGGGTCAATATAATCGGAAATACTCGAATTGCAACTATTTATGGACTTTAATTATGGGCCCAATTTTGAAGGCATTTTATTATAGATCTAAATTTTCTATCTGTTTAATTAGAGGTATTGACGTCCTCGTCTGATAGATTGCAATGACAAAGACAGATATATTTTTAGTAAGTTTAGATCTGTCAAATAAAGCCTTCAAACTTGGGGCCTGTCTGTCTTTAAGTAAAGTTAGGGTAACCTAAAATCAGCAAATTTTGCTCTAGCTAGATTAACAATACACAAACGTAAAAACCTCGAAACCTGTAGCTAGCCTTGAATTTTCCAGTCAGAACTTTTGTTAGACATTTTATTTTGTTTTGTAGGATTTCGATAAGTTTCTGCAACAGTACGTAGTCTACGGTAAGGTTGTCAACAATAACATACGTTATCACTGACTGACTGACTGACTGCTGACTGGTTAGACACTTGACATATCCTAGGTTATTATAGTACTCATCATTATGAGCAATTACTTTTATTATGGGACCAACCCGAAATTAGCGAAAAAAAAAAAACAGCTGTTCCATACATTTTGTCAAGTGTCATTGACATTTTTCTATGGAACAGCTGATTTTTTTTCGCGAATTTCGGGTTGGTCCCATAGTAAAAGTTGTTCATAATAATGAGTACTATGATAACCTAGAATATGTCAAGTGTCTAACCAGTCAGCCGGTATATTGCATTCGGAACGATGCTGATTTCAAGGTTGGTGCATAATTTCAGGTTGGTTGAGTTGTTTTTTTAGGGTTGGTTTATCTTATAATATAAATTACGTGTCACGTTGTTTGTCCGCTATAGACTCCTAAACTACTTAACCGATTTCAATCAAATTTGCACACCGGGTGCAGTTCGATCTAACTTAACAGATATGATAGCTCACATCTCAATTTATAGTGTCTACCCGTGCGAAGCCGGGACGGACCGCTAGTAAGTATAAAAAAAATACGACCGACAGACGTATACATACTCGTACCGTACCTAAACCAAATTTCATGATGTAGATCCATTAAGAAAGAACAATATCAGCTAAATTATGGCCACATTTTTTAGAAGAATGGCGTCCCTGTCCTGACTTTTACAATGAATTCGCGACGTCATTAAATCTGCAGTACGTACCATCAATCACTTTTTTTGGCTTTGTTCTGGGTTGACCATTGCTTTTGTGAGCTTTGTGATAGGGTTGGGGACTTGATGTATTGGACAATTTGGAATGGATCATGTTCTGTTCATGGTTCAGATTTTGTAATTGGGTTGCACTCAGGCAAAGATTGCCAAAAAAAATATTTTTTGCAAAATTGGGTTTGTATAAATGGAGGGGAGGGCGCAACTGGTTATAAGGAAAGGATATGCTAAGCCGAAGAGGGCTCATAAGAACCACTTTTACCATGGGACCAACCCTGATTTTTTTTTGCGATTTCCTGTTTGGTCCCTTTTTAAAATTCGTTCATAATGACATACTGTCCCTTTTCGGCTTAGCATACCCTCTCCATATAACCCTGTACACATATTTTTTAGTTCTGTGACAGGCTTGCTTTCACTACCATTGTGCCTCTGCCTGACCAACGACGCGGTCTACGATGGAGCGCGTTTGTCAAGAATAAACCAATTCACTCGCGACTTAAAGATACCAAGATTATATCCATCGGAAAACTCCCAGTCGGGCAGAGCATTCCAAACTCCAGTGCTTGCAATTACAGTCTTAGTAATGACTGATGTACTTCAGTTTTATCAAAAACATCTCATAATCTCAAAAAATTACCCTCTCCTGACCTGACTCCGCACCTAGTTTACCTTGAAATAAGAGTCAAGAAAGATTTTTTGACACGACAATAGCTAACAAAAATAGTTAAACGTACAAAGAGACGATCTAAAAAGAAGTTGTTCAAACATTAAGATTTCTTAAAAAAAATCATCTGTAAAAAAGGAAGAGTAAAAATGTCTTTTGACCCTTAGCTGGTAAAGTTCTGGTGTATCTGTACGTACCACAGAAAATAATTGTACCTACTTATCTACCTAGTTAGATATTTTCAGTAAAATTACATCATTTAGGTGCGCAGGTGAAAAATGCTGTCTCACCTCGTTTTCTAAATATCACGGTCGAATTTTGCACTGGATGCAATTTGCAGAAAGGGCGAAGTAAAACTTCGTGATTTCATATTTGCAGGTAGGTATAAATTTTGATTTTCCATTCAGCGCACAACGCTCTTTAGTCTCTGGTCATAAAAAAGGTTACAGTGAAAAAATGGCGCGAATCTCGGAACGTTAGGGAACATCAATCAGCCGTAAAAAGCTGATGTGAGTTATTGCAGAAAAATCGTAAATTTCCATACTTACCGAAGTATAATGATTTTTCGCGTAAAAGATTTCAAGAAACAATAATTTATGTTGAGGGTAATATAGCGTTCACCGTCCATTAAGCGTTTTAATAAACGACGTTATTTTTTTACCATTAAAGAAGAGCTATTAAGTATTTATGAAAATCTAATTGTACTTAATCCTAAAATGTATAATTAACTGGCTTAGTTAAGAATAGGTTAACTAAAGCGAACTAAACAAATCATACCTAGAAACTTTTATTCAAATAAAGATTTACTCGATTCAATCTATTTAACCAAACACCCACCTAATTAAAAAAATCCCGAAAAATACTGTATTTTCGAATTTAAATATGAAAAACAAAATTCAAGTAAATTCTGATCAGAATAATTACAAGTAGAAACACTTACCGTTCGTAACTTTTAAAGCTTTCTTATGAAGCTTCCACTACACTCACTTTAACAAGAAGAGGGACCCAAATTCGCACAATCACACTAAAAACTTTTTCAAACGTATATCTATCCTCCAAAGCACAAACAGATTCGTTCAATAACTGGCACAAAACAACTTTTTTTAATTCGAAACTTATAAAGAAATAAAATTGGCAAGCGTTCGAAATGCGAAATATAGCGGGAGATTTCCCGCGTGACGTCACGTACGTCCGAAGCGGCCAGTCTCCCGTCGGAAACTGGCGCGAAAATCTCAGGAGATGTGATGACAGAATCCCAAGAGCATACAGAATCCAAACTTGATGTTTGACAATTAATAATTATTTTATCTGTGGAATTATATTTTAATTTTTTTTTTATAAAATTTTAGTTTGTAACGTTATTGTTCTCTACCTTCTCATGTCTACTTTTATCTAAGACTTTTATTCTTCTATCTCATTCTTAGATTCTGGGAGTAGGTAAATGGTGTCTCATACTTAATAGATAACCAGAAAAATGAATATTTATTTTGGTATTAATGATTTTTCGTGTGAAGTCGTGCGGTTCTCAGATTTTCTTTGGAGTTTTCATCGCTTGCAATAATTGCTAGTTCATGATTGATCACGTATGTTTGTGTTTGAGTTGAAATATCTATTGTTTCGGTTAGCGGCCCGAGATAGAATCGTTTTGTCGAGTGTATTAAGATATATTATTCTCGCGCCCTGTTTAGTTGGGCGATCTTTTGTTTCAGCGGATTTGATATAAATTACCTGGCTTAATTAAAAGATTTATGCTTTAAATAGGATCCAATGTTTTGTATTTATTACCTACCTTCAGGTTGGTAATTACTTGGGTGTTGTAAAATACTTTGTTTTACATAATATACTTTTAGAATGCTTTTAGGTATCTATCGATCTAAAAACACGCAACATGGCAATGGTGAGTAAGTAGGTACACACCATTTACCCTTGACTAAAAAAAAAATAGTCTAAGCATTTGCCTACCTTTATACCTATATACTTACATAAATTAATCGCTAGCAACGTCATTGTACAGTCACTTTTAATTCAATATAGTCAAATACATAGACGTTTTATTGAATTTATGGATAGAAATGTAAGACCCGGCAACAAACTACTTTTCTCCTTAATTAAAAATTCCAAATCAGTAGAAATCCAAATTACTTTTCTAGGCGTCGCGTCGCCGTCGGTGTGGCACCTGCCGCGTTCGGGTGCAAGCTCGGTGCATCCAACTTACGTGTACAGTTGGATGGTGGAGCCACCGTCGCTTTTTCTTAACAAAACTGCCAGCCACTTGTTGAAAATGTTTAGTTACGTCACATGACCACTTGAACAGACAATTTGGTTGCACCGAGTCAGTGACGTAGTATGTACCCTCTGACTGCACATACCGGTTCCATTTTCATTTGTGACGAATGCCATCTCCCGTTAGCACCTCTAGTAAATTCGCAGTTACGACGTATAGTACGGCTAGGCTAAGTAAGATAATTTAATGTTGTAGACAGATTTCGAAGAAGTGGTTTACCGATTTAAGTTTCTTATCAATGTCTTTACTTCGATTGTGTTTTTAATTTTTTCTAGAGTATGATTTGATCTGAACGTGACAAACATGATTTACCTATATTTTCTATCTTAGACTTATTTTGTAATGTTTGTCTATGTTTTTTCTGAAAACCGACAATAAACACAGAATACCTATTTATGAAAAACTGGGCATGAAACTGTACCTGCGGATTACTATTGTCTATTACTTTTTCTATTTAAAGTAGGTAGGTACTCGTTAATTTTTACTAAGTTCTACCATCGAAATATCCTATTTAGGTATAATATTATATTTTATTTCGGTGTCATTGGTATATTTTTAGTAAAATACTTTTGATAGCCGAATCAAACAGACTCTAATGTGCAACTTGGTCACACTGTACAAGCTTCAGTTCCTTTAGGTACCTACCTGTCTACTAGATCCTAGTTTGTTAGCGAGCCCGAGTGCAGCATCACTGACTCTCATATGGTGTAATGGAGCTGGGGTCGTTGGAATCGCTTAGCGAGACATCTCAAAAATTAAATTTTAAGTTTACAGTTTGCACTGCTCAATTTTAAATACACAAATAAATACAGGGTTTAAGGAAAGCGTATGCTAAACCGGGAAAAGCTCATAGTTCTCATTAGGAACAACGACTTTACCTTAGGTCTAACTTCGAAATCAAGTAAAAAAGTCAGATACTAGTGGCTCGTCCCGGCTTCGCACGGGTGGACACTATTGACGTTTTAGTAAGGATCCCTAATTTTTTCAGGTAATAAATATAGCCTATGTCACTTTGGGATAATGTAGCATTCGAATGGTGAAAGAATTTTTGTAATCGGTCCAGTAGTTTTTGAGTTTATTCCACACAAACATCCAAAAATACAAAAATACAAATCTTTCCTCTTTATAATATTAGTATAGATATCCAATACAGGGTTATATAGAAAGAGTATGCTAAGCCGAAAAGGGCTCATAGTAGTCATTATAATCAACTTTTATAAAGGGGCTAACCCTAAAATCAAGAAAAAAAAACAGCTGTCCGATAGAAAAATGTCAATGACACTCGACAAAGTGTATGGAACAGCTGTTTTTTTTTCGCGATTTAGGGTTGTATTTTTATAGTATTTTTTTTATTGTATTTTCCCTTTTATAGCATATCTTTTTCTTATAACCCTGTATTATGGATCAAGTTTTCACGGAACTTTATGCCAGTGGCTCTCTCTCCCAAGGTTGTCATTGGATTTTGGATTTTATTGTCAATGCCTCTCTCAGGGTTGTCATTGAATTTTGGGTTTTAGTGTTAACAATAATGCTATCTTGGTTCACTAGCTACCTAGATACTCGTATCTAGGTAGCTAAATTCTGAATATTCATAGTGTTATTTACCAATAATGTAGTTATGTAGCTACGCAGATCAAATTACAGGAACACTGGTCCAATTAAGGTTTAATCAAAGATAACATGTAGGACTACTGTGATACACGATACGATTGACAAGGGTACCGCAGACCGGGTTATAATGAATAGATATAGGCCATAATGATGATAGGTCGCTTATACAGGGTTATTCATAAAGGGTATGCTAAGCCGAAAAGGGCTCATAGTACTCATAATTATTTATGAACAACTTTTACTATGGGACCAAACCGAAATTCGCGAAAAAAAATCAGCTGTTCCATAGAAAAATGTCAATGACACTCGACAAAATGTATGGAACAGCTAATATTTTTTTTCGTGAATTTTGAGTTGATCCCATAGTAAAAATTGTTCATAATGATGAGTACTATGAGCCCTTTTCGGCTTAGCATACCCTTTATGAATAACCCTATAGATAGATAAACTCTTTATTGTTCACACCAGAAATTCCAAGAATAACATTTATCGGGCGTCAAAGGGTTTTTTGACCGAGCGAGCGAAGCGTCTCTGCAACAACTGGCAAAGTTTCCTTTCATCTGTCCGGATGTTTGTATGTTGGTGCTCGCGTTGGTGTTTTGATAAAAATTTGCGGAAATGTTTTGAAACTAATTCTAAACAAGAATTTCGAATATGCGTAAAATCAGCCAAGAGGTTGTCAAGATAAGACTGTGATTGTCGCAAAGCAGTTCTCGCGAGGTCTACAGTTCGCAGAACTACTAGTTCTGAATACGTAGGTACTAAGTGTTTTTCGATAAAAATATATCTAGATACCCTATACTTAAGATTATCTAGCGTTAGGTAATGTTATAATACCTACATTAGATACGAGTTACGACTCAAGCAAACATTGATCAATGAACATATTTTTATTTTACTAGCTGTTCCCTGCCACGCTTCGCTGTGGATAAAAAAATAGATAAAAACAATCCTTGATGCGTATTATATATTATATCATGCTAAAATTTCAGCTCGATCAGTGCAGAACTTTTTGAGTTTTTGAAGCGTACACAAACCAACATCTTAATATATATAAATCTCGTGTCACAATGTTTGTCCTCAATGGACTCCTAAACCACTTAACCGATTATAATAAAATTCGCACACCATGTGCAGTTCGATCCAACTTGAGAGATAGGATAGTTTAAATCTCAAATTATAGTCGCAATTTTAATTTATTGCAAATTATATATATACTGATAATTTTTTTAATATATATAAATCTCGTGTCACAATGTTTGTCCTCAATGGACTCCTAAACCACTTAACCGATTATAATAAAATTCGCACACCATGTGCAGTTCGATCCAACTTGAGAGATAGGATAGTTTAAATCTCAAATTATAGTCGCAATTTTAATTTATTGCAAATTATATATATACTGATAATTTTTAAGTTAGCATCAACATACTACGGTTGCTATAGTTACGAACTATTGACATTTGACATAGAATTGACGCAATGGCTTTTGACAGGACAACGTCTGTCGAGTCAGCTAGTAACATTTACCTATATATTATTATATAGCGGTCCGTCCCGGCTTCGCACGGGTAGACACTATAAATTGAGATGTGAGTTATCCTATCTGTTAAGTTAGATCGAACTGCACACGGTGCGGTGTGCAAATTTGATTGAAATCGGTTAAGTAGTTTAGGAGTCTATAGCGGACAAACAACATGACACGTAATTTATATATATTAAGATAGATACCTAGGACTTAGCACTTTTCACTGACGTAGGTATACCAGTACACCTGCTTTGCAGCCTATGCCTGTGCCTAGTGCGAGTTTTTTTCACTATTCGATCGCGTTAACGTAAACTACAATTTGTATGGAATATGAACCAACTAATTACTCGAACTCAGGTATCCACGTCGTGATATAAAATAAGTAATAGTGCAGGTAGTTGTGGTTAACTTATGGGAGCATAGTGCATAATGCACATGCATTAATGCATGTAAAGTTAACTCTAACTGACATGTAGGTACAGTGACTAATGTGCATATTACTTACTTAATAATTAGACGCATGTTGTTTCTGGGCGGGTGCCCAGAAATCCTAGAAGATAGGGAAAGTAGGGTAGGTCATGGAGTGCTAGATCGCAAATATTAACTGCAAACAAATTACGATTTTTAGAGATTAGTATAATATAAAGTATAAGGTGCTTACCTACTTATCGAAAAGGTGTGAAGAGGGATCTCAGGACGCAAGAGACAGACATGGCAAGACGATATTAAGAAAGTGGACTGGGCTGAGTAATCAGCATTCAAAGAAAGCAAATTGAGATCGCAAAATGTTTAGCCTTTTTTTTTTTTTTTGTGACCCAGGGAAAATCCTTTATGGATACCACGCCCGCCCCGGGGAGGGCAGGGTGGTTATGTGGGAGTCTCCGCTCTAGTGGCGGCATACCCACTAAAAACCCTGGGAAGTTCCTCCAGGCAATGGACGGAGCCGCGGGCCCATTAAATCACCGCAGCCCCGCCCAGCCTATGTCCGCCGTGAGGCAGACCCACCTCGGGTAGGGGGTGGCCACCCCCTCCCTCTCGTGGCGACGCGTCGGAACATCAGACGCGTCGACCACCCTGGAGGGCCCAATGCGAAGCAGCGGGTGTCCCCGCACCCGCCACTCCAGGCCCTCCTAGCGGAGACGGAGTGCGAGCCTTACTGACCCCACTGGCCTGACTCGCCCCCGTGTCCGCTCTTCTCTCTGCGGAGCGGGTGAGAGAAAGGGTCCCTCTCTCTCTCCCGCTCTCTCCCTCTCGGGGACTCGACCGCCGCTACCCGGACTATCCAGGACGCCGGCCGAGTCTACCCCTCTGGAGGGCACAATGTGCCCCCCGTCGTCGTCCGTAGACGACCCCGAGCCCTACCACGTTCCCTCTCCACGGAGAGGTATACGGGAGGGCTCCTAGGCCCAGACCGCCGCTTCCCGAAATGTCCAGGGCGCCGGCCCGAGCCTCCACTTTTAGGGTTCCTCTTAGTTTCACCGGGCAAGGCGGCCCGGCTACTTATCCCCCCCGCCACGGAAAGGCGGGAACCCAATTCGGAGGGGAAAATGTTTAGCCTACTGACCTTATAATGGCACCTTAAGCATAATGAGAATTAACACTTTAACTGCTGCTTATAATCACATGCGTTGTGTTTTACGCGTCTGACGTGTGTAGCCGCATTCGCGTTGCACAAAGGAAAACAAGGTAAGTATGTGTTTTCAGCAGTTAAAGTGTTAAAATCGTTACTTTGTAGGTACTATAGAGTTTGCATGTTTGATTGGAAACTTGTATTGTAAAAACACCACATTTAGGTACAGATAAAGCACGAATAAAAAAAGCAAATCGAATTTGCTTTGATCCCTACCCACTAACCCACTAGATGTGAAACGAACGAATGGGTGATACAAAAAGCTCAATCCACGTTCTGTGACCTAAGCTTCTTTATAGTTAAATCCAGAGTTAAATTTATACCTTCTCTACGTTGAAACTGAGTTCAAGTTCACCTGATAGATGTAGCTTAGGTTATAGGTACCTACTCGTACTTAGTAGGTAGGTAGGTACTGTCTGCGTGTGATTTGCACTAAACATAAAGAAACATCCAAACTTGAGCACTAAATTGTTACTGTTATGCTCCACGTAGACTCCTTGTTTACACGTAACGAGTAGGTACAGTGGCGAGACAGTGCCCTCGGCCGAGCACTCGGTTTGTAAGTATGAACAATTTGACGAGTCGAGATAGTCACTAGTGACTATCACGACTCAAATTATGGTTCTAGAACTATAATTTGTTTGCTAAGCCGAGTGTGCCCATTTACTGTCTCGCCACTGTATTCGTTATGTGTAATCTAACCCTTTACTGTTACGAGAAAGAGGTCAGCGAAAACGTGCTTTGGGGTTTATTTCCAACAATAAACTTAAATAATATAGACAAGGGCTTCATTTCTGAGAGGATTTCGAGGAAGCGCGACAATTTAGTCGAAAGGGTGAGTAATTGGCCTCCATCGCGAGAAACATTTCAATGAGCCTTGGCATTTCAAGTACTTGCAGTAGCTGAACTGACACCAGGGCCGGGGACTCGGCCTACCTACACGAACTTACTATAGAGGGACCTTAAATTTTTCATACTGTAGCCAGCGATATGTCTGACCTAATCCTAGTTTTTGTAGAGAACATCATGATCTGCAAATCCCCTGCAGCAAAGCCAAAAAAAGGAGGGTTGTGTTTGACCTGTACCTATGTAGGTAAGTATGTATGTTTGTCCGTTCCTATGTTCCAAACTAAGCGGCTGAACCAATTTTGATTATATTATAGGTAACGATATCTATGTCGATAGATTCATCTATATGACGCGAGTGTTACGGAGTATAACACTCGCGTAAAAAATAACCTGTTTTTACACGCTTTTTATTAGCTTCACTTGTATGTTTGTTTGTATGTTTGTAACCGACTCCTTTGGGCGCGATTTTGACCCACTTTAAACTGCCAGATTTCGTTCCAACTTGTAGAAATATCGAGGACCGATGACAAATGACAATAAGTACACTAAACAAAGCGTGTTTTTTTAGTTTTTTTGAACTATTAATTTTTCATAGGAACGTTAGTGTTCTAAGCTTTTTGCTTACTTTATCATTTAAATCTTATTTGGAACAGAGATAGAAAGTTGCCTGACGGGAAAATGTGTTCTCCATTTCATAGGTTACTCGAAATTATCCTCATTCATTGCGCTACTTGAAAAGCACCCCTGATGCGTGCCATTTTAACTGTTCGAGAATTGGCTCTCGTATAAGAATTTGGCGGAAAATTAAGCCGAATATCTTGAACAGGTACGTTTCGAGGGTTGCAATATCGAGGATAATAAAATGCTTGCCAATTTAGAAATCTTTTTTTGTTTTATTGATATATCTATTACATAATTGTATTTTGATGTTTGGGTTTAACGTTTACTTAAAAAGTGTAGGTTTCTAAACTACAGTGCATTACCCATTTAAAAAAAAAACCGCGCATAATTTGTGGAAATATAAAATATAGGTACTAGCTGTTCCCTGCCACGCTTCGCTGTGGATAAAAAAAATATAGAGCCTATGTTACTTTAGGATAATGTAGCATTCGAATGGTGAAAGAACTTTTGAAATCAGTCTAGTAGTTTTTGAGTTTATTCCACACAAACATACAAAAATACAAATCTTTCCTCTTTATAATATTATTATAGAAAACTGAATGAAAAAAAAAATATTTTCATCACCCGATAGAGGCGTTGTCCCATATTTTATACAATTACCTACCTACCTCATTGCAACCGGCGCTCGTCGGCTGAGCATCGTTGTTACTGTGCTCCCGTTCAATAAATAATTTCATGTGGTAAAAGTGAACTATTAGACAATCATTTGTGCTTATTACACATTACTTAGTGCAGTGAATAAAATACAGTGATTTTTCTGTGTTTTACAACGCTATTATTAGTGTTTATAACAAAGTCAATTCAGTTTTCTCAAAAACGGTTACAAACTTTGAACTAAGGAATGCATGGTAAAGTGAACGCGTAAGCGACGCGTTTTGCATGGCGCTTATGACCTTTACATAAGAACATTTAACAGGGCACGCTATCGTGTTTGGCCTTGGGGTACAGTGAGTGCTTATATCGCTGCAAGTAGTACCTATTCATTCATGCGTCGTCGTACATAATATTGCATGATTATTAACCAATAATAATACGCTTCAACGCTTGAAACAGTTTTTAAATAAATAACCTAGACTTATACAATAATGGAGCTTTCTACTACTAGTAAAATGACACCTATAAACTGTGATGGTTGCCCTCAACAGATAACTAATAGGGAATACATGACGTGTTCAAATTGCAAATGCATATACGATCTTTTCTGCGCTAACGTGTCGTATACAAGATTCACGATTATGGAGAAAGATAAAAAACTCTCCTGGAGATGTACGCCGTGTATCGCAAAAAAACCAAAGGGAAATAACAGCAATACGCCTGTCGGAAGTCACAGTATTGTACGTAACATGCACTTAAATGAAAACGTAACATTAAGAAAACCGAAAATGTTGCGTCGGCTCTCCCTAGAGAACATATCCTTAACGAGTGATAAAATTGATGATAGTTTTGAAGACGCCACTCTAAGTCCTACCTCAGATGAAACAATAAATGCCAAGCAATTAAAACAGGAACTTGATGAAATAACAAACAACCTTATCAAAGCAAAAAAAGAAATTAATAAATTACAAAAGGAAAATCTAGATTTGAAATCACAAGTTGAAATACTGAAAGAAACATCAAAAAATAAGAAAAGTCTAGATAAGCAGTCGACAGCGGAAGCACATAAATCTCAAGAACACTTTATTAAGAAATCTGTAATTTTATTGAATAACCTACCATCAGAGACAAATGCGACAAATCATCAAAAAAATAAGCCGAAAACTGCAGACGAGGAAAAAAACCCTAACCTTGCTAAAAAAAAAAATAAAGACCGAAAGCTGCAGAAGAAGTCAAATTCATCCTCAAATGATACGAACATATCCACCACTATAATTAAAGAGAAAAATGCTCAGCCAAAAGAAGAAGAAAGTCACGATCAAGAAGACACCATGAAATTACAAAATGATGACCTGCGCTGTATTAGAAAACCAAAAATTGTTCTATTTGGAGACCAAAACTGTCGAGATCAGGCATCAAATCTGATCATCCAAAGAAGCAAACACCGAAATGCCAAAGAGTATGATGTCCTTAGCTATGCATACCCTGATGCTCCTACAGAACTTATCATGAAAAACTGCGAAATAAAAAATGAAGATTTTCAAGAAGATGACTGGGTGGTGCTGTCTGTCGGATCTAACGATACAAACCCGACCAAGTTCTTTATGGAGATATCAGCCTTTTTAAATAAAACTACAAAACCACATGTTATAGTAACTAGTATTACAAGAAATCGTCACTTAAATGAGGTTAAACTCAACCAAGAGTTAAAAAACATCACCAATAACACGAAAAACAGTCATTTCCTTCCCATACCGCATCATATGACTTCTAAAAAATATCCACTTCAATCTAACAACCGTCAATACAAAGCTATAAATAACTTGATAAATACTGAAGATTACAAATCTAACTACCTTGACAAAAACATAACTAAAATGCACAAGCAAAATAAACCAACAAAAGAAAAGAAACCAACACTTAAAAAAGGAACGATACCATACCTATTTGATAAAATGAACAAAGCGAAATGCGCCTCTATGCCTAATAACAAAAATAACTTGAGTTCATTAAAACCTGGAACAATACCGTTCTACTTCAAGAAAATAGAATTTAATCAGCAACAACAAAACAATACAGTAAATAATCAACCAATACATCATATTGAACCAATTAACAACAACATTGTTTCTTCTCAGTTTTTTCGTGTCTAATGACAAGTATACGATAAATAATGAATTAAATATCCTTCATCTAAACATTCAAGGTATCAAGTCCAAAGTAGATCAAATAGAGATACTAACAGATGAAAAAAAGCTAGATGTGTGTTGCTTTAGTGAGACATTTTTAAAACACAACGAAGTAGACATATTGCAAATAGAGGGTTATCAAAAAGCAGCTCACTATTGTAGAAAAAATAAATCCAGAGGAGGTGTATGTATCTTTGCAAAAAACTCAATAAATATAAAAAAATTGGATTGGATTGCGGAAATGTCCATCGAACGTCATTTTGAGTGTTGTGGAATTGCTTTACCTGAATTGAATTATTTTATAGTATGCATGTATAGGACTCCGGATAGTAACCTTAATTTATTCATACAATGTCTTGAAACGTTATTGCACAAACTAACAACAAGAACACGAGCTAATAAAAATAAAGTAGTAATAGGTGATTTTAATGTAAATTTACTGGAAAGAAACAAAAGAACGGAACTTTTTACAAATACTTTAAAATTGTTTAATATGCACCCAACTATTTCCGAAGCCACTAGATATACCAATCACTCACAAACATGTATCGATAATATACTAACGAACATCAAGCAATATAAAACAGATATTTTAAACATAGGTTTATCTGACCACACTGCGCAGGTTATAAAATTATCAACTAACTTGAGTTATCATGAGAAATTTTGGTATACTGAGAAAAGAAATGTGGATAAATATCTAGACGTATTTATAAAGTATTTGCAACAAATTAATTTTACAGAGATATATAATTGTAAAGAGCCAAATGAGGCCTATAAAACATTTATAAATACGTATGGACTATTGTTCAACTTATGCATCCCATTAGAAAAAAATAAAGTCACATACATGAGAAGACCTAACTGGAAAACTAAGGGCATAAAATCAGCAAGTAAAACTAAAAGAAAAAAATATATAGAGTACCAAATGAGTAAAAATGAAGATAATAATAGTAAATATAAAAAATATTGCAAAGTTTTAAAGAGAGTAGTTCGAATTTCTAAAAAAATTTCAAATATAAGATACATAAATAGAAGCACTAATAAAACCAAAGCTACCTGGGGTATAATCAAACAAAATACACTACAGTCAAACACAATTAAAACATCCATAGAAAGCCTACAAATAGGAAATGAAGAAATTACAGAACCACTGAATATTGCCATAGCACTGAATAACTACTTCATAAACCTCACAAAAACAGACTCAAAAAACACAAATCCGAAACCGAAAATATTCAATCAAAATTGTAAATCAATTTTTATACACCCAGTAACTATTGAAGAAATTATAAACGTTGCTAGAGAGTTAAAGAATAAAAAGAGTGCAGGCTACGATAATATATCAACTCAAGTCATAAAAAGTACAATAGGCTACATAGCGGAACCATTAGCTTACATCATAAACTTGTCTATAGAAACAGGCTGTTTTCCGGAAGACCTCAAAAAAGCTCTGTTAAAACCTTTGTATAAGAAAAGAGGCTCTAAAAATGACATGGGAAATTACAGACCAATAGCATTACTACCAAGTTTCTCAAAAATTTTTGAAAAAATTATCTATAAAAGAATCATTTCATTTTTAAACTGCAATAATATACTCCACGAAAACCAATTTGGATTTCAAAAAGGAAAGAGCACTTCATTGGCTATCTTTAAAACGCATAAACAAGTTTATGAAGATATTAATAATAAAAAAACAGGCATTGCTCTCTTTTTAGACTTAACAAAAGCCTTTGATTGTGTGATTCATCATATCCTTCTTGAAAAACTAGAGGCCATTGGCATAAGAGGTACAGCTTTGAACCTACTAAAATCTTATTTAAGTAATAGAAGTCAGGCCACAGTAGTTGATGTCTACAATAAAAATACAAAAACTATAGAACACATTTTCTCAGAATATAGTAACACAGTTTTAGGAGTACCGCAAGGTAGTGTCCTTGGCCCTTTACTGTTTTTAATTTACATCAACGAGTTACCACTTGTCACTAAGCACTCAACAGTCATGTTTGCTGATGATGCGACAATCTTTATACCACAAGACACGCTAAGCCGAAAAGATTTCGAAGATGAAGTAAATTCTACGCTTGAATTAATTATAAACTATCTAGCTTGCATCAACCTAAAGGTTAATATAAAAAAAACGAAATCGTTACAGTTTAGAAATTACAAAATGGTACCATTAAAATTAAATATCTCAAATAAAGACACTACAGTAATTGAAGTCAATGAAACCAACTTTTTAGGTGTCAACATTGATTCAAATTTAAACTGGAAAGCTCATATCTTCAACACTAACAATAAAATTTCAAAATACTGCTACGCCTTATCCATATTAACTAAAATATCTAGTAAATCTATTGCAATAAATGCTTACTATGGCTACGTTTATCCTCATTTAAGTTACGGGATCATATTCTGGGGAAACTCTGTCGATGTGCAATCTACCTTTTTATTGCAGAAACGTTGCATAAGGTCAATTTATAATTTACACAATACGGTATCTCTTCGTGACATTTTTCAACAAAATAATTTTCTCACTCTTACTGGAATCTATATACTAGAAATTTGTTTGTTTATAAGAAACAACGAAGATTATTTTTTTAATGTTATATCTAGTCGTGCTAGCAGTTTACGTAGTATCCATAAGTATAATATTTGTATACCGCAAGTGAATAATACAATGTATCAGAAAAGTTCCTACATAAGTGCAATAAAAATATATAACCATCTCCCTCTACACATTAAAACTTTAAAAGGAAGGAAATTCAAAAATGATCTCAAAGATTGGTTAATTTCCAAAGTTTTTTATAATTTAAGAGAATTTTTCGAGGATGTGTAGCATATTATTGTTAATATATAAGCATAGTTAATACCTATTAGATAATAAGCTCTAATGTTTAGTTTGCTATTAAATAGCAATATTGTACGCCCGAAATGGGAAAACTGTTGATACCATACTGAAATTACATTATAAGACCTTTGTACACAGTTATTACAATAAAATATATTCTATTCTATTCTATTCTATTCTAACAAATACTCGCTGCACTACGTATTTTACGACAAAATGACTTAACAGTCCTTTTTGTCCCGCCCATCCCTTGCCACTGATTACGTCCAAGTGCGAACGTTTTTGTATTGCGACGCTCGAATAAAACCGAGTCACGCACCGCGCGTGTTGGAGCGTTTATTAAGAAAAAGTTTAGTTAGAACGTGGCCCTTAATGATGCACTGTGTAACTGATCCTTAAACGAGTTAACAGACGGACAGTAAATTTAATTGAGGATTTATCATCCTCAAAAAATAAATCCGAGTAAGTAGGTACTCATTTTGGATAGGTCACATAAATCTAGGTCATTAAAATATCATTAATGTATCTAGATACTTACTTTGAGTACATGATGCATATTTATTGAAATAAAATGATCTAACTTCGTTTTATTCAGTCATACCTACTTAAATTATCTAACGTACTCGTACCTCGAAGCCAATGTATAAAATCGTAGCGTAAATAATTTCTGACAGTCCTAAGTTTCCACAAAACTTTACATACCTAGGTATTTTTAAATAACTGTGATATTTATTACGTATTCACAATGAGTTAAAAATATTTATAACTAGCTGCACCCGGCGGTTTCACCCGCTGTTTTTTTTATTACTTTTAACCTTCCCTGTTTTAGAGAGAACAAAAAAAAATCTAATCTGTCCAGTCGTTCTGGAGTTTTAGCAAGAAAAACGAACGGCGAGTCATTTTTACAAACAAGAAGAAGATTAATTACGTTCAACTCGACTGCGTTAAATATCTGCGCTTTTTATTTTTTTGAAATAGCGCCACCTACCGCGTTTCTATGACAACTATACTACTCGAAGTGTCCATTCACCAAAGCAAAAGGTGTTCCAGACATCGTAACCTTCAGTTTATATTAGTTCATAATAAAATATGACTGTATAGATGACTCTTTTTAAAGGGATATTTTCAGTTTTATTAACACTTTAACTGCGGCTAATAGTCAAATGCGTTGTGTTTTACGCGCCTGGCGTGTGTAGCCGCATTCGCGTTGCACAAAGGTATGTGTTTTCCGCAGTCATAGTGTTAATTACCTTCTGGCCAGTAAGGTAAAAATTTACTAAAAACTACGCGTTAAAAAAAGACCAAATAGTATGCTAAATCACTGTAATTCTCCACAATTGCTTATAGTAACTTTACTCGACACTGTGCCACTCTTGCTTCCGTACCGCTCCATCTTCTTCATTACATCCAGGCCTGATATCACGTGACCGAACACCACGTGTTTACCATCCAGCCAATCTGTCCTGAAATACAAAAAAAAAAAAATACAGTACAGAGTTATTCAGAAAGAGTAAAACTATAGTCACCGCGTTAGGGCCTTCGTCGTAGTCGTTAGTCGTATGTTTCTATCTGATAACCATCTTACGCACATCACTATGCGGCTCCATAAGACCCACAAGTGCGAGCGAGATAGATAGAGACATGATTTATGGCCACACGACTCAGTTGGTAACGTGGTAACTATAGAAAGTAAGTTAACTAAAAAACTAGTAGGTAAGTTTCGAAACTAGTATTTTTTTATCGCTATTGTCCACCAATTCACCTGATGTTAAGCGTCGATGTGGTCGAAGATGAAGCACGCAGACCTAAAAGATACAATCTTGAGCTTTGCAGGAACTGAGCGAATAGGTAACTCTGACCCTGTAAAGCCCAAAATTGTATCTCTCGAAAACAAGGAAGCCGGCAGTCTGTTCCATTCCCTGTCTGTACGAATCAGAAACGTAGATTCAAAACATTCCATTATAACAATAAAACACTTTAACTACAGGGTGATTCATGAAGGGTATGCTAAGCCGAATAGGGCTCATAGTACTCATCATTATGAACAACTTTTACTATGGGACCAACCCGAAATTCGCGAAAAATAAATCAGCTGTTCCATAGAAAAATGTCAAGGACACTCGACAAAATATATGGAACAGCTGCTTTTTTTCGCGAATTTTGGGTTGGTCCATAGTAAAAGTTGTTCATAATGTATACTATAAAAATAAATTGCTTACTAACTTTGCAGTACACAAGAAGAACTGCGACCCGTTGGTGTTAGGGCCCGAGTTGGCCATACTCAGGATCCCGGGCCCGGTGTGCTTCAGAGTGAAGTTTTCGTCCTCGAACTTGCGTCCATATATCGACTTGCCTCCAGTGCCGTTGTTGTTCGTGAAATCGCCGCCTTGACACATCTGATTGGTCAATTAAGGAGTATATTGTTCTTGAAGAGATGACGTCAGCATTAAAGAAAAAATAGTGGGTCTTGCATACCTTTTGACATGAAATACGGAAAAGTGTACGCCATTTACACCCGTCAATTGCGCCATTTACGGGCGTAAATGGCGTACACGTTTCTATCGAATATTCACTACGTATTTTACGTCAGAAATTTTGCTATGATGAATATATTAGGAATGGTTTTTTGGCAATAATAAGGTCTGGCTATCCATTCCACTTCGGTGCCACTAGATTGTATGATGCAGCACAACAGTATCGTTACAACTCAGATCCTATGTCGGAGTAAAGCTGCCTCATACAATCTAGTGGCACCGCGTTACCAACTGAGTTGTAGGGCCATAAACGTCAATAGGGATCAGGGCTACAATACTATCTACTATGTTTCTATCTGATTTTATTCGTATCCATATGCGCCTATAACCTTACGCACATCACTATGCGGCTCCATAAGACCCACAAGTGCTAGCGAGATAGACATAGAGAAATTATTTATGACCGCACGACTCAGTTGGTAAAGCGGTGACTATAATGGCAACCAAAAGTGCCTACGGATTCCGCGTTCGGGACGTTGGAAGCGAACCGAACGTCGGTCAAAAAACGCTTGTAAAAATTCACGTTCATTAGTGAATTGTCTCATTACGCACATTTGCACTTTCCACTCCGCCACAAATTGATAACAAAAACAAAACAAAGTAGTATTTTAAAACCAAAAGGATACAAAATCTGGAATGATTCTGTGGAAACAGCTGCCCTGGTACCCGAAGCCTTTCTCGTGCGTGCACAGCGCTTTGAAATTCTCCGCCGTCCGGGGCACTATGTCCGCTCTGAAAATATTGCATCAACAATTCAAAAACACCATTTTTACTGCTTTTTGATACAGAAATACAGAGAATCATTATGAACAACTTTTCAGAACAGAACAGAGTTCGCGAAAAAAAAATCAGCTGTTCCATACATTTTGTCGAGTGTCGTTAACATTTTTCTATGGAACAATTGATTTTTTTTCGGGAATTTCGGGTTGGTCCCATAGTAAAAGTTGTTCATAATGATAAGTACTATGAGCCCTCATCGGCTTAGCATACCCTTTGTGAATAACCCTGTAGAAATTATATTAACCTGATCATCATGATAATCCGGCCGAGTGCCTGCTTGCCAACCGAGATGTCGAAATACACCTGAGGATTGCGTTTCTCCACCGGCTTGGCTGGTATCACCTGAAAATAACACATAGCTCATAAGTATACAATACCACATCTTTGTTGTACACCAAAAATAACATAGTTAAAAAAGCATTTAATACAAGGACAGCTTATCACCTATTGGAATATGGAAATGGTCAAGAAATATGATGTTGTGCAGGAAAACGATACAATCCACAAACGCTAACCACAATATTGTTTTGTATCTACACAGTTTTAACAATAAACATATTCTTTGTTTTGTATCTACACAGTTTTAACAATAAACATATTCTATTCTATTCTATTCTATTCTACACTGCCACAATGTACCTGTATAAGGAGCAGTGACTAAAAGTCAAAAGATCGAGCGGAGTAGCATACTCTGGGAGTTTCTGAAGTTTTAAATTGTCTATGTTTTCCTAATGAACATTTCCAGCTCCCTTAGCCAATTCTATATTCGAAACGATATATCAGGGTGACGAGCGCAGTGCTGTGCCACGCAAGTTCAAAATTCTGGGTGGCGCAGAGCTGTTATGGGCAAACGTGACGTTTAATATCAGGCGAGCGATTTGCTCGTCTCGTCACTCAATTACATAAAAATAAAAAAACAAAAAAATAAAAACTATATAGAAAATTAGGAAAATGTATAGGAATATCATTTTTATATCACCTATTTATAGATTCTATATTCAATGACAGAAATAACAATTTGATACTTTTTTATATCATAGAATTGTAACTTGGCTAGGAGGACCGGTTACTTTCGTCAATTACCGTATCTACAAGTCCATCCTTTGCACATTTTCTTTTTACAAGTGTTTTATCAGAATCATCTCTGATTTCTAACTGTTCCTCTTTGACTACATTTTCCCGTTTAGGATCCAACAGCTTTTCTCGACTAACTTCCTTATACTCTACAAAATCGTTTCTTGCTCTTCCCTCTTTGTATTCAATTACTCTCTCTTTGATTATTTTTTCGAAACCATCGTCTGTCACCGTCTCTTTTATTCTTAGGGGCTCTTTATATTCTATCACTCTTTCTACCCTAGCATCTTTGAATTTGACTCCCTCTTCTTTACTCTTCCGAGCTTCTTTGAACTTTATGATGCCTTCTTTGCTTTCATTTACGGTCTGTTCTTTGGCATTTTTACTGGAACCTGCCTCCTGTGTCTCTTTCAATTCTTCTTTTCTGGTTTCCTCTTTTTTAATATAATCTACAATGATTTCTTTCTCTTTTATAAAATCCTCTGTAACTGCATTACTAACACCCGATGTACTTTTTAAAGGTTCTTCTTTACCAAAGAATATACCCATTTAAAAATTAAGTTTAAAAATATGACTATAATGAATATTTATGTATTATACAACAAAAACAAGAAAATAGCTTGGTAGATTCACAATTTTTTTTAAGTTTCGTGAAGACATGCAAGACACATGACAGACTGACATAAAGTCAGTGGTAGTTAGTCTTAAGTTAGTATGTCAACATCATTATCCAAGGAGTCCTTACTCATTCACAAACTTTCATAAGTTCCATAAGGTTCCTGCTGTGCCAAATTAGACCAGTGCAGATTTTCCTGTTTTCATTTCATTGAATTTTTGCTAATTAGAAACGTCAATACTCACACTAGCAGCAGTTTTATTTCCTTCACTGTCTTTTTCCTCGCTATCTTCTTCACCCTTCTCTTTGATCTGCAACGTCTCCCCGGCATGTTTCTGAAGCCAGTTGTCATCAGACCAGACGGGACGAGTAGAGCCTTCTTTGATGCGCTGTGGTGCTGCAATGTTGACTCGTATTGTTCGGCCAAACAATTCTGAGTCATTCTGTAATTTGAGATATTAACATCAACTAAGTTATCAAATGTTCATAATATCACACTAAACGAACTAACTAGTCTTTAAAGTACATTAGACTGTGTTTTGGCTGTAATTTCTTACAGTTATATGACTAATCTTAACAAAATATTATTACATTAGCTTCACTCTTTTACTGGCTTCCTTTCAATGAAATATGACTAGGAAATTGTACTTTTCATGAAGATCGGCATTGGACAGTTATAATCGTACTAAATTGTGGAAAAGCTTGAAATTCACCGGTAAACTATAGGGCACAGTCATGTTTCATTAATATGGTACTGACCAGTTTAGAGTAACATACCATATTATCAATGGCGGCAGCGGCATCTTCTGCATTCTCAAACTCAATAAAAGCGAAACCTCTGTGCTTTTCCGTCTCATAATCTAAAGGAATCTGAACGTCTACCAAATCGCCGAAAGGTACAAACGCGGCATTTAATACTTTTTCATCGACTTCCTCAGCTAAACCACCAACGTATATCGTCCGTTTTGAATTAGGTTTGCTTGACATTTTACTATAAAATGAAAGTTATAGATAGCACTCAATATAACCCAGTATTAAAATAAACTTTGAATAAAATTGTTTGTTTATTTTACAAAAATAACCTCAAAGTCTCAAATTCAAAACACAAACTTTTTTTATGTGTACTCCAGAGCTGCCAGGAATGATTTTTTAATTTTACCTATATCGATTTTTTTTTCCTCAAAATGATACAAAATGAAACTTCCAAAATCGTCTTGCTTGAAGCGACTGATATTTTTAAATGTTTTTGAAAACGATAACAAAAACAATGCTTGGCAAAAATCTCGGTAGAATGATGTTGTTTATCCAAATATTATATTAGATGTACTATAATTTCGTTAAATAGTCAAAAGTAAGCCCAGAGTGCTGTGTGTTTGAGTAAGCGCTTTAATAATAAACTGTCCAAAATCTTCTACATTTTCTCAACTATGTCATGATAATCCGAAAATTTTTTTAGAAGCAAACATTTTGCCCTAAATCGCGCGAAAAACTACCAATCTGGCAGCCCCGCTTGACAATTGACAGTGACATCAACATTTAAAAATAGGATGACATCGACATTTCAAATCTAAGAGAATGTTTTTTTTCCTTAAATCTTGACTCACTATATCTGAAGTATTTAGCTGAGACGAGCCATATTTTTTTATTTTTAGTTTTATAAAAGCATGTTTTGAAATTGAGTACACCATACTTCTTCAACTTACATAGCAATTGTCAGAGTATACCTCAATAATAAGAAAGATAAATTTGGCTGGCTACCTCATTAAATACTAGATAAATCACAATTGGTCGCACTTTAAAGAATTAAAGTGCCCTATGACGACGTGATCATAGAAATCTATCAAGATCCCGAAAGCTAACTGAATGTCTTCCCATGACTAATTCACGATTACGGCGTTAACATACCTATTTACCTACGCCACCGACGCGCCGCAGTCGATTCCGTTATGTACGAGGTAGATACAGCAGCAACCGACTTATTTATAAGTTGATTGGGAGAGCCACCATCCTATTATCAAAACAAATATTACAATACTTCTTGGAGATTTTTAGTTCCATCGTTTAGCCACTTCAAGTAAGAAATACATCATCTGCATGGTCCTAGCATAAATTTAAATTCAGTCTTTTAGTGGTTAAAAGAAATTGGTCGCAGCCTCGAAGGCATGGCCGAAGCTGGTCCATCTAAGCGGTAACTACGTTTTTATGTGTAGGCATTATTAGTGGGTGGGTTGCCTGCGGATTTCTTTCTTAGATACTAATGGACCATTAAGATATTATCGAGGTCATTATTGTATTCATTAGCTTTAATAGCAGCAAAACAATCCACTAGATCAGCTATCAGTTATAAGTTATCTTTGATCTACTGTTACTATTATATTGGTTTCCGTCTTCTTCATACAACTAGGTACATAGACAAGTTTTATTCGCCTTAGAATTAAAAAAAACTTTCTGCACTACCTTTTTAAATTTTTTTTTTTAATCGCAATACCTAAGTCTGCGTTTCCTTCCTAATTTGCATATTTATGTTTGTATTATTAAATGGTGTGATTATGTATCATTTGAGAAATTCGTATCGTAAAGCAAAAATTTCAAAAATGCACAAAATGGGTTAAACGGCGCCTGGAACTTTTAAAAATTATTTATTTTCATTTCTGCGTCAAGCAGGTCGGAGACATAAGTTGAGAAGTCTCATTACGTCCTAATCACCTAGTCTGTCCTGTTTTAGAATAGATGCACATAAGTTTGAATTTATCGACTTGCACAAACATGTTGGCATCTAACTTGGACACGGACGCGGATTTGCTCGCAACGTGGAGGTAAAGCACCTAGCTATAAGCCTAAAACGCTATGCTTAAATATTTGTGTTGCATCCAAGTTATACTTAGTAGGTATTTTTCGGAGTTAGTTAGTAGTTTTATTGGGCTGTCGTCTGTTTGTAGAACAATAATTACAGTGACTATAAATTAGAGTATGTGTCGTACTATACATATCTCTTCTTCTTCTCAGCCGTTTTCAACCATTCTGGTGTAGGCCTCCTTCAGACTTTGCCATCTAACTCGGTCTTGTGCTGCTTCCCCCCCCCCCCCTCAGATCCCCTTCAGATACATAATTATATAGTCGTGCTATATAGCAGTGGTTTTCAACCTATTTGAATCCGCGACCCCTTTACATCTTAAATAACTTTAGCAACCCCCTGAACTCAAACGAAATGTTAGTGATATGAAATACTATTTATGGTTTCATTTTAATTGTGGATTTCAGTGATTTCAATTCCATTTTCATCCATCGCACTATTTATTTAGGTATTTCTTGTTGTTATTTAGACCCAAATTTATTTTTTCTTTTGAACGGGACCGCCTGAGTAAGGCTTGGCGACCCCCTTAGAGGCCGCGACCCACAGTTTGAAAAAAACTGCTTTATAGCACCAAACCTGAGGCTGGAAGGCCGAGCACTTCGAACAGCACCGATTACAAAATGAGCTTTCAGCTGGAAAGACACAAAGTGTGGTCTCCACCTTCACTTATCTACCTTCATGGGTATGAGCACAGCATACGCGAGAAATGTTCCCCTTATCTACCTACTTGTGACTGTAAAATTACTTGCTGTGAGAAATGTCGTGCGTCCATCATTCCGTCGTAATTTTGTATAATAACCGGTAGCAAAGAGAAATTATGTGCCCATAATAATAATTAAGCAATCACGCTCGCTCTATACCAACACTTAGGCACGATAAATGCGGAGTCACTTTTTCCCTGTTTATCTGTTTGTTGTACGGCTTAACCGATGTTGATAACCTTTGGCAGGATATTTAGCAGTAGATATGAAGAATTTAAATTAAATATAGAAAAGGAAATTTTCCCCAGTTTTAATCCCGAACGAGTAATAAAAAAAATATTTTTATACAACAGCTTTTATTGTGTTGTCATCGGAGTTACACAGGAAGGTATACCAAATTTCAGCGAACATCGGAAAGTGGTTCAAAATTCAGTTGCAAGATTTGAGCCAAAAACAAAAACCAAACAAGTTAAATTAAGGCTTTAAAATGTCTTTATTTGCAAGAGAATAACGATTAAAACCACAAGCTTCATCTAGCTGATCTATTTTAATTTGATTTCAAAATTTAGTACCAATCTCCATTGAAGCTATTTTCCGTCCAAGTATCTTCGTACCTATCTAGTTCCTAGTAGTAAAATAATGATGTCTGTTAAACAAACCTTAAGGCCGCCGCAGACGACGAACATTTTATCCGACGAACTCTCTGTCCATCAGATAAAATATCTGTCTCTACAAAATTATACAAATGTGAGATTTCGAACTCCACCTTTTCTAGCATCAAACAAAATCTGTTTTACGTTTATACGTTCTCACTTACTCAAAAGATGAGCATGCTACACTTCCCCACTTCTAGATTTTTCTGTGTTCATAAAGGCCGTAGAAAACTAGCAAAAAGTCCGTCGTGTATAGTGGCTTTTATATCCTAGCCACGCACAGTAGGCTATCTGAAATGTCTGCTATAAACTCGGGGTGGCATTACGATCGACCTAAATCATCATTTAATAGGTTAACGGTAATCAGAGCTTCAGCGCGGAAACATTTCTGCTCCAGAATAGCAACACCACGTTGCAAAGGTATCCTTATAGGCTAGGCTTTCTTGGTTGAATTGTCTCATAGAAACAACGCTTAACTCGCATATGGGCCCTTAGTTATGAAGTTTTTTAAAAATTCATTACCTATACAGTAATTTTACAGTTTTTTTTTGTTGCACCAAGAAACCACTAGTTAAAGGTTTGTCGCGGTGTTAACTTGATACTAATCTAATAAAGTTCTAATTCTAATATCTGCTTTATTAAAGTTACTCGTAAAAGTCATTATTTAGCACTGCGCACTACATTTTTATTTTTGTCAATAGCTAAGCAGCGTTTAAGATAATCTATGTAACTTAAATAGAAAAAACTGCAAAGCCAAGTGCTTAGGGGTGTAATTTATAGCTAAATTGAACAAGACACAAGATCCAAGTTCTGTTGCTTCTGCTAAAGGTCGGTCGTATCCACAACGCCTCCGGTGTTCGAGTGACGGTGATCGCTTACCATTAGGCGCGCTGTTTGCTTATTTGCCACTTATGGCATAAAATAAAACAAACAATATTTAAGTAGGTAATTATAGAGAACTGAAAAGATGTAGAATAGGTACTTTTTGTATGGGAATAAATTGCCGGCTTATTACTAAGCTCAATCCATTAAAACCTTTTTAAAGGAATGCCCATTATACTCGTCCGTAGATACCTTTTTACTTTTTTTAGAATTTAGAATACTTAAATAGCTTTAAAAAAACTATCGAAACCAAAGAAATCGAAACTCAGAAGCTCGAAGAAACTAGCGAAATGAATTCGTTAAAGTTTTTTACTTTTTCCGCGTTAATGTTTTCGACCATTGAAGCTAGAAATGACTTTGTTCTTTCTTCTGTCCTGAAAAAAACTATTGCCTTTTCTTCTTTTACTACACTGCGCACTGTTGAACTTGATACAAATATCAAGACTAAGTATTATTGTGATATCATAATCTGCGACATAATAAGTAGTTAAGCCAACTTATAGCTACCACATACCAGCTAACTTCCATAAAACAGCGTAAGAAAAACGACCAGCAAGTGCGGATAAGTTCGATAAGTAGATAGGAATTTGCCGGGTAGATAGACACGTATAGATAGATAGACGCGAAGATAGGCATGTGATGGGTCCCTTTTTTCCATTAGGTGCAATCACCGCTGGGCCAGCCAGGGTACTTGATGGAAGTAGCGGAATCACACACGAGTGGGCCAGCTGGTGTACTGAGCAAAATTGCTCGGGAAGTTGCAGAGGGCGGAGGAAAGGACGAACTATGAACTATTTTTTTTTTTTGAGTACTCATCATTATGAACAACTCTTACTATGGAATCAAACCGGAATTCGCGAAAAAAAACAGCTGTTCCATAGAAAAATGTCAATGACGCTCGACAATAAATACCTACTGAATACTTACTCACTAAAGCTTTGATCGTCTAGTAACGAATGGGCTGACGATTTTGTGGCGAATCTTACCTGGATCTGATTGGTGTAGGACCAACACAGATGACATACCAAGAAAGAAGCCAGCACTAGTGTAAAGAAAGCTGTGGATCGTGATAAAAATGATAACGTACTCATATTTACGTTGCATCATCACCATTATCGGTGTATCTACGTACTCGTAGGTGTATCGTTTATCCACTGCTGGACATAGGCCTCTCTTAGAAAACGCCACACGGCACGCTTACTCTTTTAGTCCACGCATCCACTTACCACCAGCGGCCTTACGCAGATCTTCGCTCCACCTGGCCGCAGGACGTCCCCTACGTTTGCCGATCCGTGGTCTCTACTCCAGAACCCAGCTTGTACTTCAGCCGTATCCTCAGTGTGTCTCCAAACGCAAGTATAAAACCAGTACATAGAGCGGATTCGCGTCTACAAGGTCAAGTGCGCCCGCCGGAGTCATTGCTCCGCGTCGCATACTTGCGCTAGCGCAGCTTTGCGCGCCTGTGCTTTTACCCGTGGAAATAAGTGGTGAGTTCTATTTATATTTTAATATTTTATTCTATTTAGAATTTAATTTATTTTTAAGTTAATTTCACATCAGCCTAAATAAATATAAATAAAATATTACTGATGTAAAAATTCCTATTTTAAAAAAATATTAGGTATACTATTTTATATTTTAGAATGACAATAAATGCTTGGTTTGTGACAATAATAGATACGTAAATTGTATCATAATGTAATTTTACTGCATTATTTTTATCTGATTTAATTAATTGCATGTTACGTGAATAATAAACCTAAAGCCTCAAAAACCTAAGGAAATCAATTTTGTTGCCATTAGAATTTAGAACAACATGATAAAATTAAACATTACTAAAACTTTTCATAACTAGCATGATATTTCAGTACATTTTGTGACCAATAGTGTTTTGAAATAAAATTACACATTTTTAAAACTAACCATTTACTTAGCGTTCATTTCATACCGGAGACACGATGTCCTCATACTCTAGGTACTAACCTAAAGAACCATATCCGAATGCTTTTTTCAAAATAGTGCAATAACTTACAAAGAAATGGGGTTGGATGACAATGATAACGTTTTACCTTATCTCAAAGATATCTATGAAATGAGGTTGTAGGAACACTCTGAAAACATCATCCGATAAAAAAATTGTATGCAAACTCAGAAGCTCAAAGAAACTATTGAAATGAATTCGTCAAAGTTTTTTACTTTTTCCGTGTTCATTGTAATCGTTGTATGTTTTCGATTGATCAGTTTTTTCCTTCAAGTGTCGAAACTCGAAATGACTTCGTACTTTCTTCTGGCTGAAAAAAGCTGTTACTTTTTTTTGCCAGTGGTTGTGTACAGTTGCTTCAAAGAAACGTTTAACTTTTTTATTGAATGGTGTGTGATTTTTCTTTCTTTATTCGGTTAACATTTTTTTTAATTTGAGGTAAGTGTATTTAACTTTTTACTACTTACTAGCTAATGTCTGCGACTTCGTGACTGCTGGCAGGCCGCGACGTAAAATTTCAACTGAATTGTACGGAATCCTAAGAGGGGAATATATTAATTTATTTAAATCTAAATAAAGTTTGTTTTTCATCATAGTCTCCTCTCTAATCCAATGCATTTCTCACATCCGAAAAAACACTATGTAGGTACCTACCTACCTGCATATGTCCGGAGAAGGAATTCAATGGCGTATGTAAATCCACCAACCCGCACTTGGCCAGCGTGGTGGAATACGGCCTAATCACCCTTCGAGGGTAGACCTGTATCCCAGCTGTGGGAGGATTAAAGGTTGCATATGATGATGACCTACCTAACTAATAAGTAAGCACTCATTATAATGGTAGTCTTCATCATCAGCCCATCTAATATTGTTCTACTGCTGGCCATAATGCTCCTTATAAGCCAAAGAATGGCATCTCAAAAAAAAATCGGTTTTTTCATGCTTCTGTTAGCTTGCTTGCTAGCTTACGCATCTGATGCGTGAAAAAACAGAAATCAATTTCCTTTTGAGATACCACTCTTGGGCTTATGATGGCTGCATAGGACTTTCGTAAAGAGCCCCGGCATGGCACGATCTTCTGCCTTACGCATCCACCAGCCGCCTCACGCAGGTCGTCGCTCCTCCGCAGGGCTACTCTTTTCTAGCCCGAGTCGTCCACTCTAGAACCCGTCTACCCCAACAGTTAAATTATCAGTTCTTCTACAGATATAGGCAGCCCATTGCCACAAGCCACTTGCTAATCCTTTGAGCTACGTCGATTACTTCTGTTCTTTATCGGATAACTTAATTTCTGATGTTATCTTTTAAAGAAATCCCGAACAAACCTCGCTTATACTCGTAGTCGGGTGAGACATAACGGTAGATACATAATCATAATTTAAAAAATATTCTGTCCAAAATATTTCTATATGCAAAATACCCCACCTGCCAGCATTAGTGCATATTTTACTCTCGGTCATTTAAGTCATATTGCTTTGCCTTATTTAAATATTATAAAATCAAATAATACTACAATTATCAAAATTTCACGCAATTAAGGCGGATGTATTAGTCCTCAACTATTCCTTTCTCGCATTGGAGATAGAGAAACTACTGACAAGAAATTAATAAAAATTAAGAAATAAAATCATTTATAACAGTAACAACGAAAAAATGTTCTAAAGAAATCTAGATTCTATGATAATGCTGTTTGAGATGATTGTATCTTTTATTTTAATTCATGTACAGTGACTCGAAAAATGTATTCATGAATCTTCATAAATGTAATAATACGTGAAAGCGATAACTGTTTTTCTCCTTAAAAAATACTTTGCAAAAAAAAGACTGATAAAAACCGCCTCAGTTTGACCTACAATCTCTCCATCTCAACAGGAAACATACCACAATAATTAAGTTTTTGCATGTAATTACGTTTTTTCAAGCACATAATTAAGTTCGCGTTAAATTGTAACGTTATTAAGTACCGGCGAGTACCGTTATGTAAATTACATAGAAAAGACTTCAACGCGCCTGCGCCTGTGCAACGATGGGTTTTTGATAACCTTTCAGATGTTTCTTTCTCTCTTGTTCGGTGTTCTGTTACGGTTACGCTTTGTTTGTTGTTATAGTAAGAGAATAATATCAATAATAATATTGAAAAGATGAATGTTTAAATTGAATAGATCATTCCACTTCGAGTTAATATTTATGAAATAATACTATTCCAGTGTACTGTGCTGTGACTGAATACATGTAATAATTTTTGATTAATAACCTAAATTAAAAACATGTCGTCTATTTTGTAAACTAAGATTTAATAACATAATTATGATAACTAAATTGAATCTGTTTAGTGGATATAAACTTGTAACTTTTGTAGGCGCTGCGACCTAAATTATGATTTGGCCCCCGAAACGATCTTGTTCTATCTTGAGCAAGTGGGACTTCACACACAAAAGACAACAATAACAAATACCAACGCTCTACCAAAACCATTATAAATTGTTCAAAATTAAATTAAGTTAGGTACAAGGATTTTTGTTGTAAGTTAGGTTGGATGGGATTTAAAGTACGTAAACAATAAACTCTTTTTGACCACTCTCCTATCCTCTTCTAGTTCCGTATTGCAACACGAAAGATTCTAATCACACCCAATTTTAAAGCAAATCAAACTCCAACATTTATATGAATGACCAAATATGAGACCCGTTAAAATAGTCTATTAAAACCCGGCGCCCATTGTTGATTATTCATCGTCTCGAGATTGCAGATTTCATTCTCCCAAACCATAATAGCGGCTATAAAAACAAATTCCTCTCGTTATAAGCCCATAACACTAAACATTGTACGGTAACGCTAACTACGTAACGGTGATCGTAATTTCACCTTAAACGTTGTTTTTTCTCACGTTTAGTTTTGAAATTATAGAGCTATGTTCATATTTGCAATGCGCAAACTAAAATGCTGTCAAACGATGTGTTGGCTAATTTAACTTGAGCTCTATCTGTTTTGCACTTTAGGCTGGGAAGAGGTTAAGTTATATTGGACCCGATGGCAGTGAAATGCTTTCTAAGTTACGTACGGCAGGTTGCCACAATAGGAAGAATAGCAGCACCCGCTCGTTTTCTTTTGTAAAATAGTCTTGTGCTGCGTAATAGCTACCGTGTGAGCGCTACCGTGGGTAGGATAACACGTAAATTGTAGGTCTCGGTTGTTTGTTCTCTAATAACAACCGCCACGCCAAGTCATAGACATTTAAATGGTCTGAATACTCCAAGACTAGAACTATAAATAAAAATCGACGCGCTCTTTAGAATACCGTGCCGGCGTATTTGTTAAGTAAGAACAAATCAAACTCGAAATAACAAATTAGTTTAGACAACTTGTCGTGAAATCAATGAAAACCAGAATATTATTTTCTTAATATATTATACAAACATAGCGTGTAAAAAACTACCAATCGTCCACACCTTACCATTACTATTATCCATAGAAAATACCATTCATGGCACAATATTTACACAGCTCAGTGAGTAAATACCAATCAGGCGGATGTTGGTGCTTTAGCAAAAAGTGGACGGAACGTATCTACAGGGAACAGTTATGACTTGGCAGAGGTATCTTGGTAAAAAGCTAACTCGTACTAAAGGTTACTTTAGATTCTATATAAATTACTCAGTCTCGTAAATATCTATGCTATTTTAATGCAAGTAAAAATACAAATACCTGTTCTACGAGTATATTTATGAAAACCTCGTGAATTATTTTTCGGTTTCTGCAACCCAAATTTATTTTCACGTCGATGGGTTTCTTTAGTTTACTAGTTATACATAATGTTATAGTGGCAAGTGAGAATCCGCCGTATTTCTCGTTCTTCGTTTTGGCCATCAATGAAATCCTAAGATATTCTCCTGAACTAAAATGTAGAGGTACATATAGAAGTCACTGAACGAGCTGTAGCTAGCCCATAGCGTTGTACTCGTAACTTACATGATTAGTGGCGACATTATGCGTGCCCAGTTTCATGCATGCCCAGTTTCACTTAGCCTAACAAACAAACAGGCAATATGTTTTGATTTTGATGTCAGCATTCTGTCCAACGAATGCTGTCAAAATATGCACTTCAAAAATGGTCCGTTAACACCTCTGCTTCGCCTTCATGTACCTCGGTGTCACAAAGCTCATACTTAAACATTATACATTATACTTTAATACTTCGCGGCTTAAAAATTCTTGTATAGCAATTAACTTTACAAGCTTTTTTATGTACTCCAATAATCTGTTATCAATTTTATTTTATTGCCCATCGAAGCTCAATAGAGATGTATTTCGAGACCCGTTCGCAACCGACACCATATAATTCTTAGCATTATCCCACAGCAAACAGGGCTGCGCCAAACTGCTTATTTTCTTGTGATTGCTTCGAATCATGTGATAAAAAGTTAAGTGGCCATTGAGGTCGGAACACGGGACGGAGTGAGTACTCTAGGCACTCGAGTGTGAAGTACTGATGAGCAAAGCGTATAGTTAAGTTCTCTTAAACCACTTTTTATATAAAGTACCTTATGAACAACAAAGTTTTCCTTAATGGTGTCCTGACGCTGCTTGTTAGGATGAAGAGAATTAGGAGAATTAGGATGGGCCGCAGCCGCAGCGCAGCATTCAGTGCGTTATTTCAACACAAATGGCGCTGTGGCGTGGTGCAATCCGTGCAATGGTTAATACAAAATATACTAAAGTGATGCAGGATGAATTTTGCGTGTCGATGCGGCCCGTTAATAGCTTTAATCGTATGTAAGGCAATATATATTGTACACGTAACCTATCCTCTTCAACCCGACGCCAACGGTGATGTGAATTTCCGATCCTTAACAGTTTAACTGGTTCACTGTCCGTATTAATTCAACTATAAAATGTATACTGAATTATAAATGCGAAATCTCAGTGTGTAGTGTTTTATTGTCTTTTCAAACTTGACTACAAATCTGGATGAACATTTACGATGCAGTATTGCTCGTATTGCAAATAGGCACGTGTTATATTGATGATTTTGTATTAAGAAGCACGTAGAAAACAGGTATTAAGTATCAGGTTGTTTATACTCGTACAATGACTCTCCTATGGTGGCACAAGTGGTCTATAAAGGTCTGTCCTCTAATTTTTATTACCTTTCAATCTGAAACTATGTAACCACGGCCTAACCACCTAAGGTGGTCTAGACTAGATTGAAGTAGATTACTTGTAGCATCGATAAAGGTATCTCTAAAAAAATACTCGTACAAGAATGGGTTTATAAACAATGTTCCCTTTACAACACTAATCTGGTTTATAACAACGTAGCGCATAAAATGCGTCTTGCTTCAATAAGAAGCAGTTTTTTTGCAGAGCAATTCTGTGGTCAGGCTATTAAGATGATCGGGGATCGTTGTCTATAGGCACATATATTATTATTATAGATATAAGTAGGTAGTTATGGTCTAATTATCCGAGCAGAGTGAGGTCTCAGGGAGTTCGAATACCTATAGGAGAAAAAATAAACGTCAGTACGTTTATATTATTGCCGACGTTAACTTGAGTTCGGTTGATAAAAGAAATTTAGGTGATTAATTTTAATACAATTTTTAAGGTCAGATATCAGCAATTTAGTTGAGGGGGTTTAGAGATATAGGGGTCGTGAGGTTCCGTTCGCGCGAACACGAAGTGTACAAAAAGTTTTATTATTTTTTACAGTTATAGCTTGGCTTAGTATAAGTTACCTACTTTAAATGTTCGCGGACTGAACACATGTTTTTAAAAATCTAACGGGATGACGAGGTGTAATTATCTAAATAGTTTTAATGCGATAGCTCCGTTAGATCAGGTTTTACTTTTAAAACGTTATTGTTTACTAGTTTACGCGTAAATGATGCATGCTGCTTGGCTGTCAGCTTCACAGCATCTCCATTTTCATTTGCTTCGGGGATAGGTACATCTTTAGTAAATCTTCTCTTGATATCACCTAAATTATTATAAGGTATAAATTTTAATGCTGCTAGACTCACCAGTTATGGCTGTGCATTTTCTATCAGTCAGATTATAACATGTCACGTGTTCATGTTTTTTTAATTCGAACAGCTGAGTAACTCACAAGTTGCGTCAGTTTTTTCTGAAAAAATATAACCTATAAATATAGTATGCGACAAATTTCATTTTACAGAAAACGTATTCACTTTATTTTTAAACAGGAGCAGTTTAAAAATAAAGTGAATTTGTTTTTTATAAGCAATCGTGCTACATCAACCATTTCATTGGTTTTCATCAGATGAGATGTGGTCAAACGCATACCTACCTAGTCCGATAAAAAATGTATATTTTTGGGGCCGTCTTCGAGGACCCTGTGACTAAATATTATGTAGGTATAATTATGATACTGCAAGTAAGATAATAATAAAATATATGTGTTTTTTACATTACTTTTTGTATCATATTCTAACCAAAACATAATGTTCATGTGTTTATAATCCTTCAGGTTTACAGAACGGGTTTCACACATAAATAACAGGCATGTCGCGACTAATGCAATTTGATAGACATATCCGACAGTTGCGCGGGTAGTTAATCGAAAGAGTCGGGTATTCATGCTAATTGCCTTGTCAAGTAAATTACTTCTATCTAATTCATGTACCTAATTAAATAGAAATTAATCTTACCTAGAAAGGTAAGATATACAGAGTTATAAGAAACGAGTAGGGGAAGGTGGGGCAGCCTCATCCAGTTTTTCTATTTCGTCATATAGAATTTTCTCTGGTATCAATATCTGTATACAGGGTTATTCATAAAGGGTATGCTAAGCCGAAAAGGGCTCATAGTACTCAACATTATGAACAACTTTTACTGTGTGTAATAACCAACGCAGAATTCGCGAAAGAAAAATCAGCTGTTCCATACATTTTGTCGAGTGTTATTGACATTTTTCTATGGAACAGCTGTTTTTTTTTTCGCCTATTTCGGGTTGGTCCCATAGTAAAAGTTGTTCGTAATGATAAATACTTTGAGCCCTTTTTGGATTAGCATACCCTTTATGAACAACCCTATAGATTCATTCAAAAACTTGTACTCTATCTGACTTTGTATTAAAAACATGTAATTTGTCTATGCTAAGTCGGAAAGGGCTCATAGTGCATTACAGGCCTGAAATCACGAAAAGCAATGTTCAATGAAAAATTGCTGATTTTGTTTTTTGTTTCAGTATTGATGTCATAGTAAAAATTGTTCAAAATAAATGAGTACCTTGAGCTCTTTTCGGTTTAGCTTAACCTTTTTCTATAGCCCTATATGTATATGTATAGACGAATAAATAGATAAAAAATAGGCTTTGTATTAATTCAAGGTAAGTAAAAGCTAGCTCCTTACCAAATTGCATCCAAATCCATTCAGCCGTTTCAACGTGAACAAATTACAAACTACAGTCAATCGTTCGCCTTTATAAAATATATTTTATTAAATTTTTATCACAAAAAATAAATACTGAAGTTATCTTGGGTACTTACCTTACCTTCTTTGATCTAATAAACAAAGCTAAACATGAAAATCTAAATTAAACCTAATTTCATTCGCCATAAGCTATAAAATTATCTGCTTTTACCGCGACGGGTTCCGTAATGCGTGTACAGCGATAATGGTGTGAATTTTATTCATTACGCAAGGTAAGTGCGAGCGCAAGGCCGGGAGGTCAACGAACCTGCCACAGATTACATGATAGCTGGTATAGAACTATCTATCTATAAGCTTATGATTGATGTACTTAATACATGTATAATTGTATATGTATATCTAACACCTTTGGTTCATGTGTAGGTATATTAAATATGAAAACGCCGCGGGCGGGTGATGTTAGCGGGCTTACAGGCAGTGCCGTAACTAGGGCGGTGCCAGCAGTGCCCAGGCACAGGGCGCAGACCCTGGAGGGGCGCAGAAATGACCAGACTAGTATCTAGTTTTATCTCATGCATGGTAGCTAGTTAGGTCAGGGGCGCAGTTTTGAAAGCTCGCACCGGGTGTATAAAAGGCTAGTTACAGCACTGCTTACAGGGCTACACAGAACGGTGGTAGTAAGCCAAAAGGAACATTATACCTACAGGGTTATAAGAAAAGAGTATGGTAAGACGAAATTGACTAATAAGGGCTCGTAGGGATATCGAGAAAAAATCAGCTGTTCCATAAAAAAATGCCAATGAGACTCAACAAAATAGTATAATTAAATGGAACTGCTGTTTTTTCTCGCGACTTCAGGGTTGGTCCCAAGTCCTAACATAAAAGTTAACATATACATAGAATATATGTATCTCATCGCCGCGCGGGTAGCACCGCGGGCCGCAGCCAGTCTATATAATTTTATAACAACTACCATTGGCATCCGATCACAACGAAGCCCCGGGTTGCCAGATATAACGGTGAGCGCAGTCGTGCCTTCGTGAAACGTAATTATCCGAGCAATTAATCATATTTGCATATACCGCCCACATCGAGTAATAACAGTTAATTTTAACTACGGATTTAACTGGCCGCTGCTGTAGGAACGAGAATAGACTAGAAACATCTATCTATGCAGGCTTATAATAAAAGGAAAGGACTCATAGTATTATACTTATCATTATGAACAACTTTTACTATGAAATCAACACGAAATTCGAGAAAAAATCAGCTGTTCTATACGATTTGTCGAGTGTCATTGACATTTTTATATGGAACAGCTGATTTTTTATGCGAATTCCGGGTTGGTCCCATAGTAAAAGTCGTTCATACTGATGAGTACTATACGCCCTTTTCGGCTTAGCATACCCTTTCCTTGTAACCCTGCATACATATACGTAATAATTAATATAAAAATAAATCGCCCTGAGTTAATCTCGCAATAACTAAATAAAATGACTAGACGGTTTTTTTTGTGTCTGGTCGCCACAATATAGGAGTGGTTTAGGAAAAAAGCGAAAACATCGTACTGCATAGCTAGTCCCAGATATAAAAAAGATATATAAACTAAGCTAATAAAAAAATATAAAAAAAATAAATAAACACCTGACTATGGATAAAGAGCTGATAATATACCCAAACGATTGATTTTCTTGAATCATAGCTAAAATATTCTTCAACAATCATAAAATATCTAACGACTAGATAAAAGATAAAAGTAGACTCATGTAGTAGGCATACCTACCAATTTGACGATAAACCGACTTTAACCGACCAAGTACTTATCCGTTTTGGTTCGTTAACACCGTTTTGAGGAAGTGCTAAATACCGTTACAAATAACTAAGTACATAGGTACAACGGCACAGGAAAACATTAAAATAATAGTCTATAAATCTACTACACTGATTGGTGTAGATACCTATAGATTACAAGTTTTACTTCCGAAAACCTGACAAAAATGTTTTGCCCACAGAACCAAAATGCAGAAACTGACGCTACTGACTTTGGCGCTGTGTGCGGCGACACAGGCCCTAGATAGCGGCGATAACAAGTTTATGAAAGACTATGCAATGCTAAAGGTAAGAAAGATGCAAAAATTAAGACACAAAAATAAAGTTGCAAAAATAGAGATGCAAAAATGTTCGCAGACGGTAGGATTCGAACCTACGCTCCCAGAGGGAATCTGATTTCTAGTCAGACGCCTTAACCGCTCGGCCACGTCTGCTCTTGTAGTTTGGTCCGAAATTAAAGAACTATTCAAACGGACCTCTTATGTAATTTAATTAAATGTTATGATAATTATGACCTACATACTTATTAAAACCACAACTTGTATTTTATTTAAATTTTATGCTCCAAATTAAATTATTTTTATTTGTATGATTGAAATATTATAATATAATCTTATAAATACCTATCTTTGAAAACATTAAAGTATATAAAAATTATATTATGTAAGTTGTTGGAGTTAAACCAAGATTTGTTAACGTTTTCAGATTTATGAAAGTTGTTTTGGCACGACATTGCTCAAGCAAATAACCAAAGAACTGAAAGACGCGTATGCAAAATGTTCAACAGCGCCACCTATGAGAGATAGCATGAACTCGCACATGCCACCTATTCTGCTAAGCAAGCTGCCGCCCGGTTTCTCCATGGACCCGGACACGCAAACCATCACTAAGCCGGCAGATGGCGCTAATAACAATAACCAAGAAAATGATCTGCCAAATCAAGACCCACCACCGCAATCTCAAAAACCCACCATTTTCGCATTTAGGCCTCAAGGTGTAAGTAAAAGAAAGAAATAAAGGAATAAAAAAATAAAAAAAGTGCAAAAAAATGTTTTCGATGCCTCCTGTGAGGATTGAACTCACGACCCCTGGTTTACGAGACCAGTGCTCTACCACTGAGCTAAAGAGGCGATGGCGTAAGACTCGAAATTACTGTTCAGTATGTCAGAGTACCAGATAGTGATATCTTCAAAACAATTCAAGAATCTAGATAACCACTGAATCAAATATTTTATATTAAGTTTATTGCGTTTTTCCGCTCGAACTGTTAGCTAAAATAACTAAACTTCTAGACTACATTTTTTAACCGACTTCCAAAAAGGGGACGGTTCTCAATTCGACTGTTGGTTGCTTTTTTTTATATCTGCCAACTTAATTTTCAGGGGCCTTTTGCACCGCCAGCCATATCGCCTCTAATGATGGGCGGCGGGCCCCAGCTGCGGCCTTACAACACGCCACCGCTGTACCCCTTCCAGCCGTACGCGGGGTACCAGGGCTTCCAGGGCTTCCAGGGCCCTTACAACCCCTACTACCCACAGTACCAGGGCATGCAGAACTTCCAACAAGGAGTGCAAGGAGGATTCTACCCGCAGCCCTACTTTGGAAACAATCGCATGTCGGTATGTGGAGAAACTTGTTCGATTTTATTTTTATTTTGATGACTGACGTCTAGACAGAGACACGCCTCCGAGGCGTTTGACAAGTTCACGGCTGGTTGAATAAAGGCTGAGGTGTTCCGAACTGGTTTTCGAGTGGTGCTAGCAAAATAATTTCTCAAAACCTTGCATTTCTCATAAATTACTTGTTAGATATGCCTGCGGCGCTACAACTTCACTTTATGGTATATGCCACGGCCGCGATATACCTATTTCGCTAGATTACCTATTAGTTATTTCCAACTAAATAAATAAATACGATTTTTATTTTATTTTTAATTCTCTTTTTTTTATGAAAACATTAATGTCGTACACATACAAGTATCTAGTAATAACCGGAATCAATCCAAACCTAAAAAATACTCCACAGTAAAAAAACTAACCATAAACCTGTTAGAAACATTCTGATGTAAAATACGTCCCGAGTATTCGATGGACAAAATATGTATGAACTAGCGACCTGCCCCGGCTTTGCACGGGTATAAAATATAGCCTATGTTACTCAGGGATAATGTAGCAATGTAATGGTGAAATAATTTTTGAAATCGGTCGAGTAGTTTTTGTGTTTATTCAACACAAACATACAAAAATACAAATCTTTGATAATCTTTCCTCTTCATAATATTACTAGCTGTTCCCTGCCACGCTTTGCTGTGGATAAAAAAAAAATTAAAAAAATATCCTATGTTACTTTGGGATAATGTAGCATTCGAATGGAGAAAGAATTTTTGAAATCGGTCCAGTAGTTTTTGAGTTTATTCCACACAAACATCCAAAAATACAAATCTTTCCTCTTTATAATATTAGTATAGATATAGACTAGCTGTTTCCCTGCCACGCTTCGCTGTGGATAAAAAAAAATAGCCTATGTTACTTTGTGAAAGAATTTTTGAAATCGGTCCAGTAGTTTTTGAGTTTATTCCACACAAACATACAAACATACAAATCTTTCCTCTTTATAATATTAGTATAGATTAGTATTAGTATATTAGTATAGATGACTGCGCCCCAGCGCCAACTCAGCCTGCGCACTCGCTTCAGGCACAACATCCCGCACATAACCTTCCAACCACAACGTAAAAAATCTCAAAGAACCTTACCCCTTGGTCCCCAGCGCCAGTTAAGTCTCCGCACCCGGCTCGGGCTCAACATCCCGCGCATGCCGTCCAGCCACAACGTGACGTGCGTGATGCAGGAGCTCGGCTACATCGACCACAACCTCGAGCCCAACTACGAGCAGATCACGCAGCGGATCGAGAACCTGCCCGTCTCCAACGAACTCAAGGGTGATATACAGGAGGGCTTGCAGTTCTGCCAGAAGTTCTCTGTGAGTGGCGTTACGATACTTTTGATTGTATTTGTATTTATTTATTACAGTATGTTTTTAAACAATAATTTGTCTTTAAAACCCCTGCCGGGTTTATTTGAGCAATAGGTAACAATGTACAGTTACATAACATACTATACTATACTATACTTATCTTTCATAGCAAACAAAAATACGAATAAATATTTTCCGGATTGCAATTATAGGCGTTATTTGATTAACATATTTTATTGTTATTTTAAATCTGTTTTTTTTTCACTCACTTAGTGATTTAAAAATATTTAATATCTAGTATTTATCTATCTATCTGGTCAATAGCAATTGGATAATAATTCATTAATATTAAAACTTGATTACAGCAATGCGTGCCAGAAGATAAAAGAGACATCGTGCCGCGCCCTCAGGAACAAATCAAGGCTATCTTCTTCTTCCGCTGCTATAAGGTATGAATCATCGCGCTTCACACTTATACAATACATAGGCACTTACTATACAGGGCTATTCACAAAGGGTATGCTAAGCCGAAAACGGCTCATAGTACTCATCATTATGAACAACTTTTACTATGGGACCAACCCGAAATCCGCAAAAAAAATAGCACCTGTTCCATAGAAAAATGTCAATGACACTTTGTACCTACTCGTAAATAAGAGCCCTTCACTTACGAATCCGAAGACCGAAACGCATACAAAGTCGTAGCTATCAGCTAGTCATAAATAAAAAGGAACCTCTATTATTTTTCAATCTGTCCAAAACGGCAGATCGGTTATTCAAATTAGTAGACCATCTATCATTTTCTTCATTATTATTAGGTCCAGGTTCAACCGCAATTTTTGTTATATCGTCGACCTAACGACCTGGATTTCACTTAACTTAGGTACTACCACAATATTTCCCACATCCTTCCTGATCTATGCTTACGACCTACATAATCGATAAACCTTCTGCTGCAGCACAAGAAGCTGGAGGCGTGCATCATGAAGGACATTAACGAGCATTTCACCAAGGACTACGTCGTCGACACTGAGACTGATTTCGGGTAAGTTTACATTGAAAACTGCAAGTAGGTACCGATTTTGAACTGTTGAAATTACTAACAAAGAATAACTAGCTTCTCGGGTAAGCTTATACTTTTCAATACAAAACTGTAGGGACTCATGACTTTCCCTCCATTAGACATCGTTTCTAGAGATTTTACTTTATAGGCAGTCTGGCCATAAAGGTTTACCTTTGCACCACGATCGGTGAGGGACGGCTTGATTATCTTACCTTTAAAGATAGATAGATAGATAAACTCGTTGTTGTTCACACCAAATCTTACAAGAAAAAAGATAATAACGCTTTGAACTAGTGCTACAACAGTCGACTTCCACGCAACTTTAGAGAGGATACATTTGAGGTTTTTTTTGTTTTAATTTGCATTTTTTTCTGTTATAATAATAAGGATAAACGAAAATGTGAATTCCCCAGCACGTTCTCCCGGTCGGGGCGCGCCGCCCGCGACCTGCCGCTGCGCGACCCCGGCGTTGAGGCGCTCGAGGAGATGGAGGTCTACCTCTACGACTACCTCAGCGGCGGCGGGGCCTTCGACTTCGACCTCTACATATAAAGACTGACCATCACCGCTAGGAACCGGTGGCGGGTCCAGCCGGCCTAACACGGGCTGTAGACAACGTCTTTCTACCGTTTTCATCCATAAGAAGCAAAACGTAACAAAGCTGGATGGATATGTTTGTCTCTTTCGCGCAGCATTAAAACGGGGGACTTACGTGCTAGCCCTACAGGGGGAATGCTAAGGGGCTCAAGTCTCCTAAACGTATCTGAGTTCATTCCTGAGTAAAACCTATGGGTCCTTTCTTGTAAAAGTTGGTTAGACAGCAATTGCTTAGATAGACAAATGTAATCTTGTACGTAGTACAATTGCTATCATTTTTAAGCAAATTTTATAAGTAAAGCTCAGTGCTCAGCATAATCATTCCTACCCTCAGCTGGGTCAAGGCATAATTCTGGATCCGCCACTGCTAGGAACTACATGAACGGTCCAAAAGCCTAGTCTGTTAATGCATGAAAACTGGTAAATACCAGTTTTGAAATATCGTTTGTTTTTAAATAAATGTCCAAATAAAAATCAGACTTGCAAAACTTAGTACACAACAGGTTCGTAAAGCTTTTGGGATATTAGCAAAATCGCCCCCCGATGGGTAGTCGGGTAACGAAGGTCCACCCTAAATTTAGGGATTCGCATTCAAAAATATTTTTAAGACAATATTTTGTATCTTAAAAATAAATGCATTCCTGTTAGTAAATTAAAAAATATTTTTACGTAACAAAATTTAAAAAGTAACAGGTACTTGACTGTATACGATATTGCACTACTTGTGAGTAGAAGAAACAAATACTCTGAAATTTTAGTATTAGATTTAGAATAACTAGAATTAAGACTTAGGTTATTTAATTAAACTAGAATTAAGACTTAGGATATTTAAGTATTGGCGAATGGTAAAAGGGTTTTGCTACAGACATAACACTCGCAAATACTTGGTATATTTACCAATATTGCTTTGTAAAGTAGGAAGTACTGAGTTGATCCAGCTACTGACACTAAGGTGAATCGACTGGAAACCCAACTCAGTCAGGATCATTCATGTCATAATGTATTCATCATCGTCATAATCATTAATTTTACACCCAGTCCTGACTAGGTATAGGTATCCTCTTACGTGCGTCAACTTTTCCAGTCTTATGCCAGTCTTATCCACTGCCTTATGCCGCCTTTACAATGTCATCCGACCAACGAACTGAAAGTTTGGCTCATGTTCATTCAGTGTATTGTCCAAGAACTTAATTTAAATTCTGTTATGTCTTGTAGCAAATTATTTAGTTTTTGTCCATAAAGCTTAACTTTTATACGCTTTTTTGACGACAACTTACCTAATTTAAGTTTAGTTATTTGAATAACTAAGTTAGTTTTATTTTGAAATAAATACAATGATTTAGGGTAATTAGGTAGCTTACTGTTTCTGATTTCCATCTTGTATTTAATTACATAACATGCCTGATAGCATTTACTTTAATTCAATATTATGTAAGTGCCTACAGTTTTTTGGTGTAAGTAATTCTGTGTTTTTTTAAATTAAATAAAATGTGACTTAGTTCTTCCGGGTTTTAATTTATATCGATTTAAATACAATAGATTTGCGACGCAATAGTTGCATAAGGTAATATAATGAGGTGACAGGTCGTATCCAAGAGGTATACAAAAAGCCCGGTTTTCAATTAAGGTAAGGCACGCTACACACATCCTACGCAGGTCGGCAAATTCAGATCGTCAGTAGGTATGTATTTGTTGAACGACAATGCTGATACATACCTATAAGATGTTACTCGGCTGTGCCGATTTAAGCCAAGCCGCTGTCGCCCGGCTCAGTTTACCCGACTAAATGAGTCTTAGTCATGAATTCTATTTAAACTGAATCACTGCTTAAAATTGCTCTAAAAACTTCTCGCGGACGTGAAATATCAGGTGCAAAAACAAGACAGAGAATTTGAGATGTGCGATCTTTTTTCGAACATCTACATACTCGTAGATAGTTACATACATTTTGTCAGTGTCGGCAGCCTAAGTGTGTAGCGCCCCTAATAATAATTTAGTAAAATAACAATTTTTTTTTTTTATTATGCCTAATTCTTCTATTTACAAAGAAATATGTATGAAGTAGGTGTACATACACAAAGACCTTATATAGGTCTTTGTACATACATAACATGAATAAGAAATACGCTAAAAGACAGGCAGACAGAACTACCGCGTGTTTTTATGATTTTACTATTTATTTTTCATAAATGAAAACTCAAGTTTTCATTTATGGAAATTTTGAATTTTAAAATTTTTACTTAACTTATAATTGAAATCAATTAATATTTTTTTTTTTTGTGATTTCGAGGTTCTATTTTCCAGTTTGACAGCATAGTTAGCCTGTCAGATCCGTGATTATCGAATGAATATTATATGTTCTGAAAGGTCGCGCGTGCCGGCCACAAAGGGCAGGAAAGGTGACTGTCTATCAAACGCCATCATTTTCGTGTCAGCAAAATTGAAGCAAAGTTTCAATAGCTTTTCTGTTGAAACTCACTGCTGCTTTGGATTTTCTTTGATTGAATTATATCTTTGACTGTATGGCATCATAGCAACAGGGAATTAAGTATAAAGCCGCTTGGCCAAAACTAATTTACTTCCAAATAAATGATAATTAGTGCGAAAGTGACACAGTCAACAATTTCTGGACCAAACAAAACGGCACAAAACCGGCTGAAATAAACGGCTGGACCAGTCTTAGTGAAACTTGGCAAAGAAAGCATCATGAGAGGAAATATAGGACACTTTTATCGCGAAAAACTAAAATTACAGTTAGCAAAAGTCGTTAGAATATGTTTAACTTAGAAAATAAAAACAATATCTTTCTTTTAGGCGGTTGGGTAAAAAGGTTGACAAATTGAAACTATTTGAAACACTTAAACTTGGTACTAACTAAAGTAAAAGTAAGTATGGAGAACTGTATGAAAGATGAAATGAAAAAGAAGGGAGTGAATTCAGATATGACGAGTGATAGAGATGAATGGAAGAAGTGTACAATTTTACATACTTACTACATATAAATATACTGTACTGACCCCACGTAGGTGGGATAAGGATAGGAAGATAATGATGATGAAACTGGATACTAACTAGAAACATCCAACGTATTCCTACTAGCTCTTTAATTAAATAAGAATGAATTAAGACACACCTTCATAAATACATTGACATTTAGAAAACATTTATAGGGATTTTTACCCAACAACGATCTAGTTACGGAAATCCTCATTTCCTAAGATAGATTATACTCTCGAAATCATACATATTATTTGTTGTTTCGTCTTATTATTGTATTTAGTCGATACTTTATTTTAGTCAGATGGTATTAGATTCCCACCGAATAGCAAATATTGGAATTATTGTGAACGTCCCTAAATTCTACCAAAATGCATGAGCTAAGCTGATGTGGTTCCATAATCGACTATTATCGAATGCTCATTGATCGAGTAAATTCGAGTACCATGAAGAATTCAGATTAATCGATACAAAATGACAGATGTCATAAAATTCACATGCCACATAGCGAATTAAAAAAATAAACGCATCTGTTTGTGAAATCCAAAACCCTTTTGTGACCGAGCCCATTCGGAGAAAGGTCCAGTTTTTATTTAAATCTCTCGTTCGTATAAAAAAGTGCATTATGTGTGTTTGTTCGAGAAGATTTTTGTACAAACTTTCACCAGGGATTCTGGCTGGAAAGTTTTTTTGCAATTTTTTTTCGTCAAAAAAGGTTTTACCTGTTTCGTCCAAAAGAGGTAAATTGGTTCGCAAATAAAGGTCCTATACTTTCTATGAAACAAAGAGTAGTTGTCATTGTTTATTGTTTTTGCGAGAAATAGAGCAATTTATGAAAATAAAAGATTTAAGTTGATTCAAGGACAAGTCTGGACAACAGTAAAAGTTTACGGTACATTATTAACATTACTGTACTTTTTTATAACTTCGTGCGTATTTATAAATTCCATTTTGGTAAAAGGAATAAAATCAAACTTCTCATTGGTTGGTATTGCAACTTTTATGGGAAGGTATGGATTGGGAACCATCAGGAAAATAACTTGCTTGTCTTGGAAAAAATACTTACTTAGTAATAATACCTTAACTTTGAAAAAAAAGTTAAAAAGTCAGATAATTAATCTTTCCAAACTCTACCACATTATGTATGGATTTTGTAAAATGTTTTATTTTATTACTTAGAACTACCTACCTGCATACAACTAATGTAATATATGTAGAACACCTTTACTCAACCAAAAAAAAGGTGAAAGATGCTTGTCAAATAATCGACTACGCAAGTGTTGTGCCCGCCAACAATGGAAACATCGCAAAAAAGTAAAGAAGGACGAAAGATGAAGGATTGATGAAAAAGGTTTTACTTTGCTTGGTTAAATAGAAATTGCGATGATGTATTACATATTCATACTGCGCATCCGCAAGGTGTTTTTGGATAGCAAAAAGTACGACAAAAGTTCGTTGTACATTCTTGATTTTAGATTTTGCCGAAAATATTCCATTTTTCCTAGTTCAAAAATTCAATTGTGACATGTTATTATACACTAGTGCGATTACAATTGCTTGTTTTAGGTTTAAAATGATTAATTTTAAAGTAATAATAAAAGTTGTAAAACAATCGCAAAACTGAATAAATGTGGTGCTGATGATGAAAGTAATAAATACTAAAAAAAATTTACTTAAAATTCAATTTAATTTACTTTACTTTTAAACACGTTTCGAATTACGAAACTCAGCTGTCGTTTGTTTTTCTCCAGTTAAAAAGTAGCGAACGTACCAGTATTCTTCAAACGTTCTAACCATAACTCACACTCATTAAGTCCATTACAGATGTCACAGGGTTCCTCCTAATTAGTACCTCACAATGGCCTTTAGGAAATGCCTCGAATATTCTACATACTCTACAACATCGGTCTAAGTTCGCGTCCCGTGGGACCCTGATCATTAAATGTGGAGACAGTGGCGTAGTGTAGGTGTCCGGGGTTATGGCTCTGGGCGGCATTTTATTGGAGCGGCAGGTTTTACAGCAGCATTGAGAAAAACGTGAGTAACCACTGAAAAAAAAAATTGGTGCTGCTTTGTCTTCTAAGGCAGCAGTCTGTGGGTGTTGACCAAGATGAACTTTAGGTAGGAAGGAGGTAGGAACTTTGGGTGGTTTTATTGTAGGTTTGGTACTAAAATAAATAACACAAATAGGAAATTGTTTTACGCCTTAAAACCTAAATTCGATTTGGTTTGGTTACTTTTTGTAATTTTTTTACGTTTTGTTCTATAGTAGATGAAGCAAGAACGATGAAACTAGTATATAAAAAACTCAGATATAACAAAACAACTAAAACAGATATGAAAAATAAGAAGATTGAGTGAAAAATGTAAAGAACAAAGCTGCAAGGGGCGACAAGATTTGATATCGCCCGGCGGCGGCAGAAACATTTCTGCCACGCGCTACCCTCTTTGCGGAACCCAGTCTTCAGGAACTAGGAAACACCTGCATAAGCACGTGGACACTCGAAACTGGGTTCGAACTTTTTCAACAGGTTCAACAGGATTTCACACTTTTCTGAACTATACTCAAGTCTTGTTCGCACTCATGTCCTTCTGGATAATGTTGAGGTAAAGGACTTTCAGTCTTATGGTAGAAGGAAGATAATTTAAATTAAATAATTACCTACATACATATTAATTTGTGAACAAGATATTTGGAGAGAACTGAAAATCACTTACTTATCATAGATTTAGTAAATCGTAAAGGCTTTTCCAAATAATGTCAAAATGATTTTTAGTTACCCGTATTGTCCCAGGATAACAGATAAATATTGTCTGTTCTCATTCTGATTCGTACACAGAAAAGCAAAGTATCGGGAATTCAATTTTTTTAAGTCTTTTTCTTTTGAATCTAATCTTTAATTTTATATCGTGTACATGGATGAATAGCTTCCATTTCATGGCTGAATGTTGAAGCTTCTACTTTTTACTATTTTTGAGCCTGAACTAAAAACTTTTTTCACTCTACGACCATCAAACTTTTCGAAATAACATCCGATAACACTCCAACTAGCTCAAACTTTTTAGGCCATCTGAAATCATAAATCAACGATACGTAGGTACTTCCGATCAGTTTTCCCCGGAGGTCAATAAGTCAGAAATCGAAGCGTTTGGCGAATTCCCAAAACAATCGTAATATTATACGGAGTCTGGGATAAAATAACTTTTTCCTAGAGAATTAGTTCGCTAACGGAAATGGACAATGTTTTGTCATGTGAGCCAATTTACTAAGTTTTTTGTTTAGTAACAGATGGGAAAAGTTCGGTTGGTACCTTCGTATATATAAAGGTAGCTCAGGTTTGATGATAAAGTTGTCCACAGGCTGTGGTTACCACTTACCATCAGGTTAACTATCGCATTTATTTAAAAAAATTCTACCACAACTCATTAAAAAAAAATCGTTTTATGATAAAATATAGTTTTTTTAATACATTTAAGTCGCTCCTCTTTAAGGCCCTCCAACTGTCTCTTCGAGCTTCAAAAATTGCACATTCGATATTTCCGTATTAATAAAATTAATATTAAACTTCCTAACACAATTTTATTAACAAGCTCGATTAGCTAACAGCCGAAATAAGTCTTTAGTGTAATAAATAAAATAATAAAACAATTTAAAAAGTAATATAATTGTTTTTTTGTGAAATACAAATTTTGAATTTTGAATAACTTTTCGGGCTGGCAAAGCATCGCTAGTTTAGCATCCATAGGCGGCGGTTACTACCAGCCTGACCCTTGCCAGTAGCTGCTCTTAAAAAATAACAAGTGCTATCACCAAGGTATCACCAAAGTACGAACTTCATCGAAGACAGGAACTTTCAAACACTCCCAACCCCAAAAAAAGGAAAAGGTCCTGAAACCCGACACTCGGCGAAAGCAACAAAAAGGCCGATCACCGCCCTCTCCTCTTTTCGACCATTTTAACTAACATTTTCGATGATTTATGGTGCAAATTAACGAGTACATATCCTCATTCCTTCGCATCATTTCCTGGTAGAGCGAACTTGCGGCAACCCTGAAGGAATTCGGAAAAAAACCAGCAAAAATGCTAAATGATGTCGCTTGCGTAGTAAGTAGTCGTTATACTGTGGTGATTTTTTTTACTTCAGTGTATTTTTGTGCATATGTGTTGAAATTAGGCTAATAAGCAGGTGTCTTTGGTTTTGCTTCTTTATTACGCACTATTCTTTTAGGTAAATACGAATACAGTATACACAAAGACCGTAACGTAACGAAAGATAGGGAACGGAACAGACTGCCAGTTTCTTTGTTTCCTGGGAGATACAATCTTGGGCTTTTCAAGGTTAGAGTGAATAGGTATTTTCTAGGTCTACATGATTCATCTTCGACCACATCGTCGCTTAAAGTTGGTGTTCAAACGCGGATTTCATCTATATATATAAAAATGAAACCCGTTTTCCTTGGTCACGGCCTCACGCGTGAATGGCTGGATCGATTTCACTAATTCTTTTTTTTGTTGTATTTGTTATTATTAGGAGAAGGTTCTTACGGGAAAAAATATTAAGAAAATCTCTCAGAAATATTGAAAAACCCTAAAAACAGCCCTTTTATTTTTCCCATACAAACGTTTTCTAACTAAAACGAGCTTTATTGCTATTGTATAAAGTTCATATTGAATTGCAAGCACTCACTGTTGTTTAAGCAATGTAGGTATGTTCCTAACGTCCAAGAGTCAATTTGCACTTTATTACCTCTGTACAAAGTTCAAATTCAATCATATCTATCAAAACAGTGTGCGTTTTATACTGATAATTTTTACTATAAATTGACAAGTTAGCATCAACAAACTACGGTTGCTATAGTTACGCAATAGCATGAGAATAGAGGTTATAACAAAGAGTTCCTATAATTATTCTCAACACCTTTGGTCACGCCATCACGCGTGAACGACTGGACCGATTTCAATTTACTCTACGTTTATCCCAAAGTCTACCCGTGCGAAGCCGGGACGGGCCGCTAGTGATAAATAAAACTCTAGTTGGTAGAGTTGAAGTGAAATCATATTATGCAGTTCAAATTTTTTTTTTTTTTTTTTTTTTATTTTTTTTTTTTTTTTATGTGATTAAGTGACGAAACGAGCAAATCGCTCGCCTGATGTTAAACGTCACGTTTGCCCATAACAGGTCTGCGCCACTCAGAATTTTGAACTCGCAGAATTCAAAACCCTGCGCGGCACAGCACTGCGCTCGTCACCCTGAGATATAAGTTGATTAATCTCCCATTTGCCCTGTAATTTCACTGGAAACAATGCCCTTCCAACCGGAACACAGTAATGCTTGCACATTACTGCTTGGCGGTGGAATAACTGGCAATGGTGTGGTACTTCCCCAGGCGGGCTCTGCAAAAGAGCCCTACCACTACTGATATATTTCAGATGGTGGTGTAATCATCCATCTTCACTTTTCTCTTCTCTATCTTATTAGTACCTACATAATATACCTACAAAAATAATTCCATGTTTTTTTCCTATTCATAATGTCACACTGCGGGTGCTTTATACATCCGCATACCATAAGGCTCGTGTTACACTTTTTACGAAAAATGAAAAAAGGCAATAAAAAGTTGGCTACATTCGAAACAAGTGCAGCGACGCCGGCATGTGTGGCAATGATTAGATGCATATTACAGAAGCATCAACATCGATGAGAGACTAAAAATTAAATACCTTTACTAGGTCATTTTTCTATCGAACCAAAGAAGCAGTTCTATCGTTAGGTAGAAATTAGTTGATCCGATTCAGTTGGTCAGTTAAGTAGGTCGGAGTGAAATGACTGTTATTTTTTTGCCTTGCCAATCTATATGCCTTGCCTATATGCCTTGCCAATCTTAACTCCTAGTTTCAACTACCTGCCCAACCCTATATTGGCTGATCTGCTATTAGATATGTACAATTGTACATAGGAAGCCAAACTACTGTTAAAAATAGATAATATAATTTGTGCAAAATAATTAGGTAATTAGTTCTAACTTTTGGCCAATGAGGTTGAATCGCCAATGAGGTTAGGTTAGGTTAGAATTGTTAAATAAATGAATAAATTGTTTTGTTAAACACTAGCCGCACCCGGCGGTTTTACCCGTTTTTTTTTACTTTTAAACCTTCCCTGAACTTCAACAAATACTTCAAAATCAAATAGCGAAATCGGTCCAACCGTTCTCATGTCATAGCCAGACAAACGAACAACGATTCATTTGTAAATAGAAGAAGATAATTTTGAAGTTGCCCAGTGCGTTATTGATATTCTTTGCCCAATCCGAGTCATTAATTAAGCGGGTCGTTCGTCTTCATTGCTAGTGACAGAGATAGCTCTGCGTTCAACCATTCGGTACGGGCCCTTAAAAAGTTATGCCTGCTTATAACACTTAAGCCATTGAAGCCATGATTATTTAAATAGCTAATATCATGTGGGCTCAAACCATAAAGCTTTGACTTTTTTTTTAATAATTTTAAAAATATTTAATAAAAAGTTTTAATGTTTGTTTAAAAAAAGTAATAAGTAAACTCAGATTAGACATTTTTCAAATTAACTAATTAACTAGTCTGCAATCTACGATGGACGTTTTGACTTTAATAAAGTGACAAACAAAATTTGCAAATGTAGCTAATATACTATTAGAAAACGTTAATTTAAACCAACTCTGGTCCTTCAATAACACAGAAAACTATGTTCCAATATATTTTTTAAACCAAGTCTACGAAAATCCGTTGATAAAATCGCATGTCATTTCGGTCAATTTTACGAGTTCCAAGTAAGCTCTCCTTGACCGTTGTTAACGATACACTCTTGTAATCCACACTCGAACAAAGCTTCGCTTCAGCTGTGCGCTATTACCCAAAAACGGGGGACATTTGGGACACATCTTTTTACAAAAGCCCCCAAAATGACCAGAAAAAATCGCACTCTTTTTACTCACAATGGCCCCGTGATGCGAGGGTGGACGATCAATAATCGGACGAACAAAAAAACGGCCTAAAATAATTGTGCGTTCTTAGAGATTTATGCACGCAGTAGTCATTGTGGCTGAATGTTATCTTGCGTGTCCGGTTGCAGATGCTTAGCGTAGAAGAAAAAATAAATAAAAAGCGTACGAGCTTTTGTTGTACAACTAGCGCCAATTTTAGTCAGCGGTTTCTTAAAGTGTTTTTTGTGGAGACTTTTTAAGGTTTTAAACTCTTTTGTGCAAAATAAGTTTTTGGTGCTGGTTGTCTCTGCCTCAGGTACCCACTTAGCTTTCGTTATGGGGATCCAGACAGAATAGATGAAAGTGCTGTTTCTAACCTGAATTATATAATTTTTAGCAAGTACCTACCTATTTGTTTTGACTCTATGAATGGCTCTACTTTTGAAATTATGTTGAATTGTTTTATTTTATGTTAATTTGTAGGCCGCTTCTAAAACCTTCGATATAGTTGTTGTACCACTCATCACATTATTCATCTCACTGATAATGACAGACGACAGAAATCTTGGTTTTGCTCCGGAATTAACTCACTCATCATCATACGTATAATATGTATTGCATTTGTTTCTTCGAACTAACCGAATTATTACTAGGATCTTTTTACGTACCTGCGCACATGCAGAAGCCCTGAGGCTATTGTTTTGTTTTGCCTCTTTCGTTTTCAAAAAGCTTAAGAAGAAGTAAATTAAAAAAACTATATATTTACTTTGCTTGCACTATTCGGGTGGTCCAATGGTCACTCAAATTGCTCCAGAAACCAATTCCAAAGAAGTTGTAGGTGGCAAGATATCAAGATAAGGTCGCTTGCCATTTTGCCACCTTTTTGAGTGAATTAACCGTTTGCTTTGACAGATGAAGATTAATTTGCGACTGGAAACAATAAATTGTTATACAGGGCCATCAAAAGGTTGCTCAAATAATTGTTTTATTAAAATATTAAAGTATTTACCTACTTTAAAAGAAATTAGATACTTACCTGTCTACTTCAATGAGATCGGAAAGATTTCCATATGAGTTTTTCTTATTGTTAAATAAAAAAAAACTATTAGTAAAGCGAAGCATTTATCTCCTCATTACCCAACAGGTTTTTGATTATGAAAATCCAAAATTTTAGTCAAAAACAACTCTACTGTACCTATCTATAAACACTGATGATTCACTAGACGTATGGAATTATCAAGACTCGGATCTATTGGCTATTGAATAATTGGACACACCCGCATACTTTTGTAAATTCAAATATGGAAAGATTAAACAAATTATCTAACTTGATTTCCAAATTCGAAATCAAAACAGTCATCTATTTTTATAAAAGTTGGTCATTGTATTCCAGATTTAAAAATGTAAAGACAGGTGTAAAGAAAAAAGAAACGTCAGCTTTTTTCATCAACCACATGTCACCAGCCAGTAGGTACGACACATTCGAAATTCAAACGGCAGCTGAGAGTTCGAACGTTCGAATAAATAAAGCGCGCGCCACGCGCCGTTCCCTCCTTTTATAATTATTACATTTTATTTTTAAATTGTTTTTTCTACTGGCAATGTTCCCCTCTATGTTCTACGATGGAAAACAATGTGCCCCTCGTACCTAATGGCTCCATTCGGTCGTGCGTTGTTTTAAATTGGATACGGGTCCATAATAATAAATTGTCAGGCTCAAATGTGGAGAGCGTGTGAGCTAATGGCAATTAAATTGATCTTTATTTTTAATCTATTTGTATGTTGTATACTGTGAGAGAGGAATAGGTAATGATAATAATCAACAATAATAATAATCATATACAATGAAGACTATGAGAATATCTATCTATGATTCAGATAATTTTGTATTGACTTGACTATCTAATGGCGTCATTTTCTTGCGAAATGTTTTATTGTTTTTTCTGCTGTCGAAGTTTTTATTCGTCAGCCCGGAAGCAGTAACCGGAGCAGTAGCATCGTCAGGTAAACATTACAATGTCTAGAAACTTGATATCGAACGTTAGGGCAGGCCGGAGCACGCGCCTCACCCAAAATAGCGGCCACAGAATGCCATATTGACAAATCTTACGGCCTCACTGAACCAACACACGCTGTGTATTATTAAAATCCCAAGTAACTCCAGCAATATATCAAGCCGTCACTCCCCCAAATCGGAAGGGAGAGAATTCTATTTTTAAAATACTTCCCCACCGTTTATTTTATATTTTTTCCGTACGCGCTTATTTTTATTCCAACTAACCAGTATTCAGAGACTCTCAATTCAAATTCAAATGTGGAGTGTAGCAGTCTTTTGTAAAGTGGCGACATTTTAATAATAAGTTGCAGCCGCGTTCCGTATGTTACATACGGTAGCGCGTGCGTTCCTTATTTGAATTTGAATGGAGAACGCGTGCTGGCTGCGCACGCGTCTTTAGCTTTTTTATTGGGGGAACGCGGCCAATCGCGGAGCTTTTTAGCTCGATAAAAAAGATAGGGGAGTTTTTTATAGCACCTACTTACGTGTGTGCGTTTTGAAGGAGGCGTGTTAGTTACAAATTTTGGGCGGTAGACTGAAAGCATAATATTATGTAGGTACTAACAATATGTACTTAATGATTTGAAACGTACCTACCTACTTAGATTTTTTTAAGTTTACTTAACAAAATTGTTTTTAATATATCTACTAAGTACGCGTGTAAGTATTGTATGTCAAAAGTTAAGGAAGCTTAGATAAATAGCTATTATAAGAATAAGAAAACATGCTTCAAAAAGCGAGTGTAAGCAACTAGCAACATTATGAAGAATAGCAAAAGTATTGTCATATATTACCGCTGTTAATCTCGTAATGTTCTCTCTGGCAATACTTCTTATGGATAATTGATTTCCAAATATTAAGTTACGGTTAAGCGAATCGTTCGTTGTTTGCACGAATCCTCGAAAATGATATATCTTGTGTTTGCGATAGATTCCACTTGTTTAGCTAGCTAATTTACTGTTTTCTACTATACTCTGGCAACATAGAGTAAAGGTTGTTGATACTGAATACTGTATTTCATAGGATTAATGTGACTCTATAAACTCTATATTAATAAATAGTTTTAAAATCGCCAATGCTTTACACTTGCTTTGCTTTTCGGAGCATTGAAATTCATGCTTATGCTGACTCTAACGCTAGGGCTAGCCACTCAGCCTATACGAATTTACTTATTTACTTACATGCTTTGGGAATATGCACTTAATTGCTGTACTTCAGATTGAAATATTTTCTGATTAAAAGACTCGTAGTGTCAAACTTCAGAATTCCGTAGTAGGTACATATCGCTCTTTAAAACCATTTTCTTCACATAAAAGCTCTACAAAATTCTTGCTAAACCAGGAAAAAACCAGTCCAGGAAATCTTTCACTTCCTATAAAAATATTGATGCAGCTTTTAGCCGGTCCAGTGCGACCCCTCCTCCAGTGTTGCCATGGTGACCGGCACCCTCCGGGGGAAAAAACGGGTAAAAACTGCGGGAGCCGGCGGACGGTGATTTTTTATGGCGTCGTACATTTTTTCCGATGGAGCGCCGCGACGGGGCATGTGTGTGTGCGTGGGCGTTGTGGTGTAAAGGATGTTGTTGGTCGTGGATATTCTTGGTTTTTTTTTGTAAATCATTTTGCAAGTACATATGTATTAGGATAAATAATATGATGCTCGTGAAGTGAAAATTTAGTTGAAAGTTTGTATTGACGAACTCAAAACTGCCTCTAGGATCTCCAGAGCAACGCACCAGAATCTATCTATCACTGCACCTCAAGTATCTAAGTAGAAGATCAGAGAGAGAAAGAGAGAGCAGAGTGGAATGGAGATGCTAGCATCCTTCTCTAATGCTTCTCTAATACGGGCCACGCATCATCGTGTCACGCGTAACGTCAAGTCTGTACATACATTGTACAGTTACCAAATCTAGCGGTTCTTGCATCGGTTTTCTAATGATATCAAAATATACCACTACTTCGACTGAAAGCCAAGTCAACTTGTTAGTACAAGGCTACCAAACGATCTTTACTACTATAACAGAAATACGTATAGTGGTATAGATACTCAAATTTATCGTGAGCGGCAACTTACAGTTGACTTGACACTTTTCTTAAAATTGGACCACCCTGTACACAGTCCGAAACTCTCCAAGGAGTGGTAAATCGCGGTGCGCGTGTGTGCGTCGAGAGTGGAGGCTGCAAATATTATAAGTATGGATTTTATCCCCCCGCCGCCCAACCCACCCCTCTCTCCCGCGGAAAAACGAGGGAAAGCCGCCATTGGTTTTGGAAAGCTAGGACTTTTTGAGCGTTTATTTGATATATACCTAAATACCTATATATAGGCATTGATAATGTTTGATGCTTTGATAATAACCTTATTACCTTTCTAACTTTGAAGATTGCATTGAAGTATATTGTACTGAAGTAGGTAAGTCACAACATGACAAGATATTTTCATAGCTATACTATTGTTTTACACTCATCCATTTCTTCTTTTATTCCGCCGTGTGACCAGCTTCATTATTTAACATTAGTCATCAACTCATAACTTTTCAAAAACCTTTAAAATTGATTACTTTATGTATATTACATGACTATACTTTATTACAGACTTGAAAGTTTTTTGTACACAAAATTCATAGCGGTATCAGTTTTAGCCTATCTTCCCCATTTCTTCTCGTCCCACATCTCTCCCATTTTATCCTGGAAATAATCCAACATGGCAACCCCGAAGCAGAAATCTAAAATTATGAGCAGCAAGTTTCCCGCTATATGAAAGGAGAACTGGAAGTCATATCGCGTCATAAATCTCTCGATATGCCTTTCTGATACGACTGTTTACTTTGCAAAATACTCGTTATTGAGAGAAATACTCGCTTAATCTGACTTTCGCTTTCTTTGATCGTTAGCATCGGCATAATAGAGTAAGGGTTCCTTTTTCATTTGGCATGTAACACTAAAACTGTATTCTATATTGATGACCTGAAAATGTATAGGTACCTATAATGTTAAGTCTTGTTTTCTTAGTATTTTTTAAGACTCGTGGATAAACTATGTATGAACGGAATTATAAAAATAGTTCGAGTTCTAGAGTTGCTTAATAAAACAAGTACGAGAAAGTATTCAATTATAGCTTTTACCTATAGGGTGGGTATATTGATACTATCTATATTCATAACATGTGATATGGGCAGAAAAACCTGACATATAGTTAGAGGTAGGTACATAAATTGAAGTCTAAAAATTTATCTAAAAAAAAAACGATAAGGAATATATTCGTGTCAAGACAGACTTATCTCAACATAAATGCGTAGAAGAACACTCAGCGTGGGTTTAGTACGATTAAACCCCATCCACAAAGCGCAGTCACCTTTTCTGTATAAAAGTTTACTGTGTATAAAATAGATATACTTTTATACTTACCCAGTAAATATATAGAATTATGAGAGGGCTTCAAAAGCTTTCATTCACACGATACAGTCATAACGAGCTGTCAGCAAAGGGTTGTATTCACAGTTTCACATGTCTATTGTATATCCACCCTACTGTACACCCCTTTAGCACAATCACTGGGACTGTTGTACGGATTAAAAAATAAATACTTGGGTGCCTTCTACAATATAATATAATTATGTAATATATATTTTAGATATAATTATAATATAAAATATATTCTTATACATATATAGAAATGAATCGCTGTTGGTTTGGCTCGCTATAACTCGAGAACGGCTGGACCGATTTTGCTAATTTTCATCTTGAAATATTTGTATAAGTTCAGGGAAGGTTTAAAAGTAAAAAAAACAGCGGATGAAACCGAATGGTGCAGCTAGTTATGTATAATATAAAATATACAGAAAGGGTACAGTACAGAAAGGGTACACTACACATCCATGTGAATAGAGATTTAGTACTACTTACTTACTACTACTTTAGTACTACTTTTTGAGCATCGAATCGATACTTTTGTCGCTCATGACATGACCAAAGTGTAGGTAATGGGCTCATAGTGCTCATCATTATGAACAACTTTTACTACGGGACCAACCCTGAAATCACGAAATAGTTCCATACTTTTGTCGAGAATTGTTGACATTTTTCTATGGAACAGTTGAGGTTTTTCTCGATTTCCAAGATTTCAAAAAATGACTTGTAACTTGTCACAATGTCTCGATATCTGGGTTTTCAAAATTTGACTTTTGACGAATGTGGATTACTATACTTATAGCAGGTTCGGTCCGAATCGCAAGAAACACTATCTTCGTTCGTTAATTATTCGATGCATAAGTTGAACACTGTTTATAACAAAGACATTGAGCATTTTCAACATTAAACCGATATTGAAGAATTTTGGAAAAGAAGCAGAACAAAGTAGTAAGTAGTAGAAGAACGAACAAATAATACATAAATCTGAAATATAGTGTAAAATGAAATGCGAGAAAACGTGAATATGTGTAGCCGATAAAACCTCGGGAAGCATCTTGGTTTAATACCTAAAGAGTCTGCTAGATATTATTTCAGAAAATATTTTGGAGCTTGGGTCACTGTAAAAATTTAACATTTATTTTTAATTTTCGTGTACAAATAGCATGATTTTAACAGACACAAAACAAGAACATTATTTTTACAAAACAAAAAACAAAAACCGACTTCAAAAGACCGACTATTGAGTTATTCATCTATTTGTCGCGCACGTACTTAATGCAAATTTAAGACTTATATGGTTTCATCATAGATACCATTATCAGAACTGGACTAAATTGAAATGGGACCCAATGGGAAGCGTCAGCTTTCTAATAAAAAAAGAATCATCAAAATCGATTCACCCAGTCAAAAGTTATGAGGTAACAAACATTAAAAAAAAAATACAGTCGAATTGACAACCTCGTCCTTTTTTGAAGTCGGTTAAAAAAAATACAAGAAAATTTGATAAAAAAAAACCAACCGTTCGTTTTTAGGGTTCCAAACCAAAATTGTAATAATGGTTTTGATGAAACTTCCGTGTCTGAATATCCATTCTATCTGTCACAGGTCACAGCCAATTATCTCAGGAACTATAAAAGCTGGCGCCTTGTTTGGCTTAGACCTAGATTCTAGATAATGTATTTTCCGGTCTTTTAGGACCGATTTTTATATTGCACTTATCTCATATTGAACAAATCTCAAAATCCCTTTTTCCCTATTGAAAAATAAAAAACATTCAACATTTTTTCGGATTAATACTTTTTTTTAAAACGGAGTTTACTGATTTTGTCGTAGGTATTAGCAATTTAAGAGATCGGAACCCTCAACAAGCGAGTTATCGTTTATTTATTGGCGAATTTATTTAAATGATGCTTTTTTTTGCTATAGGTACAAAACAATGCTAGACATTATGTTGATTTTGAAAAATATATAGTCAGAATGACTGTGTGTATTTCGTCATTTTTTTACACAAGCCCGTCAAAATATGTTACGAAATACATGAATAAGTTTAAGTACCTACTCTGAGTTAAATTACGCAACTGGCATGTCAGTCATTTTAAATAGTTTTAAGTTTTTATTTTTAGGTTGTTGTGAAAACGACCTAAAAATAAATAAAATATTATTCGTAAAAAAAACAAAGTTCAAGTCACTATTCGCAGGAACCCGAACCTCATTAGTTGTCAAAGATGTGACGAGCAATCCTAATTCTCTGGCCGAGGCTCTAATCTTTCTATCACACGCTCGCATAGTTCTTTGTATAATCTAGCTGTAACTAGGTCCAATGAATTTGATTTTTTCTTGTTGACCAAAACAAAACCATCCAAAATCTGCAGCGTTGACTTTCCCAGCTTTCGCCAAAAAAATCGATCACCACCCTACCCCTTCTCGACCGTCGCAAAAAACCTTTTGGGGTGAGCACATTTATTAAAGGGGAAAGGGTTGTTCCACCCCCACCCTGTCAAATGGACCCACAGGATGTTTTATTCATGCGACGTAGACGGTGTATCTCGATCAAATCTTTTTGTTACTCACTCTTTTATGTTTGTTCGCCTGATTGGAAGATGTTGGATTTAACAGGGTGGGTATTATCGAGCCGGCCAGTAACTACGTAGTAGGTTAGAGGAATATTTCTTAAACGCGAAGCAAAACGTCTGTTGGCTGAATATAAGTAACTACCTATAACTTTTCACTGTAGACCAAAAAGATCTTTACAAAAAAGGATTTAATTTTAAAGAAAAAACCGCCGACGCGCCGCCGCCTGGACCCCTACGATTCTAGAGGTAGTTACACTGGCACTATAGCGGCGTTGATGATGCTTTCTTTCTGTGATCAAAAATTACACATTAACCTAATCTCCTAAATGAAGTCTGATCAACTGATGAACAAACGTAAAAATCAGCTCCAGCGATGTAAAGACAGAGTTTAAATATCCAATATTCATCTGCTATATATATCTATATATATATCTATATCCATGCAATATCATATTTTCAGCTTATTTTAGGTTTAACTTGTGACTGAGTTAATTTTTTTTTAGTTGTACCTATTCTAGCCCGTTAGAAACTAAAGCGGTTGGAGATTGTCATAGTTTATGTGTAAATCACATTCCGCGTTGAATTTTGTAAGTATATTTTGCACATAATTGTGCACTGTTTCGCATACTAATTAGGTACTTAGATATACGTTTGCGTAATTTCATGGCCAATACGCTGATCGCAACTTAAATATTTTAAAAATTACTAAAGTTAGTGGTTCCGTATAAAATTAACAATAGCAATGTGACAGATTTCACGCTAATTTATACCTAAATGCGGCAGCAATGTTGTGTCTCTTTCTATCTCTAGCACTGTCTGTTACTATTTTACGACTTAGCGGCTAAACTAATTTTGAACAACTTGATGGCAAAGTAAAGTGTATCATAAGGACAAACAATAACTAGTTTTCATCCTGGAACATTGAGAAAAATTACTATGAAAACTAAGGATTGCACCGAATTTTAGGTGTCACGAGTACAGTGAAATATTTTATCTGTACTAACTCACAATTATGGATTTTGGATTGTTGGTATTTTATCTATTATACATAAACAAATTTTATTGTATAAGTTATTAATATATGTATTGTGTAACATACCTATATATAGGTATCTAATGTACCCTAGACAAATACCATGACATACCTATTTAGATACTTTTGTGAGAGCGAAGGTACGTAGTAAAGGCCACCGTTTTCTAATTTTCATGCAGAACCCTAACATTAAATTAATACAGTGAGACGAAGATAATGAGCACCGCTAAAAACTTCCCGATCATGGGTCAAGAGTTATCGATAATTAAGTTTTTACTTAGCTTAGTACCGACTTTAAATGACATTGTTTTAAAACTATGTTCTCATCTTCTAGCTAAGAGAAAAGTGGCAATAAAATATTGTTTGGCATTATGTATTACTACATATATTATGTAATTTTTTTGCAAATTTGCAAATATAATATTTAGGTCGGTACCTACAGTTTTTTCACAATAGGTATTGTGTCGTGTCAAATTATATTACATAGTAACATGGACAAAATATCTAGAAAAATTTAAACTTAATATAATTAAAATAATACATATTTTTTTGTGATTTACATAGGTACCTACCTAATTTTTTTCGAAACAGCTCGTTCTTTGTTCGTTTCTACTTCTTATATTTACTTACCTACTTATTAAGAGCCAATTTCACCGTAGAAATTAAACGCGAGTTCAGCACTTCAGCCTTTAATCGTTGAACCTAGTTCAAAGCTCTAATTCCTAGACACAGAACTTAGTTTTATTAACTTCATTTTTTAATACGATTAGTGAAATCGGCTCTTAGTATCTACAATAAAATGTATATGTCGCAGCTAACAAGCTTAATGTAATATAATACTAGCTGACTCGACAGACGTTGTCCTGTCAAAAGCCATTGCGTCAATTCTATGTCAAATGTCATATTGCGTAACTATAGCAACCGTAGTATGTTGATGCTAACTTGTCAATTTATAGTAAAAATTATCAGTATGTATATAATTTGCAATAAATTAAAATTGCGATTATATTTTGAGATTTAAACTATCCTATCTCTCAAGTTGGATCGAACTGCACATGGTGTGCGAATTTTATTATAATCGGTTAAGTGGTTTAGGAGTCCATTGAGGACAAACATTGTGACACGAGATTTATATATATTAAGATAATTAATATATACGACCTAAATTTAGATAAAAATGTTTACCTACCGACCTACATTTTAATATACGTACACAAATAGCCCAAAAATCTGCAGGTGCAAATGTAACGCATCCATCAATCGTGTCGTTTACTACCCATAAGAAGCACTTTGGGACGATAAAACGCACAAAATGGACATTCCTAATCATCTTGTCCTTTAAAAAGCACAAAAGACCACGTAAAAAAATCGCTTCAATGAAGTTCTGTGAAATAAGAAATCGAGTTGCTCACAAAAATTGAGCGTAATTGAACTTTAACTGTATTAATATAAGAGATATTTTAATTTTGAGGTCCTTTGCTGTATTTAAAGGAAGAATTACGGTTAAATAACATAAAAAAACACATCGATCTTACGTGTTTGTGGCAGCAAAAGAATTAATTCTAACTTAGGTACGTGCAAAATGCGTTTACCTGTAACTTTTGCACCTTGCGACTTTTTACGCTTTAAGTTTGGTCGTTTTTATTAAAGCTGGTAAACTTCTCCTTTTTAAAGTAGGTTTTCATATTATGTTTTAACGTACTTTTCAGAAAAGTTTTTTTTTTTAGTTTATCATCAAGATGGGAATGAACAGAGTTACAAAATATTCAAATAATGGAGAGAAATACTTTACTTTTAATTTAAAACCATTATCATAATCATCATTTTCAGCCTGTTATTGCCTACTGCTAAGCATATGCCTTTCTTCTCGTGCGCCATTTGTCCCGGTTTATGTCTTAAAAAATATATATATTATCCCGGTCCTGTGCCAATCTTTTTTAGGTTCCACCCGCGATTTTTATAATATCGATGACTCAACACACTGGTATTGGTAAAAGACTGACGTACTCAAATACTTACTACTTAGTTATTCTTCTGTGATTTATTTTATCAAAGGAAGAATTTACCTCTTGAGGGAACAATCCCGAAAAGTTACAAAGGTTATCAAGCAAGGAGGTAACCCACCGGGGAGGTTGTAGTCACTAGAATCTACTTTAATTTAGTGGGTGCTACTTTGTGACAAGTTTCGTCAGCAAAAAAACTGTCATAGACACAATTCAATTGTATCATTCGAGAAACGGTAACCACGAGAAAAATGCTTGTGTGGACAGCAAATGCAACGGTTCTAATCTAGAGTAAATCATTGACAATGACAGACTTGCCCGCCTTTTAAACTTATGAAAACGGTTCTGCCCCATAAAATCAACAGCTCCACAATTTTATTACGACTGTGGCAGTTTTCAGAACTTAAAATTCATAATATTGTAGAGCGGCAAACTCACTTGTAGAGTTGGCTAACTGTGGGAACTAATTTTAAAAGGGAGATTCTCAGTTTTTATTCAGTAAAAACCGATGGTGGCTCCCCAATTTCACTTTAGATATGTTGGTTACTGCAGCAGTAAGTATGGTACAGTGGCACCGCTCTAGTTCAAGATAAAATGGTCGTTGAGTGGAAAGATTTCAAGGGGTATTTTGCCATTTTTAATTTATCTGCCCTTTGGCCATTATTTTTGGCGAGGGGTCAAGCTTGACAATGGATTGAGGCCATTTTGGATGAGTGGCGGATGCGTTTTATAGTCTCGGTTTTAAATGGGGTTTCTGAAAAATGTGTAAATGGAGTAGATATATAACTTTGTGTTTACATAGAGATACAAGAAAGGTTATTGTGTACTAGATTTATAATATATTTAATACATACCTACCTATTTTAAAACATTTTATTACATGCGATGTGATCAGTGACGGATTAACCCTTAATCAAATTAAGCAATTGCCTAGGGCATCACGTCTGAGGGGGCACCAGAAGAAGCACAGAAAAAATCCGTCCTTAGGGCATCACGTCTCACTCTCACGTCACGAAAACCCACACCAAATAATATAGAATAGTTTAAAAAACTAAAAAACACGCATTGTCATCGCTCTTTGACAAACGCGGCACGTAGCAGAATATGTACCAGTAGCCGTGGGGAACCACAGCTTAGCCAGCAGTAGTCACAGAATTCGCGTACCGAGTCACAGCTTAGCTAACAGTAATCTAAAAATCGCGTTCGGAGCAAAAACACAATTAATTATTTTAATTTATTTATAAGTATATTTTTTTTTATATTTTGTATAATAATTTATTGTCATCGATCCTCGATATATCTACAAAGTTTGAACGAAATCCGGCCGTTTAAAGTGGGTCAAAATCGCGCCCAAAGGAGTCGGTTACAAATACAAACATACAGGTGAAGCTAATATAAGCGTGTTAAAAAAGTTTCTAGGAGTCCGACCTACTCGTGGGGGACTACCTGTCCGACAGGCAGGTCGTCTACCCCACAAAGGATGGGGAAGGTCGGAGCCCCATGACCCGCGGTGTTCCACAGGGGTCCGTGTTGGGCCCCACCCTGTGGAACATCGGTTATGACTGGGTGTTGCGGGGCGCTAACCTCCTTGGCGTCGGCGTAGTTTGTTACGCTGACGACACGCTGGTTACCGCCCGGGGGCAGACGTACAGGGAAGCGTCTGTCCTGGCCACTGCCGGGGTTGCGACGGTGGTGGCTCGGATCCGGCGGCTGGGCCTGGAGGTGGCGCTCCATAAATCCGAGGCCATTTGTTTTCATGGACCTCGGAGGGCGCCGCCTGCAGGCTCAGCGATCGTGGTGGGGGGAACCTCCATTGCTGTCGGGTCGACACTAAAATACCTTGGTGTCGTACTCCATAGCAGATGGAGGTTTGGGCCGCACCTCGAGCAGCTGGGCCCGAGACTGGTGGGGGCGGCGGGTGCGTTGAGCCGCCTCCTACCAAACCTCGGTGGAGGAGGTGAGAGCTGCCGCCGTCTCTATATGGCGGTGGTCCGCTCCATGGCCCTCTACGGGGCTCCTATATGGGCCGGCTCCCTGAATTCCAGGGAGGCCGCCCGACTACATAGGAGTCAGAGGGCCATGGCGGTGAGAATGTGTCGGGGATACCGCACACTCTCACACGAGGTGGCCTGCGTCCTCGCAGGCTCCCTCCCGTGGGATCTGGAGGCCGAGGTTCTGTCCTCGGTCTACTGGCGCAGAGTGCGGGCGCGCGAGGAGGACTTGCGGCCCGCCCCACGGGAGTTGGAGCAGTGGCGACAGAGGGCCAGGAACGCCGCTCTCGAGTCGTGGGGTGGACGACTCTCGATGGACCGGAGAAGGGGAGCCGGGGCCACACGGTTTCTGGAGGCGGTCCGGCCCGTACTGAAGGAATGGGTCCATCGAGGGCACGGGGGTCTTACCTTCCGGCTGACGCAGGTCCTCTCGGGACATGGATGTTTCGGGAGGTACCTGTGCAACGTGGCCCGGAAGGAGGAGACCCCGGAATGCCACCAGTGCGGCTGCGCGGAAGAGACGGCGCAGCACGTGCTGGAGGCATGCCCGGGAGCGGCGGAGCCGCGGCTAGCTTTGGCCGCGGCTATGGGCGGGGACCTCTCACTGCCGACCATCCTAGCTAGGATGGTCGCCGACGAGGGGTCCTGGGAGGCGATGGTCTCCTTCTGCGAGGAAGTGATGTCGCAGAGGGAGGCCGAGGAGCGGGAAAGAGAGAGAGACCCTCTCTCACACCCGCTCCGCAGGGAGCGGACACGGGGGCGAGCCAGACGGGCTCGCACTCCGTCTCCGCTAGGAGGGCCTAGAGCGGCGGGTGCGGGGGCACCCGCTGCTTCGCAGTAATGGGGCCCTCCAGGGTGGTCGACGCGTTTTGATGTTCCGACGCGTCGCCACGAAGTGGGAGGGGGTGGCCACCCCCTACCCGAGGTGGGTCCGCCTTCACGGCGGACATAGGCTGGGCGGGGCCACGGTGATTTAATGGGCCCGTGGCTCCGCCCATTGCCTGGAGGAACACCCCAGGGTTTTTAGTGGGTATGCCGCCACTAGGTAGGAGACTCCCACATAACCACCCTGCCCCCCCCGGGGTGGGTGTGGTATCCATAAAGGATTTTCCCTGGGTCACAAAAAAAAAAAAAAAAAAGGAGTCCGACCTATGAGTCATAACCCTACTCCCGCTTGCCCACTCGCTGCCCGCTAGTGCATTCGACAATTCGAATGCCCCGGAATTGACAACATTTTAAATTTTTTATGTTACTATTTTTTTTTTTTTTCTGAAAGAATATAGTAAAATACCTTTTACATATTTTTTATCAATCTGACCTATATTTTTCGTTACATCTCATCATCTTATTTTACAAAAAACTAATGTTTTTAGGCGGTAAAGGTTTAAAGACTGATTCTAGTTGACATACGGATAGGGGGGCCCACAGGCATGGATTGCTTAGGGCATCTAGTAGTCTTAATCCGTCACTGGATGTGATACGACGTGAGTGTTCTCGTATTATTTATAACAATACATATTTATTTATTTACTGAATTATTTTATTCGCCTGTAAGTTCATTTCTGCATTTAATATTGACTATTTATTGTTAGTAAGTGTACTTCATATGGACCGAGTTTTTCTATAGAATGACATTTCAGTATTTTTTTAGAGACTTAACATTTCGACCTCGAATGATATTAATGACATCCAAAAATGTTTAAAATTTCAATCGAAGCTAGTTTCAAAGGCTGCGAACCGGAGCGGTCGCAAATTGCCGCTAAGCCGTAGGGTCAGACACAAAGCCCCGGTCACACATATTGACACCCCGACAATACCAGGGGTCATTTTTATTTGTTGCAGAAACTTAATTTATAATCTTTTCACACACGCCATTAAGAAGATTACTAAAATCTACCCTTTTTCCTTGATAACAATTGAACATTGTTACATTTTTGCCGAAAATAAAATCGTGGACTTTTGTCCGGCAGGCCATCGGACCGTTGCATTCGATTTCTGACAGATTTTCAAATGTCGAATTGTGTTCGATGCGTTGATTTATGTTAGAAATGGTTTGAAATTGGAATCCTTAGGGATGGGAAAGATGTTTAGGTTACGGGTCAATAGTTCGATTGTGTTCGAATATGAATAGTTAACGGTCAGGAGGTCGCACACTTCTTAAGGTGAGCAGAGGTTAACGGTCACAGATCGTAAGAAACTGTAAGTTTTTTTCTTCGTAAAGATGTAAAATGAGTCACATCATTTATTGAAATAACGTTGGTGTTGGTAATATTTTCACCTAGCAAAGTACATAATATTCTGTACTTACTCGAAACAATTCTTTATGTAAAAACTAATTAGTTGTTTTATTTTATAAATAGTTACTATTAAAACTGACCAAACGAGAAAAAAATACAAACTGTTTCCGAGAGATCTAGATCTAACTAGCTAAACTCGAGGTCGTTTTATCATCCGCCATTATCTTCATAGGTTGATGCACATTGCATATGCATGCAATGCCGTTGTAGTTTTTTTTTTACTTACCTATATTTTTTGCGTTGCTATGAATACCTACCAACATAACAAACCTAATAAGTTATATCAACTCCAAACGACCCAGTTAATTCAAAAAACAAAAATATTCACACCACATGCGGCAAAATTGCCAATTTTAACAACAATATCACGGGTGAAATTTTTCAGAAAACACAATAACGACCCCTCGGCTATTTTGACCCCACAATACTCAAACAATGGCTGCAGCGTCTTAGGGCGACTGACCCGTAGTAATAACTTACAATTACAATACTTATTGAGATAACATAAATTATAAATTACTGACTGCTAACAAAAGAACTGCACAAAGGTCACCATTAAAATAATTTATTTTAGACGTTTCGAATTGGACGTTCCATTTTTCAAAATTCGAACGTTTTGACCCCAATTTCGAAGCTTGCAGTACCTACGAACTGTTTAGTTAGCAAAATTGTTCAAAAATAACCTAGGTGTGAATTCTATTATAAATAGAAAAAGCTCAAAAGAGATGGGATAAAAAACTGTATAGTGATAAATCATATCAAGTAACAATAAAAGACCGAAAAACTTATAAAAAAGGGAACATACGTAAACATCCCCCTAATCAAGTGGAATTAACACTATTCGAATAAAAACCGCTTAAAAAACGTGAGAGAGATCGGTATCTCTATAAAAACTAACCTGGAATCACCGCCGTGGGTAAAAAAGACCCCACGGCACCCGCGACCTACCTTTTTACCAAAAAACCTGCGGCATTTTTTACGAACCTGTACCAACGACCCCTGCAGAAAAATGACGCACCTTTTTGTATAAAGCTGATTTTTATTGCTAAGTTAGAAATTCGATCAGGACAATTTTATTTTGCAAGTAGACTTACAAAAAAGTGGGTTTTGTGTTAAAATAAAATTATTTGTAAAAAAAAAACACTTTCCGTTTGGTTTTGTTGAAAATAAAAGTAAATTGACAAAGACTTTAGCATTCACTTTCTATTCTTTAGTTTGCTATTGTTTTGTACAAAGTCCTTCTGAGAATGCACGCAAATCTGCTACCGGGCTTGCGATTGCTACTTTTGAGCTAAACAATAGCTTGTCTTTTTTATAAATGTGCGAATATTTATTTGCAACGCTTACTTTTTGTGAACCAAAACTAATACGTACCTACCTACCACTTTCTGTTAGGTACCTTATCGTTATAGGTTTTACCTAATTGTTAAAAAAACTGTTTCTTAATGGTATTCACAAAAATAAATATGTTAATATGGTATTTATCATGCACACGTACGATAATTATTATGTATTTCCTAAAGCACACTTATGTACTTCAATATTTTGTAAGAGTTGTAATAAGTTTTTTAAGAAGTTTGCCAATAAGAAATTGAGTGTGACTAAACCTTATGATGCGATAAAATATAAACCGATACTATTGTAGTTTGATTTAACTAAACTTCGTTAATATCTACTGATAAATAAATACGAAACTAAAATCCTTGTTTACCCTGATTTCTTTGGCGACAGCTTCCTATCGTACACTTTGGTTTTCTTTTTAATTTTTTTGACACTCGGAAAAGGAAGCGCGGCAGCTGCATGACTGCCTCTCGTGCCGCCGACGTGCGCCCGCGCAGCTTTTTGCATGCTCAACTAACTGCCATTTTTTTAAGCGTTTTGTTTTTAGAACGTTGTTAGCTACTTTTCTGTTTCTTAAATACGAGTAAAATCATTGATTTGTCCTGAACGATCTGTTGATAGAGTTAGAACAAAATAATAATTATGAGACATTTTAGTAGTGAACAAGAAAATTTAAAAAAAGGTTTTTAAAAAATTTAATAAACTAATATAATACTTACCTAATTTCTTAATATTATTATCGTTTTCAGTGACTTGGGTCGCCAAGCCAGGCAGATGATAGTAATGATAAGAATAAGCTGTAGTTAAATTTATTTATAAAACACTTATTTTTAGAAATAAAATTATGGAGGCAATTATAATAAAACTCGAATCGTATCAAATTGAATGCTCTAAACTAAACCAATCTATTTTACAGTACCTACTTATGCGTTTAATTATTTGCTGAATTAATTTATGTAAACTAGGTATCCATTGCTATATTTAAAATAAATAATTCATGCTTTTCGTTTACACGTGGTAGTTTTCGTTTTTAATTTAATGAATTCTATTGTTTTCAAATACATATTAAAATCTAAGGTATTACCATAAAGTTTGCTAAAATGTAGTTGTGACACATAATATTTAGGCAATGGGCCCAAGTTTAAAGGTTTTTTATGACAGATATAAATTTTCTGAAATTATTGACGTTCTTGTCTAATAGATTGCAATGACAAAGACAGATACATTTTTAGTTATTTTAGATCTGTGAAGTAAAGCTATCAAACCTGGGCCTTAGTATAGGTATTTATCAAAATATATACCTAGATTAGTTGGAGTTTTTGTTCAAAGAGTATAGACGCAACAATTCCAACAAAATGAAAAAATGTTTAATTTATTGCTGAACTGGACAGATTTTTGCAATTTATCAAAAAAAGTTAAAATGACTCTCGCTTTCATAGGTCAGTTAGCATTCTCTATACAGGATGAACAAAATGTCGGCCTTCAAAGGTTTTCATCTGTCACAGCATCGTTCATCTTAATATTGCAAAATAATCTTACTGTGATTTGTAGAACTCTTTTTCCGTCTCTAAATAATGTAGTTTGTTTTTAAAAATTTATTTGGTTTATTATTAAGAATATTAATAGAACCGTTTTTTCTACTTATAAATAAAAATTATATCATTTAAAATGTTTTAGATAACTTCATGAATTTCCTGTTTTATCCAGATACTCAACTTATGGGCTAGTAAGTTTTACAAACAAACCACCCTGTACTTGTTGTAAAATAGTTCACCTTCCGTCAACAATGGAACTGGACAGGAGGCCTCTAAATCGTGGCAAATCTGAGTCAAAAAGACCCCCGGTGAATGCGCAAAACAATAACCCTGGTATGTGCAATAAATTATTTCATTTTAGAAAACGCTTTTACGGCCACTCTCGCTTTTTGCTACTTGTTTTTGCACCCGAAAAAGCGAAAAATCGACACGTGGCCGTTGTTACCCGCCTGTTTTAGGGCGACGCAAAAACCGGAGCGACTCGTCACGGGTTAGCATGCCGGAATTGATATTATTTCCTGAAATTAAAATAGGAATTGATTCTCTTCGTAAGTCTTTTTACTTGTCGTGTCGTTTTCCTAAGTTTTTCGAACCAATATATTGGCTTACTTTCAGTAGGAAAACTATCTGATCAGGTAACTAACACTTTAAAGGTACAATAGTAACAACAATAGTAACACTTTTAATGTAATGCATAATGGCAACTTGGTGGTGGTACAAAAACCATTTTGTTTAGGTACCATACCTATTTTTTTTTTGTTCGGCTTCTCTCAATAATCAGTATACTAGTAACACAACAGTTTAGCCAGTATCGAAGATAATCATTGAAATCCGCTAAGAAACCAAAACTCGCTTTTCAATGGTTCTATATTCTATACTCCTATATTCCTATCGTATTTCAAAAGAACACAGCATAGATGCGTGCCAAATGTTTCAGTAATCATATAATTTTACAAACCGGATTATTACAGACTCAAAAAAGTACCTACTTTTCTTCTAACAATGATAACTTTATTAAATACTAGCTGATCCCCGGCGGTTTCACCCGCTGTTTTTTTTTTACTTTTAAATCTTCCCTGTAGTAGAGCAAACAAAACAAAACAAAAACCAACAACAAAGATCGGACCAATTTCTGAACACACCTACTTATAAATATTTGACAACCTAGGACACTATTTTTTATTTCTAAAAAGACAAAACGTCGTATCCGTGGAAGACAGCCACAGTTGCAAAACCCTAGGTTTCCAGGAGAAGGTTTTTTCTGATTATCTCGGAAATTTCTTAGACAACGTATGTTTTTTAGTATTCTAAACAATTCCTTGACACAACAGGCAGTGAATCATATTTTTTTTAAATTTTTGACGATAGTATTTGTACGTGTTTTGTCCCTTAATACCTTACTCCACGGAATTTTCTCAAGATCACGTCGGCTTAACCGCCATGAGGGCTTTTTTCCGAGTGAGAAATGAGAAACGCGGTGAATTTAAGAGACATTGCGCCTTTATTCCACGTAAAAAGCTGGGTGGTGGCCTTCTTACGACAAAAATATTAGAATTTGCGGTTTAATTTTTAGTGTTCGTATACAAGAGATGAAAAACAATGTTGTTTTAACCGACTTCCAAAAAAAGGAGGAGGTTCTCAATTCGGATGTTTGTATTTTTTTTTTTTAATGGTTGGATGTTAGATATTATAATTGTGCGCGACTTTTTTTTATTTTGACCTGACCGCGAGCGCGTCACGCTTGTAATCTCCTGATGAAGATCACCGAATATGATCAAAACTAGTCGTTATGAACGACTTAATTTGACGTTAGTAATCCCGTGTTAATTATATCAGAATATATTTTAATCTTTAAATATAAATAACAAGTCCTGACTGACTGACTGACAGACGACTTAAAGCCAAACCACAGGTCGTAGAAATTTAAATTTGGAGGGTGTATTTGTTTTGATGAGCAAAGGTGTGTACTAAGAAAGGATTTCTTGAAATTCAACCCCTGAAGGTGTGGAATAGGGTGTAAAAGTGTATATGGAGAAGCTTGTTTTGTTTTTTGATGCCAAAAAATTAAAAATTTTACAATATGACTTAAGAAAATATTGATCACGTATTTCACCATTTTCTGGAAATCAACCCCTATGAGGGTGAAATGGCGTGGTAAATATGGCACGAAGAGAAAATTTGTTTTGATGCTACGTCAATGAAACTTTACACAGATGTACTAAATTTATAATAGAATCCCAAAATTTTCGAAAAGTCACACTCTCGAGCTGGAATTGTTAATTATCTCGAAAATTCAAAACGCTTTTACCAAAGCGCCAAGACTAAAAATACTCCAAAACCTTAAACTTTTTTGGGGAAATTGAAACAACATACAACACAAAATAAAACAAACAAACTTTAAGGGTCTATATTCCCGAAACTATTGAAGGTAGTGTATTTGACCAAATGTTATAGGGGTTTGCGAGAGCTACTAAATGGTGGCGACGAAAATCCAAGATAACAAATTCAAAATGGTCCGAGGGGGCTGATTTATTGTATCTGGGGGTTTTTAAAGGTCCCTAATTCCATTATGACGCTTTTGACATACTCTCAAAAAAGGAGGGTTAAGTAAATTTAACCCCAAAAAAATAAACGGTTTTTAAAGTGTAGTGTCCACGTGGTCGAAGCTAGTTTTCAATAAAGTAGCGTCGACTGACCGCGAGATGATTTATTTTTTACCCAACTGCAACGAAGCTAAAAAAGAGGGATATGTATGTATTTATGTGTGTATGTTGACTATGTACGCATGTATATTGATTGTGGATGTATAAAGTAGCTCTTTGTTATGACCGAATAGTGGTACTAGACTCACACAAACAAATAAGACGCGCGACGGGATCAAAATACTTCAATAAGAGATTTATGTCAGAATCTCCTGAAGAAGCAGGGGAAACAAGAACAGAAGTGCAACAATCGAAAGAAACACAAAACTACTACCAAAAAGAATAAATAAGACGCAAGACATACAGGTTCCTTAAGACCTTGACTGCTTAGCCCCCAAGCAACTGCTAGCCAAGAAAAAACCAAAAGGCTCTTCCAAAAGACTCTTTCAAATCGCTTAGTCACCGTAGAGGAGTAAGCCAGCACCCGCTAAACCAGACCGTAAGACTCAGGCTTTTCTTAATGCAAACACTCTAATCGTAGACAGTAAGATCACCAAACTAAGTTTTTCTATAAAATCTATAAATTGGGACATCCTAGGGATATGCGAAACTAGAAGACCACAGACAAAAAAAAAATCATAGAAGAATACTCGGACTTTATTCTATTCCGCACACCTGGAACAAAGTGAACAAACGGAAGAAACGAGGTTGGGTTCTTAATGACAAAACCTCTGAAACACAATATTTTAAAATTTAAAACCGTGTTGGATAAAACTACAACTCTGGAAATAAAGACATCCAACGAAAATATTAGATAATTTGTACTGGGATATTAAAGCCTCCGAAGACAAAATAATTAACGAAAGGACAATGTCCACTTGTAAGGGGATTTTGGCTTAGAGTGAACAGTGAGTTTTGGTATAATTATTACATAGGCCAAGTACCTTATGTCAGTGGCTAACAAAATATTATAATAACTTTGTAGCAAAGGTTTGGTAAGAGACCTCTTTCCTACATGTAAAACATCATGGTCAGCGGAGAGCTTTTGAAATAAAACAAGCTTATTTTTATTTCTAATCAGAATCATATGTAATTAAAACAGTATCCAGAAACTGGGCAGGTGGATTTATGTTGTCTTCGTACCTGGCGCAGCTTAAGTACCAAATGACGGTCATAATGTGAGCGCAGCAACCCACAGTCTTTCGGCCCACAATGCAATTGCAGCAATAATGTTTTGCAGCCTATATTGTTACAGTTCTTGACTGGTTAGCTGCAAGTGTTGATAACTGAGTTTCACCTTCCTCTCGGCATGCAGGTGTGTGAACAGAATAATTAAGCTGTTCCAATAGTCTGTACAATCAATTACAAATGGTTTCATTAGGTTCCTATGCTTGTGCAGGGAATATGTATCTTTTTGGTACATATAATTTGACATTAACGAGCCAGGTTTGACATGAGGGAAGATATCGGAGTCCAAAGGAGTGCCAGTGTCATGGTGAACGGCGGCATCAGTGTCAATAGGCAGGCCAGGGTCATTGTGAGCGGAGGTAAAGTCGGAGTCCATAGGGAAGCAAGGGTCGTTATCAGAATCCATTGTCCAAAACAAGTACGAACTTCCACAATACACAATCACAAACAATCCAGACCAGAACGTCGAGAGTCGAGAGAGACGACAGATGAAAACAATTTGACGTTAGTAACAGGACATGACGGATGCGGAGTTGCCATACTACAAAAAAAATAATCGATAAACTAATCGATTTCGTTTCTGTGTTTTCATAGATATTATGAAATAAATACAACCTAGAGAGTAATCCTCGGTTCATGTGATAAAAACATCAAGTTAAAAATTGTCCAATTGAATCGGTTAGCGGTGCAATATGCATAAGACAAGTGCGGAAACGTAAAATGCCTGATAGACATTCCAGTAAGTTACAAGACTTGGGACCGGGTGTTCAAGACGAAGTTCACCATTTACGAGCACACGCCAGATTGCCAAGATCGCCATCATCGGATGCGACGCGGTCGACATCATTCATCATTATATTCTGTACCAAATATCGAATAATAATAATCGATATAAAATAGATCAACGATATAAAATAAAATAATTTTCAATGGCAACACAAGATTTTAAACCTACAGTTCCGTTTACTACTTTAAACTACTATTTCTTCTGTGGGTTTACTCAGTATAAATACTAATTAAATCTACTTTTTTTCTGTTCACCTTGATACAAAAACATACGAGAATAATTATTTAAAAAAAATAAAAGAATTATCGACAACATCATTTTTTTATGAGCATCCTGTTCACGCCAAGCCGACTTTGGACAATGTCCTTTTAAAATCATTATGAATGCTGTTGATAAAGCCACTACAGCAACTATTTAACATAGTTATTGAAATAAAAACAACGTCAGCACAGTGGTAGAAGTCTATGTACATAAAAAGGAGACCAATGTGATATTAGAAACTATAAACCAATCAGCCTAATGACAAACTTGTATAAAATATTCTCAAATTTTTTACTCAACCGGTTGACAATAACTCTAGACGAAAACCAACCGAGAGAGCAGGCAGGTTTTCGAAATGTTTTCAACAATGAACCACATACAGGTAGTCTTTCTATTGATAAAAAATCCAATGAAAACGGGAAACCGCTATTTATGTGCTTTTTATAGACTACACAAAAGCATTCGATTCTGTAGACCACAACATGATCTGGACTGCACTAAAATAACAAAGCACTGACCAGCCAACCAGCCCTACATTAACGTGATCTGCAACATAATTATACTCTAAAGGCATAGCCAGAATGTGATTAGAGCGGGAAAGCATGGAGTTCCCAATGGAAAAATGAGATAGGCAAGGCGACCCTATTTCATCAAAAACCTTCTCGGCTGTGATAGAGCGTGTTTCCAGAAGTCTGAAATGGGAAAACAAAAAAGTGAAGATAGATGAATATTTCCTGAGCCACTTACGATTTGCTGAATGTGGTATTTGCTGAAAATGCATTAGACTTGGAATCCATGGTTAGCAAACTAGTAATAGAGAGCAAGAAGGTTGGTCTAGAAATAAATGCAACAAAAATAAAGGTTACCTTAATAATCGTGAGTCTCATGTCCTTGAAGATGTAAAAATTGAGTATGAGAACATCTATGTTATCTCGGACATTTGGTTTCTTTTAATGATTGTACAGAAAAAGAGGTAGGTACTAGGTACACATAAGAATTTCATCAGACTGGAAAAATCATGAAATAAAGACATAAAGAAATGCTTAACATATATGGGTGTCAAACATGGTATTTGAGTTAAATGGATGAAGAAAAAGTTCTACAAGAGAAAAATGCAGAAAAGTTTATCAGATATAAAAAAAAAACAGACAGATTAAATATAACTTGTAAGAAACAAAATCAAAGTACCTGATGTATGTTATGATGTAAGACAACAACGATAACACTACTTAAATATGTGGTCTGTGATAATGGGCAGGCTACATACCTAATTATGTAGGATGGAAAGCAACAGATGGACAAAAATAGTTACGGAATGTATTTCAAGAGATAAAAAAAGAAACCAGGGAAAGCAAAAGAACAGATGGAGAGACATATATTATTTACGGAACAGTACTGACCAGACGAGGAAGACGAGAGAGAGAGAGAAGAGTGGAGAGTTTTAGGGGAGGCCTATACCGCAGAGGCCACTTCTATGATACAAACTAATTAAAATTATATGTTATGTAGTATTTATAAGGTAGAAGAAATATAGACTTATTTATTTAATTTATTGTCGTTTTTATAATATAAATGTAGGTATACAAAGATGTTTATTTTTGTTTAGTCCTTTAGCGTTGATTCTGACTGGCGCGTGACTTGTAATGTAACATATTTTAAAAATTGTAGTTCATGTACACCCAGTTCCCAATAGCATTAGAAAACAAGTTTTTCTTCGATTTTATCTACTGTGAGTAGCATTGTTTTTAGCCATTAAGTTATTGCACAAATAAAGAATGAAGATCAAAATATAGAATATTTGAATTTTATTCACCCTCCCGTGACATATTAACCAATTTCCTGGAACGTTTAATTACTCAAACGCGCCCGCACGCCCGGTAAATCCGTCAAGTAATGGCACAGATGCGCTTACGACCCTGTCGGCCGACTCCCCAAGCAACTTTTACCGTCGAACACGGCCGCGCAGGCGAGTGTGGCCGTAATCGCCGGATAAATTTGGACGCAGTGGCGTTAGTGGCTGTATTCTACGGAGTATTTTGGAGCGTGGCTTTTTGTCAAAATTTTAAATCGTGTTTTTTTATATCAAATACAGGATTTTCCGATTTTCTGAAAATGTGAGTAGATGCGTATGTATTTAAGGATTCCAAAAATGCAATAAAAGAAAAAAGCCACAACCGCCAGTGTGGCAGTCTTCCACGGATAGGGCGAAAAGAGTTCGGACATCCCGAGTTAACCGTACCAAACATCAAATGTTTCAAAGGTAGGAACAGTTTGTATTGGAAAATTAAATTGTTGATTTTAATATTTTTATTTACTTATTAGATATTAATGTTTCTCACCGTTTAAACCTTCCCTAAACTTTTACAAATATTTCAAGACCAAAATTAGCGAAATCGGTCCAGCCGTTCTCGAGTTTTAGCGAGACTAACGAACAGCGATTCATTTTTAAATATAAGAAAAAAAGAAGATTTTGCTATAAATACGAACGCACACTAACCAATCAATATACAAAAGACAAAATATGGTACCTATTTACACAAATGGCGTTATTGTGTAAAATTTTATTTTTGGTTCGCGTTCACTTATTTTTTATACCTACTTATTATAGGTACATTTTATATAAATCTGAATTTTGTTTCCTAATTTTTATATGAGCCTCATGTGAACGTGCGTCATAATCGACAAACGTCATGCAAGTTGATTAGGGAGCCACTATCACGTTTTTTAACAAAACTGACAACTATCTGTAGACAATTTTTAGTTCTCTCATTTTGCCACCTCCGCTGTGCCTCCGCTAAGAAGTTGGTCGCGACGTAATAGGTTTACTCAAGTGATACTCACCAATATTATAGATACTTACTTCGTAGTTAGGGTAGGTACCTAAGTATTTCTTGGTATAATGGGCTTACAATTAGTATTTAGACTATCATGATTTTATGGCTGTTTTTAAAAATATTGTGATATAATTATTATACAATAATTTTATTACATAAATAATACTTATTACTACTTTTGAACTTAGAAATCGAGCTTCTATGTTAGCTAAGGTTATATAGGTTAGTTTTTTGTTCGAGACTGCATTTTTATAAAACTAGTCAAGTGTTTATGCCACACAGGGCTATTAACTAAATCCCACATAACATTATTGTATCTCTTGATTCGTGAAATCTTTGAAAACGGGAGCTACTCGTAACATGAAAAATTTCCAAAAAAACTTTCTCAAATAAAACAAACAAATCCGCACTTAAAGAGGTGGAGATAAGTCCAAGTCATTCATATAACTAGGAGCCGGTGGGGAGGAGTGGAGAGGGGGGGTGGAGGAACGGAGGGTGCGGCCCTCGGGATAGATTTGAAGGTACAATCATTTTTTATGCGAGAGGGTGGAACGAACGCGTAAAGTTGGGATACATCGGGAGAGGTGAATGCGTGGTCAACAAAACGCAAAGAGATACCTACATACCTACAGATACCGGCACAGAATACATGGTGTATTCTGTGCCAGCAATGCCCGATATGGGTCTACTGTTGAGACTACCAATCTGATATATATTTTTTGTACTCAGTGTTACAATAAATAAACTTTGATTTAATATGCACTAACTTAAGGGCGAATCATCAGAGAACCATTGCGCTTATAAAGTATCAGCAAGCCTATATCCTATTTTATGAATTTCTGTCGTAAGAAAACTGTATGAATAAATTCAGTTTCCATTTACGCTCTACAAGTTCGCGGTACGGCCCCAGGGAAGCTCATTCTTGGGCGTTCGACATTATCTCCGCCGCTCTCACTCTCATGACATTTCTAGTAAGAGCTACAGTGACCGAGGTAATATCTGACTCGAAAGAATAGAGCTAAAGCTCCTTGACTGAGCTAACTGCAAGCTAATAAATTACTAATCATTTACACATTATAATAATATCATGATCAACTCATAGTTCATAAAGGAAAATAATAGTCGTATTTAAAACACAGCAACATTATTTTTGTTGGTATATTATATATTTTCTGACTTTGCTCTCCTTTTTCAGTCGTCGTCTGAATTAAGTATATTCTTCAACAACAGTTTTCCTCTTCGTTTTTTCAAAGTTTATATTTAACCGTCATATCGCCGATAATAGTAAGCCAGTAATCTTAACTAGTTCCACCTTACTGACCATCTCTCGGTGTCCTCTCATCTTCTCCGGACCGTCCAAACCCTCCGTAATAAAGAGCGTGTCTCGAAACTGCCATAAAAGCTGGACGCATTACTTTTTACTCGCGATAAGGGCGTTTTCCTTCAGGGCTCTAACGGCCCGGCATATTTCTGCGAGCGTAAGGGCAGGTTCATACTAAAGTACGCTAAGCGCCGCGCCACGTGACTAATATTTTTTGTACGACTGGCTGTTTCATCTACGCGGTGAAAAACAGTAATGAAAAGTAGCTTTTGTGTTTATCCAAATTATTTACGAATTATTAAAATCGGTTTAGTAGTCACAAAGATACGTGGTAACAATTACACACACACACAAACTTTCGGATTTATAATATTAGCAGGATAGAATAGGCTTGCGTTTGACAACCACCGCTATCTTGCCTAAAATTGATCAATGACGTACTCGTACCTACTCAACGCTGGACACGCTTATCTTAAAGAAAAAAATGGTTTTCCATTATATTCACACAAAGGAAAACTCTTAGAAAAGCTAAACAACAACACGTTGTGGGCTATGGCGTTAAAAATAATCTTATTTCGAAACGTAGGAAACCCCTCTAAAAACCCAAGCATACGTGACATAAGAGGTAAACCGACCGGCAAACCGCATTGTAATATGAGGAGCGCATATTTATATAAGCATATACTTTTTGTGTAAAGAAAATGGCTTTGTATCATGTCATCGCGAAGATAGTTTGTAATTAGTCAAAGTTCGTTCCGAAAAAGGTACTTAAAGAATCGGCATCGGGTCGACGCCACTGTGACGCATCTCGTACTTAACATAGATGTCCTAGGAATGCCATGGTAGGTGGTTAAACCCATACACTTTTGACTTTTGTAAAAACTAACTTTTTACAAAAGTAAATGGTTCTTATCCTCGAGGAACATCTCAAAGACCCGCTCCATTTTATATTCTGAAAATAATTCTAATTGAAATTAATGGAGCGCAGATAGAAGGTATTGAAACTATAGAATCTGTAGATCTCGTTGGCGCGCGCGTCGAATCATTCTTAGTGTTGGATCCTTTCAATCAATCAATCGACATATTTATTTAACAAAAACAGTAATGGGCTTGTAATTTACTAACAATTATGATTACGTAAACATACCTACATCTAAAATGAGGATTGCTTAGATGCCTGTGTTAAGTTACAAAACATTATTCAATATTCGGGGGACTGCGAATAGCATTTCAAACTGACCAAGGATTACTGGTAGTTCAAATTGCGGGTCCCGGCTGTTTATTTTCCAACTATAAAATGACTAGGTCTTTGAACCTATTTGAAAACTGGTTCTAAGTCTGCTTATGATAGGTACCAAAGATAGTATGGCATCGTATCGCGTAGCACGCTTCGTGTGCATGGCCCGACATATTTCTACGCGTAGCGCTGGACAGGGGAAAATGGGCATTTTCTATGTGAAAGGTCTGAGGGACCCGTTATCGGACATCGGTTAGGACACTTCGGAACGCGACTTTAGTGAGAGAATATTGTGGTGGGGCTTGAAGAAATTCGCTTGGAGTTTATCTTTTAGCTGTAAAAAAATTAAGCTGAAAAACTTTTAGCTTAATCACTGATGATCAAGTACAGTAGTGTAGGTGGAGAAGGGCGTTCAATCAGAATATGGCACTTTTCGAAAGGCCACCGTTCAGAAATGTACACTTCCTCTAAACGTGTTTTTTCCTTAAACAGTAAATGATTGTAGTGTAAACCCCGTTGATACTTAGATGGTAGGTAAAGAAAACTCGAGACAAACGCTTGAGTATGTTTGTTTATGCTGTCTAAAAAGATGAGTAGGTAAAGAAAGTAAGATAGATGGATATTTCTTTAACAGGATGATAGATAGAGCAAAAAAAAGAACCGCTAGAGATAAAAATTATTCCCTTAATGGTGATAAATGGAAGTATTTATCTAAGTTATCTACTGTTAAATATCTTAGTGAAAGCCATAACACTGACACAAAATAATCCCGGAAACGACAAAAACTTACGTAATCAACTATTTAAAAAACCAATCATAAAATAATTAAAAAGCTATTACAAATTAATTAACGACCGATACTTAGCACCTAAACACAAAAATGTAACTAAACAAATAAGATAAAAATGCATTCAAAAAACTCATTAAGTAGGTACTCAAATTGACACGGAACAAGTTTTTAGCTATTTTGGTATCAAAATTGATATTTTAGTGAATTGTTTTGGATGTTAGAGTAATATTAAAAAACATTAGAGCGGCGCCAGGGAAGCGGCGGCGGCGGCGGCGAGCGATTGAAATATTTGAGTTTTACAAATATTTTGGTTGCTTTATCAGTTGTTTGGATGTCGTAGTGAAGTGCTCTGTGTCACGTATCAAGTCCGCAGTCTCGAAGAGAATATAAATCCCAAATAATTTGACCCCAATTTAATAACAAAATTATTTAAAACCCAATCCAAACTAATCTAGATCGGAAAATAAGAAATGTTAGGTACCTTATAAAGTGAGGGAAGTATGAAATGTAACAAAAAAATAATATATTTACGCTAACGTACAGATATGTGTAAAGGTTAAAAGTTAAACAAGACGAAGAACGTATAAAAAATTGGTCGAAAAAAGTCGCAACTAAATAAAATAATTCGCCATTTTGTAATAAGGCATCTAGCTTATAGGTATGTACTATTTTTATTTATTACCAATAACTAAAACAAAAAAAATATTTAAAAAATAGTTTCAATATTTTTTTTTATTATTATTTTTTCATTTTTTACAGCTTCACTGGTCTTTGTCACAGCTGATCAAAAGTCCGCAGCAGAATAATATTTTCAACTTCAACAAAATGGCCAAAAATAACCTATTCCTAGATAACTAAGTACTTTTTCTCTTTAATTGTTCTCATTATGTGTAATTTATATTTAGTTAAACTACATATCTAACCCCTTTTTTTATTGACATTCCGTAGTTGACACAATAAACAAAAAACAATTTGTTTAGCCCGGCGCGGCGTCATGGGTAAACATTGCCTAAATCACTTCAAAACAATGACTAATTAACAAACTTGTACTTATAGCACAGAATAACAGTACAAATTATTTAAATTACTTTAGGTACCTACGTATCTAAAGTAATTTGTAGCATATTAATAATAACGATATAATAATTTAAAGCACTTTCTATTTATCGCAGACTATCCTGCTTGCATTCAACATTTGTCGGCCTGTTTGGCTCAGCGATAATATATCCGACTTATAAGCCAGAGGTCCCGGGTTCGATTCCCGGCCGGGCAGATGTTTAAATGATGAATTTAAATATCTGCTCTGGGTCTGGGTGTTAGTTGTCTTTGACTTTGTGTGTGTTCCATGGCATCCCCGACACAGGATTTATTCCTAGTCGGGAGCTATAAGTGTGAAACGTTTATTTATTTTTGAATTTATCAAATTACAGAATTTATTTATGAATATTCGCAATCGGTTTTAAGTTGCTTCAAAACTTCAATAAAAAAGTGTCGATGCAAACAAGTAGGTACTAAGAATAAAAATGGGCAAAATAATTAGTATTTTAAGGTACTAAAATTAAATTAATTGGATTAATTAATTTTAGTAGATAAATACTGTCTAAAAAAACTTACACAAATATGAACTTGAGATTTTATATCGTAATAACTGAGGGTGTTACTTATAAACGCTGTTTAAACTTAATCAGAGCTTAAAATTCAGTCTTGTTTCGTTCGAGGCGTTTCAAGTCAGAGAAAGCTTTAAAACCCTTTTTTTGGGTTATTGTCTTGTCTGTCTGTCACATTTGAAAACTCACCTTGAAAGTAAATTCGTCCTTATTTACACATGTCATATTTTTAACTTTTAACCGTCTTCAAAAAGAAGGAGGTTGTCAATTCGACTGTATGTTTTTTTTTTCGTGACGAATCAACTTTGGGACGAATCTACAATACCCAACCCTTTTTTGCCTTTTTTTCAGAATATTTTTGCTTGTGTTCTTTTTTAAAAAGAAACTTACATTTGGTAAGTGACATAAATAATATCTAGCTCAAAGTTAAATACTTAAGTTTTTAATTATTAGGTAAATAATTAACAACCAGCGGCGGCCTCACCCATTGCGAGGCCCCTGGCAGCAGCAGGTCTTTGCGAGGCCCTTTGTCTTTCGTGGAAAGTATGTGATGCGAAAGTGCGTCTGGTGGTTTAGTTTAGGTATTTGTCGTGTTTGACGAGAAATGCTAGCTATACAATTTTTTTTTTAAAATTAAATTTGAGTTTTCAAATACATATTTTACAATGAAAGATTTACAAAATTAACAAATACAGATATGATAAAATTTTAAAATTGATTTCTGCGCTCTTTCATAAGACTAAAAAAATATATAGTTAAAAGAGTAGGTACATATTTTTTTAATTTGCTCGGGTTGTTGCGCGAGGCCCCTGCAAAAGCGAGGCTCCGTGCGATTGCCCCGTTCGCCACCCCCTACGGCCGCCGCTGTTAACAACCACTTCAAAAAACTGGGGAGTTGGTATGAAATGCGGACTCTTTCAAGAACAAAATATAAAAAAACTTGCCCTATAGAGCGCAAGCAAAATGTAAATGAACGCTGTAATCTCTTTTTATTTATTACACCCCGCTTCGGACTATCACAAACGAAAGGATTATAATAATCCCCAAAAAATAGCACAAACAAACTCCTTTGCATTTTATTAGCGGTACAAAAACAATAGACGGTCTAACGGTTTTACAGAAACTGGAAATTCTCTTTTCAAACACCGAAGTTAAATTTAATCTCATTTATCTTACGCCGTTCGAAAATAACTGGAATAGTAGTAAGTTAAATATAGTTGCAAAAAAAATACTTTTATATAGAAGGTACAAGCTTTTATTGGATTGCTTATAATTGGAGTTGCACAGCCATACCAAACTCCAGCTCAATTTGTTGTGAGAAAATGGTTCTAATTTAGCTTTAAGGATTTAACCCACACAAACATAGGTACATAACATTGCGTTTTAGCGAAAAGGTCATTCTGATAGAGACTATACTAATATGACAAGTTTAATAAAAGCTAAAGACAACAACATTATATGAACAATATTTTATGAAAATTAGACAGTGGGTATACCTACATGGACCTACGTGCTTTTTGCTGCTGTTCATCTTTCCTCATTTCGTAAGTAGGCAATTTGTAACTCTAACGTTAAATATGACATATTATTTTGTTCATGTAGGTACGTTTTTAATAGATACTTTAACGGTTAGAAATAACAAGAATTGTAAAATAAATTTATTTTGTCTAGAATTAGACAAATGCTTAATTTGTCTGGGTACGTGGTTTTAAATAAATAAGTAAAGTCATTCTAGTTATCGAAATAACTAGAATTTCGAACATTTTTTTCTACAGACAAATAACGTTTATCTATTCTACCAACTTTCTAAAAATAAAGTTTTAATTGGCTGGTGGCTGTCGTACAAAAAGTAGATAGCATTCCTTTTTTAATCGGCGCCTCGTGATTGGTCGAAGCGGCGCGTAAAAAGCTTGACTGACGCCCCTCGCGACTACAGTTAACCTTTCGAGGGGGTTTTTTATCCGCTTGCTTTTTTATCAACCTACTTGAATTAAAGTGTAAATAGAGGGGACTGACACATAAGTAAAATTTTGACATCTATTTTTTATTTAGACACATTTTTGTACACCTAATAAATAAATCAGATGACTCAAAGAGCAAAAGACTTACAATGTATTTTATTTAACTGTACATATCTATTTGAATAAGGCCAGGTAATACCCATGTGCAAAATTAAATATTTTCCTTTAAACACCGTTTTGAGGTAAAAACAAATCTGCCAAAGAGATTAAACTACAAGTAAAACGAGAGACAAACATCAAAAATAGTTCGCGCTACAGAAAAACAAGCCTCATTTCCTTTCGTGCCGTTTTATTGTCTTTTAATAACCAATACTGTGACGCCTATGCTTTATTACAATAACAACGGCTAAAGCACCGAGGGATGCTTATTTTTTTATTATTAATAACGCATAAACAATAACATAATAACTTGATCTCCTCCCACAGTAGCTCGCTTATTCGTATTGGCCGCGGTAAAAATAGGCTGTGGTGTGCAAGCAGGACGCAAGTATCTGCCTTTGTTAGTGTCTCGCTCTCTGTAGAACTCGTCGCCTCAAATGTATCGATGTACGGAGCATAAAAATTGACAGATTTTTTTCAGTTCATTGTGAAAGTTAGTTGCGGACGGACGTCAGTCGGCTCTCGTTTCTATCGATGTACGGAGCATAAAAATTGACAGATTTTTTTCAGTTCATTGTGAAAGTTAGTTGCGGACGGACGTCAGTCGGCTCTCGTTTCTTGAAGCGAAGGGTTGTCTCCAAAAAACGCCTAAAATATTTTCGTGTTTACTAGTTGCTGTTTTGTTCGTGTTTTTGGACTTTGTGAAAACTTAGTGTTGTGTTTTTGAACCTTTCGAAATTATTGAGGGGAAGGTATGTATCAATTTTATCTGTTCTTAACTTTTATTGTTTTTAATCTATTTATATCAAAGATGTTGTGTAGGTGTTTTATTTTTATTATCATGTACGGAGATAATAGAATAGCATTACGAAAACAGCGGACGGCAAATCGTGACATTTTTTAATAGAAAGGATTTTAACCGACGGCCCAGAGGAGGGTTTAGTTTTTCTGGTGTTTAAAAATATGTAGATATGTGTTTTCTTTTGTGATCTAGCGCCTGAACGACTTTACATTTCACGTCGGAAATGTCATCAGCTTCCTTTTACAGTTGGATTTTTGTTTTTTTTTTTAATAACAATCCTTATATTTTATTTCTTCATAATTATATATGTATATCAATAATCTTAAGCCATACCCTTATTAAATATTACAAATATGAAAGGGCATTGGTTGGTTTGTTTTCTCCTCTTTCACGCTGCGTAAGGACAAGGTATCAAACTTATTATTTTTTTCACATAGATAGTAAATCGGCTACTTTTATTCCAATAAACAATTTTCTCTAGGATTGTTCACGGAGATCTTCGTCTTAGCTAAACCCAGCTAGTTAATTTTAAAAGCTGTGTAACACCAATCGGCTACTACATACCTATTTATTTTTTTAGAAATTTATCTTATGTTTATAATACCTACCTACCTACACTTGCCGGCTTAACGTTTTAAAGTTTTTGTGCACATTTTTAATTTTTAGACAAAAAATAAAAAAATTGTGTTAGTCTAAAATTAAATATATTATACTACTAAGTTAGTACGATTAGGTACATATAAAACTTTCAGGTTTGTAATTATGTTTGTACCTACCATGTAGATCTATTTGTAGTAAAGTAGATAAGTATGTTAGGCATATATGTTATTTAAAGCTTTTGTTATAAATACCTAACAAAAGCTATATATACCTAATATTAAAAGGCATAGTTTTCGCATTACATTGTGTTACCTACACTACGCAATCCAAAAACCCTAACAATGTAACACAATTTAAAATTAGACATTCATATGAAATCATCATTTGGTCTGCTAGGTTACGTTTTCATCTCGTTAGCCATAATATTGTTTTTGAATGCATATACATACAATGCATAATATTTTCCTCTAACCGACCTTAAATGGTCCGAATTACCTCATATTATAAAATTCCCAATATGTCTTTGCATATAACTGAGGAAAAAATATAAAAGGGTTACTTATTTGAAATTAAACAATACTAATTAATGGATATGGCGTTGCAGATAAGCATACTTGCCAAATCTGGACGTATCTGGCACAGAAGTAATAATAACCTGGGTTTATTCAATTAAATCTGCTACTTTTATGGGGATTAATTTTACTGTAAAAAGTTAGAAATTATTACTACAGTGGCATAATTATTTAGGTTCTAAGCCAAAAAAATATGCCGAATGTTGAAGTAAAATCGCTGTCATTGCCAGGTTGTAAACCTGAAAAATACTAACCAACACTAGGTATCTATCTATATTTGCAAATATCAATGGCCGTGCCTTAGTTTTGCAAAAACCTCGAAAATGGATCGACCGATTTGAATAAGTTTTTTGTTCTTTTTTGTTCGCTTCAATATTGAGGTTGTTTTTAGAAATAACATTAAGACAAACAGACGACATTTCGGAAAAAGCAAAATACCAATTTCAGGTGTCACATAATTTACCGGATTAACTGACGATTAATAAATAATGTATTAACATGTCATACATACATCATAATGTAAATGTAGGTATAAATTTAACCTACCTACCCTACCATATAGAGCAGGTAATTTTTTTAAACCTATTGTTTCCTATTCCAAACTCTATCAGCAGAATAACCCAAAACTCGCTTTTGTAAAGCAGATGCAGCTAATCACCCTAATTTGCGGTTTATAGGAAAATTGCTCTAATGATCGGCGGCCCCTCTGAATTATCTAATGATTTCATTAAGACAACAATTTACAGTAGTTGTAGGTACAACAATCGGTAATATAAGTACCTATACAACTTGTACGTGACTTGTTCAGTCCGCATTTTTTACAACAACAGCTTGTTTGCCGAGTCGAACTATTTTAGGCTTATTTAAGCATTTTATTATTTAACACATTTGGTAATAACATAATAATGTCACGCAGCGATTGCGTGATGTTCAGAAAAAACAGTAATACTTGCCGAGAGCTCTAGACTGCAATAATAAGCAATTGTATATTATTATAAAGATTAATTTTATCTCGGACCTATATGATTGTATTCTCATCGGGGTAATTCATGGCTAAACAATCTATTCTCCATAACTTTTATTTTCACCTTACCCTTTTGTTTTTACTTACGTGACTAAAATTGTTTGTGTTTTGTCCGTAGGTATGTTGAGTTGTGCCTCCCCCGCCGGCATGCCGCCCGCGCCACACTCCACGCACCCTCAGTCATGGGGTTCTCTGCTTCAACCCCCGATTGTTGTAAGTACCCCGCTTTTATAAACGACTAAGCACTCAGTTAATTCAAACTAAGAAACTCTCTTTACAACTTACCGTCTTCTTTGTAGAAATCGGAACCAATGGATGAAGCCAGCTTCTCCAAGGAACAAGTCAGCGGGTTCTACTCCGAGGGCTTCCACAGCGCGTCTCCGTCGTCCTCTAGCAAGGACTCTAACGGGCACTCCCCGCGCAGCGTCGGCAGCTCCGGTGAGCCTTCGCCTTTCTACGACAACATGCCACTCAAAGCTAAAGCCAACCTTGGCATGCACCTAGACGCGTTCCGCAATGGACTGCCCTACAGTCTCCTAACGCCGCCTGGCTTCGAGCCGCGCGCTAACGATAGACGCGAAACATCTCCCACCGGCTATGAATCTTCATATTCGTCGAGAGGTTTAGTGCCACCTACACATGTGTCGACACCCTTAGCACGCGCTGATGCTACACCACCAAAATCGCCCCCGGGAACACCTTCTTCCCCAAATAGCGACCACGACAGACGCTCGTTTGAACGTTTCCATGACTCTGGATTCGACGGCGTCGGGCAAAACAAACCTGACGACGATGGCCGCGAAGGTTCAGGAATGGACGAGGACTTTGATGACGAACCGGGCTTACGAGTTCCAGCAGTTAACTCACACGGCAAAGTTAAAACATTCAAATGCAAACAGTGCGACTTTGTCGCCGTCACAAAACTCAGTTTCTGGGAACACAGCAAAGAACACATCAAACCCGAGAAAATGTTGTGCTGCCGCAAATGTCCGTTTGTGACCGAATACAAACATCATCTCGAGTACCACATGAGAAACCACATGGGCTCGAAACCTTTCCAATGCAGCCAGTGTTCTTACTCTTGCGTTAACAAATCAATGCTCAACTCGCACCTTAAGTCTCACTCGAATATTTACCAGTATAGATGCGCTGATTGCAACTACGCAACCAAATACTGCCACTCGTTAAAGCTACACCTCCGCAAATACCAGCACAGTCCGGCAATGGTACTCAACATGGACGGAACGCCCAACCCTTTACCAATCATCGATGTATACGGAACCCGACGTGGCCCGAAACAGAAGCCGCTATCGAAGATGTTTGAACAACAGCTGCCCATGGGCAACAACAACCCTATGGGTCAGCCGCAGCCACCCACGCACTCCCTATTCGGTGGTCACTTCCCCGTAAACCTGCCATATCTACCACCGCTCTTACCTCACTCCTTTTTGTTCCCACCGAATAATAACTACGAGCAACGAGCTTCTCCTAAACATCCTGAAATGTCGATGGAAAAAACTCAAACGTTGTCGCCGCCCCCGTCTCTCTTGCACCATCGCTTGTCGTACGGAGAGCATCCGTCGGAAGCTGGCCCCGCAACCCCGCCAGCTAAATCCCCAGCGAGCGTGCCCACCACTCCGATTGCTCGCCGCGCCACGCCACCAGTCCAGTCCTCCGATGCTCTTGACCTGACGAGTACCAAAACTAGCGAAACCGGATCACCACCTCCGAGTGCCGAGCGCGTTGCTCCAGTCACGCCGACCACTGCCATGAAGAACAGGCGAAAGGGACGCGCATTCAAACTACAGCCGGCGGCTCTGAGACTGCAACATGAAGACGATAAAGTATGTGATGGCGAGGTATCCGAGTCAGAATCAGAAGCATCAGTAGAGGCTCCATCATCGACCGCCATTAACACCTATACCTGCCAGTTCTGCGACATCACATTCGGAGATCTCACCATGCACACGATTCACATGGGTTTCCACGGATACAATGATCCATTTATGTGTAACAAGTGCGGAGAGCGAAGTGCTGACCGCGTAGCATTTTTCATCCACCTCGGCCGCGCTCAACACGCTTAGATTCTTTGCCTCCATAATCTTCTAGCCGTAGTTATAAGTAATATATCCCTAGTCAAGCTATCTTGCTTATATTTAGCCACGTGTACGAGTTTGCTATTTATAAGCGCTAAGAATATGGTTTAACTAATAAAACGTGTGCTCTTGGAATTATTTAGGCCAAAGACTTCATTTAAACATTCACTAATAACCATTGTATTTTAAATGCAAATAAATACAACGTTGAATACCTCGATGGTGTAATTTAGACTTGTCATAATTTAATTTATTTTTATTTTACGATTTATAATTGACTTTGACTTGATATTTTTAAATAATAGGACAAAGTAGATTTAGGATGCTTGTAAGTAATTAATTCCTTACTTATTGTATCTATTCAAATATTTATGTAGAGGTATTGTTAGGTTGTGTTGGGTGATAAATTAAGTATAAAAATTAGTTTAGACGCTTAAAAATTGTGGAACTAAGTAATTATATCCATATAAATTATTCTAAAATATCCTGATATTCCTACAGAATGATGTATTTTAAACTTGTGACTATTTCAATATCCAATCACAGTTTAGATGAGAAACTCAAATAAATAGTTATTTTATGTACTTACTTAACACTTTTGTCCTATAAGTGTATTAGAAACAAGTGACCAATGCATACAAGACTGTATCTCTTGACTAAGTACAAAACTATTTAAAATTCTCGTTACTTTTAACATGTTAGAATAACTTTAGGACTTAGCAACAATGTACATTTGAGAAAAACGGTTAAGTTACCTATTAGTGATAGGATTAAAATGATTATGTCAGACAGTAAAAATATTAACTAGTGTACTCGTATGTGCATGTGGACATGTACACTTTAGCATTACGGAGAGTATTTATTCGAGAAATATATAATTTTATTTATTTATCCTTAAAGTTAGGTAGTGTTTAGTCAAAATGGCTCTTATCGTTTTTGTGTTCTTTTGTAGTTCGAGTAGTCCAAAACGTACCTACTCATGAAATTGCATGTTGTAGTTCGCTCTCAAAACTATTTAAAACATAAGATTGTAATAATGAGTACCTATTTTTGTGTGACGACTAAAAGATGTCTTGCGACGTGAAAATAAATAATTTAAATTAATTAATGATTTTTATTCAATTTTATCCGACTTGACCTCGCTTCGAAAACAAAAGTGTCAATTTTGTCAAGCATTGTTCGATGAACCTACACGTAATTTGATTGGCATATCGACGGACAAAAAATGACAGTAGCTCAGAAACAAAAACACATTTAAGTCAAAAAAAGTAAAGGTTTTTTCCACGAACAGAAACAAATATTCTACATAGGTACGCTACGTTCGTACTTCGGATTAAATACAGCCGTCGAAAAATAAAGTTCGTACAAATTCTTTTGTTGAACGCTTAATTGTTATTAATGAAGCAGGTTTTTTTTAAAGACAATACTATTTTTATGTCACCGTTACGGTTAAAAACGTCTGTATGAATATTTATAACTCGTTATGTTCGCTCACTTATCTATTGAAACGTCGAGAAATGTTCAATTTGGACGAAGTTTAATAGTCCGAATTGTCTAAAAAAAAATTCTATTTCTGACAACATTGACTCGGGAACTTAAGTTTTAAGGTTGGTCTTAGTTTATCTAGGAGTGATTTTATCATCGTTTAAGGAAAACGGTGATCATTCTAGGAGAGTTAATCGCGTTATTTTATAGAGCTAGCTCAAATTAAGTGGTCCCGCGGTCAATTGGGGCACTGAATTATTTTTATGTATCAGTTGCCAGTTTCATACAAAAATGCGACTGTAGTGTTGTACGGACAAATTAAAATTGAATAGACTGTTTTCAATTTCAAGCCAATTTATACGAAGCTTAGATAATAGACTGTATCAAGAAGACTAACAATGCAAAAGTTTGTTAAAAAAATATTGTTTTGCTAAATAGGTATTTGCTTCATCGCGCTATCTTTTCGCTGAAGATGAAACCCATACCTACTCTACAGTGAGCGGAAAATGGTTAATGATGATGATGATTGCAACAACGTTCCAGAATTACAATTATTTCTACTATTTGACTATACTATTATATTTATTACTCTTTTCTACTTTTTTTATTTCACTTTTTGACTCTTTTTATTTTCTTTCTTATATATATTCCTATCGTTCTTCCTTATTATATCCTTCCTATCCTCTCCTTCTTCCTTTACATATTTTATAAACCTATTTTTAAGAGTATACTTCCTCCTTTATCGAAACGTGTTAAATTCCGGGTTTTCCAGGCTGGGTAAGTAGATAATAATTATGTCCCATAAACAAATATGTTAATTAAGTATTATATATTTCTTTTTTCATGACATTACTTGAATTTAAAACGTTAAATTATCATTAAACAGATCAAACAACATGTTTTTTGTTTTTGTCATAAATACAGCCAAGCAAGATAGGTAATCATTATGTTACTAATTATGTAAATTTATGAAGCAAATTGAAAAAGCTATTGGCCTTCAATACTTTATGTACTTTACACCGAGTATCGTGGTATACATTATGGTAGGAAAGTTTTTTTTATCACATTTTTATTGACTTGTTTTCTTGTTTTTCTGTTCCATAGAAAAATGTCAATGACACTCGACAAAGTTTGGAACAGCTGATTTGTTTCGTGATTTCAGTATTGGTTCTATTTTGAAAATTATTCAAAATGATGAGAACTATGACCCCTTTTCGGCATAGCAACCCTGCCCCCCCCCCTGCCCTACCCCTTATAACCTTGTATAAATAAAACAGAAAACTAAAACCATAATTATTTAAGAAATACCTTGCCTTGTAAGTGACTAGAAGAAGCGTTTTCTAACCATCTGTACTTACTGTAGGTACTAAATTTAGGAGTATAAATAAATTTTGTATTATACGCACAATAAACGCAAATAATCGAAATGAAGACAATGAACAAGTTGTACCACTAAGCTACTGTATCTACATGTTTTTTTATTATTACACAATGGGCGCCATAAAAATAACCTACTTTTGGCAAACGAATGGAAAATTTCGTTCCAGGTGTGACCTCGAAAGCGGTGTTGTCTTTACTGCGTAACTACGGTTTTTTCGTTTCGTCTCGCCTTTTTAAAGAGCTATTGAAATCTTTGTTACTTACTTACTTAGTACTGAGCTACTGAGCAGCCGCCAGGAGAACGAGGTTATGTCGCTCGCATGTTTCGTATGTCAAATAGGTAAGATGAAATGACACCTGTCAGATCGTAGTGTCACTGAGTCACTTAGCTGTCAAATCTTACGTTCGAACAAAACACTATCGCGAATTTGTTATTGGGAAGTTGAGTTAACTTTTTAGTATTCTATATATTTTTAAGCGTTTTTCTTGTTAAAAACATAACTGTTGTTCTAATTTTGATATGTTTGTAACAATTATTTGCGAAGAATTTCTCTATATACAGTATTGGGACTAGTTTAGTTTAGTTTTAAAATTTCTTTATTTTGCATAAGTAGATATACATAAGGTACGATTACCAGTGTACGTTTGGTTTCCTGGTAGTACAAAACAGTGGTTATTAAAAACGTTTTTCAAGCACGCAGGCTTTTATAAAAACTTATAGAATAAACATTACAATACAAACAAAAGATTTACGATTAGAATACTGGGAGTTAATACAATATAAATTTACTATAGTATTGGGACTAGATTACTTATTAATTAGCAACGGAGCTGTCCACACCATCACAAAAATATAACCTAGAACTTTACGATTAGATTTATAATCGATCGACCGATTGACTGATTTCTACCTAATGAGAATTGTACGGTCTTATCAGTTAAATTAGGTAACTTACTTAAGTAGGTATAACTTTAGTTGCTTACATTGGAGAAATCAATTTATTTCGCACTTCTTCGAAGTCAAACTTTTTGCATGCCGTTTCTAAGTATCTTGGTGATATTTAGCAACCTCCTTGCACGCATGCACCGATTGTCGCCTGACCCAAATCCAACGGATGTGCAGTGCACTACTGAATACACCAGAAAAAACTATTTAAAAGAATTCAGCTTAACTCAATACACTTTGGGGAATAGGAGCGCTGTAGAGTTATGAGTCACTAAAATATTTGAAATGTTTCTTACTTAGAGAGGACATTATGGATACAAAAGAGTAGGTAGGTAACCTACTCTTTTTGAGAAATGTAGGTTGTTAGAAGTGCTGGTAAATGCTTATTTTGGACTTTGTGTACATTTTCTTAGTGTTTATTTTAGACATTCTCTAGTCGCTAATGTCGCTATAAACTAAAAAAGTATCGTTTTTGAAATTTGAAAATTTGACAGTCTATAGCATAAAGTTCTGTTTTCTCAATAACCAAATTTACAATAGCTGCTACTACGTAGCCCGTGAAATGGCCAAGGTTGCGCTACACTCGCTACGAGCGCTACAACGCTTTACGTAGCACATCTAGATACCAAAATTAGAAAAACATTTCAAGTTCTAAACCAATTTTCTTGTTATTTCGTTCTCTTTGTCAATAATCGTCTCCACACATTTCCTGTTTCTCATAAAGCATTCATCTGAACTATGAATCGATGGCAGTAGAATAGACAGTTTTTTTGCCAGGTTCGTGCCTACGCAGGTGTCTTGCAGGCTGCGCTAAAAACCGAAGGACCTGCATAAAACACGCATTTGATTCACGAAACTTTTCATGCATTCGTGATTTTGAAGCAATAAATGGATACTTTACCGGTACTAGTTGGAGTTGCAGTTAAAAATATGGAAGAGCTTACATATGGCGACTGTGTTGTCAAAAAAATGCAGTAGATATTTTTAAATTCTGAGTTAGTACCTATTGTCAAAGATTATTTAATAGTCACTTAATAAATGTCAAAGATTATTTAGTATAGTTACTTAATAATAGTGTTTTTTTGCTTAGTAAGCCTTTCGTGGATACCGTTATGCCTAAGCAAGCAAGCAAGAAGTTGACCGGCTCATCTCATGCCTTTCAAAAAGTTAATTAAATATATTATTTTTGGTAGATTTTTGGTATAAAATAATGTAAGGAGAAATTTTTAATTTGTGGTTTTAAAAAATCGATCCATCAAAAACGGTGCTAAACTTTTAAAAGACCTTTTTTGAGGCTCTTTCGACCGCTAATTTGTGATTCTTCACACACACCTCTCTATTAAAGAAATTGCAAAGTTCTGAATGATTTATGACATTGAACTTACAATTTAGAATGTTTTAAAAAAGTAGGTTTATTTTGCGTTAAAACACAGTAGGTACTTTATTTTATTTTGAGTAAGTTGTGATATTATTATATTTTCGCAGAAGTTGTAAAATTTTTTATCCATACAAAATATACAAAACAAATTGCTGTACGTAGGTACTATTAGTTATATTAGTTACCACGTAATCGCTACCAATACTTTTTCGTAGACCGAGAATAATTTAGAATAAGTAGATAGATTGTAAATCGGTCAACTTAACTTTCATCAATCAATATTAAGACCATATGGCTTGCCCTACTGACCACATAGGGGCATGCCGCATGCTGGTACGGTACGGCCCACGGTCCTTCCGCGTATCAAATACAAAGTAAAAAAAAAGTAAAAATTACAGTTTTTAGTGCAAAGAGGCGGGTAAAGGCGGCACGCTTCGTAACCTCATACGTATTTTTTCTTCATTGCCAAGAAAAGGAAAAAATTGGCGGCAGAGGTAGCAGCTGTTGTTTGATGACCACTCATGCTGTCCATTTTTTCGAATGGTGTATGTTAACCGATACCAGCATAGACCTCAAGTGCAAAACCATTCTTAAGTCCTATTTAGGTAAAAAAAAGATTTTTACGACTTATTTTAACTCAAACAAATTCAGCTTTCTTAACAGGTGTTACTCGTACGTCACACATGCCTAACTAAAAAAAATAAAAATTATATTTTACACATGTATACGCAAACTGTTTAAATAAAATAATAAAAATATAAATTCTAAGAAAATAATGAGTTAATAATAACGACTCATGTCATAATGACGAATACCTACCGAAGAAAGCAGAGCGTTCCAAATAACTAAGTACCTATTTTATGCCTCGAACGTCAGAATTGTTGCCATGTAAAGGAAAAACTGTGTTTGCATGTCAACTGTAATCCTGCAAATCTTTCTCTGAATCTGCAATTTTCTAATTTTCTTGCTTAACAGAAAAAAACCCACATCTTTGATGCTCATTAACGAACACAACTTTTGAGTTCTTGACCAGAAATACAGTTGATTTTTGAGTTTTTGCAATTTTAAATGTGAAATATATGACAAAATAGCACCAGCGCAGCGCTGCCCTTTGCGTGCGCGAACTATGAAGTGCCATGAATAAGTAATATGAAATGAAACGCGCCTCTCTTTCTTACCCTGAGATACAAACTTAAGTCTAGAATATACAATAGACACATCATGGATCACAAACAATCAATTTTATTTAATTTTTAAGAGATGGCCTTAATTAAAACTCTGACACCAGGGCTAGCCACGCTATACTTACCTACTTGCTTTACCTACTTAAAAAGTTAAGCCTACACATCTGCATCATAATCAACGATCTTTTTCTCCGCCTTCATTTTTAAATCCGTGCACATTTTTTATAAAAAGTTTTTAATCTCCAAAACAAGCGAGCGCGGTGGATTATTTTTTTCTTCGTTTTGGCTTTGGCGTGTTCCAGGAAGTTAATGCAACACTTGCTTAATCTACCATCGCGACACATGCCTCTCTATTATTTCATGGGGACACGTGTTAAACGTTAGTTTTATGAGATATTTCTTAAATAAATTATTTAAGAGATATTTTGAACCATTCTATTTTTATTCGATATCAGAACTATCGCGAGTCATGCGTAGATGAGATTAGCCCAAAACAGAGAGAAATGTTACAAGGGAGAGGAGGCATATAGGTACCCAATAGTGGACCAATATAGGCTGACGATGATGATTCTATTTCTGTCAATAAGCTGATTTAACCACCAGAACATGCGATTGAAATATTTGAAATACTTAGTCTGTAGGTATTGTTTAGTGCAGTGCCATATACTCGTAGGTTTTAGGATTTCTCACATATACATATACGCTATTTTTGAAAGTTGTAGGTATATGAGGTAAGAATTATGTATATTTATGACCTGTAGGCTTTCATTACGTAATGTTTTAAAGGAAATAAAGCAAGCCTTGTTGCAGTATCGTCAGTAATATTCCATTATTGTTTAACCTACTATTTCTTTATTAGGATGATGAAGTAATATTCAAACTTCGCATCGAATAAGTATTTCAAAAAGTTTTTTTTTTTTATTTTGGGGTTTTAGCAAATATTCTATAACTACATTTCAATATTAAGTAAGCATCCATGATCTTTAGGAGAGCCTAATCACTTTATTTACTGAATTTGTCGCCTTACTGTATACCTTCCCTCATCCGGGCATAAAGTTATAAAGTTTTTTGTCTTCTTATCGACCACGCAATCGACACCCAACTCGCCACAATGATCAACATAATAACGTTCCGTTCCACTCAATAAAAGCTAAACTAATGCGTAACTTTGAACTTTTTATTTGTTGACAGGTAACTAGGTTAACCAAATTTTTATCCGAAATTTTTATGGAATAGATCTATGAGTCTTGGTTTTTTTGTAATATGGTACCTTTTACTATTTTTTTTCTAACACGGTTTTGACAGCTACCTTATATATATATGTTTTACTTAGCTCCTCTAGCAACGAACATTTATTAGTGCCATCTGTAATTAAACAAAAGTGCCTATAAATCTTATTATATCGGTTTTAGTCTTATTTATTGGAATATAGGTAATAAATGATTCCTTGAGAAACAAACCTATCTATAGGTAACACGTATAGCAACTTTAAGGTAGATATAATATTTATTTACACTATTCATTTTCTTACCAATAAGTATTCCAAAGCTGAAAAAGAAAAAGCAGTTGTTCGTTGTACTTATCTGTTCTTTTATTTATTTTCGTTGTGATGTATGTAGGCGCTGTTTCACCCTCGCAGCCCAACGGGAGCACTGATTGGAAATTCAGATGAGGCTGCCCGAATTTATGGCTACTCACCCTCTTTGTTACTCACCCTCTTTACTTTTAGCTAAACCTTCACACGATTACGTTAGGTGCATCGCATTTCTATAGGTTTACTGTTTTTTCAGAATTCAAGATGAATGGTACTAACTTGATGTGCCAGAAAAATATTTTGGTTATGGTTTTTTTTTATTTTGGGACTTCGTCAATACCAATCCGTCTTGTTTACTTTTACCTGAACTCTCACATAATTTTGGCATGTGAATTTGCAGCTTTTTCAGAATCCGGACTGAAATCTGAATGTTAGAAAATGTATACATATTGCAGAAAAATGTAACGGTTTTTTTTTCTTAAAATTTTTGGCAAAGTAACACAACGATAGGCAATTATTATTCTAAGTTGATACCCTGTCAAGCGATGTCGGGATTATTTATTTAAAAGAAAGTTTTTATTGTAAAAAGCTAGGAAAGGAAATGCAAAAACGCGTGTACCTGCAGGCACTGTCCCTTTACAGCCACATGCACATTCCATTTTAAATATTATTCCAGTGATTGCCATATTACAAAAATATCTTTCATAGCCATCCATCTTGCTCGTTAAAAAAACCAATTGTCATAATAGCTATTTCTTTGCCAATTCAGGATGGAAAGGATCGCAAAAATCTGTTTCCAATCATAATCCTTTTTGTTAATGCATGGTCTGTTAGTTTTTTTGTGAAGAATTTACATTATAATATGAAAAATTATATGTGTTTTCAATTGAAGCATAGAGTAGTACTGTATTTGAAGGTTAAACATGTAAATACTTTAAGCACTTGACTGTCAGAAATAATAGAAAACTAATAGAACAGCCATTTTTTTTAAATCACCAAAACGGAGCAACTAAACAAATCTCGAAACTCATTCCGAAACGAAAAGAAACTGTTTTCTATTGATTTGCATTTTATTATTTTAACTCATTGTCGCCTTCAAACGTGAACGAAATAAAAATTGTTAACCCGTCAATAGTAAAATGGGTATGAAATGCAAATCTCCCTGTTTGAATATGCAAATATATTGCTTTAGTGATGGTAACAAAGGCCGGCACCCGACGTCGCTCGCCCGTCGTAAAAAGCTTAGAAAAGTAACAAAAGGCAGTGTTCTAAATATGACCAGAGGTAACGGTAAAATAGACCGACGGTGAGTAAAAAAGGGTTGGACCATCAGTATTGATGTTTGACATCAAAAGACGGGCGTTTTTGCTGAGCGAAATCCTTTTAACGTGATTGATAGACAAAAGCATTAATTTTAAGCCTGTTTTTTTGTTGTGTACATTGAAATAACGGTCTGGGTGGACAACTTTCATGTTTCCGAACGATTTCTAAGATTGAAAAAATTACCGTACGTAAAATAGCCAGTTACTTTCTTTCACGGAACAATCCAAAACACTAAGAAAAACTTACTTTGAAATAAAATATATGCATCATTATCATACGTACATTCTACATTTAGACGTAGAGTCGTACTTGTATCAAGTGATCTTTACCGGAAAGATACTTGTCTATATATAAGTAGGTAAGTCCTATTTCTTTGTCTAATAAATAATCGAATGTTTGTACCATACTGTGGTGCCGGCTACTAGACAGTATTTACTTACGTCCTGGAGATAGCAGTACAAAGAACTGATACCGTTTTATGTGGGAACTCAAATAAGTCGTTAGAGCGAATCTTGTTTCGTTTATCTTACTAAACTTCGTTACCTAAATCTATATAGGTACCTATAAATAAGTACCTATATGTTTGATGTAAGTTTATTTATATAATCATAAACGTACAATACGTGGTACTTGGTACTTGGTACTTGGTGAGCGGGCTCTTTTCCGCAATTAGGCCGTACATCGGCCCTTTTTGCGTGAGCGGGTGACGGCGGCTACTCCAGCCACCCGATGTCCTCCAGGAAGTCCAGCAGCTTGCGTGTCACGCTGCAGGCCTCCCGCAGGGTTCCCGGTTTTCCCAGGAACTTCGCTCTCTGGGACGCCACGCTTTCGCACTCCATGAGCACGTGCTTGGCCGTTTCTTCCGCCTCCATGCATCCTCTGCACAGGGGGCTATCTGTAACACCTATAGTAAATAGGTGTTTGTTTAATGGGCAATGTCCGGTGACTATTCCGACGAAGAGTCGGAGCTTGTCCCGTTTTAGACTGAGGAGCTTTCGGGAGGTTCTCCGGTTCAGTACCGGGAATGCCTCCCTCGACTGCCTGCAATCCTCCATACTTGCCCAAAGCTTTTGGTGTAGTTTGTGCGTTCTCTCGCGAATCCATGACCTGATTTGGCTGAAGGGCAGAGGTATCATTGGCTCCGGTCCTACGGGGCGCATGGCCGAGCCTCTTCTTGCCAATTCATCAGCCGCATCATTTCCTCTGGATCCACTATGTCCTTTTATCCATTGGAGGGTCAGTGAGTTTAGTTTACTGACCTTTTCCAGTAGACAGTGACATTGAACTGTTAGCCCCGAGGAGTGCTCAACTTTTTGCAGTGCTCGAAGAACTGCCATGCTATCTGAAAGTATCCTGATATTGTGGCCAGTTACCTTCCTGTTTAGTATTGCTGTTGCTGCTTGGATGATACCTGCACATTCCGCTTGGAAGATGGAGCTGTGTGTCCCTAGAGCTAACGCTACATGGATATTCAGCTCGTCTGAGAAAGCGCCTGTACCTGTACCTGTTTTCATTTTAGAGCCATCTGTATATATCCTAAGCTCCTGTGTGTTGGTGTCTTCACTAGGCTCCTCGTACAGCTGTACTTTGTAGCTTTTAGTGAAGATGTGTTGTTTGGATACCCCGTACAATACGTAAAAATACAGATAAAAACCATCCACGATAAAGATTATCCACGGGTAGGTTTATATCACCAAAAATCACCACCTGGCTTACGATGGCAAAGCTAAAAAAATATTCTACTCAAAAAAATATAGACGTTACCTACATTAAAATACTCTGAACATAGTAGGCATTTTGGTAGCCTGATCTTAAAACAAATTCTGAAAACCATATAGGATATAGCCTCTATGGTTTTTCAGTTTCATCCTTTTCTAGGGTTAAAATAGCACCTTCTACAATATTTGTTGCTTTAATTAAACTTTGTTAAATCATGGTTAAAACAAACTTCACGTTGTGGTCATCATAACATAGCGTGAACGTAAACTTTGACTCAAAAAAAGTTCAAAAAAAACCATAAAGGTTTTTTTTTGAACTTTTTTTTAACGAAGCACACTACTTTATTAAGTACCTGTGTAACAGAATAAATACCTATCTAACACCATTATTATTTATTCTATTGTTCTGTCCTAATACTTGCTCCCTTGCGTAGTCCTAATTTCCGATGTCCTTTAATCGGCTTTACAGATTTGTCGTCTTTAGCTTTGTTTCCGGAACACACGAGATGTGAAAGTGAGCAAGTGAATATTGTTCTCGTAATGTAGGTAAATAGATACATTGTTTTACTCGTACCTATATAAAGGTGTATTTATACCTACCCACTCATGTATATTATATTCCGTAACCTATTTATTATGTGTAACATCGATCTAGTATGATGTGTAAGGACTTTCCTTAGGTAGTTTGATTTGACTAGTAGACTTTCAAAAAAGTAATTTTTGTGCATTCTGTGTCATGGTTCTAATTTAATAAAGGTAGAAATCAAAATCCCTTTCAATCGGTCTCACAGGCGCCTTGCTAATCCCTAACATGTGTATTAAAAAAAAAATGAGGAAACCATATTCTTGTTAGGTTTTAATTGATAAACAATCATAAAGTTCATCAATCTTCATACTGTCTTTGGCCCTAACTTCCTATCAGATGAACATAACTCCTTTTTTTGACGCTCCTAGCCAGAAAAAAAATATTTAAAAACAACTTTAACCTATTTTAAAAAGTCGAACTACAATAACACAATGAAACATCGCACCTTACACTAAGTAGCTTCTAAGGAGGGTTGCACAATACCGGAAGCGCTTGACATATGCCCGCGAGCGTAAAACACGCACGCGCGGCCCAAAAAACGCAAATCATTTATTTATAGCCTTTTTAAATCTCCCCTACGTGTAGCACCCTTGTTTTTTTGTACTTTTTTACGCAAAAAGCGTATAATTGTGGCTTAGAGACAGGTTGTGGTTGTAGCGTGATAGGTTAATTGTAATAGGGCACTTTTATAGAGCACGTCAATATGTTTGGAAACAAATTCGACGTTGCATTCGCTTTTTTTATGATTTTATACTTACCGACTTACTTAATGTATGAATCATACTTTTGTAAATGTTAAAATGTAATGCATTAAGATTATTCTACATTTTAATTTATTTTTTTATTAAAATACATTTGCTTACTTATTTCTTTATATAGAATAGATAATGATTTTTATGATTAGAGCTATTTTTTTATAAAGTTTATTGTAAACCATAGACTCTACGGTCCGTGAGTTCGAGATTAGAGCTATTGAGCCTATTGGCTACTCATGAATGACCTTAGCTAGATTAGTATTGAAGCTTCCACTTCCATTAGTACAGCAACTGGAACCTCTAGAAAACCAGTTTTCTTACATACAGGCGAAACCTAACCAGACCAATTTTCACCCGCAAAAATCCCTTAACCAGTATTTTATTGAAATCGTATGACTCTTTCGAAAATGCAGAATGATTAAAATTCACACTGGTTTACGACTACCTACCTATCATCACTGCGGTCGCCCACGTAGTGTTTTCAAACCATAATCATAAAAAACCCCATATTTTTTAACACCCTGCTCATACTTCCGTCAACAAAACCCCAGGCTCAACAAAAACGACTTTCAACTAAATTGGGGGGCAATTCCAAATAGGGACGTTTAAAAAGTTTGGGGAGTTTTTTGTGAAGAAGTGTGTAAAACGTGATTATTGGATAAGTGTATTTAGACAAAACGCTTTTTGTTAATCTTTAATGGCATATCATGAGGGTTGCTTTATATGGCAATGGAAGACGAGCTTGGGGTAACTTTTTTAAGGGGCTTTTTTATCGTTTAAACGACAAAAAACAATGTACCTACAGTGACGTGACATACATTGTACATGACATACATTGTATATATACATAAAATAGTAAGAAATAGGATGTACTCATACGTATATAGTACAAATGTACTACTCTCTACTAGATTTTATGATTTTCTACTATAGTTCTGACACCTTTTCGCTGATGCAAAATGTCATGTGCGAAAACCAGGCGGACAATTTGAAACACTGATTAGATTTAAAAAGGATTTTTAAGTCAATCCCTAAATTTTAAACAATTAGTGATAAGTGGCGTTGATTTTATTTCTGACGTCAGCGCTCTTTTAATCGCTACGGAAAATTAAGTACTTAGAAATAAAAGAATAAGGAAGTAAGTAAGTACGCAATTCCAAAGGGATGTAAGTACTTCAGAAGGAATTCGGTGGACACCGAACACCTGAACAAATGTAATTACATAGCATATAGCCATTTGAAATCCGTACCTAGCAAGTTAACAACTCATTAATATTTACTCAATTGTTTTACACATTTACACTTACACGTACATATAGACAGGTTTTCTTTTTAGTAAAACTAGTTGTTCGCCCCAAAATATGACCCAGTGACACTGAATTAAATGAAAAACTGGTTTACCATTAATATCTATTCATTATGACCCTATTTCCAGCGGCGGCCTTACCCATTGCGAGGCCCCTGGCAGCAGCAGGTCTTTGCGAGGCCCTTTGTCCTTCCTGAAAAGTACCTAAGTGATGCGAAAGTAGGTCTGGTAGTTTGGTTTAGGTATTTGTCGTGTTTGACGAGAAATGCTGGTTATACAATTTTTTTTTTAAATTAAATTTGAGTTTTCAAATAAGTACATATTTTACAATGAAAGATTTACAAAATTAACAAAAAACAGATATGATAAAATTTTAAAATTGATGTTTGCGGTCTTTCCTAAGAGTAACAAAAGATATAGTTAAAAGAGTATATATTTTTTTAATTTGCTCGGGTTGTTGCGCGAGGCCCCTGCAAGAGCGAGGCCCCGTGCGATTGCACTGTTCGCCACCCCCTAAGGCCGCCACTGCCTATTTCTTAATACCTTTACAATTGTAAATTTCGAATTCGGCTGTTCGCTCAGATTTTGCCTAATTTTTGTTTTTTCCCTGTATTGACGCAAAAAAAAGTAGGTAAGTTTTAATCAGTTGAGGCATTTGTGAGTTTTTGCGAGACTAACACGCGATTGTTAAATAGGTAACATAAAGATACATAGATCAGGAACAAGGCTTGGAACAATGAACATTATATTAGAGAAGATATAGATGACGTCAAAATTGGTTGTCATTCCATTTTCTTTCTATAGGTATCTGACTTGTTTTATTTATTTTCGAACTACGAGCTACAAAATTTCAGAATAATTAGTTAAACGGTTTGATAATCTAGTTAGCAAAAAATTAAGAGGTACAAAAAACCGCTGTTTTTTTTCGTAGACCTTCGCTTAGTAAGGTCGACATGTATCAACGAATATAAAATTTAAATGTTTTTGATACGTTTAATGACGTCACCGCTTTCCTTGTTTTAATATTGTGCGACCAAATGAACCAGTAAAAATAATAACTTATGAGCATAATGAAAATGTAAACAGCAAAATACGTAAGTGAATTTCTTAACAACTTCATTAGACAAAACATCTGCCCATCTACGCAATAGCCACGCGTCCGCAGAAAAAATATTGCATAACAATAAATCCTTATATTCTTCTTATTCAAAACCTTGAGTCCGCACAATTACGTTTTAATCTTTTGCGAAATGAAAGCCAATTTCACGTGCCGTCAAAGCAGATATCTTGATTACGGAGATCTGTATCGCCTGCATCTGTGGTACTCAATTTTCTGGCTATCGAATCACTCGATCAAGATGTGTAATCGATATCTTTCAATTTAGACATACCGTAATCCGCCCGTTATATGACAACCAACTTACGTGCAGTTAGCCACGTTAGGAACTAACCACGCAAGGATCAGCTCTGTGGATATTACGATGGTGGCTCCATTATAGAACTGCAGATAAAAATTTGTCGCTCTGTACTTTATCCGTTGCACAAAAAGTTAGGCACACTCCGGCGTTCGTCGGTCAGTCAACAGGCCTTAGCCCTTTGTCCTGCTTTTTCGACTCCCGTGCACAATGGGCGAATAATCTCCAAAAAGTGACCCCAAAGAGCGCTCAGAATTGTGTGAAAGCGGACCATAGGTTGGACAAAACGGGCGGTTCAAAAAAATCTTTTTAATCGCGCATTTGCTGGAATTTTTATGTGTGCATACAGGGTGTGGGGATTGGTTTAGTTATAGAGTTGTAGACGAATTTTCGTAAGCAAAGATTAGGAGTATAGTTAAAAATTGTGTAAGATCACAATAAGTAATTATATCTGGTTATGAAAATATTTAGACGCACAACACATTTATTTCCTAAAATTATAAAACGTTACTAATAAAATAAAAGTTTAAAAACAAATAATTTCAGGTAGATAAAACCTTATCTAAATTACATTTAAAATGTTAGTACAATAAATTAATAAGTTCTTTTAACATTTAACATTTTTAAGTCTATCTTAGAATTGTTATAAGTCTGTAGAAAACAGGCACTTGCCCAGCAACCAAATGTATATAGGTAGGTATTTGGCTGTCACATTTCCATAATGTAAGTAACCGATTATGCACACACATAGGTAAACCTGCTGTTACTTAAGTTTATTATCAGTTATATGAGCTATTTTAAGACTCCTACCTATGTTTAGCGCACATTCTTCACGTTTATTTATTCTGAGCGATGTCGCCTCAGGTGTTAAAAAGTGCTTAACACGTATGCCAAGAGCTATTTTCATAAATGTATTTAAATTAAGTAGGTACTGACTAATTTCCGAACCGTGAATTATGTTAAAGAAGGTTTGAGTGAATACATAATTACAAAATGAGCATAAAACGTTTAGGTAGGTTAGGTATTGCGTTTGCAAAGTATTATCTAGTTAGGTACTCCTAATGTGCTTTTTGCGTATTGGTTTTGTTTAGATCTTTTTTCCTTCTTTTGTATTTTAAGTAGACACATATTCTTTTCTCTATGAGGTTACGTGTAGCTGAAAAATATTAGATATTTTGTGTTAGTTCGTATCGTTAAAATACTAAATCGGCTGAATTTCTTTAGGTAATTTTTAGGTCAGTATTGTTTAGTCAGTAAGTCAGTCAGTAACTTTAGATGTTTTTGATTGACGAACGAATGAACAAAAATGTAGACCGTGACGACACGCCGAGACCGATATGTCTGTTCATAAATGCTTAATTGTCGCCAAGGCTGTCAGGTTTAATACTTTTCTTGAACAAAGCGCGCGTTTAGCTATTTACACCAAAAACGCCATATTTAAAAAAAAAACTAGAGTAGTGCTAAATAACATCCTGTATGCATGCAATGTGCGGTGCCAGAGTTGCCCACTCCAAAGTATCGAGCAGCTTGCCGGGATGAAGGGATGGACGCGCGCGTCCTCACACCTGCGGAAAAAAAAGTGATCACATACGAACATAATGGTATTTTATGTTACCTAATCGCACAGTTCTAGTTTAGAAAAATAAGTTTGAGAAAATTTAAATGAATTACTTGGCAAAGGACCCTAACTTATTTTTATGTTTTAGGTTACTTCATACACAGCCGATAGTTTGGTTTTGTAAATGCCTTATTTATTCTATAATGCTATAATTATAAACCTACTATTACCCTTATTCGTAAAATAGTTATAACAAGTATCAAGTAAAATACAACTCTCAATTGAAGCTCTTCTCAAAAGTATAAGATTGCAACCACTCAAGCTCACAATTTCAGAACGAACAAGAAAATCTCGAACATTTTCTCCAGCCGCCTATAAAGACGAAAGAAAATATCAGAAATATAATGGAACCTCCCTCGGATCGATACGGGCCGGCGTTTCATCACGTCGATGGGAAAAAGAGGAAAAAAATACATAACTTTTTAGGGGCCGCCCAGCGCCACCCCACCTCCGCCGCTGGGGGAGCACACACACACTCGCGGCAAAAAATATAAAAATAGAAGCGGCTGCTCGCTATTTTATCCGCGATTTCCTAGGGTTTCTCATGTTATTTCTTAGATTAAAATTATTCTGATGTAGTTAGTAGTAAGTAGTTTTGTCAGGATGTACGAGTATATATGCATTTTAGATCGCCGAATTATTAAAAAAACGCATTAGTTTTTTTTTTATGATATAAAAAAATGTTGCTTTGAAACTATGACACCAAGAAGGTTAGCCGTTTGGCCTAATACGAACCTATATACTTAGTCATTACAGAGATGAGCGTAATTCTCACACAACTCAGACAGACTATAGGTATGTAGCTTCACAAAAAAATCAACGCGAGAAACTCGCGCGTGCTACAATACTCGTTTATAAAATATCGTATCAAACTTATATAATGGGAAGTGGCTTTGTTGGCACGAGGAAGGAGCAAAAAACCTTTTGATTCGACTCGTGGGTCGTGAATGAGCATTAGGGATGTTTTGATGGATTTTGGGAGCCGAATGTGTCAGTGCGTGGCTACATATATAGGTACGGCTCGATATCATATATAAATAACTAGCTGTTCCCTGCCACGCTTCGCTGTGGATAAAAAAATAAAATAAAAACAATCCTTGATGCGTAGGTATTAGATATCATGCTAAAATTTCAGCTCGATCGGTGCAGAACTTTTTGAGTTTTTGAAGCGTAGTACACAAACCAACATAACATTTTTATATAATTATATAGATTTGTCTATGGTTATCTTCGTACCATCTTAAAAATGATGTATGCAAAGGATGTAGGCTTGGACAAATAGGTACGACTACCTACTGGTTCTAGCTTTTTGGATGTAGGTTTTTAATGTATTCATAGGTAGGTGCCTAAGAAAGGTAGTTAGTGCTAATTAGGTATTGTATAGGTCACAAGTAAACTTTAGAGACCACCTTTGTACTTGGTTCCATGGTAGGTACTTAGCTCACAATTTAGTTTAGTATTAATAAACCTAATTCAATTTTCATTTGATTCCAACCAAAAATAACAAGGAGTAGGTACATAGAGAAAATCTAATAGGACACAATTAGTTGGTACCACTTAGGCAATGTAATAAATATAACCGAAAGTATGATATTAAATTGAATACGGTATTTTTGGAATGCGGTAGAAAATAATTGAGAATTTCCTGATAGCGGTTGAAATGAAAGTCTGAAAGGTTGCGTGAGGTTTCATACAGTTGAAATGTTAAGAAGCCAGGGCAAGTCGGCTTTGACGTTTTGCTCTTTGTGTGGTGAAGAGAAATTGTAGAAATGCCTCGAGCTTTAGGTACCTACACCTTTATAGATCAATATTTAAGAAATTTTGCCTGTTAATTATTACTGTCAGATTAGTAGGTAAATAAAATAAAGGATCAGTTTGTTTTTAACCGAAAGCTTAAGAACTTAGATATAATTGCTAAGAGGTCCAAGGTAGTAGGTATCTACTTAACTTATTGAAATAATAATATGTATCTAAATAAGCAACCCGGTTAGGTCCTTAGAAAGTTCTAGCGGGTAAAACAGCGCGTCCTAATTGCACTGCAAACCAGACAGTCATTGTGCCACCTTGCATGCCCCAAAAGCCAGTCACCCTTAACGATAGTTGCATACGTTGTAATTAACTGTGCACTATCACACATGTCATTAGGCAATAGACTACGTTTACTTGGAACCGTGGAAAGAACTGCGCACTACTGGAGTGTCGAATGCTTTGCCCGAGTGGGTGTTTCCCGATGGTTGTAATCTAGGTGTCTTCAAGTCGCGAGTGAATTGGTCGCTTCTAGGCAAGCGTGCCCCATCGAAGACCGCATCATTGCTTACCATATGGCGAGATGGCGGCCAAACGCGAGCCTACAGTCAAATTAAAAAAAAAACAGCTTGTCACAGCTATTAAACTTCATTCAGAGGTTTTCATATAGCTACCGTAGAGATCACTTATCAACTCGATCCAAAGGTCGTCAACCAACCGTGCTGTGACAGCGAGCCACGGGCCCATGTCCAACGGAAACGGCGAGCTTCCATCGAATCAATGGAACTCAAAATACATTGTAATGCTGGAAAAAATATCAACATCTGGCCATTGTCTCGCGCGGGGGAGTCGGTTATTGATACAGGGTGGTTTTATGAAGCCACGATTTTGTTGTAATTATTTTACTCGTTATAAACTTTTTATCAGATTACTGAGATCCAAAAATATATTTCAATATACAATATATCTGTATATTACATTGTCTAATGCAAACAACAATATTAACAATAACTAATACAAACAGGATAAAAAATAGAAAAAAAAACGTTTGTTCAATCGTTACTGTTTTGATTTCGTTATTATCATTTTTACTTTCAGGGGCTATGATCCAAATGAAATAAGTATACAGAAAGTTTTTTTTTTAAAAAACAAATACACTACATACAGAAAAACAACTAAACTGGAAACAGTGAGAAGAATTAAGTTCCATAGAAGATTAAGTTTAATATTGAAGTTGATAAGTCAATAAAATTATGAATTAAAATAAAACAGTCGAAAAAGGTCATGCCTCTTCTAAAAACCATTTTTACCTACAGAACAGAAAGCAAAGTAGGAATACCCATTGATTACCTACTTGTGGTCTGTGGTAATGAGGTAGGTATAAACCTACCTTATTAGGCGTGATCCTTAAAAGCTGAATCTAAAATAAATTTTTGTTCACTTTTATCCTGTCAGTAGTATAATAATTAAATCCAACAGTAAAAATATAAACCTAGACAGTAAAAATATTTTTATTTAAGTAAGCATATAATTATTATAAATATGTTTACTGACATTCATTCATTCATTCAGGTAGGTACTTTGCACATTAACCTACCAAGTACCATTTTTCTAAAAGCACACACTATTTTTAGAGTGTGTTGTTTCTTGTTCTTTTTTTTTCGTTTATATCCTTATTATTATTTTTTTGTTTTCTCAACATCCTGTATCCCAATACTTTGGGTACAAAATAAATAGGTAACAAAACGCGCGTTACCGCACGCGTCATTATATTCAAGTGCGATTGACAGCCACTTCCACGGCCCGAGCGGAGCCCCGGAGCCCGCGGCCGTGGCCGGGTCACCCGCGTTCAATAAAACGCCTAGTTATTACTGCTGAGCAATGGGACTACTGGGTTTGATACTTGAGCGTAACAAAATTAAAATTAAAAAGACGTGTGGCACTCGGGGACTGCCGCGGTAAAGCTATTACATAGCATTTTTTATCAACTTATGCAATTATAATTACAATTATTTCATTAACCAATGCCACCTAGAGGCGAGTTGCTGAACTAAAGAGACAAGCGTGATATTTCAAAAAGTCATTAAAAGTTCTGCTATTCATCGATAGATGGCAAAACTAAAAAGTATCACCGCTGTGCCGGTCGGAGTGGGGGGTCTTAGGTTATTTTCGTTACGGAATTTCTGGATTCGGTCTCCACGCTCAAGGCTCGCGATAGAAGCTATGCAATAGCTTAAAAAAAATCCAATGCTGATACGATTGAATTGATTTTGATAAAACATGTCTAAAGCCAATAGAAAATCTGCTTTTAACAAAAAAAAACACATCCAAATTAATTCACTCAATCCCTCTTTTTGCGTCGGGGTTAAAAAGATAACCATGGATCTCTAAGTACCTATCACTTAATACATCACCTACTAATAATCGTTAAAGGTTTATTGTGAGAAATGTGTAGAAAACTATATAATTTTCTAGCAATCTAGGTACCTACCTAATTACTAAAAATACAAACTTTTATCAAGTTATCTAAATCTTGTCTACACTTACTCGAAAAGCGAGATTTTCGTAAAGGAGCATTACAATACAACCCGGGAGAGGCTCCCGCTTCCCCTGTCACCTCTCCGCGCACTCCCCGGTGCGACAGTGCGACTATATAACTATACGCATTCCAGCGAGGTGCACAGATATTGTGACCGGGTTATACCTAAAAAGGTCTCTAAAACAAAAGTAAAAGTACCAAAACAGATTGCGCCCACTAATAATCTTTTTTTTTACTTTTCTAAGACGTGTGCCATTCGTCCGCGAACAACGGTGGCGAATCGAACAATTCACGAATAAATATAAATTCGTTATTGAGTTTCAATGAAAACGTCGAATAAAAAGGCGATCTATCATAACGTCGCGTCGCGCTTACAATGCGGATGCTCTTTTATAACTTTTAAATAAACATCGTTTTTGGGATGACGTACAAAACGCGCGAAGCGAATTTTGTTTCTTTTTTTGTAACGATGCGTTTTTAGTGGGACAAGGGAAGCTAATGAGTGGAGGACACCCACGCGTAGATGACGATGCGATTTTCTTTGTACCTACTACAGTTGTTGCAATATCCTTTATAGGTATGTAGGTAGTAGGTACGACTCCAGCCAAATGGTTTTCTGTAGTAGGTAGGTACCAATTTTTTTATCAAATTAGTCTTGAATAACAGTTTAGTTTGGTAGCTAATTAGGCTTCCTTGCACAATTTCTTGAAAGTCACTTCGCGTTGTTACGGGCTTTTCTTCGTGACAAATCACTTATTTTGATAACATCTTCTGCGTGAGCCTTTCTTCTCTGTCAATGTATTTTGAAATCTTGTGAAATAAAAATTATCCATTCAAATGGATTTATTAACGAGATTGAAAAATAATTCGGATTGCCACAAGATAGAGCTTGGAGAGGCTCCATATGTACAGACGGCTGCACCAATGTTCAAAGAGCTGTGCACAACTATCGAGACGCACTATTTTCTAGCATTCTAGTGGCTGGGGATGAGATGATAGGAGGTAAGATCATTCTCATGATTCTCAAACTGTGGCCCTCACTTGATAAACATTGCTTGATAGTTAAAACTTGATTTCGCTCTTTGTTTTTTTTTTGTTTCTGTAGTGGTAGGGCTCTTTTGCAGAGCCCGTCTGGGGAAGTACCACACCTTTGCCAGTTATTCCACCGCTAAGCAGTAATGTGCAAACATTACTGTGTTCCGGTTGGAAGGGCATTGTTTCCAGTGAAATTACAGGGCAAATGGGAGATTAAACAACTTATATCTCAGGGTGACGAGCGCAGTGCTGTGCCGCGCAGGGGCTTGAATTCTGCGAGTTCGAAATTCTGGGTGGCGCAGACCTGCTAAGGGCAAACGTGACGTAATCAGGCGAGCGATTTGCTCGTCTCGTCACTAATTACATAAAAAAAAAAAAATAAAAAAAATTAATTAATGCCGCCATTTTATAGAGTTCCTTGTATTTAATAAATCAACGATGATTTCGCGCATATGTTATATAATATTTGTAGGTACCTATGTATGTACTATGTACCTTAAAATACCATACCCATACCACTCAGCCACCACCCAGTCAGTCACACCTATCCTATCCCCATTTACTCACTCATACGGTTTCAAAAAACCATGGTTTTACCTACATTTTATAACGCCGCTGAGGCTCATCATTAATTTGAGCTGGTAAACCTGTGAAATGTTGAATTTTTGTTGAGATACTTTACTACTTTTACTTTTAATATCACCTCTATCTTTTAAGTCGATTTTCGAACCTAATAGCGTGTTATATACACACTTCTGAAATATTTCACGAAACTAGTTAGGGCTAAATACTCGTGTAGAGTCAAAATCGAATAAAAAAAATGACAACGGCGTTTTTTTTTTTGACAGTGACAATTATTAATCCTGTGACTTTGTCTGATCGTGACTTTCAAAAAATCATTTGAGTACTGCCAGCACGGAGTAGTTTAACCCGATTTCGGGTAATCACTTAAACGGGTTGTTGGTACTTTGCAGCTAATGGTGCCAGTCAGGTAATTTCTAACAACCCAGCAACCACCCTTTAAAAAAATTTGACGAAAGTCAAAAAGGGACTGGACAGAAATTGGATATCGAACCCAATGTCTAAAAAATGTTCTGGTATTAAAATACGGTCAAAACCAAATTCTAGTTAACCTTAACTTTAAGTTACTTTTTGGTTTTGATTCGATTGAATTGAATTATGATCGGTGACCTAACTCTGAAAAAAAAAACAAAATGAGGCAAATTAAAAATCAGATCTGGCACTGGCAGGCATAGTTTGCTAACTGCCGGCAACACTGCTTGTTCTCTGCTCGTACCTTGTTTTTAATTTGTTATAATTTACTGAATTACTACGTGTTTTATTCGTAATTTTCGTAAGTATTTACTAACTTAATGTACGACTCTCGGAGCTCATTAATTATGTTTTAATTACTAAGCTAAAAAAGGGTTTTAAGAGTATTTTCTAACCTTTTCGCGATGACTTTACAAATTCACAACAAATTCATTTTCTCATAATAACTCCGGTATTTGTAGTTTATTTCGCTTCAGTCACTGCTAGATTGTTCATAAAAGTGTTGGTTTTGGGTCTACTCGAGCAAATCTTTCAGTTTACAGATACGTAAACTTTGAAATAATAACAGTTCAGTTTAGTCGTCTCTATATCGCCCTATTTACAACTTATGCCTCTTATTAGAAGACATTTACTTGGCTAAATGTTCAATAGATCATTCAGTGATCAATAATTCCTAATAGATTCATTGTATGCTTTTAGCAATATGGCTACTTCAGTAGTGAGCTCATATGCTGACCCATGCCTGCCTGAGTGGATGAGTGCCCCTCACAGCACCGGCACGTCGATCATGGCCTGTGAGTTCGAGGGTGGAGTGATCATTGGCGCTGACTCGCGCACCACCACTGGGGCCTACATCGCCAACAGAGTGACGGACAAACTGACAAGGATCACCGACCACATCTACTGCTGCCGGTCTGGCTCAGCCGCCGATACGCAGGCGATCGCTGATATTGTAACATACCATCTGAGTAAGTTAAATGGAAGCTGAAATATTTACACTTTTGTCTAAAATTAGTAATGCCATGTTTCAGTTCTATCACTCTAAAGTAGTCTAAACCAAATGAAAAATATCTTGGAGTAAAATGAGGCATTCAGTAATTTGTAGAATTTTTCCATCTTATAAATATTTACCACACTAGTTATCAAAAATGAAATAAAAATGCTGTTACTGAAACTGTTACCATCCTGGAGATAGACAAAAAATCTCATATTCTACAGTAGCCCGAAGGAGGCAAAAAAATATTCATCAATTTCCAGACATAATCTGGGAATGGTAGTAATATCTAATATATTTCCAGATTTCCACAAGATGGAGCTTGGAGAAGCTCCACATGTGGAGACGGCTGCATCCATTTTCAAAGAGCTGTGCTACAACTACCGTGACTCACTGGTCGCTGGTATCCTTGTTGCTGGATGGGACAAGAAGAAAGGAGGTGAGATTATATTCCAATAACTCAATATTCTAAAACTTAACTGCCACTTCGACATGACATCCTAAGTTGGATCTTAAGTATAGTACCTACTATATTACAAAATAGATAGCGAATAGTGAAAAGACCAAAAAGTTAGTTTCAATTTTTTTTTTTTATTAGCTGGACTTGTGGCTTTATTTGTGATTGAATCCAAGCAAAGCTTTTTTTAAATTGTTCTAATAGCAATTCATTATCCACAGGTCAAATCTACTCTGTCCCCATTGGTGGTATGGTCCAACGCCAGGCTGTGTCCATCGGAGGCTCTGGTTCAAGTTACGTCTATGGATACGTTGATGCTAACTTCAAGCCTAACATGTCTAAAGCGGAGGCAGTACAGTTTGTGACTAACACCCTGACTCTCGCCATGTTGAGAGACGGATCCTCGGGTGGTGTGGTGAGACTGGGAGTTATTACCGAAGCTGGTGTTGAGCGTTCCGTAGTTTTGGGAGACCAACTACCTAAGTTCTATGAGGGTTAATTCCTGTTTTGTGTTAAGATATTTGCTAATAAACTTTAAAAGATCATACTGCCTTTGATTATATAAACCGGCATACAGATTATTTGCAACACAACATACAATGCAACATTAACATATCATATGTGGACGGTCTGCCCGCCAAGCGTCAACCGAAAGAGAGTCGAAAAACAGACAATTGGCGGAAGCGCACGCTGCGAATGCACGTAGCATATGCGCAGTTGTCCGCGAACGCATTAAAATGTATGGGAAATGTGTTGCAAATATCTGTATTAATAACGCCAAAAAATTAAGAATTCACAGCTCAAAAAGAAATTTTAGTAATCCATGACAGCCACTTAGCCACCCCCTTCATTTTATTTTCTCTTAGATTTACTGACCAAGATACGGGTTTTTTACCCAGTTTGATAGTGAGAGCACAACTTTTTAATGACAATAAATTATTTGTATTTTGATCTTATTTGAAAAGACAGGATGGGAAAACTATTCAAGTATTACTTTACAACCCGGTCACAATATCTGTGCACCTCGCTGGAATTGCGTATAGCCTTATATAGTCGCACTGTCGCACCCGTGACAGGTGACTTCTCCGCGCACTCCCCAGTGCGACAGTGCGACTAAATAAGGCTATATACACATTCCAGCGAGGTGCAGAGATATTGTTATAACTACGGTTAATAATCGCATGCGCTTGCCTTATGCGGCTAATAGTCAAATGTGTTGTTTTACACGCCTGGCGTGTGTAGCCGCACTCGCGTCGCACAAAGAAAAACAGGGTTTCCGCCGTCAAAGTTGTTAATTATAGGGGTGGGAGTTCAAAAAATAAAACAGACATGTTAATTTTTACTTTACATGTAATACAGCTACACCTTTGGTCTTATCAATAACTATGAGTACTTATTAAGTAATTTTTATTAGTGAACTATGACATAAATAGGCATAAACAATATAAAATCACAAATAATTAATAATTTTTCTAGTACATACTTATTTACGAAGAAATTACTATTCAAGCAGATTGTTACACTACAGAAAACATGAATATAACTTTTTAGAAAGTTGAACATTACTATCTTATACAGGGTAATTATTGGTAATTGAACCTATTCCTTCTAGTAGGTTATTATTAAATTGAATTCAATTTTTCTCTGTAATGGTTAAGTTTTACATAGGGGTTTATGTGGTCAAATTTGTTATAAAAATAACCCCCGCTATAAGCTACTAGAAGGAATAGGTTTAACCAGTAACCCTGTCGATTTAAATATGATTTAATACACTTTTTAATATGGCTATTATAAACCAGTAATTTAATAATAATAATGTTTAGCTTACTATTTAGCTTGATCTACATTCTAATTTGCTTGATCTACATTAAGGAATGAGTCCGAGAAGATATTAATCACTACTTTATTCTTATCTAGATCTATATGACTATATTTTTATCGTTAAGTTATGTTATAACTCCAAGCTCCTCCATGGTATCGAGGTCCCGCATGAGCATCTGTATGGTTTGTTTGGTTCGCGGGAAGTACTCTGCAGTCTCGTAGTGCTCCCCGAATGATGGATCTTGAGATTCCAATTCTGAACCAAAATTATTGTGTTGATTAGAAATTAACCACAGAAAGACAAAGAGAAGAATAATCTTAGAAAAAAGTGTATGGCTTGTGAACTCTAGTTTTCTAGTAGAAAAAATTATGTAGGTATATAGGATTCATATGGCGTCTGTCCTAGTGTCCATCTTACTTCCTCACTATTTGAAGGTAGGTAATAAGCCCTTTACTATTTTGCTGGAATCTTATTGTGCATTCAACAACTCAAAAATTAAAAAAGAATTTATGAATTTGAAGGTTATTATCTAAGTTTATTTTAGTTTACATAATATATACTTTTATTGTTTACAATTTTGTCAATTTATTATTTCACTGACATTTTTGACGTATGCTATTAGCATGAATATGAATATAATGTAACTCGTGACTCGTGTAGTACCTGCGACCTGCGCCTCGATGGAGTCGAGCCGCGTGTCGATGAGCGCGTGGCAGCGCTGCACGTGCCGCAGCAGGCGCTCGCGGCACGCGCTGTTCTCGATGGCCGCCTCGGGCTGCGGCGCCGCCAGCCGCTGCCATTCCGCACTCTCTGGATAAAAACAACATTACACATATATTTGACGACCTATTTGGCTCAGTGGTAACATATCCGCCTTACCGACCTTACCGCCAGAGGCCCCGGGTTCGATTCCCGGCCAGGCAAAGGTTTGCATGATGAATTTAAATATCTGTTCTGGGTCTGGGTGTTAGTTGTCCTTGTCTTTGTGTGTGTTCCATGACATCCCCGACGCAAAATTTATCCTAGTTGGGATAGCTCCCTAGAGTTTATTTATTTATATAAATATTTTTATTGTTATTGTTATTTCTTACCTATAAGGATAAGAAGACCAACACTATAATACTTTTTATCCCAAGGAATGTGGTGTAAGGATTTCATAAGTGTTTTATATTCAAGAAATGTGGTAAACAAATACTGTAAGGTCTAATTTTTAAGTGATATGTTCGCTGCACCCTGGCATATTGTTAGCGCTTTGGTTCTGTCCAAATTAGTAATCGGTGCGTAAGGTTATGTTATATCACAGATACACTTTCACAGCTTTTACTATTTCTGTGGCTTTTGCTTACCTTGCACGGATCTCGTCAGCCGCTCGATCTCCAGCGTGCTAATCTGCAGGTCCAGCGAGGCGCCGCACGGGCTCGAGAGCAGCCCACTGAGCAGAGCCTGCGACCCGAGTTGACTGTCCCGTTGTGATGATCTAAAAATATATATAAATCATGATTCGTGTAAGTCAATTGCTAACTCATTGTTAGAGTTGGTCGCTACTTTTACACGGATTTTAGACAAGATCATAACTTGTACTGCGTTTTATATGACAAGGAGGCTGTATCAAGTATGACCTGTATAACTCGATTCAAACTTTGTAGCGGCTGTGAAAATAAGCACGAGGCTTTGCGCAATAGCAAATATTAGTAGAATTTAGGTATGCGCGGTAAAGAGGTTACTGGTCCAGTTCAAGCCGCGCTTTCAGCGCACATCAGAGCCGCCGTTATGAATCTGGCGCACAGCAGTGTTTCCGCCAAATCGAGCAAAGGCCTAGCCGTGCCATCCTTTCCTTGATAAAATACTATGTATAGACTTCACTGACTGACTGACTACAGACTACTGTATACTATGCATGTGTGTACTTGTCTGAGTCGAGTTCCTCGGAGGGGTGGTTCTCCTTGTCCACCCCGTTGATCATGACGCTGAGGTCGCTGTAGTCCGAGTTCAGCTTCTCGGCCGCGAATGTGATCTCCGCCTGCTCCCACTCTTTGGCCCACAGGTACAGCTTCGGGTGGTCTTTCTTGCTGTTAAAACAATGTGATAAATTATGTTAGAAAAATTAATATTGCAAGTGCAAGTAAGATTCAAATCTTCGATTAATATAGGACCAATTTTGTCTAATGGCGTGTACCCATCAAAATCGGTCACATTATCACGCCTGGTCCTCATTGTAATGGAAATGTTGTTTGAAGACAAAATCGATTTTGTTGATAAACTTAGCCACGCAGTTCCCGCTGAGCTCGTGCGAGCGGCGCAGTCTCCCAGCCCCCGGCAGCGTGACTACTCACGTGGCCGCGTAGTACTTGACGCGCAGCGCGTGCAGCGCGTCCTGTATGCGCAGCAGGTTCCCGCTGAGCTCGTGCGAGCGGCGCAGTCTCCCAGCCCCCGGCAGCGTGACTACTCACGTGGCCACGTAGTACTTGACGCGCAGCGCGTGCAGCGCGTCCTGTATGCGCAGCAGGTTCCCGCTGAGCTCGTGCGAGCGGCGCAGTCTCCCAGCCCCCGGCAGCGTGACTACTCACGTGGCCACGTAGTACTTGACGCGCAGCGCGTGCAGCGCGTCCTGTATGCGCAGCAGGTTCCCGCTGAGCTCGTGCGAGCGGCGCAGTCTCCCAGCCCCCGGCAGCGTGACTACTCACGTGGCCACGTAGTACTTGACGCGCAGCGCGTGCAGCGCGTCCTGTATGCGCAGCAGGTTCCCGCTGAGCTCGTGCGAGCGGCGCAGTCTCCCAGCCCCCGGCAGCGTGACTACTCACGTGGCCACGTAGTACTTGACGCGCAGCGCGTGCAGCGCGTCCTGTATGCGCAGCAGGTTCCCGCTGAGCTCGTGCGAGCGGCGCAGTCTCCCAGCCCCCGGCAGCGTGACTACTCACGTGGCCACGTAGTACTTGACGCGCAGCGCGTGCAGCGCGTCCTGTATGCGCAGCAGGTTCCCGCTGAGCTCGTGCGAGCGGCGCAGCGAGTCGCAGGCGCGCGCGCCGGGCAGCAGCCCCTCGTACAGCCGGTCCTGGTCGTGCAGGAAGCGCCGCGAGCGCCGCCCGCGCCGCGGGTTCACGCAGATGCTGCACGTGTACTTCTCGGGGACCTACCATAACATCGATACATGGCTTAGCTTACATTTTATTGCAGCAACAAACACATGCCACCATTGACTTTGGTAATCTATAGTAATTTAGACTTTAGATTTACTTTAGGTAAATAACTTTTTTATAATATTAGTAGGAATAGATTCAAAAAATGGATGACCAATATTTTGCAATTTTCAAAACAGTTAAAAAGTAATTCCGCATTGGGGCGCGGGGCCGCACCTCGCTCTCGCGCTGGATGTTGTGGCACAGCGCGTGCTGCCAGCACAGGCACAGCTCGCACTGCACCATGAGGCCGTCCTCCTCGCGCACGCCGCAGTGGCAGTTGATGATCTCCTCGCGCTTCATGTGCACGATCTTGATGCGTTCGCCCGCTGGAATAAACACTTTAGTTATTAGGTATTAGTATTTAGTAAAAGGAAGGCTATTGAAGCCTTCCTTGTACCACGGTTAGGTATAAGCCTTTATCTTATTTTGCCATCTGCCTTGGTCCTGCGTCAATCGGATCAATGAAATCTACCCATGGTGACGAGACCAAAACAAAGACTCAAAAATGTTGATTTCTTTGAATGTTTTTTAGAATATTTGCTATCTTCGTTTAATAAAGACAAGAGACAGACATATTTAAAATGCAGGTAAATCTTGAACGATCATGGGTAGCACTTACTTTCTGAATAAGTATACAAGTTCGAATCCTTCAGATCGTCGGTAGACTCGGACGACATTGGAGGTACTTTGCTATCCATTTTAGAATCCGGGCTGCCGGAGCGCGGGAAACTCGACCTAGTATCCAACTCGTCAGAGTTCATCGCAAACCACTCCTCATCCTCGCTGATATTCTTCGAAATCGAAGCAAAAGATTTCTTCTTGTCTCCCTTCTTTTTCTTTTGCATCGGTTTCGTTACCGTGTGGGTTGAGATAGCAGTTTCGAAGTCCAAAGGATGCTCTAACATTGGAATGTCCATAATAGGTTCTAGAAGCTGGTTCTCGAAGTCTTCTTCGTTCACAGACTCAGGGATCGTTGGTTCCGGTTCCGGTCTCCTCACCGGGAGTAGAACTCTCGGTCTTTTCACTGGTTTATGGATTAAAGCTTGTCGAAGTTTGGGCGAGTCTTGACTTCTGGGTATTTTAGGCAAGGGAGCGTCTTCACTCTTGATGGATGTCGTCGGGGAAATGTCCATTGGTACTTCCATTTCTGCCGGTAGCGGTTTCGGCTCTTCCCGCCTCGGTGGCTTCTTTATTTTAACTTTCATGACTCTCTTTTCTGGGTGTTTTTTGCCACCCTTGTTGGGCAGTACTCTTTGTCTCGCGTATGCCAGGTCGAGTACTTTAGGCGTGGCTCCCATCATTGTTCTGAGTTCTCTGTGGTAGTGTTTTATGTGCATTTGTAGGAGTGTCTGGGTGCGGAAGTTTTTGAAGCAGCCCTCGGCCGGACAACGGAGGAGATTTTCGATGATTTGTACTTTTAGTGAGCCGACGTACACTGTAAGTTTGAATAAATATAAGGTTAGTACTGAATTTGGTTACAAAACCATTACACTTAATGTTTTTAGACAATATTCTTTATCGTACCGTAACCATCCTCAAGTGGCATCAAAGGCTGATCAAACACATTGCTAGTAGGTTCAGTATTTAGTTCACTGCTCGATTCACCGTCTATGAGTTGCGATTTGTACTGTAAAATAAAAACTTATGATTATTATTGTGCCATGAAGTGCCATATCCAAGGAAATTAAGCTCAAGACCAGATAATAACTTGAGTGACAGATCAAATATTTCTATTAAAATTGAAGAAAAACTAGCGACGATACAGTGCTTGATAAATATTTGAAAGATCTGTGGTTCTATATTTTTTTTCTAAACTGGTCTAAATACAATTCAAAAAGGAATTAATAGTCTATTACGCAGAGAACATAGTAACTTTTTATCATGGAACTAGCTAAAAACTGAGAAATGACAGAGCGCAAATAACTATTTTAAAGTTAACTCACAGTATGCAATCCCCTCTTCAACTTCATCTTGATAGGCCTGCGTTTCGTGTCTTTGCGAATGTTGAGGGCTCGCTTGTCCTTGATAGCGCGGCGCTTCTCGAGGTTCATGTTCCTTCTCTTGACCAGCGGAGATAACTTCCAAGTGGTGTCTGCTGGGAGGATGGTCTCCGGGCCTGCGGTCTTCCCGTCTGTAGGGGGGAGCATAATCATTGTTAAAAGATCCAGGAGTGGCTGTGTCGTGGTCCGTAGACAAGGCTGTACGTTTTACGTAAATGCATGTAATGAATTTTTCTTATTCTGTATTGCAATTAAATTTTGGACATAGGTGATACGATTGTTGCTAAAACACCAAATTGTATTAAATTGTATAAGCCTGCGATTTATAGGCGAAATAAAATGGTCGACATGAAGGGGGCGCGAGTCCAACGTCCGGACTTTTATTGATGTTTCAGACTTTTTGGCCGGACTTCTCAAATTTTCATATGGTAACTAACTTCACAGCCATCCCACGTTAGAATGTTGAAGTTAGTTTATTTTTCGAGTAATGACTAAATGCTGTTTGCCACTGAGGCCTCTACAGGCATATGGTGCTGGGCCTTAAGTTTTAGGGGGCGATAGAGCAAGGGCACCACGAAGGTACAAGCCTCCGCTTGAGCCATCGCCCAGAGTGGGGCGATCAGACTAACTCTGGCACTCCAGAAGGGGTTTGCCCTAGAGTCCTAGTAAAGTGATCAAGTTGATTTTTTTGATCTATCCGATTAACACTTTGACTGCGGAAAACACATACCTTGTTTTCCTTTGTACGACGCGAATGCGGCTGCACACGCCAGGCGCGTAAAATACAACGCATTCGACTATTAGCCGCACTGAAGGCAAGCGCATGTGATTATTATGACGGCCTGTTTGGCTCAGTGGTAACATAACCGCCTTATAAGCCAGAGGTCCCGGGTTCGATTCCCGGCCGGGCAGATTAATTTAAATATCTGTTCTGAGTCTGGGTGTTAGTTGTCCTTGTCTTTGTGTATTCCATGGCATCCCCGACACAGAATTTATCCTAGTGGGGAGCTATGAGTGTGAAACGTTTAGTATGTTTAGTATTAGCCGCAGTCAAAGTGTTAAAATGTGTTGTGTTAAAATGTGAAGGTGCCCCACCCGGCGTGTTCCGGATCCAGCCCATGCGCCTCGATATCTTGAGATGGACCCCGAAGTCCATGAGCGCGTCCTCGTGCCGCCGCAGCGCCGCGTCGCGCGCCGCCTCCAGGAAGTGCCGCATGTCCGTCCGCGTGTGGAACCGCTTGTTGCCGTGCTCGTCCGGACTGTGCCGTCACAATTATAGACAAATAAAGAGTTATACACAATTATAGAGTTATAGCAATCGTAGACCAAAACGTTGTAATAGCTAGGTCGCGTAAAGAAATATTTCCTACAAATAGCAGGCAGGTAGGAAGGCGATTTCCATCAAGTGAACGACAGTCTCGTTACTCAATCATAAAAAATAAAAACAAAGAGGATCAGATGTTCCTAACGGCTACATTTGGCATTCGATTTTTTAGTTTTTATACTTCTTGTAACAAATAGATACAATAGTAATGATAACCTCACGAGCACCACGTCCCACTTCCCGGCGGAGTTGCCGACGCTCCTGCGCACCATGTGCTTCGTCCACCCCGGCGGCAGGCGGTCGTCGTCCACCTGGAACAATAAAAACATTTATATTAACCGAAGTAGTGTTCGTGAAAAAAAACTGCAGGCCGAATCCTTCTGTAACCTTCGAGAATAGAGATCTGCATCTCAATGGCTTGGGTCGATTAAACCCTCAACACACAGAAGCGGCCTGCGGTGGCACCACGGTGGAAATCAGTGGCAGCAATCATGGTGGCCGAAACGGGTTAATCGGGGATGTCGATTGGGTGTTCTTTGTTCACCACCTCGGCAGCCACAGCAACACTCTTACTTTTTCACTTTAGGGAAAGCGTGGCGAAGAACCTTTGAAAAATTTTACTTCTCATGCATACTGCGTAGACGTCAGAATTCGCGCAATTTTGCCAAAACACCGATTGGTACGCAACCTATCCCCTGATGACCCTAGTCCATTGGTAAGGTAACGTAACCTATATCTGCCTGTACGCCTGCACTGAGAAAAATGGCAATCAAAATTCCTATGAATTCACCTAAAGTACGGAGCATACTGACAATTACCAAAAAGTACGATTTATGATTAACACAAAACTGGTGCTAGTAGTAATTTTTACGGGGACAACCATTAATATTATGATAGTTGTCACCTTAAAAACTGGTGCTAATGGTGATTGTCAGTATGCTCCGTACTTTAGGTGATTTTTTTCTCAGTGTGTAAGATTATAGTAAGTACTTCCAGTACTAGCCAGTGTACCTGCACGCTCCGCCGCGGCAGGCCGGGCTTGTTGTCCTGTCCCGCTTGCGGCGCGCCTTCTATCTCGCTCACTCTGCCCACGGGCTGCCCGTTCACCCAGCGACAGCACCACTCGCCGGGGAACAGGAAACTTTCGGGCAAGGAGGCGTTCTTTCGACCCTGGAATATAGCAAGGTATGTGCAAATGATCTAACGTGCCATTCATACATGAGCTCAATATCATTCTGATGGCAAAGGTGAGGGCTTAATAATAAGTGAGGATACAAAACACCTTCAATACTTTTTGACTTCTTTTTAAATAGTTTGATGATGCAATAACCTTCGATCATATATTTCTACTATAATATATGATCGAAGATGCCAACCATAAGATAGTACCTAGGTAAATTTCTAGTGATTGCTATTGTCAAGTCAAAAAGTGTCAAAAATTGCCTTCAATGTGTTTTTGACCAGTTCCCTTCAAAATCCAAGCTCAATACGAGGGACGTTTGAAATGTTCTCGGCCCGAACAAGAAAAAAAATTGAATCAAAAGTATTCTATTTTTCTACATGCTCTTCCTACTACAAAAACTTATAAACTTGTTTCATAGACACTCCAGCGCCTTGATACCTCTCCAATTTCAGTTTTCAGGTTCAGTACTTTGAAGTGCAGTTCGTATGGCTTAGCCGCCGCAACGAAAGAGGAATGCGCCAGAAAATCGAGGTGGTATTACAAAACCTTTTTTATCATCATTCCAAGCTTTTTTCTTTATTTTCTTTCTGCTGACGCGTTGAACAGATTTGTGTAGTAGTGACTTGTAATAGCGTTTAAAAATATAGGCAATAAATAAAATTCGAATCCCAAAACACTCGCCACCGCTTTTCTTGCAGAACAAAAATTAATTGGCTCTTTAGGTGGCGGTGAATCAATGTTTCCATAGTATACATGGCTTTTTTATCTTAGCTAAATCCAAGTATCATCAGTCGTTATAAATCGCTTTAAAAAATCAAAGGCATTCATTTGAAAAGGCTCCGAGAGCTCTGACGAAATTTCGACACTTTTGAGTTAGCGTTCTGCAGTGACCAAACGCGGCAGCAATCTTTGAAACACATTGGACATGGCTAATTATAAAGTTAAGATACAATTTTCTCACTCGGTTTAAATCCATACATATTTAGCAATCTCAAGCACTTTTGATCCGCGGACATCTAAAACTATTTTTTTGGATTTATAGACATTTTCCTGCGAAATGGACATCACAGGATCAATGCTTCTTGGGTCATCTTCCACGCTTTTTCTACCATGTTCGAATAAAGCTGTCCGTTTTTTCACTATTGAATATAAAGGCATAGTCCTTTTAAAGTGATACCCCTTTAGTTTCTACTTAATTTCATCGCAATATTTTTTACTAAATATTTTGTCACCACTCTGTTTTCTCTGTTCTCCAATTCCTAGATGTTCCAAAAGAGGCGATACAAAATAAAAATAAAATAAGTAATGGAACAGTCAATATTAAAAGTTTGGACTTTACTTTTGAATTCATGAAGCTATCAAGCCATCATAAAATTATTTTTGTACTTCTATTATTTATATCTTAGGCCGAGATTTTTTCAAACGTCCCTCGTAGATAGGTATCTTCAACCACTCCACCGCTTATCATCAGATGACATTTGGTTAAACTACTAACTTATCGGTAGTAATACATAAGAAAGCCCCATTACAAACAATTGGCTTACTCGTAAGTTTGAATTAAACCTGGAGTAGTTTAGAAATTGCAGATGTAAGATGTTTCAAAGTTGATTTTTAGATATTTTTTATACCTGCACATTCTCCTTTGTCCGCAGCTGATGCCGCATGGATTTAATTTGTCTCTTCATCCGTTCCAGCTGGCTCTTTACTACATCCACGTTTCCATTAGTTTTTTTCTGAGGCTTGTTACCCTTCTTTTTCTTTGAAGGATCTCTTTTCGCTTTTGGCACTTTGACGTTTTCCAAATTAGCTATTTCTGGGTTGTAATCTTCGATATCGGCGCTTGGTTCGCCAATTTCAATGCTGGCAGCGGCTTCGGCCAATGCCTCTTTCAAATCTTCTGGTTTTATTTCTAGCTTTAATTTTGGGGTGTTGAAACTTTTATGTGTTTCCAGGCCCTTTATAGGAGTACCCATTCTTTCTACTTGCGGACTCTTTAGTTTTTCAATCTCATTTATACCGCCTTCTAGTTTAAGTATGGCTTCTTTGATTTTATCTATTACTTCTTCATGTTTATTTGCGTCTTGTTTTTCGAAGTTTTCCAACTTGGCTTCTTCTTCGAGAACCTATTTTACAAGTTTTATAGGTGAAAAAATACAATTACTAAAAACTTACAAGTAAATTACATAATAACTAAAGAAGATAATTCAAACTTAAAGTTAACTAAAAAATAGGACAGTCATCATTTAGAAGAACATCAAAAATACATTTTTAATGTGAAGCTAGATATTTAAATACAAGAAAAAACCTTAAATTTTTCTCCTGCATTAATTACCTACTCGAGGATTCCTAATTTCACTACATAAACATAACATACTGGCACTTGCAAGAAAGGTAGGGCATTGTATAACCCTTGTTCATAAACGCACGATAACCTAATACCTAACCTTATTCTATAAACATTAAATTGCTGGCTTTAAATTGATCTATCAACTTTTTTTTTATTTTTTATAATGTATATATCCGCATTTGATCACCAACTCGCCTGTTGGTAAGCGACGATGTGGTCGAAGATGAAGCATGCAGATTTAGAAGATACCTATTCACTCTGACCTTGAAAAGTCCAAGATTATATCTCTCAGGGAACAATGAAGCCGGAAGTCTGTCCCATTCCCGGATTAGAAACGTGGACTCGAACCGTTTTGTACGTATCCAGGGGAAATCGACAGTAAAAAAAGCGGGTAGGTGGTGGGTGGGTACGGGGGTGGTAAAAAAGCGTCTTTCTACTTGTCCTGTATTGGAAAGGGGATGACAGAATAAGTTCGTGAAGCTCCGAAGCACACTCTCCAAACTGTATCCTGTAGAAAATTGCCAGGCACACCACGTTACAGCGGTGTTCCAGACTATGAAGCTTTTTGCTAACTAGCATCTCGTCGCCAATAACTCGAACAGCACGCCGGTCTACCGAATCAAATGCTTCGAGCTGGTAATTGGCTGAACCGTCTCAAAGATGGCAGCAGTATTCCACACACGACCGGACTTGTGCTTGATAAAGAATAAGCAACTGCCTCGACATGAAATACCGCTTCACCTTATTCAGGACGTCCAACTTTTTACCAGCTAATTTAGCCTTTGACTCCAGGCTGGCGGACCACTTCTTGCTGACAAGAATTAATAGGGTTCAATTCTCTGATGTACTAGAAATACTACACTAAGATATGTATTACAATAGTAGTATATCTATTTCATGGCTTTCAAAACCTTATTGAGGCTACTTACCGAATCTTCTTCAGACTTTGATTCTTCCACCTCTTCATCGTCAAGAGTATCATCATTCGGATTCACAACACAATCTTCCAGTTCTACATTATCAACCTCAATGTTAAAATCATCTTTCGCTTCTAAATATGTTTGTTCATTGTTTGCTTGTTCTTCATCATCTTGTTCATTATCAACTTGCTTCTTATTAGCTTGTTGTTGAATGTTGGCAGGAGAATGTGTTCTTTGTTTCTGGGGTTTTATTTCAATAGGTTTTAGTTTGATTTCTAACTCTTTTGTTAGAGTTCCAATGATTGAAGCTACTGCATCTGTAAAGGTTATTGTATCAAGACATGGGACCAAAAGTATAGATTTATAATGAATGAGTTTTTTTATGATTTAGATAAAATAAATAAATAACATTTCCCACTCATAGCTAGGATTCCCTGTGTCGGGGATGCCATGGAACACACACAAAGACAAGGACAACTAACACCCAGACCCAAGACAGATATTTAAATTCGTCATTCATCATTTATTTTATGTGTATTATCGTCATTATAGTAGATCGCGTCATAGATTAACATAAGGTTTTATAAGTAAAAAGTGGCAAATAGCCGCAAGATAAACATTAGTTGCACCCAGCGATATTTCAGATGTCCGAAATATCCCCGAAATACAAAATACCGTGTGTTAGTTCTTATGCATACTAACTACTTTAGCTACTCACTAGGTATTTCAGTGTTAACTTCTTTCTTCAGGATAACCCTCGGAACTTTAGGTGCTAATTTCTTCTTTAATATCCTCGGTTTTTTCGGCGCCGCCGGTTTCGGGATCACTGCTTTGGGAGTCTCTTCAGTCTTTTGCTTCTTGTATTTCTTCTGGCCGATGTTGAATATTTCCTTGATGTTTAGTGTTCGTTTCTTTTCGCGGCGCTCGCTTTTCGAGCCGAGATAGTCTCTGGTGGGGTCGAAGAGATGTGTGTGGTAGGCTGGTGTGCCCGGGGACATGGGGGCGGAAGGCCCAGCTTCCAGCGGTGACGGGGACCCCGCCGTCGCGGCGTGGAACGAAGTGTCAACGCTCAGAGAGTCTGCTTTCATCTTGTGCAGTCGGACTATAGAGCACGTCCAGTGGAAACCGTCATCGAATACTATTTCGTAGTTTCCTAAAAAGAATAGGTACATTGTAATTAGGCTAAAGAAATTAAGAAAAAAACAAATTGTTATTGAACTGTTATTTATTTTAATGTATGATTTGAGATAGACATTTTTTAAAAGCTTTCAATACATGCTGATAAAAAAGGAGTCTATGGCTTAGCTCAATGCGTACACTACTTATTTGCCAAATGTCATCAAGATTGGTTCTTTCATACTTGAAAAGGTAACAATCAGACATACAGACATGAAGAGAAAATTAAAATTAAATATCTATAAATTATAGAATGATCGCTGTTTTCATTTGAGGACGACTACGCGTGTCTAAGAAGAGATATTTGCCAATCATGTAATTTTATGTTTACCATTGCCCAAATCATTATGAATAGTAGCGCAAAAACGCCTGTTATCCCTCCATCGGGCTAAACATCTCTCTCCGACTTCAAAAGCTATCTTCGGCTTCTCCTCTGCTTTTACGGTAGCTTCTTCTTGAAGTTCTACTATTACCTCCTTTGAAAGAGGTTTGTCTTTAGAAGTTGATGGGGTTTCGTCTTGCAAGATTTCGCCGGGGTCGTTGACCGCCGGGGTGGGCTTGGTTTTGCCGATGAACGGGCGCAGGCGAGGGCTGCTAACGTTTACCCATTCGTCAGTTCTGAAATAAATGTTTTTTTCATTTAGTATTTAGTATCTGAAGACAAAAAAGTTTTACAAGTTTAGTATGAAAAATACTATAAATAGTTGAGTGAAATGGCTACTCCTTTTGTTAAGATTTTTGCAACTAAATTTCATGCTGTTAGCCTTTTTTTTGCTACCCCTTTGCAATTAACTGCATTTTCTTGCAAAATAACGAATGTGATTGGAACTATTATCTGGCGTCTTTATCATTAATGATATTCTGAAGGTTTAAATTAAAATTACGCTTGTGTTAAGGTGAACGCTGACTTGGGCCGCACCGCACGCGCCGCAGTCGCCGCATTCGAATTCTTTATATGAAGTTCTATGCAACCTCGCATACCTACCCGCACCGCAGTCGCCGCAGTACCTGACGCGCCCGAATTCCCCGAGCCGCAGCTGATGACGTCACTAACGCCGGCCCGCCCGCATCGGACGCTGCGGCGCGTGCGGTGCTGGTGTCGTCATTCGCATTCAACGATAAATAAACGCCCACTATTGATTAAAAATTGAAACTGAATGAAAGAAATCCAGTGCGATGCGTGCGGCGACTGCGGCGACTGCGGCGCGGATAGGTGTGCGAGGTCAATAACAAATGCGATGCGTGCGGCGACTGCGGCGCGTGCGGTGCGGCCAAGTCAGCGTTCACCTTAAGTCTGCAGCTAGAAAATTAGTAGATTTACTAAAAAACTGTATTAAAAATAAGCGCCAAAATTACCTTATTCCTCTCCTTTTCGATTTAAACCGTGTTTCGTAAGAATAAGACATCACAAATCAAGTATTTTATAGCAATTTTACAAAATCACAAATCTACAGGATCTTGAAAAGCCCGCCCGCGACATCCGCCATTTTACAACAAAGATCTGTCAAATAGACTGACACAAAGCCACATGCATCATGCAAACTTTTAAAAATGGAAACACTTTTTTTTTATTTTTAGACTTTGAAAAGGTTTTTAATCGATTTTTACGGAAAACAAAAAATCTGCATCGTTATTTTTGATAAATGCTGCACTACTAATGCACTGCCTTGAATGGAAACTACGACAGAAGTGATTTGTTTGTGTCATGCATCATGTTTGTATGTACCTCTATTAAATATCGATTTTTTTTAATTTTTCTGTTGCTATGGGGGTGATCAATGAAGCGTAGCTAAAAAGATGATTTTGGCGCTTACTTTTCGAAGCCTTTTTGCCCTGTGCAGTGTTTTTCATTACTTTTTAAAGAAAAAACTGATGAACCCTATGCTAAGCCGAAAAGGGCTCATAGTACTCATCATTTTGAACAACTTTTACCATGGTACCAACCCAAAATTCGCGAAATAATTATCAACTGTTGTTCCATAGAAAAATGTCAATGACACTCAACAAAATGTATGAGCTGATAATTTTTTTTGCTAATTCTGGGTTGGTCCCTTAGTTATAGTTGTTCATAATGATGAGTACTATGAGCTCTTTTCGGCTTAGCATACACTTTATGAATAAAACTGTATAGGCTCCTTTTTTTCGGAAAAATGTTATTATTCAATTGTCTTACTTCTTAAGGTCAATTTCGTATCGAACAAGCACCTCCATTTCATCGTAATCTACTTCCGCGACTTCGGCGGCGTACCAGTTGCCTTCAAAATTCTTCACCTCCATCTTGCAGCCAACTGACAACGAAATGCTGGAATTTCCTGTAACAATAAGTAAACTACTACTGTTACTGTGTTTCGGTTGGAAGGGCAAGGGTTCCAGTGAAATTTCAGGGCAAATAGAAGATTATGTCTCAGGGTGACGAGCGCAGTGCTGTGCCACATAGTGCCTTAAATTCTAAGAGTTCATAATACTGGGTGACAACGACCTATTATGGGCAAATGTGACGTTTAACATCAGGCCAGTGATTTGCATCACTCAATAGCATAAAAAAAACTATTTTGATTTTCTAGTTAAATTTAAATCAATGTAAAGTTTCAGATATTTATTTAGATTGAATATTGATCACCGTGTATCAGAAATCAGAATCTTTACATAAATACTTGATTCTGACTATTTTATTTTTTTAATTAGGTAAAGTAGGTACAACATTTTAAGCCTAGTTTGGGGCTCACCATTTATCCTTCTTATTGTGTACTTATTATAAATTCCTTTTAAGACTGTTGTAGTACTTTTTCTCTCTGAATAAACATATTTGATTTAAGTTGATTCTTTATTAACTAACCTTTATCATTAGGGCTCACTATTTTCGGACTAGCTGTCTCACTTGGTGTATTTTTAATTTCTTGTTTAGGAATGTCTTTGGAACTTCCTTCGTCAATCTGGACAGTATTTGCTTCAGATTCCGACAGAATCATTTTCATGACACTAGACGATACTATTTCACCCTGATTTGTATCTGCTTTTTCTTTAAACTCACTTGTTTTTGTGGTATCCTGTTCTGATTCTATCGATGCAATATCCTCTTCTAGAACTGAATTCTCTTCAATATTTTCCTCTTGTTGGCTTGTACTTTCTTGTGTTCTGTTGTCTTGAATTATTTCTTCTTTTGTTTTGTCTTTTTGAATCCTATCAGTTTCAGACTTATTTTGTTGATTTTGAGATTTCTGTTTTCGATCTTCCTTCTCTTTGCGTTCCATTTCGCGTATTTCTTTTTCTTCTTCTTCTATAAACTTTTTGATGGCTGCTAAGTTTTCAGCTCCTGTCCTTTTAACGCTGGTGGGCAGATCATTTTCGTTCAAAAGGGTGCTCACCATCTCCTCGATATCTGACATTTCCTTTTGTAGTTTGGCAATGGTCCAAGGGAATATTGAAGGTATAGCCTCTGAAAGAAAAGGAGATTTCACTGGTAAAACTGCTAAGGTGTTGTTTGTTAGAGGCGGATACAGAATGTACTTTTTTATTTATTACCACTGAATAGGTAAAATAGGTAAGTGAGGTATGCATATTCTCATTCAAGAAAAAGGCTTATACATATACTTAAAAGCCTTATTCTGCTGCATGCAATATATCAGTCATTCTCACTCCAATTACTTTTGTGATGAGTAAGGCAGTGCTTATTATGGCAATAGGGCCCCAGGATAGATTTTAACTATGATCAACCCGTTGCTTTGGCATATGCTTTTCTTTCCTCTTTACAATCCTTTGCTTTCCAGCTCTTTCTTCACCAGCCACCTTACTGCCTAGATCAGTCAAAATATTCCAATCATTCATTTGTTGTGTCTACCATAATACCACAAGGCATTTTCTTAAACCTACAGATACAAGCAGATAAAACTGCAAGATGCTACTAGCTAAATAAACAACATTCTTCCAATTGTCTTTTCAAGCAAAAATACTTCCTAACTACAAAGCAGAATTCTTGCAGTTTCAACTAAAATAATCAAGCATTGAAAAGGCAGTAGGCAAAGGTTATTAAGTAAAAATAACATACTCTAAGCCATTTTGGTTCACTACTGTAAATAAAATTAGGAATACAAGTTACACACTGAAATACCAATATAACGCTTTGAGGTGAAAGTAAAATAAAAACGCCAGGTCGCAAAATAAAAGCAACAGTGCTAATAACAACGGAAATAAGAGCTACAGTAAAATGAAATTAGAAACTATAGTCAGGCAAAAGTGATAACTCATTCCGAATAAGGTACAACAAGCTTCTACAATCTTTGACTGAATACCTGACTTCAGTATGTATTTCGAGTCCTTGTTTATTTGAAAATCCCTTTTACGAAAATGTCTCGAACACACATAACTAGGCAAATCTTTCTGTGTGTGTTTGTATCGTGTTATAAACTGCCATTGATTGTGAGATGTTACATCTTTAGGAAACTTGTGAAACGTAACACCTTTGTCCTCCTTTCTTGTCGAACATGACTTGCACTGTTTTACACAACACTTTTTTACAGCCATTCTAGTATATTATTAATGTTCAATACGTAAATTGGCAGTGGAACATTTGTGGATGTAGGTACTCGAATGTACCTACCTATGAATTTCACATATTTTGTGAAAATTGTTGGCAAGATCAGAATGTCACTTACATGTAACACAGCGTTTATTCACTGTTCAAAGTATGTCTTCAAGACTTCGTTATCATTTTTGATAGCTATAACTAAGAAATTAGGCTATTCTTGTTTTCTGAAACATACATTGGATGAACAATCGAAGGTGAACACATTTGTTTGGTTCGGTATTTCGAAATTGTAACTCGTTAAGACTTATTAAAATTTATGAGTTTTATTATTTATGAAGTAAAATTTGACCACATTTTAAAATTTTACAAATATTTTTCAATACAACTAACAAAAACACAATAACCAAAATCTCTGACGCAGAAAAATTCAGGAAATCAATAAAATAATAGTGTTGGTGCTGCCAGATGAATAAAAGATTAAAAACTGTCAAAAAATCACCATGCAATTTTTTTCAATTTGTGAGAAAAATTCAAAATAAATATCGAAACCGAATCATACATTTACAAAAAAACCTATACTTAAACATACATTTAAATGAATGAAACGAAATATACTAGAGCCCCACATTTTTTAAAACTCTTGTTCCATCATTACTGTAAGTGTAACTGTACGGCTATAACATCACGTTAAATATTTTTTTACTGCCAATGTACTACAAACATGTTCATAAAACTAAATGTTGGTACAGGGATCCTATAGGGGCGCTGCATGTTTTAAAGCTCTAAGAACTCTTTTTTCAACAAACAAAAAAAAATGGTTGTCTGTAAAGACGGTTTACGGACGATAGTTCAACGTGACAACGTCATAACAAAACATTAATGAAATGATTGCTTGCATACTTTTCTCGCTCCGATCGTGACGTCACAATGAGCGTAACGGGACACTTTTTCGTGCTTGCACCCGGCCATAGAGTAGTACTGTATTAACGGAAACCCGGCATTCATCGATTTATTAAACGTTGTCACGTCAAAAGTTACATCCCTTAAATATCTTGCTGAATTTACCTTAGAAAAGTCAGCTTCTAGCTTTTGCTTCCATAAGCTCTCTGAACCATTTTGTATTGATTTGTAGATCGTCCGAAACCGCTTTCCGGAGCTGGCAGCACTAGACTTGACATTGCCAAAACAATACAATCAATAATCTCACTCAACTCTATCTTACAGTTTTTATTTCAATACGAGCATTTGTCTAAGTTTTGTAATAAGAAAGAGTTACTCAGCTGGATCTAATTTATTGACGCGCTATAAATATGGATTTAGCAAAATCTTTATTCACTTCGCGTGACCACGTCGGTTATGTGGGTCGGGAAGACCATGAACGAAAAATAAGTGCCGCGTTAGCAGATGATGACCCAGAAGACATAATAGATGCTATACGTGGTCTTAATATCGCCGATGAATTCTTACCAGCGCCTGGAGGACCATTTTCAGCCCTTACTGCAAGTATGGTACCCCAAGATATAATGGCCAAGTTGGCTCAGCCAGAGTCTGAAGGTCACGGTGGTCTGCCGGATTACAGATTCGATGAATTTGGGTTTTGTGTTGAAGACGAAGAAGGTGTAGACCAGAATTCTGATAAATTATCTGTAAATGCATTTGTTGAGGATGATCAACACCGCCTCCAGTGGGAATTTTACAGTAAAGAAATAAACTTTTCTGAAATCGAAGGGAAATTAGAGAAAACAGATAAGCTACAAAATATGGTTAAAGATGGCGTTCCACACTCGCTCCGTCCTCAAGTTTGGATGCATTTATGTGGTGCTAACAAAAAGAGAGATTTAACAGAAATAACTTATCATGAAATAGTAAGGGCTTCCAGTGACGATGGACTTGTAACTAGTAAACAAATCGAAAAAGATTTAGTTCAGATTTTGCCAAATAATGTTTGTTTTTCACACCCAACCAGCACTGGAGTTCCAAGATTACGTAGAATTTTACGAGCATTAGCTTGGTTATATCCAGATATTGGTTATTGTCAGGGAACGGGTATGATAGCAGCGTCACTACTACTATTAATGGAAGAAGAAGATGCATTTTGGATAATGTGTACCACAGTAGAGGATTTATTACCAGCTTCCTATTACTCGTCCACTTTGATTGGAATACAAGCTGATCAGAAAGTTTTAAGAAGCCTCATCTCAACTTACTTACCTGGAATTGATCAAGTATTAAATGCTCACGATATAGAGCTTTCTTTGATAACAATGCATTGGTTTTTGACTTTGTACGCGAATGTTGTCCATATGAAGATTTTGTTAAGAGTATGGGATTTATTCTTTTTAGATGGCTCTCTTGTGCTATTCAAAGTTACATTAGCAATGCTCAAGATAAAAGAAAATAGATTTACTGAAATATCAAACTCTGCACAAATATTTAATGCACTCTCTGATATACCTGGTGAAATCGATAATGTTGATTTACTTATTAAAACTATCGATGAGGTTTGTGGTGAAACATTAAGTCCCACATTGATTGACACTCACAGGAGGAGGCATCTGGCCTATCTTATGGCAGATCAAGGTGCTTTAGTTGGAAATCCTGGAGCCGTACCAAACTTGCCAAAACAACAACTGCAAAGACGCCAAATAAAAAAAACTAAATCAGTAATACAAACAATACTTTTTGGTGAAGATAGTAACAATGAAGACTCTGTTTCAAAAAATGTTAAGCAAACAGAAATACTTGTTGATCTAAGAGAAGCTATTTTACAAGTAGCTCGTCATTTCTTGGCCCTTGAACCTCAACTCGCGTCTGAGATCCAACTCACAGCTGATTACACCATGCAAAGCCATGCAGCAGATAGAGAACGATATGTCAACGTGTCTAGAAGTAAAAGGAGACGTGCAAAGGCTTTGTTAGACTTTGAAAGGAGAGATGGAGATGAACTTGGATTCAGAAAAAATGATGTTATTGAAGTCATTAGTTCCAGAGATGAACACTGTTGGATTGGAGAACTTAATGGACTTAGAGGTTGGTTCCCTGCACGGTTCGTGAAATTGTTGGATGAAAAGGGAGTGAAATACAGCAGAGCGGGAGATGACTCTGTAACAGAAAAGGCAGCTCACCTGGTTAGGGGAGTCTTGGCTCCTGCTTTCAAACGTGTACTTTTACATGGTATCAAAAAGCCAAGTTTTCTTGATGGACCCTGTCATCCATGGCTGTTTATTGAAGAAGCATCATCAAGAGAAGTAGAGAAAGATTTCAATTCAGTTTACAGTCGTTTAGTTCTATGCAAAACTTACCGTTTGGATGAAGATGGCAAAGTTCTCACACCTGAAGAGTTGCTATATAGATGCGTTCAAGCTATAAACCTTTCACATGATAATGCCCACGCTCAAATGGATGTCAAACTGAGAACTTTAATATGCATGGGGTTAAATGAAGAAGCACTGCATTTATGGCTAGAAGTTCTTTGCTCATGCGTGGATATTGTTCAGAAGTGGTATCATCCTTGGTCTTTCATTAACTCTCCTGGTTGGGTGCAAATTAAATGTGAATTAAGAATTCTTTCTCAGTTTGGCTTCAATTTAAATCCAGAATGGGAGTTACCTTTGAAAAAAGACACTCAAAATCAACCGTTAAAAGAAGGTGTCCGTGACATGCTTGTTAAACACCATTTGTTTTCCTGGGATTTGTAAAATATTGTCAATACAGTAAATATCAATTTAAGCTAACTTGAAAACATGCACCAGACTTCTAAGTACATATTTTTACTGTGTACCTAATTACTTTTTGAGCTTATTACAATGCACTGCTAGAGAACTAATTAGTCAAATAAGGCTTATGACCTTACAGCTATAGAAATTGATAATGCTGGTAGTTTTAGTCAATTTTGTAATCCATGTATTTTTGTTGTGTCTACATATTTATCATAGTATTAAGAATATCTGTACCTGTACTTAAAATATAGCTATTAAACCTAAGTGGTAATTTTAAACTTATTTCTATCAGTAGATTAATTTATTGTTAATGTTTTTTATTTCAAATATGTAAGTACAAGTTTCTTAGTAATGTACTGTATTGTTATTTTACTTTCAAATTTTACGTGATCTCTTGAATATTGTTATATTATGCTTAACTAATTAAATGTACTTTTCTGCAAATGGTTTTTCTCAATTATTATGTTGTACTAAGTTCTCCTCAAAGGTAGGCTAAGTGGTCAAAAAACCTGACTGCAAAATTTAGTCTGAGAATCCGGATATAAATACAAACTTAGGTTCGTCTCTATAGCAATTAGCAAACCAAAATGGGTCAAGCCGTTTTGGCGGATGGGTATGACATAGAAAAAGACAATGAGAACTAGGGATGACGCTTTTTTGGCTTAGCCCTTTCCATAAAATCCTGTCCCTGTTTAAGATAATATACCCAAAAAAATATCTCTCCTTTATTCAGTCGGGTAAATAGACTACCACAGAATATTTTCCATATTTTTAATGAAAACGGAATGTAGCTAACGTTCCGTTTTGGGTAGTGCTCGTTCTGAACCTAACCCTGTGTTCAGCCGGACACGGAGAATTTTGTGGGCCGATTTCGGTCATAAATATTGAAGATCGGATGAGTAGTCAAGAGAGAAAATTATAAACTCCCTTTTATATGCCGATGGCCAGGCAGGACTTCGTGCCAAGTGAGGTGATGCTCGGCCTTCGTCCTCAGTTCTAATTTTTAACGATCTTGGTTCTAGTTCTGCTAGATACACTGACCTCCATTAAACATGTATAATGGAGGTCAGTGGCTAGATACTACCACAAACCATTTTTTATTTTCTGGAGCGCTGGTAAATGCGAAAGACGTACAAAGCCAAAACTAATAGAAAAAAATTATAGAATTCGAAAACTTAGTGATGCCATTATTTTAAGTGTTCATGCCAAGACGATGGAAAAATTTAACTGAAAGCTTTTTTAACATAGTGTGACCGCATAAATATATCGTAGAGTGCACCGGTATATTATCCCGGGCATAGTTAAATAATTTTTAACGAGTGATTAAAGTAATCGTGACATAGTAATACGATACGTGCCACCAACCGTCCATGCATGCAATGTATGTAGTTTATAATTTTTAATTAATATCTCAATTTAATAGTTACGAGAATAGTCACGAGAGGAAAACATTACAAGCCCCTTGAAGGGGGCTTAATTGCGTAAAACTTATTTTGCAAGGTGGTCACGAATTTTATTTCAGGGAAAATTAAATTTTCTATTTGACAACACTGCAATAATTGACAAATCAAAGTTGACAGCAAACATAACCTCTTTCATTCCACTTCTCTTCAATTTGAGAAGTCAAACGTGCTTGTTCTCTTCGAGCTAAGGCCTATCGGCAACTTGCACGTAATATAATTTAAAATGGCTTCAAAGGCTGAATTAGCTTGTGTTTACTCCTCTCTCATCCTTGTTGATGATGATGTTGCCGTCACTGTAAGTTTTGATACATAATTCACTCGTTTTGCTTCTATAAAACTACCAACTTGTTTTTCCATAGTGTTTCAATCCTCGTTCATCTAGTGAATGCTTGTGCAAAATACCGTAGAAATCAACTAAACTGTGTAATAATTCAGCCCCGGACGAGGCTTAGCCGTATTTTCGGAAAAAAAATGAGATGGCGCGAATGGTTGTTTATGTTTGTGCATTGGTGTCCAGGGTGAGAAGATCTCCACCATCTTGAAGGCTGCTAACGTGGATGTGGAGCCCTACTGGCCGGGTCTGTTCGCGAAGGCGCTGGAAGGCGTGAACGTGCGTGATCTCATCACCAACATCGGGTCGGGTGTAGGCGCGGCGCCGGCCGCCGGAGCTGCCCCCGCAGCCGCGGCGGCGGCGCCCGCTGAAGCCGCCAAGGAGGAGAAGAAAGAGGAAGAACCTGAGGAGTCTGATGACGACATGGGCTTCGGTAAGTTATCGTGACGTTTATTAATTATTACTAGGTACTTAATTAACTCGGAATAACTAGTCATTGATGGCTCTAAGTAAAACTCACTGTTTCTATACATGTAATCTAAGATCTTGCTGCTAGTAAACTAGCTATGGCCTTTAGTTATTCCCAGTCTGGCTATCCTTCAGCAACCATAATTTTTTCTGCAATAAAAAGTTTATATCATCAGGCCTGCACTTGAACTATACAAATATGACATCAATTTGTTGTTCTGTTGTGACTTGATACAAGGACCAAACACATCAAGAAATCAGATTCACCTGCATTTTTATGTTTTTACTTCGAAATAACTGCTAAACTGATATCATTGAAATTTGACTACAAGTTAGTGGCATGAGTGTGGATACTTTTTTTCAGATCAAATTGTGGTTCATGAAGGACAAAAAAGTTCATAATCGATATGATCTAGTGATATCCAATGATGATTTATGCATGTATTAGCTTCAGAAAATGTATGAATGACAAATTTATCAACTGAAAACAAATCCGTTATCTCGTAAAACTTCACTGCAAATTATCTGTTACTAAACTTTGTAATATCTTTGTTTCAGGTCTCTTTGACTAAAAAGCTTTATGGTAAAGCTGTGGTATTCCATAAAAAGCTTCATGAAGCTTTTTTAGTGTTAAGGCAAATGACTTTTTATTAAAGTTCAAATAACTTATTCTTTCTTATTATTTACCCTATTCTCCTACATTAAAATGTTATATAGGATTCTATTATGGGGTTATTCATAAAAGATATGCTAAGCCGAAAAGGGCTCATCATTATGAACAACTTTTACTATGGGACCAACCCGAAAATCACGAGAAAAAAATCAGCTGTTCCATACATTTTGTCCTGTGTCATTGACATTTTTCTATGGAAAAGCTGTTTTTCATTTCGTGAATTTCGGGTTGGTCCCTTAGGAAAAGTTGTTCATAATGATGAGTACTATGAGCCCTTTTCTATGCACACAGAGTTATATTGGAAGGATATGCTAAGCTGAATATAGCTCATGTTACCCATTATTATGAACAACTTTTATACTATCAGACCAACCCAAAATCTGAAAAAAATCTATACATTTTGTCGAGTGTCATTGATATTTTTCTATGGAATAGATTCCAGTAACAGTTAGTTAAATCTTTAGTATTAACTATGTATTTACATTATATTTAAATATTGGGATAATAAAATGCTGAAGTAACCTAACCTCTGTATTTCTAAGTAACATTCACGAACCCATTACACAGAACCATTTTCAAGCATTAGTTCTTGACTTGCTAGTCAATATACAGATTTCAATCTTGCTTGGTTCTAGTAATTGGTGTGTGTCAGAATGAACGGTCACTAACTGTTCTGGCTGTGCTAAAATCATAATTAGTGATGAAAGGAAAAATAAAGTCAAAAACTTGCTATGAATTAAAGTTTTATTACCCATAAATCTACACAATTTATAATGTAAAACAATATTTTTTAACTGTATCCCCACATAGCTCGCTGAACACCTGACAACCTGTTATGATCTGCAAGGTGTCTCCAGACAATACGGCTCAGCCTCCACTCTGGTACAACTCCTCGTGGCCTGAGAATACACAATATTTTACAAATAGTATTCACTAATCTTTATTATTGCATAGGTATCAGGAATACACATGTAAGTCATAAGCTAGTTATTGTTATATAATGATGGAAAAAAAGTACTTCCATATTTAGTCATCTTAGGTCTTTTCAATGAACTAAAACATTAGGCGTTTTAACACTTTGGCAGCGGCTAGTAATCATATGCGCTAGCCCCAGGCGCGGCTAATAGTTAAAAACGTTGTTTTACGCGTCTGGCGTGTGCAGCCGCACACTCGCGTCACGCAAAGGAAAACACAAGGTATGTGTTTCTCGCAGCCAAAGTGTTAAAAAGGGAGTCCACAAACACCTATCAGGGCTGACAAAGCATCATCAACGCAGCTAGTGTTGCAGGTGTTCATAGGCAGTGGTTTGGCTTACCATCAGGCTAACTGTCTGCCTGTTCACCGCTCTTTTATATTAACATTTTGGCTGCGGGAAATATACCTTGTGTTTTCCTTTGCGCAACGAGAGTGCGGCTGCACACGCCAGGCGCGTAAAACAACGCGTTCGACTATTATTCGCGCCTGGGGCATGTGATTACTAGCCGCAGCCAAAGTGTTAAAAAAAGAATCTTATTAGTGAAATTTGCTAAAATGGGAAGTTGGAAGAGAGCAAGTAATATTGCAGCACATTTAAATTAGGGTTCGAACTTATTACCATTAACATTTGATATCGCTGAATTATAAAGACTGGGTTAGTCTTTTGAGACTGCAACTACTGCTAGTACTGCAGAGCTACATCATATTGACAGCCCTCATCAGCCCTGTAATGATTAAGAAACATTTTACAAACCCACCTTGATGTGACAGCACATCTGTTGTTAATTCTCAGTGGGATACAGTTCATCTCAAACTTGTTGACATCTTTGTCAGCGAGTTCTCTAATCTCCACCGGTAGTACATCATTCTTTCGCATGGCATTGATTCTGGTCCTCTCCAAGAAGTTCTCAGCGCTCATGCGGCGGCGTTTTACGTCACGTATCATGAGGGCATTCGCCCATTTATGGCGAACTTGCTGGAACTATAATATTTTTATATTTTAGGTTAATAATTTAGAAAATTGTAGGTGTTTTAACCCTTGTTAAAAAAAATAGATTTAACTAATGTTCATGTAGCAGCAGTTTGAAGGTTCTTACGGCTGCGGTTAACAAGTCATTGTTGAAACACCTATGCTAACAACTTAAATAAAAATAATTCACTGACAAAATTTTAACCTAAATACTTTAGACTTAATTTTACCGCAAATCCTGCATTCACTTGAGATTTCACTATATATTTGCTAACATTTGATACGTTCATGTTCAAAAATAATTTCGAATCTAAATTAAAATAAATAGGTAAATAATTAGAATAACGCAAAATTCATTAAATAGGTTCAAGGTAAACACGACGGGGTTGCCAGGTCACTCAGATATTTTTTTGTTAGGCTGAATCTATTTGTACGGGTACTGTACGAACAATTCGAAGTGACTATTTGTACGGGTACTGGATGAATAAATTATATTTATTGGCTGAGTCTATTAATACGGGTACTGTACCGAACAATTTAAGATTATTATACAGTTATCATATTTAAAAAAAAAAAAAACCTAAACTTAACCGGACACGATTAGTACAATTTTTTGGAAATAACATCAATTTTCTTCAAAATTTTTGCAAACTTTGAAAAATAGTAGCGTCGGTACGACTTTAGAAACGCACCAATAACCTAACTTTTTTCGCTTCCGTAGAAATTAACCTAACGCCTTTGTCCTAAAAAGCGATTGGCTTTCTAGCACTTCGCCGGCCGCTGCCGCGGCACGCTCGCTACGCTCGCTCGGCTCGTGCGTTGTTTTTCATGTTCTAACATAACCTAACCTATTGATCGTTTGCTTCCGTAGAAAATGAACCTTGTCTTCTAAATTTCAAATTGAATTTTTATATTATTTTATTCGTTTTATTCACGTCGCGCTGCATACTTGGATTCCTATTTTTAAGATTCCTATTATTAGCTTGTTACCCTACATTATCTAATCATCCAATTCATTCTTAATTTAAAAAAAAATTATATTATACGAATAAATTATATTTAATCGTCCAGTACCCGTACAAATAGTCACTTCCTTTTTGTTATACCTTAACAAGAAAAGAAGCACCCAAAATCGTTTTTGACGAAGCGACAAACAGTGAAATAATAAACAAAGATTATGTAGGTACTGATTGAATGGAAAGGATTCAGATGATGAGGGTACGAAGATTAAGTGATTAGAAAAATAACACTGTGTATCTAAAAACTACATCAAAGTAACTGTTATTTCTATGTTAGTTAGTGAAAACCAAGCTAAAGACAAAATAAAACTCAAATTCAAAAAAAAAAAAAAAAAAAAAAAAAACAAACTCAAAAATTTCCAAGCTAATCTATTTCGAAACATTTTCCCAAGAGCCAATTTTTTTCCCAGAATCGAGAGAAAAGCTCTCATTCTGGCATCCCTGACAAAGACATATTTTTTCAATTTGACATTGAGGTAACTCTTTTTTTCCTTTTGTAGAGTAGTTTGTAGACTATTTTCTAGTTTATAATTATTTATATAGGTAAAATATTGTTACTCAGGTAAATTAGATGTAATAATATTTTTCAAATTAAGAATCGATTACTGATTGTGTATGGATTTTAGGAAAATGCTTATAATTTCAATTCTTGGGTCTGGCAATCTTGTTTTTGCCTCCTAAAAACAAAGAAAAAAAGTAAACAAGTTGGAACAAGTCAAACTGCTCAAACTTCAAACTCTGTGTCGTGAATTCGTGAAACTAAAAATGGTTAAAGCCGGTACCTAGCCTACTAAACTAGAAGGATGAGAATGAAGAGGACATTAACACAAAAATCAAACAGTTCTCCAAGTCCGACTAAGAAGCTGAGAACCGTTGATTACAATAACTATCTGCACAAAACATTGCGTGAAAGTGGTCTTACTTTGAAACATCCTCCAGACAAATGTAAAATTTCCCAGGAATCTATTCACGTGATTCGCAGCATAAAGAAAAATCTGGAAAAACATTTTGAATATCCTACAAATGTATCAGAACTATTTTCTGGTCTGGAAAAAGAATGCCTGGATTTGGACGTGTTCAAACAATATTTGTTTCCGAACGTTGTAGGGATATCAGACGAGAGCCCAGAAGAATATCCGGTGAATGATAGTGTATTTAAAATTCTACTTAGTATCCCTATACTACAAAATAAACTCATCGATTACATATTTGAAAAGGCTATAGACTTGGCTGCGCAAACAAAATGCGAACCTTGGATTCAAATGATTTTAAAATGCTTCTCTGGGCTAGAAAGCATCGTTGATACTGAAAAACTATCATCGCACCTTATCAACTTGCTAGACATTACTTCAGAAAAGATGGTCCGTTTTGAGATAATTACTGCTATACCAGACATTGTTGGAGACCAAGAACATAACAACATTTCAACTGAGTTGAGCAGGATCCTAAGCGAAGATCATGATCTTATTCCTGCTATTCTGGAATGCTTGTCATATCTTTGTCTATCAGAAGATCAATATGAACTATTACAAAAGAAGACATTGAACATACTCTTGAGCTTATCAAAATGTAACTATTTTCCCAATTTCATCAAGTTTTTACTGATCCCAAGTAGAATGAGTGACAGTGCATATTTAGAAGCAGTCCAAGGATTGAGAAATTCTATGGGATGGTCTGAATCGATGGCTAAACCTCAAGATATTGCATCTAGCCAGGTTCTTACGGCTACTGCAATTAGAAATTCCATGATCTTTTCAAAAGTCATTGCCAATGCTTGGCTCAAAGTTGTATCAAACTGCAAAGTGAACACTGATCACAAACCAATTGACATTGTGATTCTTTTAATACTGTTTACAACATCTGAAGAAAGGCAAAAACAAGTTGAAAATTTAATCAGAAAACTGCTCAAGTCAGATATCCTGAAAGAAGATTTATTAGATGAGGCATTCGAAAAATTCAAACCAATTTTAAAAAGCCACCTAAAACATCTGATTGAGCTGGCTAACTTATTATTAAAAACTAAAACTGATCCAGTAGTAGAATCATTTGCATCACACATGTACACCCTAATGTTTTCCAAGCTCGAAGACTGTTGTCAAACTGTTGTTGCCGAGCTTCTTCAGATGGGAGATTCCAAACAATGTGTCATGAGCATCCTTCTCATACTTAACACAGTGGCATCTGAAGATATGTCACTTTTGAAGCCACAGAGTGTTCGGATGCTGACTCTTCTTGACGGAATGGATGACATGAGCCTGGATGAAGTAAGAGCAGTCATGAACTTGCTCTGTGGTCTCGCTTACAGCTATGAAAACTCAGTAATCAGAGATGATCTCCAAATGATAATCAGAAAGGAACTTTTCAGCTCTAATCCTAAAATGAAAATACAAGGTGTTCTAGCTGGCATTCATGCAGTCAAATATCTAATGGCTACAAATGATAATGATGAAACTAGAGAAATGCCAGATGATATTAGTTACGGTTCCGGTATCCATCTACCGGAAGGTGATCTGCGCGAAGCAGCCCAAATAATAGAGATGATAAGTACAAGTACTAAGCAATTTCCAGACATGACAGCATTCTTCTATGATGAGTTGTCAAAGATTGTTGGGTCTGCATCATACATTAACAAAAACTTCATGTCATGGTTAACTGATGCAGTTACTAATGATTTGCAGCAAAATTTTATCATTGATGCATTACAAACTGAACAAATTGGGGACCTGAAACTATGTATGCAATATTGCCTGAATGCAGACAGTGAAATGGATGAAGTGATAGCCATAAACATTGCAGGGCTTGCTTTACAACCTAAGAACGAAATATATATCGGGATTCTCTCTCCTTTGTTCCAACTAGTCCAAACACTACATAGCAAGCAACACGAAGGCAACTTATCTAGTATTGATGCATTATTAGGATGTGCTATTGTTATGCCGAAATATAACATTGATTTGATTGAAGATATGGACTCTGAAACTGTAACCGGCATCTTAGACTGTTTAATTCATTGTGTGAATTGGTTAAGAGAACTCCTAAACGCATTTGCTACACAAGAAGATAACATCCTGAAAGAGAAAATTCTAAGAAGGGTCATACAAATAGAAGAATTACAAAAAATAATAGGGACCATTCTCATTAGAAGTAAAGTATCTTACAAACCGCCAATCAGCACTTTTAACATTAATAAGTATACTGGTGAATATGTTCAAAAGAAACCTGTGAAAGTTCAGACCAATAAACAGAAGCCACAGAAGAAAAATGCTAATGATGACTCTGTTTTACCAGAAACATCAAGAACACAGGCCACACAGCCTAATAATTCAGTCAAAAATAAAATAGATACAATTCATAATATTGATTACAGGCAATTAAGTTTGAACTTGCTGAATCTATTGAAAATGAATATTACCCAAGAAAAAGATTCAGAAACTGAATTAACTGTAAAAACGTTAAATTTTCTTTTGGTATGTGTCAAGGAAAATGTTGAAAGTATATTGGTATCAAAAATAAAAAGAAAAACTTTCCTTACTAAGCAAGAAACTATTGTATACGACCCAAAGAAAGGAGAAATGTGTGCAAAGGCTGTCAGCGAAATATTGCCAAAATTAATTGAACACATGCATTTTCTCATAACTTTTTTAGAGAATCACATTACTGCAAATAGTCAAAATGATAATGATGTTTTATACAGTACAGAAATGATGGAATACACATCATGCATGGAAAATATTTACATCATGCTGACAATATTCTTCAAATGGATTGGTTTCAGAAACCATAACAATGCACTGCTAAAGACTTCTCTAAGAACAGTAGCCAATTCGGACAGCGCTATTATATCTTTAAAAGATTTATTAAAGGCTGTGGCAGAAAAATTTGAAAAACATGAAAACTACTGCCTCCAACTTTCAACTGCAGTTGCTCTTATTGAGCTTGTAAAGGCTATACAAAGCTTTACGGACTCTGTGCATATCCTGAAAATATTGCGAAATATGGCGCAAAATTTCTTGTCTCAGCAATGGAAAACTCCTGATGGAGGCTTAGAGAAGGGGCTTTTGTTCAATCAAAGTGTAGATCGATTGGCTTCAATATACTTCGTAAACAAAGAAATATTAGCACTGAAAACTTTAACTCAGCAATTAACAAACGATATCCAAAACTTGAAAACACGAAATGATACATTGAGTTCACTCAAATCTATAAACAGAGCTAATTTCCCAGTTCTGTACAGAAACCTTGGAACAGCAGTTTATGAAGCTACTAAAAACTGTTTGGGCAAAGGAATGACCAATTCCGAACATTTGGTACTGTGGAAAGACGTTGCTACAATAATGAAACACATGTCCGACATAGCTAAGACTCTTGAAAATCGAAACAATTTAACAACATTTTTCAAAAAGTCTCTTCCTGTGCTCAAGCTGTTCTTATCTCAAGGAATGCCTATTTTGGAGTTACAACTTAAGAATGAAACCCAAGAAGTACTAGAAATACTGAAGATTCTTCAACAGTCCACCAGATTTTTGCAGACTCTTTGTTGTCATTCACGATTGAAGAAAGACACGGCGTTAATGAGCAAAGTTCCGTTTGTGAGACAACTACTAGAGACGTTAATATACAAAGTGAAGGCTGCTTTAGCAGCAAATAAATGCTCTCAAGCATTTTGGATGGGAAATCTGAAAAATAAAAATATCCAAGGCGAAATTATAAGAACACAAGAGTCTGTCGAGTGTGATGAATCTGTCGAAGACTGTGATGAGCAACTTCCAGAAGATGAAGACAGTGACGAGACTGATGACGAATTACCTAATCCAGAATCTAGAAGCATAAGTGATATTATGTAATGTTATGTGAATAAATCTGAGTTTCGTTTAATAAAGTGTATAGTTTTTTAGTCACACGATTTGTTTTTCGTTCTTTTTGCTCACGACGGAAGAGAAAGTAGGTACCTATAATATGCGTTTAGGGTGAGAAATTGTCTCCAACGAAAAACTACTAAGTAATAGAATAAATACTCTGTTGTTTGTCATGTGGAAAAGTCAACAAGAACATTATTTTTACAAAACAAAAACCGACTTCAAAAGACCGACTATTGAGTTATTCATCTATTTGTCGCGCACGTACTTAATGCAAATTTAAGACTTAAGTAGGTATATGGTTTTCTCATGGATACCATTATCAGAACTGGACTAAATTGAAATGGGACCAAATGGGAAGCGTCAACTTTCTAATAAAAAAAGGATCATCAAAATCGATCCACCCAGTCAAAAGTTATGAGGTAACAAACATAAAAAATTAAATAAAATAAAAAAAAACAGACGAATTGATAACCTCCTTCTTTTTTGAAGTCGGTTAAAAAGAGTTTCCCGCTTAGGGCCTGCGCAAACCTCGTCTACTTTGAAAAATAGTATGAGCAGGGCTACACGGCACGCGCGCGAGCTACCTATATACCTATAGTTTACACAACAATCAGTTTTTGTAAGGCTCCACGTACTCGTAAAGCGCCCAAATTAAATTTCTGTAGTATAGTATAAAATATTATAGAAGTCAGAAAGTTATTACGTAATTGAAATGGATTGTTCCCGCGACGCCGCTTCTCACTACGTCGATCCGCGCCTATGGAATAGTCCCACGACGTCGCGCGTCGCATCTCCCATACATTTGTTCCCGCCACGCCGCTCGCCGCCTCAAAGGCTGTCCCATAACGTCGCTCGCTCATTTAAGGCGACTTCGTGGTTGGATTCATGAATTTTGTGCGATTTGTAAGGAGCCCAAAGTAGTTGTAAAATTTTCACGGGTGCAAAATCATGAAGAGGTAAAAACACTTGTACATTTTTCAATTAAAATCTTTGTTTAATTAACATTTTTACCTGACTGACTAAAAGGTGCGCATAATGCTTTAGGAGCCCGAAGTAGTTGTCAAATTTTCAAAGTCGAAGTAGTTGCCAAACTCGGAAAAATCGGTCTAAACTCTCCTACAACTACACTTACAATTGCGCGGGCATGGGCCAGGAAGAGGTAAATTAACTCGTATTTTTTTTAACTGACAGTCAGGTAAAAATGTTTATTAAATAAAGATTTTAATTGAAAAATGACTCTGTTCCCACTAGTTCTATTAAAGCATGCATGTTCCATTGCGAGTATTCCTAGATTCCAAATGATACTTACCTACATAAAAATAAAATAGTTGAATAATATATTTAATAACTGAAATACCTACATACTTATTGCATAATTTTTAACTTTTTGACGACACAACAAAATATTCGTCCATTACCCGTGGCACTACTGCTTGGCACTACCAGTAGTGTCATAGGTAATTTTACTTTCCCATGGCACTACTTCTCTGATTGGCTCATTGAACGCATACAACAAAATTACCCGTGATCTACTTAGTTACCCGTGGCACTACCGACCAATAGGTTTTGATTAATAACCTAACTTTTTTCGCTTCTTGGCTTTCTAGCACTTCGCCGGCCGCTGCCGCGGCACGCTCGCTACGCTCGCTCGGCTCGTGCGTTGTTTTTCATGTTCTAACATAACCTAACCTATTGATCGTTTCCCGTGATCTACTTAGTTACCCGTGGCACTACCGACCAATAGGTTTTGATTAATAACCTAATAATATAATATAATACCTGGTAATATTGATATCCCTGACACATCGAATCTAGGAATACTCGCAATGGAACATGCATGCTTTATTAATCACGTATCTTGCAATATAACTAATTGGATAAAATGGTCCAGTTAGTTACATTCATCGAAAAACGTAAAGTAATGGAACTACTTGGACAAAAAATTCCAACTAGTTCTATCATTAATCACGTATCTTGCAATATAACTAATTGGATAAAATGGTAATGGAACTACTTGGACAAAAAATTCCAACTAGTTCTATCAATAGAACAATCAATAGAACTAGTGGGAACAGAGCGAAAAATGTACAAGTGTTTTTACCTCTTCATGATTATGCACCCGTGAAAATTTTACAACTACTTTGGGCTCCTTACAAATCGCACAAAATTCATGAATCCAACCACGAAGTCGCCTTAAATGAGCGAGCGACGTTATGGGACAGCCTTTGAGGCGGCGAGCGGCGTGGCGGGAACAAATGGTATACTCCCAACGGCCACCACTAAAACCGCCCCCAGTGGTGGCCGTTGGAACAGTGCATTATTTTTTGTCCCAACGGCCATCATGGGAGATGCGACGCGCGACGTCGTGGGACTATTCCATAGGCGCGGAGCGACGTAGTGAGAAGCGGCGTCGCGGGAACAATCCATTGAAATACGTTTTCTACCTGTCCAGGCTTCTATTTTAATTTTTTTTTTAATTCCATGATAGACGTCTTATTCTACATTACAAAAATCTTTAGATGAGCACCACCATTTCTGTGTAATTTTTGGCCCTAGTTATAGTACAGTAAGTTTACTCTAATAGGTCCTAATTGTTCAAATAAAACCACATAATTATGTTAATAGTAAGTCAATATATTGTCAGCTTAGTACAATCTCTGGGGCGGTCCCATGGTGGACTTCATATGTAGTGACCGGACATTCTGCCAGTGCTTCTTGAGTAGGGACACCAGGAAGTTGATGGAGAGATGCACATTCTGGGCCAGCTCATCAGGGGTCATGCCCACGTGGCCGACAGCTACTGACAGGCACAATACCTGGAATGGGAATAATACACCATAAGGAAAAGTAAAACATGTGTATTGGGACCTTATTTTATTTATGTCTGACGAGTTCAAGAAGGTATGATAGAGATCAAAATAGAAGAAGTACTATGTTATACCAAATACAAGTTAGAAGGGCAATGTTTCCAGAGAAATGACAAGGTACTATAAACCTGAACAGATAATAGAATTAAGGTTCACTGAGACCAATATCAACTTTTTCTTGCCATTTCACCAAGCACACCATTTCAATGGAACAAATATGCATACCTTCTTCATCTGGAACTTGATGGTGGCTTTGACCTCATCAATCTTCTGCGTCATGGACTCCTGGTGGGAGAGGAGACCAGGGAACTTGCCGGCTTTGTTCAAGCCAGGGCCCAACAGACGCGGGACCTGCTTGATGAGCGACTCGGACGCCAGGAAAGCATCATACCTGAAATGTAAGGATTGGTTTTAGAGATTTCAACACTATATTTACTAAACTACTAATATACAGTACAAATTATGTGGCAAATTAGAACTCAAGGTTAAACATACACATGAGGTAAATGAGTACACTTGTTCTGGCTTAATTTTAAAATTATTGTGAAAGTGCACATAATAGGTTTGGTTTTTGATTAAAAAAACCAGGAATTCAACTGCAATATGTGGCCTATAATATTCCAGACTTGAAGACCAATCTAACTACACCCTAATTTAGTTAAGCCACTTGGGCTTACATACTTTTGATAGACAGATAAATATGGGAAAATTACAAGATGGAAGTTAGCAACATGGCGATACTCACCGCTTAGCTAGTTTCTTTACTAGCTTCTTGTTCTTATTCAGCTTCTTGAGAGCCTCTGCATCCATGCACGGCACTTCTAGGGTCTTGGCCTCATCACAGTGCTGCTGGTCTCCAAGGATGCATACTTGCATCTTTGGCCGGGGAATGTACTTTAGCCTGAAATATTGAATAAGTTAGCGAAGTAGATTTGCAATTCTAATTAAGTTATTAGTCAAAATGAATCAGTAATGATTGTCATCAATCTCAACAGATAATACATGCAATTTGGAACATCATATTAATATCAAAAAAGTACAATTTGAAACCTACAAATAGTTGCACTCTAATTACACTTGGAGTAAAAAAGGAAATTGAAGCATACCTCACCAAGTTGCTTCACCGGCTTATATTAATCGGTAGGCCGAAGCCTACCTACCCGTTATTTAAAGACTTTGGGTAAAGTCCCGTCAGACAGTGTCCAACTCCCTGTCCAGTCACATTTTGGTGAAATTTCACAATGTTATCACATCTTGAACCAAGTATATCTCACAAAAATGTGCTTTTCAGGTAAACATACTTGACGGTGCCGGAGAAACGCTTGTCCTTTTGGGGATCATAGTTCTTCAGACCGATTTGGAGTTCCACGGTCTCCAAGAAGTTACGCTTCTTGTCCTTTGACTGGTCAATGACAGCATTTACACACTCATAGAGCGTATCACGCGATACTTTTGACCTGAAATGAGTAAATACATAGAATTTAAAATACCATCGTGTAAACACGGAAGAGGTTATAATGTCGATGTTATCAAAATTACTAAATATTAGGATTTAATAAACGTACACAAATATGGAAAAGAGAAAGTAATATTTGGGCTAAAATGTAATAAGCGATTATAAAGATTTTAATTGATTTAACTTACGACATTTTCGGCGAAAACGACCTCCGCTCAGTTCAATGTCTGACAAATGAAAGAATTGTTTAAGATTTAAGATGTCAAATCTCGCTGATTGTCACATTGACAGCTAGTTATTAACGTTTACACAGATTATATAATTGATAGGGTTGGGATAAAAATCGACTTAACTTTTAATTACCACAGAGTGATTAGTTTTCCCGCTGGTTTTTTAATCAGTAAAACCGATAGAAAAAAATCATAATAGCCTAATCTTGAATATGTTAAAGTTTTTAGTATTTGAAACAGCTCGAGAAAATATTTCTTTGTTTGTTTCGCGGTAGAGGTTAGAGAATAAAGCGCACTTTCCACTTGCAGCGCGAAAAACCGCGCATGCCGTGAAATGCAAGTGCAGATGGTTCCGTATCTCGCGTTACCATCTCGAAGCGCGAACGCAATTTACGGACGAGTGTAGAGCGCGCTTTACACATTAGCTCTGTGCTGTTGGAGTCGCGAGAACTAAAGGAGTGTTGGCAATATTTCGGACAGCATCACAAGACCGTACTGAGACCTCACTCATGTACGAGGCACCAAAAGACTAATTTTTAGAATAAAAATATGCGGTTTCGGCGTAGTTCCGAACGGTACCTTTTAGGTATGGTACCTTTTACCTTGTGTACCTTGGTACGGTTCGGAACTACACTAGACAATTTATCAGTGCAGGTTCTCGAGTGTCCGCAAGAAAGTATAAATTATTATGATAATTACCTATATATTAGCTATGGATTAAGTAGTGGGCGACTTAAATAAACGCTCAATGCACTTTCTGGCTTCTTTATTCAGAACAAAGTTGCGTATTTGTTATTTTTGCGGACAGTGTCTAAAATTCGTGTATTTGGCGAACTTGGTTGAGGATACCTTGGACACGTAACATACCAATCTTTAGTTATGACATCTGGATCATGTTGCCACCAACCATACTGAAATCAAAGCAATACCTATACTTGAAAAAGAAAACATACTTTTATGTACTCTGAAAAACAAATGCTTTATCATACCTACACTTAGGCAAAAATGGTGGTCTTTTCTCTCATTTACGCTTCTACAATCTACATACGACATCCAAGTAGATTTATTTAAAGTAGGCCATAGAGACAAAACAATAAACTGAACTATAATGGATCAGCAGTGGATCAAAAGTGTCTGCGGTCAGGTCGCGCAAACACTTTTGTTCGCGCGACCTGACCGCAGACCGCAGAACGCATCCAGTGTGACAAATCCATCAATGTCAAAGTTTGAATGTTTAGATGTTTGTTGCTCATTCACGCAAAAACGGCTGAACAGAGTTAGATGAAATATCGTATGAAGGTAGATTTATACCTTGGATTAACATTTGAACTACTTTTTATCCCGGAAAATATAACAGGTCTAATACGATAGCGAATGAAAACGCAGGGCGCAGTTAGTAAGAATTAATTAATGGTTTAAACCTCCATGGACGTAGCAGCTGGTATTCTGTATATATCGCAAGGACCAACGGGCTTCATGACGCCTTTGCGTTTCATCTTATTGAATCTCACAATAGATCCATATGCAAACCCATTCACTCTTCCAATATAACAGTCGATTTGTCTTATAACTGCAACATCTGGTCTTTCAATCTGAAATAGTGGAAGATGGCTAATGTATCCTATTGTATTAATTGTGATATGAAGGGCGCCGAATCGGTAATGTATGTGAATAAAAACACGGAAGGAATCGCTCATTTTTATCTGTCTATCTAAATCTGACGTAACTAAGTGTAGAAACCCTATAGCTATACCCTATCAAGCCCCTAACCCTAACCATCTGACTTAACCTATTTACGTCTTCTGTCCCCATTTGACAAAACAATACAAAAACTCAAGATATTTTTGATAGAAACAATAGATTATAAGGACAAATCGGTTGCCTATCGGCCATACAAACAGACCGAGTTTCATCACAGAGGTTTTTTTATACTATTGTGATGTTATACCCCAAAAACATTATTATGCAGGTATTCTTTGTGTAATGCTAGTAAAGTCTGATTTACTTTTGATGGCAAAGTAGTAGTTTCTTGAATCCTTTTCAATAAAGGTTCAACGTCTTCTTTTTTCTCTGGCTCTACATATCCATCATTTAGTGAATCTTTTATATAATTTTGAGGGCCATACAAAGTTAAACCAAAAAACTCCATTCCGAAGTATTTTCACATTTTTATAAATTGTGTATGTTTTGTGGTAAAAAAAAATTAAGAAAATGAATTTAAATGACAAAGTACCTGAAACGTCATCGTAAATAACAAAAAGCTGTCAAGACCGCGACTGTGTCAAAAATGCATTTTTTAAAACTTTTTTTAACTTGGCTATTGACTGTCAGTAGCTTGAGATTATTCCGTAAAGCTAGTTGTCCAATTCGGTATTCCGTAGATTTTATCATGGTAAGTTCTTATTAACCCCCGACGCAAAAGAGGGGTGTTATAAGTTTGACGTGTCTGTTTGTCTGTCTGTCTGTCTGTCTGTCTGTCTGTCTGTGGCATCATAGCGCCCGAACCACTGAACCGATTTCAGTTTAGTTTTTTTTGGATGAAAGGAGACTTAATCGAGAGTGTTCTTAGCTATGTTTTATAAAAATCGATTGAGCCGTCTAAGAGTTATGGTGGGTTAAAGTGGGGATGGAAGAACCAAAATTCTACAAATGTGCCCAAAATGGTTGTCAAATGAAAGATAAGATATTTTATCAGTGGTAGGACTGTCTAGATTTTTTTTTTATTAATAATTTAAAAATAAATAAAAAAAAAACCAATTAATATACCAATGTTGGTACTAACATACAAAAAGTATTAAATAAAAACTTAAATTAAAAATTTAAAAAACCCCCGACACAAAAACCTACCTAAAAAATGTACGAAATAATAATTTGATTTATTTAACAACCTGTACATAAAAAACTAAAACACCGCTAAAAATATTAATAATTACAACAAAATATTAGTTAGTTACAAAGAAAACGTCGCGTCGGGGGGACCGTTTCTAAATATTAGTATTTACAACTAAGCTACCACGATGAGTATAACTCCTGACTGATTAGTATACCCCCCCCCCCCCCCCGACGTTTTCTTTGTAACTAACTAATATTTTGTTGTAATTATTAATATTTTTAGCGGTGTTTTAGTTTTTTATGTACAGGTTGTTAAATAAATCAAATTATTATTTCGTACTTTTTTTAGGTAGGTTTTTGTGTCGGGGGTTTTTTAATTATGATATAATTAAGATACCTACCAGGAATATATCATTTAGATTTTATTTTCTACGGTAATTGGAATCTGAACTACCTATGTAAGTAAATGCGTACTTGCCTCCTGGAGTTTTCAACAAAAAAATTTTTGGAAAGAACTCAAAAGTTACTCCCATCCATAGATTTAACTATCTGACCTCCCATCACTATTTTTTTGACACTTTGAAATGCAAATATTTTTGTCAAAGTCAAAATTATGTCAAATTCAAACAAACGGGCAGGGCTGCCAGGTTAAGGGTTTGTCTCGCGACTTTGGGGGAAAAATACCGTTTTTCTGAGCACAATAATTATGGATAGAGATGACTATGTTACCTCCTTCTTGAAAGTCTATTTATAATCTCATTACTTGTGTGTGGAAGAATGAAATTAAAATAAGAAATGATTAGAAGATATACTTACTTACCTGAATTAAGGTATAGTTTTCTTCAGAGGGCATAAATACTTTTGACTTTTCTTTTTATTTAAAGTTTATAATTAGTTTTCCTCAAAACTGATTTTAAGGTTTTTTATTTTGTAACAAGGGAAGGGAAAATAATTATATTTGGATTTGAGGGTAAAAATTAAAACCAAAACCCGGCCACCCTGCTGTGCGACTGTCTCATCTCATAGATTTGATCGAATCTTCTGAAACTCTCATGTAGTTAGAACTTATTTTATACTCATGCTCTTAATGTTTTACTGATTGATTTGTGAATTAACAACTTTAACAAGTGTTAACTTCTCGCCCGGTATTTGTTTTCTGATCTTGTAAATACGTTTTCCCTAAAAGTTTTCACCATTATTTAGTTACTTACGCATCTATCGGCTATTTGTATGCACAAGTGCATATTTTGATCTGCGTGTAATTTAAATATATAGCTTTGTGTGTAGCATGGATTCGGTAAGCCATTTAAATGTATTAACCTTAGAATAGAATTACCTAATTACCTGACACTACTTAGCATTTCTTCTTTGTTCTATCTATCTATCTACATCTACATAATGATCTCATATCCTGCGTCATGTTCCTATGTCTTTTGAAAAAACACTTGGCAATACAATTGTTTACACATTTTAATTGTTACATGTTTTTCAGCTTGGTAAAAAGGAAAGTAAGCGACTAATATCACCGATGTTGCAGAAAATCCTTCGTTATGATGTGCAAGTCACAAAAAAAGTTGTTGATACTGCACTTAAAATAACAGCATTGAGGTCATTGCGGAACCATGCCCAATTTCTTGAGGTAACCTATGTTTTAAGAATTGTTTAAGCAAATCCAAATTTACTTACTTATCCTTTATTATACTTAAACAAAACATGTTAATACTTCTGGATCCTTTGACACTTTAACCAAAAATTTTGCTCTAGAAACCGCTAACCAAGCCATCAAAAATACCTAGTGGTGAACAATTTATTATTTCTGTTGTTTCAGGCTGCATAGGTTTGAAGTGTATTCAGCAAGTGCAACAAAAAAGACATTAAAATATTCATGTTGGACATTTGTTTCAGGTATCATGCCACGGAATAGTTTGGCTCGCAGGTTGGCTAACCTTTATCTGGCTGTTTAATAACAAGGAACTGTATCAATTGCAAGTCAACATGCTGATAGGTGAGTAACAGATCACCAGTTAAAGATAATACAAACTATATATCATTTTACTTTAAATAATTCTTAGCATGAGTTATAACTAAAGCACATTGTGTTGACATGACACTGAAACAATAAAGTGGTTATCACAATATCCACTTTAAATTCTCACTCATAAATATTTGTAGTATCATTAAGCAAATTAGTCTTTATATCTTCTTTGTTCTAAGGCATTCAAGGTTTTTCTGATATGTAATGCTAATTTTCTTTTTAATTTTAGCTCTCATCTTGGACATTGTAGTTATTGCAATCCTAAAAGCAATTGTACGGCGAAGACGCCCGATTCCAATGAACAAACTCCTCGAAATTGGTCCGGACAAGTTTTCTTTCCCATCCGGGCATGCAAGCCGAGCTGCAATGGTGGCATTTATTTTGACCTATGTCAGTCCGGTGTCTATATTTTTCTATCCTCCGATTTTGGCTTGGGCCTATACTGTTTCTATTTCAAGAGTGTTGGTAGAACGTCACTACATTTTGGATGTAGCTGTTGGAGCAGGTATAGGCATTATTATAGGCCTTTTTATGAATCTAATTTGGCTTTCTCAGAGCACATCAGCAAGCATTCTGTCATCACTGTCGGATGAAAAACTAGATGGAGGAGAGTACCATGTATAATCTGTAAATTTTTTCGTTGTTTGTGATTTGTTTTCAAAAAATGTGAGCCACTAACTCCCTAATCATTTAAACTATAATGCAATATATCCAACAAGGGATGTTGAAATTAAATTTTATGTAAATAACAAAATAAATTGTAAAAATATATGACTACTTTTTTTTTACCTCTGCATTGTAATAACCAAATTTAAAAATTTTAAGTAAATGGAATAAAAGGTTTAGAGACCGAAACCCAAACTGCGCTGCAAAGTTTCTGGAACCAGCATTATTTGGAATGAGTATAAAAAAAAACGAACGGAAGTTTTGTATTTCAATGTAACTAAGTAAATCGCTGTAAATTTCACCGAAATATGTCATTAATCTCAATCAATGTTCCCAATGTTTTCCAATGAAATAAAATAAGTAAATCGATAATGAATGCATAAAATAATTTGTAAAACGAGTAGGTATGGCCATAATAGCTTTAGCCATCGGGTGGTAGAATAAAAAAAGAATTCTGTTTAGTCATCATGACATTTCAACGACAAACCAAGTCACCTTGTGTTGCCAGGTCCCGTACAGTTTAACGCTGTTTTATAAAGTTGTGCCTCGGCTGCCGGAACCGGCTATAAAAAAACAGCCGTAGCCGGCAATCGGAAAAACCATTTACTAAAATCGGTTGTCTGTAAAGTCGGTTTACTGACGATAGTTGAACGTGACAACGTCAGTTTAATACTGATAGAATGGTTTCATTTTTCAAAAGAAAAATTTAATTTAATTTGATTTGATAAGATATGATTTGATTTAATTTTATTTTATTTAAGTAAGGTACAAAAGTAATTGACAATTATGAAAATATGATAGAATATAGGAAATCACAATTGCACTTCAAGCAAATGGAACGCCTCAGAGCGAGGTAACGGCACATGCGTCATGTTTTTTCGTACTTGCACCCGGCTCCATCGAATTAAAAGACGTTATCACGTCAAAAAATAGAAAAAACTCAACTTCATCAGTCTATTGCTCGTTAATTGTCTTTTCGAAGACTGCTGAAAATAGGCCTATCTCAATACTCACCACTCAGCCCGAACTTCTAATATGCGTGTTTGCTTCTGGATTCTTACTGAAAATCACAACACGGGCTACTTAGCCTTCATGAATAGTGCGATATAATATTAATATGCAATACATTAAACAATGTTTTACAACTACACACTTAGTATAGTGCGGAACAGAACTAGTACAGTCAGCTTTTAGTGTTAAATAGAAACAAAAATATTTTGGTAAAATGTAATATATTTTGCAAAACGCAACACATCAAACTCATTCAAGAAGAATAGTGACAATGTTTTTTTTTGTGGTTGCCAACAGCACCGCATCCACGTTTCTTGTTTTTCTTACATTTCATTTCTGCCGGATCCGGTAATTGAGACAACTGCTAACAATATTTTCTTTTCATTTCGGTAAATTCGGTAAGACTTTCTTTTACCGCAATTTTGGAAATTTTCCTGTATTTGTTTTATTGTAATATTTGTTGTTGTTTTTAAGCTCCAAAAGAAGAGGAAGTGTGAAACAATTTTGCTGGTCTTGATTTATGTTTCGGAATAATTAAATAAATTAAAAGGTAAACTTTTAAATATATTTTTTCGCGAAACAATAACATACGTGGCAAACAGTGCGGTAGTGCTTACTTGCTTAGGGCCTCTTTCACCATCTTCAAGTAAAGTCCCAAGTAAGCTACTTGCCGAATAAAGTGGCAAGTACCGCGCGAACGAATTTCACCATGTCTGAGTAACGCTAACCGCCACGTAAACTAGCCCGTAACTTACTTGCCGCATCATCTGCCCAGTATCCTAGTTACTCGGCAAGTAGGCAGCCATTACGTATTCTGTCTCAATCTGTTGATTTTGCGCGTATCTATTTGTTTACGAAAAAATGGATCTAGTAGAGTTTATTGAAGAACAACTCGAAGATATAAATAATGTTTCGTATGGAAGACTTCCGAGAATTCGAGTTTTTAAAATCCGTGTTAATTATTTCACCGACCTGGATGAGATTGAATTTTTCAATAGATTTCGATTGTCGAAAAGAGCTGCAAACTATGTCCATGAACTAATCAAAAACAAAATAAGAACGAAAACGCCAAGGTGAGTAAATATTATAAGATATACCTACATACATACATAAAATAATTATCTATATTACAAAGTAAAGTTCCTAGGAAATATTGACTTTTTTTAATAATTTATTGAATTATTTTTGCTTATTATGAGATATGTATATTGCAATCTAGTTAAGATCCTATAGTTAATATTTCTGAAGGCAGGTATTTTTTATCATTCCAGGAATCACGCAGTACCTTCGCAAATACGTCTGTTATTAACATTGAGATATTTGGCTACCGGGTCGTACCTGAGAACAGCAGCCGATTTCTCTGGGGTTAGTTCTCCAACAGCAAGCCGTATAATTAAAAAAACCGCAGAAGCGATTGCCCAGTTGAACCAAGATATAATAAAATTTCCAGCAAACTTGAGTGTGCTACAGGAGGGATTTTATAAAATTGCAAGATTTCCCCGAGTTGTAGCTGCCATTGACTGCACACATGTTTCAATTAAATCACCTGGAGGCGTCTCTGCAGAAACTTTCCGTAACAGGAAATCATATTTTTCTATGAACGTGCAAGTAGCATGCGACAGTCAATTAAGATGTTTAAACATTGTCGCAAGGTGGCCAGGATCAGTCCATGACCAAACTATATTTAATAACTCAGCATTAAAGCAAAAATTGGAAAGTGGACAATTTGGCAACGGCCTGGTTCTTGGTGATAGTGGATATGAGTCCAAAAGATACCTATTAACACCAATTTTAAATCCCAGGACTCCTGAAGAAAATCTATATAATGAAGCACACATTAGAACTAGAAACACTATAGAGCGATGTTTCGGAGTTTGTAAAAATAGATTCCCTGTGTTAAGGCGCCAAATAACACTGAGTTTAATGCGCACTCAAGCTATCATTGTGGCATGTTTTGTACTACATAACATTGCCATAGACAGCAATGATGCACATTTTGGAGATCACCATGACACTACAGTCCACCAAGAAGCAGTCGTACAAACGTTAAGTTTGGGTAATAATGATACTAGGAACACATTGATACAACAATACTTCTTGCCTTTGCTAAATCGTCATCAATCATAAAGTTGCCATTGAGTTTATCTGGTTCATCTGTCCGACCTAATGGAATAAATAAACCACTTCAATAGCTTAACATATTGTTTTATTGGTATTGAATAATTATTATTATAGAGGTATCAAACTAAATCACTGGAATAATCCATGTTTATGCAATAATCAATTTATCCATCCAATTGTTTTTTTAAGATTAGCATTTTTAATTTATGTTCTTCTGCCAGCCACTCGTGTTGCACTTCTTGTAATGCAGTTGCTTTTCTTTTAGCTTCAAGTTCTGCTTGAGCTAATTTTATTTGCACTTCTACTAGCTCCATTTTCAATTTAGTTAAACCATCCACGTTGTTGATTATTGAGGTACCTGTAAATTAATAAGTAGATTATTAATTACATTTATTACTCCAGTCTCTGATAAGTAAAAATTCAAGCTTATATAAACATTGTTACTATTTTAGTTTCAGTTACATAAATTATGTTTAAAATGCCACACCCTATAACTACCGAGCCACAGGGTTACACCATTTATGTTGGTGAGGTGTGGTCATTTCATTTTCATTTATTTATTTCTTCATTTAGGTAAAAACTAAACTTAGTTTTGTACACTTATGAATGTCAAAATCTAATACATAATAAATGTTGCCAAAGGCATACTATAAAAATACTTCCAGATTATAAAATCAATTTCAATTAGAAATATAAATAAAATAAAAAATATCTTCTTAACCACAATACTAAAATAAATTGAATACAATATAATAACAATTACAATACAATGTAACTACATGGTAACAGTCAGTAAATAAATTGTCAGTTTTAACATCAAATTTGAAAACCCTACTAAAATAAATTTATACAATGATCAAGCTAAAGCTGTTAGACAAAAATGTAAAGACATGTTACCTTGTAATGCAAGATGCTTCCTACTTTTCAAATTTCTTCTGCTGGAAACATCCCACTTTAAAAATGGAGTGGAAGTTATATTTTTTTTTCTTTTTGGTGTAGTATCGCCATAATTATCTGTAACAAATATGTAGATAACTCAGTTCATGTTAAAATATGTATGTGTATCAATTGCATGTGATATATATAGGTACAGAATACACACCGTGGACAACACTAGATGAAGCTTTGTCTACATTTTGATGAGATGTAGATGGCATTGGCTGTGCTTCTACTGCTGGTAGCAAAACTTCCTCGAATACAGAAGTAGAAGGCCATATTTTCATTTCTGCTTCCTTACTTTTATCGGCTTCTGTAAAACAAGCTTAGAATTATTTAAGGCATATTCTATACAATAACTTGTAATAAGCAATGAAAATATCTCGTAACATGGGACTTTGCTTCAGTTTCTCTTTAGATTTGGGTGAAAAACACCTATATATTACCTGTGACTTAGTCTGTAGGCCATCAGTGATGTTCTACTGATACCTATTAATTTAGAACTTATTGTTCATACATACAATATATAACCATTTTATTAAACACCAATCAAACATGAAACTCAAAATGAAATCAAAGAACTTTACCTTCTAAAATGCTGCAACTTTCATTTATTTTTGGCTCAATTTGTTTTAAATTACTAGGTATAACCATAAATTCTTCCATTATCATATCTCCAAGACCATCTGAAAAAAAATTGTATTAAGTTTAATTTAAAATTCCATACTAAACTCAATTTAATACCATACATTTATAAAAATTTACCATGACTGTTTTGACTTTGGGGTAAGGCATCCGAGTCAAAATTACTGGCCATCCCTTCAGCACTCAAAGTAATGAGGCTTTTAATTTTTTCCTCCGTGGCGTCCAGAGGAACAGCCACGTTGGTTCCACCGCCAGTACGGTAGAGCTCAGACCGTAGAGCTGCAGACTTTTTGCGTACAGTTCTTTTTAGCCCTTCGTATTTAATGCGAAGTGTTTTGTTAGACCGTGGGTGCCCCCCAGACCTTGCATTAAATTCTTTCTCTATGTTGGCCCACGCAGCTTCCTTTTTTTTCCAAGTTGTTGAATCACTTTGTTTATTTTCGAGAACTTCTTTGTATTTGATAATCAAAGTTATTAAAATGTCTCGTTCTTCAAAGGTGAAATTTGCACTCCGTTCCCTCTTCACTAAGAAAATATCTTGATTGTTGTTCTTGGCCATTTTAAAAACTTGTATTGTGAAAATATAAAGGTACACGCACGCAGTTTGGAACGAAACGAGGAATATTTAGAAAATAACACGACTTGAAAGGTATTGCCGGACTCTCGCGCACTTTTTAGGACAAAAGTGTGAAATATCTTGTGACGTCTGACATTTGTGACAGTAATGACAGTGACATATGAACTAAAATTCAATCATTTCGTACATTCGTTCTGTTAATCGCCACTTAACTGGTAAGTAGCTATAGGGCGCTTCATATACGTTGGTGAAATTCAAAAAAGATACTTGGAACTTTTACTTGCCGAGTAGCGCTAACTGGCAAGTAGTAAATCAACACTTTACTTAGAGATGGTGAAAGAAGCCCTTATAGTATCCTTTTCTATTTGTTTTAGAAGTTCATCATGAGGAAGCTAAAAGGAACAGTAAAAGAAACAGCGAGGCAAAAGCGCGAGAGGAAACAAGAGTTTGCCAAGATGCGGCAACAGATCCATACAATAGTTCTGCCGACGTGTGCTGTTATATTTCTCCTGATATGTTTCTATGTGTACCAGAAAACGAGACCCGCCACGATGCAGTATGCGTAAGAATTGTATAAACTGGGACATTATTAGGGAGCAGGTAACAGGTTCAATACAGACCGTAATTTAATTACGTATGCGAATAATTTGAAGTTGTTAATAACTCAGCGTCTTGCTTAAATGATCGATAACAAAACCTGTTCTGTAACTGTACTGTGTGTGTCTGTCTTCTCGCTTACAAGTAGTGTCACACGTAAAGGCAGATAAATTTAGTTATTAAACAATTCAACTCGAAAGTTCATACATAAGGATGGATACTCTTCTACCTACTACATATACTACATATTTAGAATATCCATCTTCCCTATTCTTTAGTATTTAATTAGTTGTAAGAATAGAGAGTAATTGTAAAAATAAATTTCAATGTATTGATTGAATCTATTGTTAGAATTTGGGTATATAGTTATAGTCTTGAGGTTGTGTGATGTTGAAAATACATTATTTTTTTAAAGGTGGTGGGATTTTTTTTGCCATGATGTACTAGATTTATGGATAGGTATAAAACTTCGATTTGATCGTAAGACTTCATAACAGCTATATAAAGTATTGGGCCATAAACATTCCCTTTTTACATATCACTGTAACTAATATATGAAACATTGTAAATAAAATTAAGGACCGTTTACAAAATATAATGTTTAAAAATTGATTCATGGTTTTTAATTTACCCAAGCAATCCAAATTATATTGTAGTATCCGCATACATTAAAAATACACTTTTAACTAACATTTTTATTTGATCACTGTAATTTTTTAAATAATATGTAAATAAATAAAAGTATTCATAAAAATAAAATTAAACAACTGGTATATACTATTACTAGAAAATACTTAGTATTAACATAACAAAATATATAAGTACAACAAAATTAAACTCATAGATCTATTGTAAAGTAGTAACAGTACAGAATTCAATATCACAAATAAGTACTAAGATACATAGAGTCTGCACATAAAATAAAGCACAAAATGCAGACCATGATGGTATCACAGCCTAGGTTTCAAAAACATTACAATTAATTAGCAACAAAATCTAAACAAAATTTAGTCAAGTACATAATGTAACAGATACAAAAAGTTGTGTTTACATTGATGTACTAACTTTGATCATTTCGGTGTTGCTGAGCTTTGCAGTTTCACCATTTAATTTGGGAACTAAGTCCTTTTATAATAATAAATATAAAGTAGCGTATATCACCTATCGTTCCTAAACTATACCTGTGTACATTTTTAACCGTTTCTCTATTGCTGCATAACTACAAACACAAAAAATAATTTAATAAAATATTAAATTATAATAATCTTGTTTTATTATTTCTTTTAAATCATACATTCGTCTCGCTAAAATTCGAAAAGGACTTAAGGATTCTTTTTGGTTTGCCGTCAGATTTACATTTTGGGTGGTTTAGGAAAAAAGCGGGTAAAACCACGGAGCGCAACTAGTGTAATAATAAATAAAAATAATTAACATAAAATTAAAACATAATTTTCCTACCACAAATTGGTACCTAGTTAAGTATTAAGATAAGTACATATTTCATTAGCTTTGTGAAACTCCAATAAATGTTAACGAGTATAATCATTTGTGATGTTATCAAAACTAGTTCTGCCATTACAACTTAGTATTTACCTAGCTACAGAATAAATAATAGTATGTTCAGAAGGCTCACTCCAAGATAACTAAATAAGCACTTTTGCTTCATGACAATGATCTGTGTAATGATGTATTATAACACACAGTAAAGTCTAATATGGTGCCCTCATAAGCCCGAAAGCGATATTAAAAAAAAATATAGAAATTGATAGTTAAAAAAATAGCGCATCTTTTGCGTGAAAAACAGAAACATTTTTTTTGAGATACCGCTGTTAGGCTTTTGAGGACAATGGGCCCAAGTTTGAAGGTATTATTTGACAGATCTAAACTAACTAAATTATATGTCTTTATCAAGTTTACTTGTTTACTTTTGACGTCAATGGTTTTACAAAATTTAGATCTGTCATAAAAAGCCTTCAAACTTCGGCCCAGTATACCCTTTATAGGTATAGGTACGTACGGACGCGCACCGCGTGCGAGGAGGCGAATAATCGGTCTGTCACTTTCGTACCCATACAGCGGCCTTGGTTCCAGGATTTAAAGCTAAACGCTTCACACTGGCAGTGAAATGGGGCTGAACTAGAGATCACAATGTAGTAAAGTAGATATACATACTTACTTTACAAACAAACTAACAGCCACCACACAAATATATTTTCTGCCTTCATTTGGTCATTTCTACGGAATACAGGGTTATTATATAGGGTACCCTGTATAAGTGTGTTACCCTGCTTGTACAATGAAGCTATAATAAAAGGTGCGGTATGCTTAGAATTCATTATTGAAGCAAATATCTACTCATTGCTATCTCACTTTCGCCTATCGGACAAAAAATAAGCATCAGTCTACATTGTGGCCCGAAACCTTTTTTTCTTTTTGCATTAAAAATGATCTATTGATTTTTCTTTTAGTTCATAAGAGTGAGGCAGTAATAAGCAATAGGTATTGTCTTTAAATAGGTATACAAATTGCATCTTCCACTGTTATCAACAGCTTCATTGTCGTACTATGCTAAAAACAATATGCAAATTCTACAACACAGGAATTGTTCATTAATCTCCCTACGTATCACCAGGAGGGAGGGGGGATGAAAAAGTGTCTAAAAAACATCACGTGATTAACATTTTTACAGCTGCGAAACTTAATACCAAAGTGGTCTGAAGTGAATCGCCTTTAACCTAATAACTTAAATCGTCTAAGACGAGTTAATTAATACTGTCTTTCAATGTATTTATAACTCAAAACTATAATTATTTTATTTTTGCTAAGTCACTGAACATCTAGCTAAGTGTTATTTGACATAAGTAACTTGACATCTAGTTTCTTAAGTAACTTGACATCTACCTTTCTTAAGAAATTTAACATCTAGTTTCTTAAGTATCTTGACATCCACCTTCTTTAAGTAACTTGACATCTAGTTTCTTAAGTAACTTGACATCTAGTTTCTTAACTAACTTGTCATCTGAATTTTTTATGTAACTTGAAATCTAGTTTCTTAAGTAACTAGACATGCATTTTATTTTGTAACTTGACATCTACCGTTTCTTCAAGTCATATGAGATCTACTTTTCAAAATAAACGCAATCTCAGTTGGCACCGTTTCTATCTGAACGTCTAAGACGCTCTAACATTCACTGTTTTAAATTAAACTCTATACTTATTGACTTACAGTCTTATTCTACATGTAAGCTCTTTCTCATAGAATGTCAGAACAGGATGTGAAGCTGTTGGTTGGTGCTAATGATTAGCACGTACGAGTATTTCAATCCATCATCATTATTTGGAATGCATTAGCAGCTAATGCATTCTAAATAATGATGGCCTTTACTTATAAAGCCTGTTTAAAGTTAATCATTGCTTTTCGCACGTTACATTTCACGTCAGGAAGAAGTTGTCAGAGCATTTTAAGTAGTGGCTAACTTTAAGCATACTTTAGAAGTAAGGCCTGATATGTTTACAGATTGTTCAATAAACAAAACCATATTCTGATTAAAATAAAGTTTGTTTTTGCATGGATAAACAGTACACCCCCCCTAGCCAAGTTGCAATTCTATAAAATCAATGTAGAAAAGTAGGATAAGGTATGGGAATGACATTCCTGTCATAGAATATAGAATCTATAGAAATGTCATTCCCATACATGGTTATAATATGGGTGTCTTTAAGTCGAGAGTGAATCGGTTTCTTCTAGGCAAGCGTGCTCCATCGTAGGCCGCATCATTGCTTCCCATCAGGCAAGATGGCGGTCAAACGCAAGCCTATTCATGAATAAAAAAAAAAAAATCTATATCGTTTCGATTTTAGAATTAGAATTGCAACTTGGCTAGGGCAGCTGTTCGTTCACCTCATCCAACAGCAATCAACATCCACCAAACTAAGCCGTATTTTTATCCACATAGAGTCTCTTTCTACATGCCTGGATCGTCCACCCCAGCCCCCACCCCACTGCTAACGTGAGGAACAGCCCACTGACCGCGAAGTACTGCGAGGTTATGGTCAGCTCGAGTGTTTGTATGAGGACGAGGGTCAGGATGGACTGGAGGCCGGTGCCGACGAGCGTGTTGATGCCGAATATGAGCCCGAAGCAGCTGTCGTCGTGCAGTTGGCTCGCTATTTTTGCACTGAAAATAAGGGAAAATTTACAATAAAAAAAGATTTCCTGTCATGAAGAAAGATATTGTTTTTTTTAAAGGTGACTTGATTATAAATCGCCCTATCCGTGGAAGACTGCCACACTGGCGGTTGTGGCTTTTTTCTTTTATTGCATTTTTGGAATCCTTAAATACATACGCATCTACTCACATTTTCAGAAAATCGAAAAATCCTGTATTTGATATAAAAAAACACGATTTAAAATTTTGACAAAAAGCCACGCTCCAAAATACTCCGTAGAATACAGCCACTAACGCCACTGCGTCCAAATTTATCCGGCGATTACGGCCACACTCGCCTGCGCGGCCGTGTTCGACGGTAAAAGTTGCTTGCTCGACGGCCGACAGGGTCGTAAGCGCATCTGTGCCATTACTTGACGGATTTACCGGGCGTGCGGGCGCGTTTGAGTAATTAAACGTTCCAGGAAATTGGTTAATATGTCACGGGAGGGTGAATAAAATTCAAATATTCTATATTTTGATCTTCATTCTTTATTTGTGCAATAACTTAATGGCTAAAAACAATGCTACTCACAGTAGATAAAATCGAAGAAAAACTTGTTTTCTAATGCTATTGGGAACTGGGTGTACATGAACTACAATTTTTAAAATATGTAACATTACAAGTCACGCGCCAGTCAGAATCAACGCTAAAGGACTAAACAAAAATAAACATCTTTGTATACCCACATTTATTTATAAAAAAAGACAATAAATTAAATAAATAAGTCTATATTTCTTCTACCTTACAAATACTACATAACATATAATTTTAATTAGTTTGTATCATAGAAGTGGCCTCTGCGGTGTAGGCCTCCCCTAAAACTCTCCACTCTTCTCTCTCTCTCTCGTCTTCCTCGTCTGGTCAGTATTGTTCCGTAAATAATATATGTCTCTCCATCTGTTCTTTTGCTTTTCCCTGGTTTCTTTTTTTATCTCTTGAAATACATTCTGTAATTATTTTTGGTCATCTGTTGCTTTCCATCCTACATAATTAGGTATGTAGCCTGCCCATTATCACAGACCACATATTTAAGTAGTGTTATCGTTGTTGTCTTACATCTTAACATACATCAGGTACTTTGATTTTGTTTCTTACAAGTTATATTTAATCTGTCTGTTTTTTTTTATATGTATAATAACCAAATGTCCGAGATAACATAGATGTTCTCATACTCAATTTTTACACCTTCAATGACATGAGACTCACGATTAGTAAGGTAACCTTTATTTTTGTTGCATTTATTTCTAGACCAACCTTCTTGCTCTCTATTACTAGTTTGCTAACCATGGATTCCAAGTCTAATGCATTTTCAGCAAATACCACATTCAGCAAATCGTAAGTGGCTCAGGAAATATTCATCTATCTTCACTTTTTTGTTTTCCCATTTCAGACTTCTGGAAACACGCTCTATCACAGCCGAGAAGGTTTTTGATGAAATAGGGTCGCCTTGCCTATATCATTTTTCCATTGGGAACTCCAAGCTTTCCCGCTCTAACTTCACATTCTGGCTATGCCTTTAGAGTATAATTATGTTGCAGATCACGTTAATGTAGGGCTCTTGGCTGGTCAGTGCTTTGTTATTTTAGTGCAGTCCAGATCATGTTGTGGTCTACAGAATCGAATGCTTTTGTGTAGTCTATAAAAAGCACATAAATAGCGGTTTCCCGTTTTCATTGGATTTTTTATCAATTGAAAGACTACCTGTATGTGGTTCATTGTTGAAAACATTTCGAAAACCTGCCTGCTCTCTCGGTTGGTTTTCGTCTAGAGTTATTGTCAACCGGTTGAGTAAAAAATTTGAGAATATTTTATACAAGTTTGTCATTAGGCTGTTTGGTTTATAGTTTCTAATGTCACATTGGTCTCCTTTTATGTACAAGTATAATAATAGACTTCGACCACTGTGCTGACGTTGTTTTTATTTCAATAACTATGTTAAATAGTTGCTGTAGTGGCTTTATCAACAGCATTCATAATGATTTTAAAATTTCGTTAACTATTTTGTCTTCGGAGGCTTTAATATCCCAGTACAAATTATCTAATATTTTCGTTGGATGTCTTTATTTCCAGAGTTGTAGTTTTATCCAACACGGTGTTAAATTTTAAAATATTGTGTTTCAGAGGTTTTGTCATTAAGAACCCAACCTCGTTTCTTCCGTTTGTTCACTTTGTTCCAGGTGTGCGGAATAGAATAAAGTCCGAGTATTCTTCTATGGTTTTTTTTTATGTCTGTGGTCTTCTAGTTTCGCATATCTCTAGGATATCCCAATTTATAGATTTTATAGAAAAACTTAGTTTGGTGATCTTACTGTCTACGATTAGAGTGTTTGCATTAAGAAAAGCCTGAGTCTTCCGGTCTGGTTTAGCGGGTGCTGGCTTACTCCTCTACGGTGACTAAGCGATTTGAAAGAGTCTTTTGGAAGAGCCTTTTGGTTTTTTCTTGGCTAGCAGTTGCTTGGGGGCTAAGCAGTCAAGGTCTTAAGGAACCTGTATGTCTTGCGTCTTATTTATTCTTTTTGGTAGTAGTTTTGTGTTTCTTTCGATTGTTGCACTTCTAGCCCCTGCTTCTTCAGGAGATTCTGACATAAATCTCTTATTGAAGTATTTAGATCCCGTCGCGCGTCTTATTTGTTTGTGTGAGTCTAGTACCACTATTCGGTCTTAACAAAGAGCTACTTTATACATCCACAATCAATATACATGCGTACATACACACATAAATACATACATATCCCTCTTTTTTAGCTTCGTTGCAGTTGGGTAAAAAATAAATCATCTCGCGGTCAGTCGACGCTACTTTATTAAAAACTAGCTTCGACCACGTGGACTACACTTTAAAAACCGTTTATTTTTTTGGGGTAAAATTAACTTAACCCTCCTTTTTTGAGAGTATGTCAAAAGCGTCATAATGGAATTAGGGAAACCCCCAGATACAATAAATCAGCCCCCTCGGACCATTTTGAATTTGTTATCTTGGATTTTTGTCGCCACCATTTAGTAGCTCTCGCAAACCCCTATAACATTTGGTCAAATACACCACCTTCAATAGTTTCGGAAATATAGACCCTCAAAGTTTGTTTGTTTTATTTTGTGTTGTTTGTTGTTTCAATTTCCCCAAAAAAGTTTAAGGTTTTGGAGTATTTTTAGTCTTGGCGCTTTGGTAAAAGCGTTTTGAATTTTCGAGATAATTAACAATTCCAGCTCGAGAGTGTGACTTTTCGAAAATTTTGGGATTCTATTATAAATTTAGTACATCTGTGTAAAGTTTCATTGACGTAGCATCAAAACAAATTTTCTCTTCGTGCCATAATTACCACGCCATTTCACCCTCATAGGGGTTGATTTCCAGAAAATGGTGAAATACGTGATCAATATTTTCTTAAGTCATATTGTAAAATTTTTAAATTCGTGGCATCAAAAAACAAAACAAGCTTCTCCATAAACACTTTTACACCCTATTCCACACCTTCAGGGGTTGAATTTCAAAAAATCCTTTCTTAGTACACACCTTTGCTCATCAAAACAAATACACCCTCCAAATTTAAATTTCTACGACCTGTGGTTTGGCTTTAAGTCGTCTGTCAGTCAGTCAGTCAGTCAAGACTTGTTATTTATATTTAAAGATTAAAATATATTCTGATATAATTAACACGGGATTACTAACGTCAAATCAAGTCGTTTATAACGACTAGTTTTGATCATATTCGGTGATCTTCATCAGGAGATTACAAGCATGACGCGCTCGCGGTCAGGTCAAAATAAAAAAAAGTCGCGCACAATTATAATATCTAACATCCAACCATTAACAAAAAAAAAAATACAAACATCCGAATTGAGAACCTCCTCCTTTTTTTGGAAGTCGGTTAAAACAACATTGTTTTTCATCTCTTGTACACGAACACTAAAAATTAAATCGCAAATTCTAATATTTTTGTCGTAAGAAGGCCACCACCCAGCTTTTTACGTGGAATAAAGGCGCAATGTCTCTTAAATTCACCGCGTTTCTCATTTCTCACTCGGAAAAAAGCCCTCATGGCGGTTAAGCCGACGTGATCTTGAGAAAATTCCGTGGAGTAAGGTATTAAGGGACAAAACACGTACAAATACTATCGTCAAAAATTAAAAAAAAATATGATTTACTGCCTGTTGTGTCAAGGAATTGTTTAGAATACTAAAAACCATACGTTGTTTAAGAAATTTCCGAGATAATCAGAAAAAACCGCCTCCTGGAAACCTAGGGTTTTGCAACTGTGGCTGTCTTCCACGGATACGACGAAATATGTATTAATAGGTATGACTCAAAATAATATTTTTAGACATTAAGATTATCAGCTCTTTTTTGTTTTTATCTTTTTAATTTTAATTAAATTGAGTAGGTACTTGTTTATCTAAGTTTTCTATTTTTAATTTAATTACTATTGTATCTAAGTTTAGATATCTATCTATCTTGTACTTTAGATTTCTAAGCATTCCTTTTTTAATTTTGTAACTTGTTTATCAAAAAGTTGACTTACCTAGCCAAAGTGATCGAGTAGTGGAATAGCATCCCCATCACAATATACCCGGCGTACGAGACGAACACATTAGTGATGTATGTCCCGAGGAACAGCGCTACTCCTTGCACCGCGGCCACCGGCGACGGTAACAGCGGCCGTGTTAGAAGAGATGCGACGAAAGCTGCGCCCGCGCCGAGTAACGTTTGCGCGGCTTCGACGGCGCCGTTGTATGCCACCTGGTGGAACAAATGAAGACTAAAATAATTAACAGTTCGCGGTGAGGAAATCTCGAGACCATTTCGATCCACCCCGGGTGCCAAGTACTAAAGGGTGACAACGCCAACTCACTCGCAGAGCCAGCGAATTCTTTCATAAGAACTACTCGTTCCGCAAGGATATACCTCCCAATAAATAGTTACCTAATTTAGCCGATGTATTATTTTAACTAACTCTGCTTCAACATACACACTAGCGCTAATTTGTTTCATAGCAAGATAGACTAATATTTTTTTAAGCGATTAAGTCCACCATCGTACCCCATGTACTCGTACATAACAGTCATAATTCAATAATACACAATCTCCATGTCAAATTACATCATCATTCATAATAGGCGCAGCCGTTTGAACTTTCCAAAAGAGATTATTATACTTGCTTTATCCTGCGTATCTAAATTCTTATTACTGGGATACCTGCAATCATTTACCTAAACAGATAATGCGCGACGCGGTAAGTCGAATTAGATCATTAAAAACATATTATCCTGTGTATTTATAGTGCACGTTATCTTTGGCAAAAATCAAAATCGGTTCAGCCAATTATTAAAAGAAAGGTAACAAAGAAACGGCGATAAACTATGTTAATATTATAACGTGATAATATGACAATATGTCATGACCGTTGCGGACAAACGTTCCGTTGGCAGACCATCAGCCCGATGGGTCGACATCAGACCCATCGCGGGTCGTCCGTGGACGAGATTGGCCCAAGATAGGGAAGAATGGCGCAAGGGAGAGGAGGCCTATCCAGGAGTGGGTCGATACAGGCTGACGACGATGATGATGTTATGATCGTTGATACTAAAGCCATAGATAGGCCTTTTAGTTACAAGAGATAAACTAGACAAAGCTTTTTGTGTACCAAGATTAGCAAGCACTCAGTACATTTATAATACTTTATTTTTCTTCTCTCAGCAATGTTTGCCAGAAAAACCGTAACAATAGTGCATAAATCATTATTTACCGCGACAACAGATAAGCTTTACAATCACGCATTGTGAGAGTGTGTTATCTAAAATAATATTAATCTTGAGACAGTCTTAATGTCAGTGCGTAATCCTGGGCAAACATTTATATGACAGGTTGTGAAACTTTATGTAAAGTGCGATGTCTTGTGGCCGCCATTACTTGCAAAATTCGAGTTTTTCCTCATTTGTCTGAGATTTATACTATCATAATTGTTTCCCAAAATTCATCACAATAAGACGTTTAAGTGTAAAACAGTAACAAGAGAGCAAAGTGCGCAAGCGTGTCGTTCGCTTGCCGGCTTTGACCACATTACTATCTTCAAATAAGCGCACGTGAGCAAGCGATCAGTGTATACGCTTTCATGTATTTGTACAATTACTGAATGGCGCGGCGCTGCCTTTTAACAAGCGACCACGCCGCCACCTTCTACCAAGCGTACGCAAGCGAACGGCTAACGCAGACGCTTGTATGTACGCTAGTATACAAACTCACCGGCGCATCCGTCGCCTGTTGCATCTGGCTCCAGAGCAGCTGCACGTATATCTGCGCTTGCACGAAGAGAGCCAACGCACAAGCGTACAGCACCGACCACGCCACCACCTTAGGGCGGGTGTACGCCGAGCGAGCGTGGCGCGCGATCAGCGAGGACGCTTCTACCACGTTCGAGCTGAATGTGCGCTGGAAAAATACATTTTATTATTTGTTTTGTTTCCTAGTCATATAAAATTAATGTATGTTAGTCGCTGTGGTGTTGTAGCCACGACTTAAAATTGTTATCGTCTTGTATTGTACATTCAAATAAATGACCCTTACGTAAATGTGATGTGACGTACGACTAGTTGAAAATAGAACACCAAAAATGAGTCATACATTTAACCTACAAGTTACAGCACACCCCCTATCCAATACAAAAGCTGTTAAATTTCGGGCCTACAAAGTAGCGTAAAGTCAAAGTGGTTTAAAGTAGCTTACGTTTAAGCGTGTAATCCTAGGGTATACGCTACATCCATTATTATAAAATATTACATCCAAATATCCGATTCAGTAACAAACATATATTATGAACATACAAACTCAAGCTTTCCATTTATAATAAATATCACGCAATCAAAGATTTATCACGCGTCACGTATGATAAAAGTCGTCAAGAATTTGCGTTAAATAGGCATGCTTTACTGCGCTCTTGTCTTAATCTTTAGGCATCGACTATATTAATTGACATACTTGAATGTTATCTTAATCTGTTTTCATTGGCTGCATAATTAGGCGTTTATTTTTAGACAACACTGATACCGATAAGAGATAAGACAAAATAATTCGCGTACTTACACTGTACTCATTATTTTGGTATTTGATAGCTAATTTTTCAGACCTAGCGGCGCCACGCGGGTTTATCTACGATTTTTCATGCAATTAACTTTTCTTTATAAAAAATTATCAAGATTTATATTTGTTAATTTTTTTAGTCATAAAAAGGCTCTAAATGTAAGATGTACTTTAGTTTTTAGATTTGGTAAGCAGCTGAACAAAGCTTGATCGACAAGTCTTATTTTTCAAAGAAAAAAAAACATAGTACAATATAAAACCAAGTCTAAGTCCAAGCTTTTCTTTAGAAAATAATAGCAGCGGCTTATATAAGTCGAGTACAAATTAAATTTAAAAGCGCGGTAAAGCGTAACTCAAAACTTTTTCAAAATTTTTCTGAGGATTAATTTGTTTTGCTTTTAATGTTTCTCTATCGTAGACCTTACCTTCTCCTCAAGCGGCGGCTTGTCTATGGGCGCGCTGAGCGTCGTCTTCCGCCGGTGGAAGTAGATCCCGTACTGCACCGGCGGGAGCCACAGCGCCCAGAACGTCGCCAAGATCTGAGCTGGAACACACGACTTACATGCTTTACCCGACAAACATGTTTTACCTGCTAGAGATACGAGTATGCTTTACCTGCCAGGGATATGATTTACCTGCCAGAAATATGCTTTCCTTGCCGGAGATTTACTTACCCGCCAGAGATATGAATGATTTACTTGCCAAAAATATGCTTTCTTTGCCAGAGATATAATTATTTACCTGTCAGAGATATGCAATACCTGCCTGAGATACCTAATACTGTATAAGGTATTTTTTTAATTTTTTATGGGCGTAAGTTAATCATGTTTAAATTTTAATATGATTAATATCATTACAGTAATTTGTAATTTTACCTGACTGCTTATAACAAGGTGATAATGTTCTGACTCAATCCTCAAATATTTATTGCAACCAATAAGATTTATTTTAAATATTAGCATATTGTAGGTAGGTAATAAATACCAGTGGCGTACCTTGCCTTAGACGGGCCCTGTATCAAAATTTGCTGGGGGGCCCAAATGGATAACATTTTATGACTTTATGTTCACACACGTTCGGGGCCTATATAGTCTGGGGGCCCCGTATACGGCTGATACGGCAGTAGCTACGCCCCTGATAAATACACAACCACCATAGATGATTGATAATGACCCTGACTGGGTATAGCACAATTGAGCGGAGCTAATCGATCTATTCTATAATTGCTTTAACTATAAAGAATTCGCCTGATAATAACATTTTGATCAGTTTTACGGTACTTTTTTACTTTTATATTTCACTTATTAACCTCCGGCGCTGAAAGAGGGCTGTTATAAGTTTGACCGCTACGAGTGTGTCTATGGCACCGTATGGACGGATGCGGTTTTTTCTATTTGAAAGCAAGTTTTTTAGCGGTGGTTCTCGAGATGTTCTTATGAAAAATAGGTTCAGCCGTTTCAACGATAAGAGGTTTTTACGGTACTTTCATTTGTTTAAAAACATTCAATGTCTGGGTGGAGAAGTCTGTATGAAACAGATACAAATACGTCGTTACAAGAGGCACATAACAAATATTAATTAGTAAGAATTGAAGGCATCAGCCTGTCTCCGCGAATATGACGTCATCACGCACGCGGTACTATACCATACGCTAATGTAAAAAACATGACTGATTTACTGGAGAAGATAAAATCTCTGTTTTAAGGTCTCTTTGTTTTATAATAGTTTTAATTGTAATCGCACCTCGATACGGGACCTAGAAATATATAGCTACTCTTTATTGTTCACGCCAGAAATGACAAAAGTATAATAACGGTTAATATTGGCGCAACAAAATAAATATGGAAGCCATTCCCGCATTAAGATTTTAATCCTCAGAAAAAAATTAAATCGCCTGTTAATAAGGAATTCATATTTAGAACTAGAACCACGTCAAACCAATTTTTTTTTAATTACTTTTTTTAGTAAATCCGGCTAGTGTTGAGTCGCATTAAAGTGATCCAGAATTTTGCGAGATAGGAATTCAGTTATGGCTAGTCTTAACTGGCGGCCTTATTAAAGATCGGTCTCTTTCAGGCGTGTATAACTTTTACTATTTCTAAAGCATTAAAATACATTATGCATAATTATTTAGTTAACCAGTTTTACTTTAATATCTGTTTAAAAATTAATTGCCGTAGGTAACTGATTTAAGCGTTGATCTTAGGTAACCTGATTATATTCTCTTTCATAATATTTATTTAAATTTTGCAATTACCACACTAATTATGATATAAAATTTGACCGATGCACCGACATATATATCAGGTATTTACATCGGAATAACATACACACATTTTGTTTTATTTGCTGTCCTCTAAAAGTTCGGAGACAAACATATTTAATTGAAAGAAAAAAATATTATGAATGTTAATCGATAATGAATACAACGAATATCTTAGCAGTTTGTGATAGGAATGTACAAATCAGAAAAAAATATGATGAATGTTAATCGATAATGAATACAACGAATATCTTAGCAGTTTGTGATCGGAATGTACAAATCGACAAAGTGTGAAGTATGAATGAAAGTCAAATGTCTATACTATGACGTCACTGTGTAATTACTATTGTAGGCTATTGATTTTGAAATAATGTGAATTACTATATTTTTACAGCATTTTACAATCAATAGATAAGTGAAGAAAAACCTGTAATCTGACTACGGAAATAAAATATTCTATAGCCTGTCACCCGGACTATAATAATGAATATTGATTGACATCTCATTAATTAAAATCGGATGAGGGTGGTGGACTTCTAGAAACACCTTCTTCTTTTGGCATTGCGTAGTCAGGTACAAAATGTTTTATAAATTATGTCAGTTACATTTTCACATATTTTATTCTCGGCCTAATCTGGGGGAAAGTAGGGATACGTGGAAGAAAATGTCTGGCAGTGTGCAAGAGAAATAATTTTGTATTTGTATTTTTAAATATTCTAAGACGAGACACAACTCCGGTCGCTGCGCCAATAAAGTTAGATAGTTTTATTTTCAAAAACAATTTAAGTGGTGGTGAATTGAATAGTCTAACATTAGATCGGTTCATTAACCTTGCAGGTGTTCGGACTGGAAGTACATTAATCTGAGCAGTTGGCGAGTCAGGAATAGCAATTAAATACATTCGTTTGATAAGCGATTTGCAACAAGAGAAGAACAGTTTAACATGCTATATCGGTATGATTTTTGATATGAGTAAAGGCGCGTCTTCAAGAACACTTACGGTGTGTTCATCCTACTAATATTACAAGTGCGAAAGTTTGTGTGTTACCGTGTGTTTGTATCTCCATAACTACCAAACTGATTTTGATAAAATTTGGAATAGAGATAAGGTATGGCATGGATTAACACATAGGCTACTTTTTATCAGCATCATCAGCACCGAGCGGGTGAAACCGAGGGCCGCCGCTAGTTGATCTATAAAGCTGATCGGATGTTCGTGACACGTAATGAAACAAGACAGTCTCAAGCGGAATCGCATAATATCAGGAAATAAACCAGTTACATGATTCTAAAAGTTACGCATTGCCAATAGCAATAGCAATAATTTAATAATATGTTACATATTATTATGTTTTTCTTCAATGTGACGAGTAGCAGTTTTAGAATAAAAATTACGTAGTAATAGGATAGGTAAGAAAATGGTATATTCGTTTGTCTGAAAAAGACCCGATGTCTCGCCCTTTTAATCTGTCGAATGGGCATAACGCTTTGGTAGAGAATCACCTTTGCCAGATCATTCGTAGTACAAAATTACGTAATACAAAGCAACTGTTAGGTAATTAAATGTCAAGCAAACTTTTGCATAAATTGGGATAAATTGTCTGCAATTTATGCTGCATTGTTAATAAAATAAAATCTAATAGAAGCATGTTTAAGTGATGGCGAATAAATGAGTTTATGTGAATGGTAGGTGAAGACCAATCTTTAGAATCACCAGTGGGAACTTGGACAAATTTAACAAAGCAGTGTGTACATATTTAAGGACATAGAATGAAAGCTCTCTGATTGATGCATGCGCTCGACATAACGCCGGGCTAAAAACTGAGCTTTGAGCTACCAGTGGTTAAAGAAAACAACACACATTTGTGGTAGGGTACTTGATAGTCCTTGGCTGGCTAACTACCATCCTCTTGTTATAAATCCTAGGCTACCACACTCTACTTTAAACCTAACTCCAAGAACAAAATGGTATGCTTCTTATTATCAGAGCCCAAGGCACAATTTCGGTTGCTGCACCATAGTTAGTATTATAACAATATAATGTTTTGGTGACACGCACAGTCCCGCACTAGCGTCCTGCAAAGGGTGCATCCCTTTGTGGGACGCCAGTGCGTGACTTATCGCTCCTATTTCGAAGAAGAACAAATATGTTGGTGATAATGACCTGCAAATGTGATGTAGTTGAGCTGGCGGTAGTCCATGAGGCCGTAGTGCGTGAGCAGCTGCGCGCTCACCCCGGAGATGAAGCGGCCGGAGAGCGCCGCGATGCGCGTGCACGACGACACCAGCGGGTACCGGGCCGGGTCCACCTGGAACACTTTCCATTTTACATATAAACAGGCAAAATCTCATAGCTTACGGTGAGGTGATTAGTGCATTGCTATGTAAGATTTCTACCTGTTTAATTTTAAAATTCTGAGTTCAACATCATCATCATCTTCTTATCCTTATCGCACACTTCTTTCATTTGTCTCTATCACTCGTCATATCTGAATTCACTCCCTTTTTTAACCGACTTCCAAAAAAAGAGGAGGTTCTCAATTCGGATGTTTGTATTTTTTTTTTATGTATGTTCAGGCATAACTCCATCAAATATAGACGGTTTTGCAAATTTTTTTTTTCCTAATATCTTTCACTGAGTTTAACATTTATTTTCTATTTTTGTCCTTTTATGGACAAGCGTGACGTTTATCATCAGACGAGCGCCTTGCTTCTCTAGAATTCTAGATAGTCGCCGGTGCAGGTTGTATCACCCCCATTTAGAATTAGAATTAGATTAGATAGTCAGTAGAAGTATGTAGCCTCAGGTAGTTCCTTTACTTTTTGTACGGGTACAGTGCGGCATATCTCTGTCAGATTTCATCCCGTCCCGCTCCTACTTATACCACTTATGTGAGAAGGCACTTTTACAAGTTTTCATGATAATGTAAGGCTGTAAAGTAGCTTCGAAGCACAAATCTATGATTGTTCAACTACTAATAAGATAATTGAGTTTTATTGCTATAAAAATTTTAAATTTGCCAATGGATACTTTATTGTACTAAAGAAAAAATTATCAATGGATAAATATTTGCATGCAATTAAAGTGGCCTTGTACTAGTAAAGTTTAGCTAATTATAGAAAAGTTGCAGTGGTTTTTGGTGATGGACAATTTTACTTTTTCTTAAAAATTTAGTAATTTTGGCATCAGATTCTTGTGTAGGTTGGACTCACCTTCGCATAGATATAAGTCAAGTATGCCACCTCTGTGGCCATGTATGTCCCGTAGAAGAACTGGGATGCCTGAAGCCATGCCAAGCTTGTAGTCCAAAGAAGTATAGCATAAACAACTATCCCACTAAGTCCTGTAAATTGAAACTTATTATACCTTTTTAAGGACTACACAATGGTATCCACTGCTATCTCCTGCAGATTTCAACATTTTTGCAAATATAAAATCGCTGAATATATTTATGTAAAACTACTGAGTTAAGTTGCTGAGACATTACAAAGGTTAAAAAAAATAACTGCGACCCAAACCAGTTTCCATACATTTTATATGTCGGCAAATAATAAAAACATGAATTGTCAAAAAATGCATAGTAAAATAGTTGAAGATGATTGTTTGAATTTATTTTTTGCACAGAATTTGTGATTTTTCTGAGTAAGTAGTGCATTACTGTATCATTTATATTTACACAACATTGCTGTGTTTAACATACCCTAGTCACTTTTTGATCTTACACTCGAGTTGATTGAGGAAGATACTGAATGTGCTGGTTTTTAGTTTAGAGTGAATGTCATATAATTTTAGATAGTTGGGTAGTTTTTACCTAATTTAATTTATAAAAATATTCAGCGTTTTTTAGCATGCTTTATTTAAGTCTTGCAAAAAATATTAGTAAAACAAAAGACTTTTTACAAGTTCTTGTAGGAAGTACCAACTTATATTATTTGATTGTGCTTATCATTACGAAAGTCATTAATAATCATATCACTAAACAAACTTACCTGAGAGAATGATAACAGGTTTGAACCTCAAAAAGTCTGTGATGAGGAATATCAAAACGAGCTGTGCTAAGTAGGAATAAGTGCCAACAGGATATACATCGCGGTTGAGTTGTTCTTCAGTGATCTCTCGCCACTCTCCCATTAGGAATTCAGATACGAACGGTTCTGATGGCCGGATCTCACGGACCATGCCGTATATGCACAGCAGCAGCGTCACTTTTATCCAGTCTTGCATCTTTCCCGCGTATTCTTCGACTGTTACGAAACACGACTGTCCTTGCGACCGGTGCGGTCGACTGGGTATCACGCGCCCTTGCCGACGACTGCCGCGCGGCGTGAGCCGACTCAGCCGACCCACCTCCGCGAAGCTGCGTAATCAGCATTCTTGACGTAATCATACGTAGTTTTTGTGCAAGCGACCGTAACCTTGAGTACGTGATGGAACATAACCTCTAAATGACTATTTCGCTAATGGTAAAGAATAGTCATTTATTACATGTGTAAATCAAAGAATACGGAAAACAATTGATAACTAGTCACAACAATAAATAGCAGTTCATTTATCTTATTGATCGTCTCTACTTAATGTAACGTAATTCAATTTATTTTTATTGATTTGTTTTGATATTTATCTTACTGACACTGACAGAGTGAAGACAAAATTTTGACATTGACTATGACAGTCAGAAACTGATTTTAACTTGTAAGTATTGCCAGTTCTAGAATTAAATCGAACTAATCTACAAGTTTTAGTCGATTAATTTATTAGAACACTACTTCATATTTCACATGTGACAACCAACAACAACAATCAGCTGTTTTATGACAGCTTTCCAATTTATTTTTTTTATTTTTATTTTATTCTTTGTTTCTTGTACTTAATTGTCTTTCAGTTTTATTTCACTCCATTTCATTCCAAAAAATAGTTTATTAATCTTTAATATCACCTAATTAGTTACCTAAAACTTTGTATATTGTTAGATTGCCGGTGCCCACAACAATACTTGGAACAAAACCTCTTACAGATCGGGGTCATCATATTTATGTTTACTTGCAAAATAAATCCGTAATTATCAATTTATCAGGCATTATCAGCGTACGTGAGATAAGCGCGTAGAGATAACGATTCCTCTCATAAAAGTAAAGTTCAGTGAAAATGACCGCTGAGTCTACAGAAGAAGAACCGAGCGCCAAAATGTTGGAGTGTGGGCACTGTCCGAAAACTTTTAGGTACAACAGTGAGAGAATCCGACATGAAATGAGTCACTCTCCAGGCTTTGAGTGCGATACATGCTGTAAGAAGTTTAGTTTCGTGTAAGTTTGTTTTCTGTTTAACATTTTATTCTGAATCGAAGTAAGCAAGCACTTGAGCTTTTGCACAAGTTCTGGTTCTTGGAGGTTCATGAAATGAATATAATTTATTTACGTATAGGTAAACCGTACAAGTAATGTGCACAGTGTCTAACAGTATTTAAATTTATTATTCACACATTTTTTTAAATCTTAATCAGATGCTGAATTAATAATTCATTAAAATATCAAAAACTAAATGCCTACATCAGCCTTTTTATCCTATTTTAGTTCAGCCTTGCGCAGACACCAGAAACAGCATGAAAGGACGGGAAGTGTCAAATGTGAAGAATGCAACAGGAAGTTCCGAGATGAAGTACTCCTCAAGAGACATTTCAAATATGCACATAAAGGTAATTTATTCTATAGTTTTTCCCTGTCCATGTATGTAGGTATATGAAGGCATAATGGCTGATGCAAGAAAATACAGACATGCATTATTATTTTTACTCAGTATTGGAGCAATAGAAAAAGTTATAATAATCACCCCATTCCCAACGGCCTGTTCTTTATTCCACTGGTAAAGGCCACTCTCTTGCTACGCTTTGACACAAAAATTTTCTGAGCTATCATTAAGATTCTACGGTGGGTGAATCTTCTCTTTTGTGCAAACCTTATTTTTACTGAAATGCTTGAAAATAACACTTGGTAATTTTTTTAGGATCCTTCACCTGTTCAAAATGCAGCACAACATTCAGTAGCGACCAAGCTTTACGCACGCATATGAAGACCCACCGACCGGAGTCGGAGCGCCGATTCAAATGCGGCTTCGACGGCTGCGGCAAGTCCTTCAACTTCTCACACCATTTGAAGCACCATGAGCTAACACACACTAATGTGAAACAGCATTACTGCAATGTGTGCGGGAAGGGTAAGCATACTAATACCAGAATAATAGAACTCTCGTAATACCATGAAGTTCCTTAACCAACACTTGTTGATGTCATATACAGCCATAGATAAAATATATCAAAGACCAATTGAGCGACAATTTTTTTCTGGTATTTTTTAGTGATAATTGTGCTCTGTATCCAGGTTTCATCCAGTCCCACCACTTGAAGACCCACCTCAAGACTCACGATCCCTCCGAGTGGCTGTACTGCGAGTTTCTGGGTTGCAAGAAGAAATTCTCGACAGAGTATGCCAAGAAACGACATATGTCCACTCACAGTAAGTAATTTTTTTTTAAACTCTTGCACAAGACGCAACAGTCTTTCCACAGCGGCGGCCTTAGGGGGTGGCGAACAGGGCAATCGCACGCGGCCTCGCGCAACAACCCGAGCAAATTAAAAAAAATATATACTCTTTTAACTATATCTTTTTTTAGTCTTAGGAAAGACCGCAAACATCAATTTTAAAATTTTATCATAGGTACCTATCTGTATTTGTTCATTTTGTAAATCTTTCATTGTAAAATATTTGAAAACTCAAATTTTATTTTATAAAAAAAAAAATTGTATAACTAGCATTTCTCGTCAAACACGACAAATACCTAAACCAAACCACCAGACCGACCTACTTTCGCATCACATACTTTCCACGAAAGACAAAGGGCCTCGCAAAGACCTGCTTTCCGCCGCTGTCTTTTCATTAGACGAATTATTCAAAAGCAGAGCCAAGCTAAGCTTTGTAAAATATCCTTTCCAGTCTCACCAATATTCAATTTCTGCTTAGGCTCCCCTTTACCCCCATATTTAAGATTTACCCCAATTTTAATTTATGGATTCTCCTACCATTTCTTCCACCATCCTACCATTTTAGCTTTATATCAGTTCAGGCAAATAATCAGGTAATTTATCAGGTTTTTTTTTATTATTCAGGTAATTTTTTTTTGTTTTTTTTTTTCAGAACTCAAACCTGACAGTGGAATTTCTTCGGACTCCAATTCGTGTGACGCTTCAGTGTCGTCCAAAGATTTTGCCGAAGGTTCGTATAATTTTTGAGTGAATTCCTATTCCAATCTATAAATAGTTTGAACATAAGTCACTCAGGTTCTTTCTAAAGAACGTAATTTGTGTGCAATCTTAAATATGGACATTTTTGTATTACAGATAACATTCTCTGCTCATCTTGTGGTGAAAATGTGCATCCATCAGACACACGCAGTCATTCTGCAAGGTGCGGTGATATCTTAGACATATCCGCGGACATCGAATCCTGCACAATAACTCCGATAAAAGATGAAAATGTATTTGATCAAGCTTTGGTCACCGCTAGACGGACATTAGACGTCCAAACAGGTCCCTTTACAAGAGAAAATAGTTTCGAGCAAGTAAAACTTAAAGCTAAGTTTGATAAAGATGTCGATGGCTGTAAATCTGCGCTAGGCGGTTGTATAATGGGTGCGAACAGCTGCGTCTGCGCACAAATGTCTAAGCCAATGGACGATGGTTACGATTTCACCCCAATCGGTGATAACGATACGATCGAAATTAGTGACAATGTTGCTGAAAGTAACAACAATCAGTTCATTGATAGATACTCTGAAGTAATACTTAACTTTTTTGAAAATAAAGATAATGAGGCTGTACTTAAAAGTACTGATTCATTTAAAGAGTCAGTAGGAATAAATACAAAAGCTAGTGTAAGCAACATGTGTGAAGGATGCGATTGTGCCAGTATTTGTAATGTAAAAGAACCGGCAAATTGTAGTAGAAACAACAATATGACTGTAAAAGATAAATCAAATGTCTACACTGTGGCAGGCGTGGTGAAAATCAAAGACACATTCGATATAGACATTCCTATTAAAGTAGAAAGTAGAGTTAAAGCAGATAATAACTTTAGTATAGTTCCTAATGATTTTGTTCCATTCAGTTCTTGTAGAGACATTATTGGTAACTGTTTAGTTGGGGGAAGTGAAGGTTGTCTCTGTGCTGGAATGATGATAGATGAGCAGCAGGCGATGGCTCAAGAAATAGATGATATTACACCTGTACCTAAGACTGAATGTTTTACTTAACTAACGCGATTTCACCTAGGATCATCTTTAATCCCATACTGTCTGATCTACACTGTGCACTTTTTTTGCCAAAGATAAAGATGGTTTAGTCGTTAAGAAATTAAGACAGGCAGAGTTACTTTCGAATGTATAATATTACTGAGAAGTGTGATATATTGTTATATGTGATCTTGTATACCAAATGTACTTATGTTATGTTATGTAGTACTTATCAAATTATGTTGGTACTAATATATTTTAAATAAAGTTTTATTAATCCTATAACTTGTTCTGAATTCAAAACACAGGCGTAATTATTAACTTAAGATTTATTTACAACATAATTTTTACAATATTCAACCATTTATACAAAATATTTAGTTAACAATATACTAAATTAATTATTTATCATACATCAGACCTCACTTCTGCTTATCACTAAGCAAAATTTTATGGAATGTAGATACATATCACATTACGGCATGGCAGACAAATTCTCACGAAACCAAAATAGCAATTAACTTATTCGAGATTGTCATTACCGAGATTAACAATAATTTCGATAATTGTAATTAAAATATACATTTAGCTATGGTAACAAATCAATAGATAAAACTCATCAGTTATTCACGATAAAATATAGTTGTTTCGTGCATTTGGGGAAGGCCCCGACAGTGAAGCTGTGGCCGGGGAACTCTGTCCCTAACCCGGAGTTCAGATCACAGAGGTACTCCCTCACTCCCTGCTAGCTAAAGGCTTTAGACCACTGTCGCGAGCTTCTGCCTAATGCGCGCATACACTATTTCCTTTTTCTCTTATAATTGTAAAACGCTATATATAATATAGGTGAACCTATAAGGAATCAAATCGCGCAATAATTCTTTGATTTATGTTTTGCGCAATACAATTTACAGCGCAATTTCTATTCGTAGGTACAAAACAATAAATAAATCTATGTATCCATCGCGATGACTCTTTTCTAGATTGACTAGTCTAATGGGAATCATGTAGTGAAATATATTTCAGTGAAACATCATTTAAGTACATAATTGTGCTCTTAGGGGAGGGGACACGATGACCCTGAACTATCAGTAAAATATAACATTGAGTTCATGGTAATAGTCTGTTGGATAAAAATAATTTTGTTCGTTAGAACCAACAGCATCACATGACTTGAAATAGTAAATATACACGAGTTTAAGACTTATGCTATATACACTACGCCTCATTATCCACTGAATCGAATTTGGTTTCATCTAATGTCCTTCTGTCACTCTTTTTTGGCGAATCACTTATATCATTAAATTCACTTCCATAGTCCTTTTTTAACGATTCCTTTTCTTCCGATCGCTCTTCTTCAATAGGCACAACACTTAAATAATCACTCTCATCATTCAAGTCTGCCGGAGAGGATGGCGAAGGCGTAACAGCCCCACTTTCTAAGTTATTTTCAGCTACTGTTGTTTTATGTTCTGTCGAGTGTTCTTTATCTAAGTCGTCTGTATCGAGTAAAAATGTTGAAATGGGTACAGGTTTTTTCTCTTCTGAGTTTTCGTCGTTACTTTTTTCATTCGTAACCTTATATGTGGGGGTGACTGGCATATTCGATTTCATAAGCTCATTGAACGTTGCGAATGATTCAGTAGTGACTATAGCAGCATCTTTATTTTCATCAATCTTAGCCTGTGAATCTTCCTTGTTACGGGCGTGTGCAGTTTCTGAAGTATTATTGGATCGATCTTCTACGTTTTCGTTTTGTGTTTCATTAAAGGTAGTGGGTTCAATGTCGTGGCCTTCTTGCAGTTTTTTAACGAGGCTTTTGTTGTTTTCTACTTCAGGTAAGAAAGGATTCATTTCAGTTTCATGATCTTCGATTTCAGTTGAGTGTTGATTTACATCAGTGAAAGATTTGTTTCTGCTATTACGAGATATTTCGTAAATTGTCACATTTAAGTTATTTCCTTTTGCTTGTGAATCTACATCGCTTTCACTGTTTGATATTTTTTGTATATTATTCTCTGTCGGTACAGCTGATGCGACCTCAGAAGGTAATGAAACTGCACTTGGAACTGTGGCAGCGGTCATTGTTGTAGGCAATGGTGTAGTTGTCACTATAAGTTCATCTTGCAAAATCGCATGCGTTGTAGGGCTTATTAAGTCTGTTTGCATTGGAGTTTCTAGTTTTCGAACAGACAAATCTTTAACTATTTCCGAGTCTTCCCATACTGGCGCTGGCTCGGATTTTTCAGTTGATGTAATTGTCGAAATTGACAAGATATCTGCACTATTTTGTGGAGCATTAGTTTTAGAGGAATTATTCATAACCTTTTCGGCAGTTTTGTATATATAGTCAATAACGGTTGCTGTTTCAATAGGAACCGGGTTATTTTCTTTCGGCATCGACGGTTGGTTGCTTTCTGTTACGGCTGCTTCATTTGACATGCTCGCTTCCTTAGAAACTTCCTTTTCTTCGTTCACCCTTTTAACTCGAGAATCCTCACTGTCATAATCATGCGCTATTCCATATAATGGCATGTCTTCTTTAATTTTATTATTATTGGAACTCATATTATTTAAGTAATCAGGCTCAAAATCATCTTTGGTGACCCCATTATTTATTATTTCATCAATCTTGGCATTACTCGATTCTGTTGTTGCATGTTTTTCCATTTTATTCATTGCTTCTTCGAAATGGATTTCAGTAACTGGTTCGAACAACCAATCCGAAACTGTTGTTGCTTCCATAGTTATTCCTTCAGTGACATCTGGGTTACTTTTATTTGTGGAAGTTTTGAAAAATGAAGATTTATTGTAAAGCATGTTAATATTATCGAATGTTATATCCAGACCGTCATCAACCATATTTTTTTTGGTGGTAGTATCAGTTTCAGTGTCATTTTTATTTGCAAGAGCATCAATAAGATGTTTTTCTGCATCAGAAGTGTTAAATTGCTCATTAATGGAATAGTCTTTTCCGAAATCACTTCCCACAACGATTGCAGGGCTCTCATCTGAGTATAAAGATTTGCCTTCATGTTTAGCTATCGTAATTTGTGGCTTTTCGGTACCGTTTATACTTTCTTGGTGACCATTCGACTCTGTATGGTTCTCTGTATCTTCTTTTATTACTTCTGTCCTAACAGCTTCTTGACTAAGGTTTTTAGAATTTAAATTTGTAAGCGACGTTATTTCAGTATTTTTAGTAATTTCCGATTCTAAATAATCACTTTGGTTAGTCAGTGTTGTAGTTTCTTCATCATCTTTCTTATTAATTTCTGACTCCATATTTTTTACAGGTACTACGCTACTAAACATATCGTGTTCTCCTGCTTTCTTTGTTACTGGATCTTCTGCGTAAATGTCGATTGCTTTAAAGGATCTTTGTTCTGAATCAGTGTGATAGTTATTCATACCTTTGTTTGGAAGTTGATCCGGTTTATTCGAATCTGTATCTAAATTACTTTGAAGCCATTCATTATGGTCAGTAGTAAGTTCGCTGTTATCTTCTGTTACAAACTTAGGAACCATTTCACGTTCATCTTTTGTCTTAAAAATTGAAATAATCTCAGGTTTTGCTTCGTAAGAAGGCTCATTTATAATATGAGGCTCAGAAATCGACACTCTTAATGTAGTATTTTCTGTTTCATCAACCGGCTTTTGGTCATCATCACGTTCTGTGTGATTTTCATCATTATCGGTTTCCATTAAAATTGCTTCGCGTGTCGTGGTTTCTTGCGCGTTGCTAGAACCTTGGTTGTTTGCTTCATCTATAATTTCGTGAATGTTAACAGGATGTGAGCCTGTTTCTACAGCGCGCGGTTCTGATGTAGTTGTTGATAAAACTATGGGCAGCTGGGTAGATTCTGTTGTCTTTGTTGAAATTATATGTAAAACTTCAAGACCAGAATAGTCATGATCGAACGACGAATGATGTTCAGATTCGTATTGCGCTCCTGGTTCTGCTGTAGATTGTGGTTCTAAAGTTGAATCTGATTCAGCTTTAACTTCAGAGAGTTCGTCAGACTCTGCTATTGGTTTCATAATAACTTTAGAGTCAGCTTTGAATTCTGTATTAGGTTCAGCTGTTGGTTCATGTTCGAAATTGGGTTGTGGTTTAGGTTCTAATGTTGATTCTGGCTCAGCCTTTGGTTCTGTGGTTGGTTCTGGCTCCGTTTTAGGCTCTGCGGTTGGTTCTGGCTCTGCTTTAGGCTCTACGGTTGGTTCTGGCTCTACTTTGGGCTCTGCAGTTGGTTCTGGTACTACTTTGGGCTCTGCAGTTGGTTCTGGCTCCACTTTAGGCTCTACTGTTGGTTCTGGCTCTGCTTTAGGCTCTGCAGTTGGTTCTGACTCCACTTTAGGCTCTGCAGTTGGTTCTGGCTCCGCTTTAGGCTCTGCAGTTGGTTCTGGTTCTGCTTTTGGCTCTGCCGTTGGTTCTGGTTCCGCATTAGGCTCTGCAGTGGGTTCTGGTTCTACTTTTGGTTCAGCGTTTGGTTCCGGTTCTGCGTTTGGTTCCGGTTCTGCGTTTGGTTCGGGTTCGGGTTTCGGTTCAGTAGTTGGTTCTGGTTTTGGTTCTGCAGTCGGCTCGGGCTCTGCTTTCGGTTCAGCAGTCAGTTCTGGCAACACCTCAGCGCTCTCAGAATCTTGTTGTTCGGCGTTGTGTTCGTTTCCGTGACCAAATATGTGCGACGTTTTGAGATCTGCATCACTCTGCGTGGTCGTCTCTGGAAGCGCGTGTTGCGGTTCTTTCCAGTCGAATGTGTTATCGTTTTCACTTCCGTGCACCGGCTCGGTGGCCGGTTTTTCTTCTTCCGGCATCGGTTTTGTGATTGGATTAGAATCTACTTGTAAGGCTTCTTCCTTCTGTTGTGTATTTTCGTTTGGTGTCAAGGGATATGTGTTTTCCAAGATTGACATGCATTTCTTCGGGTTGGTCATATCCAAGATTTGTCCGTGGGGACAAGTGCAAGTGAATTCTAAGCTGCTTGCGTCGAACTCGCATTCGTGCTCGCATTGATTGTTGTCTATTTGACAGATGTCAAGAACGGGCTTTGTTGGCGTATTGCCTTCATAGACGTGGTAGACATTGATCATTCTGTTGTTGGTGGCGAGATACTCGTCGAGATTCTTCTTCAAGGATTCAGCGGTTAAGAGGTCTGGAGTAGGTTCGGCGTTCAGCTTCGGTTTCCAGTGGATTCTGTAGGTGACGACGACTGAGCCTTTTCTGTAAATGAAACAGAATATCAAGTTAATAAATTATCCTCGTATTTTTTACCGCAAAATAACCTTTGGTCAGTTTTTTGCCATGAGCTACTTCAGTATGTATAGTATAAATTATGTATAACTCGCGTCAAATATAAAATATAATTTATGAAATATTCTATTTTGATTTGATTTGAATCATAAAACTAATCTATCTGTTTCGATTCGTTCCTTGATCAACGTGGCTTATACAAAGTGTAACAGAATGGTGCGGTAATACTTAAACAGTTCATGCTGAAACTGAATTAAAATTAGGTCCTTGATAACAGGCAAGAAGAGGACTTTTCACTTTGTTTGTCATCAACATCATCATAATCAGCGTGTAATCGCCTAGTACTGAGCATGTCTCTCTTGTACGCCACTCATCCCGGTCCTGTGGCAATTATGTCTAGGTTCGACCCGCGATTGTAATTACCGACTTCAAATAGGAGGTTATTCTATCGTCAATTCTAAAAGCTAGTGGGTGAGCGACTCTTGTTACCTACAAGGCTAGTCATAAATGCTTACCGTAGCTTGATGACCTCAATGTGTACATCGTTGTTCCCGTTTTCAAGCATGTTCCTGTCGAACAGAGCTTTCATGAGGCCGTCCGAGAAGGTGGCGACGAAGTCGTGGTACTCGGCGCTGTCGGGGTCCTCGAGCGCAGACGAGAACTCCTCGTTGTCGATCGTCAGCTCGCCTTCCACAGTCCTCGGCACTAAGATAAAACAAATTTAATTAATAATCATTTTTCCTGTCTAGTTCACTTATCTACTAGTTATAGGTACTAATTTTTTAAGTTTATTTTATTTCGTCATTGGAGACTTCTGGGAACGGTAAAGTAGGGCATTTCCATGTGTCACCAGTAAGGACGTCGCCAGTGATGACAAATGGGACAAATTCTTAAAACGATTCCCGATTTGTCACCATTTGGGACGTTGAAGGTGACAACTGATCTTTATCTAAAGTTGGTGCAGCGACTCAAATTCTGCCTTAGTCCCCGACACTAAGAGGCACGTTCCGAAACATACCTACCTATACCATACATATACGCACTACGCATTGTATAAAAAGCTTAAGTTGCTAGCTAATATAGGTACGTAGTTTATAAAAGTACCTATACCTACTAGATTTCTTTAATCGATTGTGTTTCCTATAGGGATCGTCCTGTACCTAAGAATCTGCTTTATGTCACACAGTGAATGTTAACAATTATGTGTTTGATCTTTTTGCTTATATTATATTATATTATATTATATTATATTATATTATATTATATTATATTATATTATATTATATTATATTATATTATATTATATTATATTATATTATATTATATTATATTATATTATATTATATTATATTATATTATATTATATTATATTATATTATATTATATTAGTTGTTAGTTGTTAGTTGTTAGTAGTTAGTTGTTTGTGGTAATTGCACCTACCTATAAGTACTTATCTTTTTTTAAGTAGATTTTATTAAACAACAATATTTTGATAAATTATATGTAACTCCTCAAAGTATCAACACTTCAGCTAACAATTATTATGTACTTAGTATTACGAAAAAGAAATACAATAGAAATAACTTTAATTTCCGTAAATGATCTAGTCTAGGACCCTATTCTTGGGCGTGGAATATTACTTTAGTCCTTCTCACCCTCATTACTTAATGACAGTAATACAAAGAAAAATCGTTAAAGCAGTTAAAGTGTTAAATAGGGTCCCTAATCTAAGCAGTGTCTTCTAAAGCTTTTATATTCTTACCATATAACGACATATCGTTTTCATCGGACGCGACCGTCATCGGCTCGTCGTTCTGCTCTGATCCCTGCTCGTGCGTCTCCGTGGTGGAGCCATGGTACCCGGCGTCGTGGTTGTGATCATGATCATGGTCGTGAGCATGGTCGTGGTCATGGTCGTGGTCGTGCGAGTGCGAGTGGCCGCCGATACCGCCGAGCGCGCGCGCTGAGCTGATCGAAGAGTTGTAGGGCTCAATAGAGGATGGTGAGCTTGAGAAGAGGACTCCGGCTAGAAAAATAAGAAAGAGCATGTCAAGTATGCTGTATTGGCATAGGTATTACCAGCATAGAATAAATATTAGTATCTACAAGGTACTACGTAATGCCATGGCTTTGCATTTTTATTAGTCAACGCGTTTTTGTTTCTTAGTTTGTTATTCTACAGATCTATTGTACTTTGGCAGTTCGTTAGTAGGTGTACCTACTCAGGTACAAAGCAGTAGTTAGATGATAGTACTTACTGGCAGCGAGGACGATGATGGCGACGATGGCAGCCACCACCAGCACCAGCAGGGTCCAGCAGAGCGGCCGCTTGCAGCCGCCTTTCTCGCCGCGCTTGTCTGCCGTCACGTACAGTTTCTCGCCTCTGGAATAAAAGAAAGAATCATGTTAAATATTTCAATTTTTAATTTTATTAACCTTTCACCTAACACTTAACCATAGGAGTTTCGTTCGCGTATTTTGAAGGGACGTATTAAATATAAATAATCTTAGTCACTATTAAATTTTCAATTCGGAGATGGTAGAAGAGAAAGCAATAAATCATTTACCGCAATCAAAAGTAACGTAAATGTCTACCCTCATGCTCATTTATCTTTATTACTCAGTGTTCCGTGTATAAGCAATACAAAACTTTCACAGGACAGATTAGCTTTTCGGGAATTTATGCATAAGATGAGGATAGCATTGCGTATGACGTTTGTTAAAAACACCACACGAGTTGTAATTAATGCACCTAAAATAAAAATTATGATGTTCGTAATCTACAACCAAATAAGTAGAGGTATTTAATTTCCTACCTAAGCACAAAGTAGAGAAAGATCGTACGTTATCTATAATATAACATAAGTAGATATAACCTTAATTTTGTGGTGTAACTTAACTCTAAATAACCACTCGATTTTCTTACGACTTACGAACGCGGAAAAGGATTTCTTAGTGCGTTCAAAATTGCTAAGAACCACAACATTGTTATCTATTTCGGTTTACTGCAAACCACAAGGAAACGAACAATCATTAAATCGGAATAAGTATGGCGGAATAGTATCGGTCGATGTGGGGTTAAGAAACTTTTCTTTTCACTAAAATGTAAAAACGTCAATTTTTTTTTATACAAAAGTTATAATGCTAATGAGACATAATTCTACGTACGTTTCATAGTCCTTCTTGGCGTCACTAGTATTTAAAAGATTTTGGTGCGCTGCTGGATTCGCCTCCATTATTGTTCCCTGCTGGTATGTGACTGGATCCCGTGAGAATTATTTTGTCAACGTCAGGAAAATAAAAGCTAACTACCCTCATTTTGAAATGATTCTTACGTCGTTTTGTAGATGAAAATTAATGACATGTGATCGCTATCCGTATTATCTTTTGATGACTTAGACCAAAAGCGTGTCATGTATAATACAAGTAGGTACCTACCTACGTAATATCAATTATAAACAAATCACAGGACAATAAAAACGATAATATCTATTAACATAATCCAAAAAATAGTTTTAAATTACGTTAAATATTTTGACAGTAATTCTTATCACTAGATTTTCTCAAAATTATAATTAAAAAAAAATTCAGTTTCAAAAGCTTTTTTGTCACAAATGTTTTTTGCAAAAAACGGGACCGCATCCCGTATCGAATTGATTGATATCTATTATAAAGCCACACAGATACTCTTTTGTCGTTAAAATACGAGTAGATAGATAGACCAATAATGATAAATCACTTGCTTAGCCTGCATATGTCCGGAGAAGAAATTCAATGGCGTATGTGAATCCACCAACCCGCACTTGGCCAGCGTGGTGGAATACGGCCTAATCACCCTTCGAGGGTAGACCTGTATCCCAGCAGTGGGAGGATTAAAGGTTGCATATGATGACTTGCTTAGCCAAAATTACTTTAGGTATACATATTTAATCTATCAAAAAAATCTGCTGCAGGCTAAGACTTAAAGTTCAGTGTAAAGCTAAACGCACCTATGTAAATACAGGTAAAGTTATGCCAAGGTTAAGCGGGAAGGTGCGGTTGGCGCATTCTTCAGAACATTATTGTTTAAATGGTAAGGAGGCCAAACAATGCACCGACGACGATGCATTCTTCGGAAACTTTTCCTTCAGTTTTCTCACTTAAGGTTGATGGCAAAAAAAGGATAGACCAAAGGACTACCTAAATTAATAATGTGGCGAAGAGTATAAATTAATAAGAACATACCTACTTTTATTAATAATTTAGCATGTATTTTCCATTTAGCACAGATACTCATTTCTAACTTATTTGCACCCATTTACTTTCTAAACTAATTCTATGTTCATTCGATTTCATTTTAAAACCAAATCAGATGAAATAAAACTAAACCGAAGACTCTTTGACATAGTTGCATTGCATTCATACCATATATTTTACCTAATGGACATATTCCCAGATGGTCTAGGTGACCTCCGTGACTCCCGCGCAGGACTGCGACAGAGGTGAGCGCGGTCGGGCAGGTCGACGACCTCTTTGTTCCTTGCACTCCCCCCTCTCGAACCTGAACCTCTTCACCCCCCCCCCCCCTCGTCTCCTCGGAACAATTACCTTCGCTATGCTCCTTGGATGGACGTGTACCGTCGTTTAGGACTACCCTGGTGGGATATTACCATATGCCTGCTAAATGCTTCCGGAGGAAAATGAGACGTCATTGTCATGAGATGAATGAGTTGTGGGATAATTCTAGCAAGATGGTAGTCATAACAAAAGTATTTCTATTCTTTTCTGGATGAGGTTGATATGATACTGATAAATAATATCTACCAAAAACCTAAACCAAAAATATTTCCACATTAGAAAAGTAGGTATCTATAATAAAACAGCAATTAAAACAAGCCTATTAACTGTAACTAGAATACTACCTTCGACTATATTTCTATAGAATTGGAAATTAAAGAGACTATCATGATCCCACAACAGACATAAAACAAATACCAATCTACCTACCTTCCTATTGTACTTTCATACTAACTATAATTTTGTTTTCAGTTATAGATTGTTACGAACCGGATCCTGTCACATCCCTATTTAATAGGAGAATATTAATATCATCCTTCACAATTGGTTTATCAGCATGATCAGAGAGACCATTAGACTGCTGGCACTTTTGTTTTAAAAACATCACTGGCCCAGTTTCGACGTCGTGATCAATGGGACCGACGAGTCATTGAGCAAGCAGTGCCTATTCAGAACATCAATGGACCAAATATCACTGTGCCATTTCACTTGTGCAATAGATACCCACCTAGTTAGTAGATATATGTAGTTAGATGTACGTTCTCCCAACTGTTTTTGATCTCTGCGTTTGACGGTCTATGTTACGTGACATTGGCGGAGCTGTGAAGCATCTCCACAAGAGCCATATATCCCAAGAGTTGATGATTATGAATGACAATAAGAGTCTACAGAAAGGTACTCACGTTAACATTATAACTGTTTGCGTCGAGGGTGTTAAAAATAAGTGAAGACACAGAAGATTTTTTGTAGTTGCAACTTGGAATAAAATTGTTTCGCGCAGCCAGTAAGCAATGATAGTGGACTTGTTTGTAAACAACGAAAAGTTAAATAAACAGATCCATTATAAACATGCAACTAAAGCAGACCAATGACAAACATGAAAGACCCAGAATAACTTCATAAAACTGCTGAAGCATAAAATTAGAATAACAACGATTGGAAACTTGATCCATTTTGAATGTTTCGAGTAAATAGGATTAAAGAACCGGTTGTTGATTCTAAGCGCATACAAATTGTAGTTTTTAAAGCCACAAGCTACATGTCGTGTGAGGTCCAGTAGTACATGCTTTACATTCTCAGCAGTTTCAATTGATCTTGTTCAACAATTTTAAACTTTATCCCCAAGACATAAGATATAAAGATAATCCTGGAAGAACATATTATTTCACAAGTTCCTAGTTAGTACAGTAAAGTACAGTTTAATAGTGAACCCATCAGGAATAATTAGCTACTCGTACCTTTCTAACTAATATAATTATATGTAATTAACAGTAATGTTTCTCTAAAGCTTTTATAGGTTTATCCATGAGAATTTTTCGAAATTTTTTACTTCGGGATAACAAATTTTACGTATAGGTATTCCCTAAAATCCTGTTACACATTTCTATAATTCTGCGTATTTATATCTTGCGTTCTTTGATGTAGTTAAATTTTTTATTTTGTGCATCTTTCTAAAACAGTTTAGACAAGCATAGAAACAACTTCGTTATTTCTTCTGAATTTACAGTTATCCGGTTATGGAGAAATTTAAAAACAATATCTATAACGAAACGCATCTTATGCTTCAAGTTATTTAGGCGTCTAAGACATCATGCCACAACATCAGTACAGTTATACTCGTAGAGACAAACATTGAAAAGCAATGCCAATGTCTTGTCACGGTCCAGCGCGACCAACCGACTTGTTTATTCCTTTGTCGCCGGCTCTTTTCATCCATTCCTTCGCCTGAATATGCAACGGCTTTCTAACAATATGTGCCTAAGTATTTTTTGTTTGGTGCCTCCAGTGGTTCGACTTAACTTTCTGCCGGACTCGAATGCTTGAAAAGTTGAAACAATAGCCAACGGTTGGGTAACCCGAAACTGTCGCTCGGCCACGTAATTTGAAAGCTAAGGAAACAACCAGCTTTGTTAGGCTTTACAGAAATAATCGTAAGAGCGCTTGAAAAGGATTCTGTGTTTGAGATGTTTTCACAATTATTAGTATTAGGTACTCACGGGGAAATAATACAGGATTTTGCACAATTTGTTTTAGCTAGCTTTCTGAACCTAGTGTTTGGAGTATTACCTAACGGCTTTAAGAGAACTGACTTTTAAAACCTAACAAAACATGATTGACATTCGCTTTTACTTGGCCAGTAAAGGAAACTATTCATAATTATTTAATACCTGAGCTGAGGGATACGATTCATTTGTTTCTATTATCTACAATAGTAAATTGAGCATCTTGTAGAATCATTGCTGTCTTGATTAGGAAAACTAAAGCCAATGTTTTTAATGCATCTCCATCTGTCTTAATTAAGAAAACTAAAGCCAATGTTTTTAATGCATCTCCATCTCCATCTTCTACGTGGCTGGCTAATCTTTTATCATTGTCACAAAATATGTATATGTATTTCATGAATGTATATTTTCTTCAAATGTTTCCAAGTCCTACTTATAATGATAATTTGATTGAAACTTAATTTTACTTTATTGTAAAGTCTACTTTACATCTGACCGCAGACTATCATGTGCAGTGTCATATTATAACATAATGATAATGCATAATCATTGCATAAGCATAAACTCGCAGCCTGGTGTGCGCTTGCTCTTAGTTTCCGGCGTTTGAAACAAACGTGGGATTAGATTCAATTCGGCATTCTTAGCCGAGTGAAAGCTCACAGAAGTGTTATAATGAGCATAAAATTGACACTGTTCTGAAATGTGATAATGCGATAATTTGGCGGAAAGTTCCCATTGATTCAGACGCTGTAGCTGCAATAGCTGTTCCGGCATTTTTGTGGTCGTTTGTCTGAATACGAGTATGTCTGAAAAACTCCTAGGGTGTGAAAAACCTCGGATCCTTTTCTTTCTTTTTAAAATACTACCAACCACCATGTATGAAAAAAATAGAATAGAAACGTGTTAGTTATAATTAGTGCACTATACATATAATATAATTATTATACATATGTATATATTTGCTTTCCAGCTGATTTCAGCCAAGGTGATCTATTTTACGTGCGCTACCAATTTAACTAATATAACATTTATACTGGAGGCATGCCTTCCTAAATAATCATGTAGAACTTTTTTTTATTTTTCAATGATAGGCTTGCATTGGTGAACTCAAATGGTTCAGAAAGAAACTGAACAATAGCTCACTATAGTTTTATACGTCTTGTACTCTCTATAGAGAAAATACTTCAGCCATTTTTAAAACAATCTTCGAGGAATTAATTCTACGATGTCTGCGAATCAACAGGTTTTTTATATAAGAATAGTTATTAGGCAACTATCTATTAAGCGGAGATAGATTTGTTTCGTGAGAATTTGAAGTGAATCCGTTTAAATTTGAACATAATATTCATCGTTATGGTTGATTTATGATAAGAGTTTGATTACAGGTGACAGGGCAAGGTCAAGATATTCGTTTCCAAATGATATCATTAGTTGACTACCCGCCAATAAATACTAAAAAATTGATTAATTTTCTTATTGACCAATACCATAAGGTTAATACAAAATTGAATATAAGGGTAAATCTTTACAACAGTAGTGTTTCTAAGTATACTAATTAACTGTGTATCAGTTTTTTATTGTTTTGCTTCACAGGAAGTTCCAGTAATTAGATATAGCCTCCAAAAGAAAAAACTATAACTGCTCCTGTCGCAACATTGTACAACCAAGTACGTTCGTTTTTCTACTATCACACTAATCATACTAATATTACTTATGCGAAAGTTTGTCTTTATGTTTTTAAAAGCTTTTATTAAACTTGCAATGTAGTTATGTAACTATGTTTGTTCGAGTGGAATCTTGCATTCAATTTTGAACGACTTCCCGATGTCCGATTGAGCTGAAATTTGGTATACCTACGTGTGAACTCCGATGACAATGCAATTAAATATTGTCTTTAAAAATATTTTTTAAATTACTTATTTACCTACTCCTTTGCGTTGAAACGGCCTGACGGAATTGGTTACAAAAGTCACCCCATATGGCATTAGGTTTTTCCAGTACAAGAATAACTTACACAATACGTTTTGGAATTCTTTTGGAATCTATGTCTACTAGGTAGATTACTATTGCCCATGTCTTTGTCTAAGCCCGCTATAGAATATTTTACACACGACTCGGCTTATTAGCAATTCATGAGAGAGCTACGTCGATGGCGACTATAATTTAATTTGGTTTTTAATAGTGGCCCAAGGTCGACCGTCGCTAGCCAAGACTAACCAAATATGCGGGCTTACACATTTGTCAACACGATGCCGATTAGCGTGTGGGTTTTGTAAGATTTAGTATTATTTATCACTGTTGTTTTATTAATCATAATGAATGTAAAAAATGTTAAAGTCTACTCGTGACACATGTTACAAAGCTTCGTACAAGTTTAGTAGGTATCAGTAGTTTCATATCTTGAAAAGCAACCAACTTATTTGCAGAGATGAGTAGAGGAGATGAGGAGAGGCTCTATCATCAGAGTTTCTAAAGATCCTGTGATTACCTAAATTAATTCTTGAGTTGGGATTGGAACCCATATGTCGGAAAGCTTGTTGAGACAAGCCTAAAAGCCAAAAAGCCTTAAAAACTTAACCCAAACCAAGCCTTGAAAAGTTTGTTTAGATTTTCTAGGTGACGGATTTTTTTTATATTTACCACTGCGAAAAAAGTAAAGTTTGAAATAGGGTCATCCAGTGAGTAGTTGATACAGCCTCGTGCTGTGATCAAATTATCGTCAAATTAAACCAAATCTCCCAATTCCAGTGTCACAAATATGCAAATCTCGTGACAAATCAGTCCAATGAAATAGTTTGTTTGACGTCACAGTTCAGTGGCCACGTTGCATAACGCAGCTGTAACCAGTCTACCACCGCGCCGCGACCGCACTCCCGGCTGCACGATCAACGATCAACCTACTCTGCGGTAACCTGATGCGATATTGGTATTGGGATTGTTTGCTTGCTGTTAAACATTCTAATATTCCTAAAACTCCTTCCTACGTCTTATGATATTTGAACTGTTAGGTATACTGAAGGCTGAAAATTGTTTTGATATTGAAGACTATTCAAGATTTTATATATTCAATGGCAATTGTTGGTTTTTAAGCCCAAGACTAACTTGGAGTCGCTGCGCCCAGAGTACCTACGTTAGTAAGTACTAAACTTAAATACTTACTCAAAACAATAAGAAGTTATGGTTACTTCTTTTGAATTTTGGTCGAATCTTTTATATCAATCATTTGCTAAGCTTTAGAGTACCTGGTGAAGTGTATATGGCAGCAGACATTGCTTTCCTAAAAAAATACTATAAGGAAACGTATTAAAGATTGCCAAACCGTAAAACTTTGCTTGGAGTATTGTGCAAATAAATGATAATTTTATTAACACCCTTATCCAGGTGTAAAAAAGCTAGTGTAGCTAGGTTACGGACCTATTTGATTTCTTTGCCTTTTTATATTATTCAGAAAGCTTTACTCAAAAGTATTATATACATATCTAATATTCAAGCTCATTTGAACTTAGAAATCACTGTTGTCGATTTAAAATATGTAAAACTAAATTGTATAGCACTAACATTGTTGCCATCCATTTCCCAAAAAGACGAAATTATATTATTTCCCACATATCGGAATAAAAAGAAACGCCGATATTCAGTGCTGTAGATTATGTAGGTACTCGTATCTTAGTTGTATGTATCAACAGTGAATGTCTCAACAGAATTCACGTAAAGTACCTCAACTTCTTGACGTAGATCTAAAGGTCTTTGCCCTAAAACAAGGACATCCACAAGTCTCCTAAACTATTGTCTTAACTGGTTCATAGATATTTCTTTCATGGTTTTCAGTCAAGACAAGAAAATTGCTAATTTTAATTTCACAGCAAGGCTAAAATCCTGTCCTTGGGCTCTGATCTGAAGGCAAGCGGAAATACGGGCCGTGACTAATCCTATAGACACGCTCTGGAGAACGTATTTTAACTGATTCATCATCGATTGTCTAAAATTATTGGCTAAGAATGAATTGCTATTTGAGGTCGGTACTGCGGGTTAATTCAAGAGCAATCGAGATTGTCTCTGATGTCTGATTAGAATAAGCTTGCTCGGATAAAAATTGAATTTTTACATTATTATAGTAGGTATAACTGCAGTCAGTTGTTATAAGAAGATATTGATACTTAGTACCTACTACTAGTACCTAGTAGGCATCCACTAGAAATAAGATAAGATATAGTACTACCTAACTATGAATTTCACTTGTTTTTTACTTTCACGTTTTCTTTAGATTTTCTGTCCATTGAACAAAAAAATTAACAAGGCAGTAAGAAAGGTAGGCACATAATTATTTACGTTTTGAAATAATCCATAATTGACATTTGTCCGAAAAAGCTTTCCTATCTAACGTTGTCGGAAACTTACATTGAATTTCCAAAGCCCTAGCAGTTAACACCTCTGCTAACCAATTTGCGAAGGTCCCAATGAATCACTCTGTAAGTTATCAGCACCAGCTGTGGGCCTTGAGGTCACAAATTACATCCCACACAGTACTCGGTTACTACTCGTAAGTACCAACGGTGCTCGTGATAAGCATCTACTTGTCCCGCTAGGTTCAATCGAACAATGATTAGCTAAGATATTAAGGTTGATACTTAGCTACGAGTATACGAATGTAATGAGATTGTGGTTTTGCTTCCGATTGTTTTGTTTTGATTACCGTTTGCAGCCGCTTGGTGAAGGTTATGGCCGAAAGAATCCCGTAATGTGGACTAAGAATTTAGGTTGCTGCGGTTTCATATTCCTAAGTTTGATTATCAAACTACGAGTATTAGTGGGGAAATATTTTGCTTAACTGTAGTGTAAAGAAAAATACAGGATGATTTATTAAGAATAATTCGTTGGCTCATTCCCCTTTTCGTTGACACAACCAATTGAAATGAAAATTGTAATCGTTAGGATATCAGAATAAAAAGTTTCTTACCTCATGAATTTCTTATGTTCGTTGACAGGCACGAAGTACTCGTCGTAAGGATTGCTCGCATTCATGTCCACCTCCACATCTTTCTTCTTGGTGCCGTTCTTTGGCGTCAAGTTGATGAGTTCTAGGTTGACCGCTTCGGGCAGCTTGGTGTCGCCATTGGGCTCTTTGCTGTGCCCGTTTTGCTGCGGTCGGTTGGAGCTGAAGGAGTCGTTGTGGTTCGGGTCTTCGTCGTGCGTGTAGGCGCGGTTGTCGAAGGCGCCGGGAGAGGGCGGCGAGGGAGGCCGGTGCTGCGGCCGCATTGGCTCCCGCGGCGACGCCGATCTACTGTGGCTATCCATTACTTTTGGAGCGGACTGACATCTGTGGACAAAGATAGGGGTGGTCAGTTTGAGTAGGCAAAATGTCATGGTTGGCAAAAGAAGAGTTTTAACTACACAGAGAAAATATTTAAGTAAAAATGTCTTTGCAAAATTTGTTGTGCAATTTTCCGTCCTGAAAAGGTAATCTTATGTTCCGTCAGATTCAGGTTCAGTTAAATTCACATTCGGTATTATTTACTACCACGCAGTCATACAAAAATGCAAATAGTCATAATAGCGGACGAAACAAAACGATTTTAATGTCCGTATGTCTGTCACAATCATTTTACTAGTAGATCATAATGCCTATTATTTCCTAGTAATTATATTAAGTACCTATCTATAGAGAATAAATCTATGTACCTATTTATTTAAATTAAATAGAACTTAAGTACTTAAACATGAAAGAGAAATTTCGTGAAAGATATTCGGAGCATGGGCGCATGGTTTAGTCGCTTAGTTTGCTATGCATATTTAACTCCTTCTGTCAAGAGCACTAAGCGGAAAACCACTAAGGTTACTAGGTTAACGACAGACAAGACAACAAAACAACGCGTGACATTACGAGTAGTACGTTCCGTACTGTGACTCCACCATTCATTTCAGAACCAACCATCTTTAAATAGTTCGCAACTATTTTTTAACGTAATGAATTAAATCTGTCATGCATTACCATTCTACCATTTAAATAAAAGTAATTACAAATAACAAGCATGGCACGAAATGTTCTGTCACGCTTGACAATATTTCGTCAGCAAGCGTTTAGGTTTCCAATAGTTTCTATTCCACAACAATGGACGAAAAATACTAAAGCCTAACTTGTCAGAGTCAGAGGACATTGTAGCGTGATGTCTTTAGATAATAAATAAAGCGAGCTTGATGTGTTTTGTCATTGCCTATGTAAAGAGATGTGTAATTCGTGTAAGTAAGAAGTTTGGACGAAAACATTAGATATTTGCGTATTTGCTAATTCGTTGTGGTGATCAAGCTCAAGCTGATCTTCTATCTTTTGTTTTGATGTTTTTATAATTTACAAAAACATGCCTGCCACACGACTGCAAACACGTCGTAAAATCATAGTTTGAATATAATAATATCCTAGGTTGATCATTCATCTTTTGTATGTGCAATGAAGTAGCCGCGATGTTTTGATCTGCAGACAGAAGTCAGAATTCAAAATAGTAAACAAAACTAACTGCGAGAAGGCAGTACGGATAGTAACGAGCCAATAAACAACAATAATATTGATATATCCTTATGACTACTTACTGAATATAGACAGATCTAATTGGATAGGTATCTACGAGTACATAGTATGACAGTAATTAAATATGACGACGCTCTGAAAACACGGTTTGAGATTCAGAGATTTTGAAATTCAGTCGTTTTCACGGTACGTTGTTACTACGAGTACAAATACTGAGTACTCAAACTTGTAATACGCCGCCCTAATACAGAATTTGTCTAAACCTAACTACAGAGCATAGCAAACATCAAACATTCTCCTAACGTCAAAATCGACCAATAATAGCTGTGTAAAGAGAATATAAACAGCCACATATCGTCATGTGAAGTGCGTTTGTATAGCAGCTGTCCTTAATCTCAATGTGCCGAAGTGTCGACGAGGCAAGCCACCTCTTACCGAGACGCCTTTACATCGAATGCGTGATCATTGTCGACGACAGGGTCAAATGCCGCTTAGAGGCCAACAAACAGTGGGCAAACGGAGAATTCCAATTGTGACCTGTTTGTGAGCTTAATCTTGATACAATTACGAATCTAATGGTTATGTCACGTATCGTATCGGTATCTGTCGGTCTAACTAACGGAACCTTTGTACTTAATACCTTTAAAGGCATATACAAACATATGTAGGTACATGTTCATGATATATATATATATATGTATTTGAAGATACTATGTAAACTGGCGTGGATTAACACGTTACACATACCAACAAAAAACATAATATATACCAAATATATTACACAGTCACATTTTATAACAAAATATATTTGAATATCATACGCTTGATTTACATATTTTTATAAATTACTTAGATAATTTCCGCTCCTACTATTCGTTAGCATTACATAGCAAAGCAGATTTTACTACTGCAGCTAAGTCCTACGGCAAATATTTATATATTTGCTATAAGTGTAAATCCCACAGCAAATAACTCGAAATACAATCCAAATAGATCGTGATTTAGCAACATCAATGAACTTTTCCGTAACGTAAAATATTGAAAACGTTACAGCTCGGTTCAATCATGAATCCGATAAAGTACAAAATAACCTTTGGATCGGATTCCACAACAATGTTGCAATGTGAATGCGTGCATCAAGATCTCAGAGAAGATGCGCCCTTTGAGAAATGATTGTTTTGGCATTTTCCAGACGGTTTAAAAAGAATAAGTAATTCTTTCTAATTTCTAGTGACTAGAATACTTTTTTTTCTAGACTCTAGTCTATGGTCAAAAGTTAAAATTTTCGAAACGAATAAAATAAAAACAATTTTTTTTTAGCTTTTAACACATAGCTGTTATTGAACGAGTGGTAGGTACTTATTAATTTATGATTGTAAGTAGGTAGTACTTACGTACTTTATGAGATACGAACAAATAAAAAACGAAGGATCTTAAATTTTCATGAGGTGTTCAATAATATTTACAATACTGACACAAAGTTGTAGTAAAACCCATAACAAACCAATATCCGTGTATTAGTGCTATTAGTGTTATTAGTGCTTGGTATGACAAACTGTATGGAAGTGAGACAAGCGAGCCCACTTCTGTTAATTTTGCTAAGAGTGAATCAAGAAAATAGGTTAATGATAGCTGTTTTGGACTGCTATGTAGTAAGTAAACGCATAATTCGAACACATGTAACGCGTGTGTTTATGTTATTATGTTACAGTAAGTAATGCATATCTCCGATTACCAACCTCGGCCTGTTAGCTGATAGATGTGGCCGCTTCTTCACCGGAGGGTCTATCAAAGACCTGGTGTAGTAGTATCGGGCGTGAGCGGTCCTCGGCGTCCTCGGACCCTTGCGGTACCGCTCATACCTCACCAAGTCGCCTCCAGGCATTTCCTCACATTCTATCCATTTCAGAATTAGACACACATTCCGACGAGACTAAGAACTTTGCAAACACTCCGTACAATTTTCGAGTTTTTCTCAAATTTGTTTCTCACAATTTCAGCAAGTGATTAGCCCGGTACAGGGTAGCACACTGACGTGCGATTCGTGATGCTATTCCACATTCATGTGACGAATCAAACAATCATGTAAACAATAATGTTGTTGTCTCTGATCCGACGCACGGGATGCTCCTTTGTGAGCTCCGTTGTTGTCGGAATTCGTTCATGAAACGTGTAACGAATAACTTTGGGAGCCAGTTTTTTGAGCTGGCAAGATGATCTTTTTAACAAGTTTTAGGACTTTATATTTCGTTGCTGTCTAGAGCTGTATGAGTCTCTCGATCTTTGATCTAATAAGATGTTGTTGACACCACCTTGTACTTTCCTTTGCAAGAAAAATGTTCAAGTGTAACGTATCTTTGACACGATTGGTAGTGACAAAAAAAACTCAATGTTTCCAACATAGTAGTGAATTTCTGCTACATTGTCCCAGCACCCTGTACTGCTATTATTTGTATGAATGATTTCATGCTAAAAGAATAGCGCCGCCCGTCATACTGGTTCGGCGAACTGCAACCGATGGTAAATGATTTCCTTCACAATGCTTATTTATTACAGCTACTTAATGTCAACATTAGACTAACGCTTTATTTTTAAGTCTTACTTTTTGTGAAAATTCTAAAACACCGTAACTCCGTTTCTATATCCGTAAGTAAGATTGTATAGGCCTAGTGGCCCTGGTTTCAAAAACTTTTTGACCGTGCCGTAGGTTTATTTACTGTGCTGGAATGTCAGTCACCCAGGTATGAAAGGCCAAACAGTAGCCGCTATCAAAATAAACTGCTTTGCCGTCCTCGTATCCCGTGACGTGTGATTCACTGTAAGAATTCCTTAAAGTTCAATTCTTAAAGATCTTCAAATTAAATGAGATCGATTTGAATGTTCTTGCAAATATTTTCAATGCATACGTAAGAATAAAACTCACAAATCTAAATTTTATCTCGAACCGTGAATTAGTCTTATATTTATTAGGTATTTTCGATTCATCATTTTACTAGTTCATAATTTTCATCTAAATGTTTTTCCTAGAAATCTTCACAAAATTTGATATTTGTTAGAGATACAAATGTCGATTGAGTTTAATAATATTTAGGTACTGAAGTAGTAGCGAGGGGTTCCCAACGAGTCACACCAAAACGAGTCACAGTGTGACTCGTTGGAATTTTTTTTCCCAACCAGTAACACTGTGACTCGTTGGGAATCTTTTTTTTTTATCATTCCCAACGAGTAACACCACCCTACTATTACATTATACTGTCATTATGCACCTCTATAACCAGCACAGACTGGTCTAGTATTTCACAAAGCCGCAAACTTGCAACGAAACACCTAAACGAATCGGTTTCCAAGGCTGGCACGTTTCGCTATTAAATCAATATTTTGACGTGAGCCACTTTTATCGATAGCTCTTATTGTTTCGCTCGGAAGGTTCAACATGCGGTATCTTGATAATAGCAGTGGATTAGTAGATGATTAGCGAGGATAGCAACTAATTACTATAGATTTGGCAATATTGATATGGCTAACTTGGAAAAGTTTGTTCTGAATTGCCCCCAAGTACATCCTTGTCTAAGAACTACCTACTTCTATCTCGCACTATTTGGAGTTCCTCAAGGCTTGACACTAGGACCATTTCTGTTCTCTATAGTCAGCTTTATGAATGAAGTTCCCATCTTCCATAAGCTTGTTGTAATTTGTTATATAACCTGAGTGCACGTCGTTATTAAGGCTTTTGGCATAGTTGGAAGGTTAATAGCATTCTCAGCATTCTTTAGGTACATCCAGCTAGATTCAAGCGTTTAGCAGCTCTGTTAGACAGTAACACGATAAACGATAAGTAACGGAAATTAACGTATAATGAAATAGTTTTGGATGTGATTATTATTATGTAATCTGATACAATATTGTAGTGGCTATAGGTAATTAGGCACATTTAACGAAACTCTCACATATTCTGATATTTTTTTGATTACACAAATGATGAATGATGATGATAATTGGAATTCGTTTGAACGACTTTATGATCTGATTTTGACTTAAAACCTGCGCTTGAAATAATTTTCCCTTCGCTTGATTCTTTTGTACATGATTGCAAGCTTTTATTTAGCTTGCGATGTTAGTTTGTTTTTGACTTTTGCTTAAACGAAAGTCAAACGCTATTCTTCGAATAGACTTATACCACAACATCTGAATCTAAGTATAGCTCACCGGATAGTATGAAACTTCACATTGTGCGCGATTATTGAACCGAGTCCACTATATCCACTGTACGTGGCTATCCGTCGGTTGCAATTGTTCCGTTGCAGTGAAAGGCAGAGAGGTCACGGCACTTCTGAAGATGTACCAGTTTGTTTGGTTTACGCCGGAAATGCGAGGTGTGGTGATGTAAAACTCCAAAAAGACTTTATAAAAACCACGACTTAATGAGGGTTGGCTTGGTGAGCCAAAATAAAAATAATGCAAAAAGTTGTTTCAATATTGTGAAAGGTAGTGAAGCCATATTTGAAGATGACTATTGACTACGTTGTGGAGAAGTTATCAAAAAATGATAAATCACTTTCGAAGTAGTGATAATAATTTGTGTATTATGCAAAGGTCCCTTATTCTGTAGGTTGCTATGCACACTATGTATATTATGTAGGTAAAATACTTAGTCATCTGTTGGTGGATATTATTACTAAGTTGCAGAGAAAGGCAGGCGAGGTCGACCTAACTAAAGATGCAGCAGTCAGTATATAAGTATACCTACTGTAATATAAAACATAGGGCTTTATTTATTGTGCACAGATTAGGAAATGTGTTTTAAAGTTTCAGATGCATTAAAACCATCTATACGAGTGTACGTCAGTGTACGTATACATAAAACATTTTATTTTATTCAAGAATAGGCTTGCGTTGTGTTTGACCGCCATTATAAAATAAGCTGCTTAAAATCTTTAAACATAGCACCTCTCAAACCTGCAGACTTCCACAAAAACTATGTTTTTATTGATTCTAAATTCACACTCAGTGAAGTCGCTAAAAGTAGTTGCGGATAAATATTTGCTAGTCTGTAAAAAGCAGAAGCGTGAACGGCTGCATCCGGGTTCAAACTTACCAGCGTTGACATCATTTGGAACAAAAGCCAGCCTAACTAGGAACTCAAAAAAAGCTTGAATTATGAATCAACCACCAAATCTAATTATATAAGATCAGAAGAATATACACTGCTTCTAAAACCTACTACTTTACTGTATATTGTATTATTTATTTTATATAAATCTGCTTTGATAGATATCTTTTCAGTTTATGCAAGCACAAAACCTTCCCATTAGATTAAATTCCCAGAGACCTTTTCAATCTGTATTTTCACATAAATATTAATTTTCCTTGACTAAATTTACGATCCAAAGTAATATTAGAATCAGTGAATCATTGCGCCCGAGAGTATCTGGTTCTGGCCTTGCATCGACTAAAGGTTAATATACTTGGCTAGGTCAGCAGCGTTGGAACTGACGCTTTCACGGAACTGCGGAACCCTTGAGAAGGAACCAGAAGCGACCGGTTCCATTCATCGCTGATATCTGTCAATAACGCCCGGAAAAACCTATAGACTCAACCACTGTAGCGTCTGTAGCTCTAAACGTGTTATTGCGTGCAAAGCGGAAGGCGCTAAGATATCGTTTTTTATTTTTCCTGATCTTGACAAATGTAGTTGATATTCATAATTGTGACGGAGACGACTATTGCATACAAATAGCTGGTGCAAGACTAAATGGCGTACTTGAAATGGTAATGACGTTAGAATTCGGATCTAATTCCTTAGTCATAGAGATACAGGTGAGCAAAGTATCTGTAGTTTCTATTGGTTGGTACAGTGACCGCACAGTGGTAGTTATTAGCATGTACGGTGTTTTCCATATTTACTGGCGCCTGCGAAGAACTCTCAAGTGTCAGAAATCACAGCTTGGCTTTATTATAAGCATAACATATTATACTTTTACACCGTGCGTAATCGTGTCTCCTTTCTTTAAAAGGTTGTAAATTTATTATTTTACATCGTACGATTATTTTTATCGGAACTTCCAGCATCATTTTATGTTTGTAAGAATTTCTTCAAAAGATCCGATAACGCTGCAATCTCACTTTTTATGCAAAAGTAACGTTATCTTCAATGACTTCAGTTTACTTTAAATACATTTGTGTGCCAAATTTTTCCAATTACCTACCGATTTCCTTTACCACCTACGTGCGAAGGTAAAATGTCAAGTATGTACCTAGTGTTCTTGTCCACATTTTGTGGATTCCTGGCAAGTCTCTTCAAGGCCAGAAGGTCTACATTAGCATGGCATCGTCTTCAAACATACAAACTACATTAAGCAGAGTAAATCACAGATTCACGACACCGCTTGCTGTAGTCAGATAGTGGGCAATTCCGAGCATGCCAGCCGTTGGGAAATAACTACTCGAACGATGCGTATACAATCGTGATTCGCATGATTTGATAGAAAACCTTGGCTTATATCTTTTTATATTGAACATTGAAACAGGTAAAAAATGGGAATGATTTTGTTAATTGACTATTTCAAGTGGATAAAATCATTGGTTTAGTGTGTGATGAAAATTCGATTGATTTATTATTATCATCTTTATTTTCATAGAATAGAGTAGAAAAAAAAGCTGGCTAGTCATCCGATGGTAAGTGCCACCGTCTATATCCTTTGCCAATCCGTTCCTAATGAGCGTTTTCTTCAGGCTAAGGGTCCCGTATATAGTTTTTTTTGAAGCGCCTCACGGTATAGCTTCGGTTATTTGATTTTATAGAAATTTCTAACTCAAATTCTGGCAACTACTTAACTAATCATAGGTACTGAAAATTAAGCTTAAACTAACCGCATTGCCGAACAGGAAAATTGCGCACGTTTCATGATTTTCATTTCAGAGTTTCAATAGTTACCTATTTACATTTTTTGCACTTTTGTAACAGATAAACGAACTCTAGGCTGACCTTTACGCCACTGTTTCAAATCCTAATTTTATAGTTAGAAGTCTCAAATAGCGGTTCTTTTAAATCAAGGTATTTAGTTTAGAGGCTTTCTATACCTAATTTGAGGCTAAATTGCAAGATTTGATCTTACTCGTACATCGATTGAAATTTCGTTGCAATATTGAGTTCAATTTCAAAGAAATCTAATAGGTTAATTTCGCCGAATGCTATTTATAAGTGTATCTAATAATAGAATTGATTGCAGGTATTGTTAAATGGTGGAACGTGAAAATGTCTACAAAACCAGCATAAATTTGGGGCGGGACAACACTTTGATAATTAAAATCAAGTGCCCCGCGGTTTTACCCGTTGTCCTTAAGGACCTGCAATTTTTTTGGAACCGCAAACCGTTCGGCACGAAGAAGTAGCAAACATAAACACACATACATACTCACAAACTTGACACTTTTAAATACTTGGTTGTAATTAGCAATTTCAAGTATATTGATACTTGAAATTGCTTGGCAGCAGACAGCAATGCCGGCGACTTTACATTCGTCTTTTTCCCAGCGACACACGTGGGATCCATTGTGTTCACGCTTTGAATCGTTGTGTGAAGCCTACACTCGGCTTTGCGGAGGTTGAGATGCCAGTTTCATGCAGATTTGCACAATCTATGCAAGAATTTTTGTTAATGTTTTCGGAATGTTGTCGGAACTCATTTCAATTAATAGAAATCGTTTACTACGAGTCTGTAAGAAGGAACAAAATGTGTAGAATAAACTTATTACCAAAATATTCAAAATGCACGCTCGTGTTTATCCCTTCGTCCTAGTATGTAGGTACGAGCTGGAATTTTGATAAACCAATTTGATTGACGAAAACAGCTTTCAACGATTTTCCTTTACCTTTTTTGAAGGCTATTTTATGAAAACCTGAGCCAATTTGTAAAACAGCCAGCGCTGTGTCAAGGAATTTGCCTCAGGCTGGCTGGTTGAGACTAGATGTTGGTACAATCTGTAGGTATTTCTTAATCCGCCCTCGCGTCGTGACAACCTGGCCTCGTTCCAAGTTTACCACTTTGACTCGCGCGTGCCGATCTGAATTCGTACAAAGGAAAATAAATCATTGGAAATGTTTTCTGTATAGGCTTTTAGATTTGTTAGCGTAAATAAGATGGTTCGTTTCGAAATACACAAACTGTAGGTATAGGCTAGTTTTTGCCTTCTTTTATGTTTTTCCTCGATGCAAGGGTATTTTGGTCTTGAATTATTTCAAGCTAAAATTTATCTTAAATATCTTCATTTCAATTTGCACTAGATTATAATTTCAGTTAGGTATCTTATTATTATTGGCTAGTCTTTATTTATAGTAATAAATACTTCAGTTTAATGCTGACAATCAGTTTTGCACTCATTTCGATTGATGATAACTAAACTTTTGCGTATGAGCCAACCATTCCTGAGTTAACAACTTTGTTTATCGCTTCCTAGCATTCACTTCGTTGATCAGTCTCGTATCTACGAGTAATAGTGTTTCAGCCATCTAATTTCTGTCGTGTCAATTATATTGTGTTAACTTAAGTGGAGTTGGGCAAGACTCAAAGCTCAGGCGCAGTGATGAGAGGTGAAGTAAGACTGAGTGACAGATTGGTGGCTGAGGTAAGGTCAGCGGAGCGTTGGTTGATCTGCGAAATAGGTCGACTAATTTGTCAAAATCTCAAATCGAAACCTTGCATGAGGCGGATGGAAATACGACTGTTACGAAGCAGTGCGACAAGGAAGGTTGTAGCTAAATGACGATGTAACCTATAAGCTTCCAAGTCATTGCAAGTCACCAAGGCATTACGTAAGAGATTGAAGCTCGGCTAAGAGCAGCAGCATAGATTATGCTAATGTTATGTATTGCACTGGTCTTGCTAATTACTAGGCTAAACACTCGCGTCGCTTTGGCAAGTCAATATTATTTTAATCATCACAGTAATTTTCCGAGTTGTTATGTTATTTAAAACGGTAGGTAGATACGCGTACGTACTGATTAAAAAAGCTTATTAAATATTAAAATAAATAAGTAAATAAATAGTAATAAATATTTCTAGATTTCAAACTAAAAAATATTTTAAAACTTACAAAGCCACTTAACCCACTCAATAAAGACAATCTAAAAAACTACCTCTAGAGAGTACCTCAATCTTAGAGCGATACTTATTTGAAAATATTGGCTGATTCAATTACAACAATTTTGACGCTTCAAAAGTGGCTTAAGTGTGTCAATTGGAAGTGAAAACCACCAACAAAACAATGTTTCGATCTTCACAAATGATGATTGGATGACAATAACACTGTTTCGCCAACGAAATGATTGATCGTCTTCATAACGCAAAGTAGGTGCACGGAAATGGCAAGCAGTTTTGGGAGTAACTGTAAACTCTATGGTCATTGGTCAGTGACCATCGACAGCCTGGTGGAGAGGTAAACGAACCAGTGTGCTAGCGTGGGAGTGCCTTTGTTCAGCTCATTTTCTGAGACGTAAAATAAATTAGTCACCATAGTATTTAGAGATTGGCGACATAATTGACAATAAAGTACTCTACTACGTTTAACCGTATCTTAACTGCATGTCACTGCCATAAACGGCTAAAATTATTGCCAGTTAAACGTTATTTACACATTGCATATTTTAATAGTAGCAGTCTTTGTTCGATAGGTCGATAATGTATCTTTTATAATAGTTTTCTTTGTTTCTCATTGAATTGGAATGCCCTATCGCGAATGGAAATTAAAGGTCATATCTAACTGTATATGGTTAGAATAATTTTATAATATCGACAATTCGCTGATTTGGTATTCAGGAAGTCGTTGAGCGTGGTCAAAGTTTGTCACGAAATTCATTGATGTTGTATGTTCTTGAATATCAAATTTGTATTTAAACGTTGTAATCTGCTTATACTTATTATTCAAACGACCAAAATTTAAATGATTCACTGATCGAAAAATTACTCTGATATTAGAAATACATAGAAAGAATTAAGCTATAAAGTATGAAGCCTAAATCCTGGGAATTTCTTCAACTTTTCTTCCATACACATGAACGGAAACTCACCATATTTTTTTTTTACATCGGACTAGGCATGCGTATACTCATATTTAACCAATTGATACTTGAAAATATGAGTCAAAGCTTCAAAAACTTTATCCAAACTGACTAGGTAACCTTACGTCACAAATACCAGTGCATTTGAAAAGGCAACCGGAAAGCTCTACATTCATTATCTATGAAACAAGGTCGAGAGACTGCGTTCCGAAGCAGCGATGCAGATCAGCTCGTGACGGTGCGCGGTGTGACAATCGAATAGAATGCAGCCATCGAGCCTGTTCTCGATGTTTGCAGCTGTGAATATCGATTAATTGTGCCTGGAGCGAGGTACGAGTATGATGCTTTTTATGTTGCGTATGTACCTATTATAATTAATTTAATAACTTATGGCTTTAATTTGAATGTACTATGCTACTGTTTTGCGATCTTTGTTTCGACTATCTACAATTGTACATAATTATGTAAAATTTTCGATCGACTTGGGCTCTGTTTTTGATCTGTAAAAATCTATTAATTTTGTTTATTTAAGTTTATGTTGTTAAATAAAAATCGATTTGCATTTGCCGGAAACCCCATATCTTATGAGTTCTGAGCCGGCCTTTGATTTAGAAAAATGTTGTCTAACTATCACTTCTGCTATTAATATTATTAATAGGAGAAGTGAATCGCGAATTAATTAAAAATAAATCAAAAATTAAATCGCAAAGTTTTGATTTGCTAGCTTTAATTCTACAGTCTCCGTCTGTCTTTATACCTATCGTCTATGTTCAGGATAAAGGAGACGGATAATGTTTTCGAAAATAAGCTTTCTGATTGGTTTAAGAATACTGAAGCTGAAATAGTTGACAACTGCAGCATTATTACGAAAGTCTAGCAACGATAGGAATCGTGTACTGCGTTGCTCACGCCAACGACTTGCCCATGCACGCGAGCAGGACAACACGCGATTGCTACCACTATCAGACTTCCGTTATAAGCCTGCTGATCAGAAATACTTTATTAAACGTTAGCTTAAGATAAAATCAACTTATATGAGAGATTTATGGCTTACTGGTCATTATATAATCATTACTTTATCAGCAAATTAAATCGTATTTAAATTACCAATCATTATTATACTATATCCAAAACAACAAAATGGATAAAAATAGTAACTGAAACCAATAAACTAAATGCCTGCTCAATTTTATTATTGCTTGGAAATCTTGTGATTAGTTACTGTTTTCATTTGGTTGATCTCATTTTAATTGCATCTAAGTACCTATAGATACGTACTTTATACGATTAGCTATTAGTTACTTGTCAAACAAAAGACGACTACGTGATACGAATCGTCCCCATATTTCTTCATTCATTCAAATATGATTCGATATGTATCTCAACTTTAAAGCCCTTTGTTATGTTGACGAGTTGTCAGTCACCGCGCAAGAATTTGGGCTTGTCTCGGATCACTATGAGTACCTATGAGTATGTCACAATAGGAAGGTATTATCTCGAATACTAAATTATGCCGAGTTATTATGCTGATTACATTACGTGGCGTACTGATTGTTCTCGAGAAATGGTAATCGAGGTGACAGGTTCGAGGGCGGTGCAAATTGCTTCATAGTCGAAAGTAATGAGTGGGAATTATTTGAGAGCGTCGACAGCTGGTGATTGTTTACGATATGAATAGTTAAATGGATAGAGAGGTAATGTCTTTATTGTTCACACGCTAGGTAGCAGTTTAAGAAATAAAGCGAAAATAAAGTTGTTAAAATGTAAAATATATCTTGGGAGAGCTTTTGTCGAGCTTTTTGAGTTTTTAGATTCAAAATAGATTCATATTTTTTTGTCATACAGACAAATGGAAAGCAAAATCAATGTATTAATTTTAATTGATTACAAAATCGAACTGTACATTGGCTCTACCTATAACTTTCCTATTTCTTGAGACATAAAATAAGCTAAACCTAATCTATTCAGTAGTAGCTCCATTCAAAATAAAAATTTCAACTTTTACTTGACAATGAACCAGTGCTCCGTTTACCTGGTGTAATAGCTGACCTCGCTAACTATTTAACAAATCAATTTTAGTACCGATCGATACGTAATCGATATCACCGATTCAGAAGATTTATACTAATGGGTATGTATGTATATGAGACTATGAGTCATATCAAATCTTAATAGTAGATTTTACAAAAAAAGCTTGGACGGCCACAGTAATCCAATTTTATTATTTTTTTTCTATTTTCTATGTACGTGCCTAGGAAATACCTATTCACTTATTCATCACGGCAAGATCACGGGGCGTAGTTGGTAGTATATAGAGGTAGGTATCAAAATATCTCAGTTTCATATTAACACCTCTCTACATTTCTATATTGCTTATCTCAAGAAATCGATACCAAATTGGCAGACAGCGTGTAACGCGCGCACGCGACAGTCTACCGTTACATCGGGCTCTGTATCCGGTGCGGACGCAGCCGGATGTAGCGTCGCACTGAGCGATGCCTCTTACAACGTAACCCGATACCGAGCTGGTTAACTTTAATTTTAAATTTAATTTTATCGCGTAATGCCGGTGTCACACTTGCGGTGCAGGTGTTTCCGATTGTATAGGTTTCCTTTTGAGGTAGGCTTATGTTTTGCTCTGAACAGTTAAGATACTCGTACATAAAAACTAAACAAAAACAAACATTATCATGCATAACATAATCATCGTCAGTTTTTATCGACCTAATCACGAGTTCTATTCCTGGCACTGTCTTTAGCTAATTCTACGATTTAAGGAGCACTCTTCCATTCAAAGCAACTTGCTTGGGACTAGGTGTTTGAAAATATATATAAACCTTCTTCTTCTTCAGTCGTTCCCTCATTTCTGAGGATCGTGGTCACCGGAACCCCTTAGCCGGGTAATCTGTCTCCATCTATTCCGGTCCGATGTTGCCCTCACCGCCTGGTAGAATTTAAAAGAGGAGGTGGCTTCTTTCACTTGGTCAGACCATCGTGTTGGCGACCGGCCTCGTGCTCTCTTGCCTTCGGTATTGCCAACAATGACCAGCTTTTCAAGGTTGCCATCTCCTCTTCGCATTATATGGCCGAAATATGCAAGAATGCGTAAACCTATATATAAATATATAAACCTAGCCTATTATTAAAACCCAACCTATTACGTGTATCCTTTGCCTTATTCCTCCGTACCTAGTTAATTATTAACTGCCTCTGCCTATAGATTAAACCAACTCTGGCACGTATAATTGGCAGTGAATGCAATTCAAGTTTTAAGTAAGGACATAACCGATATTTTAAGGCTCTTGCGCAATTCTATCTGCAATTAACTCGAGAGTGGCTTTATTTACGAAACATTCCGCTTTAACGCTTTATTACTTTCGCGAAGCTTTCGTTTAATTCGTGAATGTTCTTGAATTGATGTTAGCACTGTAATTAGCGATCTCTTGAAGTCCTTTACATAAGTATTAATTCTTGTTTTATCGTCAGTTTATTCATTGGCTATAATCTTTATTCATAATTATGTCACTGTTTACTTACATTGATGCTATCGGAAATATTCCAAAGAATTTTAAATAATCCCATAGACTTTTAATGTCCTAAAGTTTGGGTGAAACTGGCCGTAAATAAGAATTTGCGGTAGCAATATTTTTGGATGTACACGATAGGTATATGTATATTTGGGTAAACTTGTTTCTGAGGTAAACTAAAATGAAAGTGAACGGAAAATTTCTATACGTAAACATAAGTAAGTAATCACTTAACATAGATTTGTAAAACACCAACTCATTATTGGCTAATGGTAATTTGTTGGTAATGGTTATTCTCGTACAGCGTAGGGCATGTGTGTGCAGTACTAATGCAATGAAGCGTACGTGAGTTTGCCCATTCAAAAATAAATCACCACAGCGACGGACGTTTCGAAATATTGAATGTCACCTTATGTGGCTTTCAGATCACAACCTTAGTTGCATTCCAGCAGTCTTGGCTTTGAAAATCTCGATCGCTGAAAGATCTTCAAAAACATTCTAAGATTTTTCTTGTTTTATATTAGTCTATAATATAATCAATGAATATTATAATCCTTTACAAATGCATTCCTTTTATTGCGTGATCATGATCATTCGAAATTAACCTATTTGACGTACACTATGAGTACGAATAAATGAGTATGAATATGAATAAATTCTTGTTATCCTTCTGTGCATTCTCTTATTGCTTTAAAAGCCTCCGAACTGATCAGCTATCTCCGCCGCAGGTTCGTCAATCGGATCACGGCATGCGTGTTGAAATCGAGAGTGCTGTAGGCGTCAGACGGCCCTGAGACCACGCCCGCGGCCACGCATGCAAAGTGACGAACGTCTACACCGGACTTAAACGAGCTTCAAGATAAAAACCGTTTCAAATTAATAACTGAGCAATTACCAATGACCAGCACCGTAACCGTTTACTTATTAAAGCGACTGCAGACAAGTAGGTGAGCAAGTGAACATTGCACGTGCAATCTAGCTTTATAATGTAGTCAGAAGCAAGAAAAAACTAAAATGAAGGTAATCTGTCATATTTAAGAATCTATCTTCATAATTTTGTGAACTGAGACGATCTCAGAAGAAGAAAGTAATCATTGTCATTGTAATTGACTGTCTTGGTCTAGATTTGCCATTTAAGTTTTCTCTTCACACGTTTCAGTTAAAGCTTTGGCTGTCTTTGTAGAGCATTTGATAGAACAGAACAGCTTTGGAATTCGTGGCTATAAGTAGCGCCCACACAATCCTGTGCATTCAATTCATCTTTTCAAACAAAACTGTTTATATTCGGACAGATATTGCAGTTTACCTTGTGTAAGCAATTAATAGGTTTGTTCGTGCATGTGTCGTAATGCATTCTTGCCTTTTAGAGCCGTTACAAAGAACGCCTATGAGCCAACAAATGCACAAAAAATAGCGTTTATTTGATCATTATGTAAATCAGTAATTATGTGTTGCGATGCGCTTTATTTGAATACGATATTGCTTCTGAAATAATATTATTCAATCTATACTTGTTTACGATATTTATAAAGAGGTGAAGTTTGTATGTTTGTAAGCGAGTGATCTTCCGAACTCCTGGTTTGATTTCAAAAAATATTTAACTAGCCTTAAACTTGCAAGGAAAAAGGCTGAACAGCGTCGCACTAGGCACGACTTTCAAGGCATCAGTGAGATCTCATGTCATTTAGTTTTATTCATTTTTTTTACAAATGAAGGTGATTTTTATACACGTGCCTTAATTCTCCTCCAGCTAGTTGTTTCATGGTTCGAGATTAGTTGGCGTTGTGAATGTTTGACCTTGCTCGAGATATGCTGGCTTATAAATAGGAGTGAAGTGACCTGTCACTTCTAAATCGAGTGCTAGAAATTAAAAATAATCTCTGTAGTTGTAATGATTGACCAACAGTTCTTTTTATCGAGATTAAGCTTGCGTTTGTCCTTCAAGTCGCCTGTTGATAAGCGACGATGTGGTCGAATATGAAGTATGCAGAGGTGGAGCTTTCATAGGGTTTCTAGTTATGATAAATAAAATACAGGGTTAAAAGGACAGGGTATGTTAAGCCGAAAACGGCGTATAGTACTCATCATTATGAACTACTTTTACTGATAACGCGGAATTCGCAAAATAACGCCGTTTTCATATAAAATGTCAATGATACTCGACAAAATGTAAGGTACTGCTGTTTATTTTCCGGCTTAGCATACCCTTATCCATTACCCTGTACCTATATACCTGTATATATGTACTTTCTGTTTTGCACATTCCGCATTTCAATCATTCCATGACACCGTGCGAAACTATTGTCAGTTTCGCTAAATTATCACCTAAAGTGTTTATTTTATATTGCGCTCTCACTTGACATACCTTTTGAGCATACGATGCCTTCGCTTTACTGTTTTACTATCGTGGATCGGATCATACGTAACATTGTAGGCCCCGGTAGTTTGTCTTGTTTGTTATAAGCAATAAAGAATCTGAATTATATAAAAAAAAAATTCTTGGTCATGGTTTTTTAGCGGATTAAAAACTCTAACAGAAGTGCTAGCCACTCGACTGGGCTATACGAACTTACTTACACGGGTTTTTAATCTGTGCGGTACAGAACTTCAAAATTTGTAATATCAGTATTTTTAGATGGGAATTCTTGTCTTATAGTTTCTGTAGTAAACTTTCCTTACTATTTTTGTGTGGTATAGATTATAGAATTACATAGGAAAGCAGTTAAATTATATTAATAGCTTGTACCTAAGCAAGCGTATCTATCCGCATCTGTTACAGCCGCAGGCGTCAGTTTAATTCATGTTTGGGCGTATCATAATTTAATGGTAACTGTTTCAAAATGGATAGAGGCTATATCAAATCCAAGAGTAATGGGTACAAATAATAATTAAAGTTTTGCCTAAAGGATGTATAGGTTGTTCACTACAAAATTGAATTTATTAATCAATACTTATCACATTAACAGCAACGTTCAGGCGTGTGGTGAGTCAGCAATTACGAGTATATTGCATTGCTGACTCGCCACCCGTCTTAGAGTTGCTGTTGCGTTGCTGTTGCTGTCTTGAAAATCTATTATTTGTAGTCCGGTAAAACTGATTCCGGTTGGTAATGTAAACTCATTTGTCTTTTCTAGTGTTTAAATTAAGTTTGACAAGTGAAGGTCGATGTTTTCAAGTTTAAGTTTAATTAGCTTTTAAGAGGCAAATTAAAGAGTCGAAATTGCCGTAGCCTTGCAGGTCGTATTACGAACGAATCCAATGCCACTTCTAGATGGTTAATGACTCAGTATCCTGCATTTAAGATCATTGTACGATCAATATTTTTAATGGTGTACAATTAAATTGCCATAAACTTTTTTTAATGGAAGAAGGAAGTATTTTTTTTTATGTATGTTTTGAGTTATTACTTTTAATGTCCTAAAAATGCTATATTTATATTTCTATGGTAACTCATTGTTCGAAATCTTTGCCTGTTTACAAATACTCGTACATATTCAAGAATTAAAATTGTAAATTGTAAATCGGTTACTTTGCTCGATGCTCCGCTCAGCATACTGAAGTTACTACACTAGTTGTTATATTGGCCATATACTCGTAGTTGGGACTATAGTCAAAACATTCGACTCAATATTACGTGCTTTTTCTATAACACAACACATCTAAGTTGTTTATGCCTCATTTCTGAGAAATCTCTCCGTAGTTTTAGCAATCAATCACCGAAACAAAACCGCCACTTTGCGAACAGCTTCAGCAGCAAGTGGTACCTAAGTGTAACGGTCAATGAACCGCAGCATCGCGAGTCTAGTGCCGCTTACCGTACAGTTACAGACAGACAAAAGCCTCTATTTCTATAACTAACTGGCTATAACATCTCTGCCTGTTGTGGCTTTTTGTTTGCTCCATCGACACGGCTGAAGCTGATTTTACTTTTTTATTCAAGAATCTATCTGAGAAAATGCTGATCGATTTTGTTGCAAGTTTATGCGCTACGAAAGCGAAAGCACGATTAGCTATAACTTTTCACGATGATTTCCATGATTCCATGACTTGATTTTTTGTTTTTTGTCACGTCACAAGCGTTTTACATGTCACTTCACTGCGGTCCAAAATGGTCATTATATAAACCGTATTCTTTAAATCAATAGACCGTGTCCCCATTAGTGCATCTTCGCAAACATGCCTCGTAGAAAGTTCACTTGCGTTACGTCACGGTTGTGAGAGCAAACGGACAAACACACGAGACTTGGCATTATACAACCGATAGCCGAATCAGTGTTGACTGGTGCTAAGTGCAGTCACTTGACCTAATTGTACTTACTGAAGCTAACCTAGCCATTATCAAAGTAAAAAAGCCATCTTCAATTATTTACCAAGTTCACAGCAGTATAGAGCGTATTTCATCTCCAGTCCTCTTTCTAATAGTCCTTAGTGTTATAGAGTTAGTCTTGTTTATTCCACTAACTAACATAATAATTTCAAAGTCAGGTATTCGTAAAGGGCAAAACCAAAACCAATAAAAAAAATTATTGGAACATCCTAAAACATGATTGAACCCCTAAGCATTTCTTTTAAATTGTGATCTAGCCACTAAAGCAAAGCTTCACTACTCCAAATAAATAAGAGAAAAACAAAAAATCAGTGCCAAAGTATTTGATATAGTTCTGGGCTAGGATTAGGATAAGGCGAGTAGTAAATCTTAACACATTTGGATGTTTGACTAAAGTGAACAAAAGACTTTTTAACTCCCTGGCAATCGCTCAACTTCGTCCACTTAGCGAAATCACGCTAATTGCCTGGTTAGTTAAAAACAATAGGACGTGCGTCCTGCTTCCGCGTTTGATTACTAAGTCACTGTTTAGAAAATTAGGTTTTTTTGGTGGCAGCCACACAAAGACTGAGGAAATCCTGCTATACTTAAATACTTATACTATTTAACAAAAAAGTAGCATGCTAAAGACATGCCAGGCATCATGTCCTCTTCAAAGTAAATTAATGTACAAGATAGCGTTAAAAATAGCTCTATGCTGGAAAAGATCGCTCTTAGCGATATGAAAACCTGTTGATACTTTTAAGCGTTATCCTTTTGCTTGTAATTTCTGGTGTGAACCATAAAGAGTTTATCTATCTGTCTATCTCTAGTGACCCTCAATAAAGCCCCTGTAACTGTCACTATTTTGCCTGTCCATCATCGTATCGGCGGGGGTGTAATATGGTAAAAATTTAGGTGAATCGAGTCATGAAGTCTTCGAGGTCTTTTTTAAACATATGTATAAAAATACATATAGGTACGTAATACATGTATTTTTAATTGGAAGATTCAAATTTGTGTAACATTCTCCTACCTGTTACAATTAACCAAAAATGTTCAATAACATCTAGCTTATCTCAGATTGTTACATAAGTCTAATTGATCGGGCTGTACACTCTGTCTAGAAAGTTTATGTATCAGTGAACGGATCTCTTTCTTTTATTTATCTGTAACGAGCTACTCCGATCAGCTAATAGGAGGCATGTAGAGTCATTTGTTTCAATTATTTGGCTGGATGATCTTGAGTTTGCATTACATGGGTGAGTTGTTGCTTGTCCTTCTTTTGTACACTTCGTTTTTCATACAATTAGTTATCTCATGAAAGAATTATGAGTGATTATTCTCTATTTTACTTATTAATTAACGCTTGAAATAAATTTGCGTTTGTAGAGCTAGCAATCAGAAAAAAATATAGATAACGAAAAATTGTGAACCATTTTGGACACATAAAAAAATGACTTCGGTTTACGGTTTTGCTAACGTATCGCTATTTCCCAAACTAGGCGCAATGGTCGAAAGTAATTTATTTAAATAACACATTAAGCAGAAAAATAACAATTAAATAAACATCACATTTGTTACACATATGAAAATTGTATAACTCGTCAAAATCAAAATTAGTCTAGTGATTGTCTGTCAATATTTGGTGTGGTCAGCGAGTGCGTGGTCATCAGTCTGCATGCGTCTGCGATTCACGAAGAAGGATGTTTACTTGCATTTATAATCTGTCGTGTTACTAAGCTAGATTTATTGGCCTGCTGTCAAATATAAATGTTTTCTGTCCCGTGCTGTAAAGGTGTAATATCCCAAGTTTGAAGGCTTTATTTGACAGATCTAAAGTAACTAAAAATATTATTATATCTGTCTTAGTCATTGCAATCTATTAGACAAAGACGTCAATAATTTTAGAAAATTAAATCTGTCACAAACAAGTTGTTTTGTTTGTGTATCTTTTCTTCTTATGAATCTATGTAGACTAGGGCGTCGCCTGGGGAAGCGGGGCAGGGATCCTCGCGCGGGACTGTTTCTCGCCCAGCGCATCTCGCTGGCGATACAGCGGGGAATTGCCGCCAGTTTAATGGGTAGGTACTTTCGGTAAAGGCGTTCAGGATGGGGACTGATTGTTTTAGACTAGCGTATTTTTATATGTACGTGTTTGAATATTGTTTGTATTAAATTTTAATTAAATTTTTTGTATACTTTATTTTTGACCTAGTATAACTAAATAACAGTTCTCTCAGTATAACTAAATAACACTAACCGGAAAGTGTTTCTTAGAAACTTCGCAATAGGTAGACTAAAGCCTGAACGGCTTCAGCATCCCACTCAAACTTTAAGAAATAATATGTCACGTTTAACTGTTTACACCAGCAATTACAATTAGTCACAGACCACAAAAGTGTGTTCATTGAATCATTGGCTAAGAAGAATGTAATGTCAATCATTGCAGGCATTGTCTGAAGAACCAGTATTGTCTGGAAGAGGAACTGGTATTGTCTGGGATGTAATCGCAACTATCCATGTAAGGCCAGCGTCAGTAGTACTCAGTAGTGATAAAGTGAGCATGTTCGTACTAATGAGCTTCGAAATTCACTTTCGCTTACGTACACAATACGCATAGACGTGTTTATCAGCTTTGGAGAATGTTGAGTCAGTCAATAGAAGATAACGAGCGATTTTGTTTGAAAGGAAAAGTCATGGCTCATTTCTGTGGGTGAAAATTCGAAAGACCGTCCCGGCGATTCGATTCAGATATTTGTCTTTTAATGAGAGAAACCTTGTGTTTGTAAAAGAATACTAACAGTATTTTTCTTTGTTTAACGTAGGTAGTACTCTTATTTTTACCCTCTGTATCTATGTAGTATGTACCTACACAGTTTTGCGCAACAAAGTTTATTTTATTTTATTATTTCATTATTTCTGTTTCCTCAAGTATACCTACTTAAGCTACCTTGGATGACAGGTGCCTACATAAAAGTTAAGTAATGTTATTACAATTTATGCTGTAAGTATTAACTAAATCTTTTTATGTCTGCTTCAACCCGGTAATCTCATTAACGAGATGTTAATGTAAAATGTAAACTAATTCCCTGAATAATGTAAGTACAAGCTTATTACAATAAGCTTATCTCAAGGTCCATAAGCTCCAATCCCCAACATGTTTTTTTTTTATAATAATTCTCTGATATGTGGTGGAATCTTTGTCAAATTATACTATTAATGTGGGAAAGTAAGCGTTTTAGATCGAGTAAGTAAATAATCAATAAAATTATACCAGCTAAGCCAATAAACAATAATAAATATGCTTAATTAAAAAATATGCGTGAAATCGTTTTCACAATAGAGCAATTGTTGTTGTCAACAGAATATTGATCTGATTTGGTTAATGCTTCAATGTCATTATTCAAATGTATAGGTATTATACTATTACTAGGCCAAAGTTTGATTACAAAATATTCGAAATAAAAAATAAATAAATAAATAAACGCAAAAGTCATCAATCTGTTGACTGAACCTACCTATATTCTTTTACATGCCTAATGTAAGTTTAATTGCACGGTTCCATCCGCAATGTTTACATATACGCAGCGTAATATCACTTAGTATTTCATGTATTACATAGAACATGTTGAAATGCATGATGAGAGTATCACGAGGTAGACGCACGAAGTTGTTTGCGTTTTCACTGAGAAAACTTATTTTTGCAATAAGTTTCACACATGGTTGTATAGGTTTGAGACTCGCTAAAGAATAATGCACGATTATGATAGGAGACGTATGGACCTCGTGATTTTTTATTTTATAGCCATTAAGCCCCTAACAGCACGCATGAAAGGCGTGAGATTTTTATTTAAAAAATTAAACCTAGAGGTTAAATAATACATTTTTACAAGGAAGGTCACTCAATGAGAGCATTGCATTGCATTGTCTTCTTTAGGACAATTAAGGCTAATGAAAATGACCAATTACTTACTTTTACTTAGTTCAAATTAAAGAAATGTATTTTGCCCGAGCCTAAAGGCCTGCCCAAATGTGTTGCGTCATTAAGCTAAGCTAAAGCTTACAGTCATTAACATTCCTCCCGAGAACAAACGTCTTTACAACCTGTGGACCCGACAGGCCGAGAGAACCCGAGAGGCCGATAACCACGTTGTCGTGGAAACTTTTTGCCAGATGCCGTTGGCCGCTGAGACAGCTCGTCTGGCCGTTGAAAGCCGGCTCTACCTTATTCGGACAACGCCTGTAACTTTCTGATGTCCTGGTATCTCGGTAACTTGCGTTGCGCTTGCTGTCCAGTTTTTCCTGATATTTCTTCATGTTATGGTATGGTTGACTTATGATTAAAATTATTGAAGTATCTGATTGCAATAAAAACTTTACCGAACGCATTGCGTCGACTACTGGTAGTCAGGATTTCAGTTTACTATCTAATATTTTGCAATACATTACGAGTTTCAAAATAAGAATAATATTGTATAAATGTTTCCCCGGTTCCTTTATTATTCTGTCGGTTAGGTAAAATCTGATCGGTTGTGCTGCAGCAATTTTACACAATCATCAGAGTTAATGGTCGAGGTCGATGCCAGCAGTTTTTGCCGAGAGTTGTACCTACTGTGAACTATGTTTTTGTTGGATTAGTAATGCTATGATTATGGCATTTTGGGGAATTATAAATGCTTCAATAATTGCAGTCTTCCTCTTAGTCAAAACTGTACACCTAATTTGTTATTATCTTAAGTTTTTCAAACATAGCTTCACAATATTTCTCTTGCTGGTTACTGCGTCATTGCATAAGTTATTTTTCAAGTTTCGAGTCGCTTCTATATCCTTTTACAATCATAATACTTGTACATAAACAACACCTGATGATATTAAGATGAAACTATCGTTTCCCGGTGCATCGCCGCTACTCTTAATTTCACGCTCATAACAGTTCTGCCTCCGTAATTATGTATGTTTATTTCGATTATCTGTTACGAGGCTGGTAATTCAGCGTTTCGGTTTATCGACATCGATAAGCGCAAGTGTGGCGAGAGCCGATGTTATGTAAAGTTTGGAACGAGTCGGAACGCTGGAACAGGTTCGGAACAGATCTGGGTCGGGTAGCTTTCCAGTGTAGGTCCCTGCCCTTAACAAGGCGCGGTTTGGACTAAGTTTTCCGATAGATATGTATTTTCTACTTATTTTACATCTATAGATTCGCTCTCGTTTCCTCAGTTTTAAAGTACTTACCTACTTCGTCTTTTTTATGCCATAGGTGGCTGACAAGCAAATGGACTACCTGACTCTTACTGATGGTAAGAGATCACTGACGCGTTATCTAGCATAAACTTAATTAATAATCATCATCATCAGTTCTGTTTCTATTATTGTAGGGCCAAGGCCGGTTTTTCCTTTCCACACATTCTTGTGGATCGGCTATATTATTTGACCGTATGGTTTGTGAATTATTAAAATCATTCCATTAAAGAGCCTTAATGGCTTCTAATATTTTACGACATTAGAGTGTTGCTAGACGGCAGGGGCGTAGCTACCGCCGTATCTGCCGTATCAATTATACGGGGCCCCGGGCCAAGGGGGCCCCCGACGTGCGTAACAAAAATTAATAAAAACTACCCTTTTTTTTTTCAGAAATGACGAAAGTAGTCGATAATTTTAGAAAAAATATATATATTATAATAGTATATCTTTTTTTACGTCTATTTTGTTGTCCCCATACAAAACGCTAATTTCGTAGGTAAGGACCTAATAAATCAGTTTGCCGAAAATAAGGCAAGGAGAGTGTATATTTAATTTGAAATGTTAGTAAAAATTTTGGAAAAAGTGATAGATGATAATTATGATGAATAAATATTTCTTTTAATTTTATGCAATTAGTTTTTTTCTTTTGTGAGAAATCTTTACCCTTCATAAGGGCCTCCAAACAAATTTTTATACGGGGCCCCGCCAAGACACGCTACGCCACTGCTAGACGGTAACATAAGTTATAGGATTACATTACGTGTCCCGCGATGGCAATGATGTCATCTCGGAGTAGTGAATGCACAACAAAACGCATCGTTCTTTATGGCTGACATAAAATATTATTGAGTAAGCTCAATATCCTCATACTCGATTCAAGTTGCAATGCCTTCTCGATGAGACCAGTCAAGCTCGACGTATATAAATATTATAAGTTCTTGTTTCCAGTCAAGCTTGCTGTATGTTCCATTATGAATCGTGACCGGGCGACGCACCCTGTACTTTCCCCGGTCCAGCGCAGACGTGCAGCTGTAACGCGTCTTGGTTGGACCTCACACGGGGATGACGTCATTTGTTATTGAGAAGCTTTCAATCCTAAAGCTATTCGTATCGAATTTCACGTACCGGTTTATATTTTCAAAATGTTGCTATCAATGTCGATGTCGAATCAAGTTGCATAGAAATTGATATGAATAACTACGTTTTTTGTCGACAGCGGGTCAATGTTAAGGCTAGACGTTCAGTTGTTGCCGAGAAAAATATATCCAGAAACACCAAAGATGAATGTTGGTGATCTTCTACTTTTCTCTCATAAGTACTCTATGTACTCTCTACTCTACCTTGCACTTTTACGAGTAAGAACTCAGACACTCTATTCGTTTGTGGTAACACACGTTCCATTGTATGTTAGGTCAGACACATTGATATGCATTTGCTGATTAAGAAATCGTGGCTACATCTGATACCCGTAAAATCCATGTCAGCTATTGTTAAAAGTAGGTCCCATTATGTTTTTAGTGCGTCGTGCCTTTTTTGCCAGGCCTTATGTAATTTGCGTGAAAAATATCTGTCACACGTCCTCGACCTTGGCTGTAGTCGAGGACACTCGCTAATCACATCCGATGCCGGAACAGCCCCATCACGATGACAGTTACGCCATTTTCCCGCCGTAATAGCATTGCGCGGGAAATGATTGCTGCGATTTATTTAATAATTTATCGAATAATATGAATCGAGTGACGAGTTTATGGCGTGAGTGTCGTTGCATTTCCGCTATCTTGACACAATTTATGACCTTAATTAAATCTAGCCAATTATTATTGTTATTTGCAACTCTGTTAGCCCTCGTGACTTTTTTAACGGACTAATGCATAGTCATACCTGTTTATAATGTCCGACTGCCTAACTTACTACGGCTACTATAGGTATTTACAAAAACAGACGTAAACAAATAAAAAAATAATTTATCTATTTTGACCGTTGAAATTTAGTTTTATGCTTAATGCAAAATATTGTTCTCAAAATAGTAAATTCAATAACAACTTTTTAGAATACTTTCTAGTCCACCTAACAAACTCGTATGCTTATTAATTCAAACCCGACTGGTCTGAGAGTGTTTTTTAGTTTCTTTGAACTAAATGTCTTTTATATGAGTGTGTGGAGATGGATGCTGAAACCGGTGCAATAAACATAGCAGATGTCAGTGATTGCGAACTAGATGGCATCGTTCTAAGAAGTTAGAAACATTCTCATAAAAAGCTATGCTATTTAATTTTGTGAGGTTTTTGCTTCGAAAACATTAACAGAGAATAGATGAATTAAAAAATATATAGGTACATAGATAAATGATAGAAACACATATTATATACCTATATTGTTCAAAGACTAAAAGTTCGTTGAATGCTCATAGATATTGTGACTTCTTTTTAATATTAAGTTAAGACTGTTAGGAGGTATGAATGCATATTTGCGTGTGAACTATCAAATTTTGTTTAAAACGTTGCATTTTAAGATATGACTACCATATTGGTTTAGCCATTTCTATTAATGGCACTACACAGAATGAATGCTAATATCTGCTTAATTTGAGTCCAGAACCTGAATTTACATCTGTTAACGACATAATTAATATTAATTTTGATAGTTTTTAATACCAATGTTGTCAAAATTATTCATAACAAGAATGTCGACAATTGATCTAAGAATTTATTATTACCATTATTACCACTATTGCTAACAAAAACTGCTATTTCTTGGTCAGACTATTAGGGAGATAGGGAGCGTCCATTAATTACGCAATGTGTTCTAGGGGGGGAGGGGATCAAGCTAAATCTTTCCAAATCTCACTTAGTTGGGAGGCGGCGTCTTGGCAAATGTCACGTAATTATTTTTCTCAGAGAATACAGTGTAAAATTGCGTGAAAAATTATTTCTAGAATAAAATATAAAATATAATTTTATGATTGTGATTTTAAATAACGGTAATATTCACAATATTATTTTCGGTCTTTGCTTGTCTTCAATAAAAGTAATAGAACAAATTGTGTTTTTTTATTATTATTCTCAATAACACGTTTACAGCCAAAATATAAAATTTGAAGAATCTCGCGTGATATTGGGGGTGGGGTAGGGAGTTGAGGAAAATCTTACGATATGTCACCAAGAGGGGAGGGGGGGTCAAAAAATTCTCAAAAATGCTACACGTAATTAATGGACGCCCCCTTATAATATCTGTAGGTACAATAAAGTAAAAGTTAAATCTACTTACCAAGACAATACAGCCAAGTGAAATAATCGCCGTCCGATAATCCAGGACACAACACTTCACTTTTAGTCGATTATCGTAATATATCACAGTTTCTTGATATAGCACGACAAATTCGATTCACTTTAGTTGATTATGCGGTGTTACATCTTACAACAGTCAGCGGTAGAGTTCACCATCTGGAACAAAAAAAAATAGAAATAAAAAAAGAAATAAATTAATATCTAACTAAAAAAAAATGATAAATTCACTAAGATCCTAACCTCACTAAGACCTACGCTCTGTGAAATAAAACGGTTTGACGAACTATAATGAGTCCTAAGAATTTTTAAAAAATTGACAAAATTCGTTCCATAATTGCAAAAAAACACCCGTCTTAGTAATAGCATATCCCATTTGCAGCGGTTCCCTAAGCTAACACATATCCATAGGTACCGAACCTAAAAAAACGTTTCCTTCGATTAGACCTATAAATTCCTGACGTAAAATACGTAGCAAGTATTTGATAGACAAGTGTGTGATAAACGGGATGCAAACTCCTTATGTTCATATTTTTTTCTCTCAGCACAGGTGTTAGTTTTTATAGTAGGGCCATCCTGTTGAGTCACTTGTTCCAAATGTATCCGATGGTACTAACCATCGGATGCGTTTTAAGACGAGCATTACGTTCGTGATCCGGTTCACCTGTTGTGGTTACGATGTCAAAAGGAAGTCTGGATTTTGTGGTAAAAAAACTATGCGAAAATACAGGAAGAATATCTAGAAGGAAATATTAATTACAACCACATGAATAGGCAGTAGACACCTTCTGGGTTACGATTTATTTTATTAAGTACCTCATTTTTCTTTTAAACATGGTTTAAGAAACTATAATTATATAGTGTGTAGTACTATAGTGACATATAAAATCACCATAAAAAAACAATTTCACTATTTTGTACGTCTCAATACCAGCATCTGCTTGTGACTAGTGACTACGGTCTCATTATTATTTCACTTAACTCATAATCGTCATAACCCAATTCCTCACGCTAATGCTATCATAAATACCTAAAATTTACCTAAGACATACGTATTATATCACAAATTAAGTGTTATTATTTAATATTAAATAATTTAACGCTAATAAATTCATATTATCACGCCGACCACAACTAACAAACTATGCCCGTGGAAACATTCCAAACTAAACGACACCTTGAACAAATTAACACTGCATATAAATGTTAACAGCAAATGTATAACAGCATCTTCTATCGCATTCCACCCCTGAAGACATTAAGGCCGTAAAATAATTATTGTACTAAACATTAGTAATATATTTGTCACATTAACACCATAAGCAGGAAAGTTTGTGAGAGAGTGTGTATGTATGTTTGTTACTTCACGCTGAAAAGTTAACGAGCTTAAATTATTTTTGGTTAAGTTCTAGATGGCTCTAGTGATAGTTTATACCCTAAGCTAGGCTTTTAACACAGGAGTTTTTTTTATCCAAAAAGCTCCTGTTTCAAAACCAGTTTCACAAAAATAGCTAGTGGAACTACGGGGCACAGCTATTGTTTCATAATCTCCTTCATCAATCGGCTAAACAAGGTTGTATTTTGTCTATTACTTGAAGATGCCTCTCATCAGGTAAGGTCATGGTCAGGATAATCACAAAAATAATGTCGTGTCACAATATTCCTTAACAGTTTCTCTCGACTGTTAGCTTTTGACTTTTATTTATTTATTATTTTATAGTGTGTATAAACTTTAGCATTTGAAATTGTAGTGTTTTAAACGTTAATTTGTATTTAAGCATTAAAATGATGAAGTACAGAGCAAATGGTGGACCATCATCCATTGAGGCAACTAAAGCTGGCAAAGCAAAGAGATAAAATAAAATTGTTATGACATCAACTCTTTGACCTGTGATTTAGTAATTCAAAGGTAACATTTATAAAATAAGATTAATCACGTCTAGCGGCAACCTGGACATTCTTTCCTGACACCGTTATCAGTTCACAGAAATTAACTAAATGATTTGTAAAATATAGGCCAACTTGAGGGCCGCACACACTGACCGGCGCGCAACGCACGACTGCACAAGTTGCAGCAAAAATGCAGACCAATCGTGCTCAGGCTTGATACTCCAATTTACGAATTTGTTGATGCTTGTAATTACACCTGTTGCGAAGCACTGGAAAACTATTAACAAACTGGCTTATAATTAAGTTAAACTAATTTTAATTGCAGTCACGCTTACTTACGTATGTTAAACATGAGTGTGGAATGTTCGGTGAGACGTGAAAGAATGTTTGAATATTGCTAGTCTTTTCATGAAAAATCGACAGTATAACGTGATTCGATGATACGCGCTCAAGGTCACATTCCACCATCGCTTGAGCATACATTTATGAAGTTACATCATGAGTCGTTGAGTTCGCCGATGTCGGATTCCGAATGTAAATGTCAGTTTGATCCGACGCGGGTCAAGCCGGCGTCCTCGTCACAAATTGTTGACCCACCGCACCTGCCGCCGATCGCCGAAAAAACGAGTTTACGTAATTAATCGCGCGAATACGTAATGACAGTGTGGACACGGCTTAAGAAACGGACGTGTAAACTTTACATAGTGTGGTCGAATGATCGTGTCATATCAGTTTTGACATGTCTTTGAAGATCCTACATCATTGTGCTTACGTATTATGTATGCCGTAACCATTAGTACACTGAGTATACAGGGTTATTTTTAACTTGCCGAAAATTTCTCGCAGGCAGCTTCCCTTCTCTACATCTTACTAAACTACTTTTCTTGCATAATTTTTCACAAAGCTGACGAAAAAATAAATATTGAAAGTTTGAATGGATACCTACATTAAATTACAACTTCAGCTTTTAAACTTTGTCCGGGCTTCCGAGCATTTTCAATAGTTGAATTATTGTAAATACCAATACATATTTTACTTACTTGATATATACTATATATATACATACTATATACTATAATATTATTATCTGCAACGTGAAAATTAAAAAAAGTAAAAGTTAAGAAAAAAAAGAACAAATGTATCAACCTGCCTACATGCCACTGCAACTGTAAATCCATAAACACGTATAATAATAGTATATTTAAGATTATAACGTCATTTACTATAAATATTCAAATTAAATACACAAATCTAAATCATTTACATTGTTAATATTTTATGCTAACGAGTTAGTATCATCACTATTAAAGTGATTTGGCGAGTTAAATGATTTAAAAAGTATTTATTATATGCTATAAATTTGCCGTAAAGGAGTCGGATATTAAAAATAATTAATTTTGAAAAATAAATCTCAATCCGAAACGTGGTTTAATTTTATAGATTAGGAAACAGATTTAACAGTAACATCATTACTTCTAATTTTATCTGAGACACCAAAGTAAATCATTTTGGCAAACAGTAGGAATTAATTTCCAAACCACTAGTTTTTCGATCTAGTTTGGTGGTTTTTGCAGGCTACAAAATAGATATACAATTTTTAGAATAAAAAGTCTGAATTCTTAATTTGTGAAGTTTGTTTTTGTTTACATCTAATGAGGTTTAAAGTTTTATTGTTTTAAAATATAGGTTTCACCTACTTTCTTTATAAAAGTACAAATGACGAAATCACTCGTCATTACGATAATTTTGTAATAAAATACAGCATTTAATCAAACACGTGTCCACTCCACATATATCGAAAGTTTCTTCAGTAAAATGGACACGAGTATTATGAAACCAGTTTAACCTTAAATAATGGTCTGATTAAGCCTGTCGTTGAAGGTCACGTATGAAAGTCGGAGTTAGCTTGAAACTGGAGTGCTGTTGTAAGGGGCGTTTAATCACTCAAGTCAGGTAGCTTAGGTACATAATATAGTACTTTATTAGGGTACCTGTAGTGGTAGGGCTCTTTTGCAGAGCCCGCCTGGGGAAGTACCACACCTTTGCCAGATATTCCACCGCCAAGCAGTGATGTGCAAATATTACTGTGTTTCGGTTGGAAGGGCATTGTTTCCAGTGAAATTACAGGGCAAATGGGAGATTAAACAACTTATATATATCAGGGTGACGAGCGCAGTGCTGTGCCGCGCAGGGTCTTGAATTCAGCGAGTTCAAAATTCTGGGTGGTGCAGACCTGTTATGGGCAAACGTGACGTTTAACATCAAGCGAGCGATTTGCTCGTCTCGTCACTCAATTACATAAAAAAAAAAAAAAAAACCTAACCTACCTTTAAATATAAGTATGTTATAGGCCGAGTGGCTGACCCTTTTTGAACTAATACCTCATAATATATAAGCAGTTTAGCAGCAATGTATTTTATGTGTTTGCAGAGCTAATTCTATATAAATTCTTGTTCTACCACAGAATAAGCCATATGTACAAGTTTTACTTTATATTAAAGTTAACGAACAAAAATTGATTTTAGATTAAATTTTTTAAAAGAATCGTAGAAATTTCAAAAAAAGGCGATGTTATTATATCATTCTGAAAAATGTTAAATGTAAAAACATTACATTTGTTTGTAGACGTACAAGTTCATTAATTAATCTTCTAAGTCAATAAAAGTGACTCGTAAGTAAGTAGAGCAAAAAAGTAAATATATAAAATACACATTACATATTGTCTTGGCTCTATTAATTAATATAACTTTTTTTTGGTAATGGGTATAGGCGAAAAATAGTGTCCATTATATTGATATGACAGAATAAAACAAATAAATAAAACCACTTATTGAAAAACAAGTTAACGAACTAACAAATGAAATCACGTAAATACTGCGTCTCTATGCCATAGCTTAGAAACATCCATTACAGTAAAGCGAAGACTTGCCGTAGAGTCAAACTACAAGCTTTAAAAGTTTATTTTTAGATAATAAGCTCGAAACGGAGAAGACGACGAAGTATTTCATATTACTATCGTTAATCAAGGAATCAATAAATCCTTCAACAACAACAAGTGTAGAATTCAGCAGTAAATAGTCGAAATAAGTCGGTTTGCAGGCGCGGGCGCAGCGCGTGGATGCAATACGAAAGTAAGCGGCAGCAACCGGTCCGCCGAAGGCCGCCCGGCGAACGCTTTTGTCTAACGTCCTGATGTAAGGCAGAAGCGGGAGCGGAAGCGGAAGAGTGAGTAGGAATCGACGAGGAAGCGGAAGCTTGGTAACACTGGTACTCCAGCAGTTGTGCCAGCGGCTCAGTCTCTTTACGTTATTTTAAGGAGCTGGGTTGGCTCGGGTCATCGCTTGCAAGGGGGAAACGCACAATGCACCCCTTTGCGGGACGCCATGGCCAGTGCGCCAGTGCGGGACCTATCGCCCCCATTCCGAATAAGAATAAGCCGTATCGCGACTAGTCTAGAATCTATACTCAAGATTGTCAAATATCATTGTCTTTTGGAAGAAAACGTCTGCCATGAGTAGACGAAGCCTATCTTCAGTTGAGCCTTTCGGAAGCTTGATCGTCAGTTTTGGTGGTGTGAACAAAACTCGGCACTTTGCTTTGCAGATATAACACTGTCTACAAATTCGTTAAGTCGTTGTAATAGTTACAGTCGTAACAGTGCAACGCCTCAAAGGTGTAGCGCGAGAGTAGAAGACATCAAAATATTTTGAAAAGGAATTGAGTTTGCTTTGTGTTAGTCGCAACTCGCTCCCGATTTTGGGTTGCTCGAATATGACGGTATACATACGTCATACCTATCGTGCATTGTGATTCATCTACCCACAATTGTCGCAACTTGATGCATTTGGAAAATTCTGTACCGACCTTGTAATTCCATTCAAGAATGTCATCAATGGAATCGTAAAAGGCAGATCCTTTCACTGGTATTTTCCAAAGTCTCACAGTTGTTATAGCTAATTTAACCACATCATTTTGTGGCATAATTGAACTTTATTTTATTATTGCCTGTTGTTTTCCTACTAATTGTATAAATATGAAATTTTAGATACCTATTTGTTACTCAGTCACGCAGAAACGGTTGAACGAATTGTAAATAAAGATAGGTTGTTGCCTGGAATAAGACATAGGCTTCATTTAATCCCGGAATACGCAAATTAACGCTTTCTGCAGGATTGGGAATAAAACCACGGCACGTAGCTACTTTAAAAGTAACTAAACTCTTATAACTTAACCCGCAGTTCAAACTGCAGAAATGCACCAGCAAAAACGCATACTGCACCACTCCTTGCACCGAAACGTGCTTCCGTCTCGCTCTCTCTTTAAGCTGCGACGTCATTACGTCCTTGTCTGAAGGACCCATGTCGAAAGTCTCCAATAAGACGATGTTAGTAAATAAATGAATTATTTCACCTTAGTATTTGCTAGGGCTTACAAAACGGCGGCTAAGGTACATTATTTTGACACAAAAAATCGCAATGGACTTCAATGATTTGAAAACTAAGTGCTTATTTACAAAGTTGTCATTGTTTACTACTATATCGCCAGGTTATGTTCATAGCTCATTTTTGGAATTTTATCTAGACCATTCGAATATTAAGAATAAATAAAGCATTTATTAGCAATTCCATATTCTTAACACAAACACTGGGTACGAAATATGAAAGATCCTTGTCAAAACACACAAATATTAAATTCGATAGATAAAAATGTAAGTATAAGAAGTGGAAAAGCATCGGGTGGAAACAAAAATTTGAAATTGAATACATATATTTTCGATATAACGTTTTTGCTAGCTTAATTGATACTAATCTAACGCAACATAAAAAACAAACAATTTCTTACCGGTTGGAAATAAACTTGTTTAGATAATTAGTTCTTGCTGTAGGTAGAGTAATATCCTTACACCTTATAACACTATATAATTTCTACTGATCTTTATAAATGCTCTCATCACTGGACATTATCATAGCTAAGTGCTAGAGGTAAGTGATGATTTTGCATAATCCATCACTTTTCATTCACGTGCATAGAAAGTGGCAGGTGGTAGTTGGCCAATAAATTTACCTACAACATGCAATAAAGTATATGTACATATACAGGGTTATATAGAAAGGGTATGCTAAACCGAAAAGGGCTCATAGTAGGTACTCATCATTACGAAAAACTTTTACTATGGGACCAAAGCGGAATTCGCGAAAAAAAAAACCAGCTGATCCAAAGAAAAATTTCAATGACACTCGACAAAATGTATGTAACAGCAAATTTTTTATACGCGAATTCTCGGTTGGTCCCTTATTAAAAGTTGTTCATAGTGATGAGTACTAAGAGCCCTTTTCGGCTTAGCATACCCTTTCTGTAAAACCCTGTATATATATATACTATAATACTATAGGTACCTACGTGTTATTATAATGAGAGAGATGCACGTTTATTATTTCACCTATGATTTTATTGGAGGCATCAGAATTTTACAACATATAATACCTCATTAAGTTTTAGCATTCCTAAAGTTATTTAAATAATGCTATGAAAACTGTGGTTTTCTGCACATTCTGTTACAACAGTTATAACATTTTGTAATTACAGTTTACACGGGACTACTACTTTATTATTGAGTTAGATATTTCGACTGCAGCTTTGATTACATCTAGTGATGTTTACATCTGTTTTTTGTTAAGAGAAATTTCGGTTTTAAAGTATTTTTAGACTTAGTAAGAAAACTTTCAAAAATAACCATCATAATACTTTTTGAAATTACAAGAATAAGTTATGCTCGCTGGTATCCCTATTCGTCAATTTCTGAGCGATAAGAGAATGTTCAGAGCAATCGCAATATTAATGTAACGGTATAAATGTTTGTACAGCCCGTTTTATGACCGATAGTTATTTTATTATAAAACAATCCTATCCATAAATTACTGTAAAATGTGAGCGTCAACATTTATTGTATAACATAAAAGGTTGGCAAAGTTTTAGTACTTGCTCAACTCTCAGATGTTGAGTTTTGCAAAAGTCGTTTGTTATGGATCCAAAAACCGGATCTTTTAATAAGTTATGCACCTCGTATTGAGATGTTTTTAATAAATCAATTTGATTTAATATAGGGCCAATTAGTAATCTATCCCAATCTATATTTTTTTGGTAATAACCTAAACGTTAAGGTTCTGAATCTCATAACTTATCACTATTTTTAGTAAAACCGAGGTAACTTAATACGATTAGCAAAATATATTTAGTCCATTAAAAACAAAATATCGATTGAGGTAATTAATTATAAGAGAATAGCGTAGAAAAGCGTCGATAAAGTTTTATTAATTTATTGAGAGTATCTTCATCTACTTAACGTTTATTAAAGTTTATGGCACAACATTCTAAAAACTTGTAAACATCTACTGGAATTTAAATTTATACATGACGTTTCATATACTACCATACGTTGTGCCATAGAATTATCTACGGATAATTCTAACCGTGTAATTATGTTTAGACAGAGACAGCCCTACCGAATTCATTGCAGTACATATTGACAAAACATCGGTAGGAAACAGTGGATATTGGCTTTTTTACAACCCAAGGCACGAAATAGAAATCACCCTCAGAATAAAACGAAAGAACTCTTCTTTTTTACTTCAAGCTTTTTTTCTTGTTGTAAAAAATTTGTGGCGATTGGTTTAAACTAATGCAGCAATTTGTAAAAATGTATTCAAAGGCATAGAGAGGGATAGAATTTTGTTTTTTAGTTGCTTTTATAATATTAGAGTATTAAAGAGTGATCTAATCCCCGATTCTTCTCACATTCTATTTCGATGCTTCAAACTTGATTTACAATATGTAATATGTATACACGATCAAAATCGTTGTAACATAACATACCATTTTAAGTATTTTCTACCTAAATCGTCAACCTTCAAACCGATTCCAATATCATGTTGTTTTAAGAAAAAAATCATGTGTTTGACATTCGAATTTTCCATGAGGATCCAAACTGGTTTGCGGGGTTTAGGCACTTCTGACCTTCACTGTATCAGGATGTTTCGATATCTTCTTATGTTGGTTTCATTCTCATAAAAAGCTGCTTACGATTTCTCACCTACTCAAAGAAGTTAATTAATATTTGAAAGCTGAAGCTTAGCACTTCGTGTCTGGTTAAATGATGCTTGGCCTTGTCTAGCCTTGCAGATTAGGTGCTATAAACATAAAAACACTGTAGCACTCAGGAATATTGTATATTCCCATAAGTGAAAGCATTTTTGAATTGCGATCAGTAAGTTCTGGAGATTACCTAACATAAACACACAAACTTCAAGTTTTACCTCCTTTAATATAGAAGTAAAATGTATATTGCATTTTGGCTTTGTCATTTTAGATCAAAAATTCTCTTAAAGTTAAAGAGATGAATGGTTTTTGTTGTGTTCACAAGGATTACATAAAATTAGCAAATGCAATCTATGTTTATAGGATTTTTACTACCTAATGATTGGTTTGATTTTCAAACCTGCTTGATGTTGCGCAGTATGTTTGCACCGCGAAACATTGCCTCTCATAAAGAGGTGGCTCGCATATATTTTGCATTCATTATGCAATTTATTTGTTATTTACATATTGTAATTACTACATAAAGATTGGAGGACGAGTTTTTCAAGTTTGATCTGTGTTATATACGAGTACGCATCTCTTTGAAATAGAATTTTATAGATAAGTATATCTAATTTTAGTAAACTGTCCCTAAATGAGTGTAAATAGCAGAAACAGATTTCTCGCATATGTTGGCGTTTATTCTGTTGAGTCACTCACTAAAAACCGAACTAATCTGACATGACATAAAATTATTTTTGTCATTACTATAATTAAATGAATTGAAAACAGGGCAACTTTAGAGTCGTCAAATTTAGTTAACCCTAAAAATAGAAAAACATAATCGACACCAATGTGGATTCAAAAAAGTATTTTTAATTAGAACTATAAATGAAGGCAGCATGGAACCGAAATCGATGGTATTCTAGCGTCGGATGCTCGTCCATTTTGGGTTACGCCAAAAGAGTAAGAAAAGTAATCAAGTAAATAAGTCATAAATGGTGATAATTCGGCCTTAAAAATATAGGGCAACCACTATTCAACCTCAGGCCTGGCTTCTAAGAAAACAATAATGATTGGCATTGGGCATGTAGAGCGCAGCTCATAATTTTTACCACATTTAGATAATTATAACGGCAACAATGGAACAATAGTTTCTGTTAAAATACCTTTCTGTGAAGGATAGAGACTTGTGATTTTAGTTATCTACCTGCGTTGTTCTTAGAACTATAAAGATTTATTCTGAATTAGTGCAAGATAAAGAAAAGATAAGAAGTGAGTCAGAAACTTGTTAAACTTGAATTACCTAAGTGATTGGCAATCTATTCATTATGAGTAAATTACTTACTCATCATATTATATCAGCTGTAATTACCTATTAAATCCTAACTAGTATTACAAATGCGAATGGGAGTTTGTTAGTTTGTTACGCTTTCCAACTTAACAGAATCCGGGCTGTTCGAACCAACGCACTTGACTTCCCCTTATCAAAACTATTCATCAGATTTTATCATCAAACTTGTAACCATTCAATTTTGCATATTATTAATCTAAATACGATATCTATTTTTTTTATTATTCAGTTATAGGCTTGCGTTTGACCGCCATCTCGCCTGATGGTAAGCAATGATGCGGTCTACGATGGAGCACGCTTGCCTAGAAGGAACCGATATCAGGGGTGCAGAAAAGGACATAGGCAAGCGTGGTCTAGAAATCTTCAGCAATTTTACCAACTATTTCATCATCCCAGCAAGCACAATAAATTGAATTTTGAATTTACTTTCCATTCACTGTCACTGTATTTCACCACCATGCTGGTGAAACCGCGAGACGTAGCTAGCACTGTTAGATGTTGGTAACTTGGTACATATTTACTTTTCCTCATCATCGGCACTGTTTTTCATCATTACGCAAATGAAACCGCGAGGCGTAGCTAGTGAACATGCCAGTAAACTCCAAGTACGTATAACAAGTTGTGCATCTCCTATTAGATATGAGTAGGAACGTGATGCCCGGTCACGTAATACCGATGATCACGCGCAAAAACGACGCTTAAACGTATGTGTGAATATACCTATAACTAACAAGAAGTATATGACGAGAATATAGACCTTCGATTCTGGTTTAGCGCCATCACACTTATGTTATAAATGCGAAAGTATGTGAGTAGGTAATTTTAAGTTTAAGTTGAATTTGTTTGAAACATCTTTACTTTACGCTGAAATAGATTTGGGTAAAATCTGGTAGGCATGTAACTTTGTAGGTATAGGCTATATTTTATCGTAAAAAATAAACAGTTCCTGTCGAGATGGATGGGTGACATAGCTGAAGCCCCAGTTTTCGAAAAATTGGCAGTTTATATGCGTTAAATAGGTTAGGATTAAATTTGGGTTAAAAATAGCCCATACCATAACAGATTACTAATTTTTAGTTAAAAAAATGTGGGATTTCAGTAGGAGAACGAGTGAAACCATAAATCTCAAATAGTGCGTGAATAACAAACAAGAAATATATGGTAAAAAATAGACCTTCGATTTATAGGTAGAGCGCCATTAGCAGTAATTTATAAGGTTACGGTTATAAAATAACGAATAATTAATTAATTAAACATAATTTAATTATACTACTGGATTTACTCTGTTTATTAGTTTAGCTGATTAGGAAAGTACTTCAGATACCATTTATATAAACTGTACCTATGTAAAAAACTGAACTTTTTGTCTGTTTTTAACCGACTTCAAAAATAAAAACGGTTCTCCATTGGACTGTATGTTGTTTTTGTTAGATAAACGTTTGACTAGCTATAAGTTTCAATTTTTGGATACTTTTCTCCCAATTTTTATAAAACTGGGAACTTGGTTGACGAAATCTGAAGCTCATATTGAAATTGAAAGTTTAAATAAAATAGGATGATTCCTTCCTTGCGTTAAATTTCTAGTAGTTTTAAGTTTGTGTAAAAATTTTGACATAATTATGATATTTTTACAGGACCGTCTTAACTCTTATTAATTTTATTTATTAAAACGACCTCTACATAAATCATGAGATCCTAATTTTGATTTAAATATCGAACCTTGAACATCTTATTAATTTTTTGGCAATGATTCAAAGACCTTGTTTTACGCAACAACTCACTAATCTAAATATTAAAATACATTCCAAGACACGCTCCATTTCGCATAAAGATGTGTTCGAAATTGTCGTTACGATATTTTATTAGAATTGGTAAAACGCCTTTGAGTGACCGTTGCGAAGCCGGGCGGCCGCCGCGAACGCATGTATTTTATTTTTGTAGCAGAACCCGTTGATGTCTTTTCTTAAGAAGTTTGAATTTTGGCAAGTAAGACTATAAAAGCACAAATTATACTTACCTTGTATATAAAACGCTTTTAAGTGACTTTTCCTCAAACACTACAATTTTTAATACATCAAATAAAATTAATATAAGCTGCATGCAACATTTTTATTAAGGTAAAACTTATAAGAAAAAAATACTTACGTGCCCGAAAATCGCTCCAAAAGCACTGGCACAAAATCCTCAACAAGTTCGCAACACTGGCACACAATAATTAATATTTAAAAATATAGAGACGGTTAACGTTCCGGATTCGAAATTCGAACGGCGGCGTCCGAGGTGCGCGCGCGAGTGGCGCCCGGTCACGTGCGCCCGCCCACCGACCGGCGACACCTGTTACCCTACCAATTTCAAAAGGTAGGTAGGTATTATGCACGTGCCTTTGTTTCCTAAATTTTAAAAAGTTGACTTCTTCTATTCTTGTAACACCTGAAAATGGTTTTACAGAATTAAATTTTATTTTGAACTAAGATTTGGCATATTCTTGATTCTTCTTATTCCACGAAAAGTTTTATTATGCTTAGTTTCAAAATTTGAACTCCCTAAAAACAAAAGAGTGCACCCCATTATTTGGTACCTTGCTCACTTCCGGGACGGTGGTACCCTTGAAATAAGTTGAATATTATTAATTGAGCTAGCAGGTCATTAACTTGCGGTCATCTGTAGCGGTTCACTGATTTTAAGACTTATGCACCTTGTTTTTACTGATTTCTTTTGCTTAAGAAAAAGCCTCGTTAATTTTTATTGTTTAACAATGTTCTTCGCTGTAAATAATTATGTACATTAATTATTATTAAAGACTAGACTAGGCGACTAGGCGTTTAACTGCAGTTTATAAGCTAACTGACTGTGATAAATATTTTTGTAAATTAAAAAAAAAAAAACGTTTTCTTGATTATTTTTCATTTATACTTAGTTTTTTTTATAGAAGAGTGAATTAAAGGTAGTAAGTAAATAAAGTAGACCAGTGAGGTAATTGCAATCTATTTTAGGCGATATACAAAAAACGACCAAATAAAACAAACAGCTACCACTTCTAATCCTTTCCAATCACACAGATACTCGTACCTAAAACAAGGACAAGACGTCAATTAAACGATCTACATAATTTATTTTAGACGCGGAAAAACAATATCGATTGCATTTTTTACAGCTGTCTGGCAAACGGTCGCCGTGACCAGTGAAGTGGCAAAATTGACGTGACTTCTCAATTTGGTCGGGTAGCTTCGTCTTGCAGGCGATGGCAAAAGCTCAGCCAGTGAGCCAGGTAAGCTGTTATCGTCCCAGGAAATAGTCGGAATTGCCCGGTTATTACCACTGCTGGTGCATTCTTTTAGATGCATTAATGAAATTAGTTCTATTTTTGAATGAGCATTCTTGACGTCAAAGTAATGTACCTATTTTCGCGAATTTTGAGTTGTCTTTCGTTTTGATTATTTATTAATTGCCAGTATTTCCATCGTTAAAACATAATTTTGGTGATTTGTTCGTAAAAAAAACTAGTTTTTATTTTATTCTTGTTGTTCATTGTAATAAAAAATACCGAGATCAGAATCTACTAAAGCGAACCAGAAAGATGTTCTTACAATTTTTTGCCTCTTATAACTCCGCAAGTTTGTAAGCTCCCGAAAATCTTAAATTACAGCAAATCCCCAAATTCACGTTCCAGTTAGAGCACACCTCAATATATACGTACTAGCAAGATTGCAGAATCGAATTTCCTGCGATAAATCGATGACAGAAACCCACTTTCAGAAGTCAACATCCAGCTGTCTTGCTAATCTATTTCGTAGTTTATCAACACGCCTGTTCAACGTTCATACACCTAGTTACCCACATCCCACGATCATCAGTGACACAAGTAACCTTAACCTCGGCGCCGCGGCAGGAAGCAAGTAGGGCTCCCGGGCCGGCAGCGGAGCGCGACCGAATGTAGAGTCCGCAGTGAGATGCGACCAGTGAGAAGTGTGTGTTTGTGTGAACTTTTTCGAAAGCGTATTTTTTTAAATATGTATATTGCCATTTAAAATAAAATGCAAAAGCTTTAACTGTGATAAAGTGTTATTATAAACTTTGTTTTAAATATGTATTATATTTCAGAAATTATTGTGTTCAATATTTCGAGAAAGATATTTGCCCAGCACATTTTACTAATGCCTCGATCTGTTTAAAAGCATTTTGCTGTAATTGACATCTTTTTGTTTTGTCCATCAGATAATATGCTGCCTAAGTAAATTACCTAAGTGAGTCAATAACGGACTTGAGAATAAGTTGAGCAAAGTAAAAGTAACTATGCAAGAGGTTTTTGAGATACACTTCTGCTTTATTTGTTCTGTGTCTATCCAAGCACTGACCCCACTTTTTCATCACTTGGTTACACATAGGGTGAACGTCTCAAGTCATATAGTCGTATAACTCTGTAAGTAAACGAAGATCATTAAATTTAATTTATAAATTAAACTATACCTATTATTAGTCACAGGTTTTCCGCTTGTAGAAAATGTGAATTGGCTTCCCGCTGACTCTGCTTTTGTCTAAGTTATATTCTCATTATAAATTCTTTAGATTCAAGTTATTCAGAAGGTATAATATATTTTTTTTAAAGTATTATAAATGTTAAATTCCAAAACACAACTAATCTAAAATTACTGAATTGTTGAGTTTTTTGTATCTCGTACTTTCCAGGTTTTAACTCAATTTGTGATTAATAAAAGTCCCTACCAAAGTATTTTGATTTTACTTGTGACATATATTTTTATCAAAAGTAATCTAGCTACATTACATCTCATATTTTAATGCCGTTAAGTTGGTCACATAGAAACAGACAAACATGCATACACACCTGAGAAACGTTACCCTCTTTCTGCGTAGTCAGGTAAAAGAAAGAATATCGCTTATCCTTATCGTTTTTACAGCATTAACAATATTGTGAGTCATAAGGATAAATAAGTCTTGGGAATTCCTAAGCAAAATCGGAAAAATAATAACAATTAAAACCAGATTAGGTCATCTAAGGATAAACTAATAGGTAATCTTTGTTCATCATCACCTTGGCATAGTACCTAAATGCTTAGTCTTTTATGAACCAGTGAATATAAGTTTTGCCCATCAAGTAAAAATTAGGTACACTAAAAATACCTAAAAGCATATTTATCGTGTTCTTTTGACAGATAAAGGGCTAGATAACTTTGACAAATAAAAATAAGTGTAGTTAGTTTAGTAGTTTTATGTAATAAACTATTCAGATTCAGAAATATTTATTGAACAACTGATACATTGTAACTTATAAGCTAGATGTTAGTGCATTATTTGAAATTGTCAGTTTACCCACATCGGGCATTCAATATGTATACAGTCAAATAGTTTTTAAAAATAATAATTATTAACAATTTCCAATTTATTTTAAATTCTATGCATAATAATAATGTCAAATAATTTTAATTAAATGTCAATAGTATTCAATTAAGATAATAGCATGTCAATTCCTTATGAAATGTCAAATTTTAAATTGTTTTTAATACTATTGTTATTTCCGTAGTTCTATCTCTATTCACAAATTCATTCAAGTCATAAAATACGTTATTTTTTTACCATATGGTATTGTTGTTGTTGTATTGTACATGTCTTTATAGGGTGGAATTTAATAAATTCAGATGCTGATTTATTAAGGTATAGGTACAATTTATTGAATAGGTACAACATAAGTACCACCAAAGGCTAGGCAAGCAAAACAAATCTGCAAGGCATTTGTAGAATAATGCGTAACTAAAATACCTACAGGATTACCATAACGGGATGCTTCCGACGCCCCTGCTGTCTACCTGCACTCGTGAATGGATGGATTGTAGTGATTTCATGGGAAAGGCATTTTGTGCATCTTTGCACAATGCCTACGTAGCCTCAATCATTCAGTTTGTTCACCCATTCATTTATTTATGCAGAAATCCTTCGATACAGACAGCGAGACTTACCTACTAATGTGTTTGCGTAAGGTTTATTCAATTGCATCAATAAACTTCTTTTTTGATCAGACTGCCTACAAAGCAAAATGCCTAAAAACTATGTCTAGTTGGCCAATTGCCTATGGCGTAATATCTTAAAAGCATAATACCAAAAATCAAAAAACCTTCAACATTTGTAAATTTGGTTTGCTTCATAGGTGCAAAATTTATTCCAAACAGTCACACTTAAACAGTAAACATGTCACAGTGTTACTCATTTTTAAATCTTCATAAAAATGCTTTTTTCACATTTATGAAGAAGAGTTCTTTGATAAGTTTGGGAAGCTTCGTGAAGATGATCTCAAAGTTCAACGGTTGTTTTCCGTGCGAACCGCCTCAAGAACAACAATCGTAAAAAACACCATACAACATATCTACCTGCCAACAACGGCCGACAAAATCGAGCTTCGGAATCCGTTGGGTGACTCACCGCAGGAAGGAATTACTGCAGATACTCGATCGTAAAAAAAAGTTTTTGCTAAAATGAAATTTTAACGGTCTTACTTTTAAACGTTGCTTAGATTGATAGCTTCTGCTCAACGCAAAAATAAGGTGCGCAATTCAAACCAATGTCATTTGACAACTTGAAGTAGCGTTTCAAGTAAGGGCCTAGAATTGTTATTACTATTTTTTGTTATTTTAAAAGCCTACATAGGTCATCCAATAAGATGTCAAAGCAGGTTACCACCATCAAGACGATTTTGACGAACATTGCGTAGTCCCGTGTAATTTTAACTAAAAATACAAAGAGTTCATTGTATCTTACCTTGTACTATTATTAAATTTGTAACGACTTAGTATAACTAGTTTTAATTAATAAACTACATCTATGCTACTATTAGATTCTAGACTATAAAATCAAAAAGGATAGAAAAGATAAATTGTCATTATGATTAGATGATTTGTCATTTATAAATTGTACAAGACTGCCGTATGATAAGCAACGAACATAAAGTAGCCTAAGAATGTTGTACGAGTATTTGACCGTTTAGTGAAACTGTCGCAGTTCTCAGCAAATATTAAATGGCACAAATATTTGCGGAGCGCAACAACTGAGGCACGTTAACCTTGCTTATCTGTATCTGGTGTAGTTGAATCATTGTTGTATGTGCAAGTGCTGAGGAACTTGCTGTTTGGCTTTCAATTCGCTGTTTATTTCGTTACCTCGAATGGTTAAATCTGTTTTTTGAGATTATAGAGGTATTATCACGTAAAAATTAAGTCGCTTACTACGACTAACGTTTCTTAATTTATTTCCTACTTAATTTTTACGTGAGTATTCCTGTGTTAATTAAAACAAATAGTGTCAAAACCACGTTAGTTTCCACAGTAAAATTATATTATCAAGTGCTTCAACTAACAGATTTAACTAGATCGATGCTTTTGTATCGGATGATCTGATTATGAACAGAGTAGAAAAATCACAAGTACGTTTCAAAAAGGATGTGTAAAAAGGATGTTTTTAAAAACTCCAGACTGGCAAAGCACCGTCGACACCGCTAATGTTGCAGGTGTCCATAGGCTGCGGTTCGCGTACCATTACACCATCTGCCTGTTAGACGCTCTTTTAGAATAAAAAATGCTAATTACATGGGTCGGTCTGTAATGTGTCTGTATACTTTATTGCTTTAAGACTGAAAGCGATTGTTTTTAAATTAATAAAAAATATTGGCGCAGTTACTAAACAAAATTTGTCCAAGCTCTTTATTGTCAAATCTCACCCAAATCAGAGAGCATCAGAGGACCTATATGTTTTAGAATCAGAATCTTTTTATGTTAGGACAAAATTTGTCGTACACTCATACAAAATTGACGTCACCGCTTTTTCTAATAACGAATCGGATTGTCTGATCAATCAGCTGATTGCGAAATCCCATTGAAGCATCTCTAGCTTAAAGCTCGTGACTCATGTCAAATTCAAGGTGATCATGTCATCATTCAACTCCAGATAGGACCCTAACGCAAAAAAACCTATACCGGTTTCTTTGAACTTTTCAAAAAGAGTTTCAGAATATTTATTGCGAAAGGGTTCTAAGCTGTGCAGGTATTTATGTTATTTAGGGATGCATGGTTATATGTATATTGGAAGTTTAGCTGAGATGCTTCTTAGAACTCGTTCAGGGTTACGAGGGTGTCATCGCCCGTCTGGCTTCGCTGACGTCATGCTTGGATCCCCAAACTTTGTTGCCGTTTTTACAAGCAACGGCTAACTTTTGTTTTGTTCTTGCTTAATTTTTTTCGTTCCACAAAAAGAGGTTACTATAGTCTCCATTCAAGTATATTTTCTTTAATTGTTTGTTTAACAATTTTAACATCGTTGTTTACACCTACGACCTTGTGTTTTTCCAATAAACTTGTCATATCATTCAAGGGATAGGGAAATAACCTTTCTGTCAATACTTTAAAAATACCTATCAGGTAATACGTGATTTCTAAAGATTGTATCTTGTAAACCGCAAAACGTTCAACGAGGTAGGTACCTATTATGTGCAATTTGTAAGTAGTATTTATTCAATTTATCATTTTCGAGATGATGAGGTGTTTTTGTAGCGCTTGCCTCGGGCAATGTTTCGTGAGATGGGAGAGGTTGCATTCTCGCTTTACCTACATTACATCGAAGCTTCGAAAGCCGATTGCGAGTTTTCATTATCGTACTCCAACCTGTCTTCGCTTAATTTGTATCTGCAGATCGACTGAACGTGTTTTGAAAAAAAAACCATACTTCATACTTCATCACAATGGTCTTTATGTTCTGTTTCTAAAATAGATGAATTTGAAATGGTAGAGCTTCAATAAGACTCTTGAAAAATGTATAGTCAGTTTAAACTTAAAGTTACTGTTCTAAATGCATTTTAACCAACAAATAGTCACTCCTATTTTTCATATATTTTTAACATATTTAACATTTCTGTCCTAAGCATTTTTGAAAAGAAGTTCACAATGGAAACGCGCACTAAAGTCGCCGGGTCAAACTGACGCAGTTCTCACGAAAACCTCTGATTGAGGCCTTTTCGAGTCCCAATGACTGAGCATTGACTCATCTGTTCTTCAGCAACGTTTGAACTTCGCGGTCATTAGCTTTGGTACATCAACTTTTAATTAAAGTCTTGCAATTAGTTGAAGGAAATCCGACCCTAGATCTTTAGATAACCCGAATATTCAATCCCTCTTACAGTTGGAAGCGCTCGTAGGTACAATTTAATTGAATTACTGTTTTTTGACACTATTACGTAACGAATATCCTAGTAGTTAAGTAGTAGTAGTAGTTAATATCTTAGTAGTTAGTTGGTAGTTAAGGGCTTTTATTAGAGTCTTAAATGGCAGCGTATCTGTGACGTCTCCCGTGTTACCAGTATCCATAGGCGACGCGCGACGGTGATCGCTTACCATCAGGGGTCCCGTTTGCTTGTCTGCCACCTATGACATAAAAATAAAAAGTAAGAGTAAATTAGGTGAGCCCTAAAGTCTCCATTGTAAAGTTTTCTCCAAGTTATTGCATTTAGCAAACTGATTCAGAGATAAAACTTAGGGTCTATTATAAAACGTAGCTGTATCTATGTTTGACTTGAAATGTTTGAAAGCTAGAGTAAACTAGCGTCATTACAAACATTTTGTTGTAATAGTGAGTCGTTTCTATTGACATGACACTCATAAGGACGCCTGGTGCCTTTGTTTTGGGCTTGGCATAAAGTGTTTGCTAATTCTTGTAAATCTGTTATTAATATTCAGGGTTTAATCTGTACAGTAAAAATTAGCTTATGAATGTGAGACTGCCTTTTCGCTGTATGTGTTAAATAAATACATTTTTGTCATGGTGCTAATTTTTTAACAAGATGCTAATGGTGTAATATGAAATTGAATTGATCATTATTTCTCCGTATTTTGTTCTTGCTTGTTTTTTGATCAATTTTCTACCATCGATCTGTTTTTGTTGTTAATCGAACAAGAATTCGAGTCCTTGAAATGTATGACGTCACTCTACCCACGCCAACTGAGTTTTTGTGAAAAAAGTTGCGGTATCCAGAAGTAATAAACATTTTGTGCGAGATTTAATGGAGAATCGTAAGAATTTAGTAAGTGATATAGTATTTTAATTTATTCACCAAATTTTTATTTACAATTTTGTGAGAATAGTGCAATATTTTTTGTAGGTTCAAAAGTTACGGCCCTGACCTTCAAACGAATGTCAATTTGGTAAATCGACATGTATATGCAACGCACATTTCGTTAATCTAATTCAAAAGACCTAACGACATGATTTGACGAAACTGTACCATTTTTGCCAAGGTAAAACGAGTTTGTCTTATTCCTATTTTTGAATTGACATTTGGACGATGTCAAGGTGATCCGAACCTCTTTGGTTCGTTAAACCGGTCCACTAAACTTTATGATTCTGATTTGGATGCCACATTAATATTAATGAGGCTCTGATGACTATCCTAAAACAATAGCAAAGATTGAGTGTTTAACGCTGATTTTATAAATGCGAAACTTTGTAACTGTATGGTTGTTATTACTTAACGCTGTAGCTGCACAACAAGTTTGAGTGTAATTTGAAATGGAGATAGCTCACATGGATTGGCATTATAATTATGAAGGTTTATATCCCAAAAAAAATATGATTCTTGTTAATAACAGCAGGTAAAAGCTAAGAGTTCAACATCTTTCTGAATTCTATCATAAATACAACTTTTCGCAACTTAAAGAAAATTAATTAAAATACGTTAATAATACGTTAATTATACGTTGATAAAATTTATTGCTCTTATACACTGTCTTATTGACGTCATTAAGATACCGTTATCTTCAAAAATTAAATCTATATTGCCAATAGTGATTGCATTCAAATTGGCCATTCAATTAGCACAAAACAAGATTTCCTCAATATTAATTAGAGTGAATCAACAAATAATTGATATATAATTTACTACGAATTAAATTAATTGTATTATATTTGTATTGTGGTAATTATTGCATTAATTGGACTTTGAATGGATCGCGTAGGTGGCGATTATGTTTGGTTAATTTGCCAAATATGCAGCTCAATTAAACTTCTCATATTTTACAGCTATTTTGTAAATTTTCGACATGTAATGCTAAGTGCTAGGATTTATAAAAAAATATGTTTATATATTTTTTACCTTTGGTCAGTTATAAAATAGCATTTTTGATACTATGCAATCTTCGATCACCAATATAAATATATTATAATTATAGTTTCTTACATATGAGAATGTTTTACACCCCTGACGAAGGAAAGTGAGGTTCAAGTCGAGTGAGTAGCGCGAACTTAATGACTGCCCACTTGCCGTACTTGTGACGTTGACTTTGCATGATCCTTGACTGGCCAGTAACCAGTGATTTCAGAAAATCAGAATAGATTTTTTTATTCCTTGGCATTTTAAGTGCACAAAAAAGAATTTTATTTTCATTAAGAAATACCTAATAGAATTTTGTAAAAAGTTTGAGTACAGGGTGCAGATAAAACTTTCTCACATCGACTTTATTTTGGGCAGCCCGCTTTTACTATCTTCTGTCTTTCCTAAAGCCTTTAACATAACAGTTAAATATATCTATGAGTTAAATAAATAAATCAGCGTTAGCCCACGTAAACTACGCTTGATGATGTCACATAAAAACGTGGCATGGAACGCTAGTCGGCTCCTTTAACTTTATTCATTTTGCTAATAGCATTGGAAACGCATCATTTATAAATTTAGATAATGGCATCGGAATTAGTTCATTAAAATTCCTACAACAGATACGACTATAACCTATTATATAGAATTTACAGTGAATGTTATGAATCACTACAATGACAACTGGTTCGCCTCAGGCGGGTTTGATTTCCTGGTTGTTATTCGAAGTTATGTACACGTTTAGTCTATGCACACTTGCCCAGTAAATTTTTAAATTACTTTCCATTTTAACAATGAGGTAGTTAACACGAATTCGCAATAGTAAGTGTGATCATTTAGTGAACTAAATTACAAGAATAATTGTGTGTTCCGGCAGACTCACTCGAGACTCAGCTACTGTAATCTAGACTAGAAGAAGCTCTAGACGTGTTTACTGTTTGTTTACCATTAGGTTTAGTCAAACGCCAAGCTCGCAAACTATTCACTTTAATCTTTGCAGTCACAATTATTAGGTTAATTAGTAATTGTAAGTTTTAAACTAAATACATATTTTAATTTTTTGGTACCCGTATGGCATAATAATTCTTGAAACAAAATTATAATCTTTGTATACAACACCTTACATTATTACTTAACATAAATAATTTAAATAAAGTAACGTTAATTAGTTTTTTACAAATTGTGAATGAGCCTGCGTTTGACCACCAATTCGCCTGTTGGCAGGCGTCAATGTAGTCGAAGAGGAATCACGCAGACTTCGCAAAGAAATCTAATAATAATCGATAACTATAATCACTCAGGAGTAAGTTCATTTAGGCAGAGTATTTATTTATTTAAGTAACTACTTATTTCATATTTGGGCTCTGACCGTACGCATTACAGAAGAGACTCCAAATATTTGAGATCTATTTTATCAGCTGAGCATAGTAGAAATTGGTTCAACGGTCCAGTTTACTAACCGAACAACGTCCTTGCTTTCAAAAACTCAGAAACAGAGCCAGTCACAGAATAGACTACAGTACTGACCTAGGTACCAAAGAATCGATTGAATTCACTGCTCTATAAGCCCCAACTCGTTCAAACGAAGTTTCAGTAACAAGTAGCGCAAAAACTTCGATGGATTGCAAAGAGTTAGATAACGGAACCTGTAGTTTAGCCTGTAGTTGGTTTGTGGCAAGTTTCAAGTGTTTATTTTGCATCGAGCTACCTAATTGGTTTTCTAGCTAAGTAAATGATGTTATTGCACTTAGACTCTGACAATCGAAAGTGTGTAAGCATAAAAGTTATAGCAACTTGATTTTTTACTTTTGATAACATAATGATACCTGCTATTTAGCTTTTGGAGAGTTTCGTCGAGGACAGTGATAAACTTCTGGATTGAAGAAGATTTATCATCCGAGTTATATTAAAATTAAACAATTATCAACTTAAATGTCAATTGATAAAGTATTGGTTTTATTACTAAACAAACACAAAAGTAACTGAAAAGTATGTCCAATGAAATTCCGGATATTATCTAAGATGAATCTCACGACACCTTGCAATTGCAACCCAAAATTGGTCAAGCCGTTTAGGCACGAGGTCATATTTACTTACCCCCGAAAAACATTTTAGGCAATTGAGTAAAACATATATTTCATATATTATTTAAATTCCTTCTTACATCTTACGTATTCTCGTACGAAGTGCTAACTGATAGCGAGTTTCGCTTTCTTCGACTGTATAAGGAAAAACAGCTGAAGATTGTTTTGGCATGAAGTCCGATCGCAAAAACTTGCGTCACAGCGGCAGCGGCAGTGAAAACGCAGCGGGTTGCGCAAGCGCAGTGGCCGCAGAAATGCGTGAAATTGTACACATGCAATTGTGCAGGCTGAGGAATTTTATCTTGATTTTTGTAGACAATGAATGAATATTTATTAATGTTCAATCATTGTTTAAGAATCGATACAGTGTTTAATATATTATAGTGTCGACTATCGGGTAGTAAAGTATAGGCATTGTTGATAGGTACAATAGATTGAATTTGAGTTAGTTTATTTACATTCCCAGTTATTATTTTTAGTGGTGTACTTAATATTTAAGTAATTGATGTTTTTGTAAAAGTAATGTGAGGTAAATTACAAAATGTCAAGGTTTTTTATCTTCATGGTAAAAAAACGCACAAGCACCGATTTGAGTACTTTTAGGCGCCAGTGTTGAAAATCATTGTTTCAATTTTGAGCTCTATCGATAGCTGACGGTCTGAAAAAGTTTGAAGAATGATACCAGCAAAATCAAAGTAAAATATCAATAAAATAAGACTTTATTACAGAAACGTTCTATGATTAAGCGGGGCCGTGTCCGCCCTTGAACCGATGGTCGAGGCTGCCATAGCTGGGGCGGTACTTGGGCGTGCGCTGGCTCCACGGACTCCGCCGGTTCTTGTAGCTGGAGCACGCGATCAGGCTGTTCATCGCGGGGGGACGGGACACCTCCAAGCTGATGCCGCAACGTTGGCTGGAAAATCATATAACCGGTTTAAAAATGAGAGCAGACTTCGGTCAGATATTTCTGTCATGATGTTCTGATACAGCTCCCTACACCGTTCTGATAAACGGCCTATTGTTAGCCTATGATGAAATTCGGTGAACAATACGTAGCGACTATTCGATAGACAAATGTATGAACAAGCTGATTTCATTTACGCTTGCTGGCTCATTTTCCATATTGATTAATACTTGCTATGAATTTTTCGACAGGCCTACAAAAGGCCGTTTATTAAATGGTGTAACAAAGAATTGTATTAGAACGTTATGGATAGGTACTGTAGGTTCTATGTATGTTACATCGATGGAAATGATGTTACGATTTCTAGCATGCTACTAGGCAAAACATGTTTAACAATGTTGCGTTGGTGTAAAAGATCTTGAGCTTTGAGGTCTCAATTAGCTACTAATCTTGATTTGGGAACATCATGCATGATCAATTGATCATTGATCATGTTCTTTTCTAAGCGCCTACCTATCTTTTTCTAGCCGCCTCACTTCAGAGTTCATTTCTGTTAAAATGTAGGCGTATCTGTTCAGCCATATATGGTATTTTATCTCACATTATTAATCACTTTCCAGTGCAACGATTATTTGGCTAGTTTTGTTAATTCCGATTTAATGCTTTGGAGACTTTTTTACATGGTTTTAAAACTGTTATAAGATTCACCGCTGGATATTATCGCCTTACTCGACCCTTGTGTCCGACCAATTCTACTTACGTATATTTTAAAAGTTAAAATGTGCATGAAACCGTGGGTCGAAGCTATAGTCACCGCGCTACCAACTGAGCCGTAGGGCCATAAACGTCAATAGGGATCAGCGCCACAATATATATGTAGTCATATATAATCATATTTACATCTCATACCTCCTAACTTTCGGCGGAGGGAACTTGTCTCCGATGAGCACGCTCTCGTCCAGGGTGCCGTCCATCTGCAGCAGGTCTCCCGCCGACACGGACACGTCCATCTTGTAGCCGCCGTCAGATGTCCACAAGTAGATCAGGACGAGCAGACCCTGGAATGTGTGATATTGGATTGGTGAGACTACAATCATTGTAAAGATTTAAAAAATGCCAAATTGATTAAAACGTCGTTTTAGAGGTGGGTTCCCAACAAGGAACACTAAACGAGCCATACTTAGGAGGTAGTAGGTATATTTATATTAGGTATGTTTTTTAGGTTGAAACTGTATATCGCGTGTGCAGCTGGCTAGCTTATCGCTAAAATCTAGAGTCTAGCAGCTTGTTATATTTTATACTTACTTACTTACTCCTCTGGCGCAGCGACCCAAAGTGGGTCTTGGCCTCCGATACCAGAGAACGCCATTGATCCCGATCTTGCGCTGTCTCTTGCCAGTCGCCGGCTTGGAGTTCGCAAAGGTCGGATCGCACTGCGTCAGTCCAGCGGTATCTGGGCCGGCCGACGGGTCGGCGGCCACTTGCAACTCCAAGATACGCCTTCTTGACATTACGATCCTCCCCCATCCTAAGCAGGTGGCCTGCCCAGCAAAGTCTCTGTGCCTTGATTACCCCTATGATATTAGGCTCGGCAATCATCTCCACTTTATTATCCGTTATATTTTATCATAGATTTTTTTTTTATTTTAGATCTAATCGACCGCATTGCACGCTTGGCACCTGTAATTTTTTTCCAGGGTTTTTTTTTGTCTGTAAATTCAACAGGTTTTCCAATAGTAGCCAGGCAACTTTATAAGATCTAGGCGCTAAGCAAGGAACTTGCTAGTGCACTTTCAACTGCTAGCCTAAAGAACAGTCCCAATCACAAAGAACTCTAATCTATAATCTTGGCTTGATAATCTTTCTTGCTTTCTTATATGCGACCTTTAATCCTCCCACTGCTGGGATACAGGTCTACCCTCAAAGGGTGATTAGGCCGTATTCCACCACGCTGGCCAAGTGCGGGTTGGTGGATTCACATATGCCATTGTATTTCTTCTCCGAACGTATGCAGGTTTCCTCACGATGTTTTCCTTCACCGAAAAGCCAGTGGTATGTAAATTCGTACATACGAGTAAGTCCCAAAGAACTCATTGGTACGAGTCCGGGTTTGAACCCGCCACCTCAAGAATGCGAAGCGGCTGCTCTTCCGCTGAGCTACCACGGCTTGCTTTCTTGATAGTGGAAAAAAAGAAGAGACTTTTATGTTGCTGTAGGCATCGATATAATTATTTTTCATGTCGATGGCTGTAGACCAGAATAGGATCTAAAACAAGTATAATCTTTATCTAAACTCACCACAATAATGTGCAGTAAGAATACAAACAGCGTCGAGTTCCGGAACCCTATGGAGTCGAACAGCAGCCCGGAGACGGTCGGGCCGATGAAGGCGCCGAGCGCGAACGTGGAGGTCCACATGCCGGAGACCAGCCCGTACGTCTCGATCGAGTTGGGGAGTCCGCTAGAACTGTAGAGGGACACAAGAAGTCAGTTTTAAAAATAATAATTTATTGATCATTAATGTTTGTTTTTGGTTTTATATTGGTTACTTTAGTTTTTAATTACAATTTTATGTTTTCTTTTGTTTTCTGGTGTGCTACTTTACTTATCTATATTTTCAGAAGTCAGAAAATAAAAAAGGAAAATGATATAAGTGTGGAAGTAGAGTTAACAAATGAGAATGTAGTGCAACGTATAGGTAATAGAAGAAATATTATTGGAAATTGCAATTATGTGAAGTTCAGGTGAAAGTTTTGGGAACTTAAACGTCTTGGTACGAGTCTCCGTACATAATTATTTATCAAAGAAAATATTTAATGGTTCTAAGATACTCACATAGCAGTGCCAAGAGCATCCGAAAAGGAAGCTACAAGTTGACTTCCTAGACCCAATCCATGAAGTACCAAGCCTACTATGGACATCCACAACACCCTGAAAAAAATACACTTCGTTATAATTTTCAGTAGAAAAATGAAGTAAAATGCTAAAAACCATCTTGTATCTCAAATTGTCATCGAAGTTGGTCAAAAGAACAGTTGAGACTTACGTTGGCATATCAAAAAAGGGCGCAGGTCCAATGAGTAGGAACGCTCCAGCGATGAACATGCAGCCTATGACAGTGACGTATTTAGGTTTGACCCCGGGGCGGTCGCACACCCACCCCCAGACGGGGGCAGACACCGCGTAGATGCCGCCGTTGATCACGAACATCAGCCCCAACACCATCGGGGAGAAATGGAACTGGGGGAAAAGAAACGAGGAAAAAATTATTCGCTGCGACAAACAGACAGACTGAATTCTCGTCTTAAGGGTTCTTCGCCGAAGGAGGTTCAGAACTATATGCTAACTTTTTTTGCAAGTTACTACTTGTCTTAGCAAGGGGACCAAGTCTGTAATTTTGCTGGTTTTATTTATTGTTATGGCACAAGACAAATGCCGTAAACAAAACACTACGAATAGAGCAAATAAAACAATATTTTGATCGCTCTTAACAGCGGTGCAATTGCTATTAGTAGCAACCAGGCGTTTGCACCTTGAAATGGTGTATAGAGTACTAATGTGTTGTTTGTTCTTCCACCTTTAGTAACTACGAGTATATTTAATATCCTACAATTCTTTGTTTATGAGTAACTAACGAGTGAGTAGTATAACTTGGACAAACCTGTCGAAAATGCGGTTCCAGCGTGGCCTGCAGAAAGCCGATGCTCATACTGGTAAAGATGATGCTTATAGCTGCGAGCAATACGCCAGGGATCCGGAGCAGAGTGAAGATTGTCGCTGGTGAACAAAACAGTTGTGATAGCATTGTTACACTGCTCAATAGCGACGTGTAGTGTAGGTAGGTACTAAATTGGGATCATTGTCATAAAAACAACATGAAAAATGCGAGTTCAAAGTAACAAATAGAAACACAAAATCTCTTGAACTTGAACTCAAAGTAACGAGAAAACAGTGTCGTACTAGGAGGTTTTTGGCAGGCGTATTATATCTAAACATTGTTTTCTCCTCTTCTTAATCAGTACGTTGCGTTTTTTGTCTATACCCATACTACAATAATAAAACTCACGTCCGATCGGTCTAACGTCCTCATCGTCGTGGCTCTTCGGCAGGGCCATGCAGCTCATAACAGCAGCACAGAACAGCGCTGACCCCAGCACGGCGAATGGAAGTGTATAGCCGCCGTAGCCATAAAGAGCGCCACCGAGGGTCGGCCCTACGATCAGACCCAGCCCGAAGAAGGTTTCTAGTGACGCCTGAAGAAAAAAATATAAATTTGAGTGTCTATGTACACTTGTACAATTTACAGTGTTTACTGTGTTTAGTGTGAACTATAATTGCGACGAAATTATTATCTGTAGAATAGAATGTATCTTAATTATGACTTTTAGCATCTTATTAGCTTATTATTCTTTTCTTCTTAGTCTTTTATGGACGGTGGTCAGTCAATATTGTTCAGAGAATTATATTTGTTCTCCATGCAGGTAAGTTAGTTAGTCTGTTTATGACTTATCTAAAATTACATCTAAATTCACTAGTGTAATAATCTGAGGAAACGGTAGGACCATTTGATTGAAAACCTAGTCCATAGGAATTACCGAAATGTCTTCTGCAAGTTTCGAATCGATCGAAAAACGTAGATCAGTATCTGTACGTTGTCACAAGGTTGGCCACCCAAAAACTAACCCGCAGGTACGTGTCAGCCTTTACACGAAAGGAGGACGGAAACGCCAGCGGACACTTACAAACATGGTAGCGATGTTGTTAGGGAACTCCTTGGCGATGATCGCGAAGGAGGCGGTAAGGAAGGCCGCGTTGCCCATCGCCTCCACGATGCGGATCAGGAAGCTGAGGGTTATGAACGGGACGTGGCCTTCTACTTTGTCGAGAAATCTGTTAACAAATACAGTCATATCAAAAAATTTACTAAATTGTATTATTCCAAATATTTATTTACATAAGATAGGTATTGTTGTTCATCTATAGTTAAGTATTACGTCAAAACACATATTTATTTAGTTCTAGAGTCCTTTATCAATAAAGCATTTTAGAGCAAACCACTTAATATTTTAATTTCTTATTATACAAATACATATATACCTAAATATAAATATATACATAAAGTAATAATTAAAAAAAACGTAAACGACTACAATTATTTAACAAACAACCGTCACAGGTTTTGAGTAAAACTCGTACTATTTTTTTTGTAACTAAGCTACGCTAACTTATGTAGCTAAGATTTAACATGTCGTAAAACAAGAAATTACACTAAACAAGCATAATGATCAATCATAATGCTCGAAAGTGCGTTGCGAAATGTTAGACCTTGGCGGATATTAAATCCGGGCCAATTTTGCGAAACACGTGAAACCTTCAAGTCATGGTCTATTTTATCCAAAAATGTGACATTGCTTCATGTGGCTAAAGAGAAATAAAGAAACAACAAAGCGTACAGAACCGATATACCCTACATTTGCTACACCGCTAAATTGGCATTTCGATAAATACAGCAAGTTTGAGACGCTGGTTAAAAATAAATTTAAAAACAAAGTAAAGGAAATAATAGGCTTTGAACTCGAACAAAGGTGGAAAATCGGGTGGGTAAAATCAACTTTCGTAAACTATGCTATTCCGATGCTGTTAATAAGCGGGTAGAGGCTCCATTTGTTTTGCTTTTCTTAACCGATGAATAAGTACTCAACCAGTAACTCCAATTAGGCTATATCAGCTAAGTCGGTTTGTCCTGATATTCTATTTGTCGTTTATTCTGAGATCCCACCTGATTTGGGCATTTACAATTGAGAGCTACCGTGTGTGTCGGATGAAACATTAAAGTCATGCTTCTGGATTTTTCAAGCGGTCTAAAATGTCTGACAGGTTAGCCACTGGACTTATACGAACTTACTAACTAGATAGAGACCCTCTAATGTAACCTACCCGAATAAAATGGCGCATGTCCCCGTAGTGAGAATGCCTCCGTTGAACAACAGCTTCGGGCCGAGCTTATTCAGATGGGCTCCGTACACGGGGCTGATGAGGAACACCACCAGCTCGAACACTCCGAACACCAGTCCGTACTCCGTGGCTGAACAGCCTTTTTTCTCCGCCTAAAATTATAGATAAATAAACTCTTTATTCACACCAGAAAAAAAACCGAGTACAAAAAAATATCTGGCCATTCAACGCGGGAATGCAGCTAGGGGCCTCTGTGCCTTGCCAATGCCACACGAGCAGCAACTCAATTTAGATTTTTAGTTTGGATTAAATTAGTTTTAGTTCTTTTTACATCTAAGTTTTGTACATGATGTTGTAAATAAAAAACTTTCACCAAAAATTACAAAGAAAAGGTAAAACAATTATGAGGTTGAGGTGAAAATTGTATCTACTAAGAGAAGTCAGAATAGGAAGCGAAAGAAAGAGATTAGCCCCCTTTTGTGTCTTTCTCTTATTGCATTTTACTATGTTTGTGATTTCTCTTTTGTGGTGTCCATAAAGAGTCATTATGTTGTAAGACTTTCGATATATCAAACCTCCATGGTCCAGTGTCCATTCAAAGAGTGCAAATAACAATGTTACGTAAAATGATTATTATCTGCACTCTTGTTAATGACGCCGTTATCTCAAGTTTATATCAGACTTAATAAGTAAGTAGATAAACAGCCCCCCTTTTGCTTAGCCGTAGTCGGGTAAAAAAAAATTTAAGACCTCCAACAATGATCGTTGTCATGCAATCGAAATCGAATTGCGTAAACAAAAATAAAGTACGCAGTACTAACCAACTCTCTAAGTCTACAATATGAGTATAATAAAACAGAGGTGACAAATTTGAAGGCGCCATTTAAAATTCCTAAATCATCTAAAACTTTTAAATTTAAGTGACAGTAGGCCCAAGTTTGAAGGCATTTTAAGACAGATCTAAACTAACTAAAAATATATCTGTCTTTATCATTGCAAGCCATTAGACAAGGATGCCAATAGTTTTAGGAAATTTAGATCTGTCTTAAAAAGCCTTCAAACTTGGGCCTACTGTTTGCTTATATTTACTATCGCCTCTATTCCTCACATAACATGCATTATTATCATTATCTTCCAATTTTACATAATAGTTTAATGTCAGGTCATGAACTTTGCCAACATACTTAACTTTACGGTCTCATTCTAGAATGAGCTTCTGATAAGATGCATCTCGAATGTTTGTTTGTCACTTAAATGTAAGTACAACAAAATAAATATGGTACTTACTCAAATCAGTGATAACAGTTTAATTAATTGGTAAAAATGATTATTTTGTGAGTAGTTTAATAGATAAATGCGTAGAAAGAAGTTAAAACAAATAGATAATGTTATTTGTGCATCGTACAAGGATGTTTCTTTCCTCTAGCAAAGGTTAATTTCAACATGGCACAAACTAATGACTTTCAGTGAGTGCCAAAGTTTTGTGTTCACGCGGACGGGACCCCAAAATTGCTTCCAGAACAAAATTATAATTAATCATAGCATGTAAAAATAACTACAGTCAGTGCAGGACTCTTTATGAAAATAATGTGCGACCTTTTAGAAAGAAAGGAAGGAAAAAAATATCTTATAATTATCACCGAAGTCGGATTACATACTTGATTGATGTCTCATATCGTCTTAACATGTGAATACGAACCCCCGAACCCACTCATTCAAGATAACTTAAAGTATTTTAAAACAGTTATAAGGCAAAGGTATACTAAGCTTAAAATGGCTCATAATACTTATTATTATGAACAAGTTTTACTATAGCGCTAACACTGAAATCGAAAAAAAAACAGCTGTTCTATAAAAAAATGACAATGTGACGTTTGCGCTGATTTTTTTCGCAATTTACCACCTTTTACCCACCATCACCTTTTACCTCCTTTTACCCATAGTAAAAGTTGTTGACTGTTGTTGTACTACGAGTAAAGTCTTTTTCGGCTTAGCATACCTTTTCCTTATAACCCTGAATATGGTTCCATGGAAACCCTCTCAGCATCTCTGCACGTGACAGAAATCTCTAGGCGCCCGCGCCGTATAATTCTTCAATATTCAGATACGGAGGAGGTTATCGATATCGCCACCAGACTTGTAGAGATAATCGTGGTATGTATACGAGCTTGTATACACGTTAATTAAAGTTTTAATTATATAATTAGTTATACAATAAAACGAAATGATGAATTACTCTACATTAAAAACCCATCTACGTCAGTAACGTATCTATCAAATACCTATTCGTTTTTTTTTTTGTTTTCTGATGACTGATGAGTATTAGACTTGTACCATATTTTACAGCACAGATCTGATATGAAGCCATGTCTAAACTTTTGTTTAATTAGTAGATTCCGCGTTTTAGAATAGTTTTTATCGACAAATTCTAACTGGCCAGCTCTAATGTCAGTGTGTTGAAGATGCTACCGAGAGGAGTTACGGAAACAATTTTTTCTAAAAATTTTTTTCATTTTTCTGGGTCTTTCAGATTCAGTTGAACTGTTTTTCTTTACAAAGAAAAAAGACGTATCCGGTATAAGTATTTTTTTAAGACCTTTGAACGGATTCACGATATCGCTCGGCAAAATAATACAAAATAATGCGTATCTACCTAATTAATTAAAGTAGTTTAATCATTGTAACCGCTAATGAGTTTATTGACAGTGATTCTGGGTAACTCTAAGTAGGTACGCTCGTGGAAAAATTTGGTTTCATGAAAGCGTTGCATATTTAGTTATATGTATAATTACATAATACATACTTGCATACGTACATGCATACTTAATTGATATAGCTTTTTTTATTTAGTAATAGGCTTGCGTTTGACCACCATCCCGCCTGATGGTAAGCAACGATGCGGTCTGCGATGGAGCACGCGCGCCTAGAAGAAACGGATAGCTAAAATATGTGTTATTTTATATTTTGTATAATGTTATGAGCAGGGGCGGATCTACTTAAAGGCTTTTTGGGCTGCAGCCCAGGGCCCCGCGAATACAGAGGGCCCCCAACCGAACTGAAACCAATAGACGATTGACGATATTGTCAATAATAAAAATTATCTAGAATTAAAAAAAATCCGATCATAAGGTTGGCAACACTGCGATCAATCAACCCGTGTGCGCATCTATCAAACGGAACGGGGAATTCCCTGTCGCTTGTTCTCGGTCGGTGTATTCCGTGTATTGTCTATTACTGGGGACTTCTTTCCGCTTATCGCCCGACGCAATTTTGTTATTTTTCCGCACTTCTGCTATCGTCGACTATACAGGGTGTTTGGTCTAGGGTTAGACAAACAAAATGGGTGTGTTCGTTGACCCATTTAGAGAATACAAGTTGGCCAAAAAAAATCCCAGACGCCTAAATTTTTTTTTTTAGTGGTCTAGGTGTGTTTTTTTTTATTTTTACCGAAATTTAACCTATCACCACAACTTATAAAAAAACTGTTTTATACCGGTTCTTTTTATTTGAATTTGGTCTCTGATACATTTTCGTACTGTAAAAAGCAAAATTAGAAGCAATTAAGGACTAAATAATCCGTTCAGAGCTCATAGAGTGTAAAAATGAAAGAAAAATTGCCTAAAAGGTCAACTATGACTCGTCTATCGCTTTGTGAAAAAAAAATTGATGTTTGGGAAAATGAAACAAAAATAATACTGCAAAAAATAATCAGTTTTATTCAAAAACAGCTCCTCTATTCGCAATGCATGCCCGTCATCTTCGTCGGATTTTTACAGTCGTAGTTTTTAATTTCATCTCTTCTTTCATCTTCGCAAAAGCGGCATTGATTCGCTCAATAAGTTGCTCTTTGGTGCTTATTTGAACTTCGTACACTAATTCTTTGGCACGTCCCCAGACAAAGAAATCAAGTGGTGTAAGGTCTGGGGAACGTGCGGGCTTTCGATGAGGTCACGTCTTCCGATCCACGTGTTGGGGAACACATTGTCCAGGTACTCGCGTACAGACGTCGAGTAGTGCGCCGGGCAGCCGTCTTGCTGGAAAAACATGGGGCGTTCTTACTCGTATATCGGCTAGTCGCAAACCAGTTCAACTAGGTCGTTTTGGAGGAACTCCATGTAGTTATCCCCGTTAGGATAATCTAGCAAATAATGGTTAATAAACGTTAACCGAAAGTATCCCATCGAAAATAACCCCATTATTTGCCAGATTATCGGCGCACTACTCGGCGTCTGTACGCGAGTACCTGGACAATGTGTTTCCCAACACGTGGATCGGAAGAAGTGGCCCCATCGAGTGCCCGCACGTTCCCCAGACCTTACACCACTTGATTTCTTTGTCTGGGGACGTGCCAAAGAATTAGTGTACGAAGTTCAAATAAGCACCAAAGAGCAACTTATTGAGCGAATCAATTCCGCTTTTGCGAAGATGAAAGAAGAGATGAAATTAAAAACTACGACTGTAAAAATCCGACGAAGATGACGGGCATGCATTGCGAATAGAGGAGCTGTTTTTGAACAAAACTGATTATTTTTTTGCATTATTGTTTTTGTTTCATTTTCCCGAACATCAATTTTTTTTCACAAAGCGATAAAGTTTTGTACTCGTGTAGGATACTTTTGTAATAAGGGATAACAAGAGATGTTTTTAGAAGTGTTTGCTTGGATAATTTAGTTTTTTTTTTTAGATCGAGTCAAAGACCTACATCACTACAGAAAACAGTTTCTTGTCAAAATGGCAATTAGTTGAGTAATTAGGTAGGGCCCCTAAGCAGTATTAGCCCAGGGCCCCACAAATTCAAGATCCGCCCCTGGTTATGAGTATTTGTGCATGCACCATTATTGGCTCATTATTTCGTTTTTATAGTAAGAATCAAAAATAGCTTATGACAGATATCTGTAGATGAAAAAACTTTTTATTTTTCACACCAGAAATTACAAGCTAAGCAAAAGGATAATAATGCCAACAAAATAGCTCTACGAAATCATAATTATAGGTAGACCTATAGCATGGTAGAGATAGAAATGTCTACTCATGAAACGGATCTTTATACTAATATCGGTCATAGTCCTTCTTAAAATTTCGAATATCACAACTACTTAAAATATTTATAGAGTAGGTATTTACTAACACTTAGCTAGAACGGAGGTTTGTTTGTTTTCTATTTTATCTCATAGTCAATCTCATAGTCAAGGAGTACTTGAACTAATTGCCTGTCCGGCAATTATGGTAGAGTACTACGGGAAGCGACCCCGGCCTCCTTAGCTACTACTGTCTCCTCCCGCTCCTTCCGAGAGAGTAGTATCCTAAACCCTAACTCCTCTCCCAACTTCCACTTTCCTGACCCCAAATCCACCTCCGACCTGGTCCTTTTCCCTTCCTTTCCGCTAAACATGGCTGCCGTGCCATGGCTAGGCCAAAATAGCCTAAAACGTGCCAATCTGCCCTGGGACCGGGCGACCCCAGAACAAGGCTAGCCTTACCCAAGCACGCGGGGCTCTGTTTGGGTGGACGACCCTTTCCCTAGCTACTCGTGGGAACGCAATGAGGAGCACAAATTTTAATTCTTCGCCAAATGGCGGCGACGTGGTTCGCCACCCGTCACGTCTCGTTTCCCGGGGGGGCGAAAAGTGGGCTGCGGATAGCCACTTTGCTACTTTGAATGTTAGAGGAGGTATGAATGACAAAATTGAGGAAGTATGCGAGATGATGAGTGAAAGACGGATTGATGTTCTTTGTGTGAATGAGACCAAGCGGAAAGGATGCGACACCACCACGCATGGACCCTACACAGCCTATTGGTCGGGAGTCCCCGAAACCAGCAGAGGCTGTCAGGGTGTTGGTGTGCTGCTTTCTGCTAGAATGAATGAATGTGTGACTGATTTTGAATGTGTGAGCCCGAGACTCATGTGGGTGAGGTTGAAGGTTGGATTAACTCGCATCTTCGTGTTAGGAGTTTATGCTCCACAAGATGCTAGTTGGAACCGCTGCTCAAAAGCCCAAACCGAGAGGCAAGAGTTTTGGGATAGTATGAAAGATGTTTTGAATAAATGCAACCAAAATGAAAGAATTATTATGCTAGGTGATTTTAATGGCTGGGTAGGAGTTAAGCGTGACGGATATGAAAGTGTGCTTGGTAAGTTTGGTGACGACAGAGTGAATGCGAATGGAGAAAGTCTGCTGGAAGTATGTTTGGAGTGGAATCTTGTGGTAACTAACACAATGTTTGACCACAAAAAGATCCACTTGTATACGAGGGAAGAAGGAAGCCTGAGAAGTATGATTGATTTTGTGATTGTGGATGAAAGATTGAGAAAGAAAGTGCTAGACACTCGGGCATGCCGCGGTGTTGGCATAGATACAGACCACTTCCTGGTGTTGAGCCGTATAAGAGGTCTTTTTAAGCGGTGGCGACATCGTGTGCATGAGCCTGTGAGTGTACTAGAACGCATAAAAGTTGAAAAATTGCAAGAGAAAAGTGTGAGAGAAGAATTTGTGAAGAAGTTGAGCGAAAGTTTTGACAAATTAGACGAGGTATGTGAGATTGAAGAATTATGGAAGCCATTGAAAGAACGAATTGTGGAAGCTGCTAATGACGTGTGTGGTGTATGTAAGAGAAGAAAAGGGTGTGAGTTCAGGACTGTTTGTGTAGAAGTGCAGAAGGCAGTGTCAGAGAAGAAGAAAGCTTGGAGAGACTGGTTGGCTACAAGAGCCAATCAAAGAATACAAAAGGCAACGAATGAGGACGTAAGCAAGGCAAGGGAGGAGTATAAAAGATTAAAGGGTGTGGCAAAAGAGGTTGTAAAAAGAAAGAAAGAGAATGATAGAGATGAGTTTGATAGAAGGTTATCTGACGACTTCCGGAATAACATTAAGTTCTTCTGGAAGTCCATAAGGTCAGCCAGAGGCAAAACCACGACCTCAGAGCTGAATATAATCAGAGACCAGGATGGAAATATTATGAGAGGAGAAGAATGTGTTCTAAAGAGATGGAAGGAATACTTCGAAAGTTTGTTTGAGAAAGAGGATATGCAAGCAGAGACCCCACCTGGAGACATGCATGAAAGTTGCGATGAAAGTGAAATTAGTATGGAAGAGATTGTAGAAGCGATGAACAGTATGAAAGTCGGCAAAGCTGCTGGGTATGATAGGATTACGGTCGAGATGCTGAAAGCTGGACAGGGCCTGGTAGCTAGTCAGCTGTACCGCCTTTTTAACCTTTGCTGGAGGAGCGGCAAGGTACCAGTAGACTGGTGCAAGGCCGTTATCGTACCGCTGTATAAAGAAAAAGGGTCGCAGCAAGACTGCAAGAACTACCGAGGCATTAGCTTACTCAGCATTGTCGGTAAACTGTATGCAAAAGTGTTGATTAAGAGAGTGATAAATGAAACTGAAGAGAAAATGTGGGATGTGCAAGCGGGATTTAGGAGAGGAATGGGTTGTACGGATCAGGTTTTTTCCTTACGAAGCATAACCGAAAAATTCTTGGCTCAAAGTCAAAAGGTTTATTGCGCATTCGTGGACTTGGAAAAGGCCTATGACAGAGTGGTGAGGGATGAATTGTGGTCGACCTTGTCTATGTATGGGGTAGGCAGCTCCTTGATGGGGTGCTAGGTCGGGTAACCTCCTCGTGGTGCACCCTGGGCAACAGCGTGCGGTAATACTGCAGCTTTTATGCAGTATTACCGCACGCTGGCAAATAACCCGACACGGTGGGCCCGTCCGCGTGTCCCTCTGACTAGCAGAGGGCACAGCGGATGGTGTGTGGTGGAGTGTGGAGCGTCGGAGGATACGGCGCTCCACGCTTGGCTGGTGGCAGCAATGCCACCAGGGGGGGCTTTCCTTGTGCTCCTCGCCGCGTGTGGGTCGCGGTCGGGAGTGCAAGGAAAGGAGGAGGGGATCGCTCGTTGCCGGGCGTGGTGAAAGCCATGCTCGGCGGCGAGAGATCGTGGCAGGCCGTGGTCTCCTTCTGCGAAGAGGTAATGTCGCAGAAGGGGCCGCGGGGCGGATCGGGGAGGACGACTCCCGCAGGATCCGCTCCGGCGCAGACGACGGGGAGGGAGGAGGGGGCGATCCGATCATCGCCTCCTTCCCTCTCCGTAGTGGGGCCACTAGCGGAGGGTCGGGGGGCTCTCCGCTGGCTTGCACCGGCTCCACACGTCTGGGGGCGGCTTTGGGTGACCAGGGCCGTCCCTCTCTTGACGCACGGAAGACGGGGCCGAAGGGCCGCCGACCCTGGCTGAGGGTGGCGGAGACTCCGAAAGGGAACCCCGCTGCCCCCGGCCACAAGGGAATGAGGTCAACTTCCCAGTGGTTTTAGTGGGTATGCCGCCGCAGGGCGGAGACTCCCACATAACCCCGGCTCCCCCGGGTTAGGGGTATCCATAAAGGATTTCCACTGGGTCAACAAAAAAAAAAAAAAAAAAAAGGCAGCTCCTTGATACAAGCGCTGAAATCACTTTATGTAGGTTCCAGTGCTTGTGTTAGGGTAAACGGGGCTTACACAGACTGGTTTAGCATCGAAAAAGGTGTTAGACAGGGATGTGTAGCCTCGCCGGGGCTGTTTAACCTATTTATAGACAATTGCTTGAAGGATTTGAAAGAAAGTGCGTATGGGTTAAGAATGAATGATTTAACTGTCAAATGCCTCCTATACGCTGATGATCAAGTTATATTAGCATCATCAGAGGAGGAGTTGCAGGCGATGGTTGATATTATGCATGGTGCCCTAAAAAGCAAAGGTATGAAAATGAATGTATGTAAGACGAAAGTAATGGTTTTTGAAAGAGAAGAAAGTATGTCGAATTGTAGAGTTATGATTGAAGGAGAAAGAGTGGAGCAAGTGAAAGAGTTTGTTTACTTGGGATCAAAGTTTACGAGAGACGGCAAGTATGATTGTGATATTGAGCGAAGAGTGTTGGCAGGAAACCAAGTGAATGGGGCCCTGCATAACTTTATGAGCAGCCAGAACGTATCGAAAAGGGCACGATTGGCTGTACATAGGGGAGTGCTGGTCCCCACACTTATGTATGGTAGTGAATGCTGGGTTTGGCAGAAGAAGCATGAAAGTAAGATTAATGCTGTGGAAATGAGAAGTCTGAGAAGTATAGCTGGAGTGACATTGATGGATAAGTTGAGGAACAGCGTGATAAGAGAACGTTGTGGTGTGGTAGAAGATGTAGTGACAAAGATAGAAAAAGGGATGCTGAGATGGTTCGGACACGTAGAGAGGATGGATGAAAGACGATTGACGAAACAGATTTATGAGGCGAGTGTGAATGGACAAGCTGGTAGAGGTCGACGTAGGCGAACGTATCACGATCAAATCGAAGACGTTCTCAATAAAGGCCACGTAAAAAGTACCCGCAACCGACGAGCTTGTATGAAAACACTTATGAAAGTAGAAGAAGCGAAAGACATATGTCAGGATCGTAGCAAGTGGAGGGATGTAGTCTCTGCCTACCCCAATGGGAAAGAGGCGTGATAATATGTATGTATGTATGTATTTTATCTCTGTAAGCTATAAAACTGCCACGATGATTTGTAGTAAAATAGTTGTTTACTACGATATTTAATTTGTGTATAAAATTGATTGATCCGTTGTTGTAATAATTATAAATGCCGTAGCTTTTTATTTATATGTTAAATGAAAAATTGAAAAACACAATAATCCATGAAAATGTCGTCAACGTGTCAAAACAGTCCTTGGATTTTTGTTCAATCATTTGTACCAACTATTCTTCAGTAACAGGACGTATGGTTTTATAATGTCACAGTTTTTATGGATAAACTAACTTATACCTTAAGTCTCTAGACGTTGACTCTTTATAAAATTGAACTGGTGAAATTACACATTTCGCCAAATAAATTTTATCACGAGTGTGATCAAAGTTAATGAGATATAAAACGCAAAACACCTACGCTACGATACGTGCATGATTGGATCTCGTAACACAAAAAATGTCTTCGATAAAATAATAATAATAATAGAAAATTCTTGAAAAGGTAATTACAATACAACCATTATAGTAGAAGTAGAAGCATTCAAGTAGTTTAGTATAAATAGGTACAGATACGAAAGCACGGTGCTGAGGACTCCGGTAAGTTCTTAGAGAGAGCTCGGAGCCATCATCAAGCATCAAGGTAGGACACCGAGAGGGTTTTATTGGGTACAATCCCACATAGCCCGGCTGCACCCTATGGCAGCCGGGCATCTTGCAAAGATTTCCCCGTAGTAAAAAAAAAACAAAAAGGTACAGGTACGCTAACAGGTACGACTCGATAAAATGCAGCGGTATATTCTTACCTCTTGAGGATAGAAGGGTGCTTGCAGCGCTACACATATCGCGTTGCAGAAATCAGCTATCGATATCACTACTATTACTGACCACTGTCTCCGGGTAAAATTTAAAGCCATCTTTACTTAAATTTGTTTAAATAGTCCTATTTTATTCAGCAACTTTTCACAAAGCCCCAAAACTTGTCTATCTAATTTGAACTTTAATTTATTAATGTCATAATTTTGACTAGAAATAAAATAATAAAATAAATCACTTATATCACCCCCATTTCAGCTTTGTTCTGATTGCGGTCACAAAACTAACTGACGGCTGTTACTCTGGATACGTTATTTGCCGATGTAAGTATATAAATTGTAAACTATCATTAAAGATTGAACTTTAAACTGTTTTCCTTTGATAACATACATTGCGGGTCATGTACCAATTGATAAGTTGTAGATTTCTGTGGAGCGGTCAATGTAAAGCCTAATTCCAGAAGATTTCTGTTGTACCAAGGTTGCTTCAGAACAAGGGAGAAGTAATGACCGCGAGAATGATAACAAGACGAAAATATCTATTGTTGATAAGTGAAGGATGTTGGGGCAAGTTGGACGACTAGTATTTGAAACAACCCAAAGCGCCTAATTTCAAAACAAATTAGCGGCCTTAGAACATGGAAAGTATCTCTTTTTCGTTTAATTTTTTCTCTGTTCTACTTTTTTTTTTTTTTTGACCCAGTGAAAATCCTTTATGGATACCACGCCCGCCCCGGGGGAGGCAGGGTGGTTATGTGGGAGTCTCCGCCCTAGTGGCGGCATACCCACTAAAAACCCTGGGGTGTTCGGCATCCGCCTGATGGGGCAAGGTGGGGTCGCGTTAGCAATCGCCACCTCGCCCTGGCGATGGGCCCGATTAGGGCCCCCTGCGCCTATGGAGGGGTGACCCTGTTCCCCAGGATCACCCCCCAGATAGTCAGTGTGGGGTCGTGCAGGCCGGGAGAGTCCCCCGACTCTCCCGACAACCCCACTGCAGAGGAGCGAGGATACGGGCGAACCGCCTCCTCGCTCCCTCGTCTGCGCCGGAGCGGGTCAGATCGGGCGTCGTCCTCTCTGACCCGCTCCGCGGCCTCCTTCTGCGTCATCACCTCTTCGCAGAAGGAGACCCCGACCTGCCACGATCTCTCGCCGCCGAGCACGGCTTTCACCACGCTCGGCAACGAGAGATCCCGGCCTATGTAGGCCGAAAGCGTATGCCGCTGGTTGGCCCCATGCGGCACACGCTTCCAGCGTCCACCCTCCTCCTTTCCTTGCACTCCCGACCGCAACCCATATGCGGCGAGGAGCACAAGGAAAACCCCCCTGGTGGCAGCAATGCCACCGTCCAAGCCATCACGCTGTGCCCTCTGCTAGTCAGAGGGACACGCGGACGGGCCCACCGTGTCGGGTTATTTGCCAGCGTGCGGTAATACTGCATAAAAGCTGCAGTATTACCGCACGCTATAGCCCAGGGTGCACCACGAGGAGGTTACCCGACCTAGCACCCCCTACTAGCTTTACCTTTTTTTTTTTTTTTTTTTGTTGACCCAGTGGAAATCCTTTATGGATACCCCTAACCCGGGGGAGCCGGGGTTATGTGGGAGTCTCCGCCCTGCGGCGGCATACCCACTAAAACCACTGGGAAGTTGACCTCATTCCCTTGTGGCCGGGGGCAGCGGGGTTCCCTTTCGGAGTCTCCGCCACCCTCAGCCAGGGTCGGCCCTTCGGCCCCGTCTTCCGTGCGTCAAGAGAGGGACGGCCCTGGTCACCCAAGGCCGCCCCCAGACGTGTGGAGCCAGTGCAAGCCAGCGGAGAGCCCCCCGACCCTCCGCCAGTGGCCCCACTACGGAGAGGGAAGGAGGCGATGATCGGATCGCCCCCTCCTCCCTCCCCGTCGTCTGCGCCGGAGCGGATCCTGCGGGAGTCATCCTCCCCGATCCGCCCCGCGGCCCCTTCTGCGACATTACCTCTTCGCAGAAGGAGACCACGGCCTGCCACGATCTCTCGCCGCCGAGCATGGCTTTCACCATGCCCGGCAACGAGCGATCCCCTCCTCCTTTCCTTGCACTCCCGACCGCGACCCACACGCGGCGAGGAGCACAAGGAAAACCCCCCCTGGTGGCATTGCTGCCACCAGCCAAGCGTGGAGCGCCGTATCCTCCAACGCTCCACACTCCACCACACACCATCCGCTGTGCCCTCTGCTAGTCAGAGGGACACGCGGACGGGCCCACCGTGTCGGGTTATTTGCCAGCGTGCGGTAATACTGCATAAAAGCTGCAGTATTATCGCACGCTGTTGCCCAGGGTGCACCACGAGGAGGTTACCCGACCTAGCACCCCTACTACTAGCTTTACCTAGCTTAGCAGTTGCTAACATTGACAAATGTCATTTAACTTTTGCGCAATATATAAAAAGGGTTACTAACTAATGTCACTTAACTTTACGAAAACTTTATAAATAGGCTTAAGTATTTATATTGACGCGGGTTTAACCTGAATAAGATTGGCACAGGATCAGAATAAGTTTAGTGGAATATACGAAGAGAGGCATGCGCAGCAGCGGGCGATTACAGGCTGATAATGATGATGATGAAGTACTTCCATCGATTTGTTAGTGATTCGCAAAGATGCTCTATTACATTTTATACATACTAGTGTCCGTCATTACAATAAGTTATAAAGGTCTTTTTCATACTAAAAAGAAAAGCATATTTCTTTAATAGAAGATATATACCGCATGCTCAAGTAACAGTGTGACTAGTCGGGAAAAATTCAGCGAGCAACACTGTGATACGTTTATGTCAGATTGTTTGGAAACCCACCATCAATGGAGAATTGACATTATTTTTTATTTCCAAATTTTCCCTGGTTTCCTCTTCCTAATTAGTTGTAATGTATTCAAAACATGTTTTAAAAACATTTGATAATCTATAAGACCCAATACCTACTTCGGCCGTAAAATTAATTAAAGTATTTTTTATGAATGTAAAATTTATAAACTAAGAATACAATCATTTTTGTTTGCTTTCTTCTGAAGTCGGCTAGATCGATGGCTTTCTTCTTGTTTTCGAAAAATTACTCAACGAAGTGACCCCTGACCTTTTTTCAAAAGGGCAACTGGTCCTTGGCCAAGTTGCATACTTGCATTAGTTGACCCCTAATCCATTTTGTTATAGATGTAAAATTTTACCACCCGCGACTTCGTAAGAGGTGGTCTCGAGGTTTTATTTATATTAATGCATGGAAGTTGAGTAGAAGCCTATCTATCTTCTCATAAATCATTTTACTTTTTTTACTTTACCCGTCTTGTCTTGGCTAGTAATCTTTATACACGTAAATAAGGTCCGTAATAAACTTAACTAAATAATTTGACTATACATAGGTTAGTATTTAAACAAAACATAAATAAGAGACCATATGCATACCTATATCAATTTACTAAAGCAAACAGAATCTTTTATGAAAATTAAAATACGTGACACTGGCAAATGAACAAGTCATCAGACGCCAAATTTTTTTCTGGAGTAAAAACAAATATATGGAAGAGGCCCCTGAAAATAACACAAATATTACAGAAAATAACTTCAATTTTTTCAACTTACTTACTCTTCTGGCGCAGTGACCCAAAGTGGGTCAAATTTTTCAAGGACAAGCTTTATTAAAAAAAGCGACACGTAATAATTATGGACTCCACACAGTACACGCAGTTTTGAAGACATAACTCCGCTATGGCCGTGACCTCAAAATGTAAAATAAACAGAAACGATTTCATAGAGTTACCATGTGACCAAAACTATTTATCTAAAAAGAAGGTTACAAAAACGTCTAGTCCCAATGAATCGTACTATCCAAGCTCTGGAGAATAGCGAGAATTATGTGTCTAGTCACGCATTGTCGAACTTTTGGGACACGTAACTTCCTAGGCAATCAGTCATTTCATAAGACCCTCTTTGTCCTTTCCATCCTAGACTGACATAACGCGGTCGGACAACTACTGGCTACCAGAACTGCTATTTACTCGAGCACTACCCAGAAAATTGGACGTGCCGTTCCAAGCATCGTGTCCAAACTCCCTGTACGCTTATTAGTAAATAGTTTCATGGTGGGAGCGTCATCAGGGATGACGAAAATCTCGCGCGAATAAAACACATAGCCCCTTGCTTTCACTTCAAACTTGGAACTACATGAGAAGAGCGCCCGTTAGTCAGCGGCGGACCAAACAACTCCTATTGACCCACTCAATCCGCACCACGACGGACGCGTTCAAAGTACACCTTGTCAAATTAAAAAAAAGAAAAACGAAAAAAAATCAAGAAAAAATTAAACGAAATTAGAATTCTAAATTCTAATTAGCCTGTGACTTTAGCTGTGATAACGAAATGCATTGTTTTTAATTAAATAAAAAAGTGTAATTTTATTAAACAACAAAATATTAATTTTTTTTAAATGAAAATGGCGGATCGTTGCATATTTTCCCTTGTGATATTTTGTATTGCTGTTATCTGTGACAAAGGAGAGGCAGCCGAAAGCGAGAATGCACTCACAGCGCGTAAGTTAAAAACTACTTTAATTTTTTAAATACAATTACTTGAACTATTTAATAATATTATTGACAGTCGGCAGTTCAATACCAGCTCAAAAGGGTGTTACATTGTAGTAAAATAAATGTGCCGTAGAGTAATACATCCATAAAACAAATATAATCATAATAGTTAATCATGTCCACATGCATTAAAATTAAAACAAACACTATTTTATCGCCAACGCTTGTCTTAACATTGACTTTTCCCTTTATCATTCCAGTTATCCAACAGTAATTAAATCCACGTTTTCAATTAATTATTGCTCTATGCACTTTCATTATCTAGGAGGGTAATGACTGCTTGCTACTTACTGTCATCGGCTTAAAGCTATGAATGAATACTTCAGTGTATTTTATACATCCAAATAGCTATCATCATTAGCTCGCATCACTCCACTGTTGGATACACTCCAAGGTCCTTAAACTCATTCCCTTTCTCTCACTCAACCCTTTAATTAAATATCCCTGTACCTAACTTAATCCTCGGGTTTTATTTTACAGTTACCATCATCGCCTCGCATAATATATCCTCCATCTAAATTCAACTCCTGCTAGAGTAGAACGCATATTCGTAACCTGTAAAATAAAACTTTCTGTCACATAATTTCATAATTAACTTAACTACATATAAAGAACAAGAAGGTTATTATTAGGTATGGGTCTACTGTTGCGACTACTTTATTATATATGATCTTAATGTACACAGTATCGCAATAAAAATATTTTGATTTTGATTTTTGATTTTGGTTATATACCACTGCTTATTGTTCTCGAAACAGTTCTACTAGCTTTCAATCAAATCTAAAATGCCAAAATGAAAACAACCCAAGATTCCAACAATTTCAAGATCAAAGGTACGAGTATTCATTATCATTGACATAATATAGGTGTGGTGGGACATAATGACAGTTTAAATATTGTCATAGACTAATTGACGAAACAGACAGGTATGTCGTATAATACATAAACTACGCACACAGTGGCATGACATAACTATCATTTTCAAGCTATATGCCTACAGCTGATTGCGGCAGCGCAGGCAGTTTACGTTCTTGGGCAACTTGGAATGTCATAAATCTGGCAAAATAGGCATATTTTGGTATGATTGCATTTAATTTCTCTTTTGTCGCTTTGCAACAAATTTATTTCAGTGTCACGTGACATTAAACTCAGGAATAGAATGAACTCGGACCGAAGTGTAGGTAATAAGCAACACCGATTCGTGAACTTTGCTCTTATTAGTGCTTTGAATTATGTTGCGAACACCGAAGTCGGATTATGGTTGCGAATGATTTCGTTAGGCAGTCTTGCATTAAAGCTCGAGCGTTATTTTTCTTGGGTGGAAAGCTATGTTTTTTATTCCCTTTCAAAACGTATCACAGTAGATTCTTCGCAAACCAGACAAAGAACTTCATATTCTTGAAGTTCTTTGTCTTTCTAGACTCGAGAGAAGCCTATAAACACGTCTAAACAAAACACACACGGAGGTCTAATCTATTTGCAATCGTCTCACGTACATTCTCACGTACGTAGCATTGGTTAGTCCACCGAATGAATTTATTAAAATCCTTTGTGGTCTTATTGTTTAGATATGTAAATACCTAATAAAAAAATGATGCGATGCTGTCACCGATTTAGATGTATTATAAGACCTCGTTTTCAGTGACAAAGAATTACTGGGAAACAAATCATTTATTATTATAGCAATTATAATATATCTTGATTTTATTTAAAAAAAAATACAATATTTTTATACACATGTATAAAAACCTAAAAACATTATAAAAATTTAAACCTAGGGTGCCACTGACAGCGGGGCAGGGTCTAAGCTACCAGAGGTTAAGGCTGCAGTGTGAGGAATCTAATTATTATTATTGTCATATTTTGTAGTTCCAAAATGAATGCGTGCACCTCAGACGTTAGGCCAAGTTGTTGCGACCCTATAATTTTATAGTCACGGATCTCCACATTTAAAAGTTAACAATTGTATTTAAATCGAATGGTGAAATAGCTGAACGCTCAATGTTGTTAAGTACTTACCATTTTAAAATTATGATGAAACTCTTTTTGAGCAATAGGTAGGTGGTATGTTTCTTAAAAGTGACCTTTAGTGCGTCGCATTTTGTTATTCAAATGCATAGAGAAATTAATAATGTGAATACTCAAAATGTATTTGTAATCTTTGCAACAAGCAATCAATTGATTGACTGATTGTGTTTTAGGTATTTCACCCATAACTAAAATTATTCCTTAATAGAAACCGGGAGGCTGACTTATGATCTTAACTACTGTTGATTTAAAAACGGTTCCATACATTTTCTGGGGTAAAAAGTGTCATAATCCCCGTCTACACTACACATACCATTAAATACGTTATTTCCCTTATCCGATTTCCTCAAGATTGGTATATACTATTTCCTTATCAAATTTCAACTAGATCGGTTTTACCGCACAAGACAGACCTGGAAAACAGACATATATGATATGGGGATATAATATTTGCACTTAACTTACCTAACAGTGATTTTTTTATTATAATAACAAAATACTTTAATAAAAAATCAGCTCCTCCACAAACGCTAATGTTCACAAATAAATTCAAGCTTCGCACGCAAGCTCATTACAATAAAGCCGTTTATCTAAAGATTAGTAGTTTTAAGCGTTCGTCATAATGGCATAATAACTGATTATCGCAGGCTCTCGGCGCTGTGTCAATAATGACCAGCTTTGTCAACGAGTAGAAAAGAACATGACCATCGGTGTCAAGGTTGCTGGAGTTTGTTCCGTTTACAAAACTAATGGACAGAGCCCGCCTAATAGCTTTGCACGCTCATCTTCACATCTATTGTCGCTGGTGATATTTGCACCGAGATAAAGCCTAGCCCTGAAATGTTTTCTAGCTGCTGTAAAACCAGGTTAGGACAGGTTGTCGTGGAACTAGTCCTAGAGATCATCTTCACCTTCTAAAAAGTATTAATGGATATCTGGGCCCAGATAAATGCAAGGATGCGTATACATTTCAAGTATTCTATGACGAATTTATGCTGCTTTATTTGTTTATATAATGATATACGAAAACGAACTTAATGCAATCACTTATGTTTCTGTAAACAAAAATTTTGTAAAAACCAAAGTAGCTACAGTAAAATTTTAATGTAATCGATCGTCCCGTTTACGTTATTCTTCAAACTAATTAAAGATAGGGAAACCAGAAACACTTGCGTGATTGTTTTTCTTGGATCTATTTGTAAACTATAGCTTAACTAATTCTCGAATCACAATGAATACTTACTTTACAAAAGGCTATCGAAGCGTCATACCCTTCTTCCCGACCTAGCACGGTCAACAAAGCCTTGTTTGTCCAAACTGACCATTTCTATAGCCTATAAATAAATTGTTGTATGGTCAACAATTTCGTGAGCAAAATGTCAAGATGACAATTTTAATGATGAGTTTAACTGTACCAGGATATATATATATGATATAAATATTATTCATCTGATCATTATGAGCTTGGACCTTCGTATAAACCTAATAATTAATTAATGGGATTTTAAAAACTAATCAACGGCGTAAGCTTTGCCATAAAACTGAATGTCGATGGCATATAAGTACCCGGAAGATTAATTAAAATGTTGAACTGTTGTATATAATTAGATCATTTCAGGTATTCCTGAGGGCCGCCCTGTTCCAGTCCCTTTTACCCACATTAATATACTTCCTGGTTATTTGACTCATTTACCAGTTTAAGTAAACTTTAGTAATGAATGAAGTTACGCACTTATCCGTGGCTTTTGTAGGTATACAAAATGTACAAACAAACGACAAGTATCTTAAAATTTACGACAATACGGTAGTGCCATCCAAATTACGGTTTTTACCTTCAATTACATAATCTTAATTATGGGTATTTCATAAAAAGTATTTCCTGATGACACTGACCTGTCCAACTTACCATCGAGAGCCTTATCGCCAAGGGCTCCATGACCTATATTAATAATGCAGACCCTCAACTTGTTTTTTAAGCGATGACGGCGTATATTGTCCCATAATGTTCAATTATGATCGATAAATAATTATCGATGGCCCCGGAAATTTGTCAAGTTTGTTGGATTTATGAATTTAACTAAACCTTGATCAAAACCTTGCACTTAATTTTTTGTAGTGATGAGTCTAACAACTTTTAAACATACTTTTAATCTTAATTTAACATCACAAAAGCTTGCTTGATCTTGAAAAGATGGGGACAATCATCATCACCATAGGCTGAGTTCTTAACGTGCAAAGTAGTGTTTTTACTGAATATAATTATGCTTGGCTTCTAATTCTGTGCGTTAGTTTTTTTTTAAGGTTTTCCAGGAAACGCTTTAAACGGTTTGAGATTCAAATATACTTTTGCTAAAACTAAATGTGATTCAGACAAAACGTGCGTGAATTTTACGCATACAAAATTTCAGCGCTATTGCTCTTTTAGTTGCTGAATAAAAATACCATGACATACAGACAGACTGGCATGGAAAATCTATTAGGCGTATTTACTATTCAGTTCACTGCAAAATCCTAGAAATAAAACAAGTGACAAATGAAGTCAGGGTGACGAGCGCTGTGCCGCGCATGGCAGGGTCTTGAATTCTAAGAGTTAAATTCTGAGTGCACAGTCCTGTTTTGGGCAAACGTGTCGTTTAACATCAGGCGAGCGATTTGGTCGTCCTGTAACTCAATAGCATAAAACAAAAGTCCACACCCGCAGCACCCAGCGTAGTTCGACATTACGTCGCGGAGTCCGGCGCAGCTCGTAGGGAGCCTTGACATCGCACGTTGCGTGAGCGTTTGCGAAACGCAGCGTTTCGTAGTGACCTCACGGATTGCTCCCTTATTTATGACGGGCCTTGGAGATTAGTTTTAATAGACAACGCCTATAGGTGCTCTGAATACTAATCCAATTTAAATTATGAATTTTGAAAACTATAACAATGTATATTTTGTGCTTAGTCCCTCCTAACCCTTTGGACGATAGAAATGAAGACTGTATAGTCTCGGAAGTAATCAGTTAAGAAGTTCAATTGAAGTAATCAAAGTAAAACCACATTTTAGTACGTAGTTAGTTAGTCAACATTAATGTTACAATACCAAAGTACCAAAAAGTCACACTCTGCCTACTAAAGGTGTCGACAAGGCTATTGTTGTTTCTCATTGCACAAATACTGATTCTGACTCGAAAGGAGTACTAATTAATAAAAAAATTAAAAACTTTTGAAACGGATACTTCTATAAGACATAAATGCCTATCCTTATCAAATCGTAGATTTATTTTCAGTTTACAATTAAACAAATGCATGTGTCAACAATTCCAGTAATTATCATTACAACACTTGAGAGTCCTTATTCTGGCCACGTCTCCTTGCATGACACATAGTGCCTTGGTGGCTGTATGCAGCACCCATTTACCTTTGTGTTTACAGATTAACGACTGTACCTCTAGATTGATTTGGATAGGCGACTATGAAAGCACCTATTGTTACATGAAATCTATGAATAACTAACTCTATACTGGTTATAAGACAAGGATATGCTAAGCAAAGGGGGATCATAGTGCTCATCATTACTGAACAACTTTTACTATGGGACCAACCCTGAAATCGAGAAAAAAATGTCAGCTGTCCCATACATTCTGTGATTCTGTTGAGTGTCATTGACATTTTAGTATTGAACTGCTGAGCCGACAAAGACTCATAGTACTTATCATTATGAACCACTTTTCCTATGGGACCAACCCAGAATTCGTGAAAAAAAACAATAGAAAAATGTCAATAACACTCGACGAAATGTATGGAAAAGCTGTTTTTCTTTTGCGATTTCAGTTTTGGCCCATGATAAAAGTTGTTTATAATGATGAGCACTTTGACTTCCTCCTTCTCCCTTTTGAGCTCCCTTTTGCCTTAGCCTTTCCCCAAATCCCTGTATGTACCTTTGCAGATTACAATACAGTTTCGTACTAGTAACACATCACTCCCTAACATCCAATTAGTTTTGAAATAATTTGCTTGCTTTTACCTGTCATTGACTTGCTTTTAAAACCTCTTGCCTTCAGTTTCGTAAAATGGAAAGTACAACGTGAATCGTTGCTTATTACCTACGAGTACATTACTTCACTTGGAGAGGGCTGTGTGTGGAATGTATTGTGTGATAACTAATAACTATACTAAGATTTCCTTAAAGCATTTGTTTTGTTTTGTGCTTTCTTTATATTATTTAGGCTAGTTTGTAAAATCTCAACGAAGAGAATCGAAATAACCTAGCTTAAAGAATTAGCTTGATTTGATAGTGTCTGGTGAACTGGTTTTTTGACGAACCTATAACTGCTGGAGAAGCATTAAAGTCAAGATATATTTTAGATAGTTGGTTGATGGAGAATTGTAGAAGGTATTCCCAGCGCCTATGATAATGATGATGCACTCCATGCCAATTTCAACTGCGGCGATTAATTTAATTTACGATAGCTTGATAGTTACTGATACGTCCTCAGTTTTTAACATAGCAGATACATATATTGAATTTTAGCAATAAACGTTCTGGTAGGCAGGAGTTACAATACATAGAGCCTATAGCCAAACAATGTAGAGCAATAATAATAATACGTTTATTTCAAAAATGATTCGTATGAATAATAGTTAGTTTTTAATATAGTTTTTAATAATAGGAGCTACTACCTAATTGTAAGTAAAATTAGCGATAAGCATTCCTAGACGGTGTAACAATCAAATAACAGCACATTACGTGAATGTTGCCAGCTCGTGTTGCAACGGTAGCTGATCTCATCTACCTGTGTTAATTATTGCGGTAAATAGAAATAGCTTATGGTAAAATAAAAGCTAGATCCCGGAATTGTGCCTAGTGCAGCGGTTGATTATCATTTATATAAATAATCAAATAGATGATGTCAATAGCATTTCCTGAGTTTCCAAGCTTATTAGAATTGCTAAGGGGATTCAATGGGAGTTTATAGGAGGGTTTTAATGGAATTAATTACCAACATCCGATAATAATTGCCTTGTCTTAAATTTTCTTGAAATTTTTATAATCGTAGTTTTAGTTTTTTATAATTTAATGTAAAATATAATACTTTTTGCATCCCATGGGTTTTCCGCGTGGACAACCTGTTTAAGGTTTTTTTTGAGGGACAAGAGTATTCTATTTTCTATGTCACTTAGAGGTTTCATATTTACAGCCATAATAAAAAGTCACGCCAATCCATTGCTGTACTGCTGCGTGATAATTTCTATTTATAATTTTGTTAGTCTCTGTTCCGAAGTTTTTATAAGAGAAAAAAAAAACAAGAAGAAAATTAATACCAAAAAGCATATGACGTTTGAAAATTACTGGTTTACAACTATCCCAAAACTAGATAAAAAAACCTGTGTTTTGGGACTCAAATATTTCCCACTAATACTACCACTGCCACCGAGCCACCGTTTTAAGGTCACATAATTTCAGCATCATGCCACAAATCTATACTAATATTATAAAGAAGTAAAGTTTGTGTGTTTGTGTATTTGTTAAATTGTAAGGGGTAATCTCGGGATCTACTGAACCGATTTTAAAAATTCTTTCACCAATAGAAAGCCACATTATTGCTGAGTGTCATAGGTTATATAAAAAACCGAAAAATAAAAAGGCTTTTACGTGGTAGTCCGTTTTGCAAAGTGAATAGGAGAAAAAACGGTCCGGACGGCGCGCGATGGCTTCGGGTTTAATTAACATTATGCCCAACGAAGTGGGCACGGGTCAGCTAGTTTAAAAATAAAACAACTGCAACAGCTGTAGCATTCTATCGCATTGTTTACAAGATTGTGCGTACGTTGAGCAAACAGATCGGCCTAGTATAGGTGATCAGCGCCTCGCAACGCAATTCGGTTGTATAACGCCTTATGTAACCGATGACCTTGTGCAAGAGCTCGTTTAAGCGTTCAAGTTCAACACCGCATTTGAATAATAAGCTCATTAATGCGCTAATATTTTGTTTGTAATACCGTCATTTCATTCACGTATTTATGTTACCAATGATTTGAGCTTCCTGGAGATTTTCGAAAAACTTGAAACTGGGATAAGAAATTGTTGTCAACTTCAATTTTGTCTTTAACAAAAAGCTAAGTAACCCTTTTAACTCATGATCTAAGCAAAAAACTTATCACTCTATGTACTTGCTCCATTTTGACAAGTTACAAGGGGAAACGCTATGTTAGGTTGTCAAATTTACAGGCAAGTTTAAATTTTCGAAGATGTGTTGCTTACTCAAACTCGTAAGTCTTGTGCATTATTTCAGACTAAATCTACAGTAGATTACACTTATTTAATCTTGACCTACTAACCTTGGCCCTATTGGGTGTTTGCTAATCGAAATACCAGCCACCTGGACCCAATTCATCAAGTCGTTAATCGAAACAAACGGACGAGTCGTGAGACTGGTTGTGAGAGAAGCTGACAAAGTCCCGGTTTAGACACCAGTCGAATTAACTCCATCCAGTAGATATCCCTGAAACAATTTCCAATAATATCTTATTTACATTGTATAAACACTAATATAACCTACCAACAGACTTGTATTACCCGTATCAAAAGCATGCCAGATTTGCCAACGTGTCCTTGGACTAATAACAAATTTCACTTTTGCCGTCAAAACGGTCGGTCAACGACTTTGCGCCACCTTGTCACCGGTGCGTATACCTACCGGTTAACTTTGCTGCTTATGTAACTACCCTCACTTCGCCTTTCCAACCTAGTTTGTTGATGCTGTAAAATCACTCAAAGACTATGGAAATAGCTATGAAGTATTGTAGATGTATTGTACAAACAAAAGTTCTAAAAATAAATACTAAGTAATACCTAGTAGGAAATAATATGCTAACGAAAGTGTACGCATAGTATGCTTTACCGTCACAGTTTAACTTTTTTTTTTTTTTTTTTATATGTAATTGAGTGACGAGACGAGCAAATCGCTCGCCTGATGTTAAATGTCACGTTTGCTAATAACAGGTCTGCGCCACCCAGAATTTTGAACTCGCAGAATTCAAGACGCGGCGCGGCACAGCACTGCGCTCGTCACCCTGAGATATAAGTTGTTTAATCTCCCATTTGCCCTGTAATTTCTCTGGAAACAATGCCCTTCCAACCGGAACACAGTAATGTTTGCACATTACTGCTTGGCGGTGGAATAACTGGCAAAGGTGTGGTACTTCCCCAGGCGGGCTCTGCAAAAGAGCCCTACCACTACAGAAAAGAGCCCTACCACCAGTTTATATAGAAGATCATTGCCTACCACTACAAACTACAACTTTATCGTTAATTAATTGTAGTAAAATATACTTCACAGTTTATCTATCCGCTTTGTTCGTCTCTATATCTTATTATATTACCTTTTCATTTATTTATCAATTTCGATGTATCAAGAAAATAAATGTATTTAATTTTGTTACAATTTAATAGTGTCTTTAGTTAATGTTTTTAGCATTGGGCTTATCACAGAAAATATAAATCAGACGATAAAACCAAGAGGCACAATAAGTTGGGAACAATGTTCATAAATTAAATAAACCTAAATGTCCAGTAACTATGTCATAAATTTCATAGTTCAAGCTTTTGTCCAGTGGAGGACGTCTTAAACTTGACTTCTTCTGATTCTGTTCCTTTCACATGATTGTTTAAATTTATCTTCTCATCGCAATTCAGGGCTATTTTTAATTTATCTAAACTTCCTGCAGAAAGCTACCCCACATAATACCTACTTGACAGCTAATTATACTATAATTTTCCATAAAACTAAATACATTCCCAAAAAAACTTGTATACATTTTTAGCCTTATCATTAAAATCAATCACTTACAGGCATATTACTGCGCTTATGTAACGTAATATGAAGCATTATGTGTTTAGCAGATCTCGCTAAGCAATACATGTTGAAATGTAGTCAACCATGTAATTTTAGACCAGCTATTCTAATCATGTGCCTACTTTAAGTTGAATTGTTTTGTTACGTATACTACAAAAGCTATTTATAGGAGCTTCGCAAACATTAGGTATACCAGACATTTAAAAACATGTTTTTTAGGTCGATAAAAATAAACGACAATTTCTGTATTGTCCAGTGAAATATTAAAACCGAACAGAATACACATACGAGCGCTATAAAGATTGCTGCCAAACTATTCTATAAAAGAATATCTTTCTTTTTTCAGCGGACTACATCCTACCATGCAGCCAAAGCGACCCGGAACTGGACAACTGTATCAAGAACTCCTTCAACCACCTGCGGCCGTACCTAGCCAAGGGTCTACCCGACCTGGGCGTCCCGCCTGTAGAGCCATTGTTGATTGACCGCCTCGTGATGGAGAACTCCGCTGGACCGGTCAGAGTTACTGCTGCCTTCAAGAATATCACCGTTATTGGGCCTAGCAACTACACCATCACAAAGATTAGGTAATATCCATAACCAAATTTTGTTTAATATTTTCATTGTCATTGATTTTTGGGGATGGGGTAAATTTCTAAAACACTTCAAAAATACGTCTCTTGTCTTTTCTTTGTTCGCTTGATAAACCGCAATACTTCCAAGCCTAAAGACAACACTTTTAGTCGAATCTTACGGTCGGTTTTTACCGTAGTCCAAAACATGATTCCTGGAATAAATTTTTACAACTAAAAAAAGATCAGATTGGGCTGTTTTACTTTATCTGTTGTAACTAGGCTTAATTTGAGCTCAGCTTTTAATGATAATATTTCGACCTAAACCATGAGTCACAAGATCCATATCGGGGTCAAGTCTCAGTCAGTTTGGTCGCGCTATTGCCAATCAAAAAAAAATTTGCATTTTGCAATTTTCTGTCAAGCACCAAGTTCAGCTGCTCGTTTCTCAACATTTTGAGTTGAGGCTTCAATAGCTGGTACTCAAGGATGACACTTCAAATGTAAATATTTCGACGAGGACGCTTGATGAGATGAGTTTGATAGGTCAATGTTGGCAAAGTTATTAGAATAGGTATTAGAATTGCGTTCCTTGTTAAAATTCCGTAGTGTTTCAAATTCGCAGGAATATTTCATGGCCCATTTTTGCAATGACTGTGACCTAAATTGCAACAATGACATTTTTGACGTGTGTGAAAGTTAAAGGTAAAACCCTGAGACGTCGTTAGTGAAGAATGTTTATCTTATAATTTGTATCGCTGGTTACACGTTATTGTGTTATTTTGTAACAGTGTTATCTTTTAAAATATGCACTTAGACTTTTTAGCACAGAAATGCTTTATTAAGCCTATGTCTTTTAAACAGACTTGACCTAAATAAAAACAATGACATTTCTAAAGTAGTCAATAAAATTTGTCCCCACGTTTACTCGTAGGTGGTTCATTAACGAGATGTAATCATGATTTCAAATTGCAATTTTCAACTTATGTTTATTTTACGGCAGAGTTGGCTAATGTTGTGTTGTGTTGGTGGTTGGTTACAATTAGGTTGCAACACTTAATGAGCAGTTGAAACCAAAAGTTGTCATCAATCTTCATTCGTGGTTAATGAACTTTGAGGTAATTTCAGAAATTGTGGTACAGCACACTATGAGAATTAATCTTATGGATGAGACATATACGAGTAAATAATTAATAAAGATCTTCAGATTGTAGCAAATATGTTGCTTGTGACTAAGATGCCTAAAAATCACACTTAATTCTCTTAATATTTTGGTTAAAAAAACTCTTTGTTTGAATTTCAGGTCAGACCTGAAGAAGCTGCGCATCGACATGGGGCTGGTTCTCCCGCGGATCGAGATCACGGGCCGGTACGAGGTCTCGGGGCAGGTGCTGCTGTTCCCAGTAAGGTCTCAGGGAGACTTCTGGGCTGCGTTCAGTAAGTAGAGCTTGCTTCCAGGGATAACTATAGTCACCGCGTTACCAACTGAGTCGTAGGGCCATAAACGTCAATAGGGATAGGAATGTGCACCGCGTCCTATCTGATTTTATTCTTATCGATATGCGCCTATAACCATCTTACGCACATCACTATGCGGCTCCAAAAGACCCACAAGTGCGAGCGAGATAGACATCGAGAAACGAATTATGGCCACACGACTCAGTTGGTAATCCGGTGACTATAGTGTCTATTTCAAGTCTGAAGAGAACTTAACGAAACTTACCGAGATGTTTCATCAAAAAGCTCTTTCTTCATCAAGTTCTACTCCTATTGGAGGTTAGGCAGTCGTATACTATGGCATACCCTAACACTAAATCGGACAAAATCGTTGCTACGTGTAGATAAATTAAATACAAGACAAGACCTTTGATAGATAGTCAATAGTCCATGCAGGATGTAGATAAAGTAATAGTTAAAGGTAGCTGTAAAGATAACCTGGTTCGAAGTTCAAAAAGTTTGAAGCCGTTTGTACATTTTATAGAAGAGACGAGTGGGTACTTTACACTATTTCACTTTTTGTGGTATAGAGGTATTATCAGTATCTAGGAGAAAAGTTATTAAAATTAACATCAGGCAGAAGTTAATTGATCTACCCTAATATTCTGCTATACAGTCGACGTGGCGGCGATCGCGAAGATCTTCGGCAAGGAGATCGAGAGAGACAGCATCAAGTACATGGAGGCGAGCCGCCTGCTCGTCGACTTCAAGCTGCGAAACTCGCGGTTCAAGGTCCGCGACACCGTCAATCATGGCAGCGTCATCGGTGAGAACCCTACCTATATTTCTTGTTTTTTTTTTTCTATTTTCTTTTGTCTCAGTGCTGAGCAAAAGCCTCCCCCTTCTCCTTCCACGTATCCCTATTCTTCACCAAGGTGGGCCAATCGGGTTGGAAGCTACGAAGCTACTTTTTTAATAATAAATACATATATATATTTATTTCATAGAATAAAGTACTACAGCTCAAGCATTTACTCAATAAACTAAGGAAATTAGCACAAGTAGGTAACACATAAAAAGGATAAATGATAAGCCCCAAACTAGGCTTGAATATAGTGCAACAACTGGTGATCTCAGTCTCATCGCTAATAGCGATCTCTTCCAGCATATCCAATTAGCTTAACGTCCATGACTTATGATCCCCATGATACGCACTTACACAATTGGAAAAATGTAGTACTAATGAATGTAGTGTAATGAAATTACAACTGCTTAGCTTAGAATATTTTTTTTAATTAGCATAATTAACTTCGTCTACGTTGATAAGGTCAAGGTGCCCCTGGGGTGTCGTGTCAATACAGTTAATTAAAGCTAGTGCTAAATTGCAATTTCTAGGTGAAGCAATGAACCAGTTCCTGAACAACAACGCCGCAGAGATCATCGAGGAGATGAGGCCGGCGGCCTCGGTCTCCATCGCCAAGCACTTCCAGTCCTTCATCAACGCCGCCTTCACCAAGATCCCCATCGACGTCTGGCTCAAGCCTTAAGATCTCTACTGTTCCCCGGTGAAGCAAGTTCTAGCTTTAATCTACTACCTTAAAGAAAACAAAAATCTTCTACGAGTTTGTCGCAATGCTAAATCTATGAGTTCTAACGGTTCTATTTGAACCTAAGTCACAGGTTAGGCATGTCACTTGACATTCTGGTAAGCATTGGTCAACACCGTCTCAGTTGTTCTTTATGTATTTATTTGTACAAACGAGATAAATCGTACAGCTCAATTTAGAAGCGCTGTCACCACACTTTTATCCAATTGCGGATTACTCAAGAAAACCTAATTATAAAAAGTCATTTTATGTGTCTACTTATTTACCTATAGTTATTTATACCACATTCTACTAATTTCTCTAACCATCTTTTTACCAACCTCTCAGTGAATTCTAGTTCAAAACCAAGCAATGTACAAAATCATGTATGTAGTACATAGGTTTAGAATATGAAATGTGTATTTAAAGATCCATATGGTACAAGCACGGATTTAAAAACAAATGCTGTGGTGTTAAAAGAAAACACCATAAACCAATTTGACATTTATTTGATGATTATTTTAATGACATCCCTAGAGAATAAGTTTATTTATTTAAGTTAGCAGTGAATTTGAAATTATATTCTAGTTATAAGTTGCATTAATTTGTAAGAATGATTGTGATGTATAATATTTAGCATGTATCGAAAACGAATAAATAAGTATAACTTTACCAATGTTGGCTTTATTTAACTAAATATCACAACAGGATCGATCTCAGTTGCTCTTCCTACATTGTTGGTTTTCTTTCACGTTTTTTTTTCAGATACGAGTAGTTAAGTAATGTAATTAATGACTGTGGTCTCATCCTACCCTCTTACACGAAGTAGTCTTGGGGCCAAGTTACCCATAGATATTAAACAGGTGTATAAAGTAGTTATATACAGGGTGACTGGTTAGACACTATAGGTTGATACTCATAGATTGACCCATTATAATATGATTTTCGTTGGTTTTCTATACCCAGCAATAGGAGAGAGAAGGGTGTGGATGATGTTCATAATGATGATACTTTAGCACATACTCTCAAGTTTATTTTGTCAACCTTTTTTTTGAAACTTTTTAAAATTATTTTATTAATTTATTCGTGAAGTAAGACTAGTTAACATAAAATAAATATTTTCTATACTAAACTATTCATCACACATCATCAAGATAGAATATCGTCAGCATGCAGGGTTGAAAAAGCGTGGTCAGCGAGAGGCTTGAGGAAGTCACGCAGGGCTGCTTCCATTGGCGCCTGCAGCTCCTTGGACAACTGCTGCCAGTTATCATTTAGAAACTGATTCATCGCATCTCCTAGAACAAAACAAAATGTTAAGGAACCAAAACTCGACATCTAATAGTTTTTGAAAGGTACACCAGTAACACTAAATAAGTCACACTATTACTCGAAAGGAGTTTTATTTCTTACAAAATATTGTTAAGCAAATGTGATGGTTGAATTTGAATAACCTTAGAATAACATTTTTCGAAATTCAGATAAAATTGTTACATTCTTATCAGAGCAAAGAATTTTAGACACCCAAAGCATAGTTTGCCAACTCACCCAAATCGCCCTCTCCTCCGAACAGGTTGTCCAGGTGTATCGAAGCGTTCTCCACATGGAATGTGACATCCAGGTCTTCGCAAGTGAGCGCATCTACTTCATTATCTCGATGCCGCCGCCCCAGCTTGATTGTCACTACTGCGTCTATGTCACCTGAAAAAGAAAAATGACATGCGATAAAGCTGACTGACTTACATAACATAACCTTGATATAAATTGCGTGCTATGTATTTATTTCCTTTTGGCTAGTCAAGTACCTGGTATTCATTATCCATGCGTCTAATTAGCCAGTTTTCGTCAACAGCTTAGGTTTTCTCTCATACCCTATCTAATCTTCATTCAAATGTTGTATTACAATATTTCTATATTTCTAATAGTATTATTTTCTTTGACATTGAATTTATTGTGTATTAATTTATTCGTAAAAATTGTATTTGACATTCATAAGTGTCTTGACTGATTATACCTACTATTGTAGTTATTTTATACCTTGATATTTTGACATTGCAATAATTTATATATTTTTTTTGACATTCTAATAATATTGTTTTCTTTGACATTTAATTTATTGTGTATTAATTTATTCGTAAAAATTGTATTTGACATTCATAAGTGTGCATTGATGTACCCATATTTGAATAAATTATTTTGAATTTGAATTTATTTGTACTTATATTTTGGTTCAACTGTTCAGTCTTTAAAATGAATCTAATAAACAGACAGAGAGACACTAACATTCTCATACGTAACTTACAACGCTAGAGTAGATGCACTCACCATATTTAGCAGTGAACTGTCCTTCTCCGTCGATAGGGAGCATCAGCAGTTGCCCCGACAAGACATAGTTTCCCTTCATCCGCAGTTCAGGCATGTATAGGTTTGCTACCACACGATGCTGCTCAGAATCCACTCTAAAAATAAATATTTTTATTACATTACTATTTAAGAGACTAGTTGTTATCAGAAAGAAAAGGAGAAGGAGAAAGAAAGAGAGGCATTTTGTGTCTGTCATGGTGTGCATTCCATCATGAAGACTGCGAACAAATTGGAAATATACGACATACTTCTACCATACCAATCAGAAAATATAAGAATTCGAACATACCAGCGATGTTTTAGTTTCTATGCTTGTATACAAGCAAAAATTATTACTGAAACTTACTCGAGATCTTTCACTCTCATGCGCGAAGGGCCACTGACGGTGACGTCAGTGTACAATGACGTCACGGCTATGGGTCCAGAGGACTGCTGGACGTTGATGGATGGCACGTGAAGTGGTTCACACGGCGGCACGCCATACTCAGGTAATCCTGGTGATAATCACAAAATAAATGTTGTAGGGATTTTAAATGTTTCCCTGACCTACAAAAAATGCTTTTCTCGCCGTGTAAACAATGTAAGGAAGCACCTAACAGTGTGTTCCAATAGGCTTACTTGAAGGCCAGTTCTCACTGCGGTAGACTATCTATAGATTATTCTTTAAATTGACCGCTTTATCATTAAACATCCAGATAAAGGAAACATAAAGTTACGTATAGGAGATATCTGAAAATATACTTAATAGAACAAAAAAATATCATAATCTTCCTTCTAGATATGTGGTTTACAAACAAAATACCTGAATACTAGACATAAATCTCGTTTACCTGTTGCTAGTTGTGGAATGTAGGCGTTTAGCGCGTCTCGGAGGCAGCGTCCCAGAGCTCTCTCTTCTCTTGGACACGCGAATCCTCCAACTAGGAAAAATTATAACATCGTAGGAAAAAAACTCAAAGGGAACTAATGATAAGTATAATTATAAGATAGGGCTAGGCTACACGATATGTCGCGTCTGTCACTGGTGGCATGGCATGCCGCAGGGCGTTGGCGGCGTATGCGTCACAGCTAGCGGCTTGGCGAAGTCCTTACAAAAATAGTTGGCTGGGACATACAGATAGACAGACACCGGAGTCTTGCCTTAAGGGTAATATTTGACGTATGACGTGGGTACGTAACGTATCGTGTGGCCGACCTATAAGTAATCAGATATTCTACGACTCATTTTTCCACACACGTGATTTATAAACGTGTGAAACTGCGTATGTTGGTAGCAAAAAACGCACAAATCAAGCTGAGGTCAAAAGTTATCCAATTTACAAATTATATCTACAAAAAGTAAACTTACACGATTATATGTAACTTACAATTGATAAATCTGTTTTTGGCGTCAACGGTGATAAAAATGATACAACAAAGTAGTAGTAATTTCCACATCTTGATTTGAAGCACCATAAATAAACTAAAAGATTTTCCAATGATTTTTTATTTAAATATCAATTGAAACGTGATGATAGAAAGTATTAAACATCTTATCAAGAGCCAGACGTGGCTTTAGTCCATACTCTTGAGAGTTTATCGGTAATGGACCGATCTCGAGTGATAGCTAATTTTCGAAGGTTATTTTTATCTAAGAGTATCATATTAATAAGACAGTTTTAGGTCCTTGTCGTATAAGAGTCTGCGAAAAATACTTGAAAAGTTGTTAGAATTTTCTTTTAACATGTCATTCATTAGGTTTCAATTAGTTCTCGCACTTTGAGGTACTCGCATAAATATCGAGAAAGTTTTCGGGTTTTAGATAAAATACTAACCAAACTACTAGACCTCTAGACCTCTACCTCTAGAAGCTCTAAAAATACCATATTTAAAGTACCGCGTCGTAATTTATTTAGCATTAATTTAAGAATGGCTAAAGAAACCTTTTGTTAGCAACATTATTTAATTCAACTTAATAAAAACCGATGACAATGCAATAATTGTGCATTCATAAAACCGTCACGCCCAGAGGTTGTCGACCTAATAATAATGGTTTTTAACATCTTATCCCCTTAGAAATAAAGAGTATACTAGCTTGGCAAAGAAGGTACTGTTGAAGAAAGTGTCGTAAGCCTATTACCAACAATGACGTAATTGGTAGGTATAGGCTGCTGACCGTAGCAGTTGCGGAACATTGACACACTTTTAGCCTACTATAGGTATTCTTACACAACTTCTTATGGCCTTTAAGGTATAAAGAATAAAGTTGAAGTTGTGTTGACAAGAGATTTGGCACAGTTTCCATGTTCATGGGCGTTTTCTGGTAACACGCTTTTTCGCAGTTTGCCTTGAGATGATGCGCCAGTTTGGACAAAGCAAACATCGTAATTGTTTCATAATTATTTTATTTCACGCGAAGAATACGAGTACGTCACATTTATTAATTAAAAATAAAATTTAATAAATAAATAACTTAGGCACTTAAAAATAAGTTCACAAAAGTAGTTTAATAGAATATGTACAATATAACAAATCATAGCTCAGACTTTCCCTTTCAATTTGCTTAAGCCTGTTCAAGTGTTAACTCAATTAGGAAACACCATCTCCGAAGGTATGTTCTTGAGGAACTTGTTCGCAATGTCCTCAAGGACCATGGCCAGCGCTGTCTCCACCGCCGGCTGGATCTCTCTGGCGATGTCTGACGAGTGCATGCTCACGATGTGGTCGGTTATCATCTCTGGAAGACAAATTTGAAGGATGAACTTTAAAGATAAACTACAGTTTGAACATCATTTGAGAGAAAATCAGAGGCTATTCCGGAATAAAATCAAGGTATCGTCAAGTCTCGTCCATCTGTTTCGACGTAAGAGATATTCCAAATTAAGAGAGTTAAGTAAAAATAATATGGTAGTGTAAGTGTTTTTAATATAATATTCCACCGCACTTGGCCACCAGCGTGGTGGAATACGGCCTAATCACCCTTCGTGGGTAGACCTGTATCAAAGCAGTGGGAGGATTAATGATTTTTTATGATGAATGTGGTAATAGGAGATAGAAAATTAGTAAACCTTACCCATTTCCCCAGTAGTGGAGTGAGCTTCCATAAGATCAGCTTTCACTGGTCCAGTGCACTTCAGCTTCACTGTTGCATCTCGGATCACCATTCTCTTGTGGACACGTGCTCCCAACGCGTCCAGAGCAGCCGTGCATAAGGCTGACGAAATCAAAACAAACAATTAATTATTTCACTCTGTTAAAACGTGAACTCCGTTGCAGAGCAAAGGTCTTATCGTCATCTGCTCAAAAGGTGACTTCAATGCCCTTCAATACAAATGGTAAGAACTAGCCAAAAAGAGGACACAGTGGACCAAAATAAAAATTGTGTAAAAATTTAAGACTGCAAGTAATTTGTTGCAAAAGTGATTAGGCATCAAAAAATAGAACGAATAAATTCTATGCATTTGAGATATTATTTTCCTGATAAAATAATCTGAGCAACACTATTTTTAAATATAATATGAAATAGTTTTCGTTCGAAACAGTTTTATTAGTCTTGCTTGTCTTTGGCACTTACTAAAGTTAGCAGCCATTTTTCCAGTGGACTCAACAGGCAGCATTTGGAAGTCTCCCAGCACCACGTAGTCGCCCAACATTTCCAAATGGGGCAGACTGATGTTCGCCGTTACCTTCAGCTCTTCAGGGAAAACACTGGAACCGAGAATAAGAATTTTATGAAGTGCATAAGTTTGATACATTTCTTAAGGCTTAAATGATAATAGTTTTTATTTAGGCTTGTGTTTGATTGCTAGGTATCTCATCTTGTGTTAAATATGCGATGGTGAAGTGTAAGATAAAGCACGTTTTCTAGAAGAAAACGAGTTGCACGTCGTAAAAAACACAGTTTGTTTACACAAAGTGATATTTTATCTTCTATAACCTTTCCTATAAACATACACCAAAATGATCTTACAACACTTCAGTTTTCCTTTTAAAGTAGGTACTGAACCCTAAAAAGACGTATACCTAAGTACTTACTCTAAATTATTGAACGTGTAATTGGTGAGACCCTTCAAAGTGACGTCTGTCAGCCAGGCGTCGTACTTGAAGTGGTTCTTCGGCATATTGTGCTGGCGGAGCCTGATACTGGGCACCTTCAGCGGCTCCAGCGGCTGGATGTTGAGGGAAGGCACACCTTGCGCCAGGAGCTGGCGGGCCTGTTCCGCCACCCGCTGCACGCACGTGGCCACGTTTGGGTCGCTGTAGTGGCAGACTGATGTGCGGGCTGAAATTATATTGAAGCATTTTTTTACCGACTTCATATAGGAAGTTACGAGTATCATTATAATAGTGCGAATTTAATTTACAGCATTATTAATAAACTACTAGCTGTTGTCCGGGATTTTGCATCCGGAGTGCTCGGCTTTTTGGTCTCGCTAGTTTGGTACTCGGAACTGAAGCTTAGCCTTCGATCTAGTGTAAGTATAGAAGCGATAGTATATAGAAGCAAATGAAGACCATAATAAGAAAATAACAGGCACATCAAAAAGTTCAGCTGAATGCTGCAGAAGAAAGGGAAAAAAAGTACCAGCGGCTAGAATAGTAAAAAGATGCAATCATTTAATTTTGTTGTCATTTGGGGTTACTTGGGTTGTCCTTACAAATTCCATCCTGATTTTTCTCGTCCGCATACGTGTGATTGACTCGTCTCCCAATAACACTATTGGCACACACACACACCATCAAAAACCTAAGCAGCTTCTGCCACATTTTGCTACAAATAAATAGGCGACTTGAAATAAGTTAAATAAATAAAGTCCAGCGACGTGTCCAACCCGAACTTGATCTAAGAGATGAAATGTAAAGTTATGCCTTATAAAAGGATAGAATAACTGGTCGACATAGAATGCCGTAAATGGATGCAAAAACCTCGGTAGTGAGACCTAAGGACAACGAGCCTTTATTTACTAATCATAAGAAACCTATTACTGGCAAATGATATTCTTGAAAAAGTGCAGTTTGTGATGATAGTATATTATCATAGCATAATAACAATTTTATACGTATTTATTTCTATTAAATTTTTCATCGACTATGTTTAATGTAACGTTTGACTATTAGGCGCTACCAAATTTAACTTTACCCACGCTATAAAATCCTTAGGCGCTTCTTTTCAAACCTACAATTTCCATGCATAAGTTTCGGATCGAATTCTGCAAAACTTGAAATTTTATATTTTAAATTTAATTGTGCTGGGGCATTCCGAAGCATGATAGATTTAATATTTAGACTTTCACCCCTATCAGGGGTCCGTGACCTAGCTAGATGGACAGAGTAGATGAACCACCCACCCCGTAACCTTCGTGACGTTGTACTCGTAAGTCGACCTCACGTTTACGATACTCGTGGTCTTGCATTCACATCCTTATAATTGCAGCTTCCTTATGCATATTAGGTAAGGAATTGAAATGAATTCAATTAAAAAACGATTATTTTGCTCTTAATTGTGGCACAGAAATTCCTCGCTTCGTTTTACTGCTAGTGTGAAGAAAATATAGCAAGGGTCAAGTGAGACATCTGCGAAAACTAGGAATAGGCACCTAAATTGTTTTCTTTCTCGGTTACTAATATTAAAAATGTGAAAGTGAGTTTTTTGTTTGTTACGCTTTGTCGCTTTAATTACTTAACCGATGAGTCCGATTATAATCATGAAATTTTGTATGCATGTTGATAAGGGTACAAAAAAAGACATAAGCTACTTTTCATCGTAATTGTCTTCACTATTTTTTATTATAACGTGATTGAAATCCCGGAGCGTAGCTAGTTGAGTTATAAGATATAAATAAAAAACCAATAAAATCTAACTCAGTATTTAATTTCATTGCGACAGATTTAGTCTACTCATCAAAAATATGTTTGAGATAAATGAACTTATAAATCCATCTACATTATTTTAAATCGATAGCCTATAATAATATCTACATATAATATTTACACTCTTATTCAAATATATGCAGGTACAGGAATATTATTAAAAATAAATATAATTCACAGCATTTAGTGATGATATCAGCTTATTTAGCTTAGCTGTGGTATCAATAGATCAACAGATGTCGTTCTAGTAATTTTATTTGCTTGACACTGGTATTTTCTCATAGTTGCACTTAACTTTTATTTGTTAAAGACGTTTTCTAGCTATACAAAAAGTTAAACTAAAACCAAAAATGCTGATAAACCAGTGCATTATTTGTAATTAAAATGAGCAACTAATTAATTTTTTACCATGTAAAAATCAAGGCAGAATACATTTTTTAGACCAGCATTTACAAAATCAAGGCAAGAGTAAATTTTTAGACCAGCATTTAATAGAGTTTTCGAAATTTTCGAATAAACGATTGATGAAATATTTAAACCGACTAATCAACGACTTGACATATTCAATTGATGCTTCGCTTTCTTGTGAATCAGTTCAAAAGAAATTGTGCTAAATGAATGCTCTGATCTATCAACATCTTAAGTAACCTTACACATATAATATAAACAGTGGGTAAATATAAAACACTGGAAAACCTATGCTATAATATTTTACAGTCGTTTGACTAACGTCATGTCTGGTGTAGTACTTGTAACTGATTATTTAAATACTTACTTAGTACATTGTACTCGTAGGTACAACTGAATAAACTTTTGTAGTCTATTGTCTATGGTTCAAAAAGTCATCTTTTTACTAAATTTAATATACAATCTCAAAAAACCTGATTGGATTATGGCTAGAGCACTTTTAGATTGAAGGCGGCTGTGAGATCGCATCTAGGTAATTATTTTTTCTTCTATAAAGTTTAGTATTCTGCTCCTGCCCCATCTGCATTGCTGCGGCGAAATGCGTCGTAGTTAACGCGTTAAAAAGCGCTATATTTAATTTTCTCATAATTACACGAAAATATTCAAGGAAAATTGAGTGTGGTACTTCGGCTATATGACGCGAGTATTCCCGCATAATTGTATCAAAATGTAAAAAGGTAAAAACCACGTTACTTTTCAGAATGCAACGCAACATTCATTTGTTTTGTATTATTATACATCAAACGTTCGTTATACTTTGCTTCGTTAATACCCTTTGAAAAGTTGACACAATGAATATGAATGTGTCGAAATGAACCCCGTCTGATTAATCTTGCCTAATCTTGCGCCATAAAATGCAGGTGAAGTAGAAGCACAAGCACGTCAGACTTTGGATAAACTCTAGCTCTTAACATTCTACAATACACTAGTTCAATCAGTCGATGAGGATATCGCTGATTGGTAAGTCAGCCAGCAGCTTGTTGGCGAAGGCCTTGACGACCGCCGCCGCCGTCTCTTCGATCAGAGGGTTGATGACGTCGAACACCAGCCCCGGACTCGCATTGAAGAAGGTCGCTGCAGTTGCGGCTGGAAAAAGTATCACACGCTAGAGAAATTGATATTCGTTATGTACATTATATTATATAATACATACAATTTATAACTTATATAAAATCTAATTCCTATTTATTGTGCCTGTGTCAGGTTTACTGATTTGGTAAAATAAAAGTTTGAGCTCTCCAGACCTCGTTTATACCTTGACAAACGCGTTTTGCGTTAACGCAGATCGTTAACGCACTAAAGTTGACGTTGAGTTCCGCCTAAAGGCAGATGTTTGCTCTACTTACCAGCAAGTGGTCTGTCAGTTTTGTCGAAAGAAATCTGTCCATTTCCGATCTTGACCTTTGTGATGACTTTTTCAACTTGTAGGTACTCTTTCCCGTCTTTGATCACTGGTTTTGCAACACCCTTGCCAACTACTTTAATTCCAGCTGAAATAGAAAAGATTTAAAATCATCAGTAAAATCATTAAACACAAAATAGCTAAAATAACTCTGGTGTTTCTCTCACTCTTCTCTGTTTGTGACATAGGGTTGGATCGATATGGACTCGTTTTTTTCCAGTTTTTCTAAACAAAGTAGCATAATCGTATCTATCATCAGGATTATGTCTTGAAATCATGATCCACACTAAGTATTTGATTTTCATAAAATATATCAAATTTTATCAAAATCAGTTTAGACTTTTAGTGATGAAAACGTAAGCAAAGAAACGAATGTATGCAGAGATTGAAAAACTATCGGATTTTTTTACAATAGCTTTGGTTGTGTGAGTGAATAAGTATAATGACACGTTGTGGCTTCACATGTGGGTTACTCATAGGATGTACTTGAGCTTTGTTATGTAAGAAATTAATTATAAGATAACTGAGACCGTCACAATGCAATTTAATTTATTCGACTGTTTCGAATGTAAGCATAACTAGGTTAGGTACGTACTTGCGACATCTTGCTGTTAGAAATGCATTCAGAGTCGCAATACTTAGCAAGGAAAGGTCATTGAGTCTGCGACATTTAACTTGCTAAAATATAGAAGTGTGGTAATTAAAGAAACTTATTGCTTTGCTAACTTGGTGGTCGTGAAAGATCATCCAATCTATCAATCTTCGCTTGTGAGTAACATTTATAAATGAGCGGTAAATCAATTGTGCTATAACGTTAAATTGAAGGTTCTGGTGGTTAGATTTAGACTAAAACAAGAGTCGAATCTAAACCTTGCAAATATCCTTAAAGCTCCGATATTAGGCTAATCGTTCGATTATTTCTATTTCGCATTATGATAATTTCTAAGATCATTTTGGACTAACTCGTCACTGTATTGTCATTACTTAGATAACTTATTCTTCGATCTTCCGCTGTGTTTTCCAAGGTTTTGTTTAACTTGCAATGTTTGTATGTATGTATTATATAAGTATGTTCGGATCAAATCTTGTTTAAGTTTTTAAAAAACAAAATATATTTCTGGCAACATAGGCCCATATTATCAAATACTTACAGACTAACATACATATCTAGCATATCTATCATTTTACTTACTAAACTCGCCCATAAGCCGTCCTCTGCCATTGAGGTCCAGCGTCAGGATCCGGGAGCCCTTCACATCGTAGTCGGTCACCACGGTCAGCTTGGGGAAAAACAGTTTCACCTCGGCAGCGTACTGGTTCACCACGTTCACTCTGGAAAGCGAAGCGGAAAAATTAATGCTGACATTTTCAGAAATATACCTTTCTAAAAGTTACTGTTTGCGGAATTGGAGCATTTATAAATTGCTTTTTAACAACGTGGTCGTATCCTTGTATGGTGGACGATAACATTGGGCAAATCGTTTCCTTGTTTACGTAAAAATATTCTTTCAGTCCTTTCACTTCCCTATCCTTATCAAAACACTTCTGAATAACGCACTGTTTGGCATCTACTTTTAGTTTAAGGACTTTACTCTGTTCCTTGTTGTTGTTGTTGTCCAGTTAATTTTAATATTATTTTTAACTAATCTAATATGAAAATAAATTATATATTTTTTTAGATGCGGTTTCTGGGCTATTGTTTATGTTGCATACAAAATAATACGCAAAAAATTGTCGTAACAATCTACCTATTAAGATGTCTAGACAGCCTGTCTAAATCTTGAATATCTTATCTGCGCTGTATATTTAAAACAAGAAGAACAAGAAACTCATACTAACTTTAATCCTTTGATCGTGAAGTTACTGCCGCCATATGCCTTAGTGTTAGACACCGTAGCCTTCAGCTTCAAGTTGGGAACGTTTCTGTTGAGCCTGAGCGTGGGCAGCGTGAAGGGCTCCAGCGGAGGTATGTTGACCTCAGGGATGCCCGCCCTCAGCTGCGGCCTCATCGCCTCCACACCGGCTAGGATGCACTTGGAGATCTCGGGGTCGGTGCGCTTGCATGTCGGGAAAAAGTCAGCTGGAAGTTAGAAAACAGAAGTATTTTACAATCAGTATTTGTGACATTGTTAATGTTATTATTAGCTTCTAGATATTATTATAGATCTTTATCTTACTCGTACTTCACTGAATTAATATGAAACGGTTAAGTAGTAGTAGTTGCTTCTTTTGATAACCTGATTTGCCAATAAACCAGTGAAGGATCTGCGATGTTAATATTTATTCACATCTTACTCAATCTACGTTTGTCTAGAAAGGTAGTACCGGCGACCCTAGAGCTAATCAATACTTCCTGAAGCTAACTCCAGCCCGGTCACACACACGAGTGCCAACGTACATGTAACTAATGGTTGGATTAATACTTATGAATTATGGATGCAGTGAACGGAAAAAGCCTTGAGCCCTTTTGAATTTCCTTTGGAAGTGTCCGGTGTCCACGGTATCCGCTGTACGAATAATCATTTTCGCGAACTTACTCCCATGGAGTTAAAACACAAGCGTGAATATGTCAAGGTTTCAATTTAAACTTTTACAACTAAAGAATAAGATTTAAAATACCTCATAAAAGGTTGGACTTGCTTGCCTACTTAATCGGTGAAGTGACTAATTTGTTCTAGATTTAAATGACAAGTTAAAGGTAAACTAGGTACAAAATCGGTTAACTGCAAGTTTATGTAAACGTTAAGGAAAATTAACTTCAAATTCGTTTTATTTAATCTGTTTACTGGCAACTATATCGCTAATAGCTATGTATCCCAGTTAACGTTTGAAAGAGAGGATTTATCGTTAGATGATGGGGTAAAAAAGAAACCGGAATTCGCGAAAAAAAAAATCTGCTGTTCCATACATTTTGACGAGTGTCATTGACATTTTTTACGGAACAGCTGATTATTTTCGCGAATTGCGGGTTTTTTCCTTAGTAACAGTTGTTCATTGATGAGTACCTACTATGAGCTTTTTTCGGCTTATCATACCCTTTCTTTAAAACCCTGTATACAAATTTTATAATATATACTATAGATACATTTAGAAATTGGGGTCTGCACGTATGTACAAACTGAAATTATAAACCCGTAACCAGATTGCAAATTCGTCCGATACCATATTTACTCAATACCGCCTTGACAAACTAATACCACATCGGATAGTTAAACAAGCAGAATTACCTGTTATCTAAACCTACCATACTTGACAGATGTTTGCTTTGTGCTAATTTACTTATTAGTTACTTAACAGCTACTTTTGCACATGAGATGGAGTATGGCAGGTCAAGGACTCAAGGTATTTTCTTAGCATAGACAATCCTATTATAACTGTTTTTTAACCGACTTCAAAAAAGGAGGAGGTTATCAATTCGTCTGTGTGTTTTTTTTTTGTTTTTTTTTTTATGTTTGTTACCTCATAACTTTTGACTGGGTGAATCGATTTTGATGATTCTTTTTTTATTAGAAAGCTGACACTTCCCATTTGGTCCCATTTCAATTTAGTCCAGTTCTGATAATGGTATCCATGAGAAAACCATATAAGTCTCAAATTTGCATTAAGTACGTGCGCGATAAATAGATGAATAACTGAATAGTCGGTCTCTTGAAGTCGGTTTTTGTTTTTTATTTTGTAAAAATAATGTTCTTGTTATGTTATTGAGTGACGAGACGAGCAAATCGCTCGCCTGATGTTAAACGTCACGTTTGCCCTTAACAGGTCTGCACTACCTAGAATTTTGAATTTGCATTGATTGATTACATAATCAGCAACCCAGCCAAGTTGCGATTCCATAATAGTAACGTTATAGAAAAGTAGGAAAATGTATGGGAATGACATATCTGTCATTGAAAATAGAATCCATAAATAGACTATAGAAATGTCATTCCCATACATTTTTCTACTTTTTATGGCGTTTCTATTATGGAAATGCAACTTGGCTAAGGGGGCAGATTTGATAGCTAACTGGAAAATGATTTAACCTTAACATAAATCGTTATAAATCCATCGAGGAATTGTGATTAACATTTTCATAAATAAATATTAAATAGTGTTAAAATAATTACAATTACCTACTCGTAAGTCTAAAGCAAGCGTGATGTTGTTTCGAAGTCTGTAGTAGAGACCGATAGAGTCCGAAAGCAATTACATACCCAGCAATTTGACTTAAATAATATTAGTAACATTTGCAGACCGTAAAACCAGTTATAATTATTTTTTGCAATAATTATTGTTAAGCCCTTAAATTTTAGTCTAAACTTATTCGTACAAACCAATACTTACGTGCAACTCTTCCATAAACCCCGACCGCGCACACGGCAACAATCAGCAACACTTTCATTTTCACAATTATCTTCCACTTTTTGCTAACAATCAAATTATAGTTTGAAAATTATTAATGTATCATTCGAATGCAAGCCGCGTTTGCAGTAGTTATGCAAGTCTGTAACCCGATTGTTCGACGCCGAATGCGCGCGGCCGCCCAATTTCCTCTTATTTGTAGACTCGTTGCCCCCTCGGTGCAACTGTTAGGCAACTCCCGGGGTATTTACAATTTTTAATCGTAACAAATTAATTATGTGACGTTATACTTCATAGTTTTACACAGACAAAATGAAACAAATTTGACAAATGACCTCTGAGCTGGGAGTTTGGCGCGATTGCAATATAGTTTAGATTAAGGTGGGATTCCACTGATGTATCGCGACGAACAAGTAGGTGAACTATCAGCTTCTATTCTAGCTTGAGAATAATACAGCTGCTGTTTAAACCTATGTGTCAGAGAGAGTCGTGTATAGAAGTAGAATGTGATATTTGGGTGTCCAGACTGTCGCATAATACTCAGTGCACTATTCTTACCAATTTCCTGAGATATAAAATAGTCGATAGCTCGCCCGCCGGCTATGAGATACTTGCCTTAAATACAAAATTACTTAATTCGTTTTAGACTAACACAAACATGACATATCCTGTCGTTTAGCTACGAGTATCTTTAGTTTCGTAAAAATTACAAAATACGAAAAATTTAGTCTCTCAGACAAAATTTTATTCACAAAAACGTTTTATGAGGAAATGGCGCATACTGAGTTAAAGATCTTTGTAAATATCACATTTTCATAAGCACGGCACTTACTCTGCAGCCAACAACTTTTGTAATCTAAAAATATAAGCACTTTTTTACTATAAACCCATTAAAATGACCAAATAGAGATAAGCACATTTACCAAAAATGTGCTTAACTCTATTTGGTTAACATTTACAAAGATTGCAAGAGAACGTACTTTCCGGTAATAGAATAGTTGGGTATTCCAGCACCTAACCTAACCTACACATAAAGTTCAGAGTCGTCTACAGATGATCCGGGGTTAAGCTGGTACATTCGAATCGGCAAAATGATTGCTGCATCAAATGTCATCTTTTGGCATGTGTTGATCCGCAGAGCCCTACATTTCTTGCCCCACCTCCTCAGGAGGGAAAACCACGGGACCGTTGCAAGCGTAGTTCCGCGATCCATTGCATAAAGCTGATCAGTCAGTAATTACGTTACATAAATACGACTGTAACGGTTATCTCATTTCATATAAAACGCGGCTAGAATGCTGCAACTTGACACCGATAGTGTGTTCGTTGTTTTAGATATTGACTGTTTACTGGTTCAAATCGTTCGCACATATTGGCCATGCGTCAGCGCACCTGAACTAGATCAGTAATACTTGATAAACACAGAGCTTGGCAACGGCATTGCGATATTTGCGATATATTCAAAATCACAGTCAAACAACCCAAAATGTTGCAGTAACTCAGTAAGGTAGCGAATGTACACATACGTATCAGCAGGCCGTGACGGAGGCCTTCGAGTGGCCTATAAGCTATGACATTAGGGCTGATTCCATACGATGACACGTCGCATAATGGATTCATTATTTTTATGACACCTCAACTGGAACTAAACTTTGACGCTTCGTCGGTTTATCAACAAAGTGGCGAGGCAAGTTGGTGGAATGTTAAAATCAAAGAAATGTTTGTTACGAAAAAAAAATTTTTTCATGAACATTCTATATTTTAATCTCCTGTAGCGTTTGATATTTAGTAAGATATCAAGTGAAATGCCCATGACACGTTTACTGTACACACCGAAGTCTTGATCGATGTGTATCTACACACCTTAGGGCTTCGCCAACCCTATGTAGGCTGGCACTACCAATGGCACTTTAGTTTTCTATTTTGTAATTAATCTTATTTATTAAATACTTATCTATCCATCTTCAACCGCATATGTTAACAGTAGCTTTTTAGTAACCTTGTCGTGTAGTTACCAACATGGAGTAAATCAGAATTATGTGTTTATAATTATGCAATGATTGGAGCCGATAACAGTGCGCGTTACAGTGACATAACGCTATTGTTCTAACTGTGTGAGCTTAGTTTGGCCTTTAAAACTCTTGCTTGAAAAATTTTCGAATGAAAGAAAATGAAGACTCGTCAGTTCAACTAAAAGAATGGAATGGCTTTATGTTTAATTTCAAATTTTTATTCTTATCTAGTTCCTGCTCGCGGCTTTGCTTGCGTAGCCTAGTAGAATAGGAGCGGATTAGAGCCTTGATAAAGTGGCTACCGATTCTGGACAATAAAGAGACGGATCCAGATTTTTGCTTGCTTTTGCTTTTGTGTGTGCTTTTGGGAGCTTGAGCTAGCCCCTTCCTCCCTAGATCCGCCACTGCGGATAAGTATTCCATCCGCAAACCACCAGCATCCACAATTCGTTAAAATGATTACAGTGTTTTTTGATGCAGATGCGGTTTTTGGACTAATATCTTCATTGGTGTTTAAAAGTACTTCATTCGACTGGATTAATTACTAAATGTCTTTTTCTATTTTTAGCTTTTTATTATGAAAACTAATTGACAATTTTATCTTTTATTTCATTAAAGTATGTAGGTATGTAAAAAATCTTAATCTATGAGAATAAATTAATCAGTCAACGAGTAATCTTTTTAAGGGCACAATGGCGAGGACATCATTTAGGTATTGTTTGACGATGGGCGCAGTCGTGTCGTCTATCACCGGGCTCAGAACTTTCAGCGCGATTGACGGGTTCCAACTAATGAACGACGCCGCTGCTCGGTCTGAAAAAGAAAATATTAATAAGATTTCTTATATTATAGCTGTTGAAGTATTTCGGTAGTGCTACAGAATAAATAATAGGTGCCGCAAAAATAGAATATGGCCTCGGTATTCCAACACATTGGGTTGACGATATTGTAAAGATCGCGGGTTGAACCTGGATGAGATTGGCACAGGACCGAGAGGAGTACAAGAAGAAAGAATGCTCAGCAGTGGGCGATTACGGGCTGGAAATTATGATGATGGTGATTTCTATGTAGTACTACTCTAACCAAGAGGCTGCTGGCTTTCAAACAGTCTTACTAAGACAACATTTTTCCTCGTAACAGCAGACAAGGTTAAAAAGCCGAAGCTCGATTATCAAGTTGGCACACACACTACAATTGCATGACCATTATTTTGTACTGATAATTAGATTTAATAAATAATAATGCATTTTCCAAATGTCACCCGCAAAGGGTAAATATTTACCTGTAAGTGTCATTTTAGTTGGGGTGATGCTCAGATCCCCCTCGCCGACGACCACTTCCGTCGTGATGGTATCTACCTGCAGGTACTGCACTCCGTCTTTTGTGATCGGCAAAGCGACACCATTTGCTACTATTTCCACTTTTCCTGGAAACATTTTAAAGGGTTTGCTGAAGCAAAACATTTTCCTGCATTATCATGTGTGGGCGTGGAATCCACAATCAAACGTGGACTCAGTTTTATACAGGGTTATACAGAGGGTATGCTAATTCGAGTGTCATTGACATTTTTCTATGGAACAGCTGATTTTTTTCGCGAATTCCGTGTTTGTCCAATAGTAAAAGTTATTCATAATGTTGAGTACTATGACCCCTTTTCAGCTTAGCATACCCTTTTTGTATAACCCTGTATCACGTTCCAGGCACACATCAGCCAAGATTGCAACGTTCCTTTATCCCCGGTGTCCTCTATTACCTACGTACATACTTAAACCTAGCTCAATGTATACTTACTCAAGGACCCTTTAAACTTGCCGTCGCCACTGTAAGGGAATACAAGTATTCTCGACCCCTGCGTGTCGTAATCAGCTGTCACTTCTAGCTGAGGAAACATCAACTTCAGTTTGCAGGCGTATGTATTGTTCAAATCGATCCTGGAATTATATAATTATAAATAGATGATCTTAAAACCTATTGTAAATTGTGCTAAAGTGTTCATTGAAAAATAAGTAAATTTTATGCGGCTGTTCACTTCATGATTATAGTTACCTAAGTATAATAAGATAAGATACCCAAGTATGTATCTTATCTTATAGTATTAACATAGTTTGAAAATTGTAGCTTCTAATATTTGCCTGATTCAGCAGCATAATTATATAGGGTTATTCATAAAGGGTATGCTAAGCCGAAAAGGGCTCATAGTACTCATCATTATGAACAACTTTTGCTATGGGACCAACTCGAAATTCGCGAAAAAAAAATCAGCTGTTCCATAGAAAAATGTCAATGACACTCGACAAAATGTATGGAACGGCTGATTTTTTTTTGTGTATAATCTATTAATATGAAAGCGTGCAGTGTGCAAATAAGGCAGCATTCTAACTGGCAGATTTTTACTAAGGGACCAACCCGAAAATGACGAAAAAAAAACTTGAATACTATTAGTCCTTTTCAGCTTAGCTTCATCATCATCATCATCATCCACAGCCCTCTCTATCCCACTGCTGGGTATAGGCCTCTCTCCCGTTATACCATCTGCCTCGGTCAACTGCTAATCGGGTCCAGGTTCGACCCGCGACTCTGACTATGTCGTCGACCTTAGCTTAGCTTACCTATTCCTTAAAACAGTTTATAGCTTACTTTAAATCCTCAATCATAAAACCAGAGCCTCCGTGGGCAACCATTTTCGTGATAACAGCTTGAATCGACGCTCCTGTAACGGACTTGTTTACGATTATCCGCTCCATTTTAAAGGGATCTAGGGCGGGCAGGTTTATTTCTGGAATACCGTCTTTTAACTTGGGTCTCACGGATTCAACTCCGTCGAGAATACATTTCTCTATCTCTGGATCCTGTCTTTTGCAATGAGGTACATAATCCGCTGAAAATAACGTAAAAAAATTATTAGCATCGCTTTGAAAATCCTTGTGAATCAATCCCACAGAAATTGCAAATATTTAATTATAATAATAAAATTATTTATTGCAGGCATAAGAAAAAAATCTCAAAGGAATAAAATTCAAAGTACAGTTACGAATAAATGTTAAATCTAAATCTAAAATTAAATTTGGGTTTTTGCCTTCACACTAAGCTTTAAAATCATATTAAAATGTATCAAAATGTGATTGGATAAGAACTTACGTATGCTTCCGTAAACAATCGCGATGCAAGCAAAATAAATCAGGTACATGGCTACAGGTTTTGTTGAGGGTCTTTTGAACGTGATGATACACAAACGTCTCAGTAATTGTAGAATTAAGACGAAATCTGTTAACAAAGAAATCAGGCGTCAAACAAACAAAAACATTAATGGTTAAATAAATTCACCATACTTCCTGGCTGGTAGGGTTTCCCGAGTGCAAGGTCATCCGGATTGGTTACTCTCAGTAAAACATATTGCCTGACTGTTCAAAAGGCGGGTAATGTTTTTTGGATGTGAATGATAAATACGTTCAATACATTTGCGCGTTCGTATAAAACGTATGATAGTAGGCCTCGGTTATTTGTACTGAGAAACAACCGCCAAGCCATACTCGAGCTCTGACTTCAGGGCAAGCTACTTCCGATATGAACTTACTCACTTTTTAATAAGCACTTACAATGATTTAACGTCATATAAATACAAAAGCTCGGCATACAACACTCAGAACGTCTGTATCTGTATCGGAATCAGGACCCTGTTTGACCACGCTCTTACCCGACTGCCCAGATCGAGGCTAATATTTTCGTTTATCACTTGAAAGTACATTGGCACTCACATATTCAATTATTTGGTATTACTGCGTCGAAATTACTGAATTTGATACAAATACGAGTAACTGACGTAAACACCACTGTCAGTTGCTTATCTTTAAAAAAACTGCACCAAAATCCAGCCTCCGCAAGAAAACGTGTCCTTCTCCTTATTGCAATATTTTCGCCTTTCACAAAATTAAGGTTTCGAGATGAAGGTCTAACTCTCTACCAAAATACCTTTTCGACTTTGATACCTTTGTTTTAATGAATGTTTTCCCGTGGCACCTTCTTTAAGTGTATAACAGCCAGAAAAAGCACGGGTTGATCACAATTCTTATCCCAGAATAATTCTTAAATAAGTGACTAAGTACTAAGTATGATATATCGAGCACTGAACCAAACACCGCAGAGACAATATTCAATATGATCGTCGAAGAGGCAGCGTTTTGGTCTTCAAGGGTTAATCGTAATTCATAATATGAACCTTTTGTCTTTCTAAGTTATGAAAACAAACCTTTGTTTTAAAACACGTCTTCAAACACGATTCTAATAACGAATACTGACGGTGAGGTCAGTAGTTCCCTGCCAGGTTAAGATAATTAACCCACTGCAGTAGTATAGTTCATACTAAATTAACTAATTGATGCTAATACTCCACATACACATATTTTTCGTCACTTAATCACATATAAAAAAAAAACATTTTCATCCCACCATCTCGGAAAGAGTATTTTTAACAAATAACTATTAAAATATTGTAATGGGAGCATCTTAATGCAGACTGCACCAGAAGTTAGGTAAAAACGGGACATATTGCGTCCCGTTTTTGAAGCTTTTTTTTTTTTTTATGTAATTGTGTGACGAGACGAGCAAATCGCTCGCCTGATATTAAACGTCACGTTTGCCCATAACAGGTCTGCGCCACCCAGAATTTTCATCTCGCAGAATTCAAGACCCTGCGTGGCACAGCTCTGCGCTCGTCACCCTGAGATATAAGTTGTTTAATCTCCTATTTGCCCTGTAATTTCACTGGAAACAATGCCCTTCCAACCGGAACACAGTAATGTTTGCACATTACTGCTTGGTGGTGGAATAACTGGCAAAGGTGTGGTAAAAGCTATGTTATACTGCATCTACGCATTGATTGATTTTGTCTCAACGAGATAGTGTTTGGATATTTTTAGGGTTCAGTACTCTAAAGGTAAAAAAAAGAGCGTAAAAGATTTGTAAGCCGTTTGCGAAGTCAAGCCTCCTTTTGAATATGCTTCTTGGGATATCCACCGCCAAGAATATAAGAATAAATATATATAATTATATGGAACATTGAGATATAATACAATGCACCATCTCTCTTTCTCTCTTTTAATTTTGAACAGTGCCTCTCTCATCTCTGATCACAGTGGAAAGTGGCTGGAACGCACACTATGGTACAGATACTGGTGTACTGGGTTTACGTTGCGTGCCTCCAATTATACAAGTAATTATCATATTCATAATTCTGTATGTTCTTATGATACTCTACAACTCACAAATTTGCAATGAAAATTAACTGCATCACGCATTTATCTTCATAGCATTTAACGTATTTATCTAAAGCTCTTACGTTTCAGGAAAGATAGGGAGCAGCCCCATTCTAGAAATTCTAAACGACGGCACTTATAGACTAGACAAGTTGACAAGCAACATGCCAACATAGCAACATGACAACTACAACAAAATGGTATTGTCGGTACGGAACCATTGAAATATAAAATGGCTTTGATGTTACCACAGCCATTATAACCGATAGAAAGCTGGTATACCTACCTGTTTCCCTATTTTTCAAAAATATAAAAGAAATAGTATTAACTGGTCAATTGTATCACCTAGGTCTGAACGTACTAAGCACTGCTGTTTTGAATGTGAAAAAGCTAAAAGTTAATACGATGATTAGTCTTTTTTTCTTTTAAGTCAAAAACTAATGGCATGGAACTGTGACTTCCTCGCGACACATATTTAAGTTGTAAGAAGATAAACAGTTCACAGACGTCTTCACAGCTGAAAACCGACGTGACGTGACTTTCAGCAACCGAAGGTTGACTTAATCATTTATTATTTAAAGAAATCTTTTATCAGTGAGGGTACTGAGGGTAAGTGCAGTACGACGAATTTGAGGAAACGATAGTAACTAATAGTTCTTGAATCAAACGGATATTTTTTTGTGACAATTTCTAATTTCCTTGTATGACTAATTCGAATACGAGTGAGTTATTAGAGTTGAATCAGATGCCACCTTTATTGTTTTTTTGAATGAAGTTTTTGCTTCACCTACGAGTATCTTCAAAAGTAAGTAAGTAGAAGTAATCGTAATGCGTACCATCAGGCGATTGACTTGTTCGTTTTATTACTCAGTTAATAAAAAAAATATTAAGCTATACAAATTATCTGTTGTATGTACCTTAGTAGTTGTTCCATCATTAACTTTTCAGGTACATTTTGGTTGGGAGAACATTTAATCCGAAATTATGAAGCTGTTCATCATTCTTGCTGCGTGCCTCACTGCAGTTTATGGCACTCTTCCAGGTAAAATATTTTATTCGCAATATTAGAATCAAAGATAAGGAACCTATTTTTACAATGACCATATATATCATACGAGTAAATGCTAATTTCCAGCAAACGTTTTCGACCCGAAGTGCCCTCTAAACGACCCCGAAACATCGCAGTGCCTCCGCAGGGGCATTGAGAACATTCGACCATATCTCAAGACAGGCATTCCTGATCTAAACATCCCTAGCCTGGAACCTTTCAAGCTGCCGAAATTGGATCTGGACGTAGATGTCCGTAGTTCCATGATAATAAAAGGAGAAGCTACAAACATAGTTGCACATGGAGGGAGCAATTTTCAAATTATGGACTTAAAGTAAGCTGTGATGTTGGGAACTGATTGTGTGGTGGGCGGGGATTGGTGCAACTTTTTCTTGAATGAGGGCGACTCTTTCAAGGAAAAGACCGACCCCACGTAAGTGGGATAAGGGTAGGCAGATGATGATGATGATGAGTGCGACTCTTTAGACTGTCTGGCCACTGGACCGGACAGAAGAGAAGGTGTGCAAATGAAATTCATAGAATCGTAATCAACCCCCGCTCAGAAAGCAGATTGGGGATTTTATATAATTCTATTGGTTAATTAATTAATTATTTCTCCGCCTTTTTCTATTGTGATTCAGTAGACCGGCAGCCTTACCGTCTCGCATGCACTCATTCCCCGCTCACCACGAACGTAGTCTTCAATTATATTTTTAGAATTAAAATATAACTATATTTCATTTTCACTAGGTTCAATGTCGATGGAGACAACCATGTAATGGAGCTAACTATTAACCTACCCAATCTGTCAGTATCGGCTGATTACGATTCCACGGGCTCTAAATTCATAGGCCTAGAGACCAGCGGTAGCGGCCAGTTTGGAGCTACATTCGGTAAGTACGATTGTTTTTTATTCGTGGAAATGCTGAGTATCTCTCTGTCCTGGCAGAAACTTTTACTTCGAGACTAACCCTAAAATCATTAAAAAAAAATGACACTCCCCTAAATGTTTTGATATACCGGCTGACTGGTTAGACACTTGACATATTCTAGGTTATCATAGTACTCATTATTATGAACAACTTTTACTATGGGACCAACCCGAAATTCGCGAAAAAAAAATCAGCTGTTCCATAGAAAAATGTCAATGACACTTGACAAAATGTATGGAACAGCTGATATTTTTTTCGCGAATTCCGGGTTGGTCCCATAGTAAAAGTTGCTCATAATGATGAGTACTATAATAACCTAGGATATGTCAAGTGTCTAACCAGTCAGCCCGTATATCACAAAAACATTTTATCTTAAATGGATATAATAAAATCAAAAATTTATATAGTTGAGTATTATTTGGTATGCGATTATCACAATTTCCTTTTTTTTTATCATTTTCTTTTTTAGCTGACATAACTGCAACTATAAAAACCAGTGGACATTCCGTCAAGAAAATGGATTTGGAATTTATGGAACTGGATGACGTAACACTCAATATTAAGTTCGGGAACAGCAAGTTGCACGTTGAACCAGTTGAAAAATCTTTTATAAGTAAGTAAATTAACATATAAGAGTAGATTTGTAAAATTAGAAAAAATAATCAAAGTATAACTTTACAGCCGGTCGCTGATTATTTTTATTGCCCATAAAAATAATTTGAACCTTAAAGTTTTTTAAATGCTATAGAGTAACGAACCCATTGATCTTTGGTTAGATACTTCAGGCGGATTGGACTTTCTGTGAAGTGGGCATTACACGACTAAACGTTTTTTTTATTTTTACCCCCCTTCCTTTACTATTTTTTTTATGTAGAAACATTTTAACGACATGTAAAATACGTATACTATTTTTATGACTACCCACATTTGAAAAACATTTTTTTTTTCAGCGTCAGCAGTTTCCGCGTTTATCAACGGAAGCGGCTCAACGGTTATAGAAGCCATAACTCCATACATCATCAAGGCAGCTACGCCCATCGTTCGCAAATATTTAAGCGAAATTCTGAATGTGGTTCCTCTAACCGATATATTCTCTTTGTAATATTTATTTCAAAACTTTTAGAAATAAAAAAATATCAGTATTTTTAGTTAGTGTTTAGCTCATTTTTTTATTTTTTTTTATTTCAGCCACGTTGTATAAACATCCAGCTATAAAAAACATCTAAAGCCGTTCAGCCGTTTTGGCGTGGCAAACTTTTACATTTATAATATTACTTGTATAGTAGGACAATTAATTAATAAGATTCAGTCTGTTTCCACTCATTGTACACTGCTTCACGTTCATACACAAACACTTTTATGCCGTATAGAAGTCTGTCTTCAGCGTATAAATATCAGAACCTCCTCCGGGAAAGAACCCTTGAGGCGAGACTTCGGCGTCTGTACAAACCAATTTTTAATTAATAATGAACGCCTCTACAAAACAATACAAGTATCCTACTACTATTATAAAGGCGAAAGTTTGTAAGTATGGATGTATGTATGGATGTTTGTTACTCTTTCACGCAAAAACGGCTGAACGGATTTACATGAAATTTGGAATGAAGGTTGTTCATGGTCTGGATTAACACATAGGCTACTTTTTATCCCGGAAAACGCGGGTGAAACCGCGGGGCGCAGCTAGTTTCATAATATATTTGTAGTTATAATATTTAAAACCGAATTAAATGTTGTATAGGTATCTTTTCCAGCATCAAATTGAGGTACTTCTTCAACATCTCCCTCACAGCCTTATTTATGGGCGACTTCAGCAGGAACATCACTAAGCGTTTCGGAACCATGTTTGCCAGTTTCGTTCCCATTTTCGCTGTAAAAAATAAATCCGTATTAGGTTAGGCTAAGTTATGAGCCATGCTAGAGGTTTTTGAAAGATAAAATTAGGAATTTGATTATTCGAAAGAACTGAATTAACATAGCTCAAAGGATTACGGAGCTGAAGTGGCAATGGGCTGGCCATATCTGCAGAAGAACCGGTAACCGAAACTAAACTGGGTCTCCACTCTGAAACCCTAGGTCAGTTTAGCTTCGTTGGTGTAGACAGATCGGCAAAAAATAAAGTAGGCACTGCGGTCATTATAATCGACACTCTGTGTAAGGCAAGGTGGCAAGTTGCAAAAATTTAAAATGTACTAATATCATTAAAAAATGTGCTAATATCATTAATTTCTATGATTTTAGCATATTAGGTACCCTACCCGCGGATAGTGACCTAAACTCGGTTTCTTATTTGTGATTTTACGTTCTGTTTATGAATGCCTCTATATGTTACCTTTCACTACTAAAAGCTTATTAGGTATGCTTAATTCGTGTTTGTAACTCCCGATTATAAGAACGCAGAAGTTTTGACAAAGAATATTTTTAAATTGGTTTTTATTTCCTAAAATCATTGCATTTATTTACCTGCTTTGTCTCCTCTTGTCATTTCAAGGTGGAACGTGGTTTTCTTTCCGAAACTCACATTGACGTCAACATCGGAAACTCTTAAATGTTGCGGGTTGTAATCACTGTCGAACTGCCCGTGAGTCTTTATTTGGACTTCAATGTCATCTGTACATAAGAACTACGTTAAACAAGTACAGTCTAATCTCACTAATCCGGCACTATTAGAAACCGGAGGGTGCCGGATTATTGGAATGTTCGGATTACGGGATTAAAGCATTTCATAGAGGGAATAAATGTATGTAATGTATTAAATTAACATGTAGGTACATATGTAATTAACTAGTTTTAAAATAATCCTTAATTGAGGTCTGCTTTTGTGCAACTTGTAGTCTTTTGAGGTTAGACTACTAGTCGACGACGCAACGACCGAAGCGCACAGGTATAGAGAGGCGAGGGAGGCGTAGGCGGAGGGAGACGGATTATTGGACGTGCCGATCTATCGAAGTGCCGGATTAGTGAGATTATACTGTATTTTAATTGATTCGTTTTTTTAACCCAATGTTGAAACGGCTGAACCAATTTTTATAAAACATGTCTAAGAACAACCGCTTTCAAAAACCTGCTATCAAATAAAAAAAACTCATCCAAATCGCTTCACCCGTTTAAGAGCCGTACAGACTACTGCCACAGACATTCAAACTTATAACACCCCATTTTATACGTCGAGGTTAGAAATCTAATCTATAATTTCTACAATCTAAAGTTTAAATAAATTAGTTAGGTATGTTACGAGTACGTACAGAATGTTCCCGTAAATACTCCGGCGCTGTGGACATTGAAGAAGAAATGGCGGCACATCGTAGTGTAGTCAGCTGTCACGACCAGCTTAGGGATGACTATTTTAACATCAGCCGTCTTCTTATTAGCGTCAATCCTAGAAAATGTTTATGTAATTACAAATACGTACGTAATACACCGTTATAAGGAAATTGTCAGTGGCGTAGCGTGCCTTGGCGGGGCCCCGTATAAAAATTTGTTTAGGGGCCCTTTTGAAGGGTAAAGATTTCTCATAATAGAAAAAATAAATAAAATTATAAGAAATATTTATTCGTCATAATTATATAACTGTCACTTTTTCCAAAATTTTAACAAGCAATTCAAATTAAATATACACTCTCCTTGCCTTTTTTTTGGTCGCAATAACCGATGTAGGGTGTTGTCAACTTGTGAACGCACGCTTTACTCGGGAAAAAAGAAACTACTTTTTTTGACTGATGTCATTTCAGAAAAAAAAATTGGGAAGTTTATATTAATTTTTGCTTACTCACGTCGGGGCCCCCGTGGCCCGGGGGCCCCGTATAATTGATACGGCAGATACGGCGGTAGCTACGCCCCTGGAAATTGTATGGTAAGCCGAAAAGGGCTCAGAGTACTCATTAGGAACAACGTTTACTATGATCCGTCATTGACATTGCGCTATGGAACAGTTGATTTTTTTTTCATGATTTCAGAGCTGTTTCTATAGTAGGAAAAATTTGTTCATAATGCTGAATATTATGAGCCCTTTTCGGCTTAACATACCCTCTCCTTATAACCCTTTATAAAGTGTATTATACATAGCAACTGACAAACATACATACACATAGATATACATAAGGTACACAAATGCACGTGCGTAGGTTTAATTTTTTTTTCTCTTCTAGCTGATAGCAATGTATGTTACTGTGAAATAACTATATTGCTACCAATCGGCACACTTCATAAAAAATATGAATTAATGGTGCTAGTTTGGTCTTGGTCTTTATATCTATCTATTAAAACTTACTCAAAATTAGTAATGATAGCATTAGTTCCTCCCCTTGCTACTATATCGGTTGCCTCGACTTGCAGGTTCGTACCCATCAGAGAGGTTTGGAAAGGTAACCTGCTTATTATGAAGGGCTCAAAACTAGGAACCATTCCAGGAACACCGCTCTTTAGAAGGGGTCGAAACAGGTCGAATACTTCGACGAGACATGTCGTTAAGTTTGGGTCATTCCAACTACATTTTGGAATTTCTGAAAATATTAGGAGAAAAATTCAAATTCTTTATTTCTTCGGTGTTTATTTCAGATACAAAGATAATAATCCACCATTGGGACAAATATTTATGTAGTATTTAGGTAGGTACGCTTTAGGGCCTCTTTGCTCATGATTTGTGACTTTGATATTTTACTACCAGCTCAGCACGAAGGCTTGCCGTTCTTAGATCTTGGAGCATCTGTTGTAGTTGTAACTAACTATTGCAGTCAGATCAAAGAGCACAATATCATCAGCAAAGCGAAGGTTTCAAGTTTGTTTCCCCATTATTGACGCCTTTTTCATTTACCATTCAACTACAATTAGGTACACTAATGTACAAAATCCTCTTTTGTTTAAATTAATATTTATCTTACCTGGAATCTGTCCATGGACCAGCCCGAAGAAAAAGATAACGGTTATCGAAAACAGCTTCATGTCTTTTGGTTTACTCTTTAAAGCCTTTCAATTTAATTCGAGCAAAGGCACCTGAGATGTCTATGTAAGTATAATTATATGTACATTTTTTTGTAAGAAAAAATATAAAATGGTCCTTCGAAAACTAGTTATATCGACAGCGATTCTGTCTTTGCGCCACAGCCACAGTCGGACGCAACCTTTAAATATAAAATGGAAGATGTATTTTATAAAATTACATTAATGTTACAATATCAATAATATTATGTGTTTCATTCGATTAAAGAAACACGATATAAAATAAAATCTATCAACGTCATAATTGGCCACTATTTTCAAAGTTATCACAATTCTATAATAAAAAGTTAAACAACACTCACTGACTGAATGTTAAAAACTCCAAGAATGAACGAACTACGAATTAATTATAGGTAAGTGTGCGTAGTTTTAAATGAAACAACATTTTGCCAGTTTCCAGATTTTTAGAGATTTTTCATTTCCAAATCGAGGCGGGAATCTGTGCTGAAAGTCCTTTATTCAATTAAAGGCATAATCAGGATTAAGGGATGATTGTACTAATGAAGCGGAATGGGAGCTCGTTTGGAGGGAAAGAGCTAAAAAAAGCGAAAAAACTAGCGGAACCATTTTTTTCGTGAACGAAGTAGCGTGCAATGGCTAACATTTTATAAGTATTTAGGTATGCTAGCGTTTAATATTGCGTGGTATGAAAATCAATTACCTATGGACAAATGCAAATATCCTTAAAAGAAAAATCTAGAAATTGGCTGTGTTCAGACTGTGACTCTCTGAACCACGAAACCACAAATATTTACTAAAAATTACGATTATCAAGTAACCTACTATATAAAATACACTTTACAAAGTAGCTGTTAAGAATACCTACTCGTACGTACTCTGATTTGACATTTGTTTGTTTATGTCTAATAAATTTAAAAAAATACAAAAAATAAACAGTTATTTTAGCTACGTAAAAACTCATGATAATTAAATTAAATCACGAAAAGAAAACTAAAAATAAAATTGACATACCTTTGTAATTTTATATCATGGGATTTGTTTCTGGCACAGAATCCTACTCGACAATGGCGGAAATAAAACCAAGATTACAGATTTTGTACATTTTTTAATTTTATAAGTTCGTAGCATGTACCTACCTACTAATCAAGACAAGTACTGACATTTTGCAACGGATTCCTTATTGTATGGTTTCGAATATAAAACCTTTTTTAACAGAAATGTTAAAAAAGATTAAATTTTTTGAGCACAGAGCATAACAGCTGCAGATTTTAGTTCAGATGTCACTTGTATGAATTTGAAACTTACATCTTTTTGTATATAAACCTAACCAAGGTTATATAAAGTAACAATACAGTTAAATATATATTATATAAGTAGGTCTCTAAATTTCATTTGACGTATGCATTGAAATTGTCCGCCCTATACAAAGGTTCGTAACCGATTTTACATTTAACACAAGTTTGCAATAATGTTTGACATTTTTATTTATGTAACAGCAAAAACATTTTGTGGACAAAAGGTATCTGATTTCATCGTTAATACTTCATTGCTACTATTAGGAGCCATCCATTAATTACGTGACACGTAAGAGGAAGGGGGTCGACGAAGTGTGACATTATGTGACAAAGGGGGGAGAGTACCTAAGTTTTGTGACATTAATATCCAAGTATTAAAATCTTTTTTTTTTGTTATGTGACGTCACAATAGGGGAAGGGTGACAAGGATGGGGGAGGGGTCAAAAAGTCAAATAATTCATGTGACGTAATTTGCGGATGGACTCTTATTTTGAATTGAATAGATATAAATGTACATACTTTTCTTCGTTTACACAAAATATAAAAAATTTAAAGTATTTAACAAACACTATCCAAAACCTTACACTCTACTTGGGCACGCATCTTTCCGTTTACACCATAAGATCCCACTTAAAAATCTTATTATCACATTTTGGATTTTTCTTACCCTACTTACAATGTATCCTTAATTCCTTAGCCTTATTAAGTAACCCATCAAGAGACTTGTACAGGGCTATTTTTAATTCACCAAAAACTTTTTACCCGCTTACCTACCATACTTAATAACCTGACTTTGTACAAAACTTAAGATATTTTTTTATTGGTATGAAAATGCATGAAATTTTTAGATGGTAGACTAAGCTTGGGCTTTTTGACATTTAAAACCGTGAAAAGTTTTTTATTTAGAGCCTGAATTTAAAAATTTATTTTTAATCGTGGTTTTAATTTTGTTTTGAGAAAAAAATCATTGTTTGTTAATCTAAATCAAGCATGGATACTAAAATTGTCAAATATGTTATGAATAGGAAGCGCCCTGCAAGACGTTTCTAGTGAATTAAAAACAACCCTGTATAGCGTAAATACTCACGCTACTTAGATATGACGAAATCTAAATGTTATTCAACACTTTGCACTTTGAATTACGTTAAGAAACGTATAGAACTCGTTCTGAAATCTATCACAAAATCACAATCAATAACACCACCAGCCTGCAACTCCAGCCGTACCTACACCTACACATAATGGTCACAATGGTTCTATCTACCGGATATCTGGGTAAAAACGATTTATATGCAGTTTCGCATGATAATCTTTTAGTCTAGTTTTAATAACTCGTATACTGTTTTAATAATTCGTATACCGTTTTAATAACTCGTAAACTGTTTTAGTAACTCGTACCTGTAACTACCTTTTTTGACCGAGATATGGTCGAATCTTCAAGAATACTACATTCATGATTTGGGAAATGAGGGCGCTTAAAGCGAGCATTCGAGGGTACGAGTACATACCTATATATCTCGGTCGTAAATAAAGGGCGACCTATATTTCGCGCGTCTCCCATTTCTGATCCCCACGAATGTTGTTTCGGTCTGTCGAGACTCTTGCATTTTTATCAATATTATTTCCACAATTTTTTAGATGAATAGTTTTCTCAAAGAGTCGACAGATAGAACCATCCAGCACAACACTAACTTATCAGGGAAACAGTTCTTGATACGTGAACTTCGACGTAATCTTATTGGCCATTTCAGTGAAGAGGTCCGCGAGTGATTTCTCCAGGACCGGGCTGATTTCCTGCAGGAAGACCTGGCTGTTCTCGTTGATGACGCGGTTGGTGGCGGGGCCCAGCACCGGGTCCCCGTCGAACAGGTTGGTGAGGTAGATGGAGGACTGGCCCACGCGGAGCCGCACTGTGAACGGGTCGAAGCGGAGGAACTCTTCTTCACCCCGCTTCTCTTTGTGGCCGATCATTGTGACGTTGCAGGCGTAGTTCTCTGGAATTGACATTAAGTGGGTGAAAGGAGTTTCTTATATAATTAGAATACTCTAATTGACACCACAAAAAGAAAATCACAAACAGTAAAATACATAAGAAAAATGCACAAAAGGCGATCTATCGCTGAGAGCGATCTCTTCCAGAAACCCTTAAGATAAGTACTTGTAGATACTTTAGAGTCAGAGTTTGATACTTGTGATAGCATGAACTTAGTTGTTCAATATTAAGGCAGATTAAAAAAAAATTGTTGTACAAATGAAGTTGCAAGACATGTTTTACAATGTATTTTTAATGGTAGAGTAGATTCTTAACCATGTAAACTGACCTTTAGTAACATAAATATAATTAAAATTTAATAAAAATGGTGTGAATTGCAATCTAGAACATAATGAGAATATCAAGGTCCAGATAACGTAAAAAATAACAAAGTACCTTCCTCTGATGAAGCAAATTGTTTCATAATAGAGCACAGGTAGCCGGGTGACCAACATAGTAACAAATAAACACTAATTAAGTTAACTATTACGGTTCAAGGGAAGTGAGAAGGATCAAAGGATAATACCATATGATATTGCACTCTGTTGGTCGTAACTCTGTGTTTTAATTACACATTATACAAAGTAATTCTACTACAAAGTTTAAATAACATGAGCAAAATCGGTTGTGGAAATATAGGGTTTACGAGGGTTAACGTAAAAGACAAATGAATACTCAAATAATTGGCGATCAATAATTAATGTCACAATTACCCAGTTTCAGTCTACTAAAACACGATTACGTTTTTACACATATTTTTTTTAATTTCTATTTTATTTCGTTTTTTATAAAAAAAAATATTTTTCAGTTTTTTGTCCTGACCCTACATATGTCGTCCCTCGAGACAGCGCCGCCGCCGAATGGCGAGGTCCGGTCTGCCGTGTTTATGCTAGACAGCAGTTAACTGAGACATAATCCAATATAACTTGAACCAATGTGGGGTGTCCTAAGAGTCTATAAAACGCTCATCGCCTATGTGCAAACCGCTGCTGACAAGTCGGCCGCGCCGATGCGCGAGAGTACTACGCATGCGTCGTGGCCGCGTCAAGTTTGAACTAAGCGACTGGTGACGTGAAGATTGCTCCGCAACATTCTTTTATATTTATATTTTAATCCTTTATTTCAATACGTAATAAACATATAAACATAGTGAATATACTAACAATAATACCAACTTATCATTTACCCAGACTATGAACTACCTTCCCATACCTTCTTTATTTTACATACTAATCAAGAAAAGGGTTAACTTACATTTGACCATATCTGACTTAGCTGCTTTCTAGCAAGAGCACGGCAGCGCTGCCACGGAATGCAGCCGACTCGTAACCCGCCTATTGTGCAATTGCTGAGGTAACCGAACCGTCTACTCAATAATTGAACTTGACACACTTGCCTGTGTAAACATTACTCATGTACGCGTTTTGTTATAATTTTGATAGATGATTTTGATTTTGATGATAGCTAATACCTAGCTGATTATGTGGAGGTACTTTTTTTATAAATCCTATAAATTTTGGTCATCCTTTAAATTTAGACCTCAGTTGTTTGTCCTATAACAACAGACCCAGACATCACCTAGGATTAGATTATTTAATAGCGTTACAGTAAACCAAAGCCCGACTGGTATCAATGAGATCCTTGGAAGTTATGTACGAATTTACACACTACTTTTCTTTTCGGCTTTTCGGTGAAGGAAAACATCGTGAGGAAACCTGCATACGTCCGATGAAAAAACTCAAAGGCGTATGTGAATCCACCAATCCGCACTTGGCCAGCGTGGTGGAGTACAGCCTGTTCATATTCACCCTTCCGAGGGTAGACCTACATCCCAGCAGTGGGAGGATTAAAGGACACATAGTAAACTACCGTCGAAGGTGAATACTTACTGAAAGTGCCGGTGATGTTGCCCCTGCCCTGCAGCCGCAGCAGCAGCACTTGGATATCCATCTTGTACTTGCCGGCGAATTCCAGCTTTGGCAGCAGCAGCTTCATGTCGAACCGATTGTTGTCCAGGTCTGACCTGGAACGAAGAAAGAACGGATGTTATCTTAAATTATAGTATAAGTAAAACACAGTTAGAAAGAAACTTTTTCCCTATTAAGGTACATTTCCCACGTTTATTTGACACATTTTCCTTGTCAAATCGGGTTTCCTGCACGTGTTTTGGCCAAAAATGGGTTTCGAAATAATGGTTTGTGTAGAGAAGAGGAGTCCTTGTTACAAAATAATTAATTTTTTTTTAAGTGAAACCATGCATTCAAAAATAGGACAATAAAGGTTTCTTTTTAATTTATTTTGTAGAGATTTTAGTGTGTAGTGTAGACCAAAACATGCGCAGGAGACCTCTTTAGATACTCCTTTGTGTAACATTCATATCATTCAAGATAATAAAAACCAATAGACCACTCTTGTCCTTCTATAACTAATATATTATTCTCTACATCATGGTAAAGATTTACGTATTCCTTGCAAACCCGGAAACAACAATTATTACTTAGTCCTGATTCTCATCACGTTGTTATAAATATAAATAAAAGATACGTCTAAGATTAGGTATTAAAATTAATTACGGATTTGTATTCCACTCAGGTTCTAGTTTTGAATAATTGCTAAGCCAAAGGTGATGTAATAAAATTACTATTTGCAACCTCAATGTACCTACTTAATTATTTTTACATTGTACTCAATTTGTTTCTACACTGGAGGCACGAGTATAATTTTAGATAACGAAAACTTACAATATTATAATAGTGGCCCATGTTAGGACATCTATGTACCAAGTTTTGGTCGTCAAATTAAATTAAAAATCATTTTTTTCGTATCCATATAAACGTTCATTCACCGCTAAATCACGGCCGCTCAATGTTGGGACCGCTTTCAAGATAAAACTCGAACTAAAATACAAAAAAATAGAAGTCTCGTTCGTGCAAATAAATAGATTAATAAACGATATCATATATTAAGATCTGCAGGTAATTACAACATATTGGTTGCAATTAATATTTAAATATTGAGTAGGTGTATGTATAAGCTGTATTAATACACCATAAATTACAAACAAAACGATAATAACGCCCAAGAACTCGCTCAACGACTGGCTGCCTTATCGCTATCTAAGCAACCTTAGGATAGAGAGGATTCATACAAGGTTATAAGTAAATGCTATGCTAAGCTGAAAAGGGATCATAGTACAAATCATTATGATCAACTTTCACTATGAGACCAACCCTGAAATCGGGAAAAAAATCAGTTGTTCCATACATTTTGTCGAGCGTTATTGACATTATTCTATTGAACAGCTTTTCTTCTTAGCATATTCTTTCCTCATAACCCTGTAGAAAAGGAAGAAGCCCTAATAATGGTGTGTACGTACTTGAGCTCTTCGATGATGAAGTTGCTAGGGCCCCGCACCTTGACGTCGTTAACGACGGCGGTCAGCTTGGCGCCCTGCGGGCCGCGGGCCAGCGCGATCTGGCCCAGGCTCAGGGGCTCGATGCCGGGCACGTTCAGCTCGGGTATACCCTGGAAGAAAATAGAAAACATTGCACTTAAAATAAAATAAAAAAGGAGCATCTATAGATGTTACTTTTTATAGGCATCGCTTTCACTTTCTTCCTGATCGCTTCCCGCCTTAGCTTTAACCACCAACCCGCACTTGGCCAGCGTTGTGGAATACGGCCTAATAACCCTTCGAGGGTAGACCTGTGTCCCAGCAGTGGGAGGATTAAAGGTTGCATATGTAGCTAAAAAGTAATGTTAGGTTTTTTTATTGTTTAAGTAGGGTTTGGTCAGACATGAGCGACCATGCCTCCCGCATTGGCCAAAATGCTACGTTACGTTTTGTAAAGTTTATGCTCGGTTGCTTTTGATGTTTTCTTGCATAAAAAAATAAATATTTTTTTTTTTATGCCATAGGTGGCAGACAAGCAAACGGGCCGCCGGATGGTAAGCGATCACCGTCGCCTATGGATACCTGTAACACTGGAGGCGTCACAGATACGCTGCTGACCTCTTAAGATTCTATTAACAGCCCTTTTGAAGAACCCAGTATTGTAGCTACTCGGGAATACAAAACTCACTCACTACTCGGCAAAAAAGACCGTGTAAAACGCACAGTGTGCGATTTACACTTGGCCAATGAAATAAAATTTTGGGCAAATATAAATAAATAGATAGATAACTCTTTAAAGTACAAAAAAAATGACTAGAACACAAAAAACATACAATCTATGGAACAACCCACTGCCATGTGCTGTCTGTGGTCCTACTACCAGCTTCCGTAACACTACCAGTAGGACAACGAGAAATGATAGATAGATAGATAGATAAACTCTTTATTGTTCACACCATAAATTACAAACAAAAGAATTATAACACATAAAACTAGTGCGACAACTGGCGGCCTTATCGCTAAGAGCGATCTCTTCCAGGCAACCTTAGGATGGAGAGGATAGACAAAAAACAGAAAAACGGGGTGTGCAATATTGAGAAGAAGAAAAAACTGTCATATAAACCTACATAAAAAAAAGCATGGAAATTAGAATAATAAAGTGCAAGAAAGGTAAAATAGGCAGGTGTGGTATGTGTCAAGAAGCACACAAAGTGTGAAATAGCCTTCATTACAAGTCGTACTAGTATTTTGGAACACCTGGCCACTAATAGATAAAATGTAAAAAAACAACGTGTCCTTCACAAGATATAAAATAAGTCTGGCATGATATTATTTTTCGACCAAATTAATAGAATGACACGTGCTATTTACGTATGGCAAGAATTATTTATTTATGAGAAATAGTAAACATAATGAGTCATAATTAAGTTAAAGATATCATACATTATTACTGAAACTTATTGGAAGTCAAAAGTAAGATTTATATGCTTCTTATTTATTTATTCAAAGCATTTTTACTAATTTATCTTAAACTTATCAATAAAAAGTACAAATCACACCTAAAACTTGAATATCACAGGTGTAAAAATTAAATAGCCCGATTTCGGAAAGTCTAAAATTCTTTCGAACCTAAAAAGAAAGCAAATATTTCATCATTCAAATTTTGTGCCTATAAGTTGAGGATCAGGGACTAAGAAGCATCTAGAAGTCAAATCACCTTGACTTATTAAGCTTTGGCCTCGACTTTATATGCTTTTAAAATAAAATTCGTCCTAGAGCGGCCATTCTATTTGTCAATGAATTACGCGGTTTATCCTTATTCTAACAAACATTGACATAACCTTCACCTCTCGACGCACTTACTACGGGAATATTCCACATGGTCGTCTACGTAAGATTCAATTCACTTGCACCATCTCTAGTGATAGCCAATATTTCGATATTGACCGAGCGAAATAATAATACCATAAATTGAATCTTCATGAAATTTTGCAGATAAGTAGTTTATTGCAAAATATTTTTAGTTTCAAATTTGAGCCAATTCAAAGGTTTCTGAAGATATTTACAATATCGCGAAGATTATCGCCAACTAGGGTTAACGAAAATTCTACGGTAACCAGAGGTCGTAACACTCAGCATTAGGACTTAAAGATGTAAATCCCAAACAGATTCAATATTTATCCATTCGTCAGTTCATTTACAGATTTCATCTTGACACACTTGCCCCTGTTTATTACAAAACTACTTTGACAATGACATACTTTCGTTAATATAGCACAATTAAATAAATTTCGGCTCCTGTGATTGCTTGTTGGAGGTCACATTCTAGCATAAGTTTCTTTGTAGGTATACTTACTCGTACATGTGCAAACGGTGATTATTTTGATTGGCTCGTTTATTGAACTAGTGCCCATGATTTTGTAACCATACCTTTGCCCCACTTTTTTATCGCGAATAAGTCCGCGTTTGTCCACCAACTCAATCAATCTTGCTCTTTTTATTTTGAAGATGTGGTCATGTTCCGTTGAATGTACGTTATTTAATGTTTCCAAATGTTTATAATGAACTATCGAGAAAGTTATACAGATGTCCTAACTTTATGTTTGTTTAGGTATAAGTATACTTTCTGTTTCCTACTAATAAATATCTAATAATGAACCGAATTCCTTTTTCTAATTCTTTTAGGTAAAACTAAGTTAAACAAGATTCGAGCCAATAAGAGGAAAAACACTAATACTATAAAATCATAAATAGTTTCCTAACTTACTAAACCGGTATTCCGTTCACCCTAATTCAGGGCTCAAGGATATGTACCTAGTAAAATTTGCTCAACTCGACACAGTCGGTACCTTCTGTATGTCCCTTCGCTTTTGCGTCATGTTCCCTTTCAAAAGTTAAACCTTACTCCTTAGTTCATAATGCGTATCAATGTTAGGTTACATGATATACTAGAGCTGGTTTTTTCACCGACAAAATTCTGAAGAAGACAATAAAATAGTTGCAGTACTCTACGCGTAATAACGAGTAAAACGATGTGTTTAATATGATTAGTGATTACTGGGACATATAACATATTATTGGTTTCCTACTCGAATAGTTTTGAAAATAATTTTCACAGTTTTTTTGTACGTTTTACTTAACATATTGATGGACTCTACTTAGCCGACAGTGCCGACACCAATCTGGCCATCTACCTCTATAGATGCCACAGTTTAGGCAATCTAATTCCATCACACATCCATCTAAGCACACTTGTAAAAAACTAATTCATTGGTTCATTGATATTTCATTTCAGTTCAATTCCAGCGAATAATAGCTATATAGGCGCCGCTGTAAAGTTTCCAGTGGTATCGCTTTTTCTCAGTCTTCCCAACCTGCACTTTTGGTGCATTGATCGTAACGAAGATTTCGTAATGCGCTACCTATGGGTGATAGTCTGTCCAAAACCATCCAGCAATTAAAATAAACTCAGCACGGAATCGCACTCCGCTAATCACCCTAAGAGTAGATAAATCTCTTTTATGCCCTATCCTCTCTCTTTACAAAGTATCCTAATTTTATTCTACTTTGTGCTTCCACACGTTGTTCCCATCAATTTTGAACTGTTTTGTTTGAAAGATAAATCGCAAATATTTACTTGAAGTAGCCGGCTTATCAGCAAACCCGAATGAGCTCTACGTGCCTTCGACACTGAAATGACAACCATTTGACTGGCATCACAAATGACGAGCAGCTTAGATAAATCCTATCTGCTATAAACAGCAGTATATATATGACTTATTTGTAAATATTAGAACAAAGATTGAAGTATGGGGTGCGAAGTGGTTGTTGTAGTGGCACTTTTGTGCATGTTGCAGGTAACTAAAATAATATATAATGGAAATGTTTAATTGCAATCAGAATTATCTTCAAAATTGTTCCATCTAGTTCAATTAAATCAAACGTTTGCAGATAAAAATTTAACAGACTGTTTCACAATATATTTGAAGGTTATACTTGCAGTTAGCACTTTTGATTAAACTTGTAGATTGAGTGTGCGATCAAAAACTAAAAAGATTTTCTGGTTAATCATTTTTTTTTCATTTCAGTGTCTTCAGTACCAAGCACAAAACAGTGCAAGCACAGTAGTACAGATACGAATTCCACAGACCTCTGTATTTAACCCTTCATCTTGCCAGAAACAGAAAATAATACCATATCCATATTTCTCTCAGTTTCTTAATAGCTGTAATAGATGTAACAGTTGCCAGGGCTCAATATGCCAAAAAACTTGTACCAATACTAACAGGCCGCTGAATATTAGACTCCCTCAGAACCAACTTATTGGCATTTCGGGCCTTTCAGGAGGATCAACATGCGATATTGTACTAAATCCCGCACCAAAGCCTAGTGGTAGACAAAGAGTGAATGTAACATTGATAATAACGCCAACACAAAATTACACAACAAACGGTACAAATACTGTTTCTACAACTGGCAATGCAACTGCGAGTAGCGACGAAAATGGTGTACAGCTTACCTCAAATATTACATCTATAAATCCAGATTATACTGTTCAACTATTTGTAAATGACACTATGAACGATGCCCCGGTTGAAGATTCAGAATTATATAGTGTGTTTGTAACAGACGATGGCAAAGGTAATAATTCAACTACTATTACGCAATCTACAGATAGTAAAAAGCCTAGGGATAATTCTGAGCCACCATCTGGACAAGGTCAAAACCAAACAGTTCCGTCAAATCCGCCACCTACCAAAAATTCTACAACACCAGACGATAGTGGATCACCAGCCAATGTTTCTTCAAACCAACCACCAGCAAATAGTTCTATGCCTGACAAGAATTCTACAAATCCCGCAGCGGGTAGTGAATCACCCGCGAATGTTTCCGCAAATGAACCACCAGAAAACAGCTCCAAGCCGGACGACAATTCCACAAATCCCGCAGCGGGTAGTGAATCACCCGCAAATGTTTCCGCAAATGAACCACCAGAAAACAGCTCCAAGCCGGACGACAATTCCACAAATCCCGCAGCGGGTAGTGAATCACCTGCGAATGTTTCCGCAAATGAACCACCAGCAAATAGCTCCATGCCTGACGACAATTCCACAAATCCCGCAGCGGGTAGTGAATCATCCGCGAATGTTTCCGCAAATGAACCACTAGCAAATAGTTCTATGCCTGACGACAATTCTACAAATCCCACAGCAGGTAATGAATCACCTGCGAATGGTTCCGCAAATCAACCACCAGCTAATAGCTCCATGCCTGACGACAATTCCACAAATCCCGCAACGGGTAGTGAATCACCCGCGAATGTTTCCACAAATGAACCACCAGCAAATAGTTCTATGCCTGACGACAATTCCACAAATCCCGCAGCGGGTAGTGAATCACCCGCGAATGTTTCCGCAAATGAACCACCAGCAAATAGCTCCATGCCTGACGACAATTCCACAAATCCCGCAGCGGGTAGTGAATCACCAGAAAATAGCTCCATGCCTGACGATAATTCCACAAATCCCGCAGCGGGTAGTGAATCACCCGCGAATGTTTCCGCAAATGAACCACCAGCAAATAGCTCCATGCCTGACGACAATTCCACAAATCCCGCAGCGGGTAGCGAATCACCAGAAAATAGCTCCATGCCTGACGACAATTCCACAAATCCCGCAGCGGGTAGTAAATCACCCGCGAATGTTTCCGCAAATGAACCACCAGCAAATAGTTCTATGCCTGACGACAATTCTACAAATCCCGCAGCAGGTAGTGAATCACCCGCGAATGGTTCCGCAAATCAACCACCAGCTAATAGCTCTATGCCTGACAATAATACTACAAACCCGCAACCAATGAATAATGGTTCAACACCTTCAGATCCGAAAAAGTCTTCATCTGATAAAAAATCTGCTGAGGATGAAAATGATACATCATCCGAAAATGATACTGACAAACCCTCAAACCCTGATAAAAAGCCACCAAGCAAGGATTCTCCGTCTTCTACTCCTTCAAAGAATAGAAGTGAGTCAGAGTCAAGTGCGAAAGCAACAAGTGGACCCAAGTGATAAAAATAATACAAACGTACAGATGCACTAATAACACACAAAATAAAAATGGAATAAAACAACATTAGACAAATCATACCATATCATCGAAAAGGAAATATCGATCCGCCTGTTACAGGAGCAACTACAACTAAAACCACAATTACTACGACTCAGTCACTGAAAGAGATGTTACAAGAAGTGTATCTATAGAAAGCAAAATATAGCTACAAGTAATTTTACTAAACAGGTGGAGAATATTTTTCTAAACGCTTTTCAGAAACAACTACTGGAAGTCCAAATACAGCTTAAACTGATATAATAGATTAAATTCTAACAGGAATTAGTGGTTTCAACAACGGCTAGTAAACTATTTGGATCCTTAATCAGTGGTCATTCATGATATACGAGTATGGCGGGTTCCCAACCAGTGAAACCGAAACGTGCACGGTGTTACTATTCGTAGTATAACTATTAAAGGAATAGTATAGAACACCACGAATATGATCGCCTTTTACAGATGTAGGAATCATGCAATTAGTATGTCCTTCAGGATCAACTAAAAATACGAACACAATTAAACCATCTAATGAGGAAACTAATGGAGTATCAAGGGCAGAGGATAAAGATATAAGAGACAGTTTTCACACTGACAATTCAAAAGGCGACGACTCATCGAGTGCTGATGCTAAAGACGCCGCATCGCGAAAAACATCGGTAAAATTCCAATCCTAATGCTCTATCCGATGTAAAAACTAAACTCAAGAACTAGTGCATCTGTAAATAACTTAAATAAATAAATCGTGATATTTATGTGGCTGCATAATTACTTATGTTGTTTGATTTAGAAATCCTCATTTAAATACCAAATTTTACTGCAGAGGAAATTCCATTAAACGCACGCATTCCGAAAACCACTAGAGTATATAAGAAACAATTAACTTCAAATTACAAACTATTAAGTAATTTGATTGAGTGTTTGTTTATTTATGTTTTAGTAGTTTACTTGCATTTTTTCTCACTATGTTTACCTTTATTTATATTAAGAAGTATATAAATTAGAATTTCTTTTTACTGGTTTGGGGTTAGCGCTGGTAATATAAGTCTACGTGTTATAAAATCCCCAAAAAATGGATATAAAAAGCACCTACTTCTATTATTTAATTTATTTTTCTACCATCGAGCAAAATGGTGCACAAACGCAAGCCTGGCACTAAATTAAAAAATCATATACCTGTATCATCATATCATCCCGCTGCTGGGATATCAGGTCTGTCTTCGGTGGGTGATTAGGCCGTGTTCTACGAGTAATACACTGACCAAGTGCTTGTTAATAGAAACCTGCATAAGCCTGAGAAGAAATCGAATGTACCGATCTACGACTTCGGTGAATGTACCTAAAAAAGTCTAAGCGGGAAAAAGAAAAAGAATAGAATTTATTAAAGTTTTACTAAATTTGGTTTACCTTGATCATCTTGGGGCGAAGTAGATCGACCGAGTTCATGATGCACTTGTCAACTTCGGGGTCATTACGCTGGCACACTTTGATGTAGGAAGCTGAAAAAAAAATGGTGTACTTACTACAATTATACCAATAAGAAATAAAAAATTAATGCCTAAGTACTAGAGACACTTGTACTCGTACTCGTATTATAGGTATGTCCTCCGTTTTAGCTATAATTATGATGCTTTCTTTGGGCTTTTGTTGTTATGGTGAAATTGTTAAATTGGAAAATATATATTAATTCCTTAAAAAAATAATCGATTTAGTCACAAAACAAAAATTAGAGAAGGTAGCGTTTTGTTATAGTTTTACCCATGGCGAAACAGAAAAGGTTTAAAGTGAGAGATCATTAGGAAAATCAATGTAATATGACAAAAAACTATACAAATATGGGGTGATTTCTTCTACGTAATATGATTATTGTCATTTTATTTAGTCGAACCTAATTTCAGCGTTGCAAATTTTGGAGAAGTTAAAAATTGTGTTAAAAAGCCTGTAGTTCAAGTTATAGAAAACGTCGTAGATATTATAATTGACGTTTATCGCAACGCACGGTTCTGCAATAGTGTGTCAACACGCGCTGGTCCCAATCCACAATTGCTAAAGTTACGAGATCTATGAGAGATACGTGTGTACTATATTTATTTATTTCATGCGAGCCGCTACACATGGGTTATTATTTACAAACATGCTAGAGAATGATTGCCCTTGGATACTCGTAAGAAACTAAAAAATCAAAAGTGATTTTTAGTTTTATTTAGAACATGTAAAAAGATTTTACAATTTGTAAACTTTTTACTGATAAAGATTTCGAGAATAAAAAAACAATTTAAGAATAAAACTCTAATAGTATAATTAAAAAAAAATAAAATTCTCGAATAACCAATAAAAATATAATAGGGTCCAAACTGAACCCATCTTAATTCTTCCGGATAGTGTTTATGTTTATTAAATAATATTGCTATAATCCGAATTGGACCCTCAAAACAACGAAAAATCCCAAACCGATATCGTCTCATTTATCTAAAAATACTCAGAGAAAGAGTATCAAAAGTTTACTTACGAATTTCCGCCGCTGCGCACCGCAGGGCTACCAGGAGCAGGGCGCTGATCAGCATGGTAGTTATCTATGTGTTGTATTGCACAATAGTCACGGTCCGCGGCGGTCGGCCAGCCGAGTCGCGATGTGGGCCGCCACTGCGGCTGCAGGCACCCACCACTCCAACACCAGAGCCCAAGGTAAACACGCGTGTATCAGCCCTAATGATGCTCAAACCACAAACGATAGCTTGAACGATAACAAAAGCAGCAACCCTAATCTAGTCACACATCTCTAGCTACGTATGCTGCTGTATTGTAGTACTGGCAACTTTCTCCTGCCTGAAGTTTTACCCACAAATTTTTCAGTTTTCTCACAAGTTCTGTAATGATTTTCTTATCCTGTTATACTAAAAAGAGCTTTAAAAAAATTTAGAGTACATAATCCAATGAATAACACAAAAATACCCGATGTCACAAGTACAATCGACAAACCCGAAGTAGGTACCTTCGAAATCTTTTCAGCCATTTCGTGAGCTATAAACCAAACTTTTGCATAATGATAATAATTATATACGATGATGTATTCTAAACATGTAGGGATGCCTAGCCACACTATTTTGTATTTCAATTATCTCGTATGATGTCACCTCCCTACTGCATCTGTCAAGCTAGAAATAGTCATTTGGTCATAGGCTCAAAAATCAAACGCGTCTATCGCGTGTAAAGGCAGGACGTGTCTATACCCTGACAATTTCTACAGTACAGTTCCATGCTTCGCTCGGAAAATCAAAGTTGGAAAAACTTAAAAGAATCTCAAATAATTCTTTAACAAAGGTAAGAACCTTGTCACCGCTATGAACCTTAGTTATATTAAATTTTATATACCTACCGTTAATTAAGGATAACGGATAACAAGAACATTATTTTTACAGAACAAAAAACAAAAACCGACTTCAAAAGACCGACTATTGAGTTATTCATCTATTTGTCGCGCACGTACTTAATGCAAATTTAAGACTTATATGGTTTTCTCATGGATACCATTATCAGAACTGGACTAAATGGGACCAAATGGGAAGCGTCAGCTTTCTAATAAAAAAAGAATTATCAAAATCGATTCACCCAGTCCAAAGTTATGAGGTAACAAACATAAAAAATTAAAAAAAAATAAATAAAAATTAAAAAAAACATACAGACGAATTGATAACCTCCTCTTTTTTTGTAGTCGGTTAAAAACAGCGATTACGAATGAGGCAACCTTATTTAAATACTTAACTATCGTAGACGAACTTGACCGCATACGAATGTCCTTGACATAATTTTTACAACACATCTTTTCGCGAATCGAAAACGTTTTTCAGAGATTCTCATGAACATTCTGATCCACTCGATGTGAATCGGTGCTCAATTAAATCTAATTTGTGCGGTTGAGCATATTCACCCGGTTGTATACTCGTAATTAACGGCCTCAGGCAGGTTCCCGTATCATGGTTTTTATTTTCTGTATTACTATTAAACACTACCTGATGCCCGGGACTTCATGCCCGATGCTGTTCGATTTTCTGGCTCGCTATAAAACGCTATAAAACTGTTTTAACTGTTGTTTTAACTGTTTGTTGTGTTTGTGTTTCTGTTGTTAAAACTGTTGTCTTGTTTGTGTTGTTGTTGTGCTTTTTTCTGCTATAAAACGTTGCCTATAAATCTCAGGGATAGTGTAGCTTTCTATTAGTAAAAAATATTTTTAAATCGGACTATTAGTTTTAGAAATTACTCTCAACAAACAGACATACAAATTAAGTTATGAATATAGTATAGATGTAAAACAGGCATTTCGTATGTGTTAATAACTACCAACATATATTATTGTTTAATCAAATAAATAATCAATATTTTTTTGTAATAGTTCAGTTTAACCTTCTCAAAGTTGTGCCAATCAAGTGTAGGCAAAGGGCAGCAAATCACCGAGTTCCGTCGATTTCACCACGAAACGGGCAAATTCAGAGAGGTTCCGTTATCCAGGATGCGGGTTTATTGCGGCGTGTTGCAACGCTCGTCCGCTTGCTAATCAATCGTGGATTAGTTTGCGTCATTCTAATTCGACCTTTAACCATCCCACTGCTGGGATACCAAGTCTCGCTCTGTAAGCTAGAGAAAAAGCGAGACAATACGAATAGACAAGTTTAGATAAGATCAGTTCGGGCTCGCGCTAAGAATTCGCGGTATAGCCTCTGGTCTACCCTCGAAGAGGCTAGGCTGTATTCCACAATGCACGTTGGTAGATTCACATGCACCATTGAATTTCTTCTTCAGACGTATGCACTAGTACTAGTACCTATGCGGGTTTCTACTCGATGTTTTCCTTCACCGAAGAGGCAGTGATATGAAAATTATTAATGCCTCTTCGGCAGTAGGTATTACTCTTTACGCCTATTACTCTTGTGACAAAACACACAAACGAATAAATAAATTAAAATTGACTAGTTAATTAATTAATTTACTTATTAATTTCTTGTATTAATTATGTCACAACAATTTTCAAATTTAGCCGACCTTTGCACTAGCGGTAAATCGTACAACCGCTATTATAGCCACAAAGTTAATATTTGTGTGTGTTTCAACGGCATTTAAAATTAAACCGTTATTTTAATGAGTACCATTATGAATGAACGAATGTTTTACCAGCGGGAATGTCATTAACATACAAATACTACGAGTTATGCAAGTCGAACGTAAACGTGCTGAATGCATCACAAAACGTAACGTTGTTCAGTGTTCATGTAACATTGTCGGAAAGATGCCTGATTAATTAACATTTAGTTTCCTATTTTTAACAATTAGGTACCTTTCTTATTAACCGTTTTTCATCACCCCACGACTCCATCCGCGCTGTGTTGAAATCGGTGATGATAAAGATGATGATGATGATGAAAAGTAGCCTATGTTCATTCTATACCCTTTACAACGTACAAAATAAATGCAAAATTTCATGATGATCCGTTTAGTAGCTATGACGATAAAACGTAACAAACCAACAAACTCATTTTGGCATCACTAGCACTTACATTAGTTAGAATTAATAATTTGTATAGTATTCCACGATCATTACACCCGCGGCCTTATTCGCTAACTTCTCCGATGTTCAATTCTGGCTATATAAAATTTGAAAAAGAAATATCCGATAAGGTCGCTGTTAAATTTCAGTACCTACCTACCTTTTATAAGTTTAAAAGTGGCAATGGCTTCAATCGATTCATTGATTTACAACTAGAAACTGTTTAATTATAATTAAAATCATCGATTACACATAATCAATACAACATGTTTGTACTTGACGAGCATCCTCCAGACCAGACGCACATCCTTTAACTTCTGTTACTTCATTTCGATTGGCTACAAAACCTAGAGTTTTGTGGAGCCTGTCATAAAAATTATAAATACTTATTACTTAGTTAGCTAAATCATCTCTTTCAGTTTATCTCAAAATAGTACTGAAAAGTATTTCCTACAAGTACCTACCAGATTACAGTTGTAAGATTTATATCAACTTTTTTATTTAGTTCTGTACAGTTTTTTATTCCAGTATACTTGGTGGTAGGCGTCACGCCTGTTCATAGCAGTTTGATTCTCACCCAGGATATTAAACTTCAAAATCCTGAGCGGCCCGCATTTCGCAGTAACCTTGAGATGTCACAGTATCAGTCCAATTAAGTCACAGTCATAATGTTACTAGGTACACTAGCTACAATGTTATCTTAATATGCTAAATCAATATACAACTATCTAAAATTCCATATGAACGGTGATTGCAGAACTGATAAGAGTCTAAACGTCCAATAATGAGGTTTCGCAAGGACCCCATCTCTGATATCTTGGCAATAGCGTACATATGTCAAGCGGTGGCTCGCCTTGACCACCGCTCTTGCTTCATCGTCCAACCTGCGGTGGCGGCTCTATTGGCGAGATTTACTTAATGTTAATTCATTAAGCTAACTAAGCAGCGACCATGTGAATGAGATTAACTAAAATAATATTAATAACAAAATAGTTAAAAAACTAAAAAAACATGCATTGGTTTACGAGTAGTAGGTCTTTGACAGGTATGCAAAGTTTGTTTTATCTGATCGTTCAAAGTAGGGCAAAATCGAGTCGAAAAGGGTCGGTTACAAAAATAAAATTTAGTTAATAAAATAAAGGTGAAACTAACAAAAGCGGGTTAAAAAGGAATTATTTTTATTTGTGAGACAAATGTCGGTAACTATTGTATGTCGGTTGGTTAGATTATTATTATTATTGGCAAAATAATGACTTAATGTTTACCATTATCATTTTTTGAAATATTAACAAAGCATGCTGGGTCATTTGGTAGTTTAGATTAACTCTTTAAACACCATTTTGCTTTTTTGAGTGCTCTGCCACATGTTTTTTGATTTGCAGTTTCTTTTAGGCAAAATAATCTTTAAACTTGAAGTATCTAAAAAGATAAGAGCATTTCAATATTGCCTATTAGGAACGCAGATGTTATCAATACCCATTTTATCAAAACGATAATATAATTACTAGATTCGAATGATTTCATTTGTTGCGTGTATTTCAGAAGCAAACATCATGGATAAAAATCTGAAAGACAAAGTAGTGGTTGTTACTGGAAGCGCACAAGGAATAGGACACGAAATAGTGGACAAATATCTGACAGAAGGAGCTAAAACCGTTATATTACTGGACATCAACGAAACAAAAGGAGAAGAAGCAGTTTCAAAATTAACTGCAAAACATGGAGATGGGAAATCAGTTTTTATTAAATGTGACGTGACCAAAGATTTAGAAGTGGTAACGAAGAAGATTTTCGAGAAGTACAAGCAAGTAGACGTGCTGGTAAATAATGCCGGAATTGTTAACGAGCTTTCAGCGAGAAGAGTCATGGAAATCAATTCTACTGCCGTGATAGAATGGTCGATGAAATTCTGGGAACACATGAGGAAAGACAAGGGCGGTCACGGAGGGACTATTATCAACATTGGATCCATCTACTCATACGCAGTTAATCCTTATTTAATTTTCTATAAGGCATCAAAGTATTCTGTTATGGGATTCACGAGGTCTCTAGGCCACGCGGATAACTTTAAAAAGTTTGGAGTCAGAGTAGTGATTATATGCCCTGGGTTCACATATACTGGTCTGGTTGAAAACCCGCTGTGTTGGGAAGAGCAGGCTACAGAGTTTGCAGAGTTTATCGCAACACAATCATGGCAGCAAGTCGAAGAAGTTGGGAAAGCTGCCGTGGCTATATTCAAAGCTGCAGAAAGTGGATCCGCGTGGAAAATTATTGGAGGAGTTCTATCAGAATTGGCTCTCGTGGCAGATGGAGACATGTTGAGATAAAAAGTTGGCTATGTTCTTTTTTTTATAATTTACACATACAATTTAATTTTGGATTTAAAGTATATCTTCTTTATAAATAAAAATGAATTGTTGTTCGTTAGTCTGATTAAAACTCGAGAACGGCTGGGCCGATTGAGCTGATTTTGGTTTTAAAATGTTTGTCGTAGTCCAGGGTAGGTCTAAACGGTGAGAAAAATTCGAATAATTGCCGGGAAAACCCTCAAAACAGCCCTTTTCTATTTCCCATACAAACGTTTTCTTAATAAAATGTAGCCAATTTGAACTTTATTGCTATTCAATAAAGTTCATATTAAATTATAATCACTCACTGTTGTCTAAGCAATTTAGTTGTGTTTCTAACGTCAAAGCTGCTAAACAAAAGTGAATCGTGAACGCGACAAAATTGCATAGTAACAAAATGTAATAAATCATTAGTAGTACTGATTTTCAATCAATTTGGTCGGCTTCGCGAAACTTAATTTGACATTAGATTTGACAACCAACTAATATGTCAATCATTCTGTCGCACTTCAGAACACGGAGATTTATAATAAACTCCAAAAAAATAAATATGTACTGGTGGAATTTATTTCCTTGATGCTCCCGGAGGAACCGGAAAAACGTTCATAATTTCATTGCTTTTGGCGAGGATCAGATCGAGAAATGATGTTGCTCTAGCGTTGGCGTTGGCTTCATCTGGAATAGCTGCGACTCTGCTAGAAGGCGGGCGAACTGCGCATTCTGCCTTGAAATTACCATTAAACACCAATTTGCAACATCGCCAAAAATAGCGCAATGGCGAAGATCCTACAGGTATGCAAATTAATTGTTTGGGATGAATGCACAATGGCCCATAAGAGGTCACTGGAGGTACTGGACAGAACATTGAAAGATCTTCGTGACAACCAAAATATTTTTGGTGGGGCCATGATTCTGTTATCAGGTGATTTTCGTCAGACTCTTCCAGTTATTCCCCGATCAACTGTTGCTGATGAACTAAATGGCAATTTGTGGCAATTTGTGGCAGTACGTAAAGACACTGCAATTAACAACTAACATGCGAGTATTTTTGCAACATGATGAAACTGCAAATGTGTTTGCGAAGCAGTTGTTAGACATTGGAAATAATAAAATTGCAATGGACACCTCGACCGGATTCATCACATTACCCACAGATTTCTGTCACATCACAGATTCAAAAGAGGAGCTTATTCAGCGTGTTTTCCCAGATATAGCGCAAAAGTTCAATAACCATAATTGGCTGGGTGAACGAGCAATATTGGCAGCGAAAAATAAAGATGTCGAGGATCTCAATGCGACCATTCAGAATTTTCTTCCAGGACAGTTGGTTTCCTTCAAATCAGTCGGACACCGTTATGAACCAGGATGACGTAGTCAACTATCCCACGGAGTTTTTAAATTCGCTGGAATTGCCTGGATTACCACCGCACAATTTGCAGTTAAAAGTAGGATCAGTTGTCATCATGCTGGGTAACATTAATCAACCTCGACTATGCAATGGAACAAGATTGGCTGTGAAAAAGCTGATGAATAACGTCATTGAGGCAACAATTATAACAGGAAAATACAAAGGAGAGGATGTCTTGATCCTGCGAATACCGATGATTCCAACGGATTTACCATTCGATTTTAAACGCTTACAATTTCCAGTACGTCTGGCCTTTGCGATGACAATAAATAAATCGCAATGATAGTCTTTAGAAGTTTGCGGAATCAACTTGGAGTTTCCCTGTTTCACGAATGGACAATTATAAGTCGCGTGTTCGCGCATCGGAAAACCGTCTTCTTTGTTTATTTATTTGTGTAAGCCAGGCACATCCAAGGAGTTTAAAAATTCAATTGGATAGTTGGTGGCTTCATCTTCATTTGTGACGCAGTCAATAGATTTGAATGAATGCATTGTTCCAATGATCTTATTTTGAATTATATAGTTCAGGTCGTCCACATCTTTATTCTTAGCCGCTAAAATTGCTTGCTCACTCAACCATTCATTATTTTTGTAGTTAGAAATAATGTCTGGAAATACATTGTTGATAAGTTCGTCTTTTGATGAGGCAAAATTACAGAAATTATTTGGAAATGATATCAATCCGCTCGATTCATCGACAGGTACTTGACCATTACCGATAGTCAGAAATTGCTCAGAGAAATCTTCAGCAGATGTATCATTAAGCAATGCAACTCTCATGTTTGTTGTCAGCTGCAGTTTCTTCACATAGCGCCATAGATTCGACGATTTGAGGCAAGCGTTTATTTCGTCGGCAGCCGTAGATCTTGGAATTACTGGCAGTGTTTGGTGGAAATCGGCAGACAGTAAAATCATTGCTCCTCCAAAACATCTCGAGTCATTCCGTAAATCTTTCAATGTTCGGTTAAGTGCTTCTAATGCACGTTTATACGCCATTGTGCATTCGTCCCAGATGATGATTTTCGATGCCGATAAAACTTTGGCCATTGCTGAATTTTTTGTAATTATTACACGTTGGTTCTTCAATAGTTTGAAGATTTAACGGTAACTTTAATGCTGAATGAGCAGTACGGCATCCTTCTAACAATGTGGCTGCTATTCCAGAAGAAGCAACTGCAACCGCTATGTTGGATCTCGCACGAACAGTGGCTAAAACTACTGACATCACCACCTACCTACCTACCTACCTGTTCCACCAGGGGCATCTAGGAAATATAAACCACCATTTCCATCATCGATTGCCTTCATTAAAGTATCATAAACTTCCTTATGTTGGGAATTCAACAAGGGTACTAATAATAATAATACTACTAATTGTAACTAATACGACTTTCTTTTATATATATAGATTTATACAAAAGTTTAGGTCTTTTATTTATCGATTGAGGCAGTACGAAGTCTGCCGGGTCAGCTAGTTGCAGTTAAAAGTAGGATCAGTTGTCATCATGCTGGGTAACATTAATCAACCTCGACTATGCAATGGAACAAGATTGGCTGTGAAAAAGCTGATGAATAACGTCATTGAGGCAACAATTATAACAGGAAAATACAAAGGAGAGGATGTCTTGATCCTGCGAATACCGATGATTCCAACGGATTTACCATTCGATTTTAAACGCTTACAATTTCCAGTACGTCTGGCCTTTGCGATGACAATAAATAAATCGCAATGATAGTCTTTAGAAGTTTGCGGAATCAACTTGGAGTTTCCCTGTTTCACGAATGGACAATTATAAGTCGCGTGTTCGCGCATCGGAAAACCGTCTTCTTTGTTTATTTATTTGTGTAAGCCAGGCACATCCAAGGAGTTTAAAAATTCAATTGGATAGTTGGTGGCTTCATCTTCATTTGTGACGCAGTCAATAGATTTGAATGAATGCATTGTTCCAATGATCTTATTTTGAACTAGCTGACCCGGCAGACTTCGTACTGCCTCAATCGATAAATAAAAGACCTAAACTTTTGTATAAATCTATATATATAAAAGAAAGTCGTATTAGTTACAATTAGTAGTATTATTATTATTAGTACCCTTGTTGAATTCCCAACATAAGGAAGTTTATGATACTTTAATGAAGGCAATCGATGATGGAAATGGTGGTTTATATTTCCTAGATGCCCCTGGTGGAACAGGTAGGTAGGTAGGTAGGTGGTGATGTCAGTAGTTTTAGCCACTGTTCGTGCGAGATCCAACATAGCGGTTGCAGTTGCTTCTTCTGGAATAGCAGCCACATTGTTAGAAGGATGCCGTACTGCTCATTCAGCATTAAAGTTACCGTTAAATCTTCAAACTATTGAAGAACCAACGTGTAATAATTACAAAAAATTCAGCAATGGCCAAAGTTTTATCGGCATCGAAAATCATCATCTGGGACGAATGCACAATGGCGTATAAACGTGCATTAGAAGCACTTAACCGAACATTGAAAGATTTACGGAATGACTCGAGATGTTTTGGAGGAGCAATGATTTTACTGTCTGCCGATTTCCACCAAACACTGCCAGTAATTCCAAGATCTACGGCTGCCGACGAAATAAACGCTTGCCTCAAATCGTCGAATCTATGGCGCTATGTGAAGAAACTGCAGCTGACAACAAACATGAGAGTTGCATTGCTTAATGATACATCTGCTGAAGATTTCTCTGAGCAATTTCTGACTATCGGTAATGGTCAAGTACCTGTCGATGAATCGAGCGGATTGATATCATTTCCAAATAATTTCTGTAATTTTGCCTCATCAAAAGACGAACTTATCAACAATGTATTTCCAGACATTATTTCTAACTACAAAAATAATGAATGGTTGAGTGAGCAAGCAATTTTAGCGGCTAAGAATAAAGATGTGGACGACCTGAACTATATAATTCAAAATAAGATCATTGGAACAATGCATTCATTCAAATCTATTGACTGCGTCACAAATGAAGATGAAGCCACCAACTATCCAATTGAATTTTTAAACTCCTTGGATGTGCCTGGCTTACACAAATAAATAAACAAAGAAGACGGTTTTCCGATGCGCGAACACGCGACTTATAATTGTCCATTCGTGAAACAGGGAAACTCCAAGTTGATTCCGCAAACTTCTAAAGACTATCATTGCGATTTATTTATTGTCATCGCAAAGGCCAGACGTACTGGAAATTGTAAGCGTTTAAAATCGAATGGTAAATCCGTTGGAATCATCGGTATTCGCAGGATCAAGACATCCTCTCCTTTGTATTTTCCTGTTATAATTGTTGCCTCAATGACGTTATTCATCAGCTTTTTCACAGCCAATCTTGTTCCATTGCATAGTCGAGGTTGATTAATGTTACCCAGCATGATGACAACTGATCCTACTTTTAACTGCAAATTGTGCGGTGGTAATCCAGGCAATTCCAGCGAATTTAAAAACTCCGTGGGATAGTTGACTACGTCATCCTGGTTCATAACGGTGTCCGACTGATTTGAAGGAAACCAACTGTCCTGGAAGAAAATTCTGAATGGTCGCATTGAGATCCTCGACATCTTTATTTTTCGCTGCCAATATTGCTCGTTCACCCAGCCAATTATGGTTATTGAACTTTTGCGCTATATCTGGGAAAACACGCTGAATAAGCTCCTCTTTTGAATCTGTGATGTGACAGAAATCTGTGGGTAATGTGATGAATCCGGTCGAGGTGTCCATTGCAATTTTATTATTTCCAATGTCTAACAACTGCTTCGCAAACACATTTGCAGTTTCATCATGTTGCAAAAATACTCGCATGTTAGTTGTTAATTGCAGTGTCTTTACGTACTGCCACAAATTGCCACAAATTGCCATTTAGTTCATCAGCAACAGTTGATCGGGGAATAACTGGAAGAGTCTGACGAAAATCACCTGATAACAGAATCATGGCCCCACCAAAAATATTTTGGTTGTCACGAAGATCTTTCAATGTTCTGTCCAGTACCTCCAGTGACCTCTTATGGGCCATTGTGCATTCATCCCAAACAATTAATTTGCATACCTGTAGGATCTTCGCCATTGCGCTATTTTTGGCGATGTTGCAAATTGGTGTTTAATGGTAATTTCAAGGCAGAATGCGCAGTTCGCCCGCCTTCTAGCAGAGTCGCAGCTATTCCAGATGAAGCCAACGCCAACGCTAGAGCAACATCATTTCTCGATCTGATCCTCGCCAAAAGCAATGAAATTATGAACGTTTTTCCGGTTCCTCCGGGAGCATCAAGGAAATAAATTCCACCAGTACATATTTATTTTTTTGGAGTTTATTATAAATCTCCGTGTTCTGAAGTGCGACAGAATGATTGACATATTAGTTGGTTGTCAAATCTAATGTCAAATTAAGTTTCGCGAAGCCGACCAAATTGATTGAAAATCAGTACTACTAATGATTTATTACATTTTGTTACTATGCAATTTTGTCGCGTTCACGATTCACTTTTGTTTAGCAGCTTTGACGTTAGAAACACAACTAAATTGCTTAGACAACAGTGAGTGATTATAATTTAATATGAACTTTATTGAATAGCAATAAAGTTCAAATTGGCTACATTTTATTAAGAAAACGTTTGTATGGGAAATAGAAAAGGGCTGTTTTGAGGGTTTTCCCGGCAATTATTCGAATTTTTCTCACCGTTTAGACCTACCCTGGACTACGACAAACATTTTAAAACCAAAATCAGCTCAATCGGCCCAGCCGTTCTCGAGTTTTAATCAGACTAACGAACAACAATTCATTTTTATTTATAAAGATTATATAGTTCAGGTCGTCCACATCTTTATTCTTAGCCGCTAAAATTGCTTGCTCACTCAACCATTCATTATTTTTGTAGTTAGAAATAATGTCTGGAAATACATTGTTGATAAGTTCGTCTTTTGATGAGGCAAAATTACAGAAATTATTTGGAAATGATATCAATCCGCTCGATTCATCGACAGGTACTTGACCATTACCGATAGTCAGAAATTGCTCAGAGAAATCTTCAGCAGATGTATCATTAAGCAATGCAACTCTCATGTTTGTTGTCAGCTGCAGTTTCTTCACATAGCGCCATAGATTCGACGATTTGAGGCAAGCGTTTATTTCGTCGGCAGCCGTAGATCTTGGAATTACTGGCAGTGTTTGGTGGAAATCGGCAGACAGTAAAATCATTGCTCCTCCAAAACATCTCGAGTCATTCCGTAAATCTTTCAATGTTCGGTTAAGTGCTTCTAATGCACGTTTATACGCCATTGTGCATTCGTCCCAGATGATGATTTTCGATGCCGATAAAACTTTGGCCATTGCTGAATTTTTTGTAATTATTACACGTTGGTTCTTCAATAGTTTGAAGATTTAACGGTAACTTTAATGCTGAATGAGCAGTACGGCATCCTTCTAACAATGTGGCTGCTATTCCAGAAGAAGCAACTGCAACCGCTATGTTGGATCTCGCACGAACAGTGGCTAAAACTACTGACATCACCACCTACCTACCTACCTACCTGTTCCACCAGGGGCATCTAGGAAATATAAACCACCATTTCCATCATCGATTGCCTTCATTAAAGTATCATAAACTTCCTTATGTTGGGAATTCAACAAGGGTACTAATAATAATAATACTACTAATTGTAACTAATACGACTTTCTTTTATATATATAGATTTATACAAAAGTTTAGGTCTTTTATTTATCGATTGAGGCAGTACGAAGTCTGCCGGGTCAGCTAGTCCATAATAATAAATGTATCCACTATAACTATTACAGCAATATGAAAAACATGTCGTTTGCATTATAGGTAGGTATACTATATAAATATGTACATAAATACATCTATATAAATACCATCTAATTCCGTGTATCCTAAGTATGTTTGTTTGTTTATAAAATTTGCATAACCTTTGAATATACATCGATCTAATCCGACTTCGGTGGAATATATAAATTTTTGCATACACGTTGTCGGGGTACAGAGAATATGGGTTACGTTAGGAGACATGGGCTACGTTTTATTACTATCAAAATCGCCGTTTTTCACCACCGCGCGGGTGTAAACGCAGGATACAGCTAGTAAAAACAAAGTACTCAATTACTTGCCGCTCGCTTACCAAAACATGTGCTGATTTTCTCTTACAACTCAGTTTGTAGCCTCTTAGATATACAAAATAACACCTTCCCTGAAGCCAAGGGCAAGATAGTCAAATGGCTTCTATCCCTTTCCGGCGACCAAACAGAAAGACTGGTCATGTACTCGGAGATGAAGCGTAAGGAATTCTTCTCACCTCATCACCGCAACTCAGACTGAAGTCGTCTTTTCCTCCACTGCCTGCCTTTCATCTGCCATCCGTCACCTCCTTCGGTTCACTCACATACACACACACACACGCACTCTCTCACACACACACACACACACATGCATCCCTCCACCACGCTCACACACGTGTACATCTACAGACACACACATAAACACAGGATAAAACGTTCCTAACCTAGATCTAAAACTTAATTTAATTGATTTATTATTATTATTCTGAATTAAAAGCATGCGTGATTAAATTGAAAGCAGATATTTAGCATAAATACATATTTTGATAATTTTACAATAGGTAGCTGATTAAAACGTCACAAAATTAATTGTTATATAAAAATTTTAATTGTCTAGTAGTCGTTAATCAACATCTCAAGTGTAAATGTGTATTTTATCTCGGCGCTCCGGCTCTGTTAACTGGCCTCAGGGCGCCCAAGATACAGGCTCTGCCTAGTTTGGGGTCCAACGGCACATCATTACCTTAAGCCAAATTCATTGTAATAACACTTCTGTAATTTTGTACCTTGTTTGTGGAAATAAATAAATTATTATTATATACTAGCTGACCCGGCAGACTTCGTACTGCCTCAATCGATAAATAAAAGACCTAAACTTTTGTATAAATCTATATATATAAAAGAAAGTCGTATTAGTTACAATTAGTAGTATTATTATTATTAGTACCCTTGTTGAATTCCCAACATAAGGAAGTTTATGATACTTTAATGAAGGCAATCGATGATGGAAATGGTGGTTTATATTTCCTAGATGCCCCTGGTGGAACAGGTAGGTAGGTAGGTAGGTGGTGATGTCAGTAGTTTTAGCCACTGTTCGTGCGAGATCCAACATAGCGGTTGCAGTTGCTTCTTCTGGAATAGCAGCCACATTGTTAGAAGGATGCCGTACTGCTCATTCAGCATTAAAGTTACCGTTAAATCTTCAAACTATTGAAGAACCAACGTGTAATAATTACAAAAAATTCAGCAATGGCCAAAGTTTTATCGGCATCGAAAATCATCATCTGGGACGAATGCACAATGGCGTATAAACGTGCATTAGAAGCACTTAACCGAACATTGAAAGATTTACGGAATGACTCGAGATGTTTTGGAGGAGCAATGATTTTACTGTCTGCCGATTTCCACCAAACACTGCCAGTAATTCCAAGATCTACGGCTGCCGACGAAATAAACGCTTGCCTCAAATCGTCGAATCTATGGCGCTATGTGAAGAAACTGCAGCTGACAACAAACATGAGAGTTGCATTGCTTAATGATACATCTGCTGAAGATTTCTCTGAGCAATTTCTGACTATCGGTAATGGTCAAGTACCTGTCGATGAATCGAGCGGATTGATATCATTTCCAAATAATTTCTGTAATTTTGCCTCATCAAAAGACGAACTTATCAACAATGTATTTCCAGACATTATTTCTAACTACAAAAATAATGAATGGTTGAGTGAGCAAGCAATTTTAGCGGCTAAGAATAAAGATGTGGACGACCTGAACTATATAATTCAAAATAAGATCATTGGAACAATGCATTCATTCAAATCTATTGACTGCGTCACAAATGAAGATGAAGCCACCAACTATCCAATTGAATTTTTAAACTCCTTGGATGTGCCTGGCTTACACAAATAAATAAACAAAGAAGACGGTTTTCCGATGCGCGAACACGCGACTTATAATTGTCCATTCGTGAAACAGGGAAACTCCAAGTTGATTCCGCAAACTTCTAAAGACTATCATTGCGATTTATTTATTGTCATCGCAAAGGCCAGACGTACTGGAAATTGTAAGCGTTTAAAATCGAATGGTAAATCCGTTGGAATCATCGGTATTCGCAGGATCAAGACATCCTCTCCTTTGTATTTTCCTGTTATAATTGTTGCCTCAATGACGTTATTCATCAGCTTTTTCACAGCCAATCTTGTTCCATTGCATAGTCGAGGTTGATTAATGTTACCCAGCATGATGACAACTGATCCTACTTTTAACTGCAAATTGTGCGGTGGTAATCCAGGCAATTCCAGCGAATTTAAAAACTCCGTGGGATAGTTGACTACGTCATCCTGGTTCATAACGGTGTCCGACTGATTTGAAGGAAACCAACTGTCCTGGAAGAAAATTCTGAATGGTCGCATTGAGATCCTCGACATCTTTATTTTTCGCTGCCAATATTGCTCGTTCACCCAGCCAATTATGGTTATTGAACTTTTGCGCTATATCTGGGAAAACACGCTGAATAAGCTCCTCTTTTGAATCTGTGATGTGACAGAAATCTGTGGGTAATGTGATGAATCCGGTCGAGGTGTCCATTGCAATTTTATTATTTCCAATGTCTAACAACTGCTTCGCAAACACATTTGCAGTTTCATCATGTTGCAAAAATACTCGCATGTTAGTTGTTAATTGCAGTGTCTTTACGTACTGCCACAAATTGCCACAAATTGCCATTTAGTTCATCAGCAACAGTTGATCGGGGAATAACTGGAAGAGTCTGACGAAAATCACCTGATAACAGAATCATGGCCCCACCAAAAATATTTTGGTTGTCACGAAGATCTTTCAATGTTCTGTCCAGTACCTCCAGTGACCTCTTATGGGCCATTGTGCATTCATCCCAAACAATTAATTTGCATACCTGTAGGATCTTCGCCATTGCGCTATTTTTGGCGATGTTGCAAATTGGTGTTTAATGGTAATTTCAAGGCAGAATGCGCAGTTCGCCCGCCTTCTAGCAGAGTCGCAGCTATTCCAGATGAAGCCAACGCCAACGCTAGAGCAACATCATTTCTCGATCTGATCCTCGCCAAAAGCAATGAAATTATGAACGTTTTTCCGGTTCCTCCGGGAGCATCAAGGAAATAAATTCCACCAGTACATATTTATTTTTTTGGAGTTTATTATAAATCTCCGTGTTCTGAAGTGCGACAGAATGATTGACATATTAGTTGGTTGTCAAATCTAATGTCAAATTAAGTTTCGCGAAGCCGACCAAATTGATTGAAAATCAGTACTACTAATGATTTATTACATTTTGTTACTATGCAATTTTGTCGCGTTCACGATTCACTTTTGTTTAGCAGCTTTGACGTTAGAAACACAACTAAATTGCTTAGACAACAGTGAGTGATTATAATTTAATATGAACTTTATTGAATAGCAATAAAGTTCAAATTGGCTACATTTTATTAAGAAAACGTTTGTATGGGAAATAGAAAAGGGCTGTTTTGAGGGTTTTCCCGGCAATTATTCGAATTTTTCTCACCGTTTAGACCTACCCTGGACTACGACAAACATTTTAAAACCAAAATCAGCTCAATCGGCCCAGCCGTTCTCGAGTTTTAATCAGACTAACGAACAACAATTCATTTTTATTTATAAAGAAGATTATTATTATTATTTATCAATCATAAATAACAATCGAGTACTAGATAAAGCTAGTACCTGACTTGTATGTACTAATAGATAAGCCGTAGATAATGGGATATGATTTTAATGGCATCTTCACACAAAGTCGCTTTACTTATTAGTTTTAAAATTGACAAAAATGTTAAGCTCAAAAAAAAATAATGACGTTAGTGTAAATGTTGTTGGATCTTGATTTCGATTAAACTTAACTTATCTCAAACTTGACTAACTACTTACGAGTACACACTAATATTTTTATTTTAATAAACAAGGAGTGGCAAAAAATAAAACTATGTAAGTATGTATTCAAAATTGTATATTAAAATAGGTATGTGTATAATAAAATAAAATAAAATCTAGAATTGGTACCCTGGTTTTTTCTACACAACGATACCCGGTACGTATTAACACAAAATATGAAAATCACAGATTTTGAGTCTAGTCGCCTGAGTAAATATCTCAACTTAAACTTTAACATCGATGCATTTCTGTTCGTCTGTTCATTTAATGAGTTCATGAATCGAAACTTTATTTTTGAGGTGCTGAAGACCGAGTCTGGGTCTCAAGCCCTACCTGCGATCCTGAAGGCCGAACCCCATACATGCGAGAACGAAGAATGAGCAACACCGCGGCAAAACTACTACTGCTTCACGAAGTCGCAGGTCTCAGCTAGTTTTTATATAATATTTAAATCATGTCATCAAAAATCTTACAATTATATCACTTAAATATCTAAACAGTTAATCTTTTGTTTTTCTGGTTTTATCTCTCTTTTAATATTCATATCTCTGATATAGGTACTTTGTGGATAGCGATTGCTTGACCCTACACAAAGTAGATAGCTGTAACCAATAGTTTTGGTATCATTATTGTACAATAGATCTAAGTTTGGCAAGAAGTGGTACCTATAATGGTAAGTGTGGCCGAGTATGGAACAAACAAGCGATCGGGGTATCACACTCGCTCAAAAATGGATTTAGCCACACACTACTTATTGTCTACGTACACCCTTACTGTCGCGTTTGTGATATTAGTGTGAAGTGTAACATTCAGGCATTTTATACAAGTAGTGTTTAAGTCTATGGTTTAGGCAGCAGCTGTTCCAGAGTGAGGTCTTTGACGATCTTGTTGGCGAGGTCCAGCAGGAGCGCGGACACCGTCTTCTCTATGTAAGGTTTGGCGGAGCGGAGGAACTCGCCCCGGTTCTGGTTGATGGCTTGGTTGGCTGCATCTCCTGAAAATCAAGATTATTAGTTTAGCCATCAATTTTAGATACGTTGGACTATCTTTAGGTATATGTTTAGTTCAGTGAGGATTAGTGGCTAGCTGATATAAGAGATACGGCTTTGTTATTTGAAATCTAACATAAGTATAGAAAAATATGTTCAGGGCGGTAACAACAAATTCAGAACATAATAAATTCGTATCTTGACATCTGCAACAATTACAATTGTGCCTATCTCCATGGCAGCACAGCTAGTCTTATCTATGTCGTTTATTTTTGTAAAATAGATGTTTTTGGGAATTGAACATTTAGAACCAAAACTACTTACCGAGGACCTTATCTCCATTGAAGAGACCTTCGAGCCTGATCCTGTAGTCCTTGATGTTGATGTCCATGTCCAACTTACTGAAGTTTAGGTATTCAGCGCCATCCTTTTCAGAAATCTGTCCGTAGAGAACTAAGTCTGTGTCGCATTTCACTGGAATAGCAATCATCAAATTAATTAGCAATGTATGTATGTACAATACAAAGAGAAATCTTATAAACGTCACAGATTTGTGGACAAGAGATAATGGTGTTTGCCCTAAACAAAACTAAGTTTGATTTCTAAGATGGTTTGCATCCCTCTAAACATTTTTGGATAAAAATGAAATGTAGATAGTTTTAGTCCTGTCAGAACAATCAACTTGGTACAACAGAATCGGCTTAAGTGTAGGTACTTACGTCTTGATGATGAAAACTGCTATTATAAAATAGCAGTAGGCGTTGAAAATGATTTTGTTTAGATCACTCAACTACTTAGTAACAGATTAAAAAACGAAATCATCATTCAAAGACAATATTAGTATGATAAAATCGTTAATGTAACTATAGGCTTATGCCCTTTTGGGAAATTACTACAATCAGACTATGAGATATCCAACAAAACAATGGGTAACCATTGAGCGCCTAGTAAAAACAAAGTGCTAACCACGATCAGAAGCTTTGCAGTCACCTTTCGTCGTAGTTATTGCTACGTGAATGTTCTTCCTTATCTGATTCTATCCAGTCAAATAAATATTTTTAGTGTTTTAATGTTAGTATAATATGTTCTTACCAGCGTCAGCAGTCATTGTTCCTTCTCCGCTAATAGGAAGCACCATGAGCTGCGTGTCCAGTTTGTAGCGACCGTTGAAGTGTAACTTAGGGAATCGTACTCGGGCCTTAATTGTAAATGTATCCAAATCGACACTGGAAAAGAGTTAATTATATTATTTCACGGATTCAAGGAGTTACTGCAGAAATTTTGTCCACAGACCAATCCATTACATTAGATTGAAGTTCCAATATTCGAATCAACCTCAACCACAAAGTTGTCAAGTTCAACTGTGATGCATAATAGTTCCACAGAAATACAACAGGTGGCACTAAGAGGTACTAAGTTCATACAGATATCTCTTAGGTCCACTGGCGTCATTTATTAGTTTAGCGCAGTTAACTCTTCATAAATTTTAACACCTGGTTAAAACCCACCAATATCAACGAGTTAATTATTTCCACTTTTAACCTAGTATAACGTAAGTGGACCCTAGTGGCAGTCGAGACTAGAATTCTGACCCTATACGACTTACTCTAAACTCTTGATTGTGAAGTTACCAGCTCCGGTCACTTTGACATCTCTGCCGATTGCTTTTATGGGAGATGAATCACTGGTCGCTGGGATGATCTAAAACAATACAATGATGATTATTAAACAATCAAATTCAAATTCTTTATTATTCTAAGTAACTTTACGGCCAAAGCCAAGACGTTACTTAAAATAAAATGTTAAAAAACAAAATAAAATAAAATTACGACACATATTTACAAATCAGATAAGCTCTTGCTGGGAACCAGGAAAATTGGCAGTAATGTCTTGTTTTGTAATGTATATATGGTTAAATATATGTATAGTTGAGTTGGTAGCGATAATGAGAAAACCTTACTAATGACTTCACGAGTATAGTTTTCGACGGACCACCAGAGTGCCTATTGCAAGTTTTTTTCACTTTCGAAACTACAATTTGTATGAAATAAAAACCGAACCACCTAGTGTTCACAATATGGACTACGTTACGACCAGTTCCATACAAATTGTAGTTTACGTTAACGCGATCGAATAGTGAAAAAAACTCGCACTAAGCACTCAGTAAGCCTAGCCCAATTTTTTTTTACAAATTTGGCTTGCTCTGCGCTTTGGCTTCGCTGTAAGCACAGTAGGCCCAAGTTTGAAGGCATTTTAAGACAGATCTAAACTAACTAATAATATATCTGTCTTTATCATTGCAAGCCATTAGACAAGGATGCCAATAGTTTTAGAAAATTTAGATCTGTCTTAAAAAGCCTTCAAACTTGGGCCTATTGAGCATCTAAATAAAAATTAAAAGAAATGTATGAAAGATAGCGCCCCTGTCGGGCGTAAATGGAAATCCATGTTCACGCAATCTATCGAATAATTGCTACGTATTTTACCACGTCAGAATTTATAATGGGTCTACTGACGGTAGCGTAGAGAGCAGACGGCTGAGTGCCATCCCACGTTACGACGCCACTAGGCAAGGCTATAGCCACAGTTTTATAGTGTAACTAGCTGCACCCGGCGGTTTCACCCGCTGTTTTTTTTTTTACTTTTAAACCTTCCCTGAACTTTTACAAATATTTCAAGATCAAAATTAGCGAAATCGGTCCAGCCGTTCTCGAGTTTTAGCGGGACTAACGAACAGCGATTCATTTTTATATATAATATGAAGAAGAAGAAGATAAATCCATAACCAACCAATAACCAACCTCATTAATAAAGAAAGGGTCGATGCCGGGCACGTTGAGCTCCGGAATGCCTTCGACAAGCGTCGGGCGCAGCGCCTCCACCGAGTGCCGCGCGCACGAGTTGATTTTCTCCTGGTCCCACTTGCACACGCTTATGTAGTCCGCTGGAACGATGAAGAGGATTCGTTTATTTATAATGTGCTATCTTTAGCAAAATTAGTAATAAAGGAAGTGAAAATCATTTTTTTTAACAAGTCATCTGGAAATGTCAAGTTTTAGCTCAAACGGACATCGGGAAGTGTTTAAAAATTCAATTGTAAGATTTGACCTACACAACACATTACTACATACACGGCAAGTTAAATAAAAGCTTGTAAAACACGTCTAAATGAGTCAAAACCATGTTACTTTTCATAGTAACATGCTTAAATTTATTATTGTTCAACATTATGCAAGAGTAAAGAAACAGCGGTAGCGGATAAGCGATTACAGTGGGCCCTAAACTACATAGGCTCCAAAAAAAGTTCGTAGTCCGTCGAATTTATAAAGGCTCCGAACCTTTTTGTATGGCCCAAACCGTCGGATAGAACGTGTGATTGACTGAGAGAAGCAAAGATCTACGAGAACAAATTAGCGCTGTGAATATTTACACATATTTTGATCAACGTGGTTGGGTTGTCCCGATCTTCGTAAAGTGATGTATACTATACACGGTATTTAGGCACACAACTCGTTACGTTATTAATTCAGTTACAATGGCTCGGCAAGCCTTTCATTACACGTGGCTATCCACAAATTATATCCCTGGGCACAATACCATTATAGCAGTACTACATGACATAAGCTATTCTAGGAGGAGAATCAAATTGCTATAAATCCTTGAAACGAGTGGAATTGCAAACATTACATCGTTCGTCATCAAATAATGATTGTGTTTAGTTTTGTTTGTTACGTTTTAGTTTATTCTAATTTTAGATTTAAAGCTTGCTGCGTAAACAGACATACCTACAAACTTTGACATTTATAATAAAAAAAAAAACAAAACAAAAACCTGTGAACATGTGAAATTAAGTCCCTACTCTACATTATATTTAGCACTATACAATTATGTATACCTTTGTACCAACCTACTATTCAATTATACATATAGTTACAGTATACTAAAGCCTAAAAACTTTAAATCGTTTTGCTAACAAAAACAATGAGATTGTATTTTACGAATAAAAATCGACCTAAGTTTTTATAGCCATTGCATGTATAAATGAACCATAAGATTGTATCAGTTCACTACATCAAGGAAGTATAGTTTAGTACCTACTTAGCCACAAACAAAGTTATTATTCTTACATCAAGCTAAATTTTATTAAAGTCGTCATAAAGTTACTATGTTCTACGAATATACCTATCTAAGTAACGAGTAAAAACCGACTTGAATAATTGTATTACGATGACGTCCACTTTACCGCAGATAGACACGATTATTACTAGATTTTATCTGCTTATTTCCCTGAAATAATACGTCTTATAAAACTAAGGGCCAGAGAAAAACCTTATAGGGCCTGGAGCCTTCAAATTTATTTAATCTTAAAAATGTTGACCGATTTTCCAAAATAAATCTGCCAAAAATTTATACTAATATTATAAAGAAGTAATGTTTGTATGAATGTTACTTTGCAAAGGAATTTTGAAAATTTTTTGACTATTAGAAGGCTACACTTTCCCTGAGTGCTATATTTATAGGCTATCACTTATATAGCCCCTGCGAGAACCCTGCGAGACCGAAGAACGAGCAGCACCAAGCACAAAGTCCCGAGCATCAGCTTGTCATTTCAATTATGTATATAATATAAGCAATTTGTCAATTTACTATTTTTGTCAGTTTGATGAGCATGTTCGTTGGAAAATTGTTCGTTTTTAATTTTTCCATTTTTCATTTTTCTGCGTAAGATTTGACTGTTAACTATTTGGCCTTTGACATGTATGTACTTAAACATTTCAGCAACCAATAGCTTGAAATGCTCTACAAAAACTATGTAAGCGGATCGCGGATTATGAGCCGATGATTGTGTGTTTTTTCCGTCTATCATCGTTACCTAGTTACGGAAAATACCTATAGCGTGTTTTAAGACCGTACAGCGTATAGTGCCATCTAGCCGTGAACTCGTGAATAAAGAGGTGTGGTATACAAATTATCATAACCCAATTTCATGCTTAGTTCCTAGGGTATTTTATATAACTATGTTCAATTGTTTAATGACAACGGATCGGCGGCCTCAGATGACAGCCAGGTGACCTCAACCTCTAATTCAATCGACAACTCTCATCATCAAAAAATAAATGACACTTATTGTAAATTTAGCGATTAACACTTCTACGAAAGTTATCTAAACTTTTTAAAATTATTGTAGAAATAAGGAAAATCATTCTCCAATTGATAAAATAAAACATGGCTAAAATTTAAGACGATAGTCATCTTACGACCTAGTAACCAATCTTGTTTTTCTAGGAATATCCTACGATTTAACCACGGGTACCTATAACCGCTAACTGTACCTACTTAATTGAATAACCATGAAGATAATAGTGTCATTGTTAGTCTGTAATTATCCATTAATCTCGGCACTAGAAATAAAATTCCAACAAAAAACCCATGTTCTGTACCGTATTACACTAGTTCAAGTGCTTCGGCCATAAATTTTGTATTGCAATTCAACGAGGTAACGCCTTTTGGGTACCCTACCCGCGGATAGTGACCTAAGCTCTGTTTTTTATTTGTGATTTTATATTCTGTTTATGCCTATTCGTGTTAGCTTTCACTAATAAAGTTTTAAGGCATACATTAGTAGGCAAAACTAAAAGACAGTCTTATGGATGAGAGCGATCTCTTCCAGACATTTTAACTCAGATTATTTAACTGCTAACAAGGTTTACTGGCAAGTACATATTACAATATTTTTTAACAAAATAATAAGTGTACGCAATGATTATATCAATGTTAGCACAGTTTTGATTCAGTTAGTAAATAATATGTTTATTGTTCTGTTTATATTTACTTATACATCTGCAGTTAATAATGTATATTGATTATTTAAATGAGAGGTAGGTCTATAAAATTTTAGGCCTATTCAAACTATCTTTCTAGGCCTTCCCGAGTTCAAATATGTATTACTTAAAACTCCTGATAATATAAGGAAATAAAGTCCTCCAGAGTCCTTCAAATGTATGAAAAAGTTACTCACGCAATTGTTTAAACAAACCGCTATCAACGCAACATAATAGAAACACTGACGCCAACAACTTATTTACTGCCATTTTGAAATAAAATTAATTTAAACAGTATTATTTTACAAAAACTGATTTATCCGCTGCGTAAACGAAGCTGTTTCAGCGTCCGAGTGTACGATTCAGCTCAGACTATCGCGGTTGTCTCTTCTAGTACAAATATATAGTGGTCAAAGACGGCGAAGATCAAGGTAGCCGTTTATATTGTACGATGATATAGGTAAAAACTATTATACATAAATACAAAAACCTCATGGGATATTTTTAAAGTCGTTACGTGTAATGTAACAAAGTCTTCCTTATGGTTTGACGAAATTATGTAATTGTTTAGTTATAAAATGTAAAAATATCTCGTTTCTTAGAACATTGTTGTAATAAAGATGTGCTGATAGTCTCCTTGGCATCTAATTACACGCTACGACATTGTCATGCCTAATGTGGAATATCAAACAAGTTTTAGAGTCGAAAGAACCCTCTTACATAGTCCAGGTTCAATCGGTTTTCTACTAGCAATCGATATAGGCCTATAGGCATATTTTATAGCCAAAAGTAGGTAATGAAAAAATAATGAAAATGTATTCCTTTAAAATTCAAATAAGATCTTATCAGTCTCCTGTAAATGTAGAAAATTGCATTTTAAATGACAGTGTGAAGGTAATGATAATGTTTTCATCGAGACATGCGAAATATAAATGCGTTTGAGCAAAATGCAACAAGATTTCAGTGCCTTTTTCCTTTATTTTCATGAACATGGGTAGGTACAGAATGATACGGATTTTAGTACTGCAGTGAAAGTAGGTACGGAACTTTATCGATCGAAAAATTGTACTTTGAACATGACTAAGTCGAGAAAATTTGATAATTTTGCCTGTGATCAAAAAAAAATATTTTTTTGTTTTTAAGATTTTGTGGAACTTATGCATCAATTGGCCAGCGTGGTGGAATACGGCCTAATCACCCTTTGAGAACGGACCAGCCCTCCTAACAAAGTTGCAATTCTATAATCGAAACGCTTTCGAAAACTAAGACAATGTATGGGTGACATTTCTTAGAATATACCTCTAGAATAGACAGTATAAATAGATTACAGAAATGTCTTTCCCATAAATTTTCCTAGTTTTCTAAAGCATTTAGATTATAGAAGAGGGGTTCCCAACGAGTCACACCAAAACGAGTCACAGTGTGACATAGAATTGCTGCTTGGCTAGGAGGGCTGGTATTCCTGCAGTAGCATGATAAAAGGTTGAGTTGGAAAAAAGCGTCAGTTTATCGATCAGCAAAGTTCCATACTTACATTGCAGATGTTGCTTAGTACAGATGTTGAATGGTCGGTATGGTTGGATGTGATGAATGAGTGTGTGAAGATAGGTATGGCACATAGGCAATTTAAGAAACGGCACATAAATATTACTCGCATGGCTATATAAATTCAGAAAGTATATTAATGCACCGCGTCTTTTCTCGCGTTGTGGTGGTAGCTTTCCTATTATGCCTATAAGTCCTCATGAATGACGCCACAAGTAATTGTGTATTTGTTGTCTAAACTCTATTTATACCATTTATGTATACAAAAACTCAATCTAAATCTCTTAAATATAGACAACCTTCCGCAATTATTTTTTACAATCCATTGTAAACATCCCAAAATATTTTAATAAATCAGTAACCGCAGTAATTTTTTTTTTTTTTTTTTTTTTTTTTTTTTTATGTAATTGAGTGACGAGACGAGCAAATCGCTCGCCTGATGTTAAACGTCACGTTTGCCCATAACAGGTCTGCACCACCCAGAATTAACAACAATCAATAAAAACAATTGAATTGAATACAATATTTTAACAAACCGGTTTGTAGTACAAAAACCTTGGCCATCGTAAAAACAGTGGAAAGTTATTGCGTTTTATGAAGATTTCCTGAGACGTTGTGAACAAAATAGGCATAAGGTAATTTCAATTTTTTTTTTAAAACAAGCTTTTATTGCATTGTTATCGGAGTTACACACGTATACCAAACTTCAGCTCAATCGGACACGGGAAATGGTTCAAAATTGAGTTGCAAGATTCCACCCGAACAAACGTAATTACATACAAACATACATTCATAGCAAGTAAAATATAGCCTGTAATAAAAAGTTAAAGTTATGCTAAAAATATATGCCAATCAGATTTCAGAATAATTAACACGAGCATAACTACGAGCATGTCTTTGCCTGTTTTGTTTTAAACTACAATACCATACTAATTTTTTACGCGGCGGTAGCGTTTTGGGCTAAAACGGCTAGAACTAGAAAAAACACTTTAATGGTAGACATGGCAGCGTGTATTTAAAAAAAAGTTATAAATATGACTAAACTGACAAAAAGTGGTGTTTGTAAGAGAGGCAGTAATAAATGAACATTCGTTATTAAGTACAGCAGCGCACAATAGCACCAACTTATTTTTTCGAACGTAGTTTTATACATAAAAATAGCCAACAATTCACTAATTACCCAAAATCATAAATAGGCATAGCTTCCCACTACTTTTTTATTCAGCCCATTTAAAATTCAAAGTCCGAGTTAAAAGCTACTAGCTTCAAATAAGCGAGTGCGGAAAACCCAATTGCTTCAACAGTTTTTAGAGTTCTGTAGTAAATTAAAGAACTCTTTATCAAGGTTAAAACCGGCCGGAATCTGTAAAACAATTAAAAAAATCAAAACTAAAATTACTTCAAAAAATATACAATACAACTGTTTTAACTTACTAAGTCTAGTTTTTTTTCTTTTTGTAACTGATCAAGTTAACGCAGAAGTGAACAAAATAGTCCGAAAAATTAGCACGAATAAATTTTACACAACAAGAATGTGATTTACGGTAATGGTTTATTTGTTTAAAATATGATTACGGAACCCTGTTATGAGTATGTCACGACACGCACTTGACTGTTTTTTGTTGGTGGAATAATTTGATGTTTTTTCATGACCAATCTTTCGATCCTCAAACATATCGCCCAGTGACGCAAATCGCTCAATATCTGCTCTACAAGACTACTACAAATGTCAATTTTAACCACGATACGTTTTTATGCAACTTTAGTTAAATAATTACGTATGTATAAATGTATAGTAATATGCATTTTGACGTAGGTTTTTTGTGGTTGTGGAACCTTGAACTTATTTTGTGTATAACTCAGTGACTATATTTTATGATGGGCATCTATCTACCTAGTCACTTCACTTATTTTGTAAACATCCTGGTCAGTGGTGGTAAGAACTTTTTTACCTGCGTATTCTGATTTAGACAGATCGTTAATTACTCACCATTCAATTATTATTACAGCATCGAATTTTATGCGTTTTTTTAACCTTCTGGATGCTTTTCTACAAATATAAATATTAGTAATAGGTACTTTAAATTGTCAGAGAAGCTATCTTCAAATAAACCTAGCTATGGGTATTAGCTATGCCTCGCGGTTGCACCTGCTGACCTACAGAAATAGTTGATGTAACTATTTTTTTTTTATGTAATTGAGTGACGAGACGAGCAAATCGCTCGCCTGATGTTAAACGTCACGTTTGCCCATAACAGGTCTGCGCTACCCAGAATTTTGAACTCGCAGAATTCAAAACCCTGCGTGGCACAGCGCTGCGCTCGTCACCCTGAGATATAAGTTGTTTAATCTCCCATTTGCCCTGTAATTTCACTGGAAACAATGCCCTTCCAACCGGAACACAGTAATGTTTGCACATTACTGCTTGGCGGTGGAATAACTGGCTATAAAAAAGCCTAAGTATAAAATAAGCTAAAAAAAAGAAAAGCTATTCTAAACACTTGAATTCATTAAGCTGTTTTAGCGTGATGACACACATAACCACAACCAGAAATCAAACAAATTAATTAAAGGAGGATGACTAACTGTTAGTGGAAACTTGGATAAATAATATAGATAATAATATTTTCCTATTATAGGTAGAAACGTTTATTTATAAATGTGTACAGTTGTTTTACTTTTGCTACTTTTGCAAATAGTTGAAAAGATTTCGATGAAAATGTTTTTTTTTGTGGTTTTTGTTTTTGGAAGATCTTGTGTTCTATATTTTTTTACCAGCTTCCTAAGAATAATCTGAAGAACATAATCATTACGTTAAGCGTTAAGTATATTTCGAAGCTTTGACCTACATTCGTCTATCTATTCTATCTATCCTCCGTCAATGAATACTAAGAAATCTCTATAATCAAGTGGAGTAACAGACAAGCAAAGGTTTTCCACTTATATAAAATGTAAAACTAATCGATCAATGACTTGCCGATCTTTATCATTTATTTTAACATATCATTTTATATTTTCCTTATTACTTACACACTATAAATCTCTTGAATCGAATGCTTTTCGTGAAGTTACTGTTTAGACAAAAACGCTAGATGTTTTAGTATTTTCTATAAATGCTAAATCAAGTTGATGTTTATACAATTTGATAAATTATTACTGGGTCAGTAAAAACCAAATGAATAGCACTAAACATCTTCGACTTTGAAACCGGCTGATGCGAATCATCTCCAATCTCATGCGAGATCTGTTTCTTCTAGTTCCTCATCAAAAACCAATTGTTTTTGATGAGGAACTTCTTTACTTTGAATAAAACAAATTGTGATTCGTAATTAAGAATCAGAATTTGTTTCATTCAAAGTTAGATACTAAAAATTTTACCATAGTGACAACATGTAAAACAAAACAAGCTTTTATTACTTTGTCATCGACACGTACTTATACCAAATTTCAGCTTAATCGGATATCAAAAGTCGGAAGTTGTTCAAAGTTCAGTTGCGAGATTCGACTCACTCATAATTTTTGCGTCAAGTTAAATAAAATTATGTTATTAGGTTATATATATAGAGGTATTTAAAATATTTTATACCTGAATGTAAAATAATATTAAAATGCCCTCTAAACCTATGTATATAAATATACATATTTTTTTTTATAAATACGCGACATCTATTTTAAACTGATGGAACTAAGCAGATACTGCTGGAAACTTTGTTACACTACACTTTAACTCTATACGTCTGAAATGTGTGTATGCGCAAATGAATGACGGTTGTGGTGTAGTCGTGGCTATTGACTAAGCTCTCTGGTTGTTCTCAAGTCCTTTCATAGATGGCGCTTCACACGTGTAAGTTAAATGCCTCAAAATTTTTTTACCCGCTATATAATCAAATCACCTAAATCCTCAATAGTATCTATCTTTCAATGTAAAATGATATATTTTCTAATTGACTTTGCCTTTCTAGAGAAATAGTGTGCGTTGATGTCTTTTGTATGAAAATAATATTCAAACTTTTATGATTCAATGGTCAATAAATATAAATCAAATACATAATTCCATGTCTTATTATTTATTTTACCGTCTTTTCTATTTATTTACCTACTAGCTCTTCCCTGCCACGCTTCGCAGTGGATAAAAAAAAAATACACACAAACATACAAAAATATAAATCTTTCCTGTTTATAATATTAGTATAGATATATTATTGTCATTTTACTACCTGCCTATACTACATAGATACATATTGTATACACATGTATACACATATAAATAATTACTTATTGAATAAAATACAGCGTAATAAGGAAAGGATATGCTTAGCCGAAAAGGGTCCATAATATTCACCATTATGTAGTTGTATAAGCCCTACAAAGTCAAGTTGCAATTATGAACAACTTTAACGATGGGACCAACCCTGAAATCAGAAAATAAATCAGCTGTTCCATACATTTTTACTATAGAGAACAACATACTCGATACTTCATTTTCGTTTCTGTCTCGCACGTCAAGACGTGCATTTTTATGTTTAAATCTATAGCTATAGTCATTTAACTCGTAAACAGCATACAAATTCTCAGAACCACATTCTGGTTCTGAGAATTTATAAAAGTGATAATAAAATCATATTTGTAATAGAAGAAATTAATCATTAGTAACTCACAAACAGAGTGATTAGCTACTGGCAAAACAATACAATAATGTGTTAGAAACTTAACATCCGATAAATGTAGTTAACCAGCGGCCGATAACGCGTGAACTGTGACCCACGATTGGAAATATAGTCATTCATTCATTCATATTGGTCAGCAATCTGCAGTCGGGAGCATGTTTGGGACGCGCAGGATGCGTTCCCTTGTGATAGTTTTGTGTTTGTGCGTGCTCGGACACTGCCAAGGTGCGTTGTAAACATTTGTGAAATAAGTTTAGGAGTTGGAACAGTATGTTTGTGATCTCGTCAAAGTAATTAAGGGTCAACGTGACGTGTGATTAGGTTAAGAAGTGAACCTTTTTTTGCGTTGTTGAACGTTGTATCTATCTGATGTGGTGCGTCATTGTATGGAAGGATATCAATTTCAGTTCAGTTTTGATTAAAAAAATTGTGGGAAGTTAGAAATTGAAAAATGATGCTTAAGCTTTGCTTAATTAACTGTCAATCTCATGATGATCAGGTGATTAGACATATTAAAGCGAAGTTTAGATCAGAAGCTAGGATTAATGATCTGAAAACTGGTCAGTATTTTGTAGAACACAGTATGTAGTTATGTAAGCCCTACCAATCCTCCATAGACTCGAGTTGCAAGCTACATTAATGCGCGTGAACTTTATTTTTATCCCGGATATACAAATTATAAATGCTACTTTCAGATGTCTCCGATGAAATACCCGAAGAGAGCCACCTGGCGGAGGGTGAGAAAAAGATGAGCGATAGCATTCTAGCCATCCTCGAGCACTTCAAGCAGCCTGACCCCGTAGGGCTCCCGGGCGCTGAAATCCCGGAGCCCTACCCCGTTCCCGATATGAAACAAGTTGTGTCGTTCGCCACGATGTATTTCAAAAATACTGCCGTGTACGGAATCAGCAAGTTTAAGATCCTGTATATCAATGCAGAGATGTCATCTATGGAAGTAAGTCTGTCTTATCTTTGGCTTATTCCCGGTGTACTCCAAAAAATGGTTTCAAATGACTCCACGAATAAAATCGTCAAATTAATTAATAATAATTTTGGTTTCAAACTGCTCCACGGCATTCTCAAAGTACTCCACGCTACTGGTTTCGTGAAATTAAATAAGGTTCTCAAAGAAGTGCTTGATCTAATTTTTTTTTACTGTACTTCTTTTTATTTTATTTTTTTTGTTTTGCATGTCACGTAAATTTAAAGAACTATAAAATAGAAATATCTCAAAAAAAAATTACTACCAGTTATGTATACTCGTATGCATACCAATTATTTTCTTTATCCATTATTATTGGTTATCTTTATTAATTGAAATTATTATGTACTATGTGTGCCTAGGTTAAAACCTCAAGCTCTCTACTTGATGTGCACAATAAAATGGCGATGCTCAACTAACGCCCTTCCAATGAAACAAAGGTAACAACCATCGTTTAACGTAATTTCAGGTGCAAGCTGCTATGTCGATTGACCGACTGCAAGCCCGCGGGAACTACACCATGTCGACGTGGCTGAGCCGAGCCCAGGGCCCCTTCACCGTCGACGTAACCGGCCTCATTATCAACGCTAAAGCAAGCCTTGGAGTTGAGAGAGACGGAAAACTAAGAGCCCAAGGAATAAACATAGATATGTCGTTCAGCACCATCGCAGTCAATTTCGAAAACCTTGGCGCCTTTGGCAGTCTCTTCCAGGGCATCATCAACTCTATCGGCAGTTTTCTCTTTGACTCCATCAAGCCTTACATTCTCAAAGAAGCTTACACCAAAGCCAGAGCAGAAATAAACGCGAAGTTAGAGGAGTTTGCCGGAGATATGCAGTTCCCGAACTCCATATCTCCACTGGATATGGTAGTCACCGATGTTAGAAAAAAGTTACAAAATGCAGGCATGGATCCGTATAAAGTAAAAGATTACAACACTACTGTCAGCTTGTTCACGGTATCTTTAGGAAATACATGGATCACGGGTGTATCTTCAATACAGAGAGTTGGCAATATCTCTTTAAAAATGGAGAACAAAACCGCAATAGCTGATTTCAAGATCGGAACCCAAAAACTGGAAGGAAGAACGCAATGGGATATTTCTGCTATCCGTGGACTTATGTCCAGAACTGGTGTAGCTTCTTTCTCCGTGGAATATGTAACAGGAAGATTTGTACTTGGACAGCCATTAGATACAAGGAAAAAAATAGAGTTCAGAGACTTGGACCTAGAAATCGGTAACATCCAAGTAAGATGTGACGGGGCTGGTACTTTAGACTACGCTATAGAGTTCTTAATTAACGTTTTGCCAAACTTGCTTCGATATCAAATAATGGATGCTATTGAAGGACCTCTGAAAGAAAGGGTTCAGCAGGAATTGAACTTGATAAACACGGAAGACCTAATAAAGACCAAGTTGCCCGAAATTGACGCTATGCAAGGGGATGGGTTCAAATTGTCTTCTTTGAGGAACAATGATGTTGTCGAGGAACCGTATGATGAAGATGAATTCTTTAACTTTTGAAAACATTTAAGTTAGTCAATAGTTACAGCTAGTTGTCAAGCACCAAAAATACTTAAGTTTTACTTACTTATGGATTATGTTTAGAAAAAATTTCTTTATTTTGCACATATTGTTTCATTTCAAATTAAGTTAGAATAAGTTAAAAAACTTACTACAAATGCTTTATAAACTCAAATACAGTCTAATTAAGACTAATCAAGCAACAAACTATAGCAATAATTTTAGTAAAATAAGACCAACTAAACATAGATCACCTAATAAAACCATAGCACATAGATTAAACAAAAGAGAATCCCAAATCTGATGACTAAGTACCTAAAATGAATCAAACCGCTTGATAACGTTTGAACTGTGGTGCTTGTGACCTTATAGCCTGAAAGTAGGTGTAACTCGTGTCATTTGCTTCGAGTCCAACATCGGGAGTGTACAGGAGCTACAGGATGCATTCATTTGTTGTCATCATATTTTGTTTGTGCGCGGTCGGACACTGTCAAGGTACGTGATCAATATTTGTCTAACATTGTGGTTGTGTATTTTGCAAAACAAAGAGATGACGTGTACAAGAATATATTAACATTTCGAGGAGTTAGTGATGAACGAGACTTTTGCATTAGTATGATTGAATTAAGATAATTGTCATAGGCAAGTCATTTTAGGTTTAATATAAATTCTAAAAAAAGAAAGAACATAATTACCTCTAACACTTCATAAACTTAAACTTCTTTTAAATTAAATTTCTAAGTCGACGAATCAAGTATTACTCATGTTTTTTAGTACCTAGTGCTAAATAACAACTCAGTATAGGCAAGTACCTACTTCCATTAGGTACTAATATCTCAATAGAAAACTTTATGAGTGCGTGTGTATTCTGTGTATGTTTGTCACTTCTTCAGAAAGAGCATGTCGACTTAACGTATTATATTTGGCTGAAATTGGGAAGAGTTTAGATAGACAGATAGATAGATAAACTCTTTATTTTTCACACTAGTAATTACAAACAAAATAATAATAAAACTAGCTACGAGTTTAGCCACTTATGAGTCGAAAAAATAACGATTTTTTAGAGTTGTGGGAAAAACGAGGGGCAGCGTCAAGTTCAATAACTCATAAGTAACTGAGGGTGAGGGTTATACTTTACTAAGTGTACAGACTTTGTTTCACAATCAAAAAGAGCTCGGAACTTTACCACAAACTTGCAGACAACTTGTTAAATGACCTTTTAACTAAAGCTACTAAGTTTTGTCTGTAGCTCGATTGTAATTGTCATTTGCGGTCACCTACTTGAGACAGACTGGATTTTAGTCCTAAAAATAAACCACGGAAAACAAAATCCCTTTTTAAAAGCAAAGGCCAAACTTAAAGCAACACGCATTATTTTTTTATATCTTTACTTATTGTAATTTCCAATTATAGTACTTACTTAAGGTCAGCATGGCCTGCATTTTAACGTGTGTAAAATAAATATGAATATTTCCTTAGATGTCCCCGACGATTCATCCGAGAAAAGCCAACTGGCGGAAGGCGAGAAAAAGATGAGTGATAGCATTCTGGCCATACTAGAGCACTTCAAGCAACCTAATCCTGTAGGCATCCCAGGTGCAGATATCCCGGAACCTTACCCTGTTCCTGACATAAAGCAAACTATAAATATAGCCACTATCCACCTCAAGAATACGGCGGTGTACGGCCTCAGCAAGTTTCGGATCTTGTACGTGAATGCAGAGATGGGATCTATGGAGGTTAGTGAGATGAATATGAGCCACTACTTTAACGCATTTGAGATTATCTTTTTCACATTCTCGCTCATTAACATTGTCATAAGAATTATAGTGATGGACTTGGCACAAACGTTCAGGAACGTTCATGCTGTAGATAGAAGTACACAATATGAGGAATTTATTCTTAAATACCATCAGCACTGCAAAGTAAATTATAATGTTAAGCCACCATCAAAGGAATTTTCGATTTGTTTGCCAGATTCTTGCTTCTACATTAAACAACAGGATTTTGAAACAATGTACTTACATGTACCAAAAGCACGTGGGAAATATTTATTACAGTGGTGTAATAGCGCATAGCGTCTTGATGGGTATTCACTATTCGCTGATTAAAAACTTGGCATTAATTTGCAAAAAGTTTTAATTAGTGAGTAGACGACACTAATTGATACGATGAACAGAGAGCACCGTTAAACAATCAATACAAATCTTATAAAAAATAGGGCAGGGTATTTGTATAACAAAGTAAGGAATATCCTATGTGTTAATAATTTTCAGGTACACGCAGCAATGGCAATCGACCATTTGCAAGCTCGCGGAAACTACACCATGACGTCTGGATGGCTGAGCCGATCCCAGGGCCCTTTCACCGTCAACATCACAGGTCTTATCGTGAATGCTAAAGCAAATCTTGGAATTGAGAGAGACGGCAAATTGAAAGCCCAAGAAATAACAATAGATCTATCATTCGCCACCATCGCAGTTAATTTCGAAAACCTCAGCTTGTTTGGCAGCCTCTTCCAGGGCATCATTAACACCGCCGGGCCTATGATTTTTGAGGCGATTAAACCTTACATCCTCAAAGAAGCATACACTAAAGCTAGAGTAGATATAAATTCAAAATTAGAAGAATTTGCAGGAGATATGCAGTTTCCTAACTCCATATCTCCACTGGATATGGTAGTTACTGATGTTAGGAAACACTTGCGTGACTCGGGCTTGGATCCCTACAGAGTGAAAGACCACAACGCAACTGTAAGTTTCTTTACTGTATCTCTGGAGAATACATGGATCACAGGTGTGTCTTCAATTCAGCGAGTAGGCAATATAACTCTAAAAATGGAGAACAATACAGCAATAGCTGATTTCGAGGTTGGAACACAAAAACTGGAAGGAAGAACGCAATGGGAAATATCTGCGATTCGCGGACTTGTGTCTAAGGCTGGCATAGCTTCGTTCTCCGTCGAATACATAGCAGCAAGATTTGTTATTGGACAGCCGTTAGATACCAGGAAGAAGATAGAAGTTAGAGACATACACCTAGATATAGGTAACATCCAAGTTAGGTGGGATGGCACTGGTACTTTGGACTACGCGATAGAGTTCATGGTAAATATTCTGCCAAACATGCTTCGATATCAAATAATGGACGCGATTGAAGCTCCGCTCAAAGAGAGGATCCAGCAGGAGTTAAACGAAATTAACGTTGAAGAAGTAATCAAAAGCAAACTGCCTGAAATTGACGCAATGCAAGAGAATGGGTTCAAATTGTCCTCTTTGAGGAACTCAGATGTTGTAGAGAAGCCGTTTGATGAAGATGACTTTTTTAATTTTTAAACATAGAGTTAGTATCTGAAATGTATTTAAATTATTACAATATTTGAGAAATAATAGAAATACTGCAAATACAATTTAAACATAATGTTATTCATGTAAAGTATTGTAAATTAAATCTAGGTAAGTACTGTAAACCTCAACCACTAAAAATATTTATTTACTCGAACCAAACGACGACGTCTTTTTATAATAATATATTTGTATTTATTAATTTAAATAGACATAAATGAACATATTATGTTAGTTACATTAAATCATTAATTTACACAGTTAAAAACAATATTATTGACAGCACCTTCCATACTCTATGCACAGAAGTAATTAAAAATTACGATTCCTTGGACGATAGACAATATTTCCCAAGACAATAATAGGTAACGGAAAAACAAATTCGCGAGCTAATCCACATGCATTCCAAAACGTCTCAAGTGCGGTCAACGCATCTTGGAGAAGGCACACCCGCAGGGTCCACTAACGCACCATTACTCAACCGCAGGCATAGCAAGGCGGTCGCTTGCCTGCTAATAAAAAAGAAAAAATTGTCTCTGACACCATTTTTTTCTTAAAAACTTTTTTACCAGTTGGCCAGTAAAATTCAAAATTCGAATGCGAAAATAGTTTGTGAAGATGGCGGGATTTCAAGTGCTAATTTTATTTTTTGCGGCTGCGATAGCGTCCGGCGCTTCCAATACAAGTAAGTGCCTTTAAAAGAAAGTAGAAAGACCGGTGCTACTCGTATTTGTGTTAATCTGCGTATTGTATTAGATACAGTTTAGTTTAATAAAACCTCATCAAAAGTTTAAGATGCCGTTATGTAGGTGGAATGTAGGTATCGGAAATACATAAAAATTAAAAACTTTTACTTTGGGGACAAAAGCTCTATGATTCAATTTATTTATGAGCTGCTTTTTTTTTGTTGATAATTATATTTTGTTATTAAATAGCAGTAGACTATATTCGAGCGCACGAACATTAGTTCTTCCTTTTTTCCTGTGAGATATAAGTAGGTACTTAGAATCAATTTTATTTATTATCTTTTTGAATGGTCGGGAAATAATGTTTCATTTATGCTAGACCGGTTAGAGTTTCAGTAGTTTTGTCGTTTTTTTTCTAAGAAAATAATCTATCAGCAATAAATGCGCTTTTAGAGTTTCGTTGCAAACTAGGAAGATTTCTAGTGTCGCCATGTCCAATATGTCCATTGTCTATCCATCCGTCTGTATGTCACGGTTTTTTTATTCAGAAAGGATGAGAATAAACGCTGTTTGTTACTATATAAGTATTTAAGTAACTATTTACTAATTACTTATTGATCTTTCTGCGTCACATTGACATAATAACCACTAACAGCCACAGTAAACAATAGGGGACTTACTTAAACTTTAAACACTGCTTAAATGTAGTCATTGCTTAAAATTATCTGACAACTTCTAGCTGATGTGAAATGTCACATGTGAAAATAAGGCAGAAAATTATAAGCAGTGATTAAGTTTAAGCAACGTTTATGAGTAAGGACCTAAATGAATCAGCTAATCGACGTATTTAACACTTTCGTCACGTGAATTATCCTCATTTGCAAGACTGAAGAGCAAAATGAGAAAGCAACCGAAACACTTTCACTTCTGGTAAACTTCAATTTTTGCACTTTCTCACGATTTTAAAGCAAACATGTAAAAATTACACGTGAGTTCGAAGCATGAGCCTGCATGTGTTGAAGCACGTTGAATGTTACACTCGTGATTTGATAAACTAAAATGCACCAAAATGGACACCAAAACCACTATGTTGCATTAAGACTTGTATTTCTTCTGCTGATAACATTCCATGAACGTTCGATGAAGTACGCGTATATGTTTTTTTCAGTACGCGTTTTTTCTTTTGTGTTACCCCGATGAAGTCGTTATTAATTGACCTAACATTTCAAACAAACAGAGTCCTTGGCGATAAGTGATTTGTATTTTCATAAAAACGTGTTAGCAAACAAAAACTTAATTTTCCTTTCCTATAAATTATAATACTAAAGTATTTATTTATTTTTAGTTTTGCTCTTGTTATTGCAGTGCATAATATCTTTATTATGGTTTTCTGCATTCATTAAATGAAAACTGCTCCTAATACATAAAAGTTAGGTATCTACTACATAGCTCAATTTAAATTCGCTCAAAATCGTCGGCCGAGGGGCCGAAGCAGCCACTTATCCTACTCCCCTTTAGTAGATTCTTACAATCATCATTATGATTAGTGCTAATGCTTTCAAAGAGGTCTTTGACGCTGTTCTATAAATGGAACAAATTGTACTAAAGTATGTACTGTGAAGTGAGTCTGGCACTGAGGGGAATTTCAGGTTGTAAAAAAATTAAGTAATATACTGAACCACCATTAAGGTTTCATAGTTTTATTGCCGCTCTTTTAAATAAATAAAAAGTTTAAATAGATGTAAAAAATAGTTCAATTAAACTTTATTTAATTCCATTTATTTCAACAAAATGTAACTCTAACAAAAAAAGCAACAAACAGTCGAATTGAGAACCGTCTCTTTTGGAAGTCGGTTAAAAATAGGTTCGTACTATCTTTATGGATATTCAGTGTAATATCAGGGTAATAAGCGTATTGGTAAAAATACTGTCGTGTGTAGGAACACTTTTCAATTTCATAGATGTACGTTCGTAATGTTACGAATTATTTTAATGTGAATTTAAATGATTTAGTGTGTATTGAGTAACAACTGGAAACGAGTATACAGTCTCGTTTAGCTATTAAGTAGTTACTAAAACTCATCAAACCCTGCTAATATTTACTACTTAATTATCGTGTCATATTGTATGTTGTTAGCTATACGACATCATACATGGATATTATATAAATCGACAGATACGCGGAAGAGCAGGTGGTAGATGGTAGTACAATACAAAATAATGCAGCGTTAGGTAACATGAGACGCCTTCAGCTGGAGTGATATGCAATTTGAGGAAATGCTGCGATTATCGGTTCTAATGACTGGACTTAGACTACATAATGGACTAGGTTCATGTACGTCCAACACTTAGTGGACATGGAAGTGTCAAGTGTTAAATACGTTGATATTCGTAGAACCTAGAGGTGCTATTTTTGCTATGGTTGACGTATCCGGATTTTTATATACCATCACAAAAAATATGATAAATTAACTTTTTCACACTAAAAGGCTCAGCGAATTTGAGTAGAATTTGGATTAGAGGAGAGTACCTGCCTAAATTAACAAAAGTTTTTTTTCCCCAAAAATATACTGTTCCTGCAGTAACGGGTCGTAGCGCAGAGAGTAGAGTTTAATTATATAACTTTTTGACTTCTTAACCGATTGCAAGATGCTTTTTAGGTTTATATTTTTGCAGTTAACTATAACTATCAAACAAATACGAAAATTCTTTACTCAAACTTAATATTAACCAGAAGCTAGAGAACTGCCAAAGAGGTTTACCTTCAGATCTTCGAAGATATTATTTTGTCGAATAACTGCTCAAGCACTTATTCGACAAAATAAACATTCAATTCGTATTTCCGGAGACTAGTTTGGTCATAACAATGTTATATAACAACCCATTAACGACCTCGGCTCATTGATATACATTGTACCGAGTTTTTGTACCGCGCAAATGGGTCTGAATAGAGTGTCTAAATGGCTTCAACAAAATCTATTGAGTCTAAATGTTTCAAAGACCAAGTATATAACCTTTTCAATGTTGCAAAGGTCACAACCAGCCATGCATTATGATATTAGGTATCACCAGTGTGCCAGTTCCTGTGATACCTGCACTTGTCCTAGGCTTGAGAGAACTGACAAACTTAAATATCTCGGTGTGATGCTTGATAATAACCTAACTTTTCAGCCCCATATCAAAGCCCTATCATGCAAAATACGAAAACTGATGGCCATCTTTAAAAACATTAGACATTCCGCTAACGATGACATTTTAAAGACTGTATATTACGCGCTCTGCCAATCTCTATTGGGTTATTGTATCGATAGCTGGGGTGGCTGCGCGCGTACTCATCTAAAACCACTGGAAATCGCACAACGTGGTGTTTTAAAGGTTATGAAGGCTCTACCTTTTAGGTTTCCTACACACTCTTTATTTAACGTGTGCGACGTCTTGACGGTGCGGCAGCTCTTTATCCTGAGACTTCTGTTAAGACAACACAAGCTCCGCCCGCTTACCGATAATGACCCTCTGTTACAGAAACGCCGCCGGGACGACAAAGTTTTTCGAGTTCAACTACTGAAAACCCAATTCAGTCATAAATTTTCTTGCTTTCTCGGTGATTTTCTATATAATAAGATATCCTCAATAATTGTCCTAAAAGATCTAAATACTATTGAACTAAAAAAGGCACTAACAAAACTATTAAGGACATACAATTACCTAGAAACGGAAGACTTATTAACGGTCCTAAAATAGGGTTGTCCTAATACCTTCCTTCCTCATTCCCAAATCCCGTCGCTCCTTTCCCTCCTTACATTTTAATTAATTTTTATAATTCATGCATGATTTTAACTTTCAAATTCAATTTTTTATTCCAATTTATTAATTATATTAATTTAATTTGTAACCCATTTTGGTTTGTAAAATGTATTTATAACAATGACCTCTAAAGGAAGCGCAGATGTCTGTAACACAGGTTTCCAACCTAGCACAGACATCTGAGCGTAATTTAGTTAAGGCTTTTTGTCTCATTTATGTATATCTCACTCATGTAAGAGACCTATATCTAATGTATTTCTGAATAAATATTAATTGAAAAATTGAATTAATTGAATAATTTTAGACCACAATTTAATGTTAATGTGCCAATCACAATCTTCCGGATTATCCGTTGTGGGGTGCGGAGTTTAGTAATTCAAAAAAATATTTGATTTTAACATTTATATAAACTGTAAATACAGTTAGTACCTTAAACGATACCTACCTAAATAGTCTGAAGGTAGTTTACCGAGTAACAAAATAATCTAGATAATTAAGGTAGAGTAAATATGGAATAGGCTTCCTCACCAAAACTCACCATACCTTAGATAGAAAACCTTTTCCAGTCGACAGTTCAGTTGTGTCTGGTAAAGTATGATAAGTATGACAAGCGCACGCGCGTAAATTGGTATCAGTTTTCCGAAGAGCGAACGCTTTCCGTGGAGAGTTTTCACTTCAGATCACCGAAGTCGATGATTTCAGATGTAGTTTCGCCCAGGCACATAATTATTCGTACAAATGGAATCGAGTTCCAATTTCAACTCTATTTTACATGAAATCTACTGCCTACAACATTTTACGATTTTAAGGTGTAATATAGTACATTGTACATTTAGGTGTAGGTATTTCACATAACAAAGTTTACATCACCACAAAACTAACATTAAAAGTAAGAACACGTTTTGAGAACAAAGCCCTGTAAAAGACCATTGCAAAGTTGAAACATCTTTACAAGTAGGTAGAAAATCAAAATTTTCACTGCATAGAGCCCTGATTTGTTATGAGCGGGTACAAATAGAGTAAGTACCTACCTGGCCTACTCTACGTCTGTGCATTTTGTTCGGATAAATTTACTTAACTAGGCAGTAGAAAAAAAGATAGTAAATGTAGTCTTAATTGTATAATCTTTAAGACCAATCTGCCTTTGATATCTTTATTGTACCTAAGTACACCAAAAAACTTAATAACAGCACACAACCCAAAACAACCTTAACCAGTTCTTAGCTTAACACGCATCTAGGTAGGAGTTGTACTTTTATTAATTCTGTGGTACGAGTAGAATAAGTATACCTACTTGAACTTAATTCTAGGCTTTACACTTGGCAATGGGGTCAAAATTGAGATGAGTGTGCGTGCGACCTTAAGCTACTTGTAGCCTGACTGGAGCCTAATGAGTAATGACCATGTTAGGGTAATAGCTATTTAAGGGCTAATCAGCTATTATTAGCTCTACACACAGCCTTCGAGGCCTGCCTTATTAGGTAGTTCGTCAAACCTAGCCATTTAGTCGGGCTTGTTTTGCTCAAAAAGAGATTCATAATTGCTTGCAATCATCTATTCGTTAGACATTACACAACTGTTTTGTGATTACAAGTAAAGTAAGTCAAATTGAAGCACATTGCACTCTTGCAAGAGTCATTCAAAGAGAAAAAGATTGAAGCACGTCTTCGATTTTGTGTCTACAAATAGTTAGTGCTAAAAAGTTCAAATTTTGGAAAAAACTTTCGTACCTCTACCGGACAAAGATATCTAATAGACAACAGCTTGACATCGGCCTTTACCGTTGGCTCTTCGAATTCTCCACAAAGCTTTAATGAGACCACTCGCGCTTTTAAAAAGCAAAACAACTCGATCCGAAACTGGTCTCGAACGCGGCACATTAACAGTACAAATAGTAACAGTAAACCGTTTTTGCGAGAGCTAATCGAGTTCGCGGTCTTGTCGACAAGGCCGAGGTGGTCGACCCCGCAGGTGCAATGAGAACCAGTCTTTTAATGATAGTAATCGATGCTCTCATATCTACATATCTAGTAGCTAGCCTGATGATCTTAATGGTATATAAAATATAAACATACAAGCGACAGAAATAAACAGCGCAATACATCTGCACTAGATGAATGCTCAAAGTAAATGCAGACTGATCATAAATAGCCCAATACAATACTGAGGCTTTCTTCTGAAACTGACGCAGCTAAATCAACGTTTCATTTCTATAATTTCATATTTCCTGAAATCCTCAAATTGCCCAAAATTCTTACTCTGGAACAAATAGAGAATGTTTGACATAGGCTACAAGCTAAAACTAGGCATTCCGCTACTAACTATGCAGTAAACTAATAAATAAAATATACCCATACAGAATGTATGGGGAAGTACCACTTACTAAAGAAGTTTTTTACTAGTCACAAAATTATAATTCAAATTCAATACTTTTACGAATATGATAATACATACACAACAATACAACTGCTTTGTTTCGTAAAAAAATATCATCGAGATATGAGTTATATCCTTTGTTACATCCTATCTCAATGGAAATAATTGTTAATTCCCAAGATTAATCATGTCTTGTCTACACCCTTCTCAGTCAATAAAGACTTTCTCACAAACAATGGTTCGATGGTTGATTAGTCATCGTTATAAACCAAGAGATCATTGTTGTTTATTATTCACTACTATTATTACCACTTGCAATCCCAGGGTGCTAGAAGGAGTTAAACTTGGGAAAGCTATATAGCTTCCAAGTATAAAATAAATAAAAGGGAGTTATTTTTTAAAATCCTTTTAGTACAAACGAGAAGGTCTTACCAAACTCACACAGCACACACACACTTACCTAAAACGGTCCGTGGAGCTTCATTTACTAGGCATAACGGTTTTTGTCAGTTTTATAGATTACAGATTTAATGTATCTAATTAAATTCGTAGCGATATCAAAATTAGATAGATTTTTGAAACCCGAAAAGAATACATAGTGAATATTATATAAATATTTCTTTTATGGATTTCTAATTTATCTCCTGTACGGGATCCGCGAGGTCCTTGCCATCACAATGGGCTATGACCTCTCCAAGTCCAGCTATTGTTTTATTTTCGCTGTCCTTTGCCAGCTACCATCTACCATATTCGTACGGCTCTACCGTTATAGAGCTGACATGCATACTGATATCAAGTGGTAGACGAAATAGGCACGAACAGCTGATACGATTTCTTATTTTGTAGTACCTAACTAGTAACAAGCATTACGTAACTAGAATTGGTTAGATAGTTAATATTATGAAAACGCAAATGCTAGCCGGGATTTTGGGCATCTGACCCGAAGACAGTGACCTCTAACAATTTGTCATTTGTATGTAGTTTCAAATAGTTTATTAATTACATAATTTTCAGTTTATAGTTTAATAAATATTTATTTTTAATTTTACAGAAATTTTCGGAGGGCGGTGTTCGAAACAAGATCCTAATGTGGACGCATGCTTGCTGCGAAGCTTCAACTCACTGCTCGAGTACATGAAAGGAGGAGCACCAGAGTTCGGCATTGAAGAGGTAAGATTTACCTCCGATACATCGGCAATTATCATATCTGGACACATCTGGACAGATAGCAAAAATAGAAATTATTTAACTTTAAAATTGTTATACCTCTAGTTTGGCGTTGTATCTTTAAAAGTAGGTATAACTTTATTTGCTGTGTACAATATTTTGATTGGCAAATTTATAGTGTATATTTCTGGATTAGTTAATTAAAGTTTTTAGTTTGTCAATTACTTTTGGATAATACCTTACAAAAAATAATATAAAACGAAATAGCGTACATACTCGTAGAATTAAATTATTCTGTGGCTTCGTCTACGGAAATGGTCCAATCATATTCAACCTCTAATCCTCCCACTGCTGGGATACAGGTCTACCCTCGAAGGGTGGATTAGGCCGTATTCCACCACGCTGGCCAAGTGCGGGTTGGTGGATTCACATACGCCATTGAATTTCTTCTCCGGACGTATGCAGGTTTCCTCACGATGTTTTCCTTCACCGAAAAGCCAGTGGTATGTAAATTCGTACATAAGTCCCAAAGAACTCATTGGTGCGAGTCTGGGTTTGAACCCGCCACCTCAAGAATGCGAAGCGGCTGTTCTCCCATTGAGCTACCACGGCTTTTGGTCAATGGCAATGGTCCAATACTAAATATAAAACATTAAAAACTGGCCTATATATACCAAATTATGCTTGTGGTATAAAGAATTCATAAATAATACACTGATTTATTATTTTCAGTCGGAGCCCATAGTCATCGACGAGCTATCCATCAAGCTGGGCGACGGTCCCGACGGCTACGAAGCTGCCTTCAAAGACATCCACGCTACGGGCGCCTCCAACATGACCATCACTAACGTCAGGTGAGATACAACGATGACAATTATAACCCTTTTTTTATTCAATAAAAGGCTTGCATTTGACCGCCATCTTGAATGATGGAAAGCCGTGATACGGCCTACGATGAAGCATGCTTGGCTTGAAGTGTGTTTTTTCCTTAGTTGTGGTATGATTCACGATATCTATATACAGTATTTTTGTGACTAGGCTATAGAGAGGGCTTAAACCTCCGATTTGCCTACCGACTGCAAGTTGATCAAATGAAATAGTGTTGAACTAAAGTAGAAGCGCTCAAGAACGTCTTTACTTGAGGTATGCTACGAGAACGAAGATTATAACCTCCGATACCTTACAGTTTGAGTCGAAAGAGATGCTTTCAGCTCCACCTTCCTCTTCATGCTATAATAATATGACCAACAATGATTTACCCCTTTTATGAAGCTTATTTACGTTAACTGAGTGAGTATCTACTTATCAGTATCCAAAAAATATCTTAGATGAGAGACTACATTATGTATATATGTATTGTACAAACATTCAGTTTAATTGCGGTTTACGTGAGTTAACAATCACAGCTAGTGCTATTGTTTGTCAAGGAAGACGCATAACAAACTACTTAGGCATAGACACGTACCTAGCTAGACCTAGGTATATGCTTATTTGTATACAATGTATACAAATGTAATTTAAATGTCTAAGAATGTGCTTATGACATAAGAATTTGCTCTTTAAATTTACATACATACACACATACATACATACATATTATATAATATTTCGAGATTATTTTCTTGGCGTAATACGCTAAAATTATTGGAACAATACGCAAAAATGGCTTTCTAATATTTGTTATTGAAAAAATCTTAAATCAATGTTGATTCAAATAGGTCAAACACACCTTGTTTATTGACTTACTCGTACCATTATGGTCGAGAATTGCTAAAATAGTAGAGAATAGGTAGTATAATTGTTTGGGGCAAAAGTGTTTAAATACGCCAAATACAAAGTTAACCTGGGGGTTAACTTTCATTATGCATTAACTTCTATCAGTCAGTTATAGAATAAAATGTTAACATATTTATCGTTTTCATTAAAGTTCTTGTAACCAAAAATAAATTGAATTGATACGTATTATTAAAGTTACTTGAGTTTTTCTTGTCATTCAAAATTTTTTGGCACTGGCTTGTTCATTGATTCATTTGTTAAATCCAAAGAACGCGCTTACTGTTTATAGTTGTCTTGTTTCTTTTTACATGAACAAGTACCTACATGTTGGGCCTCGAGACATGTTAATTTGAAGAAGCTCTACCCATCCTTTGAGCAAAGAGCTAAGCCGTCAAATAGTACAATGGTCGCCGATTCACCAGAGATCAAACCACCAGTTAAACTTAATGACTGTTGACTCAGGAATGTAAGGAAATGGGCATTCACCACGTTTGTTCAACGTATTCTGCGCACGTTCGATGACGCACGAAGAGTTATAATGCATTGTCCGTCACTTACACTTTACCACTTTACGGGGGTCAGATACAAAGACGAGGGGACAGTTTCTCTGTCGTTTTTTAACATGACTCAGGCGCATTTGTTTGACATTGTGAGTAAATAGTAGCGATGTATGCGTTGCTGATTTGACGAAGGTTGACTTGTGTTGAAAGCTGCGTCTACGCTTACGAAGATCCGTTGAAAACAGTTTCAGAACAATCCTATTTGTTTCGAAAGGAAAAAAAATATTAAAAAATTTATCTAATATCTAGATCATTTTTATTTAGGTCTTGTAAGTACATAACCCCGGAATACCTGTAGCTATTAAGACATTAGGCATTCTTTTCATTAACTAATTTATTACCACTCATACCGAAAATATGCATTGTTGGTATACCTACCTAATTACTTTTAGTTATTAGTTGGGCCATTAAAAACAGCCAAGTACTCCGCAGAATGGACTTCGCCAAACATCGTTTGCGCAAGAAGCCCAACTTTCTCTTGACAAACTAAAACAATACCTACTTAATGCTTTCAATGCCATCCTCCGTCGCTCGAATGTAGAACTGCTTTATAGGCCCACTTTCTTTCGACATGACAAGCAACTGCACATAGGTGTACCTGCCTATACACAATCATAGATACCCACTTATAGATAGCTACGATTGACACTCTGGAGAAACTCTTAAATCAGTTTTTTCAATTCTTATTACAAATACAATCTTAGAATCATATTCAAAACTTGCCAATGGGTAATTAGGCCTAGGTTTTACGCGCTATTTCAGCCCCAATAAATACCTACCAAACATCTGAAAGAACAGTGTCTACTAATCGATGAGGCATTTAGATATTATTACTCCCAAGGCTAGGTTTACATTTTAACATTATAAACTATGTCCTGTTGAGTACGCTAAACGCATTCAAACAAGTTTCAAACTAGTTATTGCTACCCGACTGCCAAGGAAGGGTTTTTCGCGCGTATCTGGTTACTGAAACTCAGCCACTACCAAACTCCAGACTAATCGAACGTGTGCACCCAGGTCCGACCTGGAAACGCACCAGTTCCAGCTGACCATGTTCGGGCCGCACATCAGCGCGCGCGCCCGCTACCGCTCCAAGGGCATCCTGCTGCTCGTGCGCGCGTCCGGCGGCGGCGACTACTGGGGCGAGTACGGTGAGTAACGTTGATTTCTTATTTCTTCGAACTTGTTCAATGTTCATGTTTGTGTTCTATGTCAGTCGATGAAATTTGCCTTTGCTTGATATGGCAATGATCATGAAAGTTTCTTTTGGTAAAAACAATATGTAAAGTATTTGTTTTATAAAGCTTATTCAACTTGGTTGGTTCAATAAACTTTGTAAAAAAATAAATAAAAAAAATTGAGACTCTGTAGAAAAGTAAGCAGATACTTTTTCTCAAAATAATTCTGAATTAAAAGTTGTCGAGATACCCACTTCTAAAGTAGTTTGTATAAATCAATTAAATTTAAATGAGTAGGTGTATATAAAAAAAAAAAAACATAATATAAACACCAAATAAAGGCACGACACAATACCAGTTGCCTAGTAAAACTAGTACCACACATTCCAACTTTAGGATGAGAAGTCAGGAGTATATTAGGTACTCTGACTCAAGCAACAATAAAAAAATAGATACTAAGTAAATAACAGTACAAGTGTTACAGTAAATAACTCTATTATAACTGACATCGTTCCAGACGGCGTGAAAGCTAAGGTGTACTTCCGCGGCGCGCCGTACTCGCGCGGCGGCCGCACTTACCTCAAGCTGCAGCAGCTGAAGCTCGACTTCACCGTCAAGGACATCCAGATGGGCGTCGAGAACCTGCACAACAGCAACGCGGTGCTGCGTAAGTTTCAAACACTGGAAAGAACCTAAACTAACATGGATTCCATCACTAGAATTTTTAACTTTCGAAACAAAAAATCCCATGTTACGTTCCTGGGTCACGAAAATTGCTGTTTTCGTCATTTTCAGTACTCGATATTATTCAAATGAAATCAAATCAATTCTTTATTTTCAACAGGCTTATCACATGGCGGCGGCTTAGAATTTGTTAGTTTATGTATTGTTTGTAAAATGAAGTTGATTGACACACCGTACAACAGACCCTTATCACAACCCTTATTAACCAACCACCTTCGTTCCTCAGAAGCGGCACTGAACCTGTTCATAAACACGAACGCGCAGGACCTGCTCAAAGAAATGAAGCCGCAGCTGAAGCGCGACCTCGCCAGCAAGATGTCGCGCTTCCTCGAGCACATCCTCGACCATGTGCCTTACGACGACTGGATCGTCGACTAACTTATTTTATACCACTTTAGAAATAGAACCTAAACTAGAGTAGCTACGATTAAAAGATTAGAAAATAAGGACATCAACTTCATGGTAAACCTTCATTTAACAATGATTCCGTCACATTAGTACACCCTTATCGTCGCTTACCAACAGGCGAGGTGGTGATCAAACGCGGATTTATTCATTAAATATTTAAAAAACCCTTAGTACTTACTCAGATCAAGTAGAATGCCTTAGTGTACCTAAGCTTTGATAGTTTTCGAAAACGATCAAACGTTCCATACATTATAATAGTTGCTTCACGTTTCCGCCAGGGGCGCTTTACTCGTACTGTTGTGTATGGAAGACTCCAGCCTTTCAAAACGTTTGATCGTTTCGAAAACTACCAAAACTCATACTAAGCTTCATGGTGAGTAGGGACAGCTTCATGGAAACTTTCATTAATCATTGTCATCTCATATTCATGTGATTGCATAATTATTCATCATCATTACCATTATCAAGTCACAGTGTTAAATATGTGGAAATCAAAGTTCAAAAAATAAACAATAAAATAGCTTTAGAAAATTTCAAAGGAAAAAGGTTTCTAAACCTTATTTGACCTACCTCTATAGGAACTCAATCTAATTTTATATGTAAGTAGCGACCTGCCCCGGCTTTGCACGGGTATAAAATATAGCCTATGTTACTCAGGGATAATGTAGCAATGTACCTAATAGTAAAAGAATTTTTGAAATCAGTCTAGTAGTTTTTGTGTTTATTCAACACAAACATACAAAAATACAAATCTTTCCTCTTTATAATATCTAATATATAAAATTCTCGTGTCACAGTTTTCGTTGCCATACTCCTCCGAAACGGCTTGACCGATTTTGATGAAATTTTTTGTGCTTATCCGGTATTTATGAGAATCGGCCAACATCTATTTTTCATCCCCCTAAATGTTAGGGGTAGTCGACCCCTAAATTTTATTTTTTATTTTTTAGACAAAATTTTTATTTTTTATAATGTGGCATTAAAAAATACATACAACCCTAAATTTTCACCCTTCTATCACCCTATTAATTTATATGGCAAAACAACGTTTGCCGGGTCAGCTAGTTATAGTATAATATCGTCAGTAATCAGTAATCATCATCATATCACTTCAGTTGCATAATCATCAAATTCATTGTCATTAACAATAATTACAACTTTATAACTGCACTAACTGCAGAGCTTAAAAATAAGTTCGTCGTTTGCTCGGTCTCTTTTATTAAACTTTGTTCTATGATCATCAATCATTCATTTCATCACAAGTATGTATGACTAGTTTATTTTTTTAAATACACATGTATGGTAATAGGTACCCAGTGATACAAAAAAAAATAAGTTATTTATTCAAACATTTAGGTTTGACTTTAGTATTAATTTAGATAATAAAATAATTATAATGTAAGTTATTTGTGAAATGACAATAAAACCTACTGTCTAGTAAATAAGTGAAAAATATTATGGGTTCTTTTATTTTTAACCGACTTCAAAAAAGGCGGAGGTTATCAATAGGCTATTTGACTGATTTTGAAAAACTGTTTTAAATTAACGTTGGCATATGATTAATACACCACATGTATATTTCTGCGAAATTTGCAGTATTTTTCGTAAAATACTGTGTTAAAGTTTAAATTACAATATTCGCGCTAAAAACGCTGTTTCGGTAATGGCGGACGACATGTGATTTGCGTGACGTCACAGGCAGGTAAGCAAACTTTATTCTTTGACAAACGTCAAACTTGTACCAAAGTGTACATTATAAAATCACACAAAGTGTCCTAGCATTAAACAATGTTTACTTGCGTGTGACGTCACGCGAGGCGTAGCCAATCACAGAGCGTTCTTGTGGCTGAAGAATTTTATAAAATAATTTGAATTTATTTTGTTTATTTTGAAAAATCTATAAATATTTTTGGATAAAACAGAGATAAATATGTTTTTTTATGTTATTACCTAATAGAATGACCACATTTCGTAGCATATTTTTAATAGTGTCAAATAGCCTATTCGACTGTATATATATTTTTTTTTATTTATCTGTATTTATCATCGATCATCCTACTTCGGTGGTATTTCTAGATCAAAACGTGATTTTCTTTAACATAGTCGTATCGTGTCTATGACTCTGACGAGTCCGTTTTTTGAGCCGGGCTTCCAGGTTCGATTCAAGATACTTAGCTTTGCACCTAGTTTAAGGAGTAGTGCACCACAGAAGTAATTTACCTACTTTAATTTAACAAATAATTTTGAATTTTGATTCCTGGTCGTGCAATTCTTTGAATGTTTAATTTAAATGTTATGTTTGGGACTAGTCTAGTCTTTGTGCGTATTTCTTAGAATTTCCCAAGCTTATCCCATACCTACCTATCGTTTGAATAATCTAAAACTATTCACAGCTTATCAACTTATACAAATAAGGTCCAACAATACTTTCTATGAGACTTTAGTTAATTAGATAGGCTTTGTCCAGCATTTAAAGCACAGAGGAAGGGAATCCTAAGTAACACCTACCTATACCTCTACAATTCTACATAAAATTCAACCTACAGAGAACTGCAACCAGATATATTATTGTTACGTAGACTACGTTATGGACCCGCAACAACTTCGTGAAAGAACAAATCAAAATGCTAGTATAGAGAGGTGCAAGATTTTTATTGTTCTCGTCTAGTTATTTTATTAAAGATTTTGTAGTAGCCAAGTTGCCTGACGAGTTTTGGCAACTACTCTTTCCGCTTGAGAGACAATTCTCAAGAATATAGGCGTCTCAAGAAATTATTTTGTATGCCATTGCCGGCCGTGGGCTGAAGATAAAATGACACAATCTAAAGGTACCTCTATACGCACATGCATATTGCTCATCTCTGCACTAAGGAAGCCATTGCATCATGCGCGCTTGCATAACTCTCACAGCATCTCTATATGGCTACATAATGGTGACAACAATCGATTATTATTAGGTAAGTAAGTAATTAAGCTTTTCAATGTAAAAATTACTGGCGCCCAACAGCGTATGGTGTGTGAGAAGGAAGATCAAAGAGAGAACTGGCTATAAAATACAATACAATTTTGAGGTGGCGCTACTGGGCTAGTAATTGCCGTAATTTTATAATGGGCCTGAGATAAAACTTCCTAGGATTGAAATAGTAATAAATCTACTGACAAGACAATCACTACGTTAGCATAATTCTATCAACACAAACATCACACATTGCATAAGGCGACCTCTACCTAGCTCTAAGTCGAAAGACTCCATCATCGACATGACAACACTGCCTGTCGCAACCTCCACGGAGGGGCTTGCACTTTCGCAGACCTTGTCAGACCACGCTTGACCATACAAAAGTGCACGCTTGGTATACAAACCTCCTTCAAACACAAAAATAAGTCTGTTTAAAAAAGTTTACATTTTTTGAAGAATAAGTACTGGTTGTTTTTAATATTTATTCGGTTCAAAAATCGAATCGAAAATTAACTGCTGCATTTTTTATGTAATTAAAAAAATGCGGTCGTTAAAGTACACGATAAGTTTGATGGTGCTGTGCAGTTTGCAGTTATGTAGAACAGATAACGAAGTTTCTGAAATTGGTAAGTAGAACTATTAAAATGCTTACACAAGCTTACAGAAATTGTATAAACAAGCTCAAACTTTATGTTTTTATGTTTACAAGCAGAAGTATTTCTTTGCACTTTCTTTGGCTTTATTACCTACGTATGGAAAATTAATAAAATTACGACTCGGGTTTTTTTTTCTAGTTACCTTACTAAATAAGTTCCTGTGTAGAGTAAAAGCTCGTTATATCCTACCGACGAATACAAAATGGGTAGCTATTAAAGCATTTCTTAGCGACATTTTCCTTGACATTGTGTAACTTTATGTTTAGAAGAGATATTGCCCTGTAAAAGCTTAGTTCATAGTTCTCATTGTAGTTATTCTAGTTATATGTTATACATATCCGTGTGTATTACTCGACTACGGCGATGCAAAAGTTTGTTTTTTTAACAAATGAAAAGGTCTTAGTTTCACTTTTATCTTGGTATAAGTTTAGGCAAATATCACATACCTAATGTTTACCTACACGATGCATGCTATATATATAGATTTGTATGTTACGATAAGGATGTTAATTTCCGCTATGCCCAATGTCATAGGCGAGTACCCCTGAATACCATACATTGGTGGCTATAGGATTTCATAACCGACATTTTGAAATAATATACCATTACAATGTTTGGCAATCTTAATTTTCTATCAAGGCAAACAGCCATCGTGGTTTTTTTTATAACTGCCTACCAAGTGAACGCACCGAAATCTAGCATGCCTATTTGCATATTTCTGGAAAGTTATTGTATCCTCATAACATGTGAGCTGAGATATTGTATCATCACTTCTAAACTTTAATAGCGATTGACTACTAAGGTACCAAGGTACCTAGGTAAGTACGTATACAGGGTTATTAGGAAAGGGTATGCTAAACCGTAAAGTAAGTAATTAAAGAACTCATAGTACGTATACTCATCATTTTGAACAACTTTTACTATGGGGCCAACCTGGAAATTGAGAAAAAAAAATCAGATCAGACATTCAGACATTCTACAGGCAGTATCAATAATAATTAAATTTAATCTTATGTTAACATAACTTAGGCTAAGCAACGCTGAGTTGTATATGCGTAATTTGATTTGTCATTTTTTTTTTAAATCAAATCAATAACAATGGTTAGTTAGTCCGCACAACAATTTCTTCATATCTATTGGCACCTTCCATAAAAGGTCCAAGCAGTTTGATCACATTAACCCGTGATAATGGCTGTTATGCAATGACTGAATGTTGTTGGGTAACTTATGTTACCATACTCTGCTCATCCATCTGCCAACACCAGTGTCGCAAACACCAAGGTTGCAGGTTTGGAGTAAACATCAGAATTTTGGAGAAGCTTAGCTTTTTCATGTCAAGAGTGCAACATATTTGCAGTGCAGTAGGTATATGGATATTGGGTACTCACGATCTTGTTCATACCGTTCTGCTATTTATTATGTTGCCAAATATCGAGTCTCCTAAATCTTAATATAAAACAAACATAAAGACGAAATTCTGTAAAATTGATTTCAAATATATCGGCAGAGTAGATTAGAAACACTGTAAGTGGCACTTACTCCTTTATGCTACTGCCCTGATAAGACAGGCAAACAGTAGGACTAACTTTTTGTTTACAAGAGCATACAGATATAGCCAAGTTGGGCTGGTGGATACCTAAAGCCTACTCTGGACAGACTAGCACCGATGAACCTAACAAAAAATAGCGTAGATATTTCAAATTTTTAAAAAGTACGCCTATCCCACAAAAACCAGCTACGCGAGTGTCGTCACACATTGATCACAAAATTCTTTAACTTTATATTTCGTCATTCCAACCGTGTGATTCGATTCAATGTTCTAAATGCCTACCTAACAATGTTTAGTTCAAATTGGTCAAGTTCAATGAATGTTGCGCCTCGACTCCTACAGTTCAAATCTGTCTACTTTCAAACTGGCTCATAATCGATTACATAACCGCCTAGCTCTTAGCCTCTACAATATGCACTTGAATAAATTATTATAATTATTATACTTTTTGCAATATATTATACATACAAACTAGGTATGTTGAACCAGCAGCCCTCAAGTTAGATACTTGACGAGTTTGAGGACACTTGAGCTTTATGCCGGAAAGAAAACCCATACTTTTAGGAGTTGCATAAAAGTTTATCTACATACAATATACCTATAGCTTACGCTCGAGTGTAAGTAGGTAGATATGTCGACATTAATCATAGGCAAATGACGCAAATGTAGAATAAAACGAACCCTGCCACGCAAACCAAGACTTATGGATTTGTCACACTGGATGCGTTCTGCGGTCTGCGGTCAGGTCGCGCAAACACTTTGTTCGCGCGACCTGACCGCAGACCGCAGAACGCATCCAGTGTGCCAAATCCATAATACCTAGATGCTCGATCGGTAGAAGAAAGCTGTAGAGAGAAAGCATGATTACCTAGAGCACTTTTTATTTTAACAAAAATACCTCTCACAGAACAAAATAGGTGTAATGTAGTAGTACGAGTAAGTAGGTGCCTATAGTATTTTCATTGGGTAAGTAAATACTCACACGTTGGTATGACCTTTTCCAGAAAGAATATTCTCCGCGTGCAAGAAGTCGTCGCCGGATTTCGATGGGTGCATGAAACGGGCGTTCAACAAGCTGCGGCCTTTCTTCAAACTTGGTAAGATAAGAATAGAAACTTTACGGTTCATGTTGTGGAGTAAATAACAGAAATATAGACAGGGATTAGATTAGACTAACTCCATTCCTGCTACTTCCTGCTCTTGAAAGAGATCGCTCTTGGCGATATTGCCGTCCGCTATTGCACTGGTTAATTTGAAGCGTTATTAACGTTTGCTTGTAATTTCTGGTGTGAAAAATAAAGAGTTTATCTATTTATCTGTCTTACTTAGGTATACTTACTTACATTGTTGGTCAAAGTTACACAAACTAAGCACCGCATTATTAGATATTATGATGTAAATCTGAAAAGTAACATGTTTATGCAAGTTATTTCCTCGTAAAATGTAGGTAGATCGTTATGTAGATACTAAGTTGCATATTTTGCTAGAGCCATCAATAATACACTGGAATCACTGGTCTGTAACGAAAACACTCTTTCAAATAAACACAATGTGGTTCCGGCCTAAAAAAAAATAATTTAGAAAATAATTTACGCGTGGGAAGAGGCGAATTAATAGTTATTTGTTATACAAGAGCGCAAAGTTGCTTTTTAACCGCGTGTTCAATTTTGATGACCGAGCAAGCGAAGGATTCTAAAATTGAATCACGAGCGCAGCGAGTGATTCAAAATTAGAATCCTGAGCGTTAGCGAGGGAATCAAAAGAGCACGAGGTGAAAAATCTTTGCACTCGAGTGCAACACGTAACTTTTCATTCCACCTCAGCGAGGAAAGAGTATTTTTAATCTTCAATATCTGAGTGGAAAAGCTCATTTGCGCATTATTAACAGTTTCAGTCAATTCTGTTGGCGTCAAACAAACTTCCTCGTCGCTAGAATCACTCATTTTAGTTTTTTCACTTGTTTTCAAGTTTCTTGTTTTTAATGTAAGGTTTAACAATGACGTGAAAAAATGCCGCGTAAAGAACCGCGTACAAAGCAAATTGAAAAAAGAACACCAAGAAGGTTCCGAGTCTGAGTTTTTAACAAATTAAAATAAAGTTGTATGTTCAATTTTAGAATCCTTCGCTTGCTCGGTCATCAAAATTGAACACGCGATTAAAAAGCAACTTTGCACTCTTGTTTATCAAATAACTATTCCGAGATGGTGGGATGAAAATTAAATTAATAAAAGTAAGTATGTTAATTTTATAACCTACTAAGTAAATGAATATTAATTATGTGACTTGAAATAGACTGTCCTGAATACATTACACTTTGCAAATTATTTATTACGGAGTTAAACAATTGAAATTAACAAAAAATTAAATTTAAAATTTTGTAATAACCATTAATTTAGTTTGTTTGTTAATCATTTAAATTAATTTAAGAAATAATTAGGCCCATTCAAAGTAGACTCCAGAAAAGCCTTTCTTCTTGATCGGGGAGAATAGATAACTTGACAGGAAGGCTTTACCCGCAAGATACGGGTCCTTACCTTACCTTACTATCTATAGATACATCTAGTTGGGGGTATACCTAGTGCTCCAACACTATTTAATGACATTTTTTTTGTAAACATTTTCAATTTGAGTCTTGAATTTATTACATACTGGCTTGCAAGCATCAATCTATTAAAAACATTATACCCACGTCTCCAGGCATCCCCGAGATGGGCGTGGCTCCGTTCGATCCTCACTTCGCGAAGGAAGTGAAGCAGGCGCGCGCCATCAACGGCGTCGGGTACACACTCACGCTCGGCGACGTGTTCGAGCGCGGCTGGACGCAGAGCACTGTCACCAAGTACAAGTACGTAGAGGCACAGAATAAAATATAGTACAATATATCATAGAACAAGGATAAAAGATGGATGACCTTTGGGCTAAAATTACCACCTAGTGGACGCCAGATTGCAAACGCGCATGCGGCAGGCCAAGGTACCGATGGCGGGGAGACTTAGACAAACATTGGGAGGACTGGCAATTATAGCACAGGATAGAGACATATGGAAGGAGGGTAGGGAGGCCTTTGCCAAACATTGCCCCATTGGGACACGACAATTAAGCTCATAATAATAAATAATAATAAGGATGATGCAGAAGGCAGTGGTCCTCGACACGGCACGAATCGTCCGGAGGTTCCTGTCTCTGCAGCCCTAACCACCGGTAGCTTGAGTCCTGCCCCGCTGCCGGCGGCAGCCTAGTTTTTAAGTTTTTTATAATATATTGTTTTTTTATTTTTGTATTGTAAAAAATTTAAAAACTACCTTATATATATACGTGAATAATAATAATAAATAAGACCAGCGCTGACAACGGTCACGAAAAAATTACTGGGCGCTTCAGTGATTCAGAACAGGCTAGTACATATTGGAAAAATCTAGCATCTGAGCAAGCCGTAACAGCCGTTATTTTAAAATGAGTTTATCAACACTACCCAATATGCTACCTGCGCTGTGTTTATTATGTTGTCACTTACCTATGTGCGCTATTAAATAACATTGTTTTAAGACCTTTTGCACTGTACGGTTATGCAATGAAGAATCTGAATCTATAAACACTTTCTATTAACTCCATATTCGATATTTATAACCATGTTCATATTTTATTGTGTAAAAATTTTTCACAACGCTCAATTGTCACTTTGATTATTTCAGGACCGACTGGGATAACCAGCGGATCATTTACTCGCAGTATTTCCCGGAAAAATCACTCGAAGGAAACTATGAATTCAAGGTACCTAATTTTAAGTCTCCAATCGTGTTTACAACTCGTTTATGAATCTCCAAAAAACTTTAAAAACTAAAAGTTAAAATCTTAAAAAAATAACTTTTTTTCCCTAATCTAAAGAATGTTGGTGGTGGTGGTGAATGGTACTACAATAATAATTATACGGGAATACTCACTTACGAGTTAGTTTTCATAGTAAAATATGATAGATATCTAGAGTATGTACTCTTTCTAGGGCGACGCATTCGGTCTGGGCGTGCTCCGTTCCGGGCGCTGGAACCTGACGCTCCGCGACTACTCGCAGACTACCCGCATCAAGCGCGACGCGGGCCGCGTGCAGGTCAGCGTGGAGGTCGACCACATCGGGGACATGGAGATACACGTCGGGAACCTGCTGCGCGGCTCCGGGATACTCGGTGAGGGGGGGCCCATTCTCAACCAGTAAGGGTGATCAGGCTGTAGGCTGTAGGTATTCCACCACGCTAGCAAAGTTTATTTTAGGGGGGGAAATAAATCAACCCGTTTCAGTTTCGTTGTTACAGCTACAGTAGGTCCAAGATGGAAGATAGCATTTTCATTTCTTACATTTGTACTTAGGTGTAACCGTTGCTCGCTCTAACTTCTCACTGACGGCAGCGCGTATATTCGAGGCTCAGATCAAGTAGAAAGGAAGATTTAGGGTAGTTTTTGTGTCAATATATGCGTGAAGTCTACGACAACGTGCAGTCGGGTAGTTTTTGGCTTCACCTGGATCTATGGCAGCACTATGTTCCTTTCTACTTGATCTGAGGGTACTCATTGGTACCGAGTTGTGTCACCAGTTTGTTTGAATGAGCTATTGTTTAGAGCGCATGCTGGACCGGCTGATCAACGCGACGTGGAAGCCGGGCTTCGCCGTGATCCGGCCGCTCATCAACGACCTGGTCAGCACGGCCTTCACCGACATCTGGACCACGTCCTTCAAGGACTTCCCCATCGATAACTTTTTGAAGGACTAACTAGATATGAAGGCGTGCCTTGCTAAGCCTGTTAATTATAAATGTTAGTTTAAGAATAGTTAGACCAGGCTCTGGTTACACCAACACCATGTTTTCTTTTTCAGTCTGAGATTTTTACCTCTCCAAATTCTTTCGTTTTTTTCTATGAAACAAAAGGCGATGTGAATTAAATTAGTTCTAAAAAGTAGGGCTAGTCGTGTATCTTGGCCCGGCTTAGTACCTATCCCTAACTTTGTACCAATGTTTTGAGCCGATTTTGCCGAATTTGCACCAATTTGCTTCAAATTTTACCAATGAGTCACAAGATAGAACTGAATATTGCGCCTATGAATATTATGGTAGGTATGGGTCATTACTTATATTTCTATGATCTAAATTTTGTTAAGCTATCAAGAGCTTGTAATGTAAATATAAATATCTAGTATGTACCTAATTTAGACTAAGTGTGTAAGTTGTGCTGTAAGGTGAAAGAGTGTGCCTGTCTGACAAACCAAGTTGTGAATACTTTAGCTAATATTATAACATGGTTTGTGATTCAATAAACTAGTCAAATTTAACTTTGGGTGTATCATTTAGAACCAAAGACGGGTATATATGACATATCTCAATATTATATTTATTAAAAAATATAACCTAACTATATATATGACTTTATAATCATTAACAAATAACTCGCTCGATCGTCGAAACTGGAATAATCAACCTCAGTCTTCCAACACAAAAGAATACAAATCAAACATGCACCACGCCGCAGAGTGGCGCAACCAAGCGTATCGCGTTTCTCCCGCGAGCGCGGCTCTGGGCCTCCGCCCCGCCCGCCGCCTCACACACACACTATAAATATATTACAATAACATTGCACCTTCAATTTATTTTACATTATAATCCAGCAAAAGTTTTACACAAAAACATACCATCAAAAAGACCCGATTCATCGCACTACAGGTCTGGCTCGACCCGCTACTACGCTCGAAACGCAACGTTTGTGAATACAACCAAACTCATTGACAATGTTCTATCAACGCTACATGTCATGTAGTATTTATTATAATACAACAACGAAATGTAAAGTACGGTACATACAAGACGACACGATTGGTTTAACGGGACAAATTTACGTGATACCCCGCGACAGACATTACAGAATACAAATGACAACTAACTGTCCTCGCTCGCATCGGGAGTTGAACGTAAAATGGAACGAATAGTAAAATATTGTCTGAATTGTAGTTACTACATTAGGACCCTGTGGACCGTCGCACTGACGCAAAAATGTACGGATAAAACTCGTTGTAATAGTTATTGAACAGCCCGCGTGCCGACCACAGCGACGCATAATTCTGGTTTTATTAAATTTGAAACACTATTCAGTGTTTCAAATTTCCAAAAAAAATTCATACGAGTAGAAGACGTTTTCAAGAGCATTGATATATTCTAAAACCAATACTTATTACACAAATTGTATTGGGCGTATGCATTTTGCTGTTATCGACACGACAAGCTTATTTCGGTAAATAAAACCGATTAAAATGATGAACATAATATCTATTTTAAGCGTATTACAATATGAGGTCGTTTGATAAAAATGGACAAGTTAGCTTCGCCGAGTGGTGTCACCGTTGTAATCGAAAGTGTACATTATTCTCACATCTCTCACTCAGTCAAAACTTCAATAGATTCAAAGGAATACAATTTGTACTACACAGTGCCAATACATCTTCTATAAGTATTTTAACAATTGCTTTACGGCTCACCAGAGATGCGCCGAGCTACTTACACTGCACAATTAAACAGTACTAAGCAATAGGGACTCTTGACAAAATGTATAGAATGGAAGTTGGATGAGGTTTTACTGGTTTTACTTAGTAAAGTAAGTTTGTATAAGCCGAGTGGCTAATCCTGATGTTTTTAAGCCTCTGACATGGCTTGGCGATTATTGTTATAGGACAACCAGTCGGGGCCTACAGTTTAACATGTAATCCGACCCACGGTAGGGCTCAGTTATATATGCTACCCGCGGTTACCATCGGTGATCAGTTACGAACACTAGGTGAGCTGGCTAGATTGGCCACAACACTTATAGAAAATCAAAATCAGGTTGAACAGTCAAAAAATCGCTCTGTTGAAGTAGCGTATAAACCCTAAACTAAACTTTTGTTTAATTTTGTACTCATTTTTCTCGTACGATTTGGCCCCTGAATTTGTGTCACAAAAGAGTCAATTTACAAAATTTAAACTGGCACTAAACGTTTTCCGGTGCCAGTATGCTGTCGGAGTCGGTCGAGGTCTCGGCCACAAATTGAGTTTCATGAAACAAATCGTTCGTCAAAGACCAACGACTAATTTTAATGATCCGCGAAAAGCAAAAACCGTGATGTTACTTGATGCGTACGATTTTTCATATAAAAATGTCTCAAAAACAGAATTTGCTTCGTGCGGATTTAGTAAAAGAATTAAAAAATAATAATATAATCTTATCAAACCGAAAATAGTTAAACTTAATCTTTAACGATGGTGAAACGAAAACTTGCTGTCATAAATTCATTGTCACAGATTTCATTTCATTAATTTATTCTGGCCACAGCCGATGCGTACTTAAGGTTTAATATTCTTTAGCATTAAACTAAGTAAATTATCTCTCGGGAAGCAATCAACCTTAACAACAACGAAACTAAAATTTTATAAATAATGTTATTTAATACTACAAGCGGTATGTCTGCCGGGACGAACATTCTCTGAACATGAGCAAAACAATATGGACGCGCGATTTCAGTCTTGTGCAAATCTCGATCACCAGCCTCTCAACAGTTTCTTGTAGACATTGAGATATGCACATGACGGACGTCTACAAACGAATCTAAACTTTCAAATGATGTCTCATTTCAATATTAGTATGTACACATATGATAAGCACGCGCCGCTCGCCGAGCCGCGCCGGCTCACATTCAAACCGCTCTCACAAGTTTCAAATTAACTCTAACATTAAAATTATTTTGATATGCACTTATTAATAGGTTTCACAATTAAGTTTTGTGCTGTACACTATTCAAAAACGAGGGAACGGAGGCGCGCGGACGTTTCCAAACGACGTGCTCACATTACGGCGGAGATGATTAACGTTTTCGCACTTTGTACTGTAGAGAAATACGGATACGGAAATAAAACGTGCACGTTCGCGGCGCACCCGCTCCCTCGAGGACTATTTACAACGAATAACTAAACCGACTCATAACGGAACTTAACAACGAACTCAGGTATTCAACTAAATATTTGGCAAATAACGTAACAGGGTGCAATACTTCGGTCGGACGCGGCACGTGCGTCCGACGCGACGAATGGAACACTAGAGCTAGCTTTACAAGTAAAATCGAAGGCCGCTAAGATATCACCGTTCATTACATCGTAATACGTACAGGCGCGACGCCCCCGGTTGAGCCACACTAGTACACGCGGCGCGGCGCGGGCCGACTCGCGGCACTCTGCGCCCCGCACTGACCCGACGCGAAGTTAACACTCACTTTGCCAGATACATGCTAAGTGAGTTTTCTCTCCCCTTCGGCTGATGCGAAACCCTAATAGACCCGAACTTCTTGTTTACGAATTGTTACACTCGGAATTGTTTACGACTTGGACCAATCTAGAAAATAGGAAAACCTAAGTATATACCCAGAATTATTCTTACATGAGCATCAGGTTCGCTTTGTGTAGCAGCTTGTAAACGGAAAGCGAGTTCGGATCGGCATCGCCGCACCAAAATCAGTATCAATCGAGGAACATTTCCATCAAATGCATTTCGATTCACAACTAAATGATGAAGCTTAGAACTGGGAAGGTTTAATTTATTTAGCACCAAATGACCAGAAATTTATTTCCGTCGACTGAAGAATTAATTTTTATAAAACAAATTAATGTATTTCGATTCGCACTGAAACAAGTTCGAATATATTGCATGGTCAATTTTTATACATAGGATATTGTCCGGTCGTCCCGCGCCTCATCATTTAATCTTCTCCACGACTCCAAATAAAATAACTGTTTCAATAAATATAGAACTATGATGTGATCGTCAATAAAAACGTAAAATATTTACCTAACCTAAAGGTAAATCGCGTTTCAGGAACACTCACATCGAGCATGTCTTTTCAGACAACATTGGTGCAAATATACACGACTGATCAAAAGTATTACGTTTGGTGCAGCTTTCTACTTGTATCATCTCCGATGTGAATGTTACTGAAACTGCTCTGTCGTCGGATGCCACAGAAAGTCGACCAAACATCGGTTTGTCAAAACGACGACCGAAATTGATATTCCGCGACAACGAACATTGTCTCTCAGTCCCTCGCCGGCGCACTCAGCGCCCATGCATTGTAACGTTCAGGCACATAGCTCCTATGGCGTCTGGTCACCCAGGTACGGAGGGCGACGGGGCCGCGGTGGCGTCGGATAAGCGTCGCATAGGAACCTGATCGGTTTCCCTAGTACAGAGCACCCCGAGACCTGACCACAGAGGCGCCCGGGGACCCCCGAAGCGCCGCGTCACCTAGCCACCGCAGCTCGTCACCTAGCCCCTACGGCCCCGAGTCCCCGAGGCCCCCGAAGCGTCGAGTCCCCAGCCTCCGTAGCCCCCGGTCTCCGCTCCGCTGCGGCCGCTAGTCGCCCGCACCCCGAGGCGGCTAGCCTGGCGTCACATCACTGAGCACAACACTAGAACTCGAAGTCGAACAGTTCCGTGAGGCCCTCGTCGTGGTCGAGACAGAAGCCGTAGTCGGAGGCCGACATCGGCGGCTCCAGCGCCAGGAACGGCTCCAGGTCCAGCGGCTCTGGAACACGCGGGGAACGATCAGTACACTGAGTAGCAGTAGCTGCGGCCGAAATAATAAGCGTTCATTGAGAGATGAGAGAGATTCAAGTTGGGTTCAATAGTTATTTTTCTGAGTGAAATAGCTCTTCGATACTCTTTACAGCGTGTGTAAAAGGGACCAACTTAATAATTTCTAATAATGTTATTTGGGGACCGCGATCGAACACGATCAATGTAGTGGACTGTGAGGATCAGAGGATCCTTGCGAGTTAGAAATGTAAGGCATAGAGCCAAAAAATCTTACTTTTTAACTAAACGCTACTAAGTTTTTGTTATAGATATCATTTTAATAAAATATTTTTTCTGTAATATTTTAAGGTCACTTCAGACGTATCAATTCGGTACCGGCTCCACATCCCCTAACAGCAAAACAGCATTGCCTTGTCTTGACAAACGTGCCTTACAGTATGGAGTTCCATAAAAAAAGAGTACTGAAAGGGTCAAGTCAATCCGTTTTCGAGTTAATATGTCTGCAGACCGTTATCTAGCTGCAATGACAACTTACTCTTACCGATAATTACACCTTTTTTAACACAAAATACTACTGATACAGTACAGTATAATCGACATTTGAGAGTCGACCAAATTTAGACAATGTTTTAGTTCAAATTTATCTTACAACATAAATGTAAACACACATTCATTTACATTTTACACATGAAACAGAAATCTTAAAATCCTCAACCTTCGCCTTCACCTGTGAAATCTGTACACGGACGTAACACAAAAAGCGTCGGATTTGACAGGCGAAGCGGAGGTGAATACATACTTCGGAACATCCTTTACAATGCTATAACTAACGCTATGAACGTATCAGTTGTTGGTAGCTCTTACCAAATCACGAGGAAATAGGTATTCTGATTGACCAATCATATTTATCGCATGTTTCCTCTCCTGCACTTTCACAAAAGGCACAGATTTCGCCCATAAGGTGGAGAAGAGACTTCAAAGCGTTATTTGCGTTATTGTAGTTTTGTATTTTTAATCGATAGAACCTTTCAAAAAATGTACTAAACCACAGATTCGAAGGGAAAGTCGAAATGCTTAGACAAGACGTCACCATCACCAGTGTAAAGGATGTTACGAGTAGTTAACAAATAAAAGCGAGATTGAAACAAAGAGGGGAAACTAAAACGTTAGTTTCAGTACAAAAATATACAAATAGTTTATTTACATTTAGAGCCTGTATCACTGCACGGACTAGCACGAACACGGGTTACTTTGTTAGACACAAAACTCGGTAGTTAGTCACATGAACCAGTGCGTGCAATGAAACATGTTAGGATGACCCAAATGCAGAGGCAGAAATCAATTAGCAGAGATGACTATGGGTGAAATTGAACGTTTTGACATCACCCCGTAGATTTGAATAAATTATTGAAGCACAGATCACATCCAGAGCAAAGTTAACTTGGTTTAGACTGTTACAGGTGCGGCGTCTTGTCACACTTTGGGACTATAATTTGTGATGAGGACCACAAAAAGACATCGCAATTCTGCGAGATAACTAAACAAAATTAACTTTGCACAGTGTGAATAGCGCATTAGGGTACCACTTCACCTAAGTGGAGCAGAGTGACGAAACGTTGACCAAAGAATTGTACGAAATTGGCAAGTAGCGTCTAATTCGTGCATTTCCTGTCGACATCTCACTGCTCCGCCTCGATGGATTGCCCCTTAGTGTAAAAGCTGCAACGCGTGAGTGCCGCCTCTGCATTTGTAGGCTTTTATAGAGTACACAATGGTGGAGGTAGTTAGAGATGAGAGCAGTTGTTACGTTGCGATGGTGGCGTGGTTAGTAGATGGTTGGTGTTAGTGGGGCGCGCCGTGAGCTGAATCCCATGGTGCTACACGAGGCACTGGAGCCGCACAGGACACAGCTCGCGGCCGCGCCCCTCCCCCCTCCCCTCCCCGCCCCGCCCGCCCGGAGACCTGCCGCTTATTTACACTCAACGATAACTGGGAACAAGTATCAACAACTATCGAGTCTTAGTATCCAATTCCATACTTACTAATTTAATAATTATAATAATTTGTTTTGAATGGATTGAATTATGTCGATTGTTGTTTATACTTGACCTGCTGATTTGCCGCTCGACCGTGGCTAAGTCGACGTTTGTGCTAGACAGTTTTGTGACAAATTAAGCAAGATGTGCGCCTGATTATGAGATACCACGTCTGCCCATAGAGTCAGAGGATCTTAAGTCGCGCTGCAAATATGCGCTTTTTAAACAAGGACATCTTTCTATGACATTTTTTGTTATTACAACATGGCATGATTCCAATTTATCTTGGCTCGTTTATAACAAGCCAAGATTATTTACCTGTTCTAGCGACAAAATTGAATTTCACTTCATTTCACTACCGAAAATGTTTGGCAGTTTCAATTTTTTTTTTTTTTGGTAAACATTGCTGCAGCAGAATATTAAGCCCTTCTACACAGCAAGTCATAGAATTAAGTTTTTGTGAAGTGAGAAAAAAAGCCATAATAATATAGTGCAGAATACGGTGTCCATAATTTTACGAAAATACTTCATATAAATTGTGTTTTTAATCTGACGCTATTAGTTATATTTTATGATAGAATCACTTTTTATGTAAATTGATCAAAGCAAATTGACTTGGCGCATAACAATTATATTATAAACAATCGTAACTAAACAATGTCTAGCAACAAGGAAAAATTTAGTATCACATCAGATTTTATGTAAGTATCACACAACAAACACAAATACAAATATTATTTTAAACGGTTTGTTACTTGTTCACGAAACATTGCAATAATCTTTCCATACTTACTTTGTCTGTCCACTTACCAATGACTACACAAGTTAGTTAAGCTTTTGGATGGCAATGAGAATGAACTGTGAACGCAATGACAAAATAAGCATGCAAGTGTTACAGCACAGAAGCACTTTCCAGAAAAATAGTGTACATAGCACAACAAAATGTATTAATTTGAATATATTACGACATCACTATTTATTTACAGAAGAGCGCCATTTCAAAACCAGACCAACACTAAAATTTCTGGAATGTTCTTTCCCGATTAGCCTTGGCACATGAATAGACCAACTCAGGCCCTGTTTCATCATATTTGCTTACATTTTCAAATCATGTATTGACAATTTTTTTTACACAATTTTATAATTTTATTCCAAAAATATAAAAAGGCTATTGCCTTTTTTAAACAAGGCGACTAACAAGAGTCTGCGCTAACGTAGTCTTATAGACTACTTCAAGAAAATAAGATACCTAACTAGAAATGTTGTCTCTTGTAAGCAACTTTGTTAGTTCAGTATGTGTTGCCTTGTTTGTTAGTTACCTTGTATAATATGCATTTCAATAATGTTTTTTACAATCGATTTAGAAACACATAGATTTCGAGTCCGTACCCAAAAATGATCATCAAGCCAAACGTTGAGTTAAACGCGACCTAGTAGAAGAATCATCAAATCGTAAAAAAGTAGCCAGTTTCATTTTGGCACAGTTGTGACGTTGTCAGATTAAAATAAATTGATTCGCCTATGTTTTTATACATGAATCTATGCTTAAAAGTACATTCAGCGCTTATTTTTCGTGACTTTTGCACTAGACCCAAAATCCATGCGTTTGTAAATATCTTTCAATAATTTTATAATTTTCTACATATTTTCTACACATTAAATCAAGACTATAAGTACAGATAAAACAGGCCCGTGTCCAGTGTAATGAGATCTTCGTCGCCGCGTCGCCTCGCGGGCCGCGAAGCTAGAACTCAGACTGTGATGTGAATGGACAACACACTTCACAGCCGAAGGTCTAGTCCCGAAGCCCGCACCGTTTCCAATCGCCTGCCACCTGCCTTAAACTAGATGCTGTCTATACCAAGTGCGGGTGAAATGTCCAAATTGACATGATTAGTAACTTACCGCTACTTACCGGCACTTATTAATAGCATTATTTATAAACAGTATAGCTGTACTAGCAACCCAAGGCAATCTTAGTTATTTCGAAAAGTGTTTTGGGCTCTAGCTAGAAGAAACGTGGAATACACCCCAAATGAAATTTCATCGCAAGAATAAGTTACGAACCCGCAAACCCAGAGCAAATCAGTTGATTGAAAATCGGTATATTTATTTTTTTTAAATCATGTTTGATAAAATGAATAGTATAATATAGTGTTAAACAGGGAATATTTCCAACATCAGTTCGATTAAATTTAGTCGGATATCATTGCGATAGTGTTGTGTGTAGTAAAAACCGAGTGAAAGCAAATGGTGATAGTTATTGCGATGTTTTACCTGACTCCTGGTCCTCGGTCTGCAGCTGGAAGCGGCCGCCCCCCATGATGGGCGCGAAGTCGTCGCTGTCGGCGATCAGCGCGTTCCGGAGCCGCCCCCGCGCGCCGGCTGTGTATAAATAAAAAGATTTAAAAAAATTAAAAAACCAAAAATAAAAACATCACGTGACGCCTCGACTGGTACTAGCATCATAGTACAAGCGACGATTAGCATATCGTCGGCTTAGTGCAAGAAGTCATTAACTGCAAAAAGTCAACTTGCTATGAAAACTAACGTGGTTTTGACATATTTCGGCTTTAATTAACACGAGAAATACTCAAGTTTTATCGAGTAGAATACTGCGACTACTTCCGATCACATTCCGTGATCTTTCAAGGAATGATTACAAGCGTGATTGAAGTCGCGTCCAGCGTCCATCCTGGCACTGATCTTGCAGTTAATGGGTTCTCGCAGCAAGCCGACGGTTTAGATAGTAGAGTCTGGCTAATGAAAGTTGATACTGACAAAGCGCGGCCAAATAAAAAAATTACCAGCATGGCAGCCCTAAACTGGAAAGGAAAGTTGGAACAACTCACTTTAACTCACTCACTCTACAACAAAACTAAATGTTGAAGTATCAAAGTGAGTTGTTCCAATCCTTTTCAGTTTAGGACTGCTGCTGATATTTTTTTAAATTGCCGCGCTTTGTCATTATCAACTTTCGTTATCCAGACTATAGTCACCGCGTTACCAACTGAGTCGTCGTAGTCGTTAATCGTATGTTTCTATCTGATTTTATTCTTATCGATATGCGCCTAAAACCATCTTACGCACATCACTATGCGGCTCCATAAGACCCACACATCACTATGCGGCTCCATAAGACCCACGAGTGCGAGCGAGACAGACGTAGAGAAATGATTTGAGTCGGTAACGCGGTGAGTGTACTGTAGTAGATACTGACTGTCGGGCGCGGCGAGCGGCGCCGGCGTGTGCGCGCCGAGCGGCAGCGTGGGGTCGGTGAGGCGCGGCCGCGACGCGGGCAGCGCCGCACTCGGGCCCGCCTCCTCCGGCTCGCGCTTCACTGGCGTCCTGCACACATAACACCTTTTTTTACGGTTCCGTACAGAAAGGGTAAAACGGGAAGCTATTACTAAGACTCCGCTGTCCGTCCGTCTATCTGTTTGTCCGTCTGCAACCAACACATGTAACACCTTTTTTAGGGCTCCGTACAAAAAGGGTAAAACGGGACCCCATTATTAAGACTCCGCAGTCCGTCCATCTGTCCATCTGTCTATCTGTCACCAGGGTGTATCTCATAAACCGTGATAGTTAGACAGTTGAACTTTTGCAGATGGTAGAACAGAACATATGCAGCTATAACAACAAATACTAAAAAAAAGCTTCAAACAGTCGAATTGAGAACCGTCTCCTTTTTGGAAGTCGGTTAAAAAACAGAATAAAATAAATATTTAAGGGGCTCCCATATAATAAACGATGTTTTTGCCGTTTTTTTAGATAATCGTACGGAACCCTTCGTGCGCGTGTCCGACTCGCACTTGGCCGGTTTTTTTATGCGATTGAGTAACGTGACGAGCAAATAGCTCGCCTAATGTTTAACGTCACGTTTGCCCATAAACATGTCTGCGTCACTTAAGAATTTTGAATTCTTAGAATTTAAGTTGTTGCGCGACACAGCACTGCGCTCGTCACCCTGAGATTTAAGATGTACACCTCAACATAGCATAGCACTAAATGCCATTACAAGACGAAACCAAAAATATAGGTATTCAAAGTACTTGAATACCTAAAGCAAAACCAGTTCCCAAATAGATGTCCCAAGCAAATGTCAAAATAGTTCCGTAAAATATAGCCAGATGGCGCTGGCGCTGTTTCTGAATCGCGGTGACGAGATTATCCTGAGAATCACAGGGATGATTACTCCTTTTGGTTAATATGTGATTTGGAATGATGCGAAAAACCCATCCATTGCACTCAGGAAGGGTTGACCGCTCCTCGGATTTGGATTACTTTGACAGACTCTAATTTTTGACAAGGGAATGCATGCGCCTTCCCTTATAAGCCTTACAATATTCCACCTGTTTATAAATCGAACTGAAGAAGATTGTGGATATCTTGTGCACTTCGAATTATAAATTTTAAATTCAGAGTTGTTTAAAATAAATGTGAATAGGTATTTCCTAGGCAAGCGTGCCACGCCACATCTTCGCGTTCGTTTTGGAATTGGTTGCAAAAACAACATTAAAAATTTAAAAAACTCCCAACGTTAAAACGGTTAAACCGATTTTCATCGAACATAGTTAAGAACACTCGCGACTAATTCACTTTTCAAACAAAAACAAGATCAAAATCGATTCATCCGTTCGGGAGCTACGATGCCACAGACATACAGACACGTCAAACGACACGTTTGTAGTGGTAGGGCTCTTTATGCAGAGCCCGCTTGGGGAAGTACCATACCGTTGCCAGTTATTCCACCGCGAAGCAGTAATGTGCAAACAGTACTGTGTTCTAGTGAAAAAGGCAATGTTTCCAGTGAAATTTCAGTGCAAAGAGGAGATAACTTATGACACTCCGTTGTTTTTGCGTCGGGGGTTAAAAACAACCCTAACTAATAACAAAATACGTCGACATTACATAGCAGTTAGCACTAATAACCATTAAAAATCCCGACTAATAGCAAAGTATCGATATGCGAGCTTATCATATCACACGCAGCACTTCATGTCGCACATGGAGTGTTGGATGAATTGACCATAGTCTTAGCATCCATACCGTTTGGAAACTATATGAGACCACTTTAACTATTGTGGCAACTATAAAACGTTTTTGAAGATATTAAACCAATTTGGAGACTGTTTGATTTACGTTCCTAAATTTAAGAAAATTAGGAAAAGAATTTAAGTTTTTTGGCTCACCATTGTTTATTTTTAGTCATAAAAGAAGCCTGTCCTTGTATACTTTTACTTGCCACATTGGTGACGTTAGTCATTAACATGCATCTTACAAATTCACACTTGTGTGCAAATCCAGTGTCACTTGTGCAGATGACTACCTTTTAAGTAATGGCGTTTGACTTGAACAAATCAGTAAATATGTATCAAGTTTGTTTCTTGGTTCTAGTTTTATGCATAGTTTTAAGTGTCATTATCCTTTTGTTTGTAATTTCTTGTGTGAACAATAAAGAGTTATCTATCTATGGATTTATCTTATCCAAAGGTTACCTAGAATAGATCGCTTTTAGCGATAACACCGCCTTTTGTCTGTCTCTTATGTATTTTACTGTGTTTGTGATTTATTTTTTGTGGTGTCAATAAAAACTACAAGTACATTAGTACATCTATACAGTTATGGTCGGTGGTGTAAGTGGCGTGGTAGTCCCCGACTCAACATGCGCCTCACGTGAAAGTTTCTCTTGCTTATTACTGTGTTTGTGAATTCTTTTCTGTGGTGTCAATAAGGAGTATACCTACTCTTTCTTTTGTTTTCTTTCTCTTTATTTTTTTTTAGTTTTTTTTTTCTCGTTCTATGTATGCGTGTACTCACGTGAAGTCCGCCGACACGGCGGCGGAGGGCAGCGCCTGCAGCTGCGCGATGAGCGGCGCCAGCAGCGCCTTGTTGTCCTCCAGCAGCGGGTCCGCCGGCAGCGAGCCCAGCACTGACACACACATTATGTTGAACATTTAGAAAACCGTTCATACCACCTTGGCACTGGAGCTGTTGTGCCAGCGGCCCATAGTCTCGCTCCGTTGTAATAAGGAGCTGGGTTGGCTCGGGTAATCGCTGGCAATGAGGAAACGCACAATGCACCCTTTGCGGGACCAATCGCCCCCATTACGAATAAGAATTTAGAAAACCCTCGAGTAGAAAGTACATAGCTTAACATTAATCAGTTACAATGTAGCCCAAAGGTTCCCGAACTAGTATAAACTGTATTTCAGAGGCCAGATGGCCTTTCCCAAATTACAATCAAAACAGCGAGAGAAATGAACAACCTTTTTTTTAAATGAAATCTAAATCACTTGAGATCAGGCAACAGCCCTCTTTGGCTTGCAGCGCGTCTGTCTTATGAACAGGGGCTCCAGGAAGGCTGTTTTCAATGACGGTTATTCTAAAACCTAGATTAGTCATTCTCGTTTTTAACATTTTCGGTATTTCTTTTCCTTCATTATTCACAGCGTTCTTCATCCCTGTGCTGCGTATGGCTTCTCTTGCAGTGCCATCTATCTCAGTCCTGTGCTATTTGATCCAGGTTCAACCAGAAAACATTTATTATTTTCCTTACTACATACAATTACTTCAGCAGCTTTTGAAGGTTTTAGTAAAGATAACGAACTTACATGATGGCGGCGTTGCAGGCCTTTCTTTTGGACAGAGGTAGACTTCTATTTCTCCAGATACAGACTTCAGATGTATCGTGTAACCTTTTTCATCAGGATGGGGTACCTGAAAAATAAGAATATTATTGTGAGTTTTATTACAAGGATGGCATAATTTTCTCCAAATAAATGGCTTATTTTAGTAATTTTAACACTACTGTTTGCGTCACTACTGCGTTTGAGTATTGGCTTCAGTCCACAGACCATCAACTATGTTTTATCACTTCCTTAACTCATTTCCACCCAGCTCCGCTCTACGCTGTTCCAGCGGAGCATGGTATAAGGGGCGCATCGGTTGGCACGAACGAGACAGTCTGGTTAGCAAATTCCATGCGGAGCGCAGGTCCGAGTATAACATGTAGGCGCTACCGCCCTAGCGGTCCGATAGATGTGCTAAGGGTGCAGTTTCAATGTGACACGGGACCAGTAAAGATTAGCCGGAGCTGAGTTGTGAACACGTGGATGTTTTCACTAAAGCGAAAACAAGATGTCGATTTTAAACTGTGATTGTTATATTTTATATCGCGTTGCTAGAAACGCAGCACAATGCTTGCCCAGTGCTGGCGAACGCACTCCCTATGTCTACCTATCTAGAGCGTCGTATATTAAGAGCACATTGCTAGAAACGCAGCGTATAGCGTGCCCACTCCCTATCTAGTCGCACACTCACGCTGAGCCTGGTGTCGGGCGGCGCCTTGATGGGTATGACGGTCTGGTTGCGGAAGTCGCGGATGGAGCGCAGGTCCGCGTAGGTGATGTAGGCGGCGGCGCCGCGCTCGGCCGAGAGGCGCGCCAGCGCGAGCTCGGCGCTGGCCACGGCGCGCGACACGCGCAGCTCGCGCGCCGCCAGCAGCCGCACCTCCCGGCGCAGGCGCCGCGCGCGGCCCTCGTCCGCCTGCACGCCGCGCGCGCCCGGCTCGCTCCCCACGCCTGCAACAACAGGCTGCCACTCATGCCTGACCTGATGACTGCGGTCACCACCGCCACGACGGACACGGACACGGACACGCCCCGCCTTTTATTGGTAGACTGGCTAGATGGTTTGATGATAGCTCAGCGAGTCGGCGAAGCAAAAAGCCGGTAAACACATCTCGACTACTACAAACTGACTTGAATGCTAAGTTTCATGAACACTCTGCATAATGCTAACTAAGCGATACAATTTTGTTAATCACGCTGTTATCTGGCAAAAGTGAGCACTAAAAATGCTCTACCATCATGCTATGATTTTCGCGGTGTTTTTCTTCCCAGGAACTTAGCTTATTATTGGTACCTGAACCCACAACCTGCAATCTCACAAACTGCAAAACTTCTGTTCTGTGTCAACATCTGTGTTAGCCAACTATCCAGTACGCTGACAAGGCCCCAGTTACCAACAGCAGTAGTCTTTAAAATAACTGTTTCCTAAGGACACCTCGCAATTCAAATGCGATCAAACCGTTTAGGTCACAGAGAAACATACACACATACTCATACAAATAAACATTACTAGGAAGGGCATGTTTATCTCGATATTCATGTAAATATTTCAGCTGCTGTCATTCTTAAAAGAAACTTTCCGAAAACCGTACTATGCGATGTTTGCCCTTCGTAATTGGATGTACCTATGTATAAAACATGTTCGAAAATCGTATTATTAGCATACTCACCATATTTCCACTGTATATTATTCTTGGATCTCTTCTCTAATATTCCTATTCCCTCTAGCACGTTAGTAATGTCGTAGATACGACGTTTTTGGACCGATAGATGCTCCGCCGCGATGTTCAAGTCGAGCACTCCGTTGGGTGACGACTTCAGCAAGGCGACGAACTTTTTTGTAAGTAAACCTAATGATGTGTCGAATCTGCTGTAACAATGAAATCACTATGAATTAGGTTGCTTAAAAACGTTAATTTTGTAATTTATTTTTGTTAAAAAAGGTCTAATAAAGGGAACGCTTTCGAATCTAGAATTCGATTCTAGTTTCGTGGTTTCTTCCTTCTGCCACCGCAGTCACCTTTTAAGCCAAGGGGAAGTTTTTATAAAATTTATACTTTGCCGCCAAGTTAGGGACGCGTAAACAAATTAAATATGAGAGAAAATTAGTATGAACCAGGATTGCGCGCGCACCAATATCGATATCACGTGTCGCACATGTGCGTAGCCTCCCTAAACTTTTTAAATAACTCTTCCCTTTCTGGAGGTAATTCTATCGAGATAAATTTGTGAATACAAGGGCGAGTTTAGTTGTTGCAACATTTTACGTTTTATATTCTGTCGAATGTGTTTTATAATAAAAACCATAATTTATTACGCTGATTGATTACATACGCTAGTGAGACTAGTAAATACCTAGAGCAACGATTGATCTATAGTCAATCAATGGAATTTTTCTGTAGTCATCATAGATCGTGCTTAAACGTACATAATTTATTTAAAAAAAAAAACATACAGACGAATTGATAACCTCCTCCTTTTTTGAAGTCGGTTAAAAATAATTACCAACATTCATTCATCCACATTTGTTACTGAGCAGTGCATTGATATATTCCTAACAAACATCTGCAGAATCAAGTTTCTTTTGTTCCTACATTATCATTCAGTATATTTTGAATTTGAATTGAATTTACCATACGAGTCTTATAAAACTCCGTCGTCCAAGCTTTACCATGGGTCCATCTCGCTACTATTCATTGATCCATGTTATTGGATAGAGACATCTTCTGTAGCATACCATTTACTAGTTAGAAAATCTAAGACGAATAAGATAGCAACTACTAAATTGTAAGCAAGAATTACCTTTATCAAAGCAATGTACCTGGAACGTTCCGTGTACTTCTTCATAGAACTGGACGGTCGCGTGTATGGCGTGAGCACTTTGACCCGCTTCTGTTTGGGCGTCTTGAAGTCCGCCTTCATGGGCACCACGTGGCCCTGTTGGCTGCCGGAACTGCTCTCGCTCAGGTTCAGTCTTCTCTTCACCGTCTGCGACAACGAAAAGTTCCCTGTTTATAGTTCTGGAAGATTATTACCTCTCTTTAGAGCAACATCTTCGAATGTTAGACCAACCATAATAATTATTGTCCTACCCCTTAATAGGAACGAATCTATGATCTACCTACGATGACGACCGACTATAATACATTTTTTTAAACCCTTAACGTTGAAACGGCTGAACCAATTTTCATCAAACATAACTAAGAACACCGGGAGTGTTCTAATTCAGCTTTACAACAAAAAAAAAAAAAAAAAAAAAATCGGTTCATCCGTTCGGAAGCTACGATGCCACAGACACACTCACACTGAGAGACACGTCAACTTATAGCACCCCCTCGTTTTTGCGTCGGGGGTTAAAATTAAAGAAGAATGTTTTAACTGGAAGCCTATTTGTCAAAGTCCGTCTAAAAAAGTATCACAACTTTACCAGTCATGAGAATCTGAATCGAAATCGGACGCCACGCTCCCGTGAACAAATAATAGCGCGCGCCTTTGTAAATTGCCTCTCGTCCGAGAGTCTCTTGAGAATCTAGACCGACTCGTGCGAGGCAAGGTGCGAAGTCGGCGAGGCCTAACAATAGAGCCGACAACCCCTCGCTCTGGCGCTGTCTGGGAAAAAGAGTAACAGAGTCAGACCCTAAAAAATTGGGTAAAATACATATAACTCCAAATGTATGCAACAATGAGTTAAGTCAACCGCAAGTTTTTTCTTCATTGATGATCAAAGATCAGTTTTTATCTTAATGGAACGAATGGTATTTATAAAGGTGGTCAGAGGTCCACAAAATATGTACTACTTGTATGCCGACAAATAAGACTGAACTAAACACTAGTTTCAGTACTTATCGCAACTGTTTTATTTCAAGGAACTTTCATAGTGTCCTAAATTGCATGAAATATGTATGACATTGCCTGTTGTAAATTTCATAATGGAGACGAATATTCAAATAACAGGAAAATTATGTTTTATTCTCTCTATAGACTTTCGGTAAAGAAAATTGTATCCAAGGAACAAACTTTCAGCCTTCAATCATGCCAAATTCGTCTTTGTTTCTTTGAAGCGGGTAAAGCTGCCCTTTTGATCCGAGTAACATTATTAATTGAAACATGCTAAAATCAATAAGACCATCGGGATTGACTATTTCTATATCAGACCCTTCTTCTTAGAACCTTGCCTGCTGCAAATACTTTGTTGTAATTCTGTGGTTCTTGTCGTTCTTCTAGCGATAATTATTTGCCGTTACACCATCGCTATGACACAGAAATTCAAATACGTAAGGTAACAAGACTCACTCTTCGCACAAAATAAGTCAAAGTCATCTCTCCAGTTAGTCATCACTCGTACAGCAAAGTTAGACACTTGTTTCGTAGCCACACCACTTCACAACCGACAGTTGTAACAACTGTTTTCATTATTAATCTGTTCATTGACCCCATATTTAATTAATACTATATCTTGTGTTTATGGCCAAAACTATGATGACGAAACTATTTTGCAAATAAGCTAAACGTGTCGGGATTAAAATAGACAGCGGAGACGCGAGATGCACGAGGCATTTTCAATAAGGTCTTGCAACAAATTCAATTTGGTGATCTAACGTGCGACCGAGCCCCTAAAGGAAGTGTGTGGGGAGGGTACCCGGTAACAACAATACATGACATAAATTAGAATCAACACAAAAGCCGACGAGCTCTCGGAAGGGACTCTAGAGAAAGAATGGCAATTTCTTATCTCGAAATTTTTGTGTTATTATTATTAGTGAACGGGAACTATTGTTAATTTACCGGATTGTACGTTTTTGTGCTCCGGTGTACCTCGGGCGCTGAGCAAATTAGAGCAGTCAGCAGATGTGCCTTCAACTTTGACGTTTACAGAGATAATACAGCCCTTCTTTTTGCGCAAACTGCTTGCCCCATTAACATAATCAATTTTATCTTTTGTGATATAGAAGTAATAATAATTAATGCAACCGACACAGACGGGCCAGGATCCATTCTCTTCTCGATTTAATTAACCAGATCTATTGTAGCTACGTCGTCGCTTTTTTTGGCGGGATGGAATGGATCTGAGAAACATTTTAAAGGTTTTGAATTAGGTGGTGACTGAAAATGTGCAATGCAAGTGTTGACAGGAAGCTGGTACCTGATGGCCACGTGGCGAGCCTGCGATCGCGCTCGGCCCCACATGGCGGGCCGCGGCCGCGGGTGAACCCACTCCAGACATGACAAACTGCCAACATGTGCGACTCCTACCGTTACACTTGCCCCCGCTATTCTTATTCTAGCTCCTCGCAAAGACAAGTTGAAGGTTAACCCCCAGCTGATATGCTACAAACATCTTCATCTCTCCACATTGAGACAACTAACGGAACTCGCGGGATCGTAAATTTCTATTAGCTTTATCATTTGTCGGCCGGAAAGAAATGAGACGTTATATCTTTCACTCTCTCTGACCCGTTCTCTCATTCTTGAATTCCTCAAAGGCAAACGCAAATACCGTCGCCCGGCGCCCTTCAGAATCACGTCCCTTTCCCTAATCTTACTTTGAAGTTACCTCTCAAAAGTTATGTAAAGGAAAGGCTCAGGCTTCGCCGGAACCCAATTAAATGCAAATCCGAACGGCCTGACGCCTGGTTGATTGAAAGTTTTCTAGCTAGTCTAGCCTGTGATAACCGTCATTGAAATTACATACGATATCCAATAAACTTTTTGGTACGATCAACTAAATTCCTTGTTTTAGTTCAGCGTAGATAGGAAATTGTTTTATACAATATGACACTTCGTGTTTCTCTAAATCCATTTGCGTACCTAACTCGAGTTTCGTCTAAAATACGAGCATCTCATGAATGTGTTATACGAGTTACATTTGACGAACGTACGCAATCCCAGACAGGTAACCGGTAAGCTTCGGTGCGGTTTGGTGTAAGGCTTCCGCCATTTTGTCGTTACACCTCCCGCTTCGACACACTTTTTGTTTACCTTAAACCTTAAAATATTTCGTAATGACACGATCACATAATATACAGACTATTATTACGTCGTAAACTTCGCCATAATCGCTGTTAATTGACAATTTATTAAAAAACATTAGACATGCAATAGGCATTGTAAATAAACAGTAACCGGAAACTGCGAATTAACTGATTAGCAAATAGAAATTCATAGAACCACGAATAGGTACTTCTACGACTTAATTTCCAATACGTCATCAGGGTCGTGTACTCTTCTCGCCGTTCTCAGAAAAACAATAAACTTATGATTCTTACAAATCATACCCCAAATATAATAAGATTTGTCGCTATAGAGCCCGATTGCATTGCTACGGCTTGATTTCGTAGACAAAGGCTTTTGATTCCGTTGTTTCTTAGATTGATTTTGGATTGAACAAATAAGTTCGTTTAGGCTGAGTGGCAAGCCCGGTTTTAGTTTTAGGCCACCTCAAGGCCTCCGGCAAGGCTTTTGATATGAAGTGAACCATAAAATGAGGCCATAAAATAATGTAATGTGCTGAGCTGTTCAATTGAAATTAGAATTCAAGTAGCAAAGTTCTGAAACGGTAAAGCTAACGTGCACTTTCATAAGGGAATGATAAATTGATGAGTCATGAGAAGTAGCAATTTACCGAATCTGTTATAACGTTAACGGAAGGCCTGAAGGACAGGATGTTACGTCCCTGTAACAATTTCAATCTTCCTTCCTTTTAATCAAATACATACTTGGCCCGGTTTGTGTTACACTCTGTAGGGAACATACGCCAGGACGCACAATTTTTATAACTTGACAATATGTTCAAGTGCGTGCCTCAATATCGTTCAAGTGCGTGCTCATGATAGAATTCCGTAGCTACGTTAAAAATATACGATCATCATTATCACTAGAAGAGTTTTACAATACGTAGAAATTGTAGATGTAGTCAAATATTTGGGGTAGGATATTTTTTTTCATGACCATTTTTTTTTAATGTAAAGAAGCTCCTAAAACGACATTAACATTTTCTCTATAATAGTGATTATCTATACGTGTACAGAATTTCAGCGCATTAGCCTCTCTGAAAAACAAGACTGTGACATACAGACTGAAATGCCAAAATTCTAAGGGATATGTTTCTACCGTTTCTAGTTCACAACGGAACCCTTAATAAGGGAAATCGCGAAACAATGAGCTCGTAATTATAAATTCATTTGCGAAACCAAACACTGAAGACCTAAATAAGTGCGTCTATTAAAAACCACAATAACCGATTGACTCGTAAGCTACCAATCATTATATTCCAATCAAAGGTCTAGGTTTTCCTAAATACGCATTATACCTGACACAGAACCAGAACTGGATACATCGAGTATGTAAACAGAACCGTTATTTCAACGACATCAAACAGGAGCAAGACGTAGCAAGCAAGCGGCCGAGTCGTGGCGGAATCCAACGTCGCATCGGTGGGCCTTCACAAATCAAACGACATCTTTATCGAGTCTTATCTACGAAGCGAACTACGAATATACTAGACACAATGTGAAGCGCACAACACATGCCTTTTTATCCGAAGAAAGTACTCGTTCCTGAACGTTACTTACTAGTAAAGAATATGTGTTACTTAGTACCTAATGATTACTTATTAGTAATGAGTAACGTGCTTAAATAGATCTGAATCCTCGTTCCCACTGTTCTCACTTCCCTATCCGACCTTGGTTTGAAACCATATTCATGTCAAGCAAGCTAATCATTTCAGTTGTTAAACTAAGAAATAATAAGCACGTAGGTTCCAATTTCTATTTCACGCTTATTCTGCGAGAGGGTGTTTTGATACTATTATCAAGTTTCATGATAATTTCAAGAAGTTAAAAATTCAAAGTCTTCCAGACTATTTTATAATACCGATAATCAGGTCCGGTTTCACATTGGAATGCTAACGTCTTCGTGGCACGTAGTCAAGTAGGCCATAATTTCTCGTTGAAATGACGACGCCAACAACAAATTGGATAATGCCTGAAACGACTCATCAACTGTCGAAACAGATGATCCAAGATTCAGTTACTTTTATAATCAGTTCACACTAATATCATTAATTCGAAAGTTTGAGAGTCAGTCAGAGTCTCAGAGTGTATGTTTGTTACTTCTAAACGACGAAACAGGTCAGAGGATTTGAGTGCCATTTTGAAAGGAGATTGCTTATACCCTGGATAAACACAAGCTACTTTTTATCCCAAAATATTATTATTTCCTATAGAATACCGGGTAAAACCGCGAGGCTCAGCTAGTAAAATAGTAAATTACAGTACTTACTTATAGTACCTACAGAAGCCGTTAATTGAAAAGTAAAGTTAAGGTTCAGTTTTCCCGCATTTTTTCAATTCAAAAGAATCCTATATCCTTCGTTATGAAACCCAACAAAACTCATCAAAATTGGTTAACAAAAAGGTAACAAACGAACAGACAGAGATAACCCAACCAAATCATATTTCCTTTTACACATTAAAATTGTGCATGATTACATTATCTATTCATTGGTTACGTATTTGTAGCTATTTTATTTCCTCTACATGCAGTCGACGCGACGATTCGAAGTATATACAGGCTTTTATTTTTTAAAGAAACAAAATCGTGTTACAACATCTCTTGACCAGCATCCAAATTGGCGCTCACTCTTCTAAAAGAATTTGGCAATAGCCAGGGCTTTTTTAATATATGATGGAGAAATGAAAAAGCCCAAACAAAAAGCGGCCACAAAAAATGCCAATAAGAATTTGAAAGAACAACACTAGGCGCATCGTGATTGGCCGCAACCCTCGAGAAAGGGCCCGAAGGGTCCCGCAGGGCAGTTTGGGGATAAGCAACGCGCACACACGACACGCTCATGCCTAGCATCCGCCATTTTGATTTGTAATCATTGCAAATAGGTAGCTGTTTCAAAATCCAGCGACGGTTATGGCATTCGAGCTTCACAAACATCTGCCTTATGTTTTCTGTTATCTATTAGGTACAAAACAACAGAGATTACAAATTGATGAATCGATTTGAACTCAAATAATATCCTGCTACGTAATAATTTCAAAACATTATTTCGTTCCATCAATTTCGATTCCATTTTTTAAGACAAGGCCCTGAGGACATGAATTAAGTCATTCCTAATTAAACGTAAATTCCCACTTCCCAACAGAATATTAAAAATACCAAATTAACTGTCCGATATTCTATTTATCGTCTTTTCGCGGCTAAACAGATAAACCATTCTCGATGAAATTTGGAAAGATAACAGTGAGTATCATAAGCAAAGTATTTTTACCTCAAAGAAATAAGACAATATATGTAAATTGCAGGTAAAGCCGCAGGGCGCAACTTGTACGTTTACAATTAATCATAACTCCCATGACATCAAATGCAATAAGTAATTACTGTAGGAAAAAGCAGTTAAAATACATAGTCCAGTTCAAACTGGTTTTAAAACTTAAATGCAATGTATAAAAACCTGTGTACCTGGTGCATTTCAAGAGAATATAATTTGAGATTGAGGGTAAAAATAGTCAAGGAAAAATTCCATTCAAGTAAGCCCCTAAAACCTATCAAAATCATGATCCACATTTTATAAATTGTCTGTCATTCATCTAGAGACGGTATTGAGTTAAGTTCAATGACCCCATTGAGGATGATGACCTCATTTTCATTTTGGACCCCACTGTAGTGGAACCCCACCTTTCAAAGTATGCTTTAAATATTCACACATTTATAACCTCAACATAAAATATGAATAGAACTACTTAAAATGACAAATTGTTTGAATATTGCTCAACATTCATTTCTCAATACATGGGAAGAGCCCCCAATCTTTAAAATGCATATTTTCAAGATTTACACATAAAAATCAGTGAATCTATGCTTAGAATTAGGAATCAAATATATCTGCAGGTTGGCCTATTGCTTCTTGATGATGAGAAGTAATTTGTTTTCACAATACAAATTTAAGTACTTCGGATACAATTCACTACCAAAATTATATTTTTGAAGCTAAGTTAATCAGTCCCAATTGATATGGTACAGGAAGTTTAGGAGAGCTGTCCCGCTGCTGGTGTTGAAAACACATTACTAGTCTTTTGTAAAAACTAAAGATTTCCTGCGCATGGAGAAGTCTGAATTTTCTATATTATGTGAGCCAGTATTTGGTTAAGTCTTTTCAAGATGAAGTGGTTATAAAATGCTAGCCTAGAATGGGTTATTAGGAAAATTGAAGTGTTTCAAAGTTAGTTGAAATATTTCAAATGTATTTTCAAATTCAGTACTATCTTAGCATGACTATTAACATCTCTGAATATTATCAAAAATGTTTCCATAGTTGATAAAAATGGTACATGAATCACAATTAGATAACTCTCCAAAATTCAGCTTGCATTAAAAATAATTGAACTAAAATAAACCTTACTAACTAAGCTCCGATTGATTTAATGTTTTACCATGAGGAATTGCAAATTGTTTCCAATATTGAAATATTGTTTGCGCAGTTTATCCTATTGCTTATTTGTATAAAAACTGATTAAATCAATTACTCAGTCCGTAATTTACACATTTCTTAACAACAAACTTTACTACCTCAAGCAACTTGAGAAGTAACTTAAAAATGTTCAAATTTATAGTTGATGACCTCGAAGTAGATATTTTAGTAACATGTTTGTTAGCAAACTTAAAGAATTGTGGTTCTGAGAGTAAATTCTAAAAGTTTGCCATAGCTGAAGATGGTTCAAATTCAGAGTCATGTATGACCCACTATTGGCATTTATGAGATACAAGAATTTACTGCTTTCATAGAGCTTTTCAACCACAATAATATATCAATATCAGAGTGCTGTAATATTGTTAAATGAAGAGATAAGTGGTTGACTTACTTCAGACGTTTTCGGCGGTGCGGTCGGCGCCTCACGCCGGATCTGGTGCTGCGGCGTGGCGCCATAGCCGTGGTCGAGCAGGTGGTAGCTGATAGGCTGGCTGGGGCTGTCGTCCAGGAATGTGGTTTGCGAAGGAGACGCCCCGGCGCGTACCACCAGTTCGGCCTCGCCCTCCGCCGGCACTCGCTTCACCCCCCTCGGCATCGCTATTAAATAAAGCAAATAACATATTACAGTATCTAAAGAAATCAACTTTTCACACAGTGACGCTTCATAATCATCACAATTCAATTAGCAAAGAGGTTAGGGGCGCCGCGCGCGCGGAAATCTCGAGAGAGAAGCCTCCGAAGCAGAGTGGGTCGATATGACTCTTTTAGAGTTCTAGGGATACCTAAGGTCCACGACGACACATCCAGCTGATCTGATTTGCTTACGTCACTTTTTCAACGACATTTACCCCAAAATATCGACAACCTAGCGGTGATACCTTGCCTTGGCATAACCACTACTAAACTTGGGTGTACACATTTGAGGTTTCTGATAAAAATACTAATGAAATCACTATTTTACTTACAAAAGGTGTAAGCGAACGGTATCCGATTTGATAACCATAAAACGACATTAATGTTTTCCGACGCAAACGCTACATTATCGAGTACTCAAAATAAAATGTCCGCCGCTTTGTTGGTCCCGAGTGAACTCGTGGACATTGAGACGCTCGATAATTTTCAGCAAATACACAGTTTGTTCAATTCACATGACAGTTAATTCACTGGTTAATTCACTCACAAAACAAAATAATATATAGGTCCTAGTCACCATTTTACAATAATTTTAATAGATAAAATGCGGAGCATTGAAACTACGACAGGAAGCTTTTCAGAACATCTGGCTTGCAAGCGCAAGGCAAGCGAGTAGCGAAGCGACGACGTAGCAGTGGCGCGAACTACGGGCGCAGGCGCGACGCGAACCGGCCGAAAGCAACCCCTAGGACGCCGCTCTACGAACCAAATTGGGCCAAATTCCTCCCCTAGTTCGTTGAAGAAGCCGTAAAAAATTAACGAATTTTTGAATTTCCATTGTTCGACCGGTTTTGGGCGAGGAAGCGCAACGCTTTGGATAATACCGTGAAGAATGGTAGACAGCAAGTTAAAAAATTTGAATTGAGCGTCAAGAATTAAATTTCTTGACGCTCAATTCAAATTTTAACTATTTATTTTTGGGAACTAGCAAAAAAAATTAGTAAAGTTAATGTGTTAAGTATTTTGTTTATTTATATAATAGTTAATTTGAAATAGAGTACCTATAAAAAACTAGCTGTTCCCTGCCACGCTTCGCTGTGGATAAAAAAAAAATATATAGCCTATGTTACTTTGGGATAATGTAGCATTCGAATGGTGAAAGAATTTTTGAAATCGGTTCAGTAGTTTTTGAGTTTATTCCACACAAACATACAAAAATACAAATCGTACAAGTGTGGCTGTGGTAGGTAGCCAGCAGCAATTTAAATTCCTATTTCAAATCCCGTACGTTGGAGGTGTCTCATCCTCGTTTGATAAATTCCTTTTTTCCGTTTGTTTTAATGAACCCTAAAATAAAATTAATTAATCAATTTTCAAAACCTTACTTACTTGGCAGGTATGTTCAAAATCCCGTATAACTTGTATTATTATTTATTGTGATAGGATGTACCCAGAAATCAATTTTGGGGTTGTTTTTATTTAGAACTATCTGGCTAGTAACTATTATGTTAGCAAAACAATACTGAATAATATGATATTGTGCGAGCTTAGTGTAGATATATTGATTCTTAAGTTTGATGTACAAAACTCGTAAGCATGTAGGTACTTACTAAGCGATTGTTGGTGCGTGAGCGCAGCAAAGGCAAACATTTTGGAATTTTTTTGGAGTATTTTTTAAAGATTTTTACGTGACTGGACATGTACAAAGTATAAAACATTAGTAATGCGTGAGCGTAGCGAGTGTGAATATACAAAAAACCTTTTTCTACAAATTCAGGATAGAATATTACGAATTGTGATGTGACGGATTGGGAACATAGGAAACTTTGCATCCACGAGAAAAGTGAGTGCAAATAATTTAAGATATTTTTTGGTTAAAATTTCCGTGTCGTTAGCAATTAAAATTGTGTTAATGTGTGATAACGAAAATATTGTGCAGGGTCTCTAAATATTTTAAGAAAAGAAAACAAATTATCATTGCATTGAGATAATTTGTTTTCTTTTCATAGGCTAGGCTCGCGAGATAGTTTACTTAGGTACTTACCTATCTACTGTTTTTTATGCATAGTAGAAATAATTCTATATAATGTATAGAAAATTATAATAAAGGTAAGTTCGCACCTAGCTTAGCTTTTTTTGAACTCGGTATCTACTACTCGGTAGTAAACTAAGAAATCCTACATTTATGTTATTTAGTTTCGCTATGTCTGTCTGACGGCGTGTTCGTCTGTGTCTCAAGTTTTACAGAGGTTCGACTATTAGAAATAGTAGTTCTGTGGTTCTGTTCTGTAAGTAATTATAATAATTAAAATACTGCATTAGGATTTAGGAACAATATTGAGACGTTGTAAATAAATTTTATAGGGTTGAATGTAAGACACATTGAAAGTGGGGATGGAATAAAAAATCTAAGTAGGTTTAGATTAATAGATATCTAGTTTTTTTTTTTTTTTTTTTTTATGTAATTGAGTGACGAGACGAGCAAATCGCTCGCCTGATGTTAAACGTCACGTTTGCCCATAACAGGTCTGCACCACCCAGAATTTTGAACTTGCTTATATCAAGACCCTGCGTGGCACAGCACTGCGCTCGTCAACCTGAGATATATAAGTTGTATAATCTCCCATTTGCCCTGTAATTTCACTGGAAACAATGCCCTTCCAACCGGAACACAGTAATGTTTGCACATTACTGCTTGGCGGTGGAATAACTGGCAAAGGTGTGGTACTTCCCCAGGCGGGCTCTGCAAAAGAGCCCTACCACTACAAATCTAGTCTAGTATCTAGTATTTAAATTGTACGTTACAATGTATTATATAAGTTGAAATAATGATTACTTACTCCTAAACTTACCTATCTACTAATAAATGCAAAATTGTAAGTACAGAATTTAGAACCGTCCAATGTCGAAGTAATGAAACCATAAATGCCAAAATAATACAAAATAAAATATAGTCAAATGTTGTATGTACAGACATTTCAATTAGGTACTTGAATAAATATCACACTTTATTAAATTCAGTTTGAGAAAATAATAGACGTAAATGCTCTCGAGGAGCCAACAAAGATGGTTCAAAGAAACAGAATATCAGGAAAAACTGTGAATTGCTGGCAAAAACGTTTAGGAAAGTATTTATTTTCCTTTCATAGATTATTTCCACGAGTCAGAAACCAGAACAACAGCTAGAAAGAAAACCAAGTTAGTAGCTACTATCTACGTACCTACTACTAACGTTGGTAATGTAAGTAGTTTCTTATTTATTTGTGAAAAAACTCTTTTACTACCTTTGAGGGTTCTGTAGTAAACTAAGAAACTCTTGTTAAGTACTACGCCCGTGTCCGTCTAGTTTGTCTGTCCGCCTGTCTGTATTGTATATGTGACGATATTTTTAATTAGACAGTGTTTAATGTTAGAAGTTTTATGTAAGAGTTGTCTAAATATTATATTTATTATTATTAATAATTTAGACTTATAATACTTACTGTAAATAGTATTGAATTTCGAAATAATATGATATAAAACATAATTTTGGTCATAATTTTACACTGATACGAGTTTTTGTTTATTGTAACAAACTTGAGTTTAGATACTTGATCTGTAGCTACAAAAATACAGTACGTTTGAATATTACGCAATTCTCCGTAACGGCTGACCCAATTTCGATAAATTTTTATTTGAAGTTAAGGCGCAGAGATACCGTGGATAAATATATATTATCAGGCAACGTTTTTCTATTCCTTAGGCCCTAGGTTAAAATCTTATTAATTAAATGCTGCGTAAAGTTAAGTGAGATTACTGCGCACTTAATTTTGTGCTGTGTAAAAGTTCAATGGAGTTCGCTAATTTTAGCAACTTTTTTAAATTAGACCGTTATTAATGTAAAGTTAAAATTATGGGGAACTGGGAAGTAAATATTTTATTTCCTAGGTATTATTATTTACTATGCTCAAAAAGGATACGGAAGTCTCTGAAACCGCCAATAAACCGGAAGTGACTATTAGCAAAACTCTATACCATAGCCAATTTCGTTCAAAAACATTTTTCTATCGCTAGATTAAAATTAAAAAAAACTAAAAAAACACGCTTTTTATAAAAAATCGAACTAAAAAAATAGAAAATAAAATTTTATAAATTTAAATTAAGAATAGGGTTGAAAATTTCAATAAATATAAATTAATAATAGTGTAAATAAATAAATATATGTATTTTATTTTTAAAAAGCGTGGGGTGCATGGGTCAATAGATATTATATATTTTGTAGATACATTTTGTATTGACAGACATGAGTAGAGTGATTAGCATTTTGATAATATCTTAGAAAGCACCCCACGCTTTTTTAAAAATAAAATACATATATTTATTTATTTACACTATTATTAATTTATATTTATTGAAATTTTCAACCCTATTCTTAATTTAAATTTATAAAATTTTATTTTCTATTTTTTTAGTTCGATTTTTTATAAAAAGCGTGTTTTTTTAGTTTTTTTTAACTATTATTTATTTTTCGCTTTTTAGTTCGATTTGCTAACTATTAACCATTATTAATATGTACAAATATGTTGGTGTTATCCGATTTTGGCCGTCTGCTCAAGCAAATTAAAAATAAAATTGATGCGTAACAAAAAATATTGAGCAAAAAGATTTGTAGCCGCGTGGTTTCGATCCTCAGACCTCATAAAATAAAATTGATGCGTAACAAAAAAATATTGAGCAAAAAGATTTCTAGCGCGTGGTTTCGATCCAGGGACCTCTGGGTTATGAGCCCAGCACGCTTCCACTGCGCCACTCTGTTCTCTGACACGAATGACGAAATTACCATTTGTAAGTTAAACGGTATTAAAAGTTAAAGAAACTTTATAGAAAAAGCGTGTTAAACAAATTAATAGTTAAAAAAACTAAAAAACACGATTTGTTTAGTGTATTGTCATCGGTCCTCGATATATCTACAAAGTTTGAAAGAAATCTGACCGTTTAAAGTGGGTCAAAAACGCGCTCAAAGGAGTCGGTTACATACAAACATACAAACATACAAACATACAAACATACAAACATACAAACATACAGGTGAAGCTAATAAAAGCGTGTTAAAAAAACAGAAGCGAAATTAGTTTTATTTTTTAGGAATGGTCACACTTGTAACGGAAGTTAGATTAAAAAATACTGCAGCGCGGGATTGCGACCGCGGGTCTTTTTGATAAAAGTTATCTAGGTACTTATTTTATTTTAGTAAAAGTAATGTAATTGTACTTCTTGTTTCTTTCGATAACTTGTAGATAACGTGGATAAATGTACTTACCGCTCAAAGAGAATTTAGACACTTACAATCTTCGATTAGAACATGTTTATTTTATCCGAGGCTATGCTCGTATCCACTGATTGTCTTATTGTCGCTAGCGCTATTTATTTTTTGCGATTATTTATAATTAGTGTGGTCAGCATAACCGATTACAAGAGAAATAAGATGTCTCAGAAATAAAATTTAGTTATTTATTTTGTAAAATGGTTTTTAGCTCATTGGTAACTTTGTTTGAATCTTGTTATTTTTCCAATTTCACAGACACATACATTACAATCACACATGGCTGTGAGATCTAATATTATTTCAAGAAACCATATAAAATGATTTTGAATTTAAGATCAAGATTAAATTTTAACATAAATACATTTATACCCTTTGTATGGAGATAGAAAATGCAGGTACAGGATTTTTAGGTACATCATTAAAAGATTATGTATGTAATACAAAAATAATGAATTTAATAAACTTAATAAATATTTTAGACAAAGATATTTTGCCTATAATTTAAATATCAATTATAACAAACACCTCAAACTTGTTATCCTTAGGTTCATCTATGATTTGCATAGCAGAGTATGTGATGGCTTTCACTTCGGTCCCCTGAGGATGTCGGCCAATCTGAAATTCCTCTCCGTAACATTTGCAAACTATCCGAAACTCTTCAGTATTAAATTCTGTGATTTTCAACTTCTTACAGATTAAAAACGGTTCAACAGAGAACAAAAATAGCAGCTCATCAAGGAAATGATATAAGAGCCCCATCATATCGTCAGCATTTGCTTCTATTGTGTGTACTTCTTTGATCTGCACATAGTCCATTTCGGTCATGTAGGCATACATTGCCATGCCACATTGCTCAAATGTTTCCTTTAAGCTGTCACCCCAAGCATGTAACCTGGAAATGTAATGAAAGTCCTTGAAAAATGTGCTAAAACCTCAGATCTTATCTCAAGAATATTCTAAAAAAACTTGTAAAACATAAAAAACTAAGGCAGTTATTAGCTTTATATGACACTACGACAACTAAATTTTGCTATAATTGAAACCAGAACACTCATGTTATATTGCGTCGGCTACTTCAACCATTCTGTAAGTGTTCCCGTTTTAATTATAACAAAAAGCTTTGTATGACTTATTAAACTGTATACTGCAGTTTCATCTGCGTGATGATGATAAGATGAAGATGAAGTAGCTTACATATTAATCCTCAAGACGAGAACCTAAACTATCTACATTCTGAATTTCATCTAAATCAGTATAGTAGTTGCAGAGATATGCCGTAACATTGATATGCACACAAACATTCGCATTTATTAGTAGGATTAGCAGTGCCTTGCTATTTCATCTTGTATTTTGAAACACTGTACATTTTTCCATTACAAGTAGCCATTGTGTTAATTTAACACTTTGGCTCTGGCTAGTAATCACATGCGCTAGCCCCAGGGGCGGCTAATACTCAAACGCCTTGTTTTTTACGCGCCTGGCGTGTGCAGCTGCGCTCGTGTCGCGCAAAGGAAAACAAGGTATGTGTTTTCTGCAGCCAAAGTTTTAACTTAACACAATGTAATTTTTTTTTATGTAATTGAGTGACGAGACAAGCAAATCGCTCGCCTGATGTTAGACGTCACGTTTGCCCATAACAGGTCTGCGCCACCCAGAATTTTGAACTCGCAGAATTCAAGATCCTGCGCGGCACAGCACTACGCTCGTCACCCTGAGATATAAGTTGTTTAATCTCCCATTTGCCCTGTAATTTCACTGGAAACAATGCCCTTCCAACCGAAACAATGTAATGTTAGCACATTACTGCTTGGCGGTGGAATATCTGGCAAAGGTGTGGGTACTGCCCCAGGCGGGCTCTGCAAAAGAGCCCTACCACTACAATACATCCATGAGCATCCATTTTGCTAAATGCAGAGGCTATTTCTACAACTTCCTCAATTTCCATAAGTCCCAGTTTATAATCAAGCTAATATTTAAAAAGAATAATTTAAGCTAGTATTATTTATGCAAAAGTTTGTTTACTCCTTCATGCTAAAACTGCTGAACTGAATTGAATAAAATTGGTGATTAGCTTATACACTGGATAAACACATATGCTACATTTCATCATCATCACCGTTATTCATCAACACGCAGGGGAAACAGATTTAAAAAGGCAGTTATATTTTTAATGTTCAGTTCATGCGTATTTTGTTTGAACTTAAGTTCACTTCAATAAAAAATCTTATCCAGGTCCAGGACCACTCAGCCATAAATTCAGTTAAACACACTCTCTAAGTTCCTCATTTATATTATTTTCAGCAGAAGAAAATAAATGTATGTACATCTTACGTACAGCTATATTCTATTGTAAATTGACGAGGAAAATCTACGTATGTAATAAATAGGTTATTTCATTAGTCATAGCAAAATTATTGCATCATGTTTCTATCCATTTTTTTTTATTGATTATTAAAAAAAATAAGGTACGTACTGTACATCTGCTGTGTGGTCCAAATCTGTAAATAATAAATTTGAATAAGAACATTATTTTCATTATTTTCGTACCTACCAATATTTTCCAACTGTAAGTAAGTACCTACTAGATACTCATTCTTACATTCATATTTCACAGGCGGAAGCATAAAATCTTCCTGGGTAAGTCCGCCTTGTTCTTCATCCATGGTAGTATAGTAATAGTAGTATAGTAAGTAATAAGGTAGTATAGTATTTCTTTCCAATATTTATTATTTACAAGTGATAAACAAAACAATGGTCAATCAACTCGATTCTTGTCATTCTTGATTGGTTATGTCACCTGCGTTGCAGTGTTGCCAGATGGTCTTGGCAAAGTACCCGTAGACTAATTTGATTCTCCCCTAGAAATCCCCTTAATCCCCTAGAATACGCCCACTTTAGTGAAGCTGTATTTTAGTATAAAAAGCTAAATTTATTCGTTATTATCGTTAACATCTTGAATCTTGACTTCTACTAGTTGTAGCGCTCAAGTAATTTAAAGATAGTAAAACAGCATCAATACGAAACAGCTAAATAGCAAAAAGCTGTATTTGGCGTGTTTTTTAAATATCCCTCGTAGAACCCAAACATTTTTCCCCTCATTTTCCCCTTATTTTGCCCTTATTTTGTCGAAAAAACCCCAAGTACCCTGATCTGGCAACACCACAGTGTTGCAAGCTAACAATTTTTGTCTTGAATGAAAAATGATCTTAGTTCCATGATTTTTGTAGTGAAAGACTGATGGATCGTCCCATATTTATTATTTCCAACCCATAGATTCAGATTTTTGTAGAAAAAATATAGTCTGAAAAATTAGAAGAGTTTACATCTCCTTTTAGCTATAGCTACTGATCTAAAATCTTTATCCATGGCATGAAAAATATAAAAATGGTGGTATGGTTTTGATGACTTTAGCATCAATCTGTGCAGTTAAAAAAAAAATGAAATTTAGAAAGAATCGAATAAAAAGATCGACTTTACATCAACGTGATTTTAGTCGATTCGGTTGAAATGAAGTTTGGTGTGCAAAACGCTGGTTAAAAAAAGGAGGGAAATTAAAAATTTCAATTTATCAATTGTCAAAGTCAACGAATAATTATTTAAAGTCAACGAGTTGAACTTGAACGAGTTGTCAATAGTTTTTGTTTGATGTCATGTCTATTTGAATATTTGTGTCTTGTTCGATTCGATTTTAGAGATTAATAATTCATTAGTTTCATTGTTCATTTGTTTTTCTCACATTTTGTAAAAATATTCTGACTTTCATTATATTTTTTTTGTATTTTATAAAATTAACATGGATCCACTAGCAGTTTTACAAAATAGAATTCAACAACTGGAAGCCAAACTGGGGCTCGCAGCAGAGTATCAGCAAGGGGATTCCGCTACTGCGAATCTCTTGAATACCGCTCAAGCTATCAATGATGCTACTGCAGGCCATGAAAAGCTAAATCAAGCCATGGCTGTAGCCTCTGAATTGAACAACTATACTGATCCCAATTATATTGAGAATGTATGTAACGATTTTATCAACGAGATTGGTTTTCCTAATCTTTCTTTAGCTTCAGCACATCATTTTATATTTTTACTGGTACTGCCATCTTTAGATACTACATGATAATTAATTTTCAGGTTCAACAAAACAATACACACATGCAAGAGGTAGCCGCAGCTGAATCAATGATTCGTCATCATTGCCAGTGCATGCAGCATTACCAACAGGTACCAATGATACCATTCAACACTTTCATATTGTTAAGGAGCTGTTTTCAAGCTGTTGTTTTTCACAAATGAAATGTAAAAAATTGTGATATTTGATTTTTATCATCTAGTCCTGCCCTTTTAAAAAGGTCCTAATAATCTCTGCTAAAGTTATGTGACATTAGTTACTACTGAATACTTTATTTTTGTATTATGCAAAAGTTAAATGATATTTGTCAATCTAAATGTTTAAAAGCGAGGTCATAATTGTTTGTTGTCTGTTACAGGGTGCTCCGGTTCTAGAGTCTGAACCGATCCAGGAAGCTGTTCAGATGCAGGAGACTGTGAGTGACATGCATGCAGCTGCAGCTGAAGTGAAAGCTGAGGCCGATGCTGTAAGTAGAATTTTATAGTCTATGTTTAGTGTACAAAAAGGTTAACAATTTAGCTAGGTCTCTTTTATGCAGCATTTTTTAATATCTGTATATTTGTTCCAAGAAAGTAAGCAGGTTGAAAATGGGAACCTATTTTGTATAATTAGTTAATTTCTGGACATTGAAAGAAAACACTTGCTGTGACTAGATAAACTGTACAAGTACTAAATATTGTTGTATGGCAGGAATGGTGAACCAACAGCATGCATACCATTGACAGCAAGAAAAAAAAACCATGGGCACATCTCTGCTCAATAAATAATTTATTACTGTTTATAAATATTTGGTTTTATTAAACATTTATTATACATTATACATTTGGCCATCTCTGTTGTGTAGCATATCACTAACTTACCATACTTACTTACTATCTGGCGAGCTGTGGTCAGTAATTGCATACATATTGGGACAATAATAAGCAGGTTTAACTGCTTTCACATACTTTTCCTTTTAAAATTTCACCTAAATTTAATTTTAATGTGAGAAATTGTTATTGGATTATTTCAGAATCAAACCTTTGTAGTCTTAGAGACAAAGCGACAGCAGTGGGTTGAATTTTAGTTACTAGTAAATAAGGCAACATTCAAAAGTATGTGTTTTAAAATATAATTTTATTTGTTCTTTTTCAGGTATCTCAAGGAATCCAAGAACTAGCGGAAACATGTGGCAATGCTGCTGCAAATGCTTCTGAACAATTAGCAGACATTGCTCAGAAAGTAGAACAAGCTGAAGTGAAGATGTTCCCACGCAGAAGAAACGGACTCGACTGATAGGAGACGAGTTTGCTTTCCTGTGTTGCTAGTGGTTTTGGACATTTCTCTTTGATTTAGGCAATCGTCCGATCGCCGGCGCCGGCGAGTAAACGACTAACTATCGGCGATTTTCTCTCTCAAGAAACGTACAATAAATGTACATTCAGTGTAAACGAAAGAGATGCACATTCACACTGCCGGCGACAACTCGCTTTACTAGTTTTGGCGCTGAGCGACGAGCTTTCAAAAATAAACTCGCTCAGCGATACTCGTTCAGCGATGCTCGCTCGCTTGATAATTTCTTTACAGTACAGACTGAGCAACCGCGGGCGAGTGGCGCGAGTAATCGCTCGTCGCACTTGCACAGTCCCTTATAGCCCGGCGACAAAACTATCGAAACTACACACTCGCTTCCCGCTGATCGCCAACTCTTTTATAGTTTTACTCGTTTCTCGTTCATCGCCGGCGGTCGGACCGCTACCTAAAGCCGGGTCCAGATATGTATCATTTGCCCGATCCGAACACCGTATCCGTATCGCTGACGAGTATCATGGTCGCGTATCATGATACGCGATCTCGATACGCCGTTACAATACGGCCCGACCCATGTCTTGTCGGTTTTTGTCCGATCATCAAAGGTGATACAGATACGGGCGCCAGTCAGTCTGGACGCGTCATTCGCGTTGCACGCTCTTTCTGCAACTGAAATTGCTTTCCTGTATGTAGTATCCGTTTTTTTAATTTTGTGGCCAATCAAATTAATCATATATTCGAAGTCATTAGGTGACATACGGGTGAAGTTTTTGTATTTACCACTTTATTAATGTGTTGAAATTTAAGGTCTCTCATCAACGTTCTTCCTTCAAATCTGTTTCTGTTTCTAAATAATCCCGTTTGCCACCACCGTCTCTATTTTGCTTCAGACTTTTTTTAAGAATATTGTGAATGACAACAAAACAGGCACACGAAATTGCTAAATTCTCGTAAACTCCAACCAACGGCGACGACATGTTTGATCGAAAGTTGACACAGAACTGGGCAATTTGATACGCGATCATGACTATTGTGAAAATATGGATACGGCGCAAACTGAGGCGTCCAAAATTTGATACAGGGCTTGATACGTGATAGTCTGATACGGATACGGTGATTGGTTCGGGCTAATGATACATATCTGGACCCGCCTTAAGCCGGGTCCGATCACCGGGCAAAATGATACATGGGTCGGGCCGTATCGTAACGGCGTATCGAGATCTCCTATCATGATACGTGTATCATCACCCGTCCACATATGCGATCATGATACACGTCAGCGATACGGATACGGTGATCGGATCGGGCAAATGATACATATCTGGACCCGGCTTTAATATTCTAAATTTGGTCTATATTGTTAATCTCTAAATTGCAAAGCTTATATGTATTATTTTCTTAGTATAATTTTTATCTAAATTATGTTAATTATTTAATTTATTGCTAAATACTGTTACTAAATTATTTATGAGTGATAAATATGATTTTCTATAAATGTTTGTTTTATTACGAACTAAATTTTTTACAAACTCAAATTTTCTTGGCTGATTTTTTTTTTGATGTATTTTTGCTGTAACAGTATATTAGGGTACCTACGCACTGAACGGTTTGCCGCAACGCGGCTACCCGTCCGGCTAGCCGCAGGACACGGTTGTAATTGCGGGTTAGGCCACCAAGATCCCCTGATGCGGCTAGCCGCACTAGCAACCGGACAGTGCGCATGAAAACACGCGGTTTCTCGAATGAGCCTTTTCAGCCAATTCTTCCCAAGCTTTTGTTTTTGTCAGAGTATTCCGTAGATTTAGTATTCCATATTGCCGGCCTATTCTGTATTTCAATTATAAACTTTTTTCTGTATCGAAATTCATAGCCTTCGATTTTAGCGCGTCACACACGTACGTCATCAGTGTCGGGCGGCCAACCGCAAACTAACCGCGTAGTGTGTATAGCAACCGTCCGGCTGTGGCCGCCCATTGATCTCCGTTAATACAGTACTTTATGGTTGAGCCGCAGTACTGCGAGCGACCGCAACGGTTGAGCGGCAGCCGCATGACAGTGCGCATAAAAACTAATTTTTCATACATATTTTTGAGACTGCGGCTAACCGGACGGCTGACCGCATTCCGGCTAGCCGCATAGTGCGTACCTACCCTAATAGTAGGGGAGCCCACGATGCTAAATGGGGATATCATCGAGCGTCATAGAGACCTATTGGGTTGCAAAGCTTAGATGATAAGAAGAAAAAATGTTAAGTGATATATACCTTTTCATCGCTGGGGGAAGCGGCTATAGATTTTTAAATATGTAAAAAAAACTGTTGCATGGGCATCTTCGAGCGCGTCAGATATTGATAGCATCAATGCCTTACGTATTTTTAATAACGTACGTATGTTAATCTGATCGTTTGCATGATGCGGGTGGTTGTATGTAAGGGTTGAAAATGAAAAAAAAATAAAATTAATCGAGCGCGTCAGATTTTCTGAGGGAGTGTTAAGTGCACCAAAAAAAAGCTCTCATTCACTAATCTGACGATTTCGATGGGACGCAAACTCGCGGCCATTTTCATAATATGCAAAAAAAATTCGCCATTTTGAAATACTCAAGCGCGTCAGATTAAGATATATAGGGTTCATCTTTATGTTCTAAACGTACTGTTTCATAATCTGACGATTATCTAGAGGAATTCGCCTGATCTGACAAACAAAATTAGAAAAACGGTTCACCCTAAAGGCCATCCCTGCAACTTCCCGCTAATTCCATTCCTGGGCGTTTAAAATTGTACTTTTTGAGCTCAAAATATATTTTATGTGATATTTTGAGCTCGCTGAGTTCAAAGAAATAATATTTCTATGCATTTGAGCTCTTCCAGCTCAAAAGTCTGATAGAAGTTTCATAGAACACTATTTTTGGAATTTTCAAACCACAATAGCTTTTGAATGGATCAAGCAATTTTCACGCAGTTAGCGAACGAACGAACGACCGATTTTGACCAGCTTGGTGGCGATCGGCGTGGTTTTTTAAGCTCAAGAGCGGATTAGTTTTTGAAGTTGATCGATAAAGTCGTTTAAAAGTTATTCCAAAAACCACTTTCAAAAAAAATAATCTTATTTTTTTGAGATTTTTCAAAATTTCTCAAAATCTATCGGTCCGAATCGGTTCAAATTCACAGGAAATCTAATTTTGTGGGAACTCTTTAGAACGCCGTTTAGTAGATTCCGATCGGTTTAGTCGTTCAAAAGTTATAAGCGAGTCACATAGTCACACACACACATACATACAGACATCGCGGAAACATCGAAACAGGAGCATGTGTTTCGGAGCTATTTCCCGAAACTTCCGGTGCATTGTCATGTTCCACTACACTTTGCTCTTGTAAAAGTCTCGCGGTATTTTAATTGCAGTAAATAATTTATAGCACTGTGCGTGATATAAATCATTTAATGATGATTCCATCGACAATTCGAGGTTATCAGAATATGTTCCTCGTGATTTTCGGAAAACCGGCTTGCTACGACGATTTTTCAAAATATTTACACATTTTTTTAATATTTCTACTGTAAATTTAATAGTTTTTTGTAAGGTACTTTCACCACAAAATACACATTTTAAAATAATATCACTCATATTAAATATTGATAAACTTTAATTCACATAAATAATATTACAATATTTAGCAAAAAAAGCCAAAACGTTGGAAACACGTTGTAAACAGTATGCCACGAACGAGTCTTTATGATCAGCTGTGATGGCGTCATGGCAGCAGAAACCAGAGTGGGGACGGAGTGAGAGAGTAATAGATAGAGAAAGAGTGAGAGAGGAATAGAAACGCGGAGAAGGAAATGTAGGCATCACGCAGCTCCACGCATTTAACTTTATCGACGAATTTTTGTTATTTCGGCTTGCGGAAATCATCAGATTATATGTTATTCGTTATTCTTGAATTATTTACTTTAAAATAAAAAAAAATTTAGCTACGCTCGAGAATGTCGAGATGACGTTTTTTTTTTACAACTTTGCTGCCCTCCCCTTTCTTTACGTCACTCTCAAATTGTCAGATTAGTGAAATATACACTTTTTAGGGTGTAATTAACTCTACCCTACCTTAATCTGACGCGCTGGAAAATTTCTGATGGTCAATTTTTTTTTACTAATCTGATCCTGCATTCTTCACGGGCGGCCTTATATTTGGGCCTCATGTTTGGTGGAGGTACTTAACCGGGTACAAGATATCCCCCTGTATATCAATCTGCCGCGCTTTAGCACAACACGAAATCCCCGCTTGGGCTCCCCTACTATAATGCGCCCGCCACACACTCGACGAGTGGCGTGGGAAGTAGCGAGGAAAGTAGGCAGAGACGTAGTGTGGCCACGTTACTCGTCATGCCACTCGTCATGCTCCTCGTCCTCGCCCGCCACACCGCGAGTACGACCGGCAATACGAGCGCGAGTGACTGTCCACATACTCGCGCGGCCGCAGTTCGTGCCGAGCGCTCACGCGAGACGCACGTCTTTGTTTTCGTCATGTCGTCGCCGCGCAACGGAGAATGGTCGGAAGAAAAAACATTAATTTATGTTCCCTTTAAAATTGTAGATCTATTTGTAGGTAAATTATTACTTTACTGTAAATAAAAAGTTTCGTAAAAATTAAAGGCACTAAAAAAAATCTTTGGTCGTTAATTCAAAATTGTCACTACCGTACCCAGTCTACCCTAACAAAATTAAGTTGAATTCAAATTTTTATTTAACTCCATCCAACTTTTTTTGTTTAAATTGAAGACATGCTTACTACAAAAAAATATATAATTATTATAGATATTAGTTAAAATCTCCTTAAAAGAAAAATTGCGGTAACTGCTACATATCTAGACGTCGACGCCGACGATGTATATTGCTTTGTAGCATAACATAGATATAATTAGCTATACTACAAAATACACGCACTCGCTGCCACCACAGCTTCAACGTCCATTGTGTAGCAACGACGAATAGACAAGTGCGGCGCGTAGCGATTAATCGCGCGAGTAGAGCAGTGTGTGGACAGACAGGGCAACATCGCGGCAGCGCGAGGAGCATGACGAGGAGCATAGTGTGGCGCGAGCACTATGAGTATAATCTACATTTTTTCGTAAAAATAAACTATTTTCGCATCCAGTTTTGCGGTTGCCAGTTGCCAGGTCAGATTTTCCCCCATATCGTTTTTTTCCCAAGTAAGAGGCGTCCCAAAAAAAAAGAAAATTTTAGTTTTTAAAAGTACGATAGGTGGCGTAGATTTAACCTGGTATCTTATGTCATAAAGTCCGAAGCTTGCCCAAGAAAAAAAAAAACTAAATTATATTTAGAGGTCAATTTCAATGTCATTTATGTCATATTGACTTAAGAATAGGTCGTTCAAGTGCAGGACAAGTGTTGCCTGTAGATTAAATAATTGTCTGATTACCAAATAGTATTAAGAGTGAACAATAAATATAAATAATCAGGACAAATAAAAAAAATACAAATACATTACGGCAAATTTTACCCCAAAAGTTTTTTTACTTTCTAATTATTATGAATTGATAAAAGGTGACCATACCTAATCGATTTGACAGAAAAAACTAGGCGCCTACAACGCCACCTACGAAGACACCACGAACTTTTTATTTTTTTTAAAAAAACGCATAGATATATTACCTAAAGATGGAGTCATAGTGCAACCGCACATGCGACAGCTCAGATTAACAGATAGAACCATAATTGCTACTTTGTAAAAAAGAGCAAGATGGCAAGTGCCAAACACGGTTGAAAAAGAGAGACACATTTCACTTTTTGTCCCCGTCGCTGTAACCGTGCCTAGGTGGGCAAACCACAGATTAGGAATAATAGTTTATTGGACTATTTCATATTTCCCGCTGACCCAAAACTAAGATAAGGTACATTATTTTCGCAATCGCAAGATTGCCTATTTAATAAAAGATGTTCATAAGAGTAGATTAGTATACTAGTAGTTATTTTCCTACTATTAGACTTTTTCCTACTATGAGCAATTTGTGGCTTGTATATCCTTTCCTTATAACCCTGTATAACAATGTTTTATTTTGTGAAGTATATAGATTAGGAATATTTTATGATTTTTTTTCTCTAAAATGGGGGAAGCTTTCCTATCCTGGCATCCATTTCAAGAATATAGCTACAAGCCTCAGACTAACAGACAGAACCTTAACAGCTACTTTGTAAAAAAGAGCAAGATGGCAAGTGCCAAAACACGGTTGAAAAAGAGAGACAGACCTTTCATTTTTTGTCCCCGTCGCTGTAACCGTGCCAAGGTGGGCAAACCACAGATTAGGAATAATAGTTACTACGTGAGCCGTCTACGATTTGTAGCTGCCAGGTTGTGAATTATGTTTCCCCAGGATTGTACCCAATAAATTAATAAATAATTAATTTATTGGACTATTTCATATTTCATGCTGAGCCAAAACTAAGATATGGTACATTATTTTCGCAATCGCAAGATTGCCTATTTAATAAAAGATGTTCATAATTATGAGTAGATTAGTATACTAGTAGTTATTTTCCTACTATTAGACTTTTTCCTACTATGAGCAATTTGCGGCTTGTATATCCTTTCCTTATAACCCTGTATAACAATGTTTTATTTTGTGAAGTTTAAAGATTAGAAATATTTTATGAAATTTTTTCCTCTAAGATGGGGGAAGCATTCCTATCCTGGCATTATTTCAAGAATATAGCTGTCGCATGTGCGGTTACACTTTGGCTCTATCTTTAGGTAATAAATCTATGCTACAAGCATATACAAGCCACAAATTGCTCATAGTAGGAAAAAGTCTAATAGTAGGAAAATAACTACTAGTATACTAATCTACTCTTATGAACATCTTTTATTAAATAGGCAATCTTGCAATCACAACATTAATGTACCTAATCTTAGTTTTGGGTCGGAAGGAAATTTGAAATAGTCTAATATTTTTTGGGTACAATCCTAGGCAAATATAAGTCACAACCTGGCAACTTCAAATCGTGGAAGGCTCACGTAGTAACTATTATTCCTAATCTGTGGTTTGCCCACCTTGGCACTGTCACAGCGACGGGGACAAAAAATTGAAATGTCTGTCTCTCTTTTTCAACCGTGTTTGGCACTTGCCATCTTACTCTTTTTTACAAAGTAGCAATTATGGTTCCATCGGTTTAATCTGAGTAAAAACGCCTTGTTGTATGTACTTTTTGGAACAAAAACTTTTTTAAAACAGCTACAATAAAATAGACAGACAACCTTGGATGAAAAAATGATCCTACTTCCATCCATGCAGACATAGATTTATAATCTAAGCATGCAGACAACCATTTTTTTTACTGTCAGTTTTTGTGTCACTGTCAACAAGCAAGCAGAACGATTTTGATTTGCAGTGCTGCCAGATGAGGAGAATTCCCTGCAAATCAGGGAAGTTTTTAGGTCACTGGAAATAATTTTGGGGGAATTTAACGAAGCAAAAAATAATTGTTATCTGGTTTGGCAGACAGTAATAGGATCAACCTTTGGATGCAAAACTGTAAAAATTCAAATTCATTCAGAGAACAATCTTTTGGGAATATTATCTTGTGAGACGTATTTTTCGTCGGGATTTTGAGTAAACTTTGGTGGGATATTTATTCATAGTTATCTGGCAGCACTATCTAATCGAACTCGAAGCGAAGATCATGTTGTGAGACGAGATTTTGTTAAGGCCTCTCCACACTCGCGCGCGGATCGCGCGCGAAGCCGCGAACTTCCCGCGAACCGTGAGTGTAGATTGGATTCGCATATTCTTCGCGGGTTCGCGCCTCGTTCCCCGAAAATTGTCGGTATTTTGTCCCGCGACAAAGGGCTCGCGGGCCGCGAACTTGCCGCGAACTTGTCTTGGGTACATATTCGCAGGCCGCTCAGTCGTGCATCGTCGAGTGTCGAGAGCGGTAGTGTTGGTGAAGTTGTGTTTCGAGGCTATAATATATTTTATATTATTTATATTAATATATTTTTAGGCTATATTATATTTTCCAGAATTATTTGACAGAAGCTTGACAGAAGCGTAGTTATAAATAGCTAATGCGCAAAAAAAAAAGAAGTAAAAAAAAAGAAAAGAAGAAAAGAAGTTAAAGAAAAAAAATTAAATTAAAGAAATTAAATTAAAATTAAAATTAAATTAATTAAATTAAATTAAATTAAATTAAAGAAGTCCCGCAGCAGCAATTTCGGGGTCCATCGTGGTCGAGTGCGCGAACTATACTGTGAACCTAGCGTGAATGTGTAGCCGACGTCGTACGCGCGAGATTTCGCGCACGAATCACGGCGCGACTTCACGCCGTGAATCTCGCGGGAGTCTGGAGGCCGCTTTAGATACGATTATTTATCTGTAGTGAATAAGAATAAGTGTAACTTATATAAAATGGCAGAAGCAGAAGCCATAGTAGAAGCCGCACCAGGGGATGAAAATGACGACTCTTGGCTTTACGGAGAATCTACAGGCGAACAAATAACCGACAAACCTTCAGAGGATAAGGCGCCAGAAACGGACGCCGAGCGCGGAAACGTAAGTTTACAGTAAAATATTCTTAAAAATCGTGAAAAAGTTATTATTAGTTTTTTGAAACTTAATAGGATCCCTTATAATAGTTAAATTTTATCAGATTACTTACTGGCTCTTGATGTTGATGACGTTTTCTAACCTAAACAAACAACATATTATTCTATAAAAATAATGTTTTAGTTTATGTCTGGCGCTAGAAGAAAGTCTGGGTCTTCAGCGAGTTCCTTTTTCTTAAAATATAGTCTTAGCACTATAGCTAATACAAATATGAAAAATATTTAGAAAGTTGATTCAAAGGTCTGAGAAGATTGGATGTTTAACTTTTCAAATTATGCTTTACACAGGAGGAGAAAGAGCAGGAAGAGAATGAGGCAGGCAATGAAGATTCTCACTTTGATGAACATTTTGAAGATGTCAGTCAAGATGAGGCTGTCAACGGAGATGCTGACAGCCAAGGGAATGGGGATTCAGACTCGGATGATAGTGATAACATCAAGGTCACAATTGGAGATTTAAAATCAGGAGCCCAGGGTTATGGCAGTTTGAATATTAAGGTAAGGGGACTGTTACAGTTGATGAACAAGCAGACTTATGCTAAACAATTAAATCCAGTTTTGAGGTGGTATAAAAAAAGGATAAAAAGACAAGCAGAAAAGAAAGACTTCATAAGCTACATAAGCATAACCATGTGAGAGCCACCATCTCAGCTTAATTTAACAGGAGCAGAAGTTTATTGTCACCGAAACCTGTTGAGACACTATCATCAAATGTGCGGTATATCTGTAGTGGTGTTGTTAAGATTTCAGTTCTTAAGTTTTACCAAATTAGCAAAAGGAATTATTCGGAATAAAATGTTAGCCAGTGGCCAGGGAGGGGGGGGGGGATGTAAAGTTGCTAAAATACATCACAATATAATTAATGGATGACCCCCAGGCTGGATGTTTACCATCTCCAGTCATACTGTCACTAATGATCAGGCCAGTTGTGTTAAAAACTTAGCCTGTCCACTGATTCAAGACTTAATTCATAGAGGGCAGTTGTGCTAGCCCATTAGCCCTTTTTTTTGGATCTAGTAATTTAGCTCCAAATGACAGTTTTTTAAATGATAAGCCATATTTTTTTTAAGTTAAAATAAAACAAAATAGTACATAGTTTATGAAAATTTCAAATTAAGTTTGTGAGTCTGGGTTCAGGCTGTTCCTCCCTTATTCATATCTGCGTCCGAACCAGGCGATAAATAGCTAGATATGGTGGCTTGGTGTGGTCGCTCTATTTTAAAATTTATTCCACTTATATTGTGTGCACTGCCAGAGTGTGAAATAAATAAATAAATAATAAAAAAGAATACTTTGGCAGAGTGGGTGTTTTCCTGATAGATATAATTTAAGTGTCTTCAAGTCGGAGTGAATCGGTTTCTTCTAGGCAAGTGTGCTCCATCGTAGACCGCATCATTGCTTATCATCAGGTGAGATGGCAGTCAAACGCAAGCCTATACTGAATAAATAAATAAACATTTTCAGAGAGGAGTTGGTCTTGTAGCAGCTGGTGCGACAGAGAAGCCCCGTCCATCTACCACTACTGGCAAAGTATCTTTGGAGGATCTCGATGGCCCAGGGAGCATAAATGGGGTCCCGGCCTTAGAGTTTAACATAGACACAATTGAAGATAAACCATGGAACAAACCGGGAGCTGATATTTCAGGTACCCATGCTTTTTCTATTATGTAACTTGAATAGTGCACTATGGATTTCCAGCATTTTTCTTGTCAAAACGGGATTTGTGTGTTTTATTTATGACGAAACATTTTTTTCACTTTTAATCTTAATCAGTTTAGCTTTTTGGTCATACAAAAGTAACAGTAATTTTTTTTTTACTTTTTTTTTATGTGTGACGAAACGAGCAAATCGCTCGCCTGATGTTAAACGTCACGTTTGCCCATAACAGGTCTGCGCCACCCAGAATTTTGAACTCGCAGAATTCAAGACCCTGCGCGGCACAGCACTGCGCTCGTCACCCTGAGATATAAGTTGATTAATCTCCCATTTGCCCTGTAATTTCACTGGAAACAATGCCCTTCCAACCGGAACACAGTATTTGCACATTACTGCTTGGCGGTGGAATAACTGGCAAAGGTGTGGTACTTCCCCAGACGGGCTCTGCAAAAGAGCCCTACCACTACAAAAACTTACACTACTAATACTTACACTATTCAAAATGTAACCAACGTGAATTGGTGCTCAAAAAATGATATAATATCTCTCTTTATTTGCATTCATTTAATAGGGTGTAAAGTGACTTAGGCTCCTTTTAATCTTGGTAAAAAAATATATTCCTATTTGACGACCTGTTTGGCTCAGCAGTAGTATATCCGCCTTATAAGCCAGAGGTCCCGGGTTCGATTCCCAAATATCTGTTCTGGGGCTGGGTGTTAGTTGTCCTTGTCTCTGTATGTGTTCCAACGTTCCAAGACATTCCCGACACAGGTTATCCTAGTGGAGAGCTATGAGTATGTAAAATTATTTATTTATATGGGGGCCTTATCGCTAAAAGCGATCTATTCCAGGCAATCCTACATAAATATCTGAATCGTTCCTAAATGTAAATAATCAACTGTAAATCTGGCCGAGTCTACATTGCAGTATTTCCGAATGGTTGCAGATTATTTCAACTACGGCTTCAACGAGGTGACGTGGAGCGCGTACTGCGAGCGGCAGCGGCGCATGCGCGTCAACGAGGCGGGCGTCGGCATGCACAGCGGCCCGCCGCCGCGCGCCGGCCCCGAGCTGCGCCGCCCGCCGCCGCACGGTAACACTCCTCATATATATCTTAGTCCTCGCCTGCGCGGTACAGGGCCCCACTGGCCACAAACTAGTTTTAACAAATCTTCTTCGATCATCTTTGCCACTTGAGCAGTTGTGCCAGTGGCCCAGGGCCTCGCTCCGTCATTTTTAGGAGCTAGGTTGGCTCGGGTAATCGCTGGAAAGGGGGAAACGCACAATGCAATCTTTGCGGGACGCCAGTGCGGGACTTAGAACTGGTACTCATAGTGCTCTGGCCCGCATTTTCACCTGCGTGTTGCTAGTGGTGGTGGCCTATGTGTTAATCCAGGCCATAAGCTGTTTAGTAGTAATGAAGTTTTTACAGTCAAATGTAATAGGTCTGTCATCAGTGGCGGATTTACACATTTGCCGCACCTACCGACCTTTGCCACATCATCACATCGCCTGCGCCTCGCTCACATCATTTTAAAAAATTATGTTCGACTTTAAAAAAATGGCCCTGAATATGCCGTGGCTAATATCTGCCGCCTCAGGCTCTAGTCTCTCAGCCTGCTGGCAAATCCGCCACTGCCTGTCATCAATGATAGGTAAACAGAAATACAAGTGGCCTCCGAGCTTGTCCGGCTAGTCCTGCCTGACTGAGTTCTAACCTACTTCATGTTTACTCTGCTTCGCTCGCACGAACATTATATCATCACTTTATTCTTGTCATCCGTTGTACGGCAACCTATAGCCAGTGTCCAACTGGTGTTCATATTAAATATCACACCTCTCTCTTATTAAGGGGTTTTTGCCTGTCATGCCGAAAATGTGCCGTCTCGTGTTACTCATCAGCGAAAAGTATCTCGCGCATACATAATAAGAGGTTAATCTATCAAAGAAGCCATAATTCATTAAAAATGAATCCAGGCCACACTGGCCACAAATGTCGGGTCAGTGTGTCAGTCAAGGTTCTACTTCATTTCGAACTGCAGCGTTATAAGGGTGTCTTTATCAGCACGCTATGAGTAGCAAGACAAATGTATGTTACACTAGGTTCGTAGTTTAGAACAAACTTGTGTAATGTAATGCATTGAAATAAAGCAATGGTACGGTGACTTGTACTGTGCTTTTGCTGCGGTGATGGCCATGGTATAAAGAGCGCCACCATGCAACGCTTGTGTTTTGTACTTGTGAATATTGATGTATTTTTTTTCTGTTTACGTTACCTTTTAACAAGCATACGGACCAATGGCAGAAGTAAAGCAGGCACCTATGGGAATAATTGATGTTTTCGGTGCGTACTGAGTAGACCTTGAAAAGTTCGGATTTGAATAAGTTTGCACATCCTTTCAGGGCTGGGGCACCTGTAGAAAGTTCATTTCACATTCTGTCGATGTCTTGATTCTTTTTTTTCTTTATTTATATATTTTGATATTTTGTTTTAATATTTTATCGTGTTAGCGCGACTTACGTTTTAATTTCTGGCTAAAACCCCGTAGATACGTTCAAGGTACACTTGGCCAAAGTAGATTTGACGACTACTTAGACGCTAGTTTGATCGCTTCAAAACTTATAGAAAATGCATTTTGATGACTGCATGCAATCAAATGGTTTAGGCGTAAAATTACCAATTTTCAAAATGGCATGAGTCTTAAAAGGACTAATTCTCAAAATAGCCAATTGTAAAAATGTACTTGGACTGTACAGTATTGTAGTTCATAAAGTGCCTATTCAAAATGACGCCTGTTGTAAAAAAAAAAACATTAGCTCGGAGACAGATAGTGGAACAAAAGAGATATATGTATCAACAATTCAACATGTTATCAGCCACAGTTGCGATACCGTTAGCTCTCATTTTTTTCATCCTCATTTCTTCTTCATTTAGCAAGTACAGTATAGTAGTTTAGATTTACAGAATCAAGATGAAAATTGTCCAGGTGTATTGAGTATCAAATGGTAGCAAAGCTACTTCCAGAGTTACTTTTTGTAAATAAATTTTGAATGTCTCAATATGCATGCACTGAGAAAAATATTTATTATATTTTGTATTATTTCAGGCAGACGTGGTAAGCTTGAATTGTTTTCAGTGAGAATTAATTTTAAAGTCTATTTGTTTATTTTTTATGAAATAGCTTTTACCGAAAGCTAGCGAAGTTCAGGCTGTTTAACTTTTACATTATGGTAGTAATAATGGTACGCCTAGTTTTAAAAACTTTGGCCGACCAGAAGATTATAATATATTTTACTAGGTACTTATATTGTTTTCTTAACACATTAGTTTCACATACAGCCGAACTATAATCTTGGTAAATATTTGACAAGTAACCAAATAAAAATCCGTATCTTTTACAATTTATTACCGTATCTTTTACGATTTTTTATTTTATTTAATTTTTTAAATATCACAAATCATTTTGATCTACAAATGTTTTACCAAGGATAATTACAAAAGGATAATATGTAAAAATAAACTCTAAAATATATAATTTTATTGACAGTGGGTCCTCCGCGGAACGACATGGAGATGCCGCCTCCAATGCACATGCAGAACAATTTCCAAAATCGGGAGAATACCATTCAGGTAAACTATGCAGAGAGAAGGAACACTCACATCGTTTCTTATTAAAAGTTGCTTAGATATACAGATGTCATTTAGTAGTGGTAGGGCTCTTTTGCAGAGCCCGCCTGGGGAAGTACCACACCATTGCCAGTTATTCCACCGCCAAGCAGTAATGTGCAAACATTACTGTGTTCCGGTTGGAAGGGCATTGTTTCCAGTGAAATTACAGGGCAAATGGGAGATTAAACAACTTATATCTCAGGGTGACGAGCGCAGTGCTGTGCCGCGCAGGGTTTTGAATTCTGCGAGTTCAAAATTCTGGGTGGCGCAGACCTGTTATGGGCAAACGTGACGTTTAACATCAGGCGAGCGATTTGCTCGTTTCGTCACATAATCACATAAAAAAAAAAAAAAAAAACTTTGGTGCAATACTAAAAGTCCTGTTGTTAATTTCACAAGTTACGTTTTAAGTAAACGTACGTACGTTTTCTATTTCTTAATGGGGACTATTTGGGATTGTAGCCGGTTAGACTTTATAAAGTGTAATAATAAAGCACCAAGTACAAAGTCGAAATTATTATAAATTAGAGTATATGAAAAATATTTGTGGTTGCCTTTCATGTCTAAATTAGATGATTTTAGTGTAATAATAACAACCCAATTACAGCCCAGCCATTGGCTAGGAGGCTGATCACAAAGTTCTCTTAACCCTTTGACTCGGGTGACACCTGTTAAACTCTACACCGGTAAGCTCGGACGCGTTTTGGCGGGAAAACCGCCTTCATAGCAGACGTTTAGAAAAATTACGAATCTTTAAAAACTATCAAATATTTTTAATTTATGTAAAAAGCAGTCCATTATATGATAACGCTGCTACATTTTAACGTTAAATTCAACAAGATTTAAATTTCAAACAATTTTAATTTATACAAAAACATGGAAACAAAAAAAAATTCGTTTTTCAAATTTCATTTCATTCATCTCATTTGTATCCAAAAAAACTAACATAATATTGTATTCACTGCTTCATTATTGTAGTGAAAAGGTCTACACATATGCCATGATCAAAATTATAATAGGTTTTACTTACCTTTTACAAGAAAACAATTGATAATCACTCACAAAACTTTGCGTCACGACAGCACGAAAATGGCGTTTTTCGAAATGGCCGAGTCGACGACTGCGCTTTGAAATATCGCTATTATTATACACCAAAATAAGGAGGGTTTATTCATCTCTTTGTTTCTATACAAACCACGCCTATTTAGTTCGTTCAAAACCGATCTATACACCTTTTTAAAGAGGGTAGCGCGAACGTACAAATGTGTACGTTTCCGAGCCAGCCGTGGTCGAGTTTGTCGAGGACAAATGTGTACGTTTCCGAGTCAGAGGGTTAATGCGATCTTTGCTGACAAGTCATGGCATTCTGTGGCAAGATCTAAGAAGGTACGGTCCTGTCGGCAGGTGATGACGGCGGAGCGGCGCGAGTACGGGCGCGCGGCGCGCGAGCCGCCGGCGCCGCCGGGCGACTACTTCGCGCCGCCGCCCGACCACTACTACCCGCCGCCGCACCTCAACCCGCCGCACCAGCACTACGACGAGCCCTGGCCTAGTGAGCATCCTTACATTTATATTTTTATAAAAACACGTCATTTTTTTTATTGAGCCGTACGTACTTCTTATGTGTAGAAGCTTTTCTTTATTATCATAATTTTTTTATATAAAAGAGCGGCAAACAAGGAGACGGTCAGCCTGATGGTAAGCAAAACCGCCGCCTGTGAACACCTGTAACACTAGCGGCGTTGATGATGCTTTGCCAGCCCGGAGACGTGCTTTTAGACTCCCTTTTTAAAACCATGTTGTATTTGTGGCTATTATAGATTTAACTTGCATTGTTATTATATGTGGTTCAAATCTTGCAACTGAATCTCGTATGATGGCTTAGTGGTTCAAAACCATTTTCTGATGCCCGATTGAACGGTAATTTTTATTCTTCTTGAGATACTTTGTGAACTTTGAATAAAAGCTTGTTTTTAAATAAAATCTTACATCTAACCTGTACTAAAATCATTTCATGTGAGTTTTACCTTCAATTACATAGGCCTTTAATTAATTCTCAAATACAACAAAAATCTGTACTTTTTCATACTGACTGACACATCGATGCAGAATGAACTCACATAAACACAATGTTCCAGGACACCCCGAGCCGGGCTGGGCGCCGACCGACATCAAGGAGCTGACCCCGGGGCCGGGCCCCATGGGCCCCCCGCTGGGCCCGCCGCTCGGCCCCCCGCCGGGCAGCGCGCCGCCCGTGCACCTCACGCCGCCGCACATGCTGCCCCCCTACCCCGCGCCCTACCGCCCCCCCTCCGCGCACCCCTTCGAGCGCGACCGCGAGCGGGAGAGAGACCGCGACAGGGAGAGGGAGAGGGAGCGAGACCGCATACGGGACCACGATAGAGAGAGGTCGGAGAGGAGAGAGCGGGATAGACGAGACGAGGTATCTATTGTAAGCAATTCAACTTAACATAGATTTTGTAGTTTATTCTCATTTTTCTACGGAACAGCTGATTTTTTTTTCGCTAATTCCGGGTGCGTCCCGTAGTAAAAGTTGTTTATAATTACGAGTACTATGAGCCCTTTTCGGCTTAGCATACCCTTTCCTTGTAACCTTGTTGAACGAATTAGATATTTATATGCCCAACATTTTGAGGCATTGATGCTGAAAAGAAAAATAAGCCTACCTGTTTGAAATATGTATTTACAAAACTGATGTTAAATCTATCTTTCATTATTAGGAGGAGAGAGAAAGAGACAGAGACCGAGAACGTGAACGCTCGAGATCTAGCAAGCCGGACAGGATAAGAGAAAAGTAAGTACATAACACGTAACTTTTTTTACCAGTTTTAGTTCCAGACGTCTTATCTATTCAGCTTACGTATAGATAAACAAACATGAATACTTCACGCAGCAATATTTTCTTCGAATCGGTACTAGAGTACGCGGGTAGCGGGTATGTTTTCTACCTACCTACACATCAAATTAGTTATTTTTTCTTCCATACAACCAATGCGATTCTAGTGGTACCTTTTATAATGACTGAGTTTACGTTAATATGTATTTATTAACTTCTAGTCAATAAGGTCTCAAATAAGGTAGTTAGATAATAAAACCACTTAACTTTAAACTTTACTTGTTTTGCCGACAGGTCATACAGACGCGAGCGATCGCGGTCCCGGTCGCGGCGCCACAAGTCGCGGTCGCGGTCGCCGCGGCCCCGCGAGCGCTCGCGCGACCGGGAGAGGTCGCGCGAACGAGAGCGATCGCGCGAGAGGGATCGCTCGCGCGACCGCGAACGTAGCGTCAAACCCAAGAAAGATAAGGAGAAAGAAGAAGACAAGTGAACTTGACCGTGCGGTGCGGTGTGTTAATATTAGTGTATGGATAAGCAAGTATGAATAAAGACCTACCTTCTATTTCTTGTTTGTTTTTTTTAATTGAAATACTTCAACCTAACCTTTCAAATCTCAATCAAATGCAGTTACGCATTCCATGCGCTCGGTATAGGCAATATCCAATACTTATCGAGCACTTATATTTCACGGGATCTCTTATTGTATGTAGAATTGTGTGGTATGAGCTTAGACTAAAATAAAATGAATGGACGGGCCTAAACCGTTGATCGCGTTCAGTCGAAATAAGTCACAATCTGCTCGACTATATAGGTACATCTATACCTAATCATAGGCACGTGTGTACATTTTTTACAAAAAAAGAGACCGCGAATACAAAGTACCATGCGAAAGAAAGAAATAGCCTGTGTTTGTCTGTTGCGCTTGGTTGCGCTTAGTTGCCCTTGAACATTTCGTCAATCCGGATGAGTAGCGTTAGCAAAAACCGATAGCGCTGATAGCAATTAATTATATTCTAAATAAATATTTGTATGGTTAAAAAAATGGGTGCATACTTACATCACTTTCGGAAAAAATGAGTCATAAATAAATAAAAAAACAATTTTTTATGATCCAAATTTTAATGCAAATATAAACAACAAAAGGTAAACAAGGTAAGATCCAGATCGAATGAGAACGTATATTTAAAATAAAAGATACTATTGCATGACAAACAAAGGAATATGAGTTAAATTAACACGGCAATACTCACGTAAAATTATTGGATTACGGTTTCCAAAAAAATGTCACTAAGCCCATCGAGTGGGGGTATCAGAATTAATAGTTTTAAAAGGTGTATACACCCGCCTTTAGAAGCTCACACTTACTATATAGGGTTATTCATGAAGGGTATGCTAAGCCGAAAAGGGCTCATAGTACTCATCACTATGAACAACTTTTACTATGAGACCAACTCGAAATTCACGAAAAAAAAAAAACAGCTGTTCCATACATTTTGTCGAGTGTCATTGACATTTTTCTATGGAACAGCTGATTTTTTTTCGCGAATTTCGGGTTGGTCCCATAGCAAAAGTTGTTCATAATGATGAGTACTATACTCTGTAAAGTCGGTTTACTGACGATAGTTGAACGTGACAACGTCATAAGAAAATACTGATAAATGGTTTCTTTAAAAACCATAAAAAAAAAAAATATTTAATAATTTGTAATCAGAAAATTAGTTTGCTGACGGTCCATGTACCCGTCCCGCTGCTTGGGCAGGTCGGTGTTTGCCGGCGTAAGCCGAATACTTCCGAACAAAGAGAGGTCATCCTTGTTGCACTAAGCACAAGCCTATATTTCTGTCCCTCAACGGTAGGAAAACAACAACAAAATGGAAATGGAAACTAAGTAACGATTGTATTTTGATAGTTTTACACGTAATTATGATAAAATACGATGAACAAATATGTACTTACTTATGAAATGTGACTCCACAACTTTTATTTTTGGTTCTCGAAGTGTTTTTGCATAATGGGAATGAGCACGAAGGCATTATTTGTTCGATGGAAGGTCGTGATTGTGTAGCTCCACAGTTGTGTTACACTTCCGAGGTGCTGGGAAGGAGTGAGAGCGAGTCAGACGTCTCGAGCGTAATACGCTTGTACAAACAGTCTTCAATAGTGCGCTTCTTTTAGGCCCGTCCATTTATTTTATTTTAGTCTAAGGGTATGAGCCCGTTGATATTCATCAGTATAAGCCACTTAGCCCACCTCCCTCCCCTCTGGATCCATGACTGGGCGGACGAAACTCACCATAGTACCTACAAGAACTCCTTTTTTATTTAGAGTTTTAGACCATGCTCAAAACCTTTAATGACTAGCCCTGCGGTTTCATCTGCTATCGTTTTCACTTACTGATGAAAATTAGCCTATTTAATGATTGTTAATCCAGGGTATTAGCTACTTCTACAACAAATATCCTAAGTTTTTGGTTCAGCAGTTTTTGCAAATTTTCACCTTATAATAGTAGAATATAACTGCGCAGGTGCGGATCCGCCTTTAGTTCTTTGTATTCCCTTGAAACTCACCTTTATTACTTTACAAATGCTTAAATTGGTCATAGCAACCAAAAATTTAATCATGATTTTAATGATCTATCTACCCATGGTAAAATATCCATGAAATACATATCTTTAATTTTATAAGCGTTGGCCAGTTTCCAGCACTTCTATATTTTTGCTGGTAAACAAAACGCATCAGCGCAGTCGTATGCATGAACGCTACACGCGGATCCGCCTCATGGTGCGCAGGTCCTATAAGGTGCTTAGAAAAGGTTAGGCGAATGAAACGACAGTTTTGTAATATTATTACAGAAATGCTTTATTATTAATTAATGTCTAAATAAATGGATCATCATATAAATGTCATCTAGTACAACCTACAGACACGGCGTCGCCAGCGCCGCTACTGCGCCGCTCGCGACGCCGAGGCTCATTCCATCACATACGGGTTTTACAAATCGTTTTGTTTTTTTTACTTTTGTACAGCCATTTACAATAATTTTATTTTCAATTACAATCTAGACGTAAAAAATCTGAGGTGTCGTAGGAAACTACGCTTCCTATAAAAATAATTACAATGGGAATGAGGGGCAGCTACGCTTGTGACGTGCACCGGCAAGGCAGACCTCGGACTACAACTATCAGTACAGCACTTTACAATCATCACTATAACCTAGCCGCTACGGAACGTAATCCTCCGAGCTCGAGCGCTCGCCCCGCGACCCCGGGGCTCATTAACTAAATAACTTAATTAATTACATAAAAATATACAAAAATATCATTTTCACAAAATTATAATCGACGAACTATACATCCCGGCACTAAATAATATTCGATAACTATGTACGATTGAAGCCGGTTTTAAACTTAAACGAGAGCTTGACTTGAAGAATAATATAAAATAATAAACATAATCACGACTATAGTGCCGATTGTCTAGAACTGCCCGCGGCGTTTCGTCGCCGCTCGAGAAGATTCAAGGTCCCCTAGCCCAGCTAATAGTAAACCTACAACGAGCTAAAATTACGGAAACACTCGGCTTCATCAGACCGATACTTTCCATCGATTCATAAATTACACGAGAATGAGAGACGTTCAAATATTTATACATAGATTTTTACGAACAACGAATAATACTAGAACACTTACCGACTAAAGCGCAACGAACGCTACGCCGCGAGACGCGAGGGCCGAGCGACGCTGTACAACTATCGTTACAATTAAACCGATCGTTTATAATACATGCGCCGATATTTACACGCGCTTCGGCCGCGCCCGCCCCCGCCGCGACTCTACATTTACAACTAAATAATATACGACACGGACACGACGGGTGCACGACAATTACCAACTAATCAGATTTTACACGGCGGCGGGCCGCCACTTAGGGCTAGGAGCGCGGCGCGGGCGGCGGCGGCGGCGGCGCTAGTTTACAAGGTATAATGTACAGGAATATTCACAAGGAGGCGGGAGGCGGCGCGGCCGTCGCGGCGCTAATACTCGGCGCGGACTACAAGGGGCTGGGGTTGGGCGGCCCGATGGGCCCCAGGTCCGGCGCCTTCATGAAGAACTTCTCCAGCTTGGCGATGATGTGCTTGCCGTACGTGTACTTGCGCAGCGAGCCGATGTGCGGGCGGATCTTGTGCATCAGCACCTTGCGCTGCGTGGGCTCCGCCACGTCGATCATCTTCTGCACCACGTAGTTGGCGTACTGGTCCTTCATCATCACGTGCAGCGCGCTGCAACAACACGAGAGCGCAGCGTAAGACGAGCGAGTACACACTACACACACAGTCGAGCTCGTTCGGATACGTACTTGTCGTTGAACCCGCAGAGCTCGTCGATGAGCAGCGCGCGCTCGGCGCGGGTGGCGTGCGACACGCACTTCTCGACCACGTTGGAGGCGAACTTGTGCTGCGACAGCTGCAGCACCTTGCCGCGCACGCCGGCCACGAGCCGCGCGCGGTCCTCGCCCGCGCCGTGCTCCAGCACGTGCTGCACCACGTAGTTGCCGTACTGGTCCTGCGACACACACACGCACACTTCATGTCGGGCCTCCGTACATCTAGTAAATAGCATATCTGTCATAGGCTTGCGTTTGACCGCCGTCTCGCCTGGTGCTAAGCTAAGCGATGATGCGGTCTACGCTGGTACACGCTTGCCTAGAATGAACCGATTTACTCGCGACTTGATAACACCCAGATTATATCTATCGGGAAACACATCATAACAACAACACTTCTAATGTACCGACCAGTTTTTATACTTATTCCGAGATATTAAATGAGATTGATTTATAAAAGTTGTGCCCCGCGCCGCGCGGTGATAAAAAACGGTGCTGATAAAAAGTAGTCTATGTGATAATCCAGGGTAAAAGCTATTTCTATTCCAAATTTTATCAAAATCTGTTTAGTGGTTACGGAAATACGTGGTAACAAACATTTACACACAGACACATCCTTTAACATTTATTACAGATTTATTATTATAATAATAATAAATAATAAAATAATAATAATAGCTAATAGGCCTGATATCGTGATAGTCGACCGATCCCAACGCCGGGCAGTGCTCGTCGACATCACCGTCCCACATGACGAGAACCTCGTGAAGGCCGAGAAGGACAAGCTCAGTAAGTACCTTGACTTGGCACACGAGGTTACCGCTATGTGGGATGTTGATTCGACGATCATTGTCCCGATAGTCGTTTCGGTGAATGGGCTTATAGCGAAGAGCCTCGACCAACATCTGAAGAGGCTCTCGCTAGACGGTTGGGTCAAGAGTCAGATACAAAAGGCGGTAATTCTTGACACGGCCCGCATTGTCAGGAGATTCCTCACTCTGCAGCCTTAACCACCGGTAGCTTGGGCCCAGCCCCGCTGCCGGCGGCACCCTAGTTTTTAAATTTTTTATAATGTATTGTTTTTTTTTTATGCTACCTCTATATTGTAAAAAGTTTAAGAATTAAGAAAAGTAAATAAATATCTGAATAAATAATAATAATAATAATTATTATTATTTATTTAATTGATTATTATTATTTATTACAGATATTAGTAGGATGCAAGTTATTTAGATAACTAGATGCAACGATACGCAGGAACAGGATACAGAATTTAGACGCCTCTTGAAAGTCGATTGATTCATCCAAGGTGACTTACTTTAACAGGGCAAGCGATCGATTTATAGAAGTATTATTGACGCTGCGGCTGAACGTTCGCCCTACATCAAGCGTGTACGAGGTAAAAGGTCAGCGATTAATTATTCGGAACCTGTATGGCGCGCCCGCCCCCGCACCGCACCGCGAGTACATTTGAAGTTTGGATTCATTCCGGAGAGTGTGCATCTGATGTGCATGATCGAATTTCCCCTAGCCCATTCTACTATCGGACTATAAGGACACAAAAACGACATCGTTTTATGTTTGCCAAAAACTCGTAAGAAACGGTTCGTTTTTCACTTTTATTATGCGAACCGCTAGAATGTGAAATGCGTTGCCCAAGCGGGTGTTCCGATAGATATAATATAATCTGGGTGTCTTCTTTTAATAAATATAATATAGAAAAAATATCACAGTACCGTACTACTATTATTATAGTACCGTACTGCCACTACTACCATAGTTCCGTACCACTACTGCCACAAAGAGATAGGCCTTAGCGATAAGGCCGCCAGTTGTTGCACTAGTTTTAAGCTTTACTATCCTTTTGTTTGTAATTTCTGGTGTGAACAATAAAGAGTTTATCTATTTATTTATCTATCTATACTGTTACCATAGTACAGTACCGTAGCACTGGTGGTGGCGCAGCGCGTACTGCGTACCTGTATGAGCTGGTCGGTGTGCGCGTGCAGCTCGGCCAGCACGGGCGCGGTCTGGTCGGGCGTGCAGTGCTCGAGGATGCGCTGGATGACGCGGCAGCCGTACGGGTGCGTCGACAGCGCGTACACCTGCCCCGCGAACGCGTTGATTATGAACTGCAGCGCCGACGGCTCCACGCACTCTATGCACTTTTGTACCTGCAACGAGACGAGGACGAGTTACACCTGCTCGCCTTTCGGCCCCTGAAATACAGTTTCTACTGGTTCGGGAGCCTTTTGATTACATTGTATTTGATTAATTAAGCTATGTCACAAATAAACTATTTGATTTGATACAAGGAAAGATCGCCGGGAAAAGAAGTGACGGCAGGAGGCGGCACTCTTGGTTGAGAAACCTGCGGGAATAGTTTGGCTATAGTACCTCCGCGCTCATCGAAGCGGCAAGAGCCTCGAGAGCCTCGAGAGTCAAGATTGGCCTAATGGTGTCCAACCTTCGATAGGAGCGAAACCCAAAGAAAAAGATCGAGACAACACTGCGTTACTCGCCGCTCGACCCTTCCGAGCTACAGGGCGAGCCAGATACGTAGTTCAAGGATGACTGAAGTCCGATCGCGGAGCTGAGGTCGTTCGCATTAAAAAAATATTGCACGAGCGTGCAAGATATCAGTAATGAAGATAATTGTAGTATATTATACTTGCTCGGCAACCAGACAGTGAACGAGCTGAACACCTGTCGTTAGCGATCCGCGGAGTTTTAATCAAACTGCTATGTGAAGTAGTGATCTGAAGCAGTAGTTCGCCAGAAGTAGTTGACCTTACATAGAATACAGTAAACGCCCTTTAAATAATACAACCGATTAAATTATGTCGTTAAATTAAACAAACACAAGTTCATTTGAATATACATATAGTAGCTTTGTCTCACAATTACCGCATTAAAAACGTGCGAAATTGAATAAATACAGCTTGATTATATGTTACTATACTCTTCACTGACAAGGTCAACTAAAAAAACAATGAGATTTAATATACAAAAACTAGATATGCAGTATAAAACATTACTATGATTTGTTACATTTTGTTTTAAAAATCGCACTAGACCCATCGCAATTTGGTAATTTGAACCAAATGTGAACTGGAAACAAGTAATAATTAAATTTAAATGTTTTTCCCCACTAGAAAAATAACTGAAAAGTAAAGTACTCCCGTGATAATTATAACAATATTTTTTAATTATTGTTTTTTATTAGACATTAGAAGTGTGGTGTACCGTGTAGTGCACTCACCACAATCAACACATAATTCTCATTCTGGTCCTTGACACTGTTGAGCATGTGTCCACCCTGCGCGATCAGTGAGAAGTGTAGTGTGGTATGGTGACGCGTACTCACCCCGTGGCTCTTATTCTGGTCCTTGACACTGTTGAGCACTTGTCCACCCTGACGTATAGTGTATGTACTCACCACATGGTTCCCATTCTGGTCCTTGACACTGTTGAGCACTTGTCCACCCTGACGTATAGTGTATGTACTCACCACATGGTTCCCATTCTGGTCCTTGACACTGTTGAGCACTTGTCCACCCTGACGTATAGTGTATGTACTCACCACATGGTTCCCATTCTGGTCCTTGACACTGTTGAGCACTTGTCCACCCTGACGTATAGTGTATGTACTCACCACATGGTTCCCATTCTGGTCCTTGACACTGTTGAGCACTTGTCCACCCTGACGTATAGTGTATGTACTCACCACATGGTTCCCATTCTGGTCCTTGACACTGTTGAGCACTTGTCCACCCTGACGTATAGTGTATGTACTCACCACATGGTTCCCATTCTGGTCCTTGACACACTTGAGCACGTGTCCGTCCAGCTCGCGCACCACCTCCTGCTGCTGCTCGGCCGGGATGGACTCGAGCGCCTTCTGTATGACGCGGCAGCCGTACATCTGCAGCGCCAGGTTCAGCACGTGGCCGCGCACCTTCAGGACCAACATTCACAACCACTATGTTACTTGCCGTACGTTAGAGGTGCGCGCTCCGCTCACCTAGCGGTGCGCTAAGCTGAGGGGATCGATCTACTTGACTGTATCGTGAAGAACAACACGAATTCCGAAATTGCGATAAAATATTCATCATTCAACTGTTTCATATATTTCATAGAGTAAGTACAAATGACGTCATGTAAGTTGTTTATGAGCTTTTCTAACAACCGTGTATATCAAAGTATGTATAGGACGAAATAAAATTCCAAAATGATACAAATATCAAATAAGGTATACTTTTCAAGTTTTGGCAGAACAAAGATGTATAGTAATTAGGTGATTATAATCTTAAGGTCAGCCGTTACCTAATACAGGGTTATTCATAAAGGGTATGCTAAGCCGAAAAGAGCTCATAGTACTCATCATTATGAACAACTTTTTCTATGGGACTAACCCGAAATTCGCGAGAAAATAATCAGCTCTTCCATAGAACAATGACACTCGACAAAATGTATTGAACAGTTGATTTTTTTTCGCGGATTCTGGCTTGGTCTCATAGTAAAAGTTGTTCATAATGATGAGTACTATGAGCCCTTTTCGGCTTACCATACCCTTTATGAATAACCCTGTATAAATAACCGTTATTGAACCTAATAACAATAAACTTGATAATAACATTGCGTTTCTTTAATACTTCTTATACGTAACCTTTTTCCGCTTCCTAATAATATCTAAACCGTAACCAATTAGTGCGATCGTAAATCTTTATAAATTGATTAGACAGAGCGTCAATTATTTTTATTACGGATGATCAATTATATCGTATTATTTATACAATAAACGACCAGAATCAAACAACAATTAAAACTGTTATGTACGACTGTTGTATTTAACACTAGACGATCGAACTGTTCGACTAATCACGGACTTCTATAAAGCTAGGGGGACTGTATTTACCATATAAACCTACTTAATACTATCGGAACGTGTACAAACAAATAAAATACATACCTTTTGGGCTAGTGTCGTTTTCTGTTCCGTGGTTCCAAATTCGAAAAATTTCTGTATAACATAATTTCCAAATACATCTGTCATTAGGCTATAGGCTGCGCCGATAATTTCATTAAACACCATTTGTTTCTCTTGTACTGTTGCTCTTTCTAATTTTTGTTGAATAAACCTGAAAAGAAAAACCAATTAAAATCACATGATACAATAAAAAAATACATCATCATCATCAGCCCGTAATCGCCTGCTACTGAGCATAAGCCCTTCCTGTACTCCACTCATCTCGGTCAGGTACCAAACTTGTCCAGATTAGTTCGTTGTTGTTTGATTTAGATTTTGTAAAAATTGATGACATCGCATAACAGCGCTTATACCTAACGGTTGCACACTAAAAATGTTTAAGACAATTATTTTGCATTCAAATGACAAGTTTTCAGAGAGGCGAATTTAGTCGTAAGGTCGTAACGGATTTTGACCATTTAGAAATCTTTCAAAAGTTATTAAATAGGTGTTACGTGGTGTTATCTAATACTTAATTAAATGACCTGTTTAATAAATTAAATAATCTTGAATCTTATTCGTTTTATATATTAGTTGTTACCAGGTGGTACCTTGGCATTTATTTTCGAAGTACATACCTCCAATGTTTTTGTTTGGGTCAAACTTCGGTTCAATGAAATAAAAACAAGTTATACCTACAACATAGTCAAGTCCCATTACGAGCGACGTCATGATTGTAACTTTAACCTTGGAAGGGTTCAAGTTCTAATGACCGGATATGGAATTGCTTTAAAGCTACAGATCTTACACCGCGATAGAGCAATTTAGAAATAAACATAGGTAGCTATGCCTAACCCTGATAAAAACCTGTGTGCATTTGTTTTAGACGGATGAATGTAACGATTTAATTGCATTTGTTGCAGCAACTATCAGCCGAACCGGTTGTTGCATCGGTTTTATAGCTATGCTCCCACCTTTCGACCCTGACCGCATAAAGTCACGGGCCGCCATTTACTACGTCTAGAAATGCCAAAGCCTAGTTTAGAAACTCAAGACGAGGAAACAGAGCCCTCCAGTTTTTTGCTCGTGAGACTTGTTTAGCTCTATAGATTGTAACGAACGCAATAGTACGCAATGTTGTTTCTAGTTTATTTCCCAGCGTAAAAACAGAAATCTGACAATGACGAGGAAACATCTTGTGCAACCAAACGCACAGCTCTAAAAAGATAATGCTAATTAATTACAAAAATTCAAATTAATCAAACTTGCCCATAGCTCAACAATTATTAAATTGAAGCAATTAAACTGGCTTGGTTCATGAACAACATGTAAAAAATTTACTCTTCAGCGTCCATTTTGTTCGAGTTTCCATCCGCGTAGTGAAAAAAAATTGTCAATGTCATTCTGACAGAGGGAGCTTCGCTTTCTATGAGGGAATACCACAGTATCAATCCAGTTGGTGCAGAGATTCCCTCCTACATATAAACAGTTACACAGAAAAAATGTTTCTTTATGATAAATTACGTACCTACTAAGTATATACGATTCAAATGACACGTCATGACGTCACATGTCGAATTCCATCAACCCGTTTAGGCTGTAGACTGTAGAGCGAACCAAATAAACCTCATACATACAAACAAACATACTCTCGAACAACAACCTTCCTTCTAGCGCATTCGATTTAAAAATGTAGCCACGTCCCGATGACGACGGCGGTCGCTCTCTCGACTCATACTTGACAGAAGTTGCAACATCAATTCAGGATTTCATTCAGATATATTATGAAAGAACTACAAGTAGTAAACAGTGTTCCACGTGTGGCTCAAGAGACATCGGTGATTCATTGAAGTTTTAATAGTTCAACGTTAGGTGAAACCCCTTTGGCAAGTCGTCTGTTTTGATTCGAACTCTTATGATATAATAAATTAATCTTTTGCTTTAAAGCGAGTTACGTTTTTGTAATATTCTTTTGAAACTTGACAGCGTGATAAAAAATCTCTCGTGGTTTTCATAGTACATTTAATGATCTCATCCGTTACTAGCGCGTATTTCCTTGTGAATTTGTTTATGAGTAAGCTGACTGATGATATTATAACTTCACGCAGGTACCTAATCTGTGGATAATGATCATCTGTGAAGAACCTAGTAAATAACCCCAGCTCTCATTCGCGAACACGTGATGGATTAGCTCAATGGCATTAGCCTCTCTTGGGCACTTGCTGGCAACAAAATAGGAGTGGAGCAAGCGCTACGACGGCCTTTGAAGACACTTTCATCCCAAGTGGAGAGAAATGTGTTAAATTTTATCCGTAGGTGAAAAATTAGAAAGAAAGGGAAGTGAATGGTGAAATACCTGGATCCGTGTTGGTCCTGTGAGAATTCGACGATGTGGTTAGCGAGATCTCTGAGTTGCAGGTTGGGGAACCTGTTGTTCCGGAAGTCCTCGAGCAGGCGCGAGCGGCCCGCGGGCGGCTTCTCGCCGAGCGCGCTCACCGCCACGCCGCCCACGCCCACGCCTCCCGTCACTAATTCTGGAAACAAACAATATCCACAGTTATACACTCGTTCGGGGACTAGATCTGTTTGTAAATGTGTGACCATGATTTACGAGTTTCTAGGTGTACGTATTTTTCTTGCGGTTGTTGCTTATTGTCTATGGGTGTTAACAAACCGCAGAGCGTAGCTATGCCACATTCTGCGGTTTGTTTTTTTCCCTATATGCAGAATGCACATTTTGCTTTTTATACATTTTGTTTTTAGTAGCTATTTTCAGTTTTCTACATTGTGGTCGTTGTTGAGTTTGATTTTGACTTGCGTCCCGCGCGGTCCAAAGATGCTCCGCGCCGCGGCATGTAATATTTTTGTGTTTTATCAGAGATTACTCACGGAAGAGACACCCTTGGACCACGCGTTGCGTCTCGGCTGTCGTCGGTCAAAATTAGCCGTGTATTGTAAATTATAATACAATCAAAACGAAATATATCGACATACATTCGAAATCTATCGAGAAAGAGTGAGTGTTATTTACGTAACACTAGCAAAAAATTAGCATTGACCTACTGGTTATTTTAAGTCAATAAAAAAGGTGTCGTAATGTAGAAACGATATTTTTTACCAAAGTTTTACAAAGGATAAATTATGGTATCTCTTGCCATCAATACTATAGCTAAGCCCTGTACACGACCCTGAAGATCGAGAGGCACCTGTGTATTGACAGTGACTGTATAACAGTATACTCTCATGTTATATTTAAATAGATGATTACTGTCCACTTAGTAATAATAGCACATAATTTTTCACCTCAACGGATAATGATGTTTTTCCAACGTCATTAATTATAAGAGTTTTGTTGATGATGATGGTATGATGCCTATGTACATAGTTTACTAAAACAACGTTTTTATGGATACTTGGAGTGAGGTCGCGAAGTATATTGAGTGACCTGTTGTGTTTTATGTGTATCGAGGGTAGTAAAATACAAAGTAATTTATAATTTAAAGGAATTGATCTATCAGACAAATTTCCAGATGTTCAGTGGTTTCCAAACAATTAATGCACCTACAAAAACTACAGTTCCAGCTTTTTTTACTTCCACGTTTATAAATCACATTCAATTATTGTAGAGACCGGATGATTTTTAAGGCTTTCTTGTTGTATTACGGAACCTTAAAAATAGGAAGCACTAACAAATTTCAAAACTTTATAAATATGTTTACAGTAAGTACGCTGTTTTCTACCAAATAAATGGAACTGTTTAACGTTTGCGAATAGATAGTGTTTATTTGTATAATTCTTAGGTTTAAAATAAAACTCGAACTTTGAAGCGTGTCTAGATGATGGATGTGTTTTATTTTTCACGGCAGTTCGTACGTCGGCGTCGCGTCGGTCAAACACCAGGTGCTCCGATGAATTGGGGCAGTAGTTTTGAAAAGGGATACAATAAACTTTATAAAGATTGCGGACAAATATTCAATAATAGTGGCAAGTATTAAAAGTAGAGACTTAAACAGTATAATTATAACTAGGAAAATGAGGAAAACATCTGTATTGTGTAGCACATACTATAGCCTCATAGATCGTCGCAAAGGCAATCGAGAAACTTAGCATAAACATACTATACAAACGACATAACCTCTACAATTTACGCCCTAGTTATTTACAAATGAAGGTAGGTTAGGTTATTTACACATGTGAAGATATTAGTAGTGAGCCCGACAATAGAACGATGTATGGAATGGCGAATGTAAATACCAAGTGTTTACACATATAATACAGAGGTGTTGAGGGGTGGCGTCATTAACGTTGGAAAAAAAAGAAAGGCGCGAAAACTGCAACCGGCGTTTAATGTTAGTTTACATAACGCCTGTTTTAGCTGACGCTGCCCCTAGAGTACGCGGTGCAGTACAAACCTGATATGGCTCCGACTCCGCTCAGTTTGCTCAACAGCGACGATGATGAACCGAACATTCCATTGGACGTGAGACCCTGAGCTAAACTGCTGACAGCTCTGCAAGACAAACATACTCTATTCAAGAAAATGCACTCTCTATCCGACGAGAATATCAACATTACAAGACTGAATGATCATGCTTAGATGGCGGTGTTAACAGCTGTACACAAGAGCAATGGCATTACACAAGTATTTACAATACATACAACAGTGTTTTGGCTTTTCACGCGTGAGACGACGCATATATATCTTACTCCACTCCCGTATCGGCTCTGTTTTATTCCATTTTCATAAAAGAGAATTTTACTTTCGTATTCAGAAAATATCGGTGGCGATGTTTATTGTCTCGTTTATTTTCCGACGTTAAACGAGCTGCGAAAACTGTAACCCGCATGACCGCATTTTCCTTTATTACGATAGAATGCAATACAACAACGAAAATATAATCTGGCTCAGAATGCAGCCGATGACAACCGTTGCAGTGTGAAGACACATAGACAACTTCTAGTTCGCGCCGAGTGAGTAATGTCATAATACGTACGAGATACGCCGGTGCAGCGTCTTTTTTATATCAGGTGATGAACACAGTACGAAGCGTACCTACCTGGTACAAATAGAATGCCCGGGCGGTGAACTAAATGGACTGCCACTAATGCTATTGCATTTGCGTTTATGATCTCCGAGAAATTTATATATTCGTCGGTAGACTGCTCGGCCTTGAATCGCTTCGAAGCAGGAAGCGATGCAACCCGCGCATGTTAGCTATTTCAGAGGACAATAATTTTCCTGTGCTAAATGTAACCGAACAGGCGAATCACTCGGCTGGCGGACAATTATTATGCAAAGTTTACTTTATATAGGCAATCTAAAATTATGAACCCAGTCAATGCCGTACGTTAAACTACAAGTTATTGCCGCCGGTTACGCATAGTATTCATAAAATCGCGGGCATTACCCGTTCGTAGATATGTATTTTCCGAGTCTGAATAGGAAATTAATTCGCGTCGCATGTAACGGTCGCGTTACACAGTCGCGCACATAAATCTGAATTTCGACAGGAGCCAGTGAAGCGCCATCGGGCGGGCCGAGCTTAAAGTCGTCGACGATCGCCTACCGACAAAACGGGACGGCTCAAACGTGAAATGTGCACCTCATTAATCATCATAAACATAACAGCTCGGGTATTAAGAACGAGACCTAACAAAACGTTTCTTCGATAGATTTGAACTGAGGTTCCGTTGAAGCGCGGCGCGGGTTGCAGGTGATGGGATGGTGCGCGTACAGTTCGCAGCTCGTCGAGCGCCGTGTGCAGAGCCGATGCGTGCGGCGAGCGAGGTGTGGTGTGGTGTCGTGTGTGCACCTGTACTTGGCGGTCTCGGCGCCGGGCGCGGCGGACACGGGCCGCAGCCCCACGGGCCCGAGCGCGCCCAGCGGCGGCGACAGCGGCGAGGGCCCCCACTTGCGCGCGTACTCCTGCAGCGCGCCGCCCGCGCCGAACTCCAGCGAGTCGCGCCGCGCGCCGCCTGCAACAACATACCTGCGCGCTCCACACCACTACTCCACGCGAGCGCGGCTGCCGAGCCACGCCGCGGTACACCGACCCGACCGACCACTCTATATGTACAAGCGACGCGACGCGCCGCTCCGATCACCATCTCCGCGATCCGAGATAGCTCTTCCTTTCGTGGACACATCTGACTCGGCTCACATGCGTCCGAGTTGGCATATATTTTTAATTACACCCGATAAGGTTCACTCGACGATGTTCTCGTGAGAACTGGTGTTATAGGCACGTAGTTACGCGTAAAATAATGACAATAAAACCATGATTATGAATATGTAATGTGGATTTAGTCAAATATTTACAGAAAATTCTACTATTGTAAAATCTCACACAGATAGTAAAATATATTATTAATAGAGTATAATCAAACTTTTGGCAACAAATATATACAGCTAAACTATATTATATATTATGTTTAATAAAATTACAATACTTTCTGACAAACTCTACAAGTGTAATTTCTACATTACGACTGAAAAATAATCAATAATAATAATCAGCCTACATACTTTAGACTAAAATTAAGAAGGTACTACAAACATTCGTAACTGGTAACCTACGTAATAACCGTAATAATTTCGACTATTATTTTCATTATAACTGTATAAGCCCTCAGAGTTCATATAAATTTTGTTATATCAGATGGATAAAATGATACCTATATTGAAGATTTATTTACAGGTATAACGTCTATTGAGCACTCACTTTTACAGAATGTTACACTTACAATATTCATGAAAAACATCAAAATCTCGTCATGTTTATCAAGTATAAGCAGTTCATTCGTAGCCTGAGTGGCCACGTCTGAGAGTTTATAAAAGCGCCCGAAGGTTGACAGGCTTAACGGTTGTAGTTATGGGACAAACGATCGGGACCTGCAGTTGAATGTGTAGGCAGATTAGATAGTAAAATATCATTAACGTCTCCATAACTAGATTACTAGACTCTAGCCAGTTATTAGCTGTATGTTGGAATTTAATTACGAGTATTACATTGCTTTTCATTATTCAATTAAAGGGTATTTATTACACTTCCATATTACGATAAGGAATTTAAATGTTTTCGCAATTACCTACATTTCCGGAATTAATAGTGTTCAGGGCGTGGGAGAACTATTCCACTCCACCGTCCAAAGACAAAGAGTATGTTCATTTCAGATTTTTGCCGATTTTTTTTACCATCTAAAAAAACCTACTTCCTAAAATCCAAACAAAAATGAATATTGCGTTTCTTAGTACAGGAGTTCAAGGCACAATTTAGCAATTATACTGCGCCAACCTTTAGTTAAAATCGAATTGGTAAAAGTAAATCATAATAGTGTAACGAAAATAATTCACCAGATTTACACAATTTTTAGAAATAGAATACCGAACAATTATTTTTTTAAGATAATATTGCATATAATGCTGAAACGGTATTTTTCTTTGGGCGGCAGTATACGAGAGTATCATCCTGCAAAAGTAAGTGTCGTTCATGTCAAGTGGGAATGTCGGTTCTGGGTCGGTGTGTGTGTGTGTGTGTGTGTGTGTGTGTGTGTGTGTGTGGTGTGTGGGGTGTGTGGCGTGGCGTGATGGTGGCGACGGCTCGTCGTACCTGTGTGGTGCTGCGGCTGGTGCGGCTGCGGCGTGGCGGCGGGCTGGTGCGGCGCGGCGGGCTGGTGCGGCACGGGCTGCGCGGGCGCCTGGTACGAGCGCGGCGCCAGCACGCCGCCGGGCGACACGAGCCGCAGCGGCGTGCCGTTGCGGCCGCCCATCACCAGCGAGCCCGGGTCGTAGTACGGGATCACGTACTGGCCCTGGCCGTTCACCTGCTGCTCCGCCTGCTGCGGCGTGAGCGGGCGGCGCGGCTGCTGCGCCTGCTGCTGCGCCGGCTGCGCCACCAGGCCGGGGTACACGCCCCACGGCGCCGCCACGCCGTAGTACGGCGGCACGCCCGCGATCAGCGCGCTCACGTACGGCGCGCCCTCCTGGCCCGCGTTGATCACGTACGGCCCCGAGGTGAACGCTTGCTGCGCGGCCAGCTGCTGTTGCAGCTGGAACTGCTGCTGCTGCTGTTGCTGCAGCAGCTGCAGCTGCGCTGCCGCCGCCTGCCCGCCCGCCGCCGCCGCCTGCTGCGACCGGAACAATTGCTGCAACAATACAAAACGTCACATTAACACTATTATCATTTTACCCAACATAATACACATAACTTTGCTAACATTTTTCACATTGAACTGCGAGTATGAGTAGTGTATGAAAATTACAATGTACTTTTTCGTACACGCAAAACTAGTAGAGTTAAGACATATATTGTTATTAGCGCGGAATTGCACCGTCGGTTATGCTCGAGTCGGGTGCGACTCGTGTAACAGGTTAATAATTAATAGCGAACATATCGTTTATTGTTTTTTGCGTACGCTCGGCGGCGCTCGAGGGCTACTCTCCTGTAGCGCGCTAATTAACGCAATCGTTCAAAAACTTAATAACAAGCTTCGCACCGTCCGGTGCATGTGCCGCTGCGGTCTTATCTATATCGGAGCTGTTCCGTAAATATACGCGCGTTTAAATATTATTCCTTCGCATTTCTGTGAAAAGCACACGGCACATCGGGAAGTAGAAATGTCCACCTACACGTAAACAACGGACCGTTGCGTAACACAGATAAAATATTTTAGTGTTGGAGGATCGCGAGTATGTATTTTGAATGAGGTGAATCATTTGGTGCGTGTGATGTCAGTGGAGTACGGGCACGGGCTCTACCTGTCGTGAGGCAGCGGCTGGCGGCGGGCCAGCGCGCGCTCGCCAGCTGTAAACACGCCGCCGCGTCTGTCCCTGCGTACCACTACTGAATCACCCGTACTCATCTATCCACTGTTCCAGATACTCTGCATCTATTCATCGGTGACACATTTGTTGTGTTTGTACAGGTGCAACCTGTGTGTCGTTATTTTACGTATTTTGGCATAAACTGTAATTTATGCACCGAATTATTTACACATGTAATGTTCTTTCAACAATGGACATTTGGCAATGCTTCATTTTCGAGTTTTCTTAAGAAACAAAGGAATTCATATTTTTATATTATTATAATAAGTTACATGCGTTTAATTATTACACAATGAAAAGATTTGAACATTGAAACAAATACCAAAACATAATAAAAACCAAAATGAGTTTGAATTATAGAGTAGACACAGTTGGTAGGTAGTTATTTGCGAGTTGGAGCGTTTTTATCTACAAACATGATAGATTGCAAAAAATTAGACAAAAATTATGTACCTATGATTTTCGAACAAACGAAACGTATACGTCACGTCATGCATCAAATCGCCGCACTAGGCTTTTTTTTACCTTTTGCACAATACAAACGATGAAATGTGCGCCAAATCGAGCACCTCAACGTAAAATGATTGGGACTTAAAACAGATGCCGTAGAGAAGTCATCGCCGTAATTTTAATTATAGGGGTTTTACATTCGGAGCGCCTATTTTATTTTTCATTAGCTAATTGACACGGAATGATTATTATTTAACATCGTAAAGTTTGTGGGGCGTCTTATTCGTTAGTAAAGGGCGAATTGCAAAGTCTCATTTATAAGAGGCGGTGGGGTGTCGCGTTTGATCTCCTGACACGGCTTCCAGGCCAATTTAATTCATGGAGCCGGTGTAATTGAGCGGCGTGCGAGACTGCGGTGCACGTGCGCAAAACAGACCGACTTGACCGCAACAAAAGCGAGCGAGCCGTGTCTCGGGAAGGTGGCGCGTCTCGCATTCAATTAGACGTTCAGTAATCCGGCTGCGGCGAGCTTCGATACCAATTACGGGGTTATTAGAGACGGAACGAGCGCGAGCGCTACTGCTCCGACTCTATACCTACGCTACTCTCCGACCCTGCTTTACGCTATTTGATTCCAACAAAGCCGTGCCTAAGCGCTAGTGTCTTGTTCATTTTTTGTCCGCTCCTGCTTCTATTCTTTATTTCGAATAGCTTTGAGTCAGTTACACTGTGCCGTAAGTTATATTGACCATTATGCCATTTTCAGTTCAGTTTTGTCTTGATTTTTTAGAAGCTTTCTTTTCCCATGCATCTCTCGCAATTAGAATATTTTAATAATGTATTATTAATGAAAGGAAAATTGTGGTATTTGAATAATTTATTTGCTAAATACCAGAAGAGCTCGTATCATTAATAAACATTTCACGATAAATGTGGGTTCTTATAGGGCGATTAAGAATTCACCTGGAACCGACCATAATACAAACAGCGGCTACCATTAGTGCAGTGTGATTCATCAACGTTAACAAAGACGTAGATGCCGAGTCACGGAGCGGCACGAGCATTCGCTGAGGACGGACGAAGGAAGGTGTTTATTTATTTACGAGGACATGACGAGAGGACGAGCGCGCACCGTGCTCCCGCGAGGACGCCGGGTCGCGCAGCGAGGCGTCGGCAAACAAATTACGCGACAAAGCAATCAATTACAAGGACAAGAACGTAGCTCTACGCCTCTCGAATCGAACGCTGCGTCAACAAGAAGCTTTTAGCGGCGAGCGATGAGGCGCTACGTGCTCCGACCTGGGCGACACCTGCAACTTTAATGTCTTCGCTTCTAATATTGTTTGTACTGAGTTTGTCCGATAGAATTGCGAGAAAACGTTTTAGACAGAATTAGATTGTTCTCGAGGGTATCAAACAATAGGTAATTTGGGGAAAATCGGATACGACGGGGCCGGAGTCGCAACGAGATTAGGTGGATATCGGCGGAGGCTGGCGTGTCGTGCTCAGTGGTACGGCGCGGCGCGGCGAGCTCCCGCTGCGGCCGCGTATCTCGCTCTAACGAGTTTATCTGCCCCGCGGGCTGCGGCCCCGGCGATGCTCATCTCTTCCCCTATCAGACGTTCAATGTAATCAGTTTTCAGTAGCATTCTATTTTTATCAGCTTCACAAAACATAAATCAAGAAAACGTAAACGAGACGAAGGTTACAATTCTTGCCATTGTAGCTAGATGAAGTAGGTAATTTAAGTCTAACGTGAATATAAATGAATCTCCTAGTTTGTGTTTAAGATGGTGCTTGGTATTGATTCTGCTGTACATTAAGTACGTAGTAATGTGACTAAATAATTGAGTTAAGTGCTGTTTCGAGGGCACAATGAATTTAATATCAGCTACAATAAAATTATTTTTGACTGACAATAACACTAGTCATATAACGCAAGAAAGCTTCAGTAATAATTATGATCATAATGGCATGGCCCCGTCTCTTCTGAAGTCGCAGAAACCTAATCTAATTACTTAGTTTTATTATAAAATAAATTGGGCGTCTGGAAGGTACTGAGATTTTGAGTGAAAAGGTGGCAAAGGGCGTAGGCGTGTCCTCTTGGCTGGGCGGAGCGCGGACACGCCCAGCCGCCCACGCCCTACCCGAAATTCAACAACTTTTCTATTGACGTAACGTCAAATATTAAAACTAAATCATTAGGAGAAGCCGAAGAAGCCATAGTTTTCTCAAATAACACTTTGGCGTACGCCTCAACACTAATAATCTGGATACTAGTTGAATGTTACGTCGTGGTTCCCTTGAACTTAATTCTAAACTTGATTTTTAATCATTTGGTTATGAACACAATTCAAGTTCAGCTTTATACTCTGGTATAGTAGGAATGCAAAAAAAAAAAAATTAAGCGACTTAAGGATAATAAAATAAATTATATAATTATATATATATATATATATATTATAACCTAAATAGTTATACCCAACCAATAGTTAGACTATATTTGCATGAAACTGTAATATTTACAATAAATCGAATGCTTTACTTCGTAAACAAACGAGACAAGTCGATGAACCCTGCTCGATAAAAAAAAATGTACGTGTCTACCGGACGGCAGCGTCATTTCGACCGCAATCTAGCAGTACCGCTAGGATCGCTCTACGGTGTAAATTCCGTAGATCATTGGCGTCATCGTGCCTGGCTCTTGCTATGCTACGTACAACACATTCTAACGTTTCGCATTGTTTGGTCATCTACCTACCGACACAATTTTATATCAAATCGCATCATCAATACCTTCTGACTGTATTCTGGATCTGGCACCTACTAGATATACAATTAGACGACTTTTACTTTTGCGCGAAAAGTCAGCTGCTCTATGAAAAAATGTCTATGACAAAATGAATGTGCCTATTAGAACAGCTGTTTTTTCGCCGCTTCAGGGTTCGTCCATTATTAAAAGTTGTTTATAAATTAGGTCCTTAACTCCTTACATATGAAATTGGTGTTTCGAACTGGCCACTTTGATCTCAAATATCTGCTCTTTGCTTAGGAATTCCAAATTCAAATTTATTTCAAACTAGCACGGGTACAATCATTTTTTAAACATTTTAAAACACGGTACGTTTTTGGTTCCAACGTTTTCGGTCTGGAAATTTTGACCTATATAACAAGCCTCATGGACGGCCGGAGACTCAAGTTGATAATGAAGAATTAAAGGCTATCGTGGAAGCGGATCCATCGCAAACCATGTCAGAGCTTGCTGCAGGCATCGGCGTGAGTGATAAAACTTTTTTTTTCACTAGAAACATGGTTACATTTTGAATAGTGTAAGTATTAGTAGTGTAAGTTTTTGTAGTGGTAGGGCTCTTTTGCAGAGCCCGTCTGGGGAAGTACCACACCTTTGCCAGTTATTCCACCGCCAAGCAGTAATGTGCAAATATTACTGTGTTCCGGTTGGGAGGGCATTGTTTCCAGTGAAATACAGGGCAAATGGGAGATTAAACAACTTATATCTCAGGGTGACGAGCGCAGTGCTGTGCCACGCAGGGTCTTGAATTCTGAAAAGTAAAAAAGCTCGAAAGATGGGTACCGCATGAATTGAGTGAAGCAAACCGATAAACACGCGTCGACTGCTGCGTTACATTACTTTACCGGCACAATAATGAAGGAATTTTAAATCGTTCAGTTACGTGTGATGAAACATGGATCCCCTACAATCAGAAGCGCTCATCGCACATGTTGAACCCTGGTGAACCAGCCAAATCCTGCCCTGAGCGAAAATTGAGCCAAAAAAGGTACTGGTAAGTGTTTGGCGGACTAGTGCTGGTGTCGTTCACTATAGCTTTCTAAGATCTGGCCAGACAAATACGGCAAATATGGTACTGTCAAGAATTGGAAACCATTATGGAAAAGCTAGCTGCTACACAACCGAGGCTGGTCAATTGCTCTAGTCCACTGCTGCTTCAAGACAACGCTAGACCACACACTGCACGACAGACGGTCGCTAAATTAGAGGAGCTGCGATTACCATACCACCATACTCCCCGATTTCCCTTCAACAGATTACCACTTTTTCCGGAATTTAGTAAATTTCTTGCAAGGAAAAAAATTCAATTCCGATGAGGCAGTCCAAACTGCCTTCAAAGATTTTATTGATGATCGCTCCCCTAGTTTCTTCAGCAAAGGAATCAATGAACTACCTAGTTGATGGCAGAAGTGCGTAGATAGCAATGAAACATACTTTGATTGATTAAATATATTGTATCCTTTTTTTTCGTATATTTTGTTTTCCCCATACAAAACGCCAATTTCATAGGTAAAGACCTAATACATACTAATGATATAATGAATACAATACAGTGATATCATGGAATATGTCCATCGTCTACCTCTAACTGAAGACTTCGAAAAAATTTAATACGATACAGTGAAATCAATTTGACTTCTTCAACAAGTATGAGTTTGGTTGAAGAAGTCAAATTGGTTCACTTATAGCCCAACTTTATAAACTGAGCCCTCATAGCTCGCTCTCCAAAAATTAAAATCAAATTCTGTCCACCAGTAGCATGGTGAGTCGGGCCGAACCTGCTTGTAACGCTCTCAAGGTAAGATTGCACACAAAGGTCGGATCTAAATTTTGAAATGCTAATGCGTCATACTTGATTATCTCAAGTAGTCTAAAGATTCAAATATACTTAGTACGTATTAGAAACTTGTCCCTACTTCTAGCTCGGATCGACGGATTTAATAAAAATCTCTGGTTAAACATGGGACAACATGGGAATAGAATCACTTATCCGGGTCCTATTTCAATCTTGTCCTTGCGTACAAGAAGAGAGGTTAGTTTCCAAGGTTAATAATGAAAATAGTAAAGAAACATAATCTGTTAAGGTATTCTGTAAAATTCATGTCGATAGAAATTCTTGTGATCTATGTCGTCACAAAATAAGAGGCCCGTTTTGACATTAGTCATCGCGACGTAACTAGTGATGTTACCATATGACTCGGTATTCGATACTCACGATAAATCAATTCAAGTTTGTATTAGTATTTGATCTATTTCATTTTGTTGTATTGTAAGTTCATTGGATTAAGGTTTTGATTAGAAAATTTAACCTAAAGTTTAATATTGTAGGTATTTTGAAATGATACAAAATGGTACGAAAGGTCAATTTGTCTTTCATTTAAAATTTTTAGTTTTTAGTTTTAGTTTTTATTTTTACATTCACTCAATCACGAAAAAATACGAATAAGCGAAAGGTAGTAAACCACTCTAGTGAATTTATTGGCGTCCATTTCTTCGTTATATTCTTTTGTACTTTTAGACTCAAATGCGAGTAAGACATCATTCACAAAACTTCCACTGGCTGATCCAGCTGATCAATATTTAATTACTATTAAAATAGAATAAAGCTGGTGTAATTCAGAAATTAATTGGTTACAACACTAATATTTGAAAAAAGAAGACTGAGAACGTAACTGTTTTTGAGAGTTTCGTTATAATTGACATTGCATGCTACTATAAAGTATGCGCGAAAACCGTTCCAAGTTACACTCTAGGGTCTTTCTCAAGCGTCAAAACGGGCCTCTTATTTTGTGTTGACTATAGGTCACTGGCCTACCTTGAATATTAAAATCAAAACAAAAAGCAATGTTGCAAATATGTTTGTACACTATTTGCCGGTTACAAAATAAAGCTTAATTAAGATTTTCTTCACAATAAATCTCAAAACATCATCATAATTAAAATTGGATTGTAATAGGAAACATGATAGTTGTTTACTCGTGTGTTAGTTTGTTTTTCCTTTCCAATGTTATGTAGAATAAAATATAGAGTAGGCCGTACATATTTATTTATTGGTAGTGGCGGTGATGGCCGCCACGGCAAGGAAAAGCGAACGGGAGCGGCCGGCGAAGCTTTTATCAAAATTAGCGGCGCACCCGCTCCGCGGCGACCGCGCCGCACCTATATCGTAAAAACACCATCACCACCGCATCGAGGACGGCTCGGCCGCACCTAGCTATCGCACCCTCGCAACTCACCCCGTAGGTTATCTATTTATACGCGATGACGCTCAATATGTTTAAACGACAGTTTTACAAGGGCAAAACAATAAACTTGCGACTGCAAAATGAAATGTTAAATCCATGAAACCTACTACTTAACCGACGACCTAGTATTTCTACTAAAGTCATGTACGATATGAACATTATGGATATTCTATGCCGGAATAGTTTCAAGTCACAAACGCACAAGAGCCTTAAAAGGATCACTCCAACCGTTAAAAGATTCGATTTCTTTAGCCGGGCACGTACCCGGACAAAGCTCAGCAAAACAACACCAGATTGTAAATGTAAATGACCAGCTTTACAAAAATCCGTTCACGGAAATCAAAAGTGTACAAAAATAGAACTATAGTAGAGAAGCGGTAGAGCAACTTTTAGAGGAAACGAGAGGTGAAATTGAGAATTGAATTTGTTATTTTTTTTTTTTTTGCATCTTACTAGGTACTTTTACTACGTACGAATACTTAACAGACTGAGCGTCCATATAAAAGAGTTAGCAAAAAGATTAGGCTTTGTATTACTTTCAACCATCATATTTAATGAAATGTAATGAAAGTAATTGCCCAGTGCTTATGCCCAAGTGTCTTGTGACTGTTGCCGCATTAATACTTTAAAATAAACTTCATACCTAATATTTTATAAAAGATAATTTTACGCAACGTAAATATTTTACGCAAAAAAGATTGAGAAACGAACGTTACACACAACATGACAACTACTTTTGCAATAGCGGTGGTATCCTAATTTCGAGCAAGTAATGTTTAGAAGATGATTTGAATGGTAATGGTTTTAAATCGACGACAGAAATGCGTTTGGTAAGGCGGTAAGTCGGCCAAGTGGCCGAAGGTACGGCTTGACACACATGTTTTGATTATATCATCTGTATGTGTTCGCGTACGACCCCGCGTTAACAGCTTAGTTGACAGGACTCTCTTCAGCCTGGCTCCTTAATCACCGAAAACCTTAATAAAATATGGCTTTTAATATTTTTACTAAAATTTAAGTTCTTGAAATTCGTCGTAACCAACATTTTTAATGTTTCTCTTTTTTAAAATTTATTTCTCAAGTAATTATAGGTAACTCACAAGATGATGTCATTATCAAATCATAAATCATAGCTAAAATTTGCGAGTGTTAATATAACACATTTGCTGGTTAATAATTAAGGTTAGCACAGGTAATTTATGAGTGCAATTTGTTGGAGAGCATCCAAAGACATTTTGTTAGTAAATGACACACGATAGGAACGATTTGGCAGACTAGCACTTCGTTTTATTCGTATCGTGTAGGTTGCAAGGTGCACACGACGGATACAACGGATGTCGTCTTCTTATCTTGCATGAGTATGAGTACCTTAAGAGTTTCACTGTACAGATGTTGTGTTATTTCGTATTTATAAAATAGCATTCCCAAAGTCAATAAAATATGAAAGTACCTTAACCACAATTCATAATGTACTTATTAAACAAGGAAAGCGAAAAGTATGGAGGCGAAGATGGTGAAAATGTAAATATATTACCACAACAGTACAATCATACGCACGCACGCAAAGAAAACGGCGTTGCTTTAAACCGGTGGAGGAATAATATACGTAAAACCGATAATTCACCTTCATACGCTTTAATTTCGGGCAATTTGCGGAGGTGAAATATAGGTAGGCGATATGAAACTGTGTTATAAGTATTGTGAATTGTTTTACGTTCTGTGCCGAATGGATCGTTTGAATGTTCTATGCAAAAGGTTTGAATGTTCTATCTAACCAGCAGTACGTGTATACCAGTATGTGGATAGTCGTAGCTTGATGGTACGGCCGCCGGCGCCGCCGGCCGGGTCGCAAGACGCGTGGGTAACGAGGGCAAGTAATGAAGTGCCACGTTAGGACCTGGGTCGCACCTCCACTCCAATTTCCCGCTAACTGGACCCTTAACGCAACGACCTCCGCCGGTTTTACAAGCTATCTGCTTGCTTAGACGGACGTAGATATGTGCCAGTTAGCTGCTCTATTTTTGTACGGTCATATCATTTAACAGCAAGAGTAATGGGGCATTCTTTAGATTCATAAATTTTACATTCATAGCTAAAAGTAATACATTACAGCTAGCATATTTTAAAACATCAAATAAGGAACAATTACGTTAAATTACTGTATTGGTAGTACTCATTTCGTACAAAATATTATGTTATATTGTAATTACTACTACTTCAATGTTGTCACAGATGCTTCATGTACCTACTTACAATTTTAAGTAAGCACATAGGTACATCAAATTCAAGGTACTAGTCAATAAGGAGTTTAAGTAAAACGATTTTACCGCGATATTAAAATCACAACTTCGTTTTCAGAAAATAAACGAAAGAAGAAAAGCAAAGACAATGCAATTACATCGCTTGACGTGGTAGAGGGATAGCGAAATAGCTTCCTTAATTCTTATCTCATAATATTCTGTAAACTTGAGTCTGGAAATAAGAATCTGCGTAGCACAATAATTAATTAAAAATATTATAATATTATTTGAAAACATACTTTTGCACGATGTAACTTAGATCAAGTTTTAAGTACATAAAATTTTAAGGTCCTTTTTCTTTTAAAAAAGAATTAAAGCATTTCTATCTATTTTAATAATAATTTAGTAGCACATTTACATAAGCCATTAATTTTGTCTAAGGATATTATTAGATGTAAACTCATATTTTTAATATCCAAAACATTTTGTCGATGAGTGTCGAGTAGGTACATAAAAAAGTGCAGTTATATTTTTTTGTATATCGTGCTTTTAAGCGTCCGAACGGCATTCTCAGAGTATAAAAACAGTATCTCTGATAGTATTACCAATTTGCGATTGATTTACAACCACTTAAGTTAATAGTCTCGTCTTCAGCATATGTTACTTTCGGAATATTAAACGCTCGCTGCCACAATCATGCTAATTAATAATGAGTAATAAGCAAGCGAATCACATCTTGAGCTCGAATCTGTTTCCGATTGATTTGAAATCTTCGGTAATGCACATCTGTGCTTCACAAAACTCAGCGAAGCTTATGACCAGATCGTTAACCTGGAATTTAATCAATCACACGCGTCCATTCTTTAGTAAAAATGAAAGGCCCAACAGCAAAAGCGGGCGAGTGAAAAATGGAGGCAATATTTTTTTTCAACATCATTTTAGTGCTATTTGAAAGTGTGCATTCGGCCAAACTTTACGGTAACGAGAAACAATAAAAAATAATTAGTAACGATGTTTTTATGCAAAAACAGCCAGCATTTACTTAACAACCGCGAACGGTTCGTCAACCTCTAACGGTATTTTGATCCGAATTCATTAGTTTCTCTAGCGTAAAGCTCTCTGCAACGAATATCAAGTGCTATTCTACATTTGACTACGCAAACCAACTTTTGAATCATTATAATAAATCTGGTCCTGGTGCATTAGAGTAAAGGCCAAATTCAAAACCTGAATATTTTTTTAAAACACTACATGAGTTACAACGGTTTTAAAATGGATGATGGTTTCATTGATTTCTAATGCTGGCATTAGGAAATATTAAGTAGGTATTCATTGTATCCGTTTATCTTTATTGTATCATAGAATAAGTAAAAAATATCATAGAATAGATAAAAGGTATCTGCTAACGTAGGTACATTTTGTACGTATACTGGGCCCATGAAATTTAACCTAGTTGTTTTTATTTCATTTCTTTGCATCATTTTTATCAAGTTATAAACTAAGCAGTAATTTGAGTAGAATGTGCCAATTGAAAACTTTGGTAAATTATTTTTGGAGTCAGCCTTATGAAGCGATAAGCGATACGTGACAAAGGTAGGGTGAACTTCCTAATTTGGCGTTGGAAATGGAGGAGTAGATGAGGTGGCGAGGTGAATGTACGCACAAAGTGTGCCATGCGCCGGAGAAACACTTCGGAGTGGATACCGTTAGTGGAACGCGGTCAAGCCGGCAGCAGCGGTACCGCGGCCGAGTCCACCGCGCCTCGCTGCCACATCATCTCCTTTCATTCGCTTATCGACACTGGTTAACTTCGCGATGTTTTGTTTAAGTTTTCAATTACACTACACGAGTCTGAGAGAAAATGTGATAATTGGTTCATAGAAAATAACACTTCGAACCGCAAGAAAGCTCAAATGAAACGGAGTTTCATGTGTTGAACGAGGTAGGTACCCCACCAGTGGTTAGTACGTCGTTTCCAGCGGCGGTGGTATCGCGGCTCAGAGCGTGGTAACCGGAGCGTTTCTAATACCCACGCTTTGACTCGGTTTCACCGCACGCTTCTTGCCTCCGTTCTTATTTATTCGTTTTGCGAAATCTTTTGAAACGTGATAACGTTAAGTCTATTGCCGAGTTGCTCAGGGTTCTCACGAAACTTCACACAACTTCTTGCAGCCGGTTCAGTTAGCTATTGAATTCCCGCGATTACAGCTAGCATCTCGGCAACCGGCAGCGGATATCGTTTTACATGAGGAAAGAGTCGGAGCTTCGAGAGGGTTCGATAGCCGAGATAATACAAGTGGAGCTAGATTATTATTTAGAATGTCTCGAGGACAGGCACATTATGTAGATGGTGGTCTTAAAGCAGACAAATGAATATTTTTCACAATAATTACAGTGGTTGCGGCAGGTAAGGCGCGGAGCACAGAAGCGGGAGCAACAATTTGCATCACAAATATGGGTGGCGAGGGTGATGCAGCGCACCGCGCGCCGCCGCTCGCGCCCGCGACCAGACAATGTCACAATCAACATCGCGTGGACGCTTTTTGGCCACCATGTGATTGCCGATTGTGGCGTCATAATCACCAAGGACGAATTTTAAATGTCGCGAATTGCTCACTGAGAGCCATTAGAATCTCCCTCGTTCCTAAAAGCTGTTTTGAACCGTACTTGTGCATGCACAGAACATAATTATTATATCACTGTCAGGTAAGTGAGTAGGTACCTAAATTCATCCACAATGAAACCAAAAATGGGAGAAAGCTTCGCACGCGACTCTCACGACATTTGATAATAAGAAATTAAATTCACATTATTCCTAAAAATAATGTATTAGCATTGTACGACCGAGTATGAGGAATAACAAATGACATTCTCTCAAAAGCTAGGTAAATGAAATCATCAGATCATGCATCATGATGATTTGGTGATTCATATGACCACTGACCAACCTTGACCTTTATTAAAACTGTTTTTTCTTTCTTTTTGTGGTGAGATTTTATGTCGACATTCATTTATCTAAGCCATTTCAATACCGGATCCAAAACTATTCTGCAGCACAAGCTGTGAATGTTTGTAAATTTTGTAATGTCTTAAATATGTTAGATTTTTTTTATGCCATAGGTGGCAGACAAGCAAACGGGCCGCCGGATGGTAAGCGATCACCGTCGCCTATGGATACTTCGCCTATCTAATTGATTTTAAAATTTATTGAGGTCTGTGACGCACTAGCCGGCTCGCCGTCCTTTTTTCGAATTTATTTTAGCAGACTTTAGGGGAAAATCCAAAAACAGTCAAGTTTTTCAAATGTAAAAAAGTTATAAAAAGGTAAGAATCCAAGAGCGAAGAGACGATGAATTACTAACGAAGTTCACCCGCGACGCGTGATGACGGCCGACACGAGTAGCGCATTAGGAGTGAACATCGAAATTTGCAAAAAATCTCAAGCTAATTATTACAGTTAGATATTTTCCGCTGAATAAATTTCTGGTGAAATTGTGCTCAGTATGGCGAAACACAACTTTTTACTTAATGTTTATTTTTACGCTTTTTAAATTAAATAAGAGAATATAATTATAACTTTTAAGATACGAATTATGATTCAACAGCAGTCTCGGAGAAAGTAGCCAGGTACTCATAATGCCCAAAATATTAAATTATTAAGCAGCGTCCCACGGCTTTACTCGCTGCTTTACCTATACTAACTAACATATAGGTAATCTTAATTTCGAGAAGATATAACATAGCCTATTTTTATTATTCAAAGTATAAGCTATCTCCATTTCTTTATTTCACACAAATCCGTTTCAGAGTTACTCATAAGAAGTAACAAACATACACTCACTTACAAACTTTCGCATTTATGATATTAACGTGATCGTGCTCCAGCAATTATCGTTTAGTGGGATTATAATAATGTGATTTAAAAATTTGTTTTTTGACGTGGTTTCTTTAAAACATGATAAACGGAAAATTAAAATGTATTTGCAGAAAGCGCGAAAACGATAAAGAGCAGCGAAAACGTTTTGTACCCATAACAAATGAAGACAATTTATTAAATTCTAAGTCAGAGGTTTCTCGCTAAAATATGAGAACTATCTCGTCCAAACGATGCAATCGCGGGGGGATTTAAGAGATTTCACCTTGCCCGCGTCATTACACCCTTTTTCTCAGAATGATATATATTGCGTTCGGGCAAGGGCGCTTTACGTGAAAACTGCCAAGAACCAGCGCTACACGGCTCAAACTTTCGAGTCTACTTTATAAACTTGCATTGATCTTGCAATTTAGTATACAGTGAATAAGGTCGGCATTCGAGCGAGCATACGTGTTACACACGATCTCAGAGTAGAAATTAGCTGAGGTAAATTGGCACGGTAAGACGCGCTCAATATCGGAATAAATCTCTGACGGAATGACTCCGTTCGAAATTAACCGGGGTGCTGTATGAAGCGCTAGGTCGGAGGAACGGGCGGTAAAGCGGCTCTTAATTAAATCAAGTGACACGTCTCGTCGACGGTTACCTCAATCACACGACCCCAATAAACCCGCGTACCGAACGGAAATGCTTTATTTTATACCAAACTACCGCTTAAAGCTATCTCGAGATATTTTACGAGGTTTTAATTGAATTTGCAGACAAGGCGTTTGCTTAAGACAACATTAAAAGACAATATGAGTGTGAGCCAAAATGCAAGTCTAGCTGTGTGGAGTGCAACGTGGGTCTATCTACAAGCTTGCAGGTACTATAAGCTCGTCTTAATAAGCTCTTGTCTATGCGAGGTCACGGCTCATCTTCCACTAACATTTCACGTCTCATTTGTTGAGACAAAGTTGAAGACATAATAAGAACTAACTAATCACAACGGGTGCGACTTACTAAAGAAATACTTTATACTACCCGAACAAATTATTGCGTTTAAAATAAAAACATATGTAGAATATGAAGGCGAAGAATAAGATCACCGTTTAATCTGCTAACGAAAGTCATCCGAATTTCCGGTAATCTGGGGTACAAAGTAATAATTGTAAAAAATTAAAAAATGTAAGAATGGACGCTCGTTCCGCAGAAAGTTGATTAAAGTCGTAAAAATCTAGAATCGAGGATAACAATAAACCTCGAGCGGAGCAAGTTGTGCATCGGAGGGCGGACGGCGGCGCAGCGGTCGCGCTCATTATTTCCATAACGAGCTCGCGACGAGCCGCCCGCCCTCGGCTCCCGGCTCCGGCTCCTGGTCACGGCAATTAATTAACTGGCTAAACGGTATCGTGTTTTACATTCTGATGTTTACGCAACTCTCCAGCGATAATGTCGCCAGCTATCGGAATGACAGCACCGCCCGTGCTCATATTAATTAGTTAATTATTAACGTGACCCACCTCACTAAAAAATTAAAGAGTTTCATTATCGGGTTCGTTACGGTTAGTGACGTTCTATGCATACAAATTGCTTATTTGAATAAGGAAAAGTAAAGAGACGTAAATCAGAAACAGGCGCATACGGCGTGGTTTGCTTTAGGTATTCCTATGAACCAGGACTTACATACAATTTTGTATGCAAAAGAATCGTAAGAAAGCGCTAAAAATATAATGAAGATGGGTCGTTGAACATAAACCTAAGGGCTTGCGAGAGTGCAATAAAACGAGGAGACATGAGTTTACTGTTTCTAGAGCTCATGAATCAATGCGCTCGTAACGTTCAAGGTTGGCACGGGAATGTGACCGCGTGTTCGGTTTATGAAAACATGTGAGTTCCTCACACCATATAAAACGATCGACAGGTGATCAATGGGGCATTGCGTGTGCAGAGTGATTAGCCCGAATCAAAGCGATCCTACGATGAGCCACTCGTATGCGTTTCGTAACCGCTGCTGGCAGTGGCTGTTACTTAAATTAGTTAACAATGACACATTTCGCTGGCAAACAAACAGAGAGGAGTCCTAAATAGACCGCACGCTATTCTCGATTTGCCATCGTCACACCGGTGTGCGAGCTGCGAGCGTGCCGTCTGCTGACTCACGCACACCTCAAGGTGATGTCGGCCAGGAATGAAAGTATGACACCATTCGAATAGGTACACTCAACATTTTGAGCGGAATCCAAAGATTATCGCACTACTCTCCTTGTTGGTTTCTATTTAAAACGAGTATATTAATCGCACGATGACTCCTCGTATATTATGTAAATATTTTTATATTGTTCTACTTGTAGCTGGATATCGTTGTAACATAGAAAGTAGTATCCACTGTGTACGTTTCGTCTTATTAATAAGCTCGTGTTGCCATTTATTTAGCCAATGTTTGAATCAACATCCATTAGATTTTATTTTCCGACATTTGTTTTATTTTAAGTTAAGTATGTACTTATTAAAACTGTGCACGTTACCGTATGCTTGTAGCTGTGTAATAAATACTGTGTATAAAGAAAGTTCTCGCTGCAACATCTGCCTATAACCAAAAAATGATAGCTACATGAGACTAGCAGATTAGAGATGCAATCAGTCGATTAAATGTCAAGAGTGATATTATGGGAAGGCTCCGGCGCGGCCTACAGTCGCGAGGCGAGCGCGTCAGACTTGCTGCTTGCGTAACCGCAGCCGACAACAGCCAGGACATTGCTCTCGTGCTTGAACTTGAATCGAGTATTGCATATTCTCCACATTCTCTTATCAATACGCCAATTTTTCGCATTAAATTGACATGCCAAAAGTAGAGAAGCGAGCTAATTAATGGCTTCATACTAACAGTTCAAATTGAATATTTAACTCAAAACTTACAAGTGAAGGTTGATTTATTATGCGTTCGGTGGCTGGTTTTAATGATTGGTCGATTGGATGGGGTAAAATTATGTTGGATAAACAAAGTCTTTGAATAATATAAGTGCTTCCAGCCCAACGTATTTGCGCTGTGATCATAATGCAACTTGAGATTAAATGCTAAATAATAAGTGAGCATAAACGTATGCAATAGCTACGTAGCATAGTATGCCGGTCGACGAGTCAGATTTACATGAAAATAATTTTGCTGCTCATCAATGTACCAAAAGCTGCCCGGAAATTGTAGGAAATTGCGAGAGAAAATGAATCCGACCGTTTGAGAGGTCCAGCCAAAGTAAAGCCCGTGGAATGAGTTCAGGCTTTCACGTTCGCTTGTAGCGATGATTTGTGGAGAAACATGTGATGTGAATGTTGCAGAGTCGGCGTTCAATGAGTCACGTAATGATGACATTGACCGCGTAATACGATGAAGTAAATAAACAATGCGCATGAATTGCTGATTATTACAAATTTAAAGACAGCTTTATATCACGTATTGTTAATGCATAAACATTACATTAGCAGAAAAGAACAGTAAAAATAAAGTGGTCTCCATCAATCACACGAACAGAGCCGGCGCTTCCGGACGCGGTCTGGTCGAGCGAAACATTTCTTTGAATAATGAATGTAGGTAGGTATCGTGCCCCGTAACTGGACGTGATATACGCCGTCGTCGGCCGCATGCATAATTTCACTTATTTTATGTGGTTAATTGTCGAAAATGACCGCTAGTGAAATATATTATGGGCCGTGGGAGGCCGACACCTAATGTATTCCGCAGTCGCTATGCTCCGCCCGCCCTCGTCTTTGTGTAGTGCTAGCGCCACCGCCGCCACCACGCACAACATACGTGCCACCTATACGGCTAATGTAAATCACATACAGAGTAGGTACGTGTAAAATATTCAACTATAAACTGCTTGTTGGCCACCAGAGCTTTGGTTTATGAAATGCAGATCAAAAGGCAATGGCAATTGGGTTAATGTATAACTTTGCGTAAATATTGTTTTTAGTTTTTTATACAGCGAATTTGGTTTGGTAAAAGAACCGGTATAGCATTTCCTTCCCATTATCAACATTGATATTTTTAGGTCTAAGCGGGGACGAAGAGGGCAAGTGTGTAGTAGACTTATCCAATACGATATGGTAGCGGTGCCATTCTCATGTGTTTGAATTTGAATGGTGGTAGATAGTCTCAAAGAGAGGATATAAATTCGAGTGTGCTTAGTTGGTCGTACCGTTTCCGAAGCGCACACAATCGCGGCAACTCGTGTCTACAATGCCGCTGCATTACAATTTTTCAAAGCAGACACAGGCGACAGAGCATAACAAAAGAGCTAGGAAGTCGCAAATAAACGAGCGCTGCGGCAAGCGAAGGTGCACGCACACTATACCCCTGCAATCCGCACCGCTGCACAACTAAACGTCTAACCAAGGGTCACACTTTACATCCAGTTTATTAGTCTCTTTATTTTATTCAAAGTTTTATATTTATACTTTTGCCGAACTTGTTTTCCAACTGAAAGTGGCTTACATTACATACAACGCCGCTGTCTGACTTGAGAAAAGACGCCGTATAAATGCAATATGCAAAATAGTAAAACGACCATACAGTATTTCGTAGGAACTCAAATGAATTAAATTGAAATACAAAAAGCCGGATCCAATTTGTGTAATGTAAGTTTCAGAGGATGAATGTGAACTTTCAAAAAGCTCGGAAGGTGAGTCTGTTGGAAGGACTATCTGTACGGTTAGCGCTTTCCGGAGGTTGCAATGAATACGGTGAGATTGGGCGGCGCGATAGAGCCTCCGGCGCGCGGCCGCTCGCCGCAGCCGCGGGCGCGATGCCCAAAGGCCGCTCCAAGCTTTTACCGTGATATTTACCGTAAATCCGACGATTTCCTACTACGCTACATTAAACATTTGTATAACGGTTTACCACTATTTGGCTACTACTTATTTTTTTAATGTTTACATCACACCTTTAAAAACGCTCATATTTGATTAGATGATATACGTCATACATGCAATATGTACTATCAATGGCTTGTAGAAATAGGTGTGTGTCTGTTTAATACATTAACTAAATTTATAATACACAGAAAGCTATTTGTAATAATTTTACACTTTATTATTCGTTCATGCAAAAGTTTGTTAGCAACCAAATTTACAAATTTTAAATCTAAGCGTTTGGTATGTGTGAACAAAACGAGTTTTATCCTAAATTAATAATGGGTATCTTTTCAAACGGCCGGCGCCGGCGGGCGCATCGTAGCGTGGCGTGCGCGTGACGCGGCAACTGGTCTGCGAAAAGTCTGCGGCTGCTGTGACTATTGGGGAAAGCTTACTCGAGTTACCTTTGAGAGAAACTCTTTTTTCTTATTTAGCTGGTTTCACAAAAACATTCATTTTACCGGTAAATTGCAAAAGGTGAATTAAGATAGCTAACTTTGGAATTTGTTTACTAGATGCGCGAGTAAATATTAAATTGTTCTACTTTTCTCTTAAATTGATTGACAAAACAACATAACCGATACGTGAGTAAAACGTCTGAACACACAACCGCCACAACTTACGTGAGGAATCAATATGTAAATGCGTCCCCACGCATATACAAAAGCATGGTGTTTACACGTTCCGCTTGGGAGTGATGGTTTACGAAAATACAACAAGAATTCTAATAGAGTTTTTATAAGGAACATGACATAAAAATTACGCGTAGTAACGACGACAGTTAATGAAGTGGTCCGACATTTAAACAATACTCCAAAGACTTTTCGCGATTAGGCTAAACAGAGAACGTCTGAACCGATGTATGCAAATGGTATATCTACCTCGGAATTTGATCGATGCAGCTTGCGAGGGCATATGTTGCGCAATATTTGGAGTGCATGATACAATGTATCCTCGGGATGCTTTCAAAAAGTAGGGCGCTGCCATTAGCTTTATCAACACTTAACTCGCAGTTATCAGGTCACATCATTATCATAACTACATTACGTTGTCAACAATCTAATTTCAGTGTCACTTATTCACATTAATATGCAATAATGTATTTACGATATCGGTAACAGGGTTCCTGTTTTATTCTTGTTGCTAAGTATATTGTACACGTCTGTACTGTCCATAATTTATGTATTGCACTTAATTAGACGAGTGTAGAATACATTTAATACGATAATCACAACTACTAACAATGTAACATTACAAAAACTAGATACAGATCGATAGCGTTTAGTTGGTCCCATTCGACTTAATTTTTTTCATGACATTCAATTTCATAACGGGAAAAATGAGTAAAATACTTAATTTTTTCCGTTATTCAAATAGGATTAGGCTCAGATGTTTAATTCGTGCAACATGTTAGTAAATTTATTAGATATAATGGCTGGCCACGCTAGTTCGTTATTACTATCGACGCAGCTAACAAGACTTAAATCAGGCAGTCTCGCAGATGTACACCTACCGGCTTGTTAAAATCTATCTAGTATTTAAATAGTTGTCATGCCACTATGCTGCGTATATTATTAGTAATTTAGTCGTTTTTGTTGCATAACATTATCATAGATCTTATTTTATCGATCGAAATAAGAAACAATAATGTAATAGGTAGATATTTAGGAAACTGGTATTCTAGCTTGCGCGCAGTTTGGTTGCTTCGCGAAATAATATAAACTACATTTGATCTTTTGAAATAGGATTTTACTTATTATTTTGACTGTAGAATACATCAAACGTGCGTCTAGTACTGGGTAGGGAGTTATTTTATCTTGTCGGTGTGTGGCTCGGTTCTAACGGAGTCATACAATTTTTACTCAAATATTGATTATTATATCATAAAACAGTGACCAATTCAAACTTTATGCCTATTTTATATAATAAGTCGAAACTAAGTCACTACCTATTAAGAAAAAACATAAAAAGGACATGGCGGCCTTATTATAAAAATAATATTACTTTAGAATAAAATATTTTTAATTGATAATAGACATATTAAATGGAGGAAGATACAGTTTCAAGTCTTAGTGTTAGAGTATGACAAACTAACAATGTTTCCTTCACTTTCTCCGTCAAATGACGATACCACATAATGATTAATTAAAAGTACAATGGTGTGAGTATGTAAATAACACATTTTGTCGTTGTTCAAACATACTCCCTCCATGATAGTATTTTTTAATCTACTTTCATTTCAATTGGACCACATTTATACTTTTTTTTTATTGCTAAGTTTTAATACCATACAAATATCGACATCTCATTAAAAACTAGTTAACCACATTAATGAGCTCTGCATTTTAGGCGTAAGTTTAAATTCAACACCAATAGGGTAGTGAAAACAGTTGTAGTTTTCGAAGTCGAAAAAATGACGAGACAACGCGCTGCGCCGCCCGTGACCAGCTGTAGGTGGACGATAGGCTTAATAACATTGTATAGAAAGTTTACGTGTACGAGATTTAAACGAGAACTTATAATAGCTATTATATCAAGTTCTCTACTATACTCTACTATACTATTCATTGCGTTATAAATACAAAAAAATGTCGGACTTAAAATACTACTAACGTTATTGTTAATAACAGTTTCATGAATAATATGTTCCAAATGAGCCATGTACGGCACACAATCATCATCGGTGCAAACATCATCATTTGAGTTAACAAGGCGCTAATAAAAGATTTCAACGCGTGCGAACCGAATTATTTCAGCTGTGTGTGATGTGAACCTATGTGTTTATCCCCAAAAAAGACATCAACGCGTTCAATGTAATCACATCTGCGTCCCGTGTCCCACATTCATAGGAGATTAAGCTTGTGAAAGTTGCCGAGAGCTTTTAAGAAAAGTCACATTCTTGTAGCATTCGGCTGTGTGAATTCATTCGAAACGCACAAGCACGTCAAAACTTTAGTTACTTACAAAGTTACTTGGGAAAACTTCCCGTGCTTACTTTCTAAACAATGTGCATTCGTAAACAAACACCGACAAAGCGTTGTTAACTTACAATTTGCAATTTAAGATCCTTCCCTGCGGCGGCGGCCGCGGTGACCGACGTCGTCACCGGAGACAACCACTGGTGCAAGTTAATGTAACGTTTAGGTAAAAGTTTTAATGAAACGTCCGCCTGTGCATAGGCCCGTTCGAGACACGCCGCAGCGGCCCCGTCGAGCGCGAGCGCCGGCTCGAGCAGGGCGCCGCCGCCCTCGAGAACCACCATACTCGAAACAGTATATTTTTCACAAGTTCAAATAACAACACCAAACACTGCGATTCACTATTCGGCGGCGCGATCCGGAGCTACATAGTGGGCGCGCGGCGTGGCGTCCGAGCGGCTCGAGTCGCGGAACTGGCGCGCCGCGGCGCACCTGCGGCCGCCGCGCGCCCCGCCGCGCCGCGCCGCGCCGCGCGCCGCCCACAGCCTCGTCAACAACACACACCGCGGCTGCAGCAGTCGCCGGACGCCGTGCATCCACAAGCTGTGCACGCCGCTCTCGTCCCACTTTCTGAACTCTCGATGCTCTATAATGTGGGCCGGTTTCGTGCCGGTGGGTTTGATGCATCAATGGTGAGCGTGTTCTCAATCTAACGCAAAAAGTTTAACAAATGTAACGGTAAAATACTTTCCAAAACTGCTAAACGAGTCAATTAATTTGTCGTTGGCACGTTTTGTAGAACAACAAACTGTTAGGGTTTGAAAAGCCAAGACAAAAGATGTAAAATGAATAGCACCGGAGAAATTGGTCTATCGAAGTTTAAATCGACGGAACCGTCGTCTCTAGCCACGTGACCAGTTCTGCGGCCCCTCCCTCTTTAAATAATTCAAACATTGCGTCTCCGAACAACACCAACTTTTGAACAATTATCGAACTTCCAATAATTAACGACCCGTAGCTACCGCTCTAAAGTTTCTTCACAAAGCAATCGCAAAAGCCTATATTTATTAATAGTACATATATGACTGTGTGGTGTAAAATAAATCCCCGTTTTATTTAAACTTTACCGACCAACAGATACGAAACTGAAATGCGTGATTCTAACTTCAATCCAATTCGGAAGAATGTCCCCTAGAGAAATATTCCAAAACAATGGTAAAAGTTGTGAAAAAATTCGATTCCATCATATCACCATGTTAGTAAAAAGGTATGTCGTAGGATTGTTATCTCGACAATACATAGATGGAACAAAGAAAATGAGATGAATTTTCAACAGTGGAAGTGGTTTTAACTTTCACGGTCTAAAAGACACACACAATACAGATACAAGTTACGAGTGCGCCTACACCGCAGAAATTAATTTACCATAAACACGGGTATTAATAGAAGCGAGACAATAAGCCAACCCCCGCGAACTAGTCGCCGGTGTAATGTCGCGCGGCACGCGAGCGCGCGCCGCGCCGCCTCCGCCGCCGGCACCCCGTCTTCGACCTCGAACGTGCGCCCAACATTTGCATACAACCCTCATGATAAGATGTGTCAGTATCGCTACAAATCAGACCGACTAAGCAGACGGCAACGAAAACAGGCTTCTAACATCTATACGTGTGCTCGACACTAGACCGACGTGGTTTTTTTTTTAAAATATACAAAGTTCACACATTTTGTTAAAAATAAAACCAAAATAGACCACACCGAGTCCACTTCATCAATTATTTAAGAATTCTAAAGGATTTAAGCAAGAAATCTACCTCGACATTGACTGTCATTCCAAAAAGCATAATTAACTTTCTTTTCTACGGCGATGTCAAATTGAGCATTATAAATGAACTTAGTAATTATTTGGCTCCAAGTTGTCGGAAAATAGCAGCGATCTAATGACAAGAAACTTCGCGAATAAAGCAGCCGACAGCAGCTTCGAGTTAAATAATAAAAACATGAACAGAGCAACATCAACCATACCAGGAAATATCTTTAACAGATATCAATGTCTCGATAGAACGGATAGAACTTTGACAAACTATGTATCGGAATGCAGCGATAGGTTTATGGCTAGTCCATAATCTTTGCAAAGAGAGGCAATACAACTACGCAAAACCTAAACAGGCGTATATGAAATCTGTCGATGATAAGGAAGCGGTGAGCTTTGTAGAGGGTCGCGGACAACGGCGAGTCAGAGTCGCGAACCGACACTCGGCCGTGTATCGGCTCAATTATTCAGGCGGGTGGCCCCGCGCCGCCGCATCATCCGCTTGCTGCCAAATTAAAAGTAAATAACGAAATGAAAACAAGCGGCTCGTGCCACGGGGGACTCGCAAACCTTTTACCGCTGTCGAGTAAATACCTACAGCTAAACACACTTCATCATTCTATCGGCTAACTATTTGCGAATGCAGATAAAATGCTGAAATCAAACTATGAACGGCATCGATTCAATCAAACTGTTACTCCGACGGTACAAAACAAAAACTCGAACACTTTTAACTGATTGTGTACTCTGGTTTCTTTTGTTGTTTTATGAGTGGAATGGGCGATTTTATTCAATAACATGGTATACTTGTAGCACTGAATACTTGTAGCACTGTTATAATGGAGTGATTCTGTTAAAAAAAAAGAAGTTGTAAGAGTAGAAAAATAATTTAGGCCGTTTAGTCATACGAGTCATAAATACATAGAAAATAAAGATACAGGACAGCGAATGCAGGATAAAACGAAAGCCACATCGCTGCTAGAGCCAAAAGCCCTATTCTCAGCGGAGAGCAATTTCGAAGAACAATGAACCGGGATGAATGGTGGCGCCGAAGTAAAAAGTCTATTTACATCATATGCACATTTCCTGCAACAATATAAAAACAGCAGATGCAGTGTTGTTGCGTGGAAACACGCAGCTAAGTAATTAGCCGGCAAACATTAGAGAATTAAAAGGCGCGCGGATCCACCCTGTAGGTCTTGGGGAATATACAAGGCATTGTCGTAAGGCAGCAAAATAAAGCTGATATTACTTTAACAACCTAAGATTAAGACAGCAATTCGAAGTCAACAAAACGTCTTTAAGAAAGAAGCCCGTGGCAGAGGGATCATTAGCAACAACACCGGTATTGTGGATGGGACAGACGCAAACATGTGAGACAGTAACGAGGCGAGTCATCGCGGGACATGAGAGTTGCCCCTTGTGGCGAAAATTGTCACACAGCAAACTATGTCACGGGTATCATTATTTGGGTTAGACAAGTGCGGGTGACGTTTTTGTTGCCACACCAAATAATTCAGCTTGGTAAGAGATATTAAACGTATATTATTTGTTTCTTTATACTATCCAAAATAAGCAGACTCGTCAGTTGGAACTGAGAGCAGACGGTTAAAAGTGTATCCTTTCGTCTTCATATCAGAGTAATATTAGTGCACTAATTAAATATATTATTTTAAACGCAAAATGAAAGGTGAATTTAGTAATCGAGCTAAATTGTTTGAATGTTTTTGTTGTTCGTGAAAATCACTGTGGTGTGCACTGGTGATGGAATGTAGGAAGTGAGGAGCGTGGAAGAGTCGCGCGGCAAGCCGAGCAGGGCAGCGGCAGCGAGTTGAACGCCCGTGGCGCAGCCGAGCGTGCCGCGTACGGCTTCTCACCTCGCACACACGTGCCGCTTACTTAACCAGCATACATACTATTACATACAGATACACGAGAAATCTTATTTAGAGCTACCACGAAACAATGACCGATTAAGATTTTAACACCCGCTAAAACCATGTCTCATCTCGCAATTGTAACAAAGGTTGATTCACTTCAGGAAAAGCAATATAAATCGTCAGGATGAGTCTGGCGTATTTTAGTTAATCGTTTAAAGGTCCCGTTAATGAATTCGGATTACCAACAATGAAAACAGAGGTCTTCACGGCCCGTGAAGTCTAAGCAGATTTATGTGACAAAGCAATTTTATATACAACAAAACCACCGAATCGAAAGAACAATTACGCGAGTCAAAGCAGGTATCTCGGAAAAGCGCGGCGAGATATAACAAATCGCTGGCGTAACAAAAGAGGCTTTCTCGCGGCCATTACGACGGGATGCACGGAGCGAAGCGAGGCGCGAGCGGCGGCGGGTGGCGGCGTGTGATTAGCGTATGCGGCACAGGAGGCGCCGGCCGCTCCCTGGAGAACCGCCCAATTTACGATTGCCGCAAAGAATATCTTCGACATGGCATTTTTGCGAGACGCTAGTGACCACGGTCGGTTTTGCACGGCGAGTCAGACGACTTCCGATTTTAGGATGCCAACGAAACGTGAAATTTATCTGAAGCAATTGAATAAATAAAAATTTTCAAGAGAGCGCACGGACAGAATAAAGGTAGACGACAGGTCGGTGTGGGAACCGTAATAAGGGCTACCATAAAATGTTACATTAGGTAACGGCGGCTTCTGGGGCAGCTATAAATATCTCCGTTCGGAAGTACGGCCAGCGTCCCGCGGGAGCACGACACGTCGCCGAGACGCCGCGGACGTGTCGCTCCACTCGAATAAAAACATCTCTCTCGCTTGAGTTCCTCGAGAAGCGACTTCACCGCCGCCAATCAATATCACTTAGCAATAACTGCGACCTCTCATATGTGACCATTATCTTTATGGAGCGCAGTGCCTGCCGAAATAACGACAGCTGCTACTGCCGCATCCTCCAGTATTTTTATAACTTATCCATCTGTATCGAGTTTGCCGAAAGTAAAGAGCCTTGCAAATAAGCTTGCCAGTGAAGGAAAATATTTCCAGAAGATTGTAAATCTTCTTGATCAATTAACAAACTATGACAAAATCAAAATACTTCAAAATCAGTAGCAGACGTATTATAAGATAGAAACCCAAGTAGGTATTTTAAGTTAAACTGCAGTAAAGAAGTTTCGTTCTTGCGGTAACTCAGTACGTTGGCAATATCCAAGATGTAACACAGTAAATAAAATTGTAGGGCTGTATAAATGACATTGAAGGTTTATGTGCACATAAACTGATGAATACACTCGTATATGTAGGTAGAAACTGGTAACGTAGCTTTCGCGAGAGAAACGATCTTAGTTTCACTCGTTGGTGGTTTGCTAGTGAAATCTATACAGCTGCATTTGTATCACGCGCTACGTGCATATTGTGTTTTGCTAGTGAAAACTAAGATATCGGCGCACTTCGACTTTCGTTATGATCGTTACTTTATTACGAGAATCTAATTTTGATCCTCATATGCCTGACGGGAGATTAATTTTGAATGAACTTAAATAGAGAAACGGAATGCTCCAGCAGCATCCTTCACAATTTCAACAAGTTGAATAAGTCAAAATCATCAAATCACCTCAGCAAAGTAAGAGAGTAAACAGAGGGAGACCCGCAAATTGCTTGCGTTATTAAGCGGGCCTTAAAAGTTTAGGGCGGGCTTAGTTTACAGAGGTAAGCTCGAGGTTAGCCTAGGTGAGTTTGTTTTAGCGGAATGTCAACAGAACATGACCAAGTAACGGACTACGTGAATGAATTAATTGTGTATAAGAACATAACAAATTACCGCTACGCAGAGTGGAGTGTCTTAAACGTTACTGTTTATTTACCGTTCACATTTTTAAGTGGCTTGGGAAGCATTTAAAACGGAGTCGAAGCCATTACCCATCGCTATCGGCGCTACCGTCGATATACCCATTGAACTAATAAAGCCGCAGTTATCGAAGCAGGGCGCAGACAACCGATGTGTATCATACGTGTAAGGAGGTAGACTCGATTAGTTACACATAGTCCCATGCGGTGCATTATACGCTCGGTGTATGTCCATCAAATGTCACAATCAATTACCGCGACGGCTCGCCTCACACCCCCGCGGCTGAGCGCTGGCTCGCTCGCCTACAGGGTAATTAAACTGTCGTGTCGAACACATTCTGTTTATTAAGTCTTATACTGAGACGGTACTTATACTAGGTACGAGAAAACGTTACAAATTCATAACTGTCCTAAGGTTGCTCTCGAAATGGAAACGGTAATTAAGTTGATTTTGTTTTCATAACGGCCGAGACGTAACTCGGCTGAATAACAATCTGCGAAGCGGGTAAGTGAATTTTAAATAAAAGAGCGAAACCTGGAGGGTTGGCAGCGACCGAGGGCGAGCCGCCCTAAGTTTTGTCATTGTTTCTATATTGCGCGAGGCAATTAGCGCAACTCGGACGCGACTCGACTCTTCGCCCGGTCCGCTCGTTTCGTTCTCGCCAATCAAATTAAGAGAAAACCTCCACTCGCTCCACCCAAACTTAACAAACCATTCCTGACGCAATCGACACTTCCACTAACGATCGAAAGAAAACAAATTGGATATTGTTTTTTTAACCACAATCAATTTTTACTTTTGTGGTATATTTTCGTAACAGTATTGTTTTGTTTTAGTGTGCGCTATGATATTTCACGATCGAACGCTGTTTCGAGACAGTTTCCTTTGGTTTATTCTCATATAACCGTTTTGTTTCGCTGGAAGTGGAATGAGCGCGAGTAATCTTAGAAAAGCGTTAGTATTCGTGGGCACAGTTGGAGAGTTAGTAAGGAATACAGCAAGTGGAAAACACCGAAATAGCGGGGCTTGTCTCCTATTGCAATTAAGTGTAAGTTTATCCAATAGGTGCGGCGACATCGCGGGCGCACACGGGCTCGGGCGGGCGGTAATTACCGCGCTCGACGCCGGCGGGGCCGCAGCGCAGGGCGCGGACGATCTCCTGTCAGAAGGTTCGCGTGCCGAGCGACGGACGCCCGTATTAAACGCTAGCGAAGAACCCGTGCCCCATCAGATAACATGCAATCAATTTCGCGATCTACATGCCTCTACGTCGGCACCGCCCCTGGACTGACGTCACGCCGATAAGCTCATAGTGCCAGCTAACCACTTGGTACCACTTGGTCTAGCACTCAAAAATCTCAATTTTGATGTATTTCGATACTGAGAATTTTACCATATTTTAAGATACGACGACAGCGGCCATGTCTTGTAGGCTGAGATGTTAGTAGAGCAGCGATTTTTATTGTTCGTTAGTCGCTCGGCTTCTTGACTAATCAAGGCATTCACCGAAGCTACGGTGCGAAGCAAAGTCACGCGATCGTTTTATCGCACACCTTCTTTCTGTTTTATAGACAGATAAAGTTTGTTTAAAAAGCTCGCATGTCTTGACAACATTGACGTCCTTGTCGTGGCAAGTGGTGTAACCCTCGACATCCTAATATGAACGAAATAAGCGTTTCCAAGAACACTAAAGTTTATGAACTTGGATTTAAATGGCAACGTTATTAATGTATTCTCATTTCAAAATCTCCATCATTACAGCTGACAATAGTTAACGGTTGTTATTGTTTTTTGGATATTATCGTATGTAGAGACTTGAGACACTTGCAATAATATTTTTATCGGCATCAAAAATAAGCTTTGTTGTTTTTACAAGATCAATTTTTCAAAACACTCCTCTGAACGAACTGGAGAAACAGAGCCCTCCTGTAATCCTAACAAGTCAATTTGGTATCATGAAGTAATGGAGAGTAACGGCATGATTTATTCGAGGCAGCAGCGGTATCCGCGCAAAAGCACAATTATCGGCCCGCGGGCGCTCTCAATTACGAAGAGGCGCGCCCGTGGGAACACCTCCGAACCGACCGGACCCAACCACAAATCTTTTAGTCTTACTGTCTTACGCCCAACCCAACAAGTTGCAAATGGACGGGGCTAAACCCAATTTGGCTCATTTCGAAATAGTCTTCATTTACAGGTTTTACTGATGGATCAAAAATTATAGTTTAAAAACTAAAAAACACGCATTGTCATCGGTTTTTGACAGGTGTGCAAAGTTTGAATTAAATCTAATTGTTCAAAGTGGGGCAAAATCGAGTCCAAAAGGGTCGGTTACAACATACAGGTGAAACTAATAAAAGCGTGTTAAAAAAACCGACGCTTAGATATTTTACTTTATCGACAATAAATTAAAATAAACGATCCGTTTGATAAACGTACAGCAAGTATGAGGTTCGCGCGATGGTTCGAGTGCAGCGTTTTAATTTGCGCGGCGACACACGAGTGGGCCCGAGCCATGGTCTGCGGAGGACACGTCGAGTGCTTTGCTAATTGCAACGCCACGCCGCGCTTCATCGACACCGCTTGACTATTCTCAAATATGTGCATTCATATTCGCGACTTTTGCGCACGAACATCAAACGCTCCACGTACACACTTCAATAGAGCATGTGACGCGCCTACGCGTAAACACTGTAAATCAGCGTAGCGCGCTCAGGTACAACAAATAAATAAGCCAAATTATTATCAGAATCTGTGTTCGCATGAGCGTCTCCCGGCGGACTCTACTGATAAGCTCTGAACGAGCCGCAATAATATATCGGTGTGAACATTAATTACTTGGATCGACACTGCGACGAGTGCGACAATCTAATTATAACATGATAATAAACACGGTTGTAGCAAAGCAAAAGGGAGCGTTTCTCGAGGTGCCCAAAGATGGTCTAATTTGTGAAGAAACAAATGAAACTGCTCCCCTCGCGTAAGAAAACGTTTTACAAACGGCGCGGCCCATGTAATCGGATAATAAAAAGGGCAAACGCGGTAAATATAAGATGAGGAAGACAGTTTTACGAGCACCACCTAATTAAGTGGTGAACCAAACAGAACGAAGTGAGCATTTACAGTAAAAATAAATAGAGTGCGATGGAGTTCGCATAACCGATAAAGAAGTAGACTGCGAAATCAGAACTTTTCAATCGACTCCACAATTCGCTAGGTTTTGTTGTTTTCAAATTGCGTGGTTAAAGAGTTCTTTTTAGCTTGTTTTTGTAGAACATCTCACGTAACAACAAAAGCTATCAAATCCAGAAATGTTTGTGCAAATAGTGAGTGCGGGCCCAAAATAAAATGTGTTGCGGAGCGTGCGGGCGGGCGGCGGCGGGCGGGCGCGTATTTCTGGCGCGCAGGTAGGGCGGCGCGCAGGAATGCGACCTCACCTGTGCGTCTGATTCACTCGCGCTAAATCAGTTAGCTCAACGTATTTATTAGACATCACCTACTTTCGGATGCAACATTGGAACGACTCTATCGCTTTTATGATGATATATCAAAGGAAACGCAGGCTTAATAAGACGAATGAAGTCGACTCAAAATGATTATAGAGTTGGAAATGTGTGACGCGATAAATCAAAGCTTCAACGAAACGTTATCGGCGTAGGTCAACAGCGTGATTAACGGTTTATTTGCGGGCCTGTGCCAGTTTTAGGGAATAAACGTTTAATTCAGGACACCCACCCGTACGGCTGGCGGGGCGCAGACACGGGTCCGGCCCGAGGCGATTCATTAGCTGAACCGCGTCAGAGCAAACAAATTAACGCGACCGGCGTGTTTTACACGGTGATAAAAGGGCGCGAGGGCGACTAGTGGAGCGGCCGCCAGCTGCGTGCGGCCGCGCGATAAATCTCGAGCGCCGAGTCTGGCCGGCCGGCGGCGGCGCGGCGCTCCGCATCTTGAAAGTCCAGTTAGCCGTCATAACTTTCTGCACATGACTAAATTTTAACATGGTATCATTAACGTATGCTACCCCATTAAAACTGTCGAGGTTTTGACACGCTCTGTTTAAATTAGTAAAAGTATATCAAAATCAATACTTCTTCGTTTCGTATTTATGCGTTACCATACCATTAATGCGATTTACTAAATTATTTGACCAATGAAACGACCAATGAAAAGCTACACTACCTGAATGCTAGGCCATGTCTTATAGTTGATTTATGTTATGCGATTTCAGCGTTGATCCTAAAGTAAAAACTGTTTATAATGATGCAATGATGATGATGATGTTGTTATGAGACCTTTTCAGCTTAGCATACCCTTTCATTAAAACCCCGTGTTGTCGGGAGTGTCAGACTCGATAAAACCTCAGAAGTCCCGTATTATTAAAGAAAGTATACTATTCTATTGTTAATTATTCAAACAATTCAAAATTCTTCAGAAATATAATAAATTCATCAGCAGTCAAAAATACAGTGGGCCGATGAAACTTTTCTCCTAAAAATTTGTTTTGGTAAATGTAGCGTAGCAATGACTGAAAATTAGCGAAAGAAAAATTGAAAACGAGCCAATTTCACTGCATGCAGGCGAAATTTATGATGATATTACAGGTGAAAGTGATAAATCTAGTTGTTGCTTTACAAGTGAGTAGAATAGCTTCTTGGTTAAATTAATAAAGCATTTACATAAGTAGCTGCAACGTCTAATGGAACAAAAGTCGGTGACCGATGCCCTATATCGCGCGGGTTCAAAATAAGGGTGCGCCGATGGTGACGCTGTCGGCGGGCGCCGCACCCTCCCGCGTGTAAATGGCTTCAGTTAATTAAGTTTAATCAGTGCCATTATGAGTGTGTAGTGTAGAACATCTGCCTGTTGTTTTACGCCCACATATACTGTTACGAAAACGCACCAGCGCGTGTTACGGATGGCTAATGAAATCCTACACCGGCAGTTCGATTCTGGATATCTGTAAACGAATACCGACTGAATGATATAATGGTATACGTCAGTGTATGAACGGGTGAATGTATTAAGGTACTTTTTTGTGAAGCCAAGCATTAGAAGCACAAATAGTGCGCATTAGATTGACTTGATAGGCTTCCAAATGGACAAAAAGATTACCGGATATAGTAATCTGATAAAATTCATATTGTTACCAACTTGATATCGATACGATAAATGGACGTGAAAACAATAACTTGACCTAAAAGGGCTATCTACATAAGTAGATATTTACTACTTTCTCTGACCGAAACAATGAAATTACAATAATTGGCGTAGTCGTTTCAAGTTTCACTGTAACGATTTGAACACAATTTAAAAGTGGACAAATCAACGAAATTGCAATCTTTATATTTTGGCACACCAAATAGAAGCATTGCTAAACAAAAAAAGTTTTGTATTTTAATAAAGCTGTCAAGTGCGACACGCTCGTAGTGGTTCCGTAGCTTTGTTAGAAACAATCATTATCATAAAACGTCTGATTTTTGGTATTTCTTTAACAAGAAAAACATAAAACTTCAGAGATAATGACAAAAGGCGCACATGGCGATATAATATGAATTTCTTAGTTTGTTACGGAACTCTAATAAACAGAACTAGAAAACTAGTCCAAAAATAACCAGGTCTCCAAAACGTTTAAAATGAACGGCACACAAGTGGATTTTCGCGTGAAATCGATATTTGAAGGTAGGAAAGTAGTGCCTAGTGTAGTCAGATAGTCAAGTGTGGCGTGCTCCGCGACCATTAACGCAGCGTGACGGATCGCTCGACAGTGCGCCGCGGGGAGACTAGGGTTGTCTTAATTAACTTGCGAAGTATAAAAAGCTCTCTTTTTACTACAGTTTATACCCTAATTTTATTTCCATTCACCAGCTACCCCCTTCTATTATAAGACTTCTGACATCAAGGAAGTCATTGTCTTTTCCTCTTTTCACTTTTTTATTGCTTTTAATTCGATTATGATTTTTTATTGTGTAATCATTGCAAAGAATAATGGAAGTGTTTGTTTATAAAGATTGTTGGACATTGCTGATAGCAGTTATAGTTAGTGTTAGTTAGTTGTAAATCTGGCATCCCTGGGGCTAGGGCGGGTGGAGGCACGGTGCGGCGGAGCGTACCCGCCTCTCACGCGATCTTATCGCGCCTTCCGCGAACATCGCATCGCACTGCCCGCTCGTGTCTATTCCGTGACTGGCTTGCCCTATCTACGTTATTTCTTTACCCATAAATTTAATTTAGACTTTTACAAAAGTTTAATTCGTTCAGAAGCGTAGAGCGTACAGTTAGTTAAAGCGGAGAGACAGTTTTAGGCTGACCGCGGGAGTTCTGCGTCGGGTAATGAGCGGCGAATCCTTTGACCGGCTGCACGGTGGAAACGCTCCGCTAATTAGCCGGCGTAGATTCGCAGATCTGGAGCCGCGACCGAATTAGCGCGATTGTGTGGCTTAACAGACTGTAACGAACCTTTGCCAAACCAAACAAGTGTTTATTGCTAAAGCGCATTACTAAATTAATGAACATGTTAACCAATTCATGTACAACTTTGTTGTATGTAGTCATTAACGACACGATATCACGCATATTTCACGTCCTTTCAGTTTAGTGTTGGATAACATTTTGTTCTACTAAAATGTGAGGTAGGTGTCAGCGCAGATATTGATGGATGGTCGGTATTGTAGACGTAGCGCTCCGTTACGGATCGGCAAGACAATCCCGTCCCCATGCAAATATCACGGTGAACTTTAAATGTCACACGCAGTGATTCAAAACGGGACGTGCCGTAGTTCGGCCCCGTTTGGAAAGACCACCACTAAAGCAAATCAGGCCATAAAATATCTAGTTTTCAGTCACGATGTAACGTCGGAAACAATCAATGTTTCTTCACAGCGTGTCGTAAATAGATCTTTTGTTACACTTGTCACGGAAGATATCACAAGTTACAAGATGGCTTCACTTTTACATCGCAGATTGAAAAGTTTTTTTGTTCAGGTAGATCGCGAAGAAAAGCTAGGTAAAAAAGGAAATGTAGTTTTGCTTTCCCAACTAGGAGGCAACAATCGAAACCAATGACCTCACTCTTTTTTGGGTCTACTTGAAAACGATTCTTTCTACGTGCCTATTGAAATCTTTCGTTCCGAATTCTATAGGAATATTTATACCTGTGTACAGTTCAATTATTTACAATGAGCTATAAACAGGAAGGGTCCGTTCAATTTGTAAGTTACAGCTACGCGCTACGGCTTCCTACATCGATTTCAGATTACAACACGTAAATCAAAGAAAAACGTGATCCCGATTTCATCAGAAGCGATATCGAAGTGGGGCCTAAGTGAAATCGCGACACAAACTCATTGATAAAGCGGTCGGATCGCAGCCATTTTGCGGCGTGCAAACAAGTCTCATCTCATTAATCTCGGTTTCTGCATTAAGCCGGGATGTGCCGATGGTGACAGGGGGAATCCTCGAGGCGGCCGCGGGTCGCCGCCGACAAATCCTTTTGTGAAATCCGCGACAAATACAAAGAGGCCCCGGACTAGTCCATATTAGGCTGCGCTTCGGGAGCAGACACGTAGGATCAACTGAGAACCGCTCCAATCGTATATATATATCCTTTTCTAGTGTTTAGAAAAATACTGTATTTCCGATTTTGTAGTCTTTATGGCTACACTTAGTATTCAGAGCATTATTTTTAGATCTTTGTGATGGTCTACCGGATATCAAACAAAAAAGTATGTAATTAGATTGTTTGCTACCTCAAAATAACTCTACAAAACTTCAAACTTGGTATAAAACGTACAATAGACTAATAAGGTTATAATTTAATAAGCAATGACATTACGCTAAATTAAAACGACAAATTGAATCAGGAAATATAGAGGTGCCACAAAGCGACACGACAATGGCAAGCTCACGCATAAAATAGTGATGTTGTTGGAAATTTAATCACGTTCCTGACCACAATATCATAGAGCAATCGCCGGCATATGTGGCACAACAGCAGCCGAGTGGCGGGTTTGCAAACATAGTGGCCATTGTGCGTGTCGGCGCCTGGCAGAGTCGCCAGTGTTTCACCGGAGTTTGCGACTTGCTCCTCTCGAGTCAACAACCCGTGTTTGTAAGACCTAGTCATTAATAATAATAATGAAGCCCCGAATGCTTGCATCCACTTCAGTTATAGATATCGCTGCAGTGTCGAACCGACAAGCCGCAACAACGGACCAATTTAGGCATCGAAAAGGGGTAGTAACATGGAATAAAACAATAGATAGCGGAGACCACACTGTGCAAGTCGGTCGCGTGACTGTCTCGCGCGCGGGTAAATGACTTCCTTTGTTTCTTCACATAGTCGGCATAGCAGTTTCAAAGCTAAACATAAATTATAACTTTCGTAAAGTGGCGATTTACCAGTGTGAATGATTATAGCTATCACATATGGCAACATCACGAATAAATAAAAAGTTCTTTATGGTATAATATCCGAATAATAATGGGTGTTTGTTTCTATGACGACTGGTAAATTAATAATATTCATGAGACAATAGTACCAAAGCTATCTATGCAAGAACTATGTACTGAGCCCCCTGATATAAGCAATGAGAAAGTAACATTTAACTATTGGGTTTTACCTACATTACAATAAAATCAGAACTGTCAATTAGAGCTAAGTTACATGAGAGAAAGCTGGATAAAAAGAGTAACAATGAATCAATTTATCTGTTTCCCAACAAGACTAAAGAACAAACAAGAATACTTAAGGCTAAACAAGAATACCAAGTAGAAAACAAACGCTCAGTGAAACTACTGATAACTCTTTTTTTATTTTTTTGATGGAAGACAGATAAGGCCTAAATATTCTTTGAAGAAAAGAAAACGGTGACTCACACCCCAAACAAATACAATGCGTATAGAATTCGACTAAATCTTTCAAAACGCAATTTAAATAATCCTAATATCATAAACTGAAACAGGTAAGACAACGAATAAACCGAAATTCTGTTTAACAGGTTTGGATCAGCCAAAGCGATGGCTCGTTTATATGATAATCTATTTTACTATTTGCTTCCAACACGTGATGGCGAACTACAGAAAGCAAACTCGCTGCGATGTGCAGACAAATCTATCAACTATTTAATGGCCAGCTTGCAACCACATCACAACACTGTTTATTAAAAAGATTTTCCTGTTTTTCTCTCTTACTTAACCGAAACCGACGAAATTGTATAAAATATGGGCGCAGGTTTGAGTAAATAAACTAGTTTTACGTAGATTAGATTCGCAAACTTTAGTGGGAAACTAAAATACACCAGCAACTTTTTATTGGAGATAAATAGTAGAAGAAGCGAGGCCAGGCGAACGATTAATCTAAGTTTAGAGTAAACAAGAAGGTGAAGTGATCAGCGCAGCGACGGCGGGGGCGTTGTTGAAGTTTAATAAGCGTTAGTTAGCGAGTGCGGCAATAACGCGCGGTTATCTCCGGAGCGCCGCCACGCGCCTCCGCGGGCTCCGGCCTCCGCCTCCTGAGCCCCGCCGACGACAAATTGACGCTACCGCATCTCTCAACCGGCACTAATCTTCCCTCGACAGCGGCTATTACTTGCTATGCCGCCGTCATAACATAATTGACACTCACTGAGCTTCTATCTACTATTTCCAACTGCATACGCGGTGCTTTGGTAGTGAGCTTTGTCCTTGTTGAAACACTTTGTTGTAAAGATGCTCGTTTTATATTACATGCTCACACACATCAGCAATTACAGAAAGCTAAAATTCTCGCTCAGAGGTAATAAATTCAGGTATCTATCAAGTATTTAGGTGCAATAAAAATACTCAAGGATGAGAGTTCGTAAAACGTTACTATAAAACTATTATGTCATGAAAAAGTCATAAAACGCTCAAGCGTAAACATCAAGACATATAATGGGCAATTAGGTTTTTAAATGTAGGCGAGACGAGCTGAAACCTAAAAGAGCAGCTCGGTGCATGCAGCCCGCACCGCACCGCCACGAGGCAGCCGTCAAAGCGAGAATAATCTCATAACCGCGGCTCGGACGACACCCCGGCTTATGCTAAGCGCCCTCGGGCTTACTGAGATCTTTCTTTGAGAAAACACTACAAGCGGAGCGGCGTCATACACAACAAAGCGTAGGTAACCCACCCTCATTAACTTTTAAAATTATAATATAATTTTATAAGTGGAGAAAAAAGTAGATGAAAACGAGTTATTCGTGCGCATCGAAGTTAGCATTACGTTACGATGAACTTCTCGCAATTTCGGCTTAACGCGGGACAATCGAGCGGCGAAAAGTTTCGCAAGTGGTTTCGAGCCGGGCCAAGTATTCTAGCGGTCCGTATAGTTTAATTTCTCCAGTGTCGGTGATGCGTATCGGCGCAATCGGGCGCGGGTGAGCGATTCCGATCCGATTCGCGGCAGCCGAGCCGATCGGCCGCCGCCGTTGCAACACTCGCTGCGTGCGCCTTCCGACAACACAAGGCAAACGAAACCGTCATCGTCATGATAAAATGCAATAACACGGACGAATCACATTTGCTACGCCGGCCATTTGCTACAATTTTATATTGCGCGGATACCGTTTTAATAGCTCCAGTAATTATAAAGTGCTAAAAGGCTTTGCACGTGAAATTATCTAATTTTCTGGTGACGTGGCGCTCGCGCGCAGACACCGAGAACCAAGCCACATGTATCCAAATGGAACGAATAGCGTGCGGTCGTCGAGAGGGACCCGAGCACCGCACTGATTACGGTTTCATATTTAATGAGCCACTCACGTGGGCTCGCAACTCTCAACAAGTCCGCAAACTAATTTCAATACTAGCTTACATATTTAAAGTGCCACTGGTGTGCAAATGAAGAAAAACTACCTAAGCGTACTAGGACGTAGGCACTTGATTGGCAATGACCGTTTCGGAAAGGAATCTCAAAGCGCTACCTTTGTAACATGCATTCAGAGGCCAGAGGCTTGTTATGCATCTAGAAAAATCGGAAAATCTGCGAGAGAAAGTGTTCATATGTGAAAGAAGACGGCGCGGGAGGCGGCGGGCGCGGGCGGCAGAAGACGGCCGCGCACAGTTTAATTTCCCACGAGGTCGATCTCAGCGCCGCGGAGCTCAGCTCGCGGGAATTAATTGCCAGTAATGAATAGTCAAGTGTACGTCCGTTCATTATGTATATCTACGGGAGAATTAACAACAGTCATCATCTAAGATTTTACTCATAAGGCAAAAACTTGGAGCAAAGGGAGACGAAGTCAACAATGCCATCAGAGCCATCACCTATCAAAGAACATGCAGAAAGCCCAAGATTGTACACAGTCACACATTATGAATAAAGAAACAGTATAATAACTGTACCCCTGTATGTTGTCAGGTAGAGGTGAATTGCAGTTTTCACACGGATTGCTTGGAACAATACAGTTGTGGAGGCACTTAGGCAGCAAAGTTCAACAACCCTATAACCTATTTGGGAATTCTCGCGTTTCTAACTCTTTGTCTAACAAAGTTAGGATTGAGGTGGATAACCTCCTCGATGTAGCTCTTTTAAAGATAGTGAAGTCATTTTGCCTTTAAAAGTACGAATCCATCATTCCTTCAAGAAATCGAGTATTAAAACAAATACCAAGTTACTGTGACAACATCCTCTTTTTCATTATAATACCGTACGCCTACAAGCGATGCCATCACCGAGATTGCCAAAAACGTAAGTTTGAGGCAAAAAAACATAAAGGAGAACTATCCAAACTCGTGTATAGTGTTATGTTAGGTCGTCCCTCGACAACACACAATTCGATAAGGCGTTATTGACACATCGCGGTGGTTTGACGCGATCTCGTTGTACTTATACTGCCAGTATAGGATCTACATACAACATGTTGTACTTCGATGTAAGTAGTCGAGAATTGAAATTTTACTGTATAATCTTGCGGTGTGGGTATATTGGTACGCAAAAATGGACGATGAAAAAGTCATGCTATGCTACCTGCTCTAATTAGAGCAACCCCAGCGCGCTATAAACGTTTCTATAAACACGTAGAGCAGTATCTCATCTGCTTGTGGGAGCCACGCATTGTCTCTGATCGAGCGTATATAAGGGTGCAGATTGTTTACTGATTTACTATGTACGTGGTGCGCCGATGTCTTCATAGATCGTATCGTACATGTGCGCCGTTACAATCGGTAATGGTGTGTGCAGTTAAGGTGTAGCTTTATTGCTTCCTAGAGCGCGGCCTGGGAACAGGGTCGGAGATAGTCGCTCGTTAACGGGGCACGCGCCACAAGACCACATCTACGAAACTCTACATTTCACTAGTGTTGCTAGATGCTGAGAGATATAAGATCTAGATTAATTGCAGTCAACACATAAAAGCGTTCTCAAGCTAATTTTCACCTAAGATAATAAACATTAGCAAATCGTCTAAATTCAAATCTTAATCTGTAGAAAGATAACATAGTTTAGAACTCTGCCAAAATACAACGCGGCAGCATTACAAGAATAGTTCCAACAAACACCTTCTCCAAAAGTTATGAGTCATCCTAAATCGCACAGTAAAATTGGGACACCTGGCAACATTAGAGTTCGTCCATATTACAGGTAAATAATGCGGCTCGGTACCACGACTATGACGTCTAATGGCCAGATAAACACTATTCCTTTGACGCGCATAACAGTAAAATATAGAGCTTTTAGTGGATTGACAGAGGGGCAGAAACTACTAAAGTCTTCCAAAAGCAGACGATGAAAATATCCATTGAAAGTTGTATTCAATTTATGCTTTTGTTTAACTTTTACGTTATTGAAGTAAATTTGGTAAACAAAGTTTGATTTAAAGGTCATGAGTCCCCGATATGGTTAAGCGATGGTTTGATCTTGAACGAAAGCCGGATGATGCGACAAACGCGCTGCGCCAAGCCAGCAGTAATAGCATTACCGAACGTTAAACCATACCGGTTATGTTAATACGGATGGCTATTCTAGATTCAACAATAAAACTTAATTATGCAAATGCACTGTATTTACAAAACAAATCAGGTGGCACGGTTTAGAAAAAACGTAAATCAAAGCGTTGAACATGCATTGAAAATTAGTGGGCCAGTTTTGGTATAACTAAATAAATTCGTTTGTTATTGATAAAACTAAATAATTTAGTTCCCAAATGAAGGATAAAATCTACCTAATAATGTAATCCTTCATTAGATTCCTATCAATATCTTTAAATATCGTCATAAACTTGAAATTGATTAAAAAACACAACTACAACATGAAGTTGATCAATATTTAAATAAATTACGCTTTTGTATTAGTTTTCGTGTTATGAAACAATATCTAGAAATAAAACTCAGAAATGAGAAAGGTAGTACAGCCAGCCACGTAAACATAATGCCGATACTTTCAGCTTGATTTGCCACCTCCGGTGAGGAACGCTTCGATCTGCTACCCTGATAAATATTTGAAAGCACGATAGCTCTGGTCCCCAGGGTTGTGGGATTCCAATCCCATAAGGCTTCTAATATATTGCCAACAACCGGGACACGGTGTTTTAGGCTTTTTCATTATTGTCACTAGCAAAAAAAGATCGAAATAAATTCGTCAGTTTGCTAGGATTGTAGTTTAAATGTACATTAACAAGATAGGTCAGCCATGAAGATAAAAATCACGAACATGAAGCAAAGGTTTAAATTGACATTACTTTGACCGCCAAAAACTTCTTGCAATTTAACGCTTGTGAGTTTTGCAACCAGTGCCAAGCTACAAAACCTGCAAGAAGCCGCCCGACGACAAGAATGATATGTAGGCATGATGATAAGATCACTAACGTTAAAATAAATACTGTAGCGGTAATGTTTCTTTTGCCACCAAGATTTATTTTATGAATTATCACTAATTACCACAGTACAGTGTACCGAGTGTACGCGATAATCATTATTGTCATGGTGAGAAAAAGAAAACAATGGAAAATATTTGAAGGAACTTTTTTGTACTTGACAGTTGCAGAAACGCCGTTACAACGTGGTCATCATTACTTAATCATCGGTGAAACGCAAGCCTATCATGCAATAAAAAATATATGCTACTTCATGTTATAAAAGTTAATAACATGTGTTTATTCGTTATTGTTACCCTTTTTAATAAAGCAACAGATTTACGAAAATACACTGGTATGGCTGGCTCGTTACTTTAAGTGAGTTCCTACTCTCAGCAGTTTGATTTTGATAGCTTCATTTGTTCTTTGAAAGAAACTACATGGAAACCTGGTTGTGTCTCAGATTGAAAACCACGATCCATATGACGTAGCGTAGGACAATCAGACTTAATGAAGTTACGATTTTTACAAGACAAATAAGAGTGATTGGAAAATATAATCCTATGATTGAATTAAGTTACAAAGACGTTGACTAAATCTAGAATACTTTGTTTTAAGCTACTTCGTAAATTCAAAATTGTATCATAAAGTTACCTTGAAACAATAACAAGTTCTATTTATTATTGTGTATTTACATTTTGTCTTAGGATTAACATTTAATAGCCTAGTTTCCTTCAAAACATAATTATGCGTTCTGTGGTTATGCTTGGCGTGTAAAGTAATTTCATCTTTTCAAGAACAGTACCACGGCGCAAAAAAATCATAACTGGATGTGTTGAACCTAGGCATTGCGACATATTTTAAGTCGTGTTAGATAAAAACATGACCGCAAATGTCTGGAAATGCATTGTTAATAAGGAAAAAGATTTTCTCATAGTTAACAGGAGCATCGGTATCGTAACCGTAATTTTACATGTAAACTATGTTAAAAAAAATAACGCGCAAGCGAAGCGTCTGTGCAGCGACTGGCCAAATTTGCTTTCATCTGTCCGATGTTTGTTTGTATGTTATGTTGGTACTCGTGTACAGGTACAACAAATCTCGATAAAATTTGGTAATGGTATACAGGTTCAACAATTTAATAGAATTTTTTGATTGGTGTTTCCCTCAAAAAAGGAGGTAATTTGCGGCACAGCCATTTACCGGCCGATTAAAAAAAATAGCTGAAGTATATGGAACCTAATTCCACACAAGAATTTCGAATATGAGTAAAATCAGTCAAGAGATTGTCGAGAAAAAACACTGCGATTGTCTAAAAAAGTTCTCGCGATGTCTACTGTTCGCAGAACTACTAGTTTAGATAGGAGGCCGATTGTGTACTACAGAATTTTTGAAGGCTGGTTAGTTTAAGATTTGATATTTTTATTTATTCTGCGACTCCGCTCTTGTCGGTACCACCGTTTTGCAAAAAATAATAACTGATATTTAACCAACATTAGCGCGCAAGATTTAGATAGGTAACAATTTAGCTATCAGTCCACGCGCTCAAACTTATCGGAACACGGGTAAGTCTTGTTATTTGACACCTTCCAATAATGAGTATACAACTCGAACATTACTTTCAACAACTAGGATTAATTCACGTATTTGTTCTGTTAACAAAACTAATTGGTTTTGTACTTTCAACACTACGTAACAGAACAAATAGTATTAATCTTTATGCTTGTAATTTCTGCTGTGAACAAAGAGGTTATCTATCTATCTTTTAAACGGAAGCTTGATGTCGTAAGTACTGGATACAATCAAGAAAAACGAACATCGTGTAAGAAAAGCGCGTTCCAACAAATAAAGATCTACATGATAGACACATTTGTATTCACGTGTGAAAGATCATGTTTGTTCACAGACCATGCAATAACTGTACTAACTACGTGATGAAAGGCGAGCAAACAATGGTGTACCTTCCAAATCATGTCCGAAGTCATGTTCATGCAACTACGCCAAACAAAGAAATCGATGTAAGTGGCTTACACGTTCAAACATTCCGATGGTCAAAATATACGAATACTTACTTAAAATAAATGTTGACTTTTATGTGACCAAACGGCATTTTGTTTGGTCAACGAACCGACCGACGTTTACCTAGGACATATTTTTTATGTCTAACGAGGTGAATTACCAAAAAAAAAAATGTAAATGAACACTAAGAAGCCGGATTTGTCGACTTGAATTTGACTGAAGACTTAATTAATTATAATTTCAATTTATTTCCGTTAGCAAATACGAAAATTAATATTGATAAATTAGAAAGGTGCAAGTTTTGAAGAAGTTACTGTTAACATAAAAACATTAATCAACCAATGTAACTTTTTAGAATGTGTAATGGTTCGAAAGCGGTGTCAGTGAACCGCGCAGTTCCCTGGAGATGCATACGTTATTCAGATAACGGTATAACCGCACACGTAATTCGCATAATTTGGCACCCTAAAAACATGCAGTTTGGACTCGCTATAATAGAATCCTGCTAATATTGTAAGTTTGTTAGTGAGTGCGTGTATACAAGGCGTTACCGAAAGATGGAATATCGTTGAAAGGTATGTTTGTATGCGAATCCCATTTAGAATCATTTACCGAAGTATCAAAACCAAAAGTGTAACTATTTCACTACACAAAATTAGAAAATCGATTGTTTGTAATTTTCGAAAATCCTAATGAATGCTCGCTGACTACGCTTATCACACCATAGTACCCTACAGATAAATTACATTTGACGACTTTATCAAGGTCATACGCTTGCTGATAAGCTTCTCGGATTGCATCTGGTTAAGTTTAACTTGAGATTACTTGTAATGTAATCTAAAATGCAATACAATAACTAAATACAATAACAATGACAAAAAAACTTTGCGGGGTGATCTATCAGTTTCGGCTTGCAATACTTATTTGAGTTGTTGTAAAGGACAGTTAAGTTTGCTGATTTTCTTCATTAATTCTCCATTCATTAATTACACGTGGGAGGGGGGGGGGGGGGTTAAAAATATGAACTAGGCCTTACCTTGAGAGGAGAGGGGTACTCATTCTTACTTAATATTTTGTAATTCGAATTTTCCTGCGTAATAATCTTATTTTAATTAATGTGAAAATAAGAGATTTTTTAAAAAACGAGGATCTTACGTAAGAAGAGGGAGGAGGTTCGAGAAATCTTTTGTACCCTGACCTGGGGGTAGGGAGAGTCAAAACCCGCCAAAATCATCCTTACGTAAGTAATGAAAGGCCCCTTGGTATAGAGCCGTGGTAGCTCAGTGGGAGAACCGACGCTTCGCATTCTTGAGGTGGCGGGTTCAAACCCCGACTCGTACCAATGAGTTCTTTAGGACTTATGTACGAATTTACATACCACTGGCTTTTCGGTGAAGGAAAACATCGTGAGGAAAACCCGCATATGTCACGCAAAAAGGGCCGATTACCGGCCTAGTTGCGGAAAAAGAGCCCGCTCTTTACCTCTTTACCCCTTGGTATATTTGTGAAAAAATGAAGTGAATTTTGGAAAGGCCACTTAGAAAATTCGATAGAACGAGGGAAAATCAACGAAACTTTTTTGTTTGTCGATTAACTGTAAAAGGTTGGCTGGTTGATTTGAAATGACGACAAGTTTAGAAAGTAACTACGCCGAAGAAAAAGCATTTTGTCATTTTGTAGGAATTGACGTCGGAGTCAAATAAGCAAAAATGAGTACTTCGAAAATGTGATAGTAGCGCCACTCTCATGATCTAACTTGCTTGCGGAACGAATATCATACTTTGTTTACTGCATTATTTGTTGGAGTTTACGCCATCTAGCGGCCACGTCGCGAATGATTGAATTTCTAGGCCAAACCATTGTTTTGTTTACACGATTCTGTATAAACAAGGTCTAGAGACGCGGCTTTACGTCGTCTGCTGTTGTTGTTGTTGTCCGAGCAAACATGTTTTACAAAATATCGTCTCTCTCTCTCCGATAGGAGGGCTAATAAACACTCTTCGGGTTTTATTATTATATAGCACTAGCGGCCCGTCCCGGCTTCGCACGGGTAGACATTCATTTTTTAAACATTTTGGGATAAACGTAGAGTAAATGTGTCTTGATGATATTTGAGCACGCAATTCAATTTCAAATGTTACATAAAAAAAGTTTACATTGTCCAAAGCGCTAAGTATTCTTAAATTTTCTAATTTTTCGCGTATTTTTTTTTTTTTTTTTTTTTTCTTTCATAAGAACCTTCTCCTGACATAACAAACAAAAAAAAAAGTGAAATCGGTCCAGCCGTTCACGCGTGACCAAGGGAAATAGGGATTCAATTATAATAATATATATTATATGGATAACGCATAAATCTAGCATGGTTTTTTTTATAGATCACTAGCGTATGGGATTTAGAAATAAAAAATAAATAAAATCTGGATATCGTCCCAAGTTATCCGCGTCGCACCAAAACAAAGAATTTTTGATTACGACGGCAGCAAATTCTTATTTTAAAGGCGGGCCGCAGCAGAATGAAATATCGAATCACTGGTCAAGGCGGTGTGAGTAGAACAAGCTCGAATATTCCAGACAACATCTTATCTCATGGCAACTGTTTAAATGATAACAACTGCACTGACATTGCGTTTTGGGTCACGTTACATGGCTATTTTTTTAGAAACGGCATGGTTTGAGACGGCGTGGCATGGCACATTGTTTTAAATGTTGCACTACATTGAAATTGGTATTCAGAGAATATTTGTCGCGAATTTCCAGTTCCTGGTATTGCGGTATAGTTGCGGGTACTATGTTTCGGGAACTCAAGAAAATAGCAGGAAATATATCATAAGTACTAACTCAAATGTACTAGCGCAATTATTGATCGTAACCTGTTTGTGTATACTCCAGAGTTTACAGTTGCTCTACAAAATGCCTAACAGCCGCGAGCGCGGCAAGACATGTAACGAGCGAGCCTTAAAGAGAGTATCGAGTATTCTCGCTAACCTGCTTCTGCTAATCACACCCTGAGAAAAGACCTGCGGCCAGCAAATAGCCTGCGGCCTCCGACCGACTCACCGGCACAACGCTAACGACCGCGCCAAACGGAGAGAACAGCAGGGAAGCGACGCCTGGCACGTCTAGACAGGGAGACTTGCCCCTCTAGCCAAGTTGCAATTCTATAATCGAAACGATGTAGCAAATACTATGGGAAATATAATTTCCGTCATAGAATATAGAATATAAAAATCTATACATATAAAAATTAATGTTTCTTTTTTTTTTGTTTAATTCTTTTTTTGTTGTGTTAATTATTGTCAACAGAAGATTCTTATAAAAGAAAAAAATTAGGAAGTTGAACGGAACATTAGAAAATTTAAGACAATTCGAATTCAATATGTTTACATCAGGCGAGCGATTTGCTCGTCTCGTCACTCAATTACAGAAAAAAAAAATTAAGGCAGTCCAACATCTGTCGGGTCAGCTAGTAGATTATAGAAATGTCATACCCATACTTTCTACTTTTCTATAGCGTTTCTATTATTTCAATGCAACTAGGCTAAGGGGCTGGGACTAGTTGAGGAGACCTACCTGCACGTCGAAAGGCTGGTGGTGTTGCTGCGCGTCGGGCGCGGGGCCCACGGAGCCGCCGTTCACGAGTCCGCCGCCCGCGCCGCCGCCCGGCCCGCCGTTCGCGCCGCCTACTCCGCCCACGCCCACACCCACGCCGCCGCCGTACTGCATAAAATACAAAGACGCCTGATATCGCGTTCACGAGTTCCAAGTGTGTGGGGATAGCAATTGCATTGATCTTGTGGTTTAGAGTTTAGAGATTTACTAATCAAGGTTAATCAAGAAACAAATCTAACGAGAGAGTAGCAAAGCGAACTTGTAACGAATACTTATGTTTCGTAAGTCGCACAATTTGTACATCAACCTTTTATGGCGGCTGTACACACTCGTCGAGAGCCTCTCGTCGAGAGTCTCGGCCGATGATGTTCTCGGCGAGAGCATACGTGTACACACTCGTTTTTTCATTTGTACGGAAGATTTCTGTGACAATGGACGTGGAAATTGCAGCTGCTGTTTGCCTTTGTGCTGTGAGCTATTATAATTTTTTATCCATTTACCATAGAAAGAAAATTCTTAAGCCATGGCGAAGGAGAAGATGGTGGATGGTTACTATGCACCGCAATAGAAGCAGGTAAATACTTAAAACAACGCGAACACAGTCAGCGATTAACTAACTGAACAAGTGTGTACATGCTCGCTCTCGTTTTCCTCGCGAGACTCAACGAGACCCTTTGACTCGGGCGCAAAAAACCGACCAGTGACCGAGACCGACCGAGGCGAGGCACGAGAGAGCGAGACATGGCGAATGCACCGTCTACATACTCGTTCTCGGCCTGTCTTGGTGTGTCTCGGCGAGTGTGTACAGCCGCCATTAATCGAGTAGCTAGGTGAATTCCGTGTACGCATATGCGTTGACACAACACTGTCACACAACAACGTGAAGAAAACAGCCGTCTCAGTACCCAAAAAAACTAGGGAACATAAAAACAAATGCATTTTTTTGTAAAAAGCTCGTTTGTCTCATATTGAAGACGGTTGAACCGAAGATCTTGATAAAAGTTGAAAAAGTACGAAATCCGAGAAAACTGGAAAATCGTAAGACACTGTATCCTTGAGTCGCTACATCCAAAAAATATTACATGCAAGCATTCAATTGGCGATAATTAGGCATTTATAGATTCGTGTAATGTGCCTCGACCCGTATTTTTCGCGCTTCTACATGTTGCCATAGTAACAACATTATGATTGCTTGACTGAACTCATGATTATTTTGTTTATACTCTCAACCAAATCTATATTTTTAATAGACATCTTTAGGAGAAGAGTAGGTAGTGTATTTCGGGCTTCTGTATGTAGCTAAATGATTTTGGATTGCGAAATCTCGTTAGATTAGTTTTTGTAACATATTACTTTATACAGTGGGATTTTTTTTATTCAATTTTAATTTTAATCCTTAATACTAATAAATAAAAGACGTGAATACGCACGAGTACCTGTTGCGTGCTAGCAAAACTATTATTGTCAAACTGAGGATGCTGTTCCATTTGTAAAACGAGTTCGATGTGCTGATTCATGGAGTCGTTCAGTGTCATGCCTGGAAACAAAACAAACAATCTTGTTAGTCAAGTCAAAGTGAAACTTATATGGTCTTGGTCTTTTTCAGAAATATCTAAAAGGTCGGGTTTAGCTTAGGCGTTTAATTTTTTTTCGGCGTAGCGCAAGAAAGTTTATAGTATACATGAATTAAGCTTTCTTGTTATATTGCCAAAATTCGGAGCTATGTTTGCTTACTAAATTGCTGCGTGATAGAAACCAACAATATAGTGGAAATTGCAGCCAGAATTCATCGAGTCGTTTTAGGTTTTTGATTTTATGAAACCTAGCCTCTCCCCTCGGTTCACCCACATTTCTAGTATAAAGGTAGCTTACAAAGTCAACGACACCTTATGGAACAGCTTTTTTCGTGATTTCGGCTTAGATACTCTTTCTTTATTACCCCGCATTATTATTATTTTTATTTATTACAGCATATTTTTAAAGAATAATTTGCCTTAGTAATAAATGCCTGAATTAATAGGATTATAAAAAAAGTATGCTCACCTGGATGTAGCTGCGGGTGCTGTGGGTGAGGCAGGCCCTGCAGCGGTGCTACGCCCAGCATGCCCGGGTGGTGCTGGAACAAAGAGAGAATTGCAAAATCTCAACTTATTTATTGCGACACTGTACAAAAAGATCTTAAAATTAAGTAGGTAGTAAGTGGTTTTGTATCTAAAACCTATGAAAAGCGTTACCAACATGCTTTACACAGATTCATTCATGGACAAAGCATTGGGCTTGGTAGAGTATTATACGTGCTTGCAGTGCTTGATGGCCAGTAACTTTTGTGGCAAGAGATGAGTTGCAACCCAAGTCAGATTTTTGAAATCTTGTTAAAATTTCATTATTTTTATACTGACATATGATTGGTCTGGATTTGTGGAAACTTAATAATCAATATGTGTATTAGCAGTAATGGGCATTACATGTCTGCAAGCTCAAGCAGCAGGAAACGCATAAGATTTTAGACTGTCTGTATGATGGGTGTGTTTTGTTGTTGGAGACAACGCAATACCCTGGCAACAGGCTTAGCATGAGCCGAGGACTAATTCTTTCCACAATTATTATCCACGCATGACAAAGCTAGAATTTGGATATGTTTGTCTATTTCTCTCGGGATAAAAAGTAGGATATACAATTAGTCCACGTCTCAGGCTAAGTATGCAATATGTAGTTATAGCGACCACCTAGTCCCTAGGCCCTAGTGTGTACTACCAAATGTAATTCTACTTAGTCTTACATTTTTCTTCAAATTTGTTTGATGATCAATAAAAGTCATATGTCGAGCGAAAAGAAGAATAACGGAAATCAGAACTTTTTTGATGATTTGAATCCATGGTTTCTCATCTTCTTTTTAGCGAGACTAGAAATACAAATAGTTTTCATTAAAAAAAAAAAACAATTCCTAAACATGTTTGTTAGCAACTCCAAACTTTGTCCAAAACTATTCATTTTACCCTTTTCGTCAAGTCCCTTAAAACACTTCCTGAACTTGTTTGTTAGCAACTCGAAACTTTGCCCAAAACTAATTTACCGTCAAGTCCCTTTCCGCTCGGATCTTCCATTACATACTAGTAGTAGTAAAAAGAGTGCAGTTAGTTACCTGCGGGTGCGAGAGGTGCGGCAGGTGGTGCAGCGGCGCCTGGTGCAGCGCGTGCGGCGGCAGCAGCGTGAAGGGCGGCGCGTCTCCGTTGCGCACCGCCGCCGCGCCCGCGCCCTCCTCCTCGGCCGGGGACGGCTGCCGCGAGCCCGGCGTGCGACTGCACACATACACACTTGTGACATAAATACCCCGTCTGCCAAGAAACCACAGATGCATTCAAATATATGCATTTCAGTCAACGAAGGAATGATTTTGACTAAAAAGAAAACATCTAAAAGATAAACCGCCCTCCAACCTTTCCTACAATTATGTAAGCGGCGTCCTTACTCGTACCAATTGTTCTAGAACATTTACAACTAAAATTGGGTATAAAATCCACGTGATTGTGATCCACGCATCAATAACTAAGTAACAGAAAATATGGCAGCCGTAGCCGAAATCGGTATGGAGTTCATCATCACCCCGTCTGCCTGTTTTTTATTATTTATCCTACATATCCCGACGAGCAATATACCTATGCATATTGCCCATTTAATTATAAAGAAAAAATGCATCAATTATGCATGATGTTTGTTGCACAACGTCTCCGACCTGTGTCGGAGGGGAATACTGACGAACATGCAAAAAAAAAGATAAAAACCCCAGGGGTCATGACCTCTGGCACCCAGTCTTGGCAAAAGGGGAGCCACTTGACTTGAGGGGGAGACTTGTAAGACAACATGCATGACATAGCCAATAGCATAGTCAACAGCATAACGTCTCCGATCTGTGTCAGAGGAGAATACCGACGAACATACAAACAAAAGCCTACTTGCAGGGGGCGCGTATATGTGGCGAGACAGGTCATCAGGTCAACATTCAGTGGCCGCGTATTGGTGTATTTGTACTCGTGACAGGTAATGCAGTGGTGGCGAGAGAGGGACATGTTGACCAATAAATAGTTAGAAAAAAGTAGAAAAAATCATTCTTGACAACTGGGCGTTTTCATACACATGAAGCTACCGCCGCTGTTGTTACCGCGATATGTTGCTTATTGTATGAAATGCAGGGTTATCCTTATCATCAGCCTATTTAATACTAGTCCAATGCTGAAAATTTATTTTATCACGAATAAGTACTAGTTGGACCACCAACTCGCCTTTTGGTAAGCGACATAGGCTCCTCCTAAAGAACGCCACATGGCATATATGGTATTATCCTAACTTATACAAAATTAGGGGTACAAAAAGCTATAACCATAAGCTATACTATTTATCGTTATCATCATCATGTTTTTCATCGTGCGGGTAAAATCGCGGGGTATAGCTAGTAGGTATATTTATGTTAAAGATGGCACTATCCATTGTAAACCTCAACATCAGTTAACACCAGCTAATTGCAATTTATTTACTACGGGCAGTACTTTAGTATATTTTTCTTTGTATTAATTTCGTGATAAGCCAAGTCAGGGGTCTAAGAACAGCTGTCGAGATGAGTCATCATTCATTACACGATTAGTCATATGCAAGAGAGATAAGAACATCTGCGAAACATTTTTATGTCGATAAATAAATTAAAACACGGAATTGAACTACAACTTTTTACCCGACTACAGAAAAAGATGGTTATGATATCGCTATCTTAACTTATCTTAGCTTATAATATAACTTATGTCAATTAGTTGTGTACCTAGTTACGTTTTCACACAAACATTTGGTATGCGCAAATGTTAAATTCCAAAGTTCAAGAAAGTCCAATTGTTTTAACTTAGGTACACGTAAACGAGATCGCCTGCTCAGGCCAGTTTTGAATTTTAAATTCACCTAATAAACGAACAGGATTGCTTCGACCAAGCCGTCCCTAAGCTTGAAGTGAGTTATGTTCAAATGCGTATCACACATAACAATCTACTTGAAAAAATTCTTTCACCTCAAACAGGAAACGGAAGTGGTTCAAAATTCAAATAGATTCGACCTAAGCAAACAAACTTTACTCACATACATTGCAAGTTAAATAAAAGCTTGTGATAAAGAATGAGCCCCCGTACTAGCATTTATTCAATTCCAATAAAAATTCCGCTTGGAAGATAACCCTTTTAGCGACAAAGCTTGGCCGCCGCCAGCTGTTTCTACACAAACCATTTTATCTTCTGTAATGTGTCTCGCGAACAATAGTTTATCTATTAATCGATGGTAATTTCGAGGCGTGTCCAGTACACCGAGCAAAGACTGTAGTACAGAGGTCGCGCGGCGCGGCTCAGAGAAGGCGAGTGGCATTGACAGAGGCCATGATCCAAGCAGCGGTTATTGCCCGCGAGGCACTCGGCCGGCCGCACGTCGCCGGACCCACTTTTTAGCACCGCCACCGCCATCACCGTCACTGGGTGACCTTCGCGACCATCTCGTGTCGATATTCAGAGCATTACGTATTCTTTTATTGACCGAAATAATTATTCATGTAGCGATGTGAAATTGTTGTGAAACTATTTTCGCCTGCGCAAAAGTATTTATCATATTTTCATTAGTCAGTTTTATGAGTTTTTCTGGCACTTATAAATGCAATGTTAGATGCATATTTCCATTTGATTTTCATGTCAAATTGTCTACATTTATTTTATCTGTGTTGTCAAATTGTTGAGGCAAAATAACTTTATTTAAACGTTTACAGTTATCATACATTTTTCGACAAATTAAATTAAATTCTAAAATTCTCTGAAACCCAATCTAGAAAAAAGCAAATAATCTTGAAATGGCTGAACAATTTTTGTTGAATCATAGCTAACACCAGTACACCACCAAGTCACCTTTCCAACAAACTAAATCGGTTCAATCGTTTTGGAGCGACAAAGACACACAGAGACACATTTCACTTATAAAACTCCTTTGTCCAGTTTAACTTGAGGAAGTGGATTAAAAACCTGACTAAACTTGTTACAGACCTAAAAAAAATCTAGCGAATCAAAGAAATGCCAAAATGCTGCCAGTCTTTTAAAAACAGCAAACTTTTTATACTGAAAAAGTGCTGAACTATAAAATCACAGATAAAGTTGCGGGACATAGGTAGTAAGCGATATAGGACCTCAACCATCTACACTACCGGAGCAACTGTGTCAGCAACACACTCATACTCTGATATATCAATGAACTAAGCTAGCTTGAGACACTAGAGTAGACGCTGTAACACTCACTAGGCCGTTAGTGCAAGATATCAACACAACGAAAAGAACTCCCAACGTTGCAGCTTCTAGGAAATACTACAGAAGGAAGGTCATTTAAATTTAATTTTCAATTTAATTTTTATTATGTAGTATTTATGTGAACTAAAATGTAAATTGTATGGACATGGAAGTCTGAAATGGATCTATCATAATTATTAGAGTAGAGGCGGTGCTCACTTAAATGCCTTGTCATCCTCCTGACCGTTGTGCAGCCCGTTGGGCAGCTGCGAGTGCTCGTGCAGCTCGTGCAAGTCCTTGTCGAATGGCGAGGCCTTGTCCTCGGGCCGCTCCTCCAGCACCATGCCGCGCAGCCCCGCCACCACGCCCGCCACCTTCTCGCCGCCCGCGCCCGCTCCGCCGCCGCCTGACACACACTCGGTTGTTGTTTATGCATTCCTGCTACTTGGACTTGGGGAACAAACTATGGCACATTGAAAAATTGACGTGGGCGAGACGACCACTAACGTTTTTAGAAAAGGGCTACTGGTCCATTAGAACAGTTTTAGACTAGGACGAGTTTACAGTTTTAACTCGTGAATATTAATGACTCCTGAAATCCATGAACACTCAATAAAAGTATTTTACTAAGCTGTGTCATTTAAATGCCTAGTCTGTCATGGAGACCTTTGCTCAGAATTTTTTGTTCACTGAACAGCTGATTATATTAGCTCTCAATCACAATCATGCCATTCTACTCTTAATCTACTGTTTGTCCATTTTACTAATTTCTACGATAGCTAACACAATCGAAGCGCAGTAGTGTGGAAAAGGGGTTATAAATTGTGATGCTTTTACCTGTGGGTGATCCTCCGAGCACATACTCGACCATCTTAACGCCGAGGCCGGCGGTATCGCGCGGTGACAGGATGCTGCTCGCATCGCCGCCAGGGAACGCCACGCCGCGCCGCGTGCTCATCATCGGCACACCCATGTTGTGCTCTACGGCTGCAAAAAATCCCAACATCATTCATACTATTTACTAGACTATAGTTACTTACATTATCCGGTTTTGTAGTCCACAGTTCTGCTACTGCATTTTCCTCGACTTGCCAGTCAATAGTATTTTAGCTGATCTAGTATATTTAAATACATTCTGGTCTCTGCGGCAAGCATAGGTTTAAAGAAATAGCCCTAAAGACATAACCCATGGAATTTTGCCATCAGGTTGGTGGGTTATGTCTGCAGAACCAAAATTTAGCTACTATTTTGATGGTTGGGACTTTCCTCATTCAGAGGTCAGAGTCAAAAGTCTTTACTGTCAGTCTGTCACTAGGACCACTTCGGTAAAAGCAATTTCAAAATTAATATTTTGTAGCTAAGCCCAAATTGTATATCAAAGGCAATGCCAACTCAGAAAATATGTTCTCGGATAATTTTTGTAACACGGCGGCATTAGCACCTACATGACATTTAACAGGTAAGATTAAATAATATAATTATGGAACATTTAAACTTTTGTAAAATTCAGTACTAACCTTGTGCCGACCAAGTAGGATCGCGCCACATTTGCTCAGGGTTCAGCTGCAATGGAGGCAAGTGTTGAGGTCCCTTGCTATCACCACCTGCACCCGGTCCTTTGTCCCATAATTTCTTAGCAGCAGGTGCGATCTGTACAAAGTAAAATAATAAAAATAAACAGCTGTAGAAAATTAAATTAATTCTCACAGTTGGACCATGGATAGTTTTACTTACCCATGGTATAACCAGTTGGCCATAGCAGTTGGACCACGGGTCGGGAGCGGAAATGACAGACAAACTATTTAAGTTAAATGTTTTATGATCATTTGTCATTGTGAAGATATTTGTGAAATCTAAAAAGGTACTTTAGAAAAATGTAAAATACCTTTACCACCTTGCCATCTAGTTTAGCTTTTTTTCTTAAACTATCACAATGACTATAGTGCATACAAAATCATTGAAAGGATAATGCAACTTTTCCCTTGTGTTCATTTCTGTTACATACTGCCAAAACATGAAACCCATACCAAACAGTAGATATAATAGGCACTAGTAACTTTCGATGTGGCGTCACAAAAATCACACCAAGAGTTTTTATTTAATCTACATTAATGTTCAAAAAATTACACTGAGCCATGTTTATAGTAGTACATATCTTTTTTTCCTCTAGGTCAGATTTATGACGCCTTGGTAAAAAGTGTATGTTAGGCGTATGTTTCATGTTTGGGCAAATAGCTTTTCGGTATTGAGACCAGTAAGTTACATTTTCCTTTAGTATTTACTTTCCGGATTTATTTTAATTTTAAATTATAATAAAGAGCTTTCTTGTGTTTGAGTACACTGCTTTTATTAAATTTCAATATTATCTTTGTTTCGATCCACCAACTTATATAGCATTCTGGCAAAAGAGGATCAGTCAGAATGCTGTTTTCAAGAACCTAGTTGCCTCTTAGTGAGCTAAATGTCTATTTATCTATGCATAGGTCACTGTTTTATTGAAATGGAAATTCTAAATAATAAGGTTTCACAATTTTTTGAATTCACGTTATTTTCAATTTACTACATATTTTAGAAATATTCAAGTATTGGTAATTTTTTTTTATCTCAAATAAGTCTGTTTGACCACCAACTCGCCTGAAAACTGGAAAGCATTTTATGATTCTTTTTTACAAAAACTACCACTGATAGCAAAGATTAATAACCCTTCTAAAAAGTGTAAATGATATGGCCTATCAAGTTGATGTTTATGAGGAATTAACCAAGATTCCAGAAAACCCCCAAAAACCATTTGGCATGCAAACAATTCAACCTGTGGTGATTATTTATTTAATTCTAACATTGCTATGGAATCTGATCATGCATATGTCACAACACAAACTTGAAATTTCTTATTTAAAGGGCCTTAATGAAATTTATGGTTTAAATAAATAAATAAAACAGTGTGTAAATAAATAAATTAGAGTGTAGATCTTGTTGGTGGAATAATTTCCAGTCATGGTGGTCTTCTGTTTAGTGCTTTTACCTCCATGTACAACCTCGACAGATATATATTTTGTATAGACAAAAACTCTTGGTTGGGGTTGGATCACAGGGGTGCTTTAGTTTAATCTCTTGACAGATGGGTACCTCGCTTTTATATCAATCAATCCTGTGAATTTAGACCCACCTAATTGTAAGTGTGTTACCTTGTCCTGTAACCGAATTGGTACGTTAAACATAATAATTTATCTGCATGCCATGGGTTCACAACATCACATCATGAAAGTCACTTAATGGACTTTTCAGATGGATCATCTGATTTCAAAATTGACCCATAGTAAAAGGTCATAATTAGTACAATGTACTCCTTTGGCTTAGCATGATAGTTTGGTATTATTCTATGTTATTTTTTTAGATATTTTCCTTGTCTTTTTATTGTTTTAGTTGTTGTTGCTATGGTTTAAGTTTACGAAATGGAAAAAAATGAGTTGGTTTTCATTCCAAAGGCTGTAATCCTCGCCTTGCCTGTATAACATTCAAAACTGAAGACTGACATGGGTAAGTGTAATGAATTTTCCTTTTTTGTATAACAAAAGGAAATCAAAAGACGTGCAGCTGTATTAGGATACAAGAGGACTACAGTCGCATTGCAGTTGCTAAAATTCCTCGGTGACATGCCTCTGTGGAACAAATGTATGGGCCACACTGGACTCGCTTGATTGAGGGGTTTGATCATACCTGTGTATAAGTAGGTACCTACCTAAGGTGTTTGCTCAAACGCATTGATAGATTTTAATTGTAATTATTGTTTGGATTAGCTCTTCAGACACCTAATATACCCCATTTATTTTTTCAGAAATATTGTTTCAATTGGTACACGATATTTATTCACGAGTAAAACCGCGGGGCGAATCTTGGCAGGGAACGAATTTGTATTGTATGCAGTAACAGAAATATTATCACATGTTTTTTACAAACCCATAGGCATTGGCGTTGCTTACCCACAAAACAATAAAAACTTCAAAGCCAAAATGATGAATCGAAACTCGACTGATAACTGAAGGTCATGTGTGGATCAGGATCAACCATCAACCCTAACAATATCGATGAAAGTAGCTACGAAACAAGCAGCCAAACATCATAATAGTACGAGAGATAGTGATTATTTAACAAAATGCCACTAAACATTCATCAACGCGAACCATTTGAGTGACGAAACATACATAATTGAATGAATACATAGGGCATCGCACCGGTGAACAAAACTCTGTATCAGAAATGGCGGACGCCGGTGACAAGTAAACAAAACAAAAACGAACCTGTTGCGTGGAAAAATTAAGAAATTAATAGTTTCATGACTTAAAACTAGGTCTGATTACATTGATCTATCATTTTCATCCAAAAAACTCACCATGTCGGGGCCCATATCCTTAACATCAGTTTCGAAAAAGAAGTCACTCAAAGGTTTCATGCATACAATCCGTTCAACTTCTTCATGTACAAATACGAATGTTTATCGTGAAAAATATAACTTTTTCTCAACACCACATAACCTACACAATGTAATGTTCTATCACTGCACAATTAACACGCATTTCTAACATAGAAACAGTTTATTTATGAAGAAATACAACTAGAAAAATCCAAACTCGAGCACAATGTTGACTTGTTTCTACGAACAAAGGACGTACGCCGAGCACGGCGCCTGCGTTAAAATTCCTCATACATGGGCATGGGAGCTGGGAGCGTCGCAAGGGGTAAAGTTTAAGAGCATTTTTGATAGATGGCGCGATTTTAAAAAAGGAAACAACTGAACAGTTACGTTCTATGGCTTACGTAGCAAAATGCGAATTAGTTTTTCACGATAATAGATTTAATTATTTATTTCAACTTTTAAAAACGTTTAAAACAGTGCACAGGTGAATTAATATTAATGTTGGTGTAACAAAATACTAAGTGCGACAACCGTGCACGATATGCAAAGTAGGTCATACATGTCCGTTCTTATTTGCCGTAATTAATTATTTGGCGGGCTGAAGTTCTGCAGATTTTAATTTTACAAGTACTAGAGTGTATCAAAAGGATATCGACCAGAATATACATATCATTATATATTTTATATACAGTACATATCCCAATTCGTTTTAACTCGACCACTGTAAATACCTGCTGCAGGCGATTCGTTTGGGATGTGATTAGGGCGCATTGACACAATCCTTTTTTTTCGAATCGTGTAAAATCTACTTTTACTCCCGAAGCCCATTGGAGTCACGGCTAAGCAAGAAAATACGTTTCGTTTCTCGTTTCTTCTTGACAAAGCAGAAAGTTTTTTAAAAACCTATTAGTACAAGTTTAGTAAATAAAACATATTCCCTAATATTCCTACATAAAATTGATCCATTCCATATAATTACAGTAAGACTTACTTATCTGCAGAGTTAAGCGAGAAAGCCACTAATCTTACAATAGTATTTTAGGAGCAAATTAATAAATAGCCCTTGTGTTGAACATTTTAGTATCCTTTTTTGGTTCCTACTTAATAAGTTACCAAAACCGGAGCAGGGGGTTAATAACTATAAGTAAAATTACTCTTACTCATAGTTAAGATTATTTTATTGCAGGTACAAGCAATATTGATATTTCATTAAATTATAATGGTAGGACAGAACCCTTTGCATATTATATATCTTCTATCAAGAAATACGTAGTCTAGAAAGATGTATGAAAAAATGAGTTTCCATCTATGAGCCGCTGTCTCATAAACGTATCTACGGAATACATACAGTGTTTTTTAATAACTCTTTTTTTCTGTCTTTTCATGGGTGCTGTGTATTTTTTCAGAAACAGCGAAATGGACTTCGAAAACCAATCTATCTTTTAATGGATACTGCAATTACTGCAGGGATAATATGATACAGCTCGCAACAGAAATAAATTTGGCAGTGTGGTGTTAAATTCAGGTAAAATAAAATAAAAATAATTGTTACTATTTATACAGGGTTATAGAGGGTATGCTAAGCCGAAAAGGGCTGATAGTACTCATCATTATAAACAACTTTTACTACGGAACCAACCCGAAATTCGCGAAAAAAAAATCAGCTGTTCCATACATTTTGTCGAGTGTCATTGACATTTTTCTATAAAATGTTAGTAATCGGGGCAAATTAGACCAAAAAATAGGAGTAAGCTTACATTAATTCCCACCCAGCTGAAAATTGGTAGGATTGTTCAGAACACCATCATAAATGAAACCTAAAAAGTCCTCATCAATCCGATACATGCAAAAATTTTTACTCCGGGTAGAAGGTCACCAAAACGGGTGTTTCGTGATTTTCTCAAAAACGGTACAAGCTACGAGGATACTGTTCAAGACAAGTATGTTCACTATAACATTTTCTACAGTATTGCTCTTAAACGCATGTTGATAGAACTTATGGTTTTCGAGATATGTCGATATTCATTTCAGACCAGACCAAAAAATTGACAATTTCTCTTAAGATGCCTCAGTCAGCAGTAGATCATATAACAAGTTTGTAAATGAGTTTTCCCGAAGTTTTAAACATTATTGAATCCGACAATCTCAAGAAACACTTTGAAAAATGACTCCTTGTATCTCAAATCGGATAAATGATGATGATGGTTGACGGAAAATTGAACCCCTCGTATCTCGGAAACGGAAAGAGATAGAGGGGTACACCTGACTTTTAAAATGTAGATCAAGTATGGACCTTTCTAGGGAAATGATAAAAAAAGATAGCCGCCATACAAAAGTTTGACAGTCATACAAATAAACAAAAAAAAGGAAATGCTCATAGCTGTGGAACCGCTGTAGATGGATGGAGTGTGCTCGAAGAAATATTATAGAGATTCATAACGACAATCGAGATTCAGCAACAAAAATCCAAGATGTCGGATTTCATATTTCCGTCAAATTTCAATGGATCTTCTAAATTTTAAAGTGATCCTAGGCAGGTGTTATTTTGGATCTGGAGGCTCTTAAGGTCCTTTAATCCATTCCTAAGTAATATTTTTTTATATTTCTTGGCCAGACTTCGGGCTTTATAACGTAAGATATAAGGTTTAATCCGCGCCACCTATTGTACTTTTTGGAACAACAATTTTCAATATTTTTTTAAGGTCCACATCTATGTTAGAAATAAATATGTAATCATCTTATGTGAAGTTTTTGAGAGGATTTTCAGAAACATTATTTGATTCCTCATAAGTCCGACCATGGTTAGATATATTCCGTTAACTTTATGACTTACGTAAGATGTTGTATTTTTATGTCTCTGTTTATGAGCAAACATTTAAAAAAAAAAAAAAACAGTGTGCTTTACAGATTTTAATCTTAACCGACAGAAAAACTAAAAACGCTTCCTTTAGACTAAAATAATTCAAAATAACGAAACTTACAATCCTAAAAACCTTATTTTTTTTAATTTTCTTTTTAATATTACTCTATTCAATTAAGACTTTTTTGCCATCCTCACTTGTCCTAAATCAAAAGATCCCTACTAATATAATATTATAATTGTGAATCCAAGTTTGTTTGTTATGCTTTCACGCGAAAACTACTTAACCGATCATCATGAAACTTTGTACACATATTTTTGGAGGTATTAGAAGTAACATAAAAAAATTAATACATAATTTTTTTACGAAAGATAAAAACAGTGTTTCCCAAAAAAATCAAAACCTAGCTACTTCAAAGACATCTAGACAAAATATTTAGGCCGTCAAAGTTTGCTCCTGTACTGTACATTAAATGCTTGGAAACACAAACATCATCAATGAAAAAATAACGTTATGTTTAGTGACCATTGGTTTTGAGACGATAAAAGGCCGTATGTTTTAAGAGAATATTATTTTAAAAATCGAAACTAGTCATAGTAGACAACTTAATTTTTACTACTTAATAAATATTAATTTTTGAACAGAAGTTTTAATGGACAAATCTAAATGTATTTAACCTATGTCATCCCATTTCTGGGCAAAGGTCTTGCAGTGCTTTTGTAGTTTTTCAACATGGCGCAGTACTAGTTTTGTATAATATATGTTACTTTGTCAGCTAGTGTCCAGTTAACATCTATTTTACCTGGTTTCTGATGGCAGCAACTGGTGTCAGGCCAATTTGATTTTGTCCTTGCTGCAGAAATTGATTGGTGCCAGCAGGGGCCAACATTCCAGCTTGGCTCAAATACATCAAATGTTCTGCACTTTTACCAATACCATTCATGGCCTGCATAGGATTTCCATGGTGCTGATGAATATCATAAAGCCCTTGTTGTCCTAGTTGAGGAGCATTTTGCATTCCTTGAAGAGGAGGTAACATCATAGCACTATTTTGGATTGTCAAACTATTTCCCAAATTATGGTTCTGCATAGGTGCAAGTTGTGTGTGAACCATATTGGTAGTAATATGAGCTGGATGGGTACCAATGACAGACGGATTAATTGTCAATGTACCAACAGAGGAAGCTATTGCCTGGTTTATGTATTGTTGCTGGCTTGCTTGAGAGTTTTTTAACTGTACATGGCCTTGTTGATGCATGTTATTCATTGCTATAGGTGTAGAGTTCTTCCATTTGTCTTGGTTCTGAAAAGTAAAACCTTGGTTATAACAAAAACTAATAGCATCATGAATAATAACATGATGTAGTATAGATACGAAAGCTAATAATTCATTGGTAAACTTATTTATTTTTAGTGATTTATGCAAATAATAGTAATAAATGTTTCACACTCAAATATGAAGCAAAAAGCCTGATCAATATAATATAGCATCCAAAATAAACCATTAAGACAAGTTAGGTTATGTTTATAAACAAATGATAAAGCATTGATATAAATAGCAGATATTTTATCAATAACATATAAATACAAATCTCACCTCAACAATAGAGTCGTCACCTACAGCCCAACGTTGCTTAGGTGCTAAAGAAGCCAATTCAGCTTCTTGAGGTTCGCGTTGAAACACATAATGCACAGTTGTGTCATCTTGACTGCGAGCTTGCGAGGCACGAGAGCTCTGCAAACTTGCTTCACCCGCCTCTTCTTCCGCTCCCGTTCCCGGCCACTTCATTGGGCTACCGTGGGGTTCGAGCATTCAGTTTCAGTACACTTCGATCTTTTGTAACCGTAAACACAAAATGTCTCACTAGCTTCCTGTTTATTGATATACAATGCTATGTTTGAAGTCACTATTTCCAAATACTATTTAAAATGTTCCACATGATTAATCAAATAAATACATCAAACAGTAAATGATGCTTACACTATTTATTGATATTCACACTATTTAGCTTTTGTAATGACAGGAGTTTTCAAAGAACGATGACAGCCGCTTGGTATGTTAGATCAAAATAATGCACGAATTGCAACGGTCTCCTTGGCGGATCGAAACAAAGATGAGAAGTGAAACCGATGTTTTTTATTCAATCTCGTGTGAAAATTTTCAAATTTAGAATTTGTATGGGTTTTTTTGATGTACTAACTTTTGGGTTCAGCTATTTGTCGGCGTCGAAACTGAATCGGATAAACACTCAAAATAAATACACTATTCACACAATTTCTAAACAAAAAGATCACAAATATAACACTATATGTACACGAAACTATTTACAATGTACAATTTTTACATAAACGCCGGTTTATGCCATTGGCTGTTGTCGATACTTTCTGATTTAGAAAAGGCGACAAACATTCTTCACTGCCTGTCCGCCATAATCGGTCGGTCGGGCAGATGCTATGCGCGCGCAACGCGCAAAGGTATAAAAACATAAATACATAATGCTAACGTTCCGTTTTACGCAGAAACTTTTACTATAAACTCTGACCAAAAAAAGCCAAAAGTAAAAAAATGCATACGAAAAAAACATACATACCATTGGGTAAATAATTGTCAGGACAAAAAAAAATAATAAATAAAGTGTACATCCAACAGATAATAAGTAAGCACATATTAAACTCAGAAAAAAAAGATAAGTAATAATGGTATGATTTATGATGAAAAACTAAGCACATTGTTATTTGTTTTATGCAAATCATGTGAGAATTACTTTGTATGCTCCTTAGCTACAAACTATTGTAGCATTCGTTTAACAACTTTTTTTACCGTTCAATGTGTAACCTTTAATTTATTTCGGATACTGGCTATTTGCGACTGGGTGATATATTTGCTATTTTCGGCTTACAATACTGAAGTGAATTTGGAGCCTTATTTGTTATGCTCAGCTAATACAAGCAAGTGCCGAAAAAGCTTTATTTGAACAATAAGAATTTAGTGTAATTTCTTTCGGAATCAGCGTTTAACGGAATGGTATAATTTTAAAATGTTTCGGTCATAGAACGTAAATTACTTCGCTCAACGTAATTTTGATTAGTTGGTGTTAAGCTGACTAGATGGCAGCAGTAACAAGTATTGTAGTATAAGTAAAGGTGCTGATAAACTTGAGCATTCTCTTGTAATGAGCATTTGTGCGAATGCTCCATAACAGAAAAATACGAGAACATTTTAGCGAGCATTCTTATCGAGCGTTCTGGCCAGCATTCTAGCGAGAATTCTAGCGAGCATTACTTTGAGCTTTTTACCGAGCAGCACACTGCACATGCATATAAATGCAGCACACGCGACCGTCAAGTCTGACATCTTCGTGAAGAATATTTTTTGACGAGCATCGACTAGAGCATTCACTAGAATGCTCATGGAAATGTTCATAGCAATGTTTGGCTCTATGCTTGGCTCGGCTCTTTGTTCAGTTCGACAAATAAAAACGGCGAATGCTCGATGTTCTGTTACAAGTGAATGCTCAAGTCTATCAGCACCTTAACATACTTTCTTGAGAGTGCAGCACAGCAGTATTACATTATCAGTAGGTTTGATCATTTTTTGTTTGAATGTTTGAGTTGAGAGGAACAGCCAGAGCTACATTATCAGTTACCCAGTTACCTTCTGCCCATAGGACCTTTATGTAATTGGGATAATTCTATGCTCCTGCCCTATCTTTTCTTTTGTTCAGCTTTATGTCATGCACTGTATGTAAATGGTGTAATCATCAGTCAGTGACCAGAATGATGACCAGTGATCAGATATATTTTTTTTTTGTTCAACCTGTTGTGTCCCACTCTTGGACAAAGGTCTCCTCCATCTCCTTCCACTGTAAGTTGGGATAGGCAGGATGCACATGATATAGTAATCACTTACAGTTTTAAAATATTGAAGGATTAATTTGCAATAGGATAAAAAACATTTTTATAACACCTCCGTCTTAGTGCAACAGTTTCTCCATCTTTGTAACAACTTATTCAGATGAGAATTTACATTAACCAATATGATAACTCCTTTACAGTTTCAGCCCGAGGCAGTGCTGACCTAAAATAGAGTACCCTGTAGTATTCAAGTTTACATTTTGCCCTAAAAAAATAACAGTTACTTATAATAGAGAGATAATTTTTCCAAGTAAGAATTGGGTAGAGCTTATGTGGATTTGATATCAAAACAAGAGTAACTTCAAAACTTATTTATGTCACTTACAATACTTATATAGGCTTAATCTTAAAATGGAGTCCAATAAGTGAAAATACTAAGCATTTTAGGTCTTGAACTAAGTAGTAGAACCCTCGGAGGCCTTCAGGGTCACGAGACTGATTCACATCCACCAATGAACCTGTCTTAGAGGTAGTGAAGGATATGTGCTCCTCTCCAATAACAATCTCCAACTCCTGAAACAAACAATTTAAAGAATTATGATTTAAGATCTTATCATTTCATTTTCTAATGGAAGCAAGCTACATTGGACAGTCATAGATAAATCCCTACTAGAGAATTCCTTGAGTTGGGGATGCTATGAAGTATGGGCAACTTGTAATCAAGCCCCGAATCAAACTCACATCCTCACAAGGCAGATGTTTAACACTTTGGCTGCGGGAAACACATACCTTGTGTTTCCCTTTGCGCGACGCGAGTGCGCGTAAAAACAAGGCGTTTGAGTATTAGCCGCGCCTGGGGCTAGCGCATGTGATTATTAGCCACAGCCAAAGTGTCAACAACCGAGCCAAACCAGCTGTCAAATAGTAATTTATGAAACACAAGCTACGTCCTATGATGATGAAACATAGCCTACCTGTCCTTTTCTGAACCTCTCGACTACGTGTTTGTAAAGACTACGTGTTTGTAAAACTTCATGATTATTTTTGAATCATTAACGAGTGAAAGGGTAACAAACACTCATTATCGCATTTTTAGGCTCAACTTTAGAAACATTTAAATTAGTTCGAAATAGTAGGATACTAGTTTGCGAAACTACAGGAAAGGATCTTAATTTATCAGATTTCGCAGTCATTGTATGTGGAGAAATTAGACTAACCTGCCGGCCAACACGATCAGGTTGAGGCCATAAACGGTCGTCTTCATGCATGATTTCAGAGTCCAGAATTACCCTTTTCAGCTCCTCCATCACGCACGGGTGTACATAAGCTTCTTTACGAATCATAGTGTCGTTCTTGTAATTGGAGTTGTTGGCATAGCGGAGTTTGCCGTCAGGACGAAACTCAAACTCGAGAAACTCATGGCCGAATTTTCCTTTGTGACCCACGTAGTAACGTATGTAGAAATCCGTCGACATTTTTGTTGTCAGCGTTGATGACTAAAAAGTGTTTTATTTCTTGGTTGAGTTGACTGCTACTGAGGAAAAAGTAAGAACGAATAATATGTTAGTTGCTAAACAAAATCAAGCCAGGCAGCCAAGCGATGCGGGCGGAGGGGACGAGGGGAGGAGGCAACCGGCACACGGTTGTCAGCTCAATTTTTTTACTTTTCCCCGTTATATTTTGTGACAAGGACAAAAAACAATTTTGGCAAAAAATCCGATATAATTGAACACGAGGACACTGCTTCTTTACTGATAGATAGACAAAACTTCGTCCAGAGTACTACATACATATTTTAGAAAATATCTTAAAAATATAAGTCCCTATTCTTAAGCTCTAAACTTTATTTCCCCGAGCACCAAATTTTCCCCAAAAATCGTGAGAAAAACTCCTTATCTGGCAACCCTACCCAGCATTTGCTTTGAATTGTATTTATTATCTGCATTTTTCTGACATTTTCTCTGTTTTGAAGGAGATGTAATTAGATTAATTCAAAATTTGACAACCTTTTTTTTTTAATAATTTGTAAAGATTTAATGCCGCATTCCCAATGAAGCCCGGCTAAGTTTAAAAAAATGTCTTTAAGTTATTTACGTTTTGTGGGGAAAATCACTGTTGTTGTAGTTGCACTTGCACTTGTAGTCCATTATCTATCGTTTTTTATTTTAACCTTGCTGATTTCTAGAAAATTATTTTGTGCACTTCCGGGGTTTTATGACGCGTCTTCAGGCCATTGGGTAGCACGTAGCTCAGAGCCATACGCATTGGGTCGCACCTTTACAATAGAACTGTTTAAAAAGGTATCTCCGGCCATTTCGCTACGGCTACGGCAACCGTTTCTAAAACCGGATCCGGTAACAGATACATTTTCATTGACACTGTCTGTGGTCGGGTTTTGTTTGACAGTTCATCTTGTATTGCTTTTGATTGACATTGACAGTTCTTTCCTTTTGCAACCCAGCCAAGATGGGTGAGTAGATTTTTAGTTCTAATATTTTGTATTTTATCCGAAAATATCCATGGTGATAATTAATTAGAACGTTGATCTATATTTCGATTTACCTGAGGCTATTGTGAAGCGTCCGTTCAAAGGCTTATTTCTATAATTTCTACCCCCTAAACCTCTTACATTATTTTCAAAATAGTTGTTCAAAGATGATAAATTATAAGTGTTGTGTGAAAACCATAAAAATTACCATGTTCAGGTATCAGCCGTGATCACTGGCATAAGCGAAGGGCTACTGGTGGCAAACGTGCGCCGCTTCGCAAGAAGAGGAAGTATGAGTTAGGTCGCCCGGCTGCCAACACAAAAGTGAGTACTACATAACCTTTAAAATGTAACACGCGCCGCTGTATTACTTAAAATACGACTTAAACTTAGCATGACGATATTGCACTAGTCTCCTTGACTATTATTGTACCTATTTAATAATTTGTGTGCCATTGTGACTGCTAATTTCACCTGTGATAAAAATATTTTTGTTTGTATTTACAGCTTGGTACCCAGCGCATCCACTTAGTGCGCTCACGTGGAGGCAATACCAAATTCCGTGCCCTACGTCTCGACACTGGAAACTTCTCCTGGGGATCAGAAAGTAAGTAATATTACACATCGCACAACACATAGTTTTCGTCAGACCTTCATTTGAATTGTGGCTTATTAACAACTGGACTGATCTTGATATGCTCTGTATTTTATGGCATGGATGTGGACGAGTCTAAAACGCAACCTAAAGATACTCTTTGGATTCTGGGAAATTGTCCATTAAACTAAGTCACCGTTTTTAAAAGGAAGTGACTATTTGTACGGGTACTGGACGAATAAATTATATTTATTCATACGGGTACTGGATGCGTAGCTTGTTTTTACGGAAGTGACTATTTGTACGGGTAATTTTTTTTTAAAATTAAGAATGAATTGGATGATTAGCTAATATAATTATGGTAACAAGCTAATAATAGGAATCCAAGTATGCAGCGCGACGCGAATTAAACGAATAAAATAATATAAAAATTCAATTTGAAATTTAGAAGACAAGGTTCATTTTCTACGGAAGCAAACGATCAATAGGTTAGGTTATGTTAGAACATGAAAAACAACGCACGAGCCGAGCGAGCGTGCCGCGGCAGCGGCCGGCGAAGTGCTAGAAAGCCAATCGCTTTTTAGGACAAAGGCGTTAGGTTAATTTCTACGGAAGCGAAAAAAGTTAGGTTATTGGTGCGTTTCTAAAGTCGTACCGACGCTACTATTTTTCAAAGTTTGCAAAAATTTTGAAGAAAATTGATGTTATTTCCAAAAAATTGTACTAATCGTGTCCGGTTAGGTTGTGAGGTTTTTTTTTTTTTTTTTAAATATGATAACCGTATTAATAATCATAAATTGGTCGTACAGTACCCGTATTAATAGACTCAGCCATATGAAGTGACTATTTGTCCAGTACCCGTATTAATAATTATAAATTGTTCGTACAGTACCCGTATTAATAATCATAAATTATTCGTACAGTACCCGTACGAATAGACTCAGCCTTTTTAAAATATGAGATTGAACTAGTATGCGATGTTGGCTAGAGTTGCGATCCCTGAGATGTTTCTTAGTATCATGAAAATTGCTATCAGCATCAATCTCAAGCCATTCAACTCTAGCAAGTTTTTGAAAGAATTACTTACCATAGCCATAAATCAATTGATAAGCATACTTTAATTACCCATCTGACCATGGTTTTCAAAGAACTATTAAGCAGCATCTGAGGTAGAGGTGCGAAAATGAAATGGAACTGCAATATGCATCTCGATTAATTGTTGCAAATAAAATTTTAAGGATGTTTAATGGTTTCTAAATCTTTAATAATAGCCAGTCTCAATATGAAAATGTTTTATGCATAGGTGCAACCCGCAAGTCCCGTATCATCGATGTTGTGTACAATTCGTCCAACAATGAGTTGGTCCGTACCAAGACCCTGGTGAAGAATGCTATTGTGGTGGTGGACGCCACACCCTTCAGGCAGTGGTATGAGTCTCACTACCTCCTGCCTCTGGGAAGGAAGAAGGGAGCTAAGCTGGTATGTATTCATTACTTTCTCATTAATATTAAAAGTGAAAGTAACTCGGCTTGTTCTTTCATTTTCACAACTGAACAGGGGCTGTAGTGTGAGACTAAACTGTATCACGTTGGCTCTGTTAGCTAGACAAAAACCAAGTTAAAGCTAGTTGTTCAGTTAAGGCTTACACTAAGAGTTGGTAGGATTATGTTTACTTCAAGGTTTCGCTTATCAAAAAATATTACAAATATTTTAGTAACAATTTGTATTATGATGATTCTCTTTGCGTGTCAAATGAGTGTTGGTTCAACACAATGATTTATTGGCAAGACCTGACCATTCTTACCATTAAACCTGGTCTCATTCCATTTATATAATTTCATGTTTCAATGTCTTATTCCAGACTGAAGCAGAAGAAGCAATCATAAACAAGAAGCGCAGTAAGAAAACCGCAAAGAAGTACCTCTCGAGACAGCGCCTCTCCAAGGTTGATGCTGGTCTTGAGGAGCAGTTCCACACTGGACGTTTGCTAGGTGAGAATTTCTCTTGATTTTGTTGTGCTTTTTACAAACTAAACAAATTGGTCAGCTCTAAAATTGCTGCTACTTTGTTAAATCAAAATGAAAAGATACAAACTGTTTATTTTTCTAAACAAGTTTCATCAGATTAATTGTTTTGATTTGTTCTGTTGATTTTGTTTACAACTATTCTTTAAAGTTTAGTTTACTTCAGAATCAGCTTATGGCTATAAACTTTTTCTGTGTAGGTAAATAAGGGCAAGATTGCTTATATTGGAATATCATCAATAATAACAATAAACTTCTAATAAAAAAGTCATAAACAATGATAACAGTACAGTCTTAAATTCTGTGATGAGATCGAGAAGTTTTGAGCTGCATTACAGGCTGGGGCCGGTTTGGAACCAGTCTAGCGGCTGTAATGATTCTTACTGTCATAGTTACTCTGAGAAATAACCATGCACCCAACCATATCTCAATCAGTCTGTTCAGAAGAACTAAGATGTTTGTTTTATTTGCAGCGTGCGTGGCGAGTCGGCCTGGCCAGTGCGGTCGCGCTGACGGCTACGTGCTCGAAGGCAAGGAGCTGGAGTTCTACTTAAGAAAGATCAAATCCAAGAGGGCGAAGTGAGAAGTTTAATCTAAATAAACACAAAAAAACCTAAGCAACTCTTTGATTTAACTGACAATAAAACAGTAGGATTTTAAGTTCTACCACTCTACAGATAAATTAGTTGAACTTCAGTTGATTTTAGGAAGGTTGTTAGTTTCATATCCCACATAATTAATAATAATATGTATAAAGTATCAACTTTTTGTTAGTAGTCATTACTAGTCAACTTGCTCAGAGCTAGTTGATCAATTTATCTGTAGAGAGGTGTGAATGAGATAGCGTATTTCCCGAACAAATCCGAAAGTACGGCCAGCTACACAGATTTAGGCTGCGTAAGAATATTTGCACTACAACATGCATTGCAACACGAACGTAACATGTGGACGGTCTGCGCGCACTCAACGCGTTAGTCGAAAAACCGACAATCAGCGGGACCCAACGCGCTGTGAATGCTGCATTGCATGCGTTGCAAATAATGTAAGCAATCCTTACCGATTCCTGTGCACCACCCTACTTCTAGACTTAATATAATTTGGTAAAGTTATCTCCTGGCCTCACAATACTTTCCACTGGAAATGTGTTACGTGGGTACTACTTAGGGGTTCTCCCTTGTTGCTCATAACAACTTTAAATATAATTTCAGTTTGTATAAAATCAGTGAAATAACCTAATACATATTTGATTATTATTTGACCTAATATGATGTGTATAGTATATTATTATTTAACAAACATTCATTTGACATAAATTTCTTTGAACTTATTTGATGCACTTCAAGAAAAGGAAGTTGTCATAATTTTAATTATAATTTGCATTGTGTGAACAAATTTACGGCTTGGGGTGGCCCAAAGGCCACCATGACATACTGTCACAGTGTCTGTTCAACAAACTGTTTCTATTTATTTTAAAACTAGCTGCGCCCCGCGGTTTCACCCGCTGTCCTGCAAGAATAGCGGAAAGCCGTTCAATTTTCTGGGGTAAAAAGTAATCTACATATTACCTAGGGCTTAAGCTACCTTCATACCAAATTTCGTCAAAATCTGTTTAGCTGTTAAATTGTTAAATCAAATTGTCATCCATACGTCCATTACATAGCTGTCATTTGCGCAAAGAGTATAATAAGTCGTTTTGTTATTCCAAGTCTGATTCTTTTTTGTTATACCTCGTTTTATAGTGACTGATGCTTTATGTCAATTCACACTTGAATGCTATCGAATTTATTTATAGAAATAAATAGTATAATAGGAATAAATAGTATCCTATGTGCGTTTCCTGGCTCTAAGCTACCTCCTCACCAATTTTCAGCCATATCGGTAAAGCCGTCCTTGAGTTATAAGTAGTGTAACATAACACGACTTTCTTTTATATAATTATAGATAATTTACCGCTAACATAATTATTTGAATTAAATATGAAATAAATGTTATTCTATTTGAATATTAGCATAATCGTTGTTATTATATCAAACAAATGTCATTGGAAACAAAATTTATGTGAACAGAAATTATTCCAAACGATGGTTACATAAAACATTATTCATCCAAGTAAAATTATATTAAAAGTTGTATTATGAGAAACAAGGGAGAACTCTATTTAGATATCAACTAGGTGAGACCATCCTACATTACATCAGAAAGAAAACTGCATGGTTGTGTGTAATACTATAATATCCTCGAGTTGAGTGGGTCCACCATTTTGCCAGCCATCAGCGCTACGTGGATCGTCGCGTCCATTACGAAGTAAAGGAACGGGTACGTTGCTGAGAAGGTGACTGGTTCGCGGTTGTTGACATACCCTGCAACAACAAGGAAATTTTAGGCTGAGAGACAACGCCTTTTTTTTTGTACTGTCTTCCAAAAGATGGTTCTCAAAAATGTATTGTTTTTTTTTGTAGTCAAGGGTGTACTTTATACGTTTTAGGGTCGGGGAGCCCCACAGTGAGAGCTTCTGCATTCCAAATGTGATGCCTTGGCTCAAGCGGCGACGATCTCTGCGGAAATTCGCAAGAAGTGGTCTCTGGTGATCTTTGTGATGTTAGGAAGACAATTGAAGGAGTCTAATCATTCGGATTGTGTTGCATCAGAACTCGTGTTATTAATCTCAATAATATCTGAAGAATTAATATCGAAGAATCATTCAGAATTCATGGCTATTGCTGCTTGCTTACACTTAGGTTAGCAAAGTAGTGTAAACAATAATTCATAGGTACAAATATTTGCCATTTATTTTCATACTAGACGACCTTGCAATGCAAATACACCTGTCGTCTATCACAACAATCGTGGATCAAACGACAGGAAACAATCATCAGTAATTTGTATTCCAGTTAAACTCATTTATGTAATTGAAATAGAGGACTGTCCGCGAATCATCATTTTCATCTCGCGATTAGGCATTCAGGTCACAGTAATGTATGATGCAGCGATTTTCCCTAATCGTCGATAGCGTAGAGAGCTGGGCATCAGGTCGCATCAATGGAGGCAAACGCGCGTGTCGCCGCATTGCACCACCGCCGCCGAGACAATGGGGCGGCCCCTCTCGCCACTTGCCACCTCGGCTTGCACTCTTTTGGCAACAATTATCTCAATCCCTGCGCCGGAAAATGAGGCCAGTAGTAACACACCTTTGCACCTAATTACTATTCGAGAGTGCTCGTAAGGGGCTACATTGTTAGATGTCATTGCGAAATGTTTCGCATCTTGCAGATTCTCATGGTTGCTATTTTAACCAGTAAAGGCGGGCCACAGGTGAATGATAAGATCGGTCAATTTCTTGTGTTGCTGGGGGGACTTGAATGGAATGCGTACGACGAAACAAAACGAAACGTACACTCGCGCCTCGTCGATTCTGCCAACTCTGGTCCTTCGAGCCGAATTTTCAACCAGAATTTTAGCGTAAGAATAATGGTACAAAATAAAAAAAATCACATCAATGTCAATCAAGGATTTTCCGGCGGCGCTCGTCAATCCGTGACGGCGTCGAGCGCCCCCAGTCTTGATATCCGCACGCACACCTCCGTTCAATCATACCCTCCACCGACGTCGGTAATTAACTGGATCACGCCGGAACGGCAGGGCCTGAACCTCATTTAAATAATTTGCTGGGATAGTAGATAAAGTCTGGCCGGCTGTACACTCTCGCCGAGAGCGTACAGCCAGACTTTGTCTCGTGTAGTCCGAATAATTAACGAAGGTGTGCTCCACCATACATTTAGTATGGCCGGCGCTTTTATGAATTGTCTTGAGTATACTGTTTCGAGCGGCATCACCGAGAGTGCACAGTCGGGGTAATGGACATGAGCAAGGCACCGTGTCGGGTGGCTAATGAGTGGGCGGAGTTGTTGAACTTACGGTTTTTCTTGTGGTCGTCGGGGCGGTACTTGCGGATGGCCACGGAGACTGCCTGCTCGATGCTCCGGACATAAACCCCAGCCTGCCGCGTCATCGGAGTGAAGTCGCGCTGCCGAGGCTCGAATACGTCGCGGATACCGAGCTGTTCCCGGAACCAACAGTTTACAATGTGAGGTCAATATCATAATTTAAATTGTAAAAATCAGGTCTAGGCCTCTCGGAGAGATAACTCCGGTGAATAGTGAGTTGATGGGAATCACTTAATTGTTCTCTATTTTGGCCGACCTTGGTTGACGATGACTAAATTATGTAATTGCATTTTCGCTCCCATACCTAGGTACTCGTAATATTACATAATTATGTACTTTTTTATGAATCGTGTAATAATAGCATTTAAGGTTTTTACCGAGTAAGTACTTACCTACAAAATTATCAACGGGAAACTAATTTACATAACAATTCAGGAAAATATTGAGTGTTGCAATGGTCATCAACTTTATCTATATGGAACGGAGACCATCGGAATGCATTGCATTGTTCTTTCTCAGTACCTTCGTATTTGTTGACAAATGAACGCATTTTCGGAATCTTGCGGTCTAATATCAAAAGCAATTTTGCCGCAAACATGTCGCTAATTTTCTTTGAACAAAATAGCAGTAGGTAATAATAAAATTGCTTAGTTCTAGTTATTTACAACTAGCTAATTACATACTTCTTTCAGCAAGCTTTTATTTACCTTTTGCAAGTCCGTAGTGAGAGTGACATGACCTTTGACTATGAAGCTGGGAACGACTGCCCTAACGCGGCGAGGGCGCAGCGCTGCGTAAACATCCGCTAGGTCAGACTCGCGCGCCATCCTCGCTATCAGCCGGCCCAGCTCTCCGGCGCCCCCGTGGCTAGGAAGCACCACTAACAAGTAGTATCGATCGCTGTCCAGCGGCAAGCGAAGCGCCGAAGCCTCCAAATGCGGAAGATAAGCATGCTCCAACACTGTTTCATAATGCATGTACGTCACCTGAAAAAAAATTGAATTAGTTTCACTTATTGCCATGGCGAATCTCAATTACGGAACCCCATTGACAATTTGCGTGTTTTGTGAACACAACTCAATTCAGGCAGTCAAGATAATTGGCGTTGATATTGAGCGATGATGGTGCAAAATACTTAATGATGATTCGATTTTAAATATCTGGAAAAACCTCACCTGAACACTTTTCAATCCGTTCGCGAGGAACATTGTATTGTCATATCCTGGGCTCGGCATGTCTGGTCCTATATGGTAAGACCTATAGAATAAATAGTCGTCTACGTATGGTGGATTTGTAAATATGAAGTCTACGATTGACTTTTTTCGACGCTGCAACGTTTCTAACGTGGATTCGTTGACCGTCGTTGACGAATCTGCTGATGTTGTCATATCAGCAAGAGTGGTTGAACCATCTGTTGGGGGATCTGACATAGTAGTCATTAGACTTTCAGTCATATCAATCATGCTAGCAGTCATCGTAGGTGTAGTAGATGTGGATTCGTCTGTCGTTGATCCCATATCTACCGTAGTAGCCACTTCATTATTTGACGTAGGTTCTTCAGTTAACGCTGAGCTAGCTTGTGAAGTTTGTTGCGCTACTGTTTCCGCGTCTGCATCTACACTTGTGCTGGCTGCAGTCGTCATTGTATCAGCTTCAGGAGCAGCCGGTATATTAGTGGTAGGGATCGTGGTTGTAGTTGTTGAAGGTATTATTGTAGTCGTTGGTGCAGCCTCTGTAGTTGTCTGTACTGTAGTTTCAGTTACAACTGTCGTTGTTTCTGTTGTGGCTACGGGCATAGCGGTGGTGCTCTCGGCATTAGGTGCAGATGACGACGGACTTGGAGTCGTGGGTTCGGTTGGAGCTCGTACATCAATTTCAATAGTCTCCGCATTAGGATTGAGTGTCGTCTCTTCTCTCATCGTAGCGGTTGTGGAATCGGCAGGCTTATTTTCTGGCGTCATTGCAACCGTGGTAGGAGAATCAGCAGGTGGTACGGCGGTAGATGGGCCCGTCGTGGTGGCATTGTCAGTGCTGTTATTAGGCGTTAGTACCGGCAACTGATCGTTTTCCAAATCGAAACCGTAGAACCGCAAAATCTTTTTATAATCATCGTTGAATGTTACGTTCTCGTTGTTAAGTGCTAGTCCTGCAAGAAAACCCTCCTCTGGGACGAAATATGTCTGAAAGAATTATAATCCAAGAATGTTTTATGAACATTGAACATATAATATCTTAAAGGATCATTTGGACGGTTGTTATAGATGGAAAGTAAGGTTCAAATAATGAGAAAATACTCAAAAGAAATGCGACCATAACTGACGCTATCAGCTAAATGCCAGAGTTCCTGGCCAGTGTTCGCGACTGTGACAACTTTTGTTAGTCACAGATCGGCTGCTCAAAACAATCAGTCAGTGTTCAATTCAATAGGTAGGTAGTTTAGTTTAGCATAAGCACTATTTTGTAGTTGTGCCTACATTTTGCAATTCGCTACTTTCTATGCTGTAATGCTGTTTGGGAATTTGAATTTTCATAGTTTTTGGAGTATTTTTCACGCTTATGTTCGGATTGCTTTCTAACAATAGTGTTCGTTCAAAACAAAACATTCATTGAATTAGCCCTGCAACTAAGTATACATTAGCTATTTGACCTACAAACTCCGAACCTTTTGTTTTGCAAATTAAGCGTTCTAAATGGATCTGAACCGAAGCGGCAATCACACAAGCACGCGGCCTCGAGCTTCTAATAATTATTTTATCTGGAAACTAAGTATACCTATACTCGTATCTGTAGGAAATGCCTATTTGCAACTCTATAATTTACGTTGAAAAGAGAGAGAATGGACTACTTTCGCTAGGGATAGTAAATAATAGTACCTGTCTATTCTGTGAGCAAGAATATGAGTACATTCCTACTGCCTGTTACTTTACGAGAAGACGTTCCAAAAGCTTTGTTCAACACCGCTAATGAAGTTCACTATACAGGGTTATTCATAAAGGGTATGCTATGCTAAGCTGAAAAGGGCTCATAGTAGGTACTCATCATTATTATTTTTTTTTTTTTTATGTATTGAGTGATGAGACGAGCAAATCGCTCGCCTGATGTTAAACGTCACGTTTGCCCATAACAGATCTGTACCACCCAGAATTTTGAACTCGCAGAATTCAAGACCCTGCGCGGCACAGCACTGCGCTCGTCACCCTGAGATTTAGGTTGTTTAATCTCCCATTTGCCCTGTAATTTCACTGGAAACAATGCCCTTCCAACCGGAACACAGTAATGTTTGCACATTACTGCTTGGCGGTGGAATAACTGGCAAAGGTGTGGTACTTCCCCAGGCGGGCTCTGCAAAAGAGCCCTACCACTACAAAAATTATGAACAACTTTTACTATGGGACCAACTCGAAATTCCTGAAAAAAAATCAGCTGTTCCATACATTTTGTCGAGTGTCATTGACATTTTTCTATGGAACAGCTGATTTTTCGTACTCGAATTTCGGGTTGGTCTCATAGTAAAAGTTGTTCATAATGATGAGTACTATGAGCCCTTTTCGGCTTAGCATACCCTTTATGAATAACCCTATATAAAGATGTGAAAAAATTAATTTAACAAATAGGTACCTACCTAATTGTTAGAATTGGTACTAATAGCAAAGCATAACATATTTATAAAAGTTTTTTTTTTTATACTTAATGTATAAATCCGTATTTCACCATAAACTTGCCCGTTGGTAAGCGACGATGTGGTCGAAGATGAAGCACGCAGATTTAAAAAAAAGTTATAATCGACTAGCTTATCCGACAGACGTTGTCCTGTCCTGTAAATATGTATGTCTTCAATTTTCTAATGTTCCGCTCAACAGTTTTTTTTCTTTCAAAAGAACCTTCTCCTGACAATAATTAACTCACCAAAAAAAGAATTAGCGAAATTGTTCCATGCGTTCACACGTGATGAAAATAGAAGAAGGGAAATAGAGATTCACTTTTATATTAGAAGATAGATAGATAGATAAATATGATCTTTGAAGGACCTACAAAAACCATTATATTTTTAAAACAACCAGATAGGTATCAGATATTTACTTTTATAAATGGAAGGCAAGACTCACTTTCAGCGTACGATGTATATCCCTAAAGCCAATCCTCATCACATTCCGGTTCCAGGGCAGCTGCATCCCTCTCTGGATCTGGTACGAGGACTCCCCTTCAACTCCTTCGTACAGAGCCGCCATAATCCCCATCAGACCGTAGGGCGAAAAAGCTATGTTGTTTTCGTTTAAAAAGTTATGTTCCGCCAGCACTCTCAGGCCGAACCCGTTGGTGATGTCCACCATATGAACTAAGGGGGTACGTCCGGTGTCCCATAGTTTTATTTCCACTGGCACTCCGTAGTCTACGCCGCCGACGAGCGCTAGACGCACGCAAAACAGGAGGGTCAAGCCTCCGAGGAGAGCGCGACCGGCGCGGCGCATGGTGGTCGCGGTTGTGACCGTGCTTCACTGCCCACGAGCCGAGCCTCGTCCGAGCCTGTGAGCCCGAGGCTAATCTTCGAGCTAATTAGCATCGAGACCCCGAACTTCGGTGAATGCCCTCTGAGATTTGCGAAAAGTTTCGAGCGATATTCTATAAACTTACCTACCTATCAGGTTTGGGAGTCTTCTCGTCTTGAAGGCGTACTTAACATATTTAATTTTATGAATCATGATTTTTTTTATTAATAGAACCAACGGTTAATATAAATGTTGATAGTTAATCTATAGGTACCTACTTAAGAATTTAGGTAAGCTAACAATCGTGCGAGCGACAAAACTTGATTAACTACAAATACTACAATCATTCCTCCAATTGGGAACCGTTACACGATTTCTATTACAAAACTTTTTGGGGACGTTCTTAAGATGCACTAGATATACGAGTAAAGGATTAGTATTAATTCCGTTTATAGAATGCATAGGTCTAATGAAAATAAACTGATTGTACGTAGATCGCTAAAAGTAGAAAAAATAAAAAATATAACTAAAGACCGCGACATTCAGACACGACGGGTGAACGTAAACTATAATAAATGAGCTTAATAACATCACACCGTGTTTTATGTGTGATGACGGCGACAATCGTCCAGGATCTATACCTCTAATATAGTGATGATATGGTCGAGGATGGTTGCACGGCATTCGGATGTATGGATACCCTAATTTCGATGAACTGAAAAAATACGACGTGTAGTAACACCACGCGGCTTCACCAGCAATCCCTCAAGAACCGCTCAATTTTAACCGACTTCAAAAAGGAGGAGGTTCTCAATTCGACTGTATGTTTTTTTCTATATTGAGATAAAAAGTGGTTCAGGGTATAAGTTGAACATTGCTTGCGGCATCGTCATTCAAATTCGATATAGAGTAGATAGTAAACAAAGCGGTGGAAACAGAACCGGGACATTGAAGTCGGTAGTCGGATGCCAACTTTTTTTTTATTAATCGAATAGGTATTTTGCATTTTAGTCGATTTGGGATTTGAACTCAAATACGCGTCGATTAAAATTAGAAACAACCATAGACAAATAATAAGCCATACAATTTACAAAGACAACATCACAGTTTTTATCTCGTTTTCATGTACGTATTTGCGCTAGTTTGTCTCTTTCATTCCCAACATTCTCAATCGAAATTTAATTTTCCTTGGTTATAAAATATGGAAGATTGCTTGCGTTGCGCTGAAGTTCTGCCGTCTGTCAATCAATAAATTATTCCTTCGTCTTTGATGGCGAAAAATTGGTATTTTGATGATTTACAGTTTACATAATCGCAATATTTGCAAATATTGAAAGCACAAAACCGCTACGTTCAAGTTCATAAAGCTTGCGTTATCTCCATCGTCTAGCTGCAGGTCAGTACATTGTGACCATTTATTTCTCTTTTAATTTATTTTAATAGATACCAAATTGATTTAGTATGACTTTCACGTAGATAAATGGCTTCGGCTCGTTTCAAAGGGTCCTGCGGTATCTGCAAATTAAAATTTGTTCTCAATTTAACCTAAAAAACACTACTTGCATTTCCAATGAAAGTCAACTAGGGTGCCACCTTTTATTTTGTAAGTAAATACCTAGCACCAATTAACATATAAAAAAACCATTGATGTGAAGAATATTGCTAACTCGTTAGCTTTAGTTGGGCAAATTTAACAAGTCAGAAAAATCAAAATCTCACTGATTTTGATTTTTCTGACTTGGGGAGCTTGTCTGGTAATTTTATTGAAATAAGTGAAATAAGATGTACTTGTAAGCATATTAAAAGTAAATAATCAACAGTGGACTTACAATAACTGCCAAAGTTCATTTGCATCACATTGATGAAGAATGGTTGAACACAAACATTCGATTTAACACATTAAATGTGTTAAATGTGTGTTAATGTGTATGTGCAATACTTCTTAGTTCACACATCCAGAGTAAGCAAGAAGTACTTTGTTAATTATTTTTGTATTTTATTTCAATAGTATAAAAACCGGCCAAGTGCCAGTCGGACTCGTGCACGAAGGGTTCTGTACCATTATCTATAAAATCGGCAAAAAATCATGTCTCTTGTATAGAAGCCCCCTTAAATATTCATTTTGTTCTGTTTTTTAGTATTTGTTGTTATAGTATCAACAGAAATACATCATCTGTGAAATTTAAACTAACTATTATGGTTCATGAGATACAGCCTGGTGCCTGGTAAAGGTGTTTAGTGTAAAATACTTAATATAAATTAACAAAGTACTTTATGCTTGTTTTCGTCTGAAGAGCTGGATACTGTAACTGTCAAGAGAAACAGCTATGTATTATATATTATTTAAAATATTCAAACGATACAGGCAGAGAGACAGGGTCCCCTCTTTTAGTGTTTGTAAGCTATTTACTAAATGGTTCAATCTTGATGAAATATGACTAGGAAGTAGTATGTATCACTAAACTTAGATAAAGGACACACTTTAGTATAATGCAGAAATAGTATTAGGTGGTAGGTACAACTTCGTGGTAGATCTTAGCCTCTGACAGTAAAAAATGTCACCAAACCATACAAAGCCATTATACTTGTACATTTATTTTCCATCTATCCATATATATCTCTTACACTGATGAAGTGGATAATTAAATAAGTATGCTGTTCATCAATCTAATGAAATGAACTTTGACAGTGCTTGCAACACAGTGATTATTAAATAATGTGTCATTTATTAAATAATTCGAAATGTGCAATTGACAGGATTCATCATTTATAACTAAAAATTAAAAAGGCTCAATACAAACACAATTCAAGAACATATTGATATAATGGTCTTTTGCCAGAGTGCTCTCCATTTGATGTCATAAGTGTATTAATGTGACAATTATTTTGGAAGAAACTTCTGGAAATTGATCTGATAATAATAAGTTAGTCTAGTGTAGTCATTTAAAACCAACACAAAACATCGAGTTTTCAATTTTTGGTAAGCATAAAACTTAACCAAAAAATAGAATATAGCTATAGTAAATTTAAAGGCCAATGGGAGATTTTTAGCAGATCCCTTTCTCACCTTCCAACAGTCATAGGATGAGTGTGTACAATGTTTATTAGGCAGACAAAAGGGACTACTTGTTTCAACCGTAAAATAAATGGGAGAATTCACTGCCGCATAAATTTAATTGTCAAGCTATGAAACTAACCCGCAGTTAGACCAAGTCTTTGAGAAGATTGATTATCTTTTAAAAGTACACTGATTAGAAATTATTTAAAAATAAAAATTAAAGTAAAATCTGCTGGAGGCTGAAAATATTTTTCCCATTGTCCTTTAACTTACCGCAAATATCTAATTTAAAACTGAATGTAATCATTCAACATCCAAACTGTAGCCCCTAAACATTTATTTGTTAATAAAATAATAAGATTGTGTCTTTGAGACTCCGCATCAAAAGTGTAAGTATACAAACAGTTTGTTTACGTAAGTATCTATAAAGTTTACTTATTATAAATTCTTTGGTTAAACATTGTTATGCATATATCTTGATGGTGATGATTTTACATTACAGTGGCCGCTGACAGCTTTGAAAAAAGAAGATAGTGGTTAAGATTAGTGTGAAAGTTTATGACCGTTTGATGGCCATAAACTAGAGTGTAGTGCATCAAGATGGACTTACCTGACTGCCCCCCGGGGACAGAGGGTTACCAAGACTCAGTAGTGGAAATGCCGAAGAAACCTGCAGAAGAATCTAAATGCACAAAGGTAAATATAAAACATCTTTTCTTCTATTTAAAAAAAAAACCTATTTTTTACACAAATAAGTTAAGAACTTTTTCACAAATACTTTTAGCTATCTGTATTTTGAAAACAGTAGCATCCTTCCTCGCACATTATAGTTATTTTTAAAAGTAGATATCTAATTATATGAGACAGCAGTTTCGGATATAAAATATTTTTAGGCAGGTACATTGATTTATTACACCTATCTAAGTAACAATGACAAAGTAACTCGTAACGTATCTGTGGCTGGTCCACAGATACGTTAGTAGTTACTCTGCCAAGGACGTGTAAGCGGCAGCAAAGGCGCAAACCTACAAAAGGCTAAAATATAAATCTATCGGTGATGGATACGAATTTTTGCCTTTTGGCTTCTGTTCAATGATCAGTCAAAGCAGCTGGAAGAAAGATCAAAAGAGTCAGCAAAATAGCTTTGCTATTCATCATCGAATGTCGCCAGCCTTTTAAGTACATTCTTCGTAGATGCTACTGACTTGAGCTCTGCTTTTCTATAAGATTTTATTGATAAACATTAAAACAATAAGAAATAGATAATTGCTGAATTTAGTTTTCAAAATAAGTGAATAATTTTAAAAAGTCACAGCTTTTTAAAAAAAAATTATTGACATTAGTTGCGACCTGCGGTTTCTCCTAAGTGGCTTGCTATTTCACAGGAAGCATTTATAAAATCGATATCTGAAATTATTTATGCAATTAACAGACATTAAACTAGCTTAACTGGTTATATTTGCGCTTTTATCGAGCTAAGAAGTTTGGGACATACTTTTTAAAAAAAGAAGGTTGTTAATTAATGTGTTAATTCTAAGTTACCTCCACCTCCAAAGTCACCTCCAAATTATTTATATTGAATTGATTAAATTGTAATTTGACATGAATAAATGACATACACATCAATAACCATACAACCTAACTTCAGAAATAGGTCGCCGTTGCTGAAATCAGCATATAAAATAATCATCATTGTTGTTGTTAACACAACTTTTGGTCTTTTATTTAAACTAGTAAATGAGACATCAAACTTGGATACAATCTAGCAAAACGCTTTTCTAAAACTAAGTTATTCACACTAAATAAATAAAAAAATAAAGAGCGGGCTCTTTTTCCGCAACTAGGCCGGTAATCGGCCCTTTTTGCGTGACATATGCGGGTTTCCTCACGATGTTTTCCTTCACCGAAAAGCCAGTGGTATGTAAATTCGTACATAAGTCCTAAAGAACTCATTGGTACGAGTCGGGATTTTGAACCCGCCACCTCAAGAATGCGAAGCGGCGGTTCTCCCACTGAGCTACCACGGCTCTGAACCTCCAAAATTTTTACTAACAATTCTAATTAAGCATACACTCTCTCCTTGCCTTTCTTCGGCAAACTGATTTACTTGGTCCTTACCTATGAAATTGGCGTTTTGTATGGGGAAAACAAAATAGACGAAAAAAAAGATATAATATTATAATATATATTTTTTCTAAAATTATCGACTACTTTTGTTGTCATTTCTGAAAATAAAAAAAATTGGGAAGTTTTTATTATTTAATTTTTGCTTACGCACGTCGTCGGGGGCCCCCTTAGCCCGGGGGCCCCGTATAATTGATACGGCAGATACGGCGGTAGCTACGCCCCTGGCTGTAGTCTAATTTTCCTCACAAACGTAGCGATAGCGCTTCATTAGCGCCCTCATGCACCGGTGTCACATTGTATGTTTGGGGTAAATATGGCTTATGTTTATTTTAACCTCAACTGCCTCCAAAAACTAAGAAGAATAATGGTTTAGGTCCTATGTATCCTGTCGCCTAAACGACTTGACTGATTTTGGATTGAGGGTGTCATAAGGTTTGTCCGAAATGTAAAGATAGGTTTTGTTTTGTTTTAATTTTAAAACAAAATCATAATTTTGTTGAAAAAAAAAATACAACTTCATAAAAAGATATATAACAAGGATATGAAAAGTGTTAATTTACATTGGGTGCCATACCACGCCATACTAAAATCAGTGATTAAAATGCAAACTTAATTACGTACTTTACACGTAAAAACAGGTAGGTGTTCTGGTTCACCCATATTGACTTAGTAGGCGAAACGTTGAGTCACGCTTTGTTTTCTTAAGGCATTATGAGATTTGTAGAAAGTATATCAGACGCATCTTATTAAGAAAATATTCACGTATTATATCAAACACGTATTTACGGCCTTGTATCGCATTCTCATTTATTTTTCAACGTAAAAATTCCACCCAAACTAAAATTCTAATATCGATATTCTAAGCGGGGTGAGATCTGACAGTCATGTGACTAAAAAAAAACAATTTGTGTCACACAAACCTTTATTTTTGTGTGACTCGATTGATGGTGAACAGTGGTGAGTATGAGTAAAAAACACTTTTGACGAAACATCTAATAAATAAACTAAAAAAATTACTACGTAATGTTTTATTTGTTTGAAGCTACCCGGAAATAATGATCTAGTTTTTAATATCAAAACTGACGTGATTTTGACACATCTCGTACGAAACTTTCGGGCTTTTATTCACGTTTATTTTAATACTGAAGCCGATTGCTGTACGTAAATAAGGCAAGTGTCCGACGCTGGCTAGATACAGATACACAGATTTATTTATTCGGGAGCTATACGTTTCTAACTCGATGGCGTAAGCTTACCTGCTGGCGTTGCGACACTTGCCTAAAACTTTAAAAAAATATGCCTTAGGTTTTTCTTTGGGAGGTTTTCTCTCATTGAATGCGTTGTTTGAAGGACACGTGGTGATGGTTTGTTCTTTTGTCAGGCGGAGATAGAGTTTCAAGAGCATCTGAACAGCTTGAAGATCCGACTGGAGAATGGCGAGACGCGGTGCATGGTGGAGCGGCGCGGGCGCGACATCTCCGGAAAGTGGATCTACCTGTGCTACCCGTGCGGCTCCGTCTGCAGCGGCGAGAGCATTCTGCAGGTCACTAGTTCACTACTACGGGAAACCCTTTTCAAAGGCCACCAATTCTTGACTTAAGTGACGCGGCGTGATGTTGAATACAAATTTTACTTAAGAAAAAAAAAACAACTCAACATTTCGCTCAGGTCCCTGTGGTGGATATCTGGCAGTGGGCAGCGCCGCGGGAGAGGCAGCTAGAGCGCCGCTCGGTGTCGTTGAAGACAACTCCATACAAATATGTCAGGCCCGCTAGATCTCTGTTCACCTTTTCAATTAATGGTCTCATCAGATGATTATGAAGTGTAACGACTTATTTGTTTTTCAGACGCATATATCGGGAAAAAAGCACAAGGTCAAGTTGTCTATGAAATTATCTTGGCCAATGAGCATCTTCGATGATCATCCTTTCAACCAGAACCAGAAAAGTGGACCAGCAGGTAGAAAATTTCCGCACGAAAATTTATAGTATTTTTAGAATTTGCGTATCTAATGGCTTGGTATATTTTAAACTGAACCTCAGTGAACCTCAGTGTTCATCAAAGCTGCGAGGAGCCAAGTGTAGAAATTATGATATCAATCTGCTTCTCTTTGTGTTGATGGATAGCGCGCCTAAGAGGAATAAACTATGTCTTTGATAAGATTAATCTAATTGAATGAAATAAAAGTAAAGGTATATTTTTTAAGTTCAGCTGCCCAGTACCAGTGGTATAAACATCAAGTATTAAGTTAGCCATAATGTTTTCCTTGTATCAGTATCGGGGGCAACCGAGAGGGTGCTCCAGAAGATGGCCACAGCGGTGGAGAACCACACCACGCTACCTACCGAGCTTGAACTCAAGTACAACAAGTACCGGGAAGCCACCTGCCACATTGAAGAAGCGCTCGAAAAGCTCAAGTAAGCTATAAACATAGCTATAAGCTTGCTTTTCTCGGAAGTTGAGTTAGGTTAGGTCTCTTACAATTTACTTAGCTGTTTGTAACACATTATTTGGTTGCCTTTCTCTCCTACCCCCCTACCCAAGTTGCAATCTATATTATGATCGAAAACGCTATAGAAAACTAAAACAATGTATGGGAATCTTATATAATTATAAAAATGAATCGCTGTTCGTTAGTCTCGCTAAAACTCGAGAACGGCTGGACCGATTTTGCTAATTTTGATCTTGATATATTTGTAAAAGTTCAGGGAAGGTTTAAACGGTGAGAAACATGAAATAAGTAAAGAAAAGTACTAAAATCGACAATTTAATTTTCCAATACAAACTGTTCCTACCTGTGAAACATTTGCAGTTCGTCCTATCGGTACGGTAAACTCGGGATGTCCGATCTCTTTTGTCTTTTTAGAAATAAAAAATAGTGTCACTTGGTTGTAATTAAGGTGTGTTCAGAAATTGGTCCGATCTTTTTGGTCTGCTTTGTTGGATTTTTTTTTTGTTTTGTTTGCTCTAATACAGGGAAGGTTAAAAAGTAAAAAAAAGCGGGTGAAACCGCCGGGGGTCAGCTAGTCTATAAATAGATTTATAGATTTGCGATCATAGTTTGCAACTTGGCTAGGGGGGCTAAACTGTCTATCTACCCAGAATGCTCCAAGTGTGTACATGGTACCTAACATATATTCTAAATATATTTTAGAGTGAATCGGTATCTTCTAGGCAAGCGTGCTCCATCGTAGGCCGCATCATTGCTTTCCATCAGACAAGATGGCGGTCAAACTCAAGCCTAATAATAATAAAAATAAAGATGGCGATTCTTGACACGGCCCCCATTGTCAGGAGATTCCTCACTCTGCAGCCTTAACCGCCGGTGGTAGCTTGGGCCCTGTCCCGCTGCCGGCGGCACCATAGTTTTTAAGTTTTTAAAATATGTATGTATATTGTTTTTTTTCCACTATACTTACTCTATTGTAAAAAATTTAAAAATTAAGAAAGTAAATAAATATGTGGAAAAATAATAATATTGTGCAATGTGTCAGGGCTCCGCTGGTGGGCGTGGAGTACCTGGTGGAGCACCCGCCCGACATGCCGCACTACGAGCCCAGCTACCTGTGCACGCTGTGCACCAAGCAGGGCCATCCGCGCACCATCGTCAACCATCTCACCTGCTTCTGGCACCGCTACAACTACCTCGTGAGTCATAACATATATTTTCTTTTTTTTTATGCCATATGTAGCAGACTAGCAAACGGGTCGCCTGATGGTAAGCGATCACCGTCGCCTATGGATGCCTGTAACACTGGAGGCGTCACGAATACGCTGCCGTCCTTTTAAGACTATTAACAGCCGTTTTGAAGAACCCAATGTTGTCCAAACCAAAACCAATGTTTTTCCAAACTGTATTCCTTGGTGCCATTTCCAATACAATCGATTTGTGTACAGCTTCGCCACTTCCCGAAGGCGTGCCACCGGCTCGGGCCCTACAAGAGCGCGACGAAGTACCGCGAGGGGGTCAACATCATCCTGCACCGGCTCACGCAGCGCATCACGGACAAGTTCGGACGGCTCAAACCCGTCAACATTGAGAAACAGGAGTTTGAGAAGGACAAGTTAGTTTTCTTCATTACCCGTGTATTCTTTCGTATGCCTTGAGATGTGTACCTCTGGCGAGCTCGGAGCCCTCTGTCAAGCACTAAGGCAGGTTAGCTGGGGAGTTTTAGTTGGTAATCCAACAGAATCCGGCTGCACCCCATTGTAGCTGGGTACCTTATGAAGATTTTCCCCTTGTTGAACATGCATCGCGACCGCGTATCTATACTAGGCATAGCGCCGGCGGAATTTGCAGAGTTCGCCAACAACAAAAAAAAAACGAAAAAAAAGGCCTTTTAGGTCTAGCGTGCTACTGGCGAGTCGTACAAGGGCTCTGCAAATGTTTTTTGTTTTTATTAATAGGCTTACGTTTGACCGCCATCTAGCCTGATGGCAAGTAACGATGCGGTCTACGATGGAGCACGCTTGCCAAAAAGAACCCGATTCACTCGCGAATTGAATGAGAATGAGAAATGAAAATATCCAAATCTTATTGACGAGATGCCCTGACTTTTTAAAAATGAATGCAGTAACATTGTTTTATATTAATATTAATATAATATAATAATATTAATAGTCCCAACGAATATTTATTTAATTCGTGATATTGCAGAGAGCAGATCTTGCAGTGGATTTACAAGGGGTACCACTTCTCTGAGGTGTCCGGTATCACTTTTGAAGAGGTTGTCGACGCGGGATTGATCGAAAGCCTTGCTAAGTCCCAAGGTAAGTTCACTTTCCTATATACGGTAATAGCTGCTTCCCGCAGTTTCATCCGCTTTTCTTTAGGAACCCTTAGTTTTTCTGGGATCAGTGGCCTATGTGTTAATCCAGGGTAAAAACTGCCTCTATACTAAATTTCATTCAAATTGTTGACGGTTGAATTTGAATTAATTTGAATTGTTGTTTACAGCGCAACGTGAAAAAGAACAGAAGATTGTACTTGTCAAGTAAGTAATAATGTTGATTTTACATGGCTTTGTTTGCAGAACTTAAAAATATTGTTCGTTCTCATTGCTATTTTATTCATTATTAAACTAAAATCAAAATTATTTTTTTATCCTTCTCGCTTTACATTCACAGATAAAAAAACAAGTACAGATTGAATGGCAATGCAAAACTACTAAGTACTTACACTGTTTTTTTTCTATAACCAGGAAAAAGGACCCATCGCCTCCAGTTGTGGCCGCTCCATCGAGACCACACATTCATGGGGTGAGTAGCCTTTTCCAACAAAATTGGCACATTTTTTTCATAATGTTTTAGTGTGATTTGAAATAACAAGCTTTTATTTAACTAGCCGTATGTCTGTGGTTCAAATCTTAAAACTGAATTTAGAACCATTTGCCGATCGAGTTTAAATTTGATATGTGTCGCCCATGATAATACAATAAAAGCTTTATTTTAAAAATATTACGTAGGGTTACTACAAGAACTCATTAACTGAAAAATCAGTGCTAGGCTGGACGCAACTTAGAGCGCATCATGCTTGTTATCCTTGAAAAAGATCACCAAATATGATCGAAACTAGTCTCAGTATCCGACTCAATAAAACTCGAGCATTCCCGTGTTAATTATAGCCAAAAAGTGTCAAAACCACGTTAATTTTATAGCAAAAGTATTAGTGACTTATTGCAGTCAATGAGTTGCACTAAGCCGATGATTATTAGAATATATTTTAATGTTTGCAGCGCCAGAACCGCAGAGAGCGGCGCATGTCGATTGACTCCCTCTCGGACATCAGCGACGACGACCTCCGGCGGCCCGGCGGCCGGCCGCGCGCTTCCTCTAAGTGGGTATAAGACCTGCGCCGACGCCCCTCTTGGGGTGTTCTGTGCATTTTCCCCCCAACTGCCAGCCTACCCAAACCAGCCGAGTCCTTTCAAATAACCGTCGCTGGCATACTTTTTTCACTCTTACTGGGTCAGGTGTTGTGGTACATACCTAAACTTGTGTGGTTTCTTCAAGGAGCCCCAATCTAAAAATCTTGATAGTTGCTGTAAACTGCGGCTTAAAGAGCGCAGAAATTTATCTAACGCTTCGTGCCTGACTTCAGTATAAACGAAAGTTTGTTTGTTTCAAATGTACTTATTTTGTTGTAGCAGAGGAGACCGCTTAGATCCGAAGCTTGACCGGAATAGCGAGATGTATGTGGAGCAACGCCGAGAAATAGAGGCCTTCCGGTCCAAGTACACTAGAGAAGTTCGAGAGAAGGAAGAAAAGGTAATGTTTACAAACAAGATAAAATTCACATTGTTATAGCTTCGCTAATTTAACTGTTAACTGTATGTAATGACTAATGATGATTTAGTAAAGGTTCATAACTGCTATACTCACGGCCTTGCACAGCTTTGATTTTGCCTTTTTGCTTTGACCATAAAAGCAGAGAAAAAGATATTATTTGGCGGACAACAAAATTGATCTGTGTATTATTTTTGGTATTCTTTGCCAACATCGCTTGTTTTTCCACCAGCCGGTGCCAAAAGGTCGCGAGCCCTACAAAGTGAAGCTCGCCGAAGAAAAGCGACAGGCGGCGGCGGAGGCGGCCGCGCAGATGCTCGTCTACCACGAGAAGAACCCGGAAAAGCATCCACTTTATCCCGAGGAGTGGAAGAAGTTCTGGAACCGACGGTACAAGGAGATACAGACGGGTGAGTACCACTTCTCTTGTAGTTTTAGTCGATTTGTACGTAATTTAGACAACACAGCAGTGTTGAGGGAGCTCTGTATAGAATGCTTATTGGTCTGTTCAAGGTCTGACTGCGGGTGATATTGGTGAGTGGGATTTAGATAAGCACTAAATGTGCCAATGTATCTACTGAATGTATAGGATCTGAAGAAGTGGCTATTAAATAACGTATTTTATAACTTGAATGACTTTGTGAATAGAGATAGATCTACGGAAATTACATTATTAAATAAACAATTTGAAATTTGACTTTTCATAAGGAATTGACATGATATTATCTTATAATCCGGGCAAATTAGACCAAAAAATAGGAGTAACCTTACATTAATTCCCACCCAGCTGAATGTTGGTAGGATTGTTCAGAACACCATCATAAATGAAACCTAAAAAGTCCTCATTGATCCAATACATGCAAAAATTTTTACTCCGGGTAGAAGGTCACCAAAACGGGTTTTTCGCGATTTTCTCAGAAACGGTTCGAGCTACGAGGAAACTGTTCAAGACATGTATGTTCTCTATAACATTTTCTATAGTATTGCTTTAAAATGCATGTTGATAGGACTTATGGTTTTCGAGATATGCTAGTATTCATTTCAGACCAGGCCAAAAATATGTCATTTTTTCTTAAGAGGCCTCGGTGAGCAGTAGATCATATCACAAGTTTGTAAATGAGCCTTCCCGAAGTTGTAAACATCGCTGAATCCGACAAACTCACGAAACACTTTGAAAAATGACTCCTTGTGGCTCAAATCGGTCAAATGATGATGATGGCTGACGTAAAATGTAACCGAAATATGTAACGAATATTGACATTTAATTAAAATTATGTATTTGAAATACTAGCTGACCCGGCCAACGTTGTTTTGCCATATAAATTATTTCTAGTGACTATTAAAAAATAGGGGTTGGTGATAGAAGGGTTAAAATTTAGGGTTGTATGTATTTTTTAATGCCACATAACATAAGCAACAATATAAGAAATAAAAATTTTGTCCAAAAAATAAAAATTAATGTTTGGGGTGGACAACCCTTATCACTTAGGGGTATGAAAAATAGATGTTGGCCGATTCTCAGACCTACTCAATATGCTCACAAAATTTCATGAGAATCGGTCAAGCCGTTTCGGAGGAGTATGGGAACGAACATTGTGACACGAGAATTTTATATTTATGACTAGCTGACCCGGCAGACTTCGTACTGCCATACAGTACTGTACTTCTCTATGGTACTGCCTAATTAAATTGCAATAACTTTATAAACTTATTGTTGGCGCGGTTATGGGTGTGATGTCACAGATTAGTGATGGTTAACTCGAGTACCTAACCCGAGTGTACTCGGTTTTTTGTTTGATTATCTGGCGCATAGATTGACACATCGTACTTGAAAGCAGCTCGATTCAAACTTGTATTATATAAGATTATGCATAGAATTTAGAATAGAATTGGAAATTGTTAATTATTATTATTATTTTTTTAAAACTACTAAAACTATTTGACTGTGTACATATTGAATGCCCGATGTGGGTTAACTGACAATTTCAACTAATGCACTAACATCTAGCTTATAAGTTACAATGTATCAGTTGTTCAATAAATATTTCTGAATCTGAATCTGTACTAGCCGTCCAGCCTCCTAGCCAAGTTGCATCTACGTAATCGTAAACGCTAAAGAAAACTGAGACAATGTATGGGAATGACATTTCTATACCTCTATAGAATCTATGAATTGTCTTACTTTTCCATAGCTTTTGCGATCATAGATTGCAACTTTGCTAGGGGGGCGGCATACTAAACATAGTGCAGTGCATACCTACTCAGTGCAGGATATTGAGTCTTTCACAAATCCACAGTTCCGAGAGAGTAAAAACTAGAAAGTCAGTTTACAAAATGATTATAGTTTTGTTTTACCATTCCAGAGGGCAAGGACCCCGCCAAGTACGACTTTAAGCCGGAATGGATAGTGTTCTGGACGAAGCGAATGAAGGAGTTACACGAGGAGGAGCTTCAGCTGCAGGTCTCGGAGATATACCGGCGCATGAACCTGCCGCCGCCCGGCGCCGAGCCGGACGAGCCCGCGGCGGAGAAACGGGCTTACGTGCGCAAGTCGCCGGACCGGAGGCGCTCGCCGGACCGGAGGAGGTCGCCGGGGAGGAGGAGGTCGCTGGAGAGGAGGAGGTCGCCCGTGTGGAGCGCCCGGATACGCTCACCCGACCCGAGGTTTGTAAATGTTTTCAGCCTCTGGTGTCAGTATGGCGACGGTACGCTAGTCTGGACAAAGAGTGAAGGCACTTGGCGATCCCGGTGCCCTTTTTCAAGGATGGAGGCAGGAGGCCACCAAGCGAGTTTTAGTAGGTTGCACCCTAGCAAATCCGCGTATATTTTTTAAATGTCCGCCCCGTAACAAAAAAGGGGGTGGGGTGAACGGAATTTCAAATCCTTAAATAATATGTAAAACGCTATTACAACAATTTGTTATTGCAGACGACGATCGCCAGACCACAGACGGAGGTCCCCCGAGTTCCGGCGTAGTCCTCCACCGAGGCGAGAACACAGACCTGAGAAAAGGTATGTGGTAAAAGCCATCACGGTCGACGGATTCTCAGTCGGTGGATGGGTGCATACAAAATCTACAAAAGTATGACATGACAGACTTGGGGCCCTATTCTGGCAAGTGAGATAACTATGTTGGTCACCGTCGCTCTCATTACAAATGTCAGTAAGAGCAACCAAGATAATCTCGAAAGGCCTAGAATTCAAGAAAGCAGGGCTCCTTGCTTCTGCTTCACCTTGCTCTCGTAAATGTCTCTCGTGAAACATCCACTGACTAGAAGCTTTTGATCTGTGGTTGCAATAATTATTTTTAAATCAGTTTTGGTAGACAATATTTATCGTATACAAGTCACGTTGTGTTAACTAATACCAGTAATGTTACACCTGCAGGGTAGCCCCGGACCCGCGCTACTCCATCGACCGGCGAGCGCCCGCGGAGCCGCTGCCCTCGCCGCCGAAACGTCCGCGATCGCGCAGCCCTGTACCTAGGTAACATAATATACAATATAGATACTATAACTTCTGTGCTTCGCTGTTTCATTCGCTAGCCGGTTTGCCTATAGAAAACGTTAACTTTTCCGGGATAAAATGTACTTTGTGTCAAACTAGGGTATAAGCTACGAGTACGTCCATACCAAATTTCATCCTAACCTTACCAGTTTTTGTGTGATTAAGTAACAAAAGTGAAGGAAGGAAGCTAAACTCAGTAGCCTATGTGAATTAACCAAACCGTACTCGACCAGCGTGGTGGAATACGGTCTAATTACCCTTCGCGTGTAGACCTGGTATCTCGGCAGCGGGATGAATAGAGATCGAATTGAGTACGTAGGATAATAAATGACTACTTACATTCGTTAAAAATATCGCGGGTAAAACAGCGAGCCGCAGAGAACTACTTATTATACAGCATTTATGGTGGCTCTATTGCTAATCGGTTCTATATAATATTTCGTAACTCTCCTCTCCCGCGCAGACGGCGCAGCCCGACCCGCACGCACATCACGCTGGACTCGGTCCGCCGCAGCCGCAGCCCGCTGTCCCGCCGCGACCCGGCGCTCCGCAACCGCAGCCCGCTGCCCAAACGCGAGCCCGACTCCGGGGAGCTGGCGCCCTCGCTGCAGACCGTCATGATCTCGGACGACGAGCTTAAGCCGTGAGTATCGCCTTACCGTACTTAGCGCTATAAACTAGAAAAAAATTAAATTAAAAATTCAAAAACCCCCGACAAAACATAGCTAAAAACACTCCCCACTAATTCACCTTTCAAAAAAAAAAAACAAAAGCAAAATTGGCAAATTTTATCTGTTCGGGAGCTACAATGCCATGATTCAAAATCTATACTAATATATTATAAAGAGGTAAGATTTGTATTTTTGGATGTTTGTGTGGAATAAACTCAAAAACTACTGGACCGATTTCAATAATTCTTTCACCATTCGAATGCTACATTATCCCAAAGTGACATACTTCAAACTAAAACTAAGACTAAGACTAAAACTTCAATAGTGTCCACCAGTGCGAAGCCGGGACGAGCCGCTAGTATTTGAATAATCCGCTATCAAAGGATTGCCTTATTAACATTTGTATAGCTAGTTTTGGGGTTCGCAGTCGCAGCTTGGAAGTAAAACGCAAGATTTCACATTACTGTGTGTTTCATGATATATCCAAATAATGTAACGTAGTATAGTAGTCCTAGTGAGGATTGTGTGAAATGCTTTATTGCTTTCCAGTGACGACGACATCTCCCCGTGGAACTCGGACAACGACATGGAGTCGCTGGGCTCGATGTCCCGCTCGGCGCGCGCGCCGTCCCACGCGTCGTCCCGCGCGCGCTACTCGCGGCCGCACGACTTGCAGGACATGGGCCCGCCCGAGAACGTCGTGGCCACGCTGCGGGTGCTGGTGGCGCTCGAGGACTACCTCGGCAGCCTCGGACCGAAGATCGTCGACTTGCTCACTGTTGCTTTGAAAATGGAAAAGGTAGGAGAATTGATGTGTCGTGCGAGATGTTTTTGTTTTCTGATTTGAAGTCGTACTCTGCAAAGACCCCAATATTTGTGAGATGTTTTTTTGTTTGTTTCTGTATTGAATTCGTACTCCGCAATATGGTTGCACTCACATCGTCCCGTCTCGGAGAAAACTCCATGATTGTGCTACAGTCAGAATCTTCGTCATGCTACTCGTCTCATCGTCTATCCCCTAGCTTTATAGTTAGTCCGGCACTATGTATGTTCGGCTCACACAGACTATCTTTTATCGAGTAGGAGCGCGCCAACTCGTCCGAGGAGCTCCTCGAGCGCGAGTCGGCGGTGGTGCTGATCGAGACGGCGAAGGAGAAGCTGAAGGGCGCGGCGCAGGCGGGGCTGGTCCCGGCGCCGGCCGCGCCCGCGCTGCGCGCCGCCGTGCTGCGCGCCGCCGCCACGCTGCACGAGGCCGACACCCGCGCGAGGAAGACGCAGGCCGCTAAGGTACGCTTCGGCACCGTCGCGGTCGCGTCGACACGCGCGACACTATCGCCACTCGACAAATCGGCTGCCCCTCCGAACAGTATTGAAACAGGAAAGGGTCTTTTTTACAGGAGAGCAATTAAAATACGTATTATCAATTTTACTCGATTTAAAACATGACGAAATATAGTAAATTAAATATTCGTGTAATTGGTTCAGCGATAGTACGTCCGTCTCATAAGACGGAGAATCCGGGTTCGATTACCGGCCGGGCAGATGTTTGAATGATGAATTCAAATATCTATTCCGGGTCTGGGTAGTAGTTGCCCTTGTCTTGGTGTTTTCCATCCTAGCTATGAGTGTGAAACGTTATCGTAATGAAAAAAATAAATAAAATCAAGTCTAGTCCGTAGTTTTAATTAATAACAGTAACAATATGTAATGCTGCATGCAAACTATTTTTGAGTAAGCAAAATTTGTTCCTGCCCTTTGTAGTCTCTAGTTTTTTTACCTTTAGTATCTGCAGTCTGTAAGTTGCAGCCTAGTCATAGTTTGGGCGTCTTATTAGTGAACCACCTTAAACACGTAATGACCTATTTATAACAGAAAGTCGCGCCCGCCGCCGCATCGAAAATGTCAGCGGTGCCGGTCGCGGGAGTGGGCGACGTGGACCGCGCACAGATCGCGCAGCAGATGGCGGCCGCGCTCATCGCGCAGGGGAAGACGGACGTGACGTCAGAGGAACTGGCGCAGCTGGTAGACGCCGTGGTGGGGATGGCGGAGGCCAAGAAGCGCGAGGCGGAGGCGGAGGCCTCGCGCCGCGCCGAGCCGCCGCCCGCGCGCGCGCCGCCGCGCCTCAGCGGGACCGCCACGGCTTTGCAGATGCTGCAGTCGGCGTACGATGAAAATGATAAAAAGTCAGTTTCGTTGCACTATCGTATCTAAAAATACTTGCAATATCTTTGATATATTTTAGCCTGGCTTGTCTTTAATACTCAGTCTCGGAGTGCAACTATTCGCTCTAATTGTTTTGCATCAGTCTTTTAACAACAGTGGCGGAACTTATGAGTTCCGAGCTCTGGTTGCTACCACCTTTCAAAGTTGGTGAAAGAGTGCGAAAAACAACAAAAAAATATGATTATAAATTGTGTTTATTATACAGAGTGGAGAAAGAAGATGTACTCGACGCGATGGACGGCCTCTCCGACTCAGATCTGGAAACACTATTGAAGAACTTCAACGAACTGTCGGCTGAGGAGCAACACAGCTTGATCGCGTATCTAAAGAAGCTGGAGGCGCGCGAGCCGCAGCGCGTGGAGCGCCTGCGCCAGTACGTGAGCGCGGCCGCCACCGCCGTGCCGGGCCCCGCCGCCGACGAGCCGCCGCCGCCGCCCGCCGAAGACAAGATTGAAACGATACCAGTCACTATCGAAAGCGACGATGACGATTATACTGTTGAAGAGGTGAACATATTTCACTATTGACAAAGTTGTAGCGCGACCAACAGGGCCATACATAAATTACGTCACACGAATTTCATGATTTTTTGCCCCTCCCTCGCTCTTGTCACACTTAGTCGACCCCCTCCCTCCCCTGTTACGTGTGACGTAGTTTATGGACGGACCCATATCTGTAGAATAAGCGACTAAGCGACATAGTACTTTTTCATCGATAAGACAAACCTAACCTATTCGACAAACCTCTACTGATAAGTCAGTGGCACTGGCCACATATCTCATCACGATACTTTCATTTGGGATTAACAGTTTTAAACTTTTCTAGGTGTTCCAGTCGGCGACGCAGAAGGTGAAAGAAGATCAGATACGCAAAGAACTGGACATCGTAAAGATGTCGCTGAAAGAATCTAAGGACGACGAGGTTGCACCGCTGTCGTCTATCAAAACGGTTTCGATCGCGGAGCTTACTAAACAGATGTCCTCAGCGTCCGATTTATTTGCGTTGGTACAAGCCTCGATTAAATCTACATCTACCACGCCAGCAGCTAGTGCGCAGAATATTGACGTCGTCGCGAGTGGTACCCAACCGCGTTCGTTCGGAGATGTGCCAGAAAGGCCGATCGAAACTACGGCAAAATCGCAGATTTCTCCGGGAATTCTAATTTCTGCTGAACCGATAAATACTGTCAATACGCCAGATTTTGTTCATCAGCCACAAAACCAATTAAATAACAACAGAAACTATGACGATGAAGAAAACGACACGTACAATCAGGCATTGCAATGGGATAAGAACCAGGATAACGTGCCCGATAATAGAGGGCCTCCTATAAGAGATCAAGGGTTCCACGATTTGGACCAAGGTAGTCTGGGAACACGAGAACCAGGACCGAATCAGTTTGGATCTGGACCTAATTCGGGTCCAAATCAGTTTGCGCAAGGACCCTCGGGTCATCAATATGGGCCTGATTCTGGACCTAATTCGGGTCCAAATCAGTTCGCGCCAGAACCCTCGGGTCATCAATATGGGCCTGATTCTGGACCTAATTCGGGTCCAAATCAGTTCGCGCCAGAACCCTCGGGTCATCAGTATGGGCCTGATTCTAGATCCAATTCGGGTCCAAATCAGTTCGCGCCAGAACCCTCGGGTCATCAATATGGGTCTGATTCTGGACAAAATCAAATTGGTCAAGGAAACATAGGATTCAAAGGTCCTAACTCTGGTTTTGTTCCAAGTCCCAGCTCAGGATTTGGCTCCGGTCCTAATTTAGGGTTTGTTCAAGGTCCTAATTCGAGACCAGGCCAATTCAGCCAAGGCCCAGGACTACATCAGTATGGTAAGGGACCTAATCAGTTTGGCCAAGGACATAATCAATTTGGCCAGGGGCCTAATCCAGGCCAAGATTGGCAAGGAACTCAAGCACCAATTCAACCTTGGCAGGGGGGGTCTCATAATTATCAACAAAATCAAGGCCCAAGAGCCAATTTTGTGAATGGAGGAAGAGGCATCCGACCACTTTTTGATATGAATCAACAGCAGTTTGGAAACAATCACTTTAGAGGTAGGGGCGGCGGCGGCCGCGGTAGGGGCAGAGGTCGAGGCAGGTTTTAATATCAATAGTAAGATTGTACAAGAAGAGAATGTGAACTTAGTACTATTAAAATAAACAACTTGACTGTATGTAAAAGCTTTTTATTTTATTAATACCTATTTTATTTACAATTAGTTACACGATTTATAGTCGGTACTTAAAGGTTAGTAAATTCCCATTTCTAACAAGGCATCTATTTGTTCAGTCTCAGGTAAAATATCGATTTCTACTGGTTCTGATTTTATTTTATTTCCTGCTTTAGGGTCAAGAGTGAAGAACCTGAACAATTTCGAGAGATTGATGATGGAATAGGCAGAATGTGTAAGGGCATCCTCGACTATCTCCTTAAGAACCTGGAATGCAGCTGTTATCTGTGGCGATACTCGTGCTTCTGAAATTATAAAATCAACATTAAAATATAAGGCTATGAAAATTTGAAATAATTGCGTATCTTTTATTTGAGAGATCAACTTACTCGAGTTATTACTTTTGGTGAGATCAAATAAGTAGAGGAAGAAGTTAATTTGCAGGTACAGATCCTTCTCAGTGTATTCTCTGAACATGACTCCCTTTTCGCACAGCCTGCAGACTGGATACCCCCCCGCGAAGGTCTGTGGCAGCCGCGCCGTGCGGTGACCACACGCCGGGTCCTCGCACGACAGCCAGCCCGAGTAATACTGGGCGTGGTACTGGCGCATCTGTAAACTTAGTTGATTCTGTATCGACGCTATGTAGTCCACCGGCTTCACAGCACACTTCTCATTCTGACATTGATCTAAGAATGTCACGCTATCCTTTTCCAGCTTAACGCAGGTCTCTTTTATTTTGTTCTCAGTTTTGCAATTCTCGTTGACGCATACGAAAACGAATTCTTTGCATTGTCTGTACTTCTCTTGCTCGTTTTCTACTTCATAGGTTTCCGTGTTGGCTTCTCGTTTTATCATCTGCTTGTAACCAGAAGGGTCCAAACCTAAGCAGTCAGCAACTCGAGCTGGGTCCATGCCTTCTATAGGTTCGCATATTCGTGATATTACAGGGTGGAGTTGATGCGCCAAGTAATACTTGAAGTCAACTTTTAAATGTTCTAAGTTCTTCAACTCTTCTATATGATATGCTCGTTGTGTCGCAGAATTGGCAGTCCCATCTTCGCAAATGATGTAAGGCACTATATCACCCTTTTTGAATCTTCTGCTATTCTTTATGTTTAGTCTCAATGCCACCTGGACGTGGGGTTGCGTGCTTTTGTCTGCATATTCGTTGGGATTCTTTGTTAGTTGCTTCGTTATTGTCAACATTGATAAAGGCATTTTTCCGCTCATTAAATCGTCTTTCAGTTTATTTAGATGCGCTTGTATGCTTTCCAACCTTTCGTCAGCGGTTTGTTCAGACAGGATTTGGCTGAGAATGAATTTTCCAGCTTCAGCGGCCAGTTGCGACCAATCGCGCCGTACGATGTCTAAACCTTTATGCTCATGAGTGAATACAAATTCCCCTTTTTTGTCTTTACTGATCAAAACCGCCGCGTATTTCTTCTTCTTGAGAAGAAGTAGATATCTGAACACTCCATCGATATCTAGCTCGATTTGCCTGTACTTCTTGTTGATCTCTTTCTTTAAATCAACTCCGATCTTGAAAACGTTATCGTAATCCAAGCAGTTAGTGTTGATCATCAAACTGTCCGTATCTCCGTAAACAACGTCGTAGTTGGCTTTTTGGACGATTTCTTTGGTATCCATGAGGATTTCTCTTCCCTTCATCGTGACGAGTGCGGCCAACGGCTTAGCGTAAAATCGTGAATGAGTAAAGCCGAGACAGCCGTACATAGAGTTAGCAGTCAGTTTCAGAGCCGTTTGTCGGATGTTGTATTGCATGTATTGGTCTGTCGGCAAATCTGGCGCCTTCATCAGTTTCTTGACTTCTCTTCTACTCTCTACTAATTTACGGATCTGAGTGGGTAGAACTCCTAGCTCCAATTTGGGACTCGGAAGCACTAGATTAGCTACGTCATCGTCACTCGCCGATGCGCTTTTTCTTTTGATAGTAGTGAAGCAAATGTTGTACTCTTGTATAATGCTCGGGTACAGAGAATTGAAATCCATTAGCAGAATGAGCTTGTCATAAAACCCTTTTTTGGGATCTAGCACAAGACCACCAGAGTAGGCAGCCTTCTTTTTGCCTTGTTTCTTGGAAACATTGTTGCCTGCAGATTCTTCCTGATCTTCAGGGTTTGCGTTTGCGTCATCAGTCGCAGCAGCTTTTTTACCATACATCTTGTCGGGAACGATATAGTTCTTTTCTGTAAAAGCGTGGAGGAGCAAAAACTCGTTTCTCTCAGACCTACCCCCCATCAATGTTCGCGACATGACGTTTCCAGCTATTTGGGTAATCTGTAGTGCTAACGCTGTGACGTTTAGTTCACACATAATCTTCAGTATGTATGAAGCATCTTGCATACTCAGGGACACTAGTTGGAACAAGTCGCGACTGTTTTCGTAATACCGCGGCAGGTCTTCGAGGCCGACGTCTACGCGTTCACCTTCCTTCATTTTCAGAACGTTGACACAAAGCGTTTCCAAGTCGAAACTTCTCGCTCTGATGAGTTCCATGGCTGAAAGCTTTATATCACAGACCAGTCTTCCCAAAAACGCGTCTTTCGCTGCAAACCTCCTCATGGGGGGTACTGATCTCTTTAATCTACCTAAGCGGGACCAATTGGGTATGTGCAAGTCTAGAATGTTCCCAATAAGCAAATCTTGCTGGAATCCTTGTAGGTCGTGCCCGACGACCAAGTCGGGGTCCAGTTTCCAAAACTGAACCATGAAGTAGTTCAGAAGTTCGCGCTCCGTGTCGCATTTTGTAAGCTTAGTCGCTTTGTACTGCGGCAGGGATTGCTTTAAGTCTAGCGGCCAGATTTCGTTGCATTTTGTCATCACTGAAAAAAATATTTTAATACTATGTTATGCAGTTCTGAACAAAGATAGTGCATTTTATTTTATTTGTAACTTATTATCGATAACTCACCACAGAAATGTTGTTGAAACGGCGGATTCGGCGGTGGTTTGTGAATGGGAAAGTAGTTATGTGTGAGACAACTCAACATTAATATTTTGGTCTTTCTTGTCTTGGGGTCCATTGTAGTCCTCATGTTTATCTGTGAGAAAAAATTAAACATAATCCAATAGATGGCAACCAAGCGTCAAAGAGCATTTCATGAGATATATAACTCTGGGCTTTTTAAGGAAGTGAATAGATATCTTCTAAGTCTGCATGCTTCGTCTTTGACGACATCGTCGCTTACCAATAGGCGAGTTAGTGATTTTTATTCGCAATTAAAAAATAATACATGAAGTTTATTTTATTAGCCGGCTGTGTCGCGTTTTATTTGCTTTACGTTGTTACTATGGTTTACTTGGATACTTACAGCAGCAATGACGACTGGCGGCGGTTCCAAGTCTGAATCATTTCTAATCACACTGACGTGCTCTATTTTGTCACACGCCGCTTCAAGTTTACACCATGATACCTTCGCAAGCACCGCCTCTGGTTCTTTGATCTCCAACCAGCAAGGTCCTTTGACTTTCCTCTCGAGCAGAAAGGTTTCCAATGACGATGTATTAGTACCAAAAATGTGCGAAAATGTCAGGTACTTTTTGTTTGCAGGTGGTGGTGGGAAAGTGGCCTGTAAAGATCAAATAAATTGTACAGCTGACACTTTAGTATATCAGGTTACCCTTGATGTACATATCTTAAAAATCATCACAATTTGTCAACCACTAACTATGTCATTACAAACAATAATTAAGATAAATTCAAACACCTTGCCCTCCTACTATGTAGTCATGTAAAAAGGCAATTGTGTTTGAAACTTTCTCTTTAAAGTCAGTTTAAAACTCACCGAGTATTTCACCTCCAAATAATCAGACTGTGCCGGTATATCAGGCAAGTTGAAGCAGTAGCTTTTGGTGACCTTTCGAGATTTGAACTCTTTGAGGCCGAGCTCAGCAGCCACTGCAGTGTTGAACTCTTCATACATATCCATCATGGTTACTTCATGGTCGGTAGGCTCTAAAGTCACTGGGTCGAGTTTCTGAAAATTGTTGTATAATTATATAAAATAGCATCATTGTGTAGGTGAAACCGCAAGGCGCTGCTAGTAATAAAAATCATTTACTGTTACACCTGCAATCATGGGTAAAATAAAAAATTAAAGTATACTTGCATATTCTCTGGGCAGCAAAAACATTTGCCGATTCACATTCTTCACAACTACACAGCAGGACACGCAGCCCGCTTTCCTATCATTAGGCTTGACAAATACTTTGCCAAACAGATAGACTACTCCAGGCTTTACAAATCTGTCTTCCCAAGCATCAAACCAGTAGAATTTCAATACTTTTTCTCCACTCTCATTAGTCGTAAGTGGCAGTTGGCCATCAGTTTGGACTGTGGCAGCCATTTGATTCTCGCCCATCTGATCTGTCCAAGTACTGGTCAAAGGTTTAAGTTCTTTCGGTGATTCTTTCTTTTTGGGGAATATTTCGAATTCATCGTCAAACTCGGCGGCAACATCTGTGATAGTGGTGGCTGAGGATGGCAGGTCTTCAGCCTTAACATCAGCTTTCTGAACCTCAGGTTCTGTAGCCATTGGTGCATCATTGCTAAAATCGTCATCAAAGTTAAGGTCTTGCGATTCAAACTCTTCAATATTCTGTGTGGCAGAATCTTCTAGTTCTTGCTTGATGTCTTTGTCTATTTTCCATTTTGGTTTCTGTTGAGCTGGTTTGCTTGCAATTTCTTTGTGTACTTCATCAGTTTTTGGTTTCTGTTAAGAAGAATATTTTAGCTATTAACTTAACAAATTAGAAATAATATTTGTTAGAAAATTGGTAAAACAGTAAATTATTAGTATTTTAATGTGACTTACATAAGTTTCTGTTTTAGAAGTGTGAGAACTTTCTCCATTTTGGACCTATAACACAAATAAGTCATTTCATATTTTGTTTATGAATGTAGAAGTTTATTTCAAAACTAAGTTATCTAAGTCAGCAAAGTAACTGCAAAGTTTAGTTAACTATACTTACAAGGTTTTCCCCTTTGAAAGTAGAAGGTTCACTGCTCAGTGTGACTGCTGTAGGTTTTTTAACAGAAGCAGACAAGCTTTTGAAGTAGTTCTGTGCATCTTTCTTGTTGGCCTCTACAATATTCTTGCTAGGAACTGGAGCTTTTGGCTTTATCATGGTGGAGGCTGTCCCATCAAGATCTGACATTATGTCTGAGAGAATATTGTCTTCAGATATTTTTACATCCTAAAACACAAATAATAAGTAGGTACAATAGTTTATGAACTTTTAAAGTTTATGCCCACTCAAGTTTGTGAAGGCTGCACGTATTTACACAAGTGGAAGTATTTTACGCTCTGGATGTCCATAAGGGTAAGTAGAGTGTGTTGACATCCTTATTCAATGTAAGTATAATTAACATAGTACTTAAAAAATTACGAAACCTCTTTTTTCTTGGTGGGCATGGCACCCAGCAAATTCCTAATGTTTCCCTTTGCTGAAGGTTGAGCTGATAGTTTTTTTCTTTTTTGTCCCCTGCCCGTTTCCTTGGTGTTAGTTGCCACATATGCATCATCTTCATCATCATCAAATATCTCTCGCCCATCTTCCACGTAGCCGGTACCATCTACAAGTGCCAAACACTTTATCTTCAAAAAGTTATTAACAAAACATACCTAGTTGGCTAGGCCAGCCTTTGAATTACGTATTAGGTACATAGAAGCATTGTACTTACTATCATCTTCAATCCAGTCATCTTCCTGCCTTTGCAGCACTCTGTCTGTGTATTCCCTCTCATCAACGGTATCGTATACGTTTTCAAGTTCATCTACATCATATTTGTGTTTTACGCCTTTTCCTTTCAACTGTTTAAGTTTTTCGAACGCCGATAGACGACCGTGTTTGTCAACTTTCTGCCGTTTTGCTCTTTGTGCAGCTGAAATAAAAATTTGGAGGTTGGGTTGTCTGAAATCTATAACCATGACCATCTTATAATAAGAAGGAGCAATCATATATACCATACCTATCGAGTCAGCCATCGTTGCTTTAATATTTTATCACATTTAAGGCTAGTGCGAGCTATATTCTTTAGAAATCTTAAAAAAATACAACTTTGAAAAACATCAACAACTTTGGGTTTGTTTTATTTGACGTTTTAGCTTATAACTAATTTCGCGGGAAAGTTGACGTCTAGTTTGGTAAAGGGATGTCCTTCACCAAAGAAACATATTTAGTCGATTTTGTCTATGCCTTTTACTTGAAAATGATTGTGTTCGATTTTTATTCAAGTGGTATTACTTCGATTTTTTTTCATGTCAATGTTATGTGACGGGACTTTTGGCGGGAACGTGGAAGAGACATGGTTTTTTTTTTGGCGGGAACGTGGAAGAGACATGTTGCTTCATTTTGTTATTTTACTAAACTTGTGTAATTTTGAGTGTTAATGTTTATTTTAAGTGGGGAAAATAACCATTAAGTGCTCGAGGACGTGCACGAGTGTGGGCAAATCATAAAATGCAGTGAATCGTGTCATTCCGTGTTGCTTCCAAAACTCCTTAGAAAAGCCTCTAGTAAAGTCTCCACTACTTTACTGGGCTGCCGTCCACTAACTATAATGCCGTTAAGCCACAGGGGGTCGATTTTTACTTTTAAACATGATAGGATAGAGTTTAAAATTCTCTATCTACCTGTCTAACAAACGTGTTCCTATCTGTCATAGGTCCTAAGATACAAATACCACAAACGCCGCTACATGACATTTCTTTTCAACATTACACGTCTATAAAGTCGTCATACAACATTACCTAACTAACTAGCCGCTATAATCCCATAACGACATAAATATGTATTAAAATATCAAATAATTGCTTACCTATAAAGCCGTTTATTGTGTTTTGTATGCTAAAACACAGCTATAGTACTTTAATTACTTTTAAGTTGAGGTGTGTGTTTTAATTTATTGAAAAATTCCTTAACTAAAACACAGTTACAAGAAAAACCTTCGAATAAAAGACGTTAAGGTCGCTTAACCGTTTTTTAGATAAGGATTCACCTTATTCCATTATACAATTTACTACACTTTCAAGTCGTCAAAAGAAATTCGAAAATTAATATGTATATTTTTTTATATATTTCCTCAACTTAAAAAACGTTAAGCAGCATTCCTTAATTAAAACGCCGTTATCTGCCATCACCCCGCGCTTTATTTTTTTTTGTTACACTAATATTATCACCGTAGAACAAAGAACTAGATCTGATAATCATTATCTAGTTAGTGGTAGGCTTGTGACTCCCGCGTTAATCGTCAAAAAAGATGTCTGGTTTTAGTGTTACTTTGTAACGGCGAGTCTATCGTTTTATTCTGCAAGATAAACAGTGGTTTCAACGCAGTAATTTATTTAAGATCTTCGCCAGTGTGTTATTGATATTTGCTATTGTCGTTTTACTTCATGATTTTACTCATTACTTCATCAAACCCGAAAAAAGCCCCCGGAACTGACGGGCTCACCGTTGACATCTGCGCTGCAGCCATCCGAAGCGAACGGGAAATCTTCTTAGCGATAGCAAACAAATGCTTGTTGCTGAGGTACTTCCCCAAGCAGTGGAAAGCGGCGCACGTGATTATCCTACGCAAACCCGGTAAAACAGATTACACACATCCGAAGTCATACCGTCAAAACGTCTAACGTCGAAAAACTTTTGGTAAACCGACTCCAATGGCATCTCCTCCCGACCATCAGTCAGAAACAGTACGGTTTCATGCCCCAACGAGGAACCGAAGACACCCTCTATGACCTGGTAGAGCACATTAAAAAAGGAGTAAACAGCAAAAACATCGTACTCCTAGTCTCCCTGGATATAGAGGGCGCATTCGACAATGCATGTTGGCCCGCCCTAAAAGACAATCTAGCGAAGAAGAGGTGCCCAAAAAACCTCTACGAGATGGTAAACTCATACCTCAATGACCGAAAAGTCAAAGTCAACTATGCAGGAGCAGCACACGAGAGCGAAACTACCAAAGGGTGTGTCCAAGGATCTATCGGCGGGGGTCCGCCGATAGATCCTATTCCTATATCCGATAGAGCAGCGAGTTCCAGAAGGTACCCACCTTCTGGAACGTAATCCTAGACTCGCTGCTGCGACTGCTGGAAGCAGAGGGAGTAGTGCTCAAGCCTTCGCGGATGACGTCGTTCTCGTGTTCACAGTCAAACATCATCGAGCAGCAGGCCAACAACACGTTGGACATGATCGTGAAATGGGGAAAACGTAACAAGCTCAACTTTGCAGCGCAGAAGACTAATGCGATGCCCCCAAACCTGGTCATGTCTGGCATCCAGCTTAATCTCGTCGAAGAAGTCAAGCTGCTTGGCCTGTTGATCGACTGTAGGCTCAATTTCAAAGGACACGTGAAAGCCCAGTGTAAAAAGGTGGCGGATATCTCCAAACAGATTGCACGTGCGGCGAAAGTGACCTGGGGTCTAAAGAGCGCGATCCCGAGAACCATCTACGAGTACGTCGCAGTGGTGGAACCCATCATCATGTATGCCTCAAGCGTGTGGACGCAGGCGGTAGACCTCGAGGAAAACAAGAAGCACTTGAACTGTTTATAATTGTAGGTAATGTAAGAGCGGTTTATTGTGTGTATACTTTTGTTTTGTAAACTTACTTGATAAGGATCTCAAAGCCATATTTTAAAAAGTCTGATAAGAGTTAGAATATTACTAAACCAATCCCCAAATTATTTGTAATGTTTATTAATTAATTTATTTATTATTATATTTATTTATTCTTAATATATAGCAGAAACCGAATATTATGTATATATTACATTCTTTTTAACTAGAATTGCAAAATTCAATAATAAACATATCTTTTATGTTAGATAATTGTAGTTGTAATTTTCAAGTTAGCTTATTTTGAAATGGTATTCTCAATTAATAGTAGTAAATGCTTAACTAAATAGTGGCTATGTCCCAGATGTTTTATGTTTAACTGCTTTAAAGATAAGTATTTGAATGTAATTAACGGCATAAATATTTTTTTTTACATAAGTTATCCTTAATGCTTGTTAAGAATGTGGCTAAAATACATTAACGGCATTTTAGTTACGTAATTTAAGTTAATTTTATGAAACATAAATTTCAATAGTCAGTTACCTAAAAACACTAAGCTAAAATGCCGTTACGGTGAACTTAACTGCATTTTAGCGTTTGGTTTTCACTTTTATCAAAATTTAAAGCACAGCTATAAAGCAAAAAATGTATTTTACATATAAATAAACAAGTGTATTTATTTTAAAGTACATTTATTAGAAAGTACTATAAAAAACATGTATTTCTATATCAGGAAGTCTCGTATAAAGTTTATGGTTATAAAGTAGCATTCATTTTAAACATCTCCCGCGTTTTTTGCTGATATCTCCAAACTTGGTTTTGAGGCTTAACGGCATTATAGATAGTGGACGGCAGTGGGGTACACCGAACATACTCTTATTAAAAAACGGACACTGGCAGAATTGCGGCTGACATAGCCGCAGAGTCCAAAACTTAAAAGAAGAAGAAGAAGAAGGAAGAGACATGTTGCTTCATTTTGTTATTTTACTAAACTTGTGTAATTTTGAGTGTTAATGTTTATTTTAAGTGGGGAAAATAACCATTAAGTGCTCGAGGACGTGCACGAGTGTGGGCAAATCATAAAATGCAGTGAATCGTGTCATTCCGTGTTGCTTCCAAAACTCCTTATAAGCCTCTAGTAAAGTCTCCAGTGGAGACTCTCCACTACTTACTTTACTAGGGCAACTTTACTACTGAACAAAATTGAACAAATAAGTCTTGACTTAAAGGTCTTAGTTACCAGGTCATAAAATTCCAAAAAAAAAAAAAAAAAAATGTTATGTGACATTGACACAGTGTCACAGTGCTCATAATTTCGCGCCAATTTCAATATCTGTCAAACAAAATATCAACAAAAAGCAACGCTTGTTTTCTAGATTTATATTCTTTAAAAAGTTAATTTTACAGCTTCTATAATGGCTAAAATGCGAGATTACGCTACTGATAAAGGTACCAACGTTAGAATTAAAAAATTATGAAAAATCAAACTCGAATCTCTATTGATATGCTATTTTGTTTTAGAGTCTTTCAAGAACTTTCTTGTGGACTTTTGCCAGACTGACGATGAAGGAAACAAAAACTTCAAATACGCTGAACAGCTTACAAAAGTGGCTCACAGAGAGCAGGTAATATAATAACTAGATTTCTTGAAATGACTTAGGTTATTTCCTAGGTTATGTTCTGATCAACTTAACAATCCTCAACAAATAACTTCCAGCAAGCCTTCGTAGTTGATCTAGATGATGTGCATGAATCAAATGATGAGTTAGCAGAAGCAGTGCGACAGAACACACGCCGCTACACCAACATGGTGTCTGATGTGGTCTATGAAATGCTACCGGATTATAAACATAGAGAGGTAAGATGAACAACTAATATTGTTTAATATAAAACTAGAATTGATAGGAATTAAATTATCTATTAACATAATTACAATATTCTAGCCTCTACAGAGTTATAAGGATACTAAACCCCAAAAGAACTCATAGAATTCTCAAAAAAATATTAGCTGTTCCATACATTTTGTATCATTTCCTTATAATCCTCTATAGAAAAGTACCTTCTTAAATGTATCTGAGCATTTTTTGGATTTACAGGTTGTAGCAAAAGATGCCTTAGATGTGTACATAGAGCACAGGATCATGTTGGAAGCCAGAAACCACAGGATTCCGGGGGAAATGAGGGACCCGAGGAACAGATACCCACCAGAACTTATCAGAAGATTGTAAGTTGTTAAATGACACAAAAAAAATTCTAGAAAAATTATTTTATTTAAATTTACAAAATGGTTCATTTTAAACTGAAGGTGTGAATACAAAATCACTTAAAATAATAACACTCATAATCACTGTGAAATACTTAAAACATCTGTACTTTATGTTAAAACAAGAATAAAGAAAAAATTCGGCATAAAAGTACTAGCAGTAGTTCTATAAAGTTTATAGAAATAGAAGAAAGAAATTGTAATAATTATTTTTTTATTTTTGCAGTGAAGTGCATTTTAAAGACTTATCAACATCAAAATCCATCCCCATTCGAGAAGTTAAAGCTGTTCACATTGGAAAATTGGTGACTGTTAGAGGTAAGAGGAAGCTCTAGTAACTTAACTTGCTGAAAACACATACCTTGTGTTTTCCTTTGTGCCAGATGAGTAAAACAACGCATTTTGTTATTAGCCGCAATTTAAGCAAACGCATGTGATTATTAGCAGCAGTTAAAGTGTTAAGATAATAATTGTAACAATTTTTAACAAGCTGCATCCTATTGCTATAGATTTCCAGTCTCTTTTTTTTATTATGAATCACGCAATAAAATTATTATTATTTTAAATTATTTCACGTTTGACTATCACCTTGCCTGTCTGTAAGCGACTATGTGGTCTAAGATGAAGCATGAAGCAAGTCTTTTCCATATTTCTCTTGAGAAATCTATTTACCATATTTGTTTCTACTAAAGTTTTCTAGATTTGTTACATATGGTTTCATTAGCGGCTGCAATAACGCGTTTTGTTTGTTATACCACAAAAGTTAGAATGCTTTTCTTCATACTCCTGATTTCAAATTTATTTTTTCGCTACTAAAACTAATCTTATTTTCCAGGCATAGTAACTCGCTGCACCGACGTGAAGCCTCTCCTCGTGGTAGCCACCTACTCGTGCAGCGCGTGCGGCGCGGAGACCTACCAGCCCGTCCGCGGGCTGCAGTTCACGCCGCCGCCCGCCTGCACGGCCGACGAGTGCCGAGTCAACAAGACTGCGGGCCAGCTGCATCTGCAGACTAGAGGCTCGCGCTTCCAGAAGTTTCAGGAGCTTAAGATACAAGAGCATGTATGTCTTTCGCTGTAGAATGTCCCTTAGCATAGTTGTAGCATGTTACATACAGAATTTTGAATTGGGATGAGTTTGATATAGTTAATTTAATTATTTGATGACAGGCGAGCAGCCTAAGCTGATGTGCCTATATCTTGCAGTGTCAAAATTCATTTCATGATGGTTAGGACAAAATTAAGAAGCGCTAATGTTTTTTGGGGTCCTCCGTTCCACTGTTACATTGTCTTTAACGTGTGTAACACAATTGTGTTCCAACTACATTTAAGATTTGTTCCACCTACAGTCAGACCAAGTCCCAGTGGGCCACATCCCGCGGCAGCTGTCGGTGTATTGTCGCGGCGAGACGACGCGGCGCGCGCAGCCCGGCGACCACGTGGCCGTCACCGGGGTCTTCCTGCCGCTCGTCAGCGCCGGCTTCCGCCAGATGCTGCAGGGGTTGCTCTCCGATACTTACCTGGAGGCACATGTGAGTACACTACAGATCTTTCGGCATCAGCAGTTTTTATACAATCTAAGTTTGTTCACTTGTGAAAATAAAACTTAGTACTGTTATTCAAGCAGCTTGAACTCAACACTATGTGATTTCCGTAGATCATTTTATTTTTATTTAATGATAAGCTTGCATTTGACTACCATCTTGCTTGATGAGCAATGATGCGGTTCACAATGAAGCACACTTGCCTAGAAGAAACCGATTCAATCTCAACTTGAAGACATCCATATAGTATCTATGGGATAACACCGACTTAGGCAGATATTCTCTTTCACAATAGAGCGTGAGCTGCCTGAATCAAAGCGACGAGAGCGAATTGGCCGAGGCGCTGACGGAAGAGGAGCTAGCTGAGCTGGCGGACGAGGACCTCTACTCCCGCATGGCGCGCAGCCTGGCGCCCGAGATCTACGGACACGAGGACGTCAAGAAAGCGCTGCTGCTGCTGCTCGTTGGAGGAGTTGACAAGTGAGTATATTGAAAGCCTATTTGTATTACTGCAGCCATTGTGTGCTTTACTTTCGCTGACGAAGACAAGGGAGGAGGGTAAATGGCTTAAAATTCTACTGCATGAAATTATAAAACAAGCCCAAAAGCAAAGAAACTACTTCAAATGGAAAGTGAAATCCTAAACCTTAGATGGCATCTGACTCTGTCAAACGAAAATAGTGTCTATGCCAGAGTCTCATCAGGCGGGATTTAGACTCACATTGGTGACAATATTGCTAAACCATCTTCTAGCAATTCTAGCTGATTGGCTAACGCTCCGCTTATTCAAGCGAAGTTTCTCATGATAACTATTAAAATGCTCAGGCGTCCAAACGGCATGAAGATCCGAGGCAACATCAACATCTGCCTGATGGGCGACCCCGGCGTGGCCAAGTCCCAGCTGCTCAACTACATCGACCGCCTCGCGCCGCGCAGCCAGTACACCACCGGCCGGGGCTCTTCGGGGGTCGGTCTCACTGCTGCGGTCATGAAGGTAACATTCATACCTGTACCTGTACAATTTTACGGAACTTTCTACAGAGGTGCAAATAGGGTTAGGGTCTTTTGGCATATTATATGCCAAAAGTTGTCAACAAATGTAATTGTGTACTTTAAAATTTGGCTCATAGAAGAAAACGCCGTGAGGTCTCACGGCGTTTTGACGAAAGATTTTACCAACCTTTATTTTTTTCAACAATTACTTCATTTATTTCGACCCTATGTTAATTACAACACTGCTTGCTTATACCTGTGCTTATACTACGAGTAACTAGCAGTGTAGTAGTAAAAGTAAACTTAAAGTTTCAAACTATGTTCTACTGCCCAATTAGTTGAGCAGTAGAAGAAGCGTTTTTAACATTGTAGTGATTTCTGGAATAGAAAGTTGGTCTGCTAAACATGAAGCTCACCCAGTAGCGTCTCCGCAGGACCCGTTCACGGGCGAGATGATGCTGGAAGGCGGCGCGCTGGTGCTGGCGGACCGCGGCGTGTGCTGCATCGACGAGTTCGACAAGATGGCGGACAACGACCGCACCGCCATACACGAGGTCATGGAGCAGCAGACCATCAGCATCGCTAAGGTAAACAATACTAGTAGTTACTGTACCAAATATCATACAAATCCCATTAGCGGTTAGGAAGTTAACACTTTGACTGCTGAAAACACATACCTTGTGTTCTCCTTTGTGCAACGCCAATGCGGCTGCACACGCCAGGCTCGTAAAACACAACGCATTTGACTTTTAGCCGCACTTAAGGCAAGCGCATGAGATTATTAGCAGCAGTTGCAGTGTTAAGTGGCAACTAACTTTACACACACTTTCTTCTTTTAATTTTCTTTTAATATCAAAAATTCTATAACATGAATGCTACAGTTACTGTTGTGCGTTGTTTTGGTAATATGAGTGTAACAGTGCGGTCCCCCCCCAGGCCGGTATAATGACGTGCCTGAACGCGCGCGTGTCGATCCTGGCGGCCGCCAACCCGGCCTACGGGCGCTACAACCCCAAGCGCACCATCGAGCAGAACATTCAGCTGCCCGCGGCGCTGCTGTCGCGGTTCGACCTGCTCTGGCTCATCCAGGACAAACCCAACCGGTGAGTGCACTGAGAATATCATTGACGGCTGAGCACGGGGTGCATATATCCGATCATAGACAGAGCATTATGGCTTATCACCAGGCGAGATGGCAATCGGACGAAAAATATAGCATTTGCACTGTATTAAAAAATGATGCAACAATTAATGTTTTTATGCATTTTCGTACCCATACTAGATGTATCATCAAATATCTCAGCGCATATTAACCTAACCTAAGAGTGAGAAGATATGGCAGTCAAAGGTAATCTATCTATGTAATGCAGGTATCGCCATGTTTTTTAAACATTTTACAATTATGAAAAAGACGATAGTTTCATATTTCCCCTTTCCCCCAGCGAGAAGGACCTGGAGCTGGCCAAGCACATAGCCTACGTGCACCAGCACTCGACGCAGCCCCCGAGCCGCACGCGCCCGCTGCGCATGCGCCTCGTGCGCCGCTACGTGGCGCTCACGCGCCGCAAGCAGCCCGCCGTGCCGGAACACCTCGCCAACTACATCGTCTGTGAGTCGCGTCACCACATACTGAACAATACCTAACTAAAAGAGTTCAGCAGGCTGATTCAGCTATCCGAACATCGAATGTATTCGACGATTATCTTCGAAAAGTCACCCGCCTTCGGACAGAATATGTCAAATCTTTCTGAGATTTGACATATAAATATTTGAATAAATTCGAATTCTTTCCAAAGACTTTTCGAAGATAATCGTCGAATACATTCGATTTTCGGATAGCTCAATCAGCCTGCAAGAAACTTTACACACCAAACCAATCCGATCTAGGTCTGGTAAAGAATTACCACATTCAGACTTCTTATTCATCAAAAACAGATTTTCTTTTCTGCACCGTCAGGTCAAGCTCATGTAAGTACTTTAATATTATAAAGAGGAAAGATTTGTAATTTTGTATGTTTGTAATGAAAGTACTGGACCGATTTCAAAAATTCTTTCACCAATAGAATGCTTCATTATCCGGGCAGGTCACTATTTATTCATATTTGAGGCTAAACTGAAACCTGAAAGTTAGCTGAGCTGAACAGTTTAAGTTGCGGAACTCGAAAGCGTTAACCCTCTATTCCCCCAGCGTCGTACGTGGAGCTGCGCCGCGCGGCGCGGGAAGCGCAGGACGTGACGTTCACGTCGGCGCGCAACCTGCTCGCCATCCTGCGCCTCTCCACCGCACTCGCGAGACTCAGGTCCATAACAACTTATTTTATTACAAGAATATCAAAATATCCGACTGGAAAATGTAGCCTACCTTGTAGGTCTTTGAAGCCATGTTTTATATTTTCAATCATAGTTTCAGTCAGCCGTTGCGCTCCTCGCAATACGAATTGATCAGGCCACAATGATTATGAAAATATCACAAAAAACAGGGAAAATTGGGGGAAAATTGTTATTGATTGTTAAGGATTTATAAAAACTAAAAATATTAACATTACAAAGATGAAAGTAAATGACCAAGTAACAGATACATTTCATTTTAATTGTGTAGGCTGTCTGACGTGGTAGAGAAGGAAGACGTCTCGGAAGCCATCCGCCTCGTCGAGATGTCGAAACAGTCGCTGCAGCATGTCGACGAAAACGTGCAGAGGTGAGCGCCTTGGTTTAGCCTTTATTTTGATCAACAAAATTAAATACTTCATCATCATTATCTCATTCGATTTAATGTTCACTCGCTTGGCATTATTATTATTACTTCGTTCATAGCCCCTAACGAATAACGAATAAGGGCGTATGGTCCAAATACGAGGTTGATTTGAAAAAATCTAGTCATAGTTTAATTCGCTTCAAACTAAAACATATTTCGTCGGCTTACTGCAAGAAGTCGTTAACTGCAAAATCAGTGCCAGGCTGGACGCAACTTCGAGCGCATTACGCTCGTAATCATTCCTCGAAAAAGTTCACCAAAAGTGATCGAAACTAGTCGCAGTATCCGACGCAACAAAACTTGAGTATTTCCGTGTTAATTATAGTCAAAAAGTGTCTAAACAAAATGTGTTTCATAGCAAAACATTTTGTGACATTTTGCAGTGAATCAGTTGCTGCACTAAGCTGACGATTTGTTTATATTATTTTGTTTTTGTTATTTGTTTATGTTTTATGTTGTTTATGTTGTTAATTCCAGGGGTATAAGTTCGACGGACCGCATCTTCGCGGTGATCCGCGACCTGGCCGGCTCCAGCAAGACGGTGCGGCTCGCCGACGTGGTGGAGCGCTGCGTCGATAAGGGGTTCAAGCCTGACCAGGTGACTACACTAGTACTATATAAGGGGTTCAAGCCTGACCAGGTGACTACACTAGTACTATATAAGGGGTTCAAGCCTGACCAGGTGACTACACTAGTACTATATAAGGGGTTCAAGCCTGACCAGGTGACTACACTAGTACTATATAAGGGGTTCAAGCCTGACCAGGTGACTACACTAGTACTATATAAGGGGTTCAAGCCTGACCAGGTGACTACACTAGTACTATATAAGGGGTTCAAGCCTGACCAGGTGACTACACTAGTACTATATATAAGGGGTTCAAGCCTGACCAGGTGACTACACTAGTACTATATAAGGGGTTCAAGCCTGACCAGGTGACTACACTAGTACTATATAAGGGGTTCAAGCCTGACCAGGTGACTACACTAGTACTATATAAGGGGTTCAAGCCTGACCAGGTGACTACACTAGTACTATATAAGGGGTTCAAGCCTGACCAGGTGACTACACTAGTACTATATATAAGGGGTTCAAGCCTGACCAGGTGACTACACTAGTACTATATATAAGGGGTTCAAGCCTGACCAGGTGACTACACTAGTACTATATATAAGGGGTTCAAGCCTGACCAGGTGACTACACTAGTACTATATATAAGGGGTTCAAGCCTGACCAGGTGACTACACTAGTACTATATAAGGGGTTCAAGCCTGACCAGGTGACTACACTAGTACTATATAAGGGGTTCAAGCCTGACCAGGTGACTACACTAGTACTATATATAAGGGGTTCAAGCCTGACCAGGTGACTACACTAGTACTATATAAGGGGTTCAAGCCTGACCAGGTGACTACACTAGTACTATATAAGGGGTTCAAGCCTGACCAGGTGACTACACTAGTACTATATAAGGGGTTCAAGCCTGACCAGGTGACTACACTAGTACTATATAAGGGGTTCAAGCCTGACCAGGTGACTACACTAGTACTATATAAGGGGTTCAAGCCTGACCAGGTGACTACACTAGTACTATATATAAGGGGTTCAAGCCTGACCAGGTGACTACACTAATACTATATAAGGGGTTCAAGCCTGACCAGGTGACTACACTAGTACTATATAAGGGGTTCAAGCCTGACCAGGTGACTACACTAGTACTATATAAGGGGTTCAAGCCTGACCAGGTGACTACACTAGTACTATATAAGGGGTTCAAGCCTGACCAGGTGACTACACTAGTACTATATAAGGGGTTCAAGCCTGACCAGGTGACTACACTAGTACTATATAAGGGGTTCAAGCCTGACCAGGTGACTACACTAGTACTATATAAGGGGTTCAAGCCTGACCAGGTGACTACACTAGTACTATATAAGGGGTTCAAGCCTGACCAGGTGACTACACTAGTACTATATATAAGGGGTTCAAGCCTGACCAGGTGACTACACTAGTACTATATATAAGGGGTTCAAGCCTGACCAGGTGACTACACTAGTACTATATATAAGGGGTTCAAGCCTGACCAGGTGACTACACTAGTACTATATATAAGGGGTTCAAGCCTGACCAGGTGACTACACTAGTACTATATAAGGGGTTCAAGCCTGACCAGGTGACTACACTAGTACTATATAAGGGGTTCAAGCCTGACCAGGTGACTACACTAGTACTATATATAAGGGGTTCAAGCCTGACCAGGTGACTACACTAGTACTATATAAGGGGTTCAAGCCTGACCAGGTGACTACACTAGTACTATATAAGGGGTTCAAGCCTGACCAGGTGACTACACTAGTACTATATAAGGGGTTCAAGCCTGACCAGGTGACTACACTAGTACTATATAAGGGGTTCAAGCCTGACCAGGTGACTACACTAGTACTATATAAGGGGTTCAAGCCTGACCAGGTGACTACACTAGTACTATATATAAGGGGTTCAAGCCTGACCAGGTGACTACACTAGTACTATATAAGGGGTTCAAGCCTGACCAGGTGACTACACTAGTACTATATAAGGGGTTCAAGCCTGACCAGGTGACTACACTAGTACTATATAAGGGGTTCAAGCCTGACCAGGTGACTACACTAGTACTATATAAGGGGTTCAAGCCTGACCAGGTGACTACACTAGTACTATATAAGGGGTTCAAGCCTGACCAGGTGACTACACTAGTACTATATAAGGGGTTCAAGCCTGACCAGGTGACTACACTAGTACTATATAAGGGGTTCAAGCCTGACCAGGTGACTACACTAGTACTATAACCTCACTTGTTCGTATGAACATTGGCTGGGTGAAATTGCTTTAAATGGTAAAAGATCCCTGCTGTTAGGCAGTTTACTGAGGCGACTCACAGATTTAGTAAAGATTATTAATCTTCTTTTCTTCTTCCTATACCTCTATATTTTATAAAAATGAATCGCTGTTCGTTTGTCTGGCTATAACTCGAGAATGGTTGGACTGATTTCGCTAATTTTGATCTTGAAATATTGAAATAAAACAGCGGGTGAAACCGCCGGGGGTAGCTAGTTTTTAATATTAATCATGAAAAGATTCGAGATTTTAGTGCAGTATCGTTTTGATTATAACTTATAAAGGTTTTTAATGTATAAAGAAACGAAGTTTGTAGGGGTAATACTCTGAAATACCGGGCCCGAAATCCTAGGCGTCAGCTAAAATATCACCTAGCGGTTTATCTTAGGCAAAAACATGCTGTATCTTAAACTGCATTGTTTACCATCTGGCGAAACAGTGGTCATTGCTTTTGACCGTCGTTACAATAAATATTAACTTAATACATATATGTAATGCTACGTATTCACTGAGCAACAATTGTTTATAAACTCTGTTTCAGAAACATATCATTTTGGTTCTGTAAACACTACGTGTTTCTCGATAATTATGTTAACGTAGTTAACATAATAACACACAGACACACACACAGAGTTTATAAACAATTGTTGCTCAGTGAATATGTGGCTTTAGAATCAAAATAGGAAAATTGACAAATGAATACCTATCTAATACGAATGTATATTCCAGGTGGACGCCTGCATCGAAGAATATGAAAACTTGAACGTGTGGCAAATAAACCAAGTGCGGACGAAGCTGACGTTTATGTGAATATCTTCACTCATTTTATGTGTCTTTAGAGTTACGCGAACCTCTGTGCCTGATTACGAATATTTTTAAGCTTCTCTCACAATTATACTTTGTAATGACTAGATTTGATAAGAATTTTGATGAATAAAGACGATTTTAATAAAAAATGTTTTATTATGTTGGCCAAGATTATCTTATACACATAGGTCTTATTATTTAAAGCCAGTCTCGTCCCACTGTTGGGCAAACCCCAAAAAATCCTTCCTAAAAAATACAGATGCTTGACGATTTTTAAATGCTCCGTCAGATTTTTGAATCTAGTTACTCTGTTTTACTCTGTACATTAATTTTCAAAAGCGGTGTCCTCGTTATTTTATACTCTTTAATGTCGCACTGTAGATCACGAGGTAAAATATAAGATAATTTTTGACCCGGAAAAGTGCCGGAGAACATAGAGGGAGAACTGGAAGGCGTGGCTAAAAATCTCCCTTATGCTGAGGTATTACGGTCTACATGGTTCATAGTAATATTCATGTACTTGCTTAGGATTCACCTACTGTCTACTGTATACTTATTTTATGAATCGGCAGCTGTAGACGTGATATAATAAATCACAATATCCAGCAGTAAATAATATAATCTGCCGAAAATAGTTTTATCGTCGACATAAAGGAAAAACTGTTTTGTTTCCGTCCCATAAGTTTCCCGAAAGTTCCGAAGTTGCAGCGAGGATATTCATACTTAAGCAGAAGTGTAGCAATAAATTCGCTCCCTCTCTCTTATGAAAGTAATAAGTTAGCAGCAGATGTAAGCTCCCAGACGAGATTTCTACAAAACTGCGACAAATATTACGTAGATACGTAATATTTGTCGCAGTAACTTAACTTTAACTTAAACGCTCGATGAACATTTGCCAATTATAGAATCTGGGGCCCCATTCTGGCGCTTGTTGCTAACTCGGTTGCTGTCTCTCCTTACCAAAGTCATGAGAATGAGAGCGACCGGGATAATATTACTTGCGAGGGCTATATTATTCAAAGAAATAAATGCTTTGGTAATTCTTATAATTTAATCACTGACGAACGTGTACATAACTACTATTAAATTAGAACAGATACTTACGCATAGGTAGCCATTTATCTACCTACTTCATATAGTGGGTAGGTAGGTACGTGTAATAATTCCTACTTCACAACGAAAACTAAACAAAAAAAATCGGCAGATTTTTCACCGACCAAATGTATCTACGAGTACAGATAGACAGGAAAATTGAATGTGGAGTCTAATCCAGATGTTTCCACACGCTCGCCGAGTGCACAATAGCTGTTGATGACAAAATGATACACGCAATTTATACGCAATCAAGCCCCATGGAAGGCTCGAAGCTCGTGAATCGAATAGAAAACCTCGAGATGTGCCCGCTTGTTCCCTCCGATAGACAACAAAGAAAATTTAATTTAGGGCGGGCAGGATGCGGAACGGATGTTTCACGAATGTTCAAGCTCTGAAGAACACAGGACCACAAAGTAAACCGCGCATAATACGCGAGTCAAGAATCAAGAAAACAGATAGATAAATATTTATTTTTACATGGGAAATCCTATTCGTATAACCTACGAGTGCCTACGATACTCGTACGTGAGTAGGAATTTGTATTTTATTTTTGTTATATTTTTACCTACTTAATTAGGTAGGTAAGATATCTATTGATCCACATTAAGCTAAATCACATTGCTCAACCGTTTCAGTCTGTCGCCTTATGAAATAGGCACCTATTCGTTCTATCTCTATGTTCCTCTTTTAATGCTCAAAATATAAAAAGTAGAAAATAAAGATGTCGTTAGGTAACTAGACCATACGATAAGCTGCAATGTATGAGATCCACATCATGTATGAGATCATTTAATAAGTATGATGACGTCATCATACTTATTAAATGAATAGATTTTTATTCTGGGGTACAGAAAACTTGGCATGGCAAAGGTGAGGTCGCGGAATTCAAAGGTAGAGTGCCACCTGAAACCGACAAAATGCAGACCCGAATCTGGCGTACAATACAATAACACTTTATTTAAGATCACAAAAGGAAAGTGCAAATACTGAAAAACGTTGGAGACAAGCCCAAAAGATATTCTTATCGTTGACAGCGACCTCTTAAACACAACATAATACCAATACCAATAGTCTAACAACCAAAAAGATATAATAGCGTTATTTAAGGATGTATGTGAAATATATCTAGGTACTTGTCTAACTTTCGATAAATTTGGAATATGTAGGTAATAGAGTTGATTACGCTGCATCGATTGGAAAAAAGAAAAAGGGACTTAGCAGATGATTTGAAAGAAATATTTGAGAATAAAAGCCTCATTTAACTCCGTGTTATTTGTACCGGAAGTTTACGAAATCGAACTAAAATGATAAAAAAGTACATACATAGTTAATGCACGACCAAAAAAAGGATTTTCAGAAACTTCATACATTTTTTCACGAAAAAAAAAACACTGTTGCCGATGTCGTTAAGGAGATATTCGTGGTTAATTTTTGACGTTTCAATAGCATTCTGTGTACTTGTACTCGGCCACAAATATCAAATTGCGTACATCGATCTAGTATGTATTGCGTATTAATTTTATTAAAAATCGTAAATTATTAATCAAAATGACATAATTTTTTCATGACAAATTGTAAAATGCGAACAGAAATGATTGGGCATTGACATTTCCACATGAAAATGAACCATAGAAAAGAAATAGATGTACTGTGGATTTGACCTTACATACATCTTTAATTTAAATTTAAACGAAGGTGTTTTATTCCTACGTTATGTGGTGCACAATACCTTACATACATTCATACAGCCAATTTTTTTAAAGTCAAGCCTTGTTATTCTTTCTGCAAATAAACAGTCATCAAAACACATGAATAACGAAATAATCTGATTTCAATTCCCAAATGCGCCTCTGGGTCGAGTCGACACGTAGCTCGGCTTTTCGGGGTTTTCGCTTTCATACGTCAAGTTCCGAGGTCGAGAGGCTCGGCTGTCGGTTTGATTAATTTTTTAGACTTTCCTGGCTTAATGGGACACATTTTAAAGACCGCTCTTTAAAAAGTTAAACAGTCAGAAATGAGAAAGAAATTGGGGCACATTAGTATCCAAATAGGTCGCATGATTATGATTTCATGGAAAGTGTTGACTGCTCCCATTGCAGCTGAAATGTAATAGGCAGAATTCTGTGTTTTGTACATACAATACATACATATAATATTCTCAAACACAAAACAAGCTGGCGGTCCGCCTGATGGTAAGCGACTACCATCTTCTATAGATAGATACCAATAATACGATAAATTTAATAAATAAATAAATAAAGTTAGACAATAGACAAATATTTAAAGCAAAAATATACATACCTATATAGGTAGGTACATACAAACATACCAACGTAACGTTAAACCACCAACGCCACGTTAACGTACCATAATAACGTTAAACACGTGAACGACACACTCGTAGCTCCCCGCTAGGATAACTTGTGTCAGGGATGCCATGGAAAACACTCAAAGACAAGGACAACTAATACCCAGACCCAGAGCAGATATTTTAATTCATCATTGAAACATCGGCCCGGCCGGGAATCAAACCCGAGACCTCTGGCTTATAAGGCGGATATATACCTAGTATTACTACCGCTGAGCCAAACAGGTCGTCAATGTTAAACAATTTTAATTTGACTGTCATTCATATGGTTTCCGGACAACCCTATTGTCCTGATCATATTTTACAGTAGAGTTTACAGTAGACAGACAACTCAGCTTGCTTGAGCTTTGTTATGTCTGGGACTGAGACTGATGCTTTGTGGCAAACGTGAGACAAGCCTGCCGGAGGGAACGAACCCACACAATACACACTCCGTATTGAGTGCCCATTGTGCGTACATTCATGAACGATTAGCAGACGGAACTCAAGGAAAAATGTGCAGTAAAGTGTATACAGGGTTAGATATATAAAAAGGGCATGCCAAGCCGAAAAAAACTCATAGTAAGTAAGTACTCATAATTATGAACAACTTTTACTATGGGGCCAACCCAATCAAAATTAATAAACGCTGTGATTAATAAATAAATGTGTACCTACAGGAGTGCTCTCTGATGAAGCGCTGTTATTACATTAGGGCAGTCCTCTCACCTTACTGCGAGCGTGAAGCATTAGCCTTGAACCCACTCGGGTGTAGCTTTTTTTTCGCTAACGAGTGCAAAAGTGACAGATCGATGACTCTCGTCTTCTGGCACGTGTAGCGGCCTAAGTGTGGCGTATGACGGGTAAAATTAACTACCAGCTAGGTTTTTCTCACCTACTTACCTACTATATCATATCCTACTAATAAGTACCTATTATAAATGCGAAAGTTAGCGTGAGCTAATGTTTGTTACTATCTACCCTAACTAGTACCTAAAACACTTTTTATAAAATTTGGAATTGAGATAGCTCATGCCCTGGGTTAATGTAGCATTAACTGCAGAGGCTTTTCATCATCACCTCGTGGGTCAAACCGCGGATCGTAGCCAGAATATACCAAACAAACAAAAGAGTTTCGATATTTTGCAATTAAAAAGTTTCACAAACATTTTTTTTTTTAATTGAAGCACTTACCAAAAAGTTTTGTAACCAAGTTTATGGTAAATCGATAGCAAATCCAACCTGTTGTATTGGTATTGGTAGTATAGCGAAATGCCGGCGGCTCCTCGGCATCCTGGATAATGGCCCCGCATTCCGGCCAGCTTGCTCACACCACTGGATTAGTGCCCACAGATCTTATCTGGCCCGAGACCGATGGAATGAAGATCAGAAAATTTATTTAATGTGTATGCGTATAACTGGGGTCTTAATGTCGTAGGGAAGGTAAAGGACCAAACATACGAGTAAAACGATAATGTATTTGTTTATTATGCAAATTATAACTTGTAGATAATGTTTATTTATATATTTTTAGTATGAATACTTTGACCCACTTTAATAACAAGTATATAAATTGTATCTACCAAACAAACAAAGTCAGACGAGAAACTGAGTTGAAATAAATACGACACAAACTAATTTTATCTCAAATAACATTTAAAAGAAAAAGAAGTCGAGTTCTCATGCAAACTTCCCGGTATTATCTGTACAAAGTTCGTTTACTCGTATTATTTTGAAGTCGATTCAATCAGTCTTTAATTAATGCAGATATTTTAATCAAATACAAACAGGAAGTCAGGCGGTATCATGTAATCAATTTCCTTTTATGTTTAGGTTCTTTACAAGAATTAACTTTGCTCCTACCGTACCGGTGGTGGCTGTACCTACCTAAGTAACATATATACCTATCTTGTATACAAAATAACATAAAGATAAATTTGTATTTACGATTAAACAATTCCAATTAAATTTAAGCTTAAACATAAACGAGCATAAGTAGGTATCCCGTGGTTTATCTTTGAACGTCTCTAACTTATATGCTACTCATAAGCGACCCGGTTTCACTCGCTGTCTTATCGTTAAGTTTTCCGGGATAAAAATGAATCCAGGGAAAACCATACTTTCATCCAAATCTGTTAAGCCTTTTATGCGGAAAAAAGTAACAGACATAGCACACTCACTTACAAATTTTTGCATGTATAATTTTAGTTTCACAAAAATTTTAAACCAGACCTGAAATAAATCAGAAAAAGAAAAATCAGGATTTGTGAATATTGTTGTGATTTTAAAGAAAATTAGGCGCTGAGCTTGGCGTGAAAATAGATTTCCCCGTACCGTTACCGAACGGTGTTCGCGTTCAGGCGACGACGGCTTTGATAAATCACCGCCATAAATCCTATCAGCGATGATGGAGCGATACCCCGTCGAATACAACCATATCTGCTCCGTTTGTCCTGCGCTTTGAGATTACCACATCATCTCAGGTGAAACGTTATTTATTCTATACGTAGGTACACCTATGTGAGAATGTATTAGCGAACCGTGAGTTCAGATAGGTAGGTACCTAGTCAAAGTCGTGGATCGAAACTAGATCGGTTTTTCGCATTATTGAGGCAGATGGCACAGTAAGAAAAGGTTGTTTACCCAGCAGTGGCTATAGGTCCCTTAAAGAGGGCTGTTGATGACCATGATTGATGACCATGTGGTTTTAGCCATGATAAAACAGCTAGGCTGCCCGAAGGGATTTGGTTTGGCTTGGCGATTTTTAGTATTTTCAATATTAGCCTACAGGTTTTATGAATCACCATACGATCATCGATACCACCACCACTACCACACGATACGATACATACGATTACAATCAACAATAGAGTAGAACATATGCGACACAAGTGACTCGGACATCGTCAAAAAAAAAAGTAATCAGGAGGATATAAAACAGCGCACGTTTTTGTATAATAACAATCTGCTGTAATGCTTTTTTGCTGCTGACTTGTCCTCGTACCAGTAATTCAACAAAAGGGAAGAAAAACAAATCCTCAAAGTAAGTAAACTCATAAAACATCTCTGTAAAGGGCTTTCCCTTTCATGGGAATTGCGAACACTCGAATAAAACATGCGACAAGGAGCTTACCGGTCGAATTTTCATTTTTATTTTCCTCTCCGCTTCGAAATTCTTCACGATATTAATGATTCAGATCACCTGACAATAGGAAAAGCATTTATTTTTCTTAACTGGGTTTCACAATGCGGGCGCTTGCCGCCTCCGTGAGAAATTATGGCTTTTCCAATACCTTTCAGCGCTTGCTGCTATATTTTTTCTTTTGATTTATTTGTACTTACTGCTACAGCCACGACGTGACGGGATGACACTTAGCACTGGGGATATAATCCAGGGCTCCATTTAAGTTTGCTTGTAGATTGTAGTAGCTGGATATGTTTTAGGTAGGTACAGTATACTTAAGCACAGTTAAAACTTTCCCAAGGTACAGTAGAGGTAAGGTACTAAACTGTTCATTATGTTATTTAATTGGATTGGTACTCTAACTAATTAAAATCAATGTGTAAGCTTAGATATACTTTGTAGATACGTACTCCTATAGACACTATAGAATAGATAGATTCATTAAATATTACAGATACGAAGTAATCTTATAACAAGCACGGAGTTGCTACTACAGTCAAGATCAAGCAATTAAAACCACGACCTACTTGTGCATCGAATCATTGCCAGAATATCATACAAAAGGCTTCGATCACAAAAGCTTCAAAGATTCAAATATTAATCAAGGTTGTATAGGATTGAACGGCAATAGTGCGATGATTAATTGTCTTTGATTCGATGACTATGGGATTCCTCGAGGTGAATTAACCCAGTCAGGTACCCGAGAGGCTCATTAGCATCGGGGTGAGACTCGGGTGACTCTCAGGGTAGCTTTTATAGAGACATTTGAAGATAATAAAAAAAAACTTTTTTTTTTGTTATGTCACTGTGATTTTAATATAAGGTTAAGTATGTATTAGTAGGTATATTAAAAATAGTGAACCCATAAAAACCTTCTGTGGTTCAAAATATTGTACTTTTATGTTGTAGTTATAAAAGCATGACTGACATTACTATATAACGTCATAACATTACAAAAGATAAAATTGATAAAAACGAAGTAAGTAGAAAAAAAGCAGAGGTAGTAATAATTAGTTTCTGAAAGTATTTTTTCAAAAGTCTAAACCAGGCTTGTTTAGATGATGTGAGAGTTTATTAGTAAATCTTTTCAATATTTTCTCAAACCTTATCCAGAAATGTAAAGAAAAGCAGTCACAGAGCTACTCTCCGGTGAGTGTGCGGATTGTGAGTTCAACAGATCCTCGTCGGAGGTAAACCATGATGATGCCGGTTCGGGTTTCGACCACCGACACACGTTCGCGTCGTTCAGGTGATACATTCGAGTAACCAGTCATGAACTCATCAATGAAACTGATCTACAAGAGATGGATCATAGCGATAAGGCTAAAGCCAAGGTAAAAGACAGGCCATTTTTTTAAATTGTAATATTTCTTGCGAATAATAAAAGTCTATGCTTCTATCTAATTTTAAATACCTACCAAGAAATAAACCTGAAAAGTTCTTAGAAAAACCACGTCAAATGTTATATTCACGATTCAGCAGAAGACATTTTGCTGTTAGAGTAATTCATAAACCAGGGTCTGTCTATTTTCGTCTTTGTTATATTCTCTTTTCAATTTTCCCAGAAATCTGATATTTTTCTGCCAAAGTCCACATCGCGCACAAATTCAAGCAAAACCTCAAAAAAGAGAATGAAACCTCGTCCCGGTGTTATTTCATTTGTCAGTAGCTATTTCTATTCCGTTGGGCTGAGAGTGGGGCGCCGGGCGTCCTAAACACCTCGCTGAGCGGTCGGGAGCGCTGCTGCATAACTTATGAATCAGCCTTTACACGTCTGATGTAAGGCTCGATGTGTTTGAGGAGATTTTACACGGTGCTACGCCGCATTGTGCGCGGCTCTCGGCTTTTTTCATGGTTTTTGGTCGTAAGACTGTGTGAGCAGTAAGGAAAGTTATGCGAAAATGAAAATTTTGAAATGAACAATTAAGTGAGAGACGAAAAGAGACTGACCAAATTAAAGAAGATAATCAAATTAAATCTCATGCAATGGGTCTTTATATTATAAATATGTGATAAACACCTACAATTTTTTTCGAATATTAGATTAAATCTGATGTGTTATTGACACATTTTGTTATTATACCGGATTACCGAATGTGATCAACATTTTGAGTATTCGATTCCGTGTTGTGTAATAATTAGAAAATATTTCCCATGATAACTAACTGCTTCACACTTGAAATAATTATAACAAACGTGATTGTGATTTGGCGACTGCCTATTTTGGCTTGTACTTAATATACGTACCTAAAGGTTTTTTACTCTATGTATTTATTTTGTCAAGCAAAATATGGATATGACTCGCTTTGCCTTGTTACACCAATCCAAAGATTTACTCATTTCTTTTCATTTTAAGACATGTGTTACTGGTTTTATGTGTACTGTAGCCAAAGTGGAGTCCGTTTTTTGTGCGATCTCGCTGCTAATCGTCCGACTTGTGACGACATGACGCGACACGCCTCACGCGATATCTTTTACCATCGAATTATCTATTTTATGCTGAGATTTTATGGTACGTATCCGTATAATTTGATTGTTTTATCGCGTTTCGTTTCTCAACCATGGAAAATGTGAGCTACGTAGGTACCTACGTAGATACATTTTTTTGATAATTTCGTTTCAACATTTTTATAATATTATTTATAACATGTAAATGGCGTCAGGCATTATATAAACTTTTTATTGCCCACGTGTTTTTTCTAATAGGTAAATATATTTTTAAAAATACAATTCAATGTACTACTATTATGTCACAAGAAATTGAATCAACGTTTAAATATAAATTCTATACTATACGTTTTTAAAGTATTATTTATCTATCGTCGTTTTTAAATATTTAAGATGATTTTTATACATGTAGTAAAGTTGTAAATCAGAAATATCTTTATAGTATGAAAATCGCCTCAAGCACGCTTTCGAGATGCGTGAGCGCCGTTGTATAAAAGACTTCAACGCGTGCGCGGCGCTGCCCTCCCTATGGTTTTACCGTACAGCTGACTATTTGTTTTCTTGAGAATCCGTACAGAAATCGAAATCTACTATTCCTTATTCTGAAGCGTTTGAGATAATCCCTGCCACTTCTTTATTACAATTCTCATAAGTTAGAGGCAGAACGAGTAGAGCGACCGAGTTGTTATTGAGTTTACATTTTGAATAGGACTATGTACTTAATGGGAAGTCATACTCCAGTAAGACAGCGAAGTAAGTTTTTTGGATAAAATATTGTAAGTAATCTGACTGGTTATTCTTTTTAGTAATACTATTTGCAATAGGTACTACTAGAACGGTAGTAAGACTAAGACTTGATGAATCAGCATAGTTTTACAATCGTTAAGATTTACTTATTCCACTGGAGCAGCGCCCCAAAAAGAAAAAAAAGCGCTGAGATTTAAAAAGGATGAAAATGTCTAATCTTATGACTTACCTTACTGAAAAGACTTGTGGGAACAGCCCGTTCTTACTCATCTCAAACGATGCAACCTATGAGTAAACCTTTGAGAATTGATATAATATCCTGTCCTTTATTATTGAAAAATACCACACCGGCCGCCAAAGTGCCATATACATCGTACATAAATACAATAAAATGTAACCTGGCGCCTTCCGTTAGACTCCTTTGAAAAGGTTTTTTTGGGCGCGAAATATTTGTCAATAATAAATGAGATGTCCCTTTTATTACCAGTAACATTCATGGCCGGTGCACTGTAGTTTAGGAACACATAAATAAATTAGGCTGGTGCAAGTTATCAGAGCTACGTGAAATATTTGAATAAAATTAGTTTGTGAATCTATTTGATATTAAATTTCTGCTGGGTCGTTCGAACCTTTTGGATATATATAACCAAGCTTTAGTATATTTTTAAATTTATTTTAAGAAAGAGCTTAATAGCTTTGTTTTTTTTTATCATATTTAAATCAAAATCCGACTATGGATTACGAATCATTTAATTATAACGCCTAATACATTGAAAAAAGGTGGACTCTCTGGGACTCTAGGTTAAATACCTATAGATAGAAGGAAAGTAATTGTCTTACGTACTTACGTATAAAAAAATGTGACGAATAAAAAAGTGAAAACCGCCGTGAGTTCCCAGCTTGCGCGCCCCCTATGAGGTTGCCGCTCCAGTGCTCCAACAATGGTACGCGACGGGCGGCAGCCTGCGTCCAAAGAGGCTCAATGAAGCCCCTTACCTGGATTATCTATCGGTGATAAATTAAAAATATGGCATCCAACGGCATTCATCATCGCGCGGCTCATTCCGGACCCACCTCCCAACGCTATTGTTTAATGGTAAAAAATGATACAGCCAATGTCGTGGACGATGAAATGGAATTTGTAATTCGTTGAAGTAGTTTATTTTATTTGATTTTTGAGCTTAAAATATGTACTTACTAACTTTGCGCTGGTTCATCTATGACGTGGTTGTCTTGGACTCCGACACTAGACAATGCCATGGTCACTTGGTTTAAAATACTGTGTAAATGTAAACTGGGTTATTAAGGTATTTAGATATCAAAAAATAATGCAGCCAATTCTGAAGGATTTCTCATATGACTAAAATTGCTGATGTCCTCGTCTAATTACAAAATCAGTTATTTCTAGTAAATTCAGATCTATAAACTAAACCTAGCCAGCCTTCAGAATTAGACTGACTGTTTAGGTAAATAACATTTTATGCTGTTGCTTGCATATTTTAATTTGAAATCTGACACCTGTTCGTACAAAATCTTCTCAAACTTGATTTAGTTTTTTCTTAGTTGATTTATTTTGATTTAAATAGTTTGTCTGTTATTTTAGACTATTAACTACCGTGGGAAAACAGTATTGATTACATAATGCGTGAATTAGGTAGGTATTAATATAGAGCATGGCAACAAATTACATTTTTCATGGTTGCTAATTGGCTGGCTATTACACTTATGATAAGTGATTATCGTAAGATAAAGTAGAGCAGTAGTTTTTTAGATTTTATGTTTTTTCCGCGATAATATTTTCTTGCTCGGCGAGCAGCTCAAAAATTGTAATACACATTTATGTACGTGCCAAATACAAAGTTAGGAGCTCTCGAGTGACCCTTGACTTTGGGTGCCATTGAAAATTATAGTACTGAGTTATAGTCATATTCTAAGAGTTAGGCAACTCTTGAATATGAAAATACTTTGTTTATAAAGCCAAATGTTTACTAAGTTTAACAATTTTGACAAAACAGTCTTGAATTCATAATAGATGTTTGTCAATTAAGTATACGATATCAAGCTTAAAGTTTGTTAAGACCCTTATAAATATTGAATAGCTTTTGGTTTGCAGAAACTGTTTTCCATTAGTTACCTCAGTCTCAGGTTAATTGGGTCACAATTAAACTTAAGAATCAAGTTTTGGTTTATTAATTTTGTATTTGAGGCTCGACAGATAATATAAATTGCTTCAAAGCGAAATACACTATCATAGAAACAGCACATTATACTGCCATAACTTTCTCGAACGTGAGTAGTGGCGCAATATGTAAGCTCGCCGCTGCAAAAACATTTTATGGCGACATAAAGTTGCACTATCTATTTGCCAAGTTGTTGTGTTGTATTTTCATTTGCAGTGTAGTGTGAGAAAGCGGTTGTTTCAGCCGGCAGGCGGCAGCGACGGCGGCGGCGGCGGCGGCGGCGGCGGCGGCGGCCTAGCGCTCGATACCGTGCGCGCGCACCAGCGCCGGCCCTGCGGCACTCGCGCTCTGCCGCCGGCTAGCGGCACCCGCTGGACCCGCTCCACCACATCGCATGCCTCCTCACACATCACTGTCCCAATAGACGATACCCCCCTCGTAAAGCCTCGACAACCGACAAAAAGTTATAGACCAACTTTTTGTTACACCTTTTATCACCACAAAAAACAACCCGAACACAGACATAATCGTCAGATCGGTATCGAGAAATTAATCGTCAGATGAACATCTTTGATTAGTGAGTTTCAGACTGGCGCGTCGATGACGTCACCGATTCAATAACCTATACGATTCGATTCGCTTCAGAATTCCAGTTTCGAAAAGCTCGATGTTTCATTTTATTTCTGTTCCTAAATAACCCGTACGGAGCGGTGTCGGCACCAGCACCGGCGGCGGCGGTCAGTCCGGGAAGGCGCTCCGATGAGGGAGCACGCGTCTCGCTCGCCGCCCACACACACGAACGCGCGATCGCGAGTGAACAATACGAAAACTGCGGAGTTCGATTTTTGAAAACTAAGTTTTTTGGAAAGTGTTGGGTGAACATGCGGTGTTTAGTGTTGATGGTGGCAGTGTCGTGGGTGACGGGTGCCGCGGCAGCCGCCGCCGCCTCCTGCGCGCCCGCGGACCTGCTGCTCGCCAGGTACAACGCATCAGCTGACGAGAGCCACGAACCAGGTGCGGTAACATGTAAACACTCGCAGCTTCAGGATGAAAGCTTAATTGAGATGCGGACAACGGTCAGCGCCAAATGATACTGAAAGCGGAAAAGCTTCGGAAAGTTTGGCTTACCTATCTTTCAGGTCATACGTAAATATTAGCGAAAGAGTAAATAAATAAACCAGATTAGTACAAGTAGAAGTATTAGTAGAAGTACCTACATAACGTCATTTCTGCGCGACTAAACCTCTTTTAGATCTTTGTTTTAGAATCAAGTGTGAATGCTGTAGGTACTAATTGTTTCACAACGACGTAAATCTTTTTAAGAGCCATTTCAAAGACAGTTAGAACTTTGACACCAATGTGACAGAGTTACGATGAGTTAATTAATAGCAACATAACAGACTCAAATGGCTGTTTCTATATTTAAACTGGTGATTTTTTTAAATTGCAATCAAACCTTTTACTCTATCATATAAATTAAAAAACCCTTCGCTGCCGATTCGTCTCTACCGCCTTTTCTTTTTATTTATTTGAATGACTTATCTTTTCCCGCACATTTTCGTGTCATTTGGGTTTCGTAAAGCCATCCAAGGGCTACTGTGGTTGTCGGTGCGACTCACACTTGACCAGTTTCCCGACCCTTTTACCTCCTTTTACCTTCTGACACAACTGGGAACCGACCTCGGAAGTGATTTCTTTGATTTCACTTCGAATAAAGATTTACTTACAAATGTGGAGGAAATGAGTTTCGCTTTTGGTTAAAAAGAGTTTTTTTTTAAATTTAGTTTTATTTTATTGTTGTGCTAAATAGTTGGGCCTCGTAGTTTTAAAGGTTCGGCGGCTAACATAAATAAATGTAATTCTGTTTCTTCTTTCTCACTTTTTAACGTAATTTCAAACACTTCATCTGAAATGTTTAACGATTATTGTAATTGATAACTTCAAGCTCTCAGATTTCAAATCCGCGGAGATCTTAGCGAGTCTTAGTTAATTGAGAACCCTCTCACTGTCGGTTTGATATCTGCGGATGAGAAGTTTGACAGCTTAAATTCACTATGGATATATAGTAAAATGAGTATTTAGCAAGTTTTTAGATTATCTATCATCATATCTATGGTCAGTGTAACGAGCGCAAAGCAGTGACCTGCAGGGTTTTATAGATCGGGTTTGCGGCTGTCCCTGCAACTCTATAGAAGCAGGCACTTACGTACCTTAGGCATATCTACTCAAACTACTATTTTGTTTCGTTTTCTGCAAGTTTAACTGCACATTTAATGACTAAATACAAAGTACATATGTATGTTTAATGGTACATAGAGGAAGTAAGCGGGGTATCTGGGCCGCGGTCGGTGTCGGGTGTCCGCACGCGCCATCTGGCGACGCGTATCAAATGGACATCAATGTACGGACACTTTTTATAAGCCACTTTTCTCATTGAATGGGAGACTTCTTATTGTCTCTGGTGTTACGATAGCTTGGAATATCAAATTCTGGTCCATTTATAAATAAAAAAAAAATATATAGAAATATGAATTATTTGTTGTTCACATTAGAAATTACAATCAAAAAGGTTAATAACCCTTAAAAACTACTACTACAACAGGCGTCTTTACCACTAAGAGCGATCTTGTCCACGCAAATAATCGGCGGTGACGGTGACAGCTACACTTACAGACAGATAACTACAGAAGGCTGTCCAAAAGGTGCTTGTAATTTCTAGTTGCGATTCCACACGAATTGTTATCAAAGCCCAGGCCCAAGGTCTTTATAAAATGTCTCCCTAAAATCACCTTTAGATCAAAGAGCTTTCCAGATCGATTGAAATTCCGGGCCACAGAGCACGCGGTTCAAGGGCGCCCAACTTGACGTGGAAATGGGGCTGACACTCGAAAAGTCTCTGGAAATCTCTAGAACTCATTAGGAATATAGTTATTAGGACGTGAGAATTAAAGGTTTTTGCATTTGCAAAAATAAAATCTTTGTATAAAATGATAAAAATAAATTTATTTTGGAACAAACGAAATAAATTCGAAATTTAGAATCAAAATTAATATCTGAATAATAAAATATGTAATACTACGCAAAAACATGCAAGCTCAGAAAAAAAAATTATATACTTATATATATATATAAATTATCTAAACTACTTGGGTTTGCATCCGTATCGGATGAAAAGATTTCAGAAGTATTATTGGCCAAAAACTGATGGGCTTTGCGACAGGCAGGTTTTACAAATGTTACAATTACATACTATCCTAACATATTTATATAATCTTGTTTGCTACATACGCTGTCTATTTTATTCTTCTATTTTGACAGTTCAGAGTTAAAAGATGCTGCTTGCAGCCGTCAAAACTAATGGAGTCGTGATGTATAAAGACGTGGGAGTGTAAAAACCGTAGGCACTCGAACAAATAATCAGATAGCGAAAGTAAATGATACGCGTCGAGTGACGGCTTCTGCAACGATCCAATTTTGATGTAACCTTCATTTTTATAACGTTACCATTACATAGGCAGTTTACAATAGTTAAATATTAGTCATTCCTATTGTTAAAACCGATTATAGGCTCATTTTATTTTACGTAACTCTGTAACGACATGTAGGTAAACTACTTATGTAAAGTCAGCTGTTCGTTCGCATATGACACCGACCCTGACCTTTGAGTCTTGAGAATGAAACAGTAACTTATTGTAATCACTCTTTTGTATTATTTTGGTACGTTCTATATTCAGCAGTGTTACCTCAGTGTCGACTACGCTCATGAATAGGTACTCTTATTAGGTGCCTTTTGGAATAAATTGGAGTTTCAAAACTTATTTCAAAAAGAATTTGACCTCGGCCACGGGACAGAATTTATTAGTCGTTTGCTGAATTTTTTCTAGCGAATTTTCTTTTACGACCTCATGGCTGGAACGCGCGACGATTTTCAAATATCGAATTTATCGAGTGCCTGTCTACAGAATCTTCAAATCGGAGGAAAGTTACGAAAAATGACGTGTCTGGAGCGCGAGCTCAGAGCAGGACGGCGACGGGAGTGGTGGCGGGGTGAATGGCGGCGCGGGCAGGCTTTGTTGCTCGTGCTGGCATTCCTCGCCTGGGAACCGGGACCTCGCTCCCTCCGCGCCCGCACCTGCTCCCCCGCTGCATTCCAGCCCTCTCTCACTTTCATTGTTCCCGTCGGTGCGGGAGGTCGCCGAGCCGGACAAATAATGGAGCGGCTCGGTTCACCGGGACGCGCTGCCTCACTCCGATAAACACGTCTGACCTGTCCATAAATGACATTTAGGGATACACTTGTTAATTTCCCCCGGACGCATCCGCTTCGGCTTCGGTGCCTTAGGTAATTTAAACTCGAGGCTATTATCGAGGTTCGTCAGTTTGTTTCTGTTCCCCGACTAGCGGCGGATACTTATCATAGGTTTGACAGTTAACGGTGCGTTTAGGGAGGCTCTCGCGCAGGTGCATGGGCGCGTAATGAAATCATCCCCTAATAACAACAATAGCGGTGGCCATTATTATTGTAATTTATCAGAAGGGTCCGAGGCGTTACTCATCGGAGGGCTCTCGAGCCGAGTTTTGATTCATTTCGGATGCTCGGAATGCCATTGTAGCCGCCGCCTCCATACTACCTGCGCCGGACCAGGTACTCCCGGGGAGCTTAACGTCACTTTTGTTTATACGTTTTGACAAAGTTTCGTGACTCGAAAAGTGTTATTATCAACAAGGGTGGCACCGTTCCATTGTCTGCATTATCTCCTAACACTTGTTTCCCTTTGTTTTGCAAGTTTAAATAAAAGGGCGCAATAAAACGGCTATTCGAGCTGTTAACCGGGATAAATCGTAGGCATTATCGTAGGCATAATAGCGTTGAAGTAAGTAAATTATAACGGAAGTGGCGTCTAATAGCCGCCTGCAGTAAGCGCTTCCTGCCGAGGGCAGGGGAAGCCTTTTTGTTATTCATGGAATGGGTATTTATTTATCTACGTTGAGGTTACTGCATTTTATATTTACCGCTCCAATTTATAAAGACTTATCTGTTTAACAGCCTTGAACGAGCAATTAACACTCAAGATACTGTCGGGAATGTTAAAAGGGTCTCACAGAAGTACACTCGGAATTTATTATTATGTCAAAAGAAGCCGAAGGGCGAAAAACAAGCAGCGATCCTTTGAACGGTCTGAATTAATGATGTGGATTAAAACTTTCACAATTTACGTTTCCCTGCGAGAGAACGTAATTGTTACGTAAGGGCGTTTCTTCAGTGGAGAGATTCGCCGAACCATTCGTTCGTCCCAACTGAATAAATTAAGGCGAGATAAGACCGTTGCTAATTATTCTAGCTCTCCCTTCTTGGACATTCCGCATCCACATCTTATTAATGGTTCAGCTTCCAGACTCGACATTATTATAGAAGAATTGATTAGATAGAAACTCGGTTAAAGCAAAGAAAGAAATGGATTTGAAACTTCTTCACCGGGATGAGTTTGAGTAAACGATGATAGTGAATGTTATCTACAATATTTTTTATACATACTTTCTTATACACGAGCGTTGCGTGATGAGCTTCAGATCGTTTTCACGCACATCCATTACGAATAAAAGCTTATCTGCCTCCTAATTTATAATATTAGTGCGATTATTCAGCAAGAAATGAACGAAAACTCCCCTGCTTCGTAATATTTTCTACCAGTCATCCTCGATCGGTGTGTCGTTTCTAGATGTACAAGAAAAATGATGTTCGATACATAATGGGCACGCCCCTGCTTTTACTAACGTCTTTCGAGTTATGTATTCTTTTTACAAAAATGTCGGTTGTGCTTACCAAGATCAAGACTGGTTGACATATGAATATATTAGAGCTCATTGTAGATATCAAATAACCTTCATTGGATTAATACCTTTTTACAAAATGTGCAAGGTGCAAGTTTCTGCAAAATTAGCAAGAAAACAGTGTCCCAGTCCCAGCTGGTAACTCCAGCTAGTAATTAAGTTCCCTCTCGGGCCGGGTTATCGGTAGGTCGGCAGCCAACGATGTACCGAGATAGGTGGTGTTTGATTAAATAAAGGTTAATTTGTTCGTGTCCGAGCGATATGCGGACTGCGTGCTGATGGACGTGCTTGTTGATTAAATGATCGCCTCCAATTGGCCAGCTCTCGCTGGTATGCGGAGCTGTTTGGCTGGATTGTATTGATGACCGGTGACAATGTGTCTGTGACATTGTTAATTATACTGAGTAGGATCTAAGTTATTAGACACTATTTGCTTCCAATACCGTGTTCACTGCTTATTAGGTTCATCCACAGCCGTTCCTATTCTCCTTCTTTTTATACGGTGCTGGTATAACTAAATGGACCAACTTTGAGTTTTCCTAAATGTACCTATAAATAAATACTGTCTGGATTATTCCTACACAGGGTTACAAGTAAATGGTATACTAATCCGAAAAGAGCTTATAGTACTCATTTGCACTAAAATTAGCAATTCCATACATTTTGTCGAGTGTCACTGAAATTTTTTAATGAAACACCAATTTTTTCCCAAATTTCAGGGTTGGTGCCATAGTAATCTATTGTTTATAATGATGAGTATTATAAGCCCTTTTCAGTTTAGCATACCTTTTCGTAATAAACTTGTAACCATGTAAATAAAACAATTTTGACTCTATATTTATAAGCTCTATCTATCCAAGGTTAAACCCCCGAAGCTAAAAAATGTTAGTTAAAGTAATAATATTTTAATTAGTTCAGGCGTGTGGTATGTGGTAGAGAGGTATCGGCAGTAAGTGGCGCCGGCAAAGTTATTTGTTACTGTGGATTTTGACACCTGAGTCCGAAGGAACGGCCGCCCGAGGCAGGACCTGTTTACAGCTCACACTAGGGAGGACCCAACATCGATATCATCGATTAAATTAATCTAAAATCGTTTGTATTTGAAAATAGTGTCAATAAAATATCAAATGCAAACAATTGCATTACTTATTAAAATTATCATTAAAACCATGCGTTTAGTTAACATTTATTTAACTATCGCTGTTTCAATTTCTATCCTTTATTTACAGTAATTTACAGTAGCTATCATAGTATCGATACGATTTTATAAGATCGTTCTTATCAATGTTATAAGTTATCGATGATTCGATTGTGATCGAACACATCACTAGCTCAACTGATGGAATAAACGTATCAGAACAATCTTACAGCGCAATAAAAAGATTAATTCTTTTAAATTCCTTTGCCTTCGTATTTATGTGGGAGTGTGGGATTGGGATTATCGGTCCTGCTTCGTATTATGGTTTACAATCAGAACGGTTCCCATTGCCATTCCCACTCCCAATGTTTACTACATTATTTTTTGTATGTTTTATTACTTACAACAAAATTGTAGTTCTGACTTTTAGTACAATTACTTTTTATTAATACTCTATTTATATGAAAATGATAATTTTATACGTGTATGAATTTTTATGGCTTGCAGGTGTAATGATTGGAAATTATACAATTTGATCTAGAACCAGCTCAAACAAACTCTACGCAAATTAGCCTGAAACCACAGGTCCGCTCTCTAGTTAAAATAGTTGGCAGTTTTCACACGTCGTCCGTACCGGGTCACAAGTAAACACTAAACTGAATGCTCTCCACTAACAGGCGCCGCTCGCAATAGCAGCTCGTAGCCTCGTACTATTGTTCGTTCTACAGCATCTAGTGTGGACTTTAACAAGCTCTATGAATTGATGTTGGCAACCGATACGCACAGGTGGTTAAGGGTCAGGCTTTAGGTGGAGCGGTAGCGACGGCGAATTGTATTTCATGTCTGATAAACCTATGTTTGGAATTGATAACAAATCGTACCTACAAAGCGTGATTGGTGTTACCATTTTCCGACATCATTAGTCGTTCAGGTCATGTGTGTTCAAATCCAATATACCACAGTGTTCCTCGTGGGAGTCTTACTCTGTTAGAATGGTTTTCTGTTAGAATGAATCGTTTGAACCCTCAAATACGAAACATCGAGAGTCGTTATTCTCTGCCTAAAGCTTGCAACGACTTTTAGTCGTTGCAATGGCTCAATACTTACATTTTATAGCTTCATCTTCATTTTGACTAGTGCAAAAGTTGCTAGATTCAAAGTTTCATTTTATATTGGTTAATTAAAAACAGCACTGCAATGTCCTTTAACAAAACGTTAGTGCTAAGAGAATAGGCAGTGACCCGGCACCTGCTGGTATCGTAGACCGCGGTCAGCCGACCCCGGCTTCCAGCTCCGGTTACCCGGCTGCTGTCAAATGGTTGCACCCTCCGACCGATCGATGCTAACCTCAGAGGTGGAAATAAGGGGAATCTAATAATACTAACCGAGCTTTCGGCATTAGTAATTTATCACACAGCCTATACCGATAGATATATATTCATGTAGGTACTTATCTATAGCTAATCGGTGCATGTATTTGTATGTACTTTATCCGCAGACTTATCGAACAACTTTGACATTTTGCCGATGACAAAATTAGTTTATCATTTCTAAATGTCATACTTATTTGACGTTCTTCGTCGACAGTGAACGATTGTTTTATCACATAAAATGTAATTTAGCACGTCGTTTCTTTTGAAATTATATAAGCTCAGCCAGGTAGCAAGCTTACGTTATTTTGCTCTAAAACGTAATTCTTACAACATTCATACCTGTAAAGACGTGCCAAGACAAGTTTAAAAGCAATGACAGAGCTTTAAGCCCAGCACGTAAATCTCAAATACCAAGAAACATTTTGTAGGAATTATTGCTAAACTCTTTTAAAAGTTGTTTATTGGTTATTTTCAATCATCTCTACCTGAGTTATGAGTCAGATTTAGCGTTTCGCACTAAATGTCGAGTTGCAGAAACTTTTTTCACTTTTCATTTTTTAATACCCCTGAGAACTTAACTGGTAACGTTAAGGAGGCTTTACTGGATAAATACGATTTAGCATGAATACGTATCACAAAAAAAATACAAATCTAAGAAAGCTTCTCTAATAGGTAGATATTTTTTATCTTTACGAGTCTTACTTCTAACTGACATTAAATAAATAAGTACTTTAAAAAGTGCCTTTGATACTAATTTTACTTGATTTAATGTTCATAACACAATACTTTTCCTATGAGTGAAGTCACGGGAAAATCAAACTATTTTCTAAACCGGCCTTACATGTTTATTTGGTTGCAGCTTAACGTCAAACAATTATTCCCTTTCGTACTAAAGCTCGTCAAATGGCCTGCACCTACTTATTGCAAAATGTTGTTTAATTTATAATAAGTACTTGAAAGCAAATAGACGGAATTCGGTGTTAATATATGTATATTATTATGCTTGCGCCACGCGGTTTTAAACGCGCTCTAACGAAAAACAGAGATGATGATAGTGAAAAGTACCTACCCTATGTCCTTTTTTGTACCCGTGACAACGTTTATGATTTTATTTTTTTATTATGATCGGCTTTGTTGTTAAGGGTTGAAAGCGTGAAAAACAAACTAGCTTTCGCATTTATAATAATATATACCTGTATACCAAATTAGAACACCTATTTAGCCGTAAGCTCTACTTATTATTTTCAAAATCCAAAGAATTATCACAAAAATAAACCTCCCTATTCTGTTCACAAAAAAGTGTTTAACAATGAAAGATATTCTTTTAATGAATAAACGGATATTCCCCGAACGGATAAGCGGGTACAAGTATTCTCACAAATCCCAGGGTCATTGAGAATGCAGATCTTTCGGGTTACCATTAACGAGATGGAGGGCGGTTCCACAGGAAGGCAGCCATTCCAGTGTCACGGATAAATTGAATTAGACTAATCAAGCGGCAAATTGCCTCTTAGCTCTCGACGACTCGAGACTCGTCATATCGGGACGGATCACGTATTATGTCGTTGAGACGTCAGAGAAAGCCGGTACTGAGGAATGGACATAAGGACCTCATAAGGCTCATGCTACTTTAGATGGTTACATAACTAGTTATTAGATTAGATTAAACTGATCGAGCGTCTAATTGGGCTCATCCACTTAGCTTCGAGCCTCTAGATCAATAATTGAGTATGTACCTACTTACGGCGATGACTTCAGATTCGTTGTCGTTGATTTATCCGCTGACTGACGGACATGACATGAATAATTCCGTTATTTTCGATAAGTGGGCGAGCATTGTGTGAATGGTGATTTCTGATTTTTGACATTATTTAGGTTACGGAACCGAGTTCATGTGTGGGCATGTTGAATTTTATTCCGATGAACACGAATAGTGCATTAGCTTACGTAAAGTGTGTAAGGAGACTGTGAGAAATAGGCTTTAAATTCAAGCGATTTGAAGTGTAGAATTAATTACCTACTTAGGTTTTGTGAAACATTTTGAGAACTAAGGTATTTTGTGAAAGTTTATGTACAGAGTCTTATCGATCTTACGAAATCGAGTCATGTCCTTAGAGGCCTACTGGAGCCTAATTGCTAAGTAGCCGTCTCTCGTTTAAGATTTCATCCACAGTTAGGGCCGGGGCACTTGGGTACTTGATACTTAGATGCTATCAATTAATTAAACATCGCCTCCTTGTAATTGGCCAGTCTTAAAAGCTCTTTTATTATGGAGTTGGTAGTTACCTACTAGTTGTGATCAGATCACTACATGGTGCTTAATAGAGATCATAAAAAAGTACTTACTCTATGGAAAAATCAGATTTTGAAAATTCGCACTATATTTTAGGTACAAACGAAAGTTAGTAATCAAACATCGCGAAAAAAATCAGCCGTTCCATAGAAAAATGTCAACGACACTCAAAAACATGTATGGAACATCTGATATTTTTTTCACGATTTTAGGTTTGGAGGCATAGTAAGTTGTTCATAATGAATGAATGATGAGTACTATGAGCTCTTATCGGCTTAGCATACCCTTTCCTTATAACCTTGTATTATCTATTAAGTAACAAAATTTTCCTATTTCCCTATGTAGAAGAAGGACGCCAGGTCACATTCCTGTGAATCAGTGTGAGACGGTAGATTCCAAAGTATCGAATTGTCTCTCGATATCTCGATAGCGCATACTTCGTTCCGAGTCACTTGTGCTGTCAATCGATACGAAATCGGCACTGTGTTTCGTTACGTATGTTACGAGTTGGCTCAAAATAGTACAAAACAGAAGTTTGCTTTTACTCTTTTTCTATTAGATAGATTGAAAATAAACTCTTTTGTTTAACATCTCTTCCACTAACTTTTCAGGATACAAGCGAGAGATAAAGGATTAAGTATAACGTCACTTTCTAACATAAACAAAAAGAGAACAAAAATAACGATTATGTGAACAAAATGTGAAAGAGTTTATTTTCCAAATGGATAAATACAACCCATAAAGTGTTTAATGTATATAGGTATTCATTTGACCTTGTAAAGTCTTTGTCATGAATTATTATTTTAAAAGTTAAATAGCAAGTACGAATAAACAGCGCCCAATATGAGGTCCCACATCAAATTTCATCAAAACATAACCTACTCGTAATTAATGTTAAACTATTTAACAACAATGACTCAATGGGGCCTCCTCGAAACAGACGTCAGCAAATCTCCCAAACAAAATCTTATTCAGCGAGCCCGCTGTGTTGATATTGCGAAACTAACGCAGTGTTTATTGTAGGTGCCTACTGCCTACTATGTTAATAACTGGCGGTGGTTAGCATGCGTCGCGCAATGCGGCCTGAATGCACTTTATTTGCATCGCTAACTTGCAATCTGAGAACTAAACTCGCCAATTTTAAGCCCTAACACTCTCAAAATAAGACGGAATCTCTATTGTCTCATTAGCAGATGTTCTTCATACATATGGCATAATATTATAATACATTCAAACTTGCGTCTGTACGAAATCAATCCTTATGACTGCGACCTAAAAGAGTCGTATACTCGAATTATGCGCGGTCAAATATATTCAGTGAAATATCGTCGGCGTTTTGTGGAAAGGGCGAATATGTCAAACATGAAAAAATTTAAGAGAGCCGTATTTTAGTTTTTGTTACGGTTATTTTCTATTACAATGTACTTTCTAGTTGTTTTACCAAATGTTTAGATGTTTTTATAATAAGTTAAGGTTTACAATACTATTGCATGGGACTATTTATTTCACAAAAAATTTCAGGCTTTTTAAAAAACTTCTCATATGATTTATTTGTGATTGGCTTATTCGTCTTTTCTACAAAACACCGACGACATGTCGAGACGTTTCTTCACGTATTTAGCATGAATGCGATGCGGTCGTGCGTCCAGGGGTTAAAAAGGTCTGATTGGGTGAAGCCGTGCCTAGTCACATTCGGTAACTCAGTCAGCATAAATACATATAAGTTACAGCCAACAGAATACATATAAGTTCAGAATGCCCAGAGCTACACCTAGTAAACATTTTATTATAAAGTTAGAAAATGCTTAAAAATACTCGTACATGGAAAAGTATACATAAATTAAGCGTAGGGCTCTCCCAGTAAAACTGCTACCTCTCTGGTACATGGTTTTATCTGTCAACATCACCGAAGTCGGATTAGATCGATGGTCAACATTGACTTTGTTTCTCTGAACAGTTCTGAATAATATTGTTCGCATGTGTCGATTAATCATGTTTAGTTTGGCTCAATTATAATTTTCATTTTTGTTATAATTAAACACGGGAATACTCACGTAAAAATTAAGTCGTCTACTACGACTAGTTTCGGTCACATTCGGTGACCTTCATCAGGCGAGAACCACCACCAAAAACCACCACAACCACGTTAGTTTCCATAATTTTCATTTTATACCGTAACTGTGAATAGAGTACACGAAGTATCCTCAAAATCTCTATAGCTTAAAGTAAATTAACTAATATTCCCTTTCTTAAAGTAATTGAAAATGTCCTAGACTTTCAACTCGTAATTGAAGTCGTTTCAGACTCTTGACTATCGTGGCTAGACTATTTTATAGAGCATTCAAAATAGTATGTAAAGCTTATTCTGGCTCGTCAAATTTAAACGCAGCTCGCTCAACGCTTTACAAAATAAAGTTACTTCATTTTAGTGTCACGAAAATCAGGTCAAAAGTATTCTGTGAAATACGTCCCCAAAAAGCTTTTATCAAAAAGTTGCTAAAACGTCCGAACCGAACGTTGGATGTGTCAGTTTTCAGAGGAGCCGCTCCGCGACGCATACAACTTTTTGCTCTCAATTGTCAGCCTATAAAAGTTGGCAGCGACACCGACTTCGACTAAAGTTCGTAACGGTTCGACTATAAAGCTAAGTGTGCATGGATGATTTACGAATAGCGAATAGACTATAGAACGTGCGAGTGCTTACTGGTTTGCTGCTGTGAATTACATTAACTGAACTTTTTTCCGTTTCCTATTATTGTATGTGAACTTATTTATGGTTGTACTTTAAAGTTTTTTGTTTTTATTCATAACGAACGAATCGGCGTCTAAAAAATCCCGATTAAATAGTTTTGCTTTTGTTTTAAACTAGATTGTATGTAGTAGTCCAAAACAGCATAGTGTTGAACTCGATTGAACATTACAAAAACTCTGCAGTTATTTTACGTTTGTAAAGACGTCGCGAGCAGTGAAAACTCACATGAAAGTGGATAGGTACTTGGAAATTGAATTTCTTCTTCGGGTTAAGCTAAATTGCGGAAAACGAGACGAAACTAGAGTGTAAGCTACTTGTACACGGACAATTTACTCACCGTGTAGTCAAGTTTAACACCGTCGATATTTGAGCAATTCGTGTTGATAACTACGAACTAAGTACATATATCAGTTAGATCTGAATATATAAGCAACCATGTACGAGTATACATCCAACTATCATACTATGTAATATGTAAAGGTTTTTATGTTTGGGTGTTTATTACTTCTTCGCGCTGTAACGACCCGATGTATACATTTGGATGTGGTATAGACGTGCTTGTAGCTTATACCCTGGATCAACATAGCCTACTTTTATCTCTAAAAAATCAGCGGTTCTGTCAGTATAGCGGGTGAAACCGTGAGTCGCAGCTAGTTTTTAATATAGGTAGGTATTTCTTGGAACGTTCTTTATTGTAAACAAAGTACCTAAGTACCTAGGTATAAAGTAGCTTAACAAACGAATGAATACGATCTTAGGTAATGGAACCGCGGTTTAAGTATGTTCTTTAGTGATTCAGTGAATAAGTAATAATTTATTAGAATTCTTGTAAATCATGACGGTTTTACGATATTTTTCTGTGATTAAGTACCTGTGGTATTAAAAACTAATAATAATGCCATTGTTAAAAACTTGTTTAACTATTTTGCTATCTAAGCCAAGTTCGCGACACAGGTTTTCCCCGAAGCGACATCACTGTTATACAATTAATTTTAATTGTATTCTTTAGAGTTCCGTGGCGTAATAAAATAGCAAATCCTTATACTCATAGTTTTCGCAGTTTGTCGTCTGTAACGATTATTTGTGCTAACAATAAGTAAGGAAAGATCAAATAAGGTTTAATATTAAAAAAATGTGTTTGAAATATTATAGCTACGGGACCATACAAAACTCGCATTTTCAACACCCTTGATATTTTTTTTCAAATTCGCAAAGTAGGTATTGTTGTGAATCGATTATAGTACATTTTATAATATATAGGTATAATTTATACAATTAAGAATTTCAAGCCTTTGATTACACTAATAAAGTTAACGCTAATTAAAATTTTATTCTTATTAGTTTTGCACAATCTCGCAACTTTTGTGTCAAGCACAGCTCTGTAACACGGAAAAGTGTCACGTAAAATGTTTTATGTATGGCGCTGCGCGACCGGCGAAGCTGCGACAATACTAATGAGGCGCCTGGCTGCTGACAGACGTTGCAGACAGCAGGCTGCGACAAAACGAGCTCGGCGCGACTGCAGCGTGCAGAACTGCAGATGTATAATACACGACCGGTGTTGTGCCTGCTTTGCTTCCCGTCTTCCGAGCGCAGGGCATAAGTACCTATTACACGGAAGCGACACGAGTTTAAGTAGCTGTTTGGTGAAGTGATACGCTCAGGAGTTCAGGACTATACTATTTTAGGGTACTTTAGGTACTCTACAGATATTAAATGAAAAACATCAAAATTCTATGTAAAGGAAACATAGAAACATTTTTATAGTAAAAATTAGTGAAGATTGCAGCAGTAAAAATAAATTGACTGTCAATCTAAAAAAATATATTCAAATGTTCATAGTTTCCTGCACTTACTCGAGTGTACCTACAAGTAGGTACTCAATACTAATACAGTGTGTGCATGCCCTTCTTATACGCCACGTCTCAAGCAATCGATTCAATCTACCCTATTCCTTATTCAGGAATTAATTCCAAGGCAGACGAACGTAAAAGTAAGCCTAGGCTTCATCTAGCCATCGAGTACGAGATCCTAATTTATGCGCGATTTGAGTATTCCGTGTGCGAACCGAGGATCTCGTTTGTTTACGTAATCTCAGCGATTTCGTTCAATACGGATTTTACGGATCCATTATAAATGTTCGAAGCCTGCTGTAGGAGATTTAACGGACTGATTTTGTACAAAATGAACGGCTGGTTAGATTTGGTTTGCTCAAAGCTTTTGCTGATCAGTGTTTTTTCTTTTCGATTATGGTTCGATGGGCTGGGTTTTGAGGACCCAATGAATAATAAATTCTGTTTAACCATTATTAAAATTTGTTTGCTTGGCAAAATATGTGAATTACGTGACTTACAACTAAGAATTGCGCAATAATATTATATGTATAGATTCTGAGCTTTGCGAATCATCGTATTTGTCATTGTCACCTAGACAAGGTGTTTCGTAGGCTTGTTATAGTCGAGGCCATCAATTACGTCGGATATTGAGCCTGCTTGAGAAGCTGCTTGAGATACACAAAGAAGATGCTCCTTGAGATCCTCCTTTGAAGATAAATTATATATTAGTATAGCAAAATGGAGTAAATTAAGGTTGGGCATCTTTAATAAAATAGTAGTAATGCAATAGGTGAAAGATTTCTCATTTACTTGGAGCGATAAAAACCCTTTAAAATAGCTCACCTGGCAAAATTAGCGACGATTTTCCGAGTTTATGGAATATATCTACACATTATAAAAAAGTTGGTGATCGTAGAGGACAGGATATATCATAATAATATCCTCATGTTAAACCAATTTAAATATTAGTGAAAGAGTTAGGCAAGTAACCAAGGAAGTGGACGTCAGCGTTAACTGACATCAATCATAGAGTCGCAGTTGTGCTCGGTACTAGCCGGCGGGAGGTGTCCGGCGGCTCCTATCAATATCAATCAGCCGGTGGACTTAGGGCGCGACAACACGTGATGCCGGGTGAACGCGGATATGCAGGGTTAGGCTGAACTGCTATGCTACGCCAAAAGGGGCTGTTGTTCTTAGATGGGACAGTTGGAATTGCTATTACTATTGAACCAACACTGAAATTGTAATGTTATCTCCGGGTGTACTTTTTTATCATACCTACTCGTATATTAAAATTTTGAAGATATGTTCTCTTCACGAAAATTCGGATTACGTGAACCACATTATTTTGTAGAATGTCTTTGTAGCTAAATGATTGAATAGCAAAACGCTGTACTCATGAAAATTCGCCCACATCTTTATTTTGGTATCTCACTGCTTTCAAAGGATTTACGAAAAGTGCTCTACTAAAAATGTCCCAGCGCCCGCATCGGGGTCTCGGCGGCCTAACTCGATTGTCCGGTCGTCCGTCCCACGGTCCAGCCTAGCAGCGGTAGCGGTGCGATCAAAGCCGGGACGAGCTCATTTATAAAATTGACACGTGTTGATAAATAGATGCGTGTATCTGGCCCGCTACGTGCGACGCGTTCACACCGGAAGATTTGTAGGGCACTTTTTGTCTGGTTCCATTCGGATGACAGACGGCAATTGGTTGTTATGATTTATGGGCTTTTGTCTCTTTCACTGGGATCGAGTGGCACACCCTGCGTTATTTATCTGCTATATAATGTTGGGGTGCGTGCATAGGAAGCTATCTGCAAGATTAAAGATAGCATGGCCTTGGCCTGGCCTTGGCTGGAAATATCAAAGCTCAGATCAATAAAATTAGTAAATTAGATTCATAGACGTTTACAACAAAAATAATAAATGGAGGCAAGGCATGCAGTCTCCCTGAGATATTTTATGCTTCCTTATTGCTTTGTGCACAAATTCTTAAAGAGTAAGCCTCTACAATATGTCAGAGGGATTCTAGAGTAGTTAAGTGCTAGTTTTTAACCTATTTAAAAAAAACGCAAGAATCACCTTACGTCACCGCCTTACGTACATATGTGATATCAATGAAATAAACGTCACACGCGTGATGTCAGAACGTAGCTCTCTTTCTCTTTTCATGTAACGAAATGTGGTTAAACGTAAACACGTCCTTGAAATTACACTCCCAATATACACCCAACAATCGATTTATCAAAAAACCGTCTAAGAAGTTTTACTTCAAATAAGTTTGGGAGAGTGGTAACACGAGTACAGCCCCTATCCAGAAGGTATTAGTTTCAACACCTAACGATATTTTCAATGTAGGTACCATCCATTGAGTACTCTAACCCTTCTTATATTACACTTTCATTCACACGAACCCTGATCTATCACATCCTAATGAAAGAACATCGAAATACCTCATTCATAAATGCCAACAGTTTAATTAAATTAAACTGTGTACTTTATATTAATATCTCCCCTATTTAAATATTTAATTGGAATCCCATGGGTGGAAATACGAGGTTGACCATTAGAATATTAACGTTTTCATTAATTTAAATCGTTATCCGATACCGTTGGTATTAACTCTGGTATAATTTGTCGTCAACTGGGACGTTTGAATAAATAAGGGCGATTACTCCTTCTCTGGGTAATTAGGTAGAGAAGAACCGCTTTAGTTGGTGATGAAATTGGTGAAATAAATTTTGAGGCTGTTTTAATTTAATTATAAAAGAGAATGTTTACAAAAATGTAATTGGACACCTTAAAGGGATGGGAAGAACCAGTGTTAATTGGGAATAGCAAAGAAAATTAGAAGGTATTTAACTACGAGTAAGTTGAAATATATTACATAGTTAGCACTACTATGTTAGATATCGAATAGACCAAGGCTTTTATTTTCACACGTAGTTTAATTTTTGTCTCAGATTATTATTTCACAAATTTAAAAAAAGTTGTGAACACAAAAATGAAGATATATATTTTCTCAAGGCAAAAATGTGCAAGTCAATGCATGTTTTTATAAAATCCGGCGTATGCCAAACGTTCTCTCGGTTGTCGATGTTCGCCGAGTGTCTTTATTGTGGAGATACTTTCCCCAGTCGTGGGCGGACCAGTCAGGAGAGCATTCCTGCAGCATACCTCATTACGAGTGTACTCATGGGCGAGCCGCAGTGCCGCAGGGAGGGGCACAAGCCCCCATACCTTATGTAATAGGAAAAATCTTAGAAAAACTTATTTTCTTTAATTTGATACCACACACAATACACAATTACGAAAATTATTATGAGTTTTTATCTATATGATTAAATGCTTTTAAACTGGTCGTTAGAAAATTATACCAAAACTTACCAAAAACGCAAAAATACAGACCAATATCAGCGAGTGATAGATATGAAAAAAAAAATAGTATAAATAAAGGATTACTTATTCATTTTTTTTCGCGGGAAAAACTTGAAAATTATTTGCAAAACCTAAAAACGCAGCAATTCATAAATCAAACAACCAGGCTTGCAACTAATCACAAGCACAAGCACGGTACAAGTATTCATATTAGTTTCAATGTTAGCCCCCGCCCTTAAGGGAGTCCCGGCTCCGTCCTCGAGTGTATCTCACATTCACGACACGTCCACTCGGTTTAGGTGATATCACACAATTTGATGTGCTGGCAAACGTATGATAAAACGAGTTGCGGGATCCTTGACTTTATCTACCTATCTCAGGTGCTTAGTGGCTGGTGGCTACCTATCTCATCTATCGTTTGTAGAATTCTGGAAACTAGAATTACTAGACGCACTTTGCAGGTACTCAGGCACATCAGGCGAGCGATTTGCTCGTCTCGTCACTCAATTACATAAAAAAAAAAAAAAAAACTTAAGTACCTACTTAACTATAGGAAACATTAAATACATTAGAAATGTGCTTTTAACCCGGCCAGCTAAATAATCATCACATTAAATAAAGTACAGTATCATACAGGCGGAAAGAAAACAGACAAGAAATACCAGTTTATAAAACATTGACAAATTATGATGATAATTGCTGATTCAATAGCGATATGCTAATTAATTCTAAGTCATTGGTATAAATATATTGGCTCGTATATTTCCCCACCTCGATGACCTAAGTATCAGACTATTTCCACAGACTAATGAGTCATAAGAAGATGCTACCGTTGACTTTGAAGATAATGTATGTCCTACCATAAATCGGATTTTTGCAAGTATAATTTGAACTATTTTTTCCCGGTTAAAGAGAAGTGTAAATATGGTTTTTATAGATCATGTTGATCAGAAACCGCAGTGTGGCTAGTTCGTTACCGCAAACCGTTTCATTAAACATGTGTTCGTTAATGATACATAAATTAACTAATTAGCAAAAACTATGCGAGTTTATTCAAGCGCTTAACGTTTTTACATGAATGATTAACAAATGGGTTTAATCGGCAATTAATGTCAACATAAATATTATGAATACAAGCAAGGCAGTACCAAATAAATACATACTGAGGATGTTTTCAATACAGTAGGAAAAATACGTGTGAACCTAAAATGTAATAATTTTTTTCTGATGGACTAAAACAAAAAAATAATAGCGCAAAAAAGCTAAAAAAACACGCTTCAAAATCGCGCCCAAAGGAGTCGGTTACAAACATACAAACAAACATACAAGTGAAGCTATTATAATAAACTAGCTGACCCGTGCCCACTTCGTTGGGCATAATGTTAATTAAACCCGAAGCCATCGCGCGCCGTCCGGACCGTTTTTTCTCCGATTCACTTTGCAAAACGGACTATCACGTAAAAGCCTTTTTATTTTTCGGTTTTTTATATAACCTATGACACTCAGCAATAATGTGGCTTTCTATTGGTGAAAGAATTTTTTAAATCGGTTCAGTAGATCCCGAGATTACCCCTTACAATTTAACAAATATACAAACACACAAACTTTACTTCTTTATAATATTAGTATAGATAAAAAGCGCGTAAAAAAACACCCTGTTATGTCTTGTATTGTTATTTATTCTGCGATTATGTCCACTAAAGCCATAGACTAAACTAAAATACATCACGTAAAGCTGTCAAAATTAAAAATCGACATCATTGCTTGGAAACCATTAAATACCTTCTGGGAACCCATTCCTTAGTGTAAACCTAACAGAGCCTAACTTTGAACCTTTTTCTTCATTACATTTTGAACGTGGGAAAATTGTGTGAAATTTTATTAAGTAGGTACGTTACGAGGGACTTTTAAGTTTGGAAGTGGTACTTTAAAAGGCGATAATTGTTAAGTCTTAACAAACTCGGCCAAGTTTCGCGAAACTTGGTCATTAGGAACTTGCTCTGCCTTATTTATGTTGATTCGGTTCTGGCGACTAGCTTCCCCGCTAATTGCTGCTTCAAACTTTGTAATGTTATGTGCCTTAATAATTTGGTAAAAAGTGTTTTCCGGAAAACTCAAACTGGTTGACGCGACGTAAAATGACTTTGGGGCCAATTTTCAATGTTTGTCATAACGGATTATGTTAACTTTAGAAAACAAAACTTTGCGAAACTGTAAAGATTCATAAAGATTTTCATGACATTTTAAGATCAAATTTAAAAAAAATATTTTTTTTGGAAAGCTTTATCTCTGACACACTTTCTTGTGAATGTAACTGTTGTCTCTCTAACTGCCTATTTGGCACCCTTTTAAGATTTAACGACTTCACCAATCTAAATGAAATTTTGCAAGAGAATAGCGTGTTCTAGAAAGATGGAATAAGAAACTTTACATTATGAAAAACTGATATTAGGCCCAAGTTTGAAGGCTTTTTAAGACAGATCTAAATTTTCTAAAACTATAGGCATCCTTGTCTAATGGCTTGCAATGATAAAGACAGATATATTTTTAGTTAGTTTAGATCTGTCTTAAAATGCCTTCAAACTTGGGCTTATCAGGCAGATAAAACCAGCGAAACTGGATATTAGCTGAAGAGAGTAGATAAACAGTGTAAACTTTATAAATTACTCGTAGTTTAAAGAGAATCGAAACTTTTTGATAACTACTGTCTACTCAAACTCGAAACTACATAAATCCCACGCATTCTTAGAATGTTATTTTATTACTGAGTACAGAATTTATTACAACAGCGCAATTAACCTAATTACGTTAAAACTAATTGTTACTAAGCTAAAACTCGATTCGTAATTATTCAGCACCGTTGTCGTTGCTGAAGTGATTGCAAAGCAATGTCTAGAAAGCATTGATTTTTGTCGTAAAGTGACAGATTTTTCATTTCGGTTTTGAAGTTCTAAATCAATTTTAAACATCTTGCGTCAAATGCTCTTGTTAATGTAAAGCAAAGTAACGTGAGAATAAGGCCGGTCGCGGGACATGTCGTAAGATATCTGTCACCCGTTAAGTAAATCAAACGAGTATTTGTTTAGGTAGGGCTACCATCTGTCGTGTTTTAAACGACAATGAAAGAGGAGGTTGTTAATTTGATAGAATTTGGTTTTTAATTTTTATCCTATGCTGCGTTATATTTTAGTCAACTGTGAGGTTTTGGTAGTCGATTTTCGGTGGCTTTAAAAACGGAAAATTCGAACGTAAGACTACAAAGATGCCAAGCTTCTGTCAAATACATCCAAAACAACCCTTTGATAAACATTTTTTGTTAAACGACCTTTAATTTTATTTGCGTTTTTTTGTCTTCTTGATTCTGTTATTTATTTTACTATTAATTTTTACTTCTTATGTACAGTATTGACCTTGCAGTTTGCCTTCACGTCTGTTTTGGAGACATTATGATTATTACAAACCATTTCCGCCTTAAATGTATCTCTCTGACATGAAAGGGCAGCGTTATGTTTTTAACGGCGTTACGTGGGCGAGTTAACGACGCCGTTAATTTAACGAGTCGGTAACCACACTTGCTTGTTAATTGAGACGAGGTGATAGATTTTACGAGCATGCGTAATTTGGGTGCTGATGGGAACGAAAAATAGGCAGTCTATACTATACCTATAGGTTTTTTCGCTGAAAACAACCCTTTTTGGGGCACTAGATGTGCCTCGTGGCTTCTTACGCGCGGTGTTGAAAAACGACAATGATCAAGCGCATAAGCTTTCTCTATCCCAAATTTTATTAAAATTTGTCTAACATTTAAGGAGATACGTGATATGTTCACACACACACACACACACTTGCGGATTTATAATGTAGGATTAGCCAAGACCCTTGGTTTAAGGCACGATTATCATGTTTTTCCTTTTCACTTAGGGACACCCCATAACTTTTTCCATCCTCATAATGCACACTACTTCTCTGGGCGTGTTTAGTAAGATTACATATTCCGAAAGACAGCCTCAAGGATAAAGTTAGTTGCGTATTCATGAGAATATTATAGAGTGTGATGTGTGATTAGTGTGGGAGTGTGTTGATTAAGAATTTGTTCGATTTGTAATAAGGTTTAAGATTTTTTTATGTATTCTTAATTTAATTGCTTTGTTATATTTATTAATTTTATTTGTTTCAGGTATGCACTTCAATACGGTTATAAACAATCTATCGCGTCTTTGACTGTACCTACTGGTAAGTTTTCATAGTTTTTATTGCATACATTTACTCGTAGCTTCGCTCGCAACCAAGGTAACATATATTCAAATTACCTGTACCACGTTATATTGTAAAACATAGTTTCCATAAATCAAACCAAAAGTACGGAACAACCTCCTTAATAGTAGAGTTGGCCACATGAAGGAACTAAAGTTTTCAAGATAGTCGCCATAGAAATTACGGTAGTCGCTCCACCATCAAACTGCACAGACAAGTTGGTCGTGCTTCAATCAATCAGATCATGCAAATGATTTGCTTTCGACGTCGGCGCGGCACCGGCTTATCTGCGGGATCGAAACAATACAAGCTCGATGTAATGCGATAAAACGATTTGTAGTACGATTTACCACGCCTAGAACTTGTACTATAAATTATCTCAAAACAAAGTAGTTAATCTTAAGTAAAATCTATGTATCAGAGTGAAGCCTTACCATGGGACTCATATCTGCCGATAGGTGCGCTATATTGAGCGCACCTATCGGCAGATATGAGTCCCATGGGCATGACCTATGGGCATTCAAATACGAAAACAAAACACGTACGTTACGTTACTTTCATTCAATTAAATGTTATCTATCATACGTGAATTAATTACCAACTGTTTTCGACATATAAAATCCAATTTAATCGAACTGAGTAGGTAATAACATGCCGAGCTTAATGTCACAATGTTTGAGAACCTTAAAAGCATTTCCACGTGTCACACGTGACGTGACACACATCAGATGGTCGTGATACGAGGATTGGTACAGCACTCCCGCGCGCCTACGGATTTCGCCTACACTTTACCTTGTAAGGTCGGATTACTTGAACGGCTTCCGATTTAGTAATGCGCCCGTTGGTCAAGATCGGTTTTAATCGAGTTGGGCAATACGAGATGGGATGGGAATGACAACGTCAGGTCAAATTAATGCAATTGAGGTCGAGCTGCAAGATGCGCGAATACTTATTTTATTTTTGTATTTGTCATGCCACTTTCTGCTGCAATAAAGACAATTTTACATGCGTGTGAAAATGGTGTATTTAAAAAATGTACATATAAAAAAATGGGGTTAAATGGATATTTTACAAATTTCTCGCTTATTTTTTCACTGCCGATCGTAAAAAAATTTGCGAAGAATGAAGAAAAGTTGAGAAAACAAACCATCGTTTTCTTTCCGATAAACTTAGAAAATTGCGCATGAAAAAGTGGCAATGATTAGAGTTACGTAACTGAACGTAAGAATATGATCACACGCATAATAAGAAAACGCTGTTGTGCCATTTTCGCGTTTAAAAGTTCAGCGTCCAGTTTCATTCATAGTATGAGTATTGAGTACAAGCCAATCTAGGAACCACGAAGAAAGTGCGACAACTTTAGTCGGTTGACCTTTTCCTAGACTAGGCTACGTGGAACGGTGCCAAACCCATGCGTGGAGCTGCTCTTTGAAGTTGCTCAGGAAATGATTCGCTTTGTCTTTGTGTTCGTTTCGGTAACGTACTTATTTACGTCCAATCTATTATTATAATTCACGATAAGTACCTGCGAGATGACGCTGGTTATATAATAAAGATTTTTATCAACAATTTGGCAAGTGATTGCGGAGAGCATCAAAGAAGTTTTAGCTCTATTAGCAGCCATTTTCGTGTTAACAAACACTAAAAAAAATATGAAACGACATAGATAATTTAAATGACTGTTAGCATGAATACAGAGTACTTCTGTTTGTCGTCATAACAGTTTAAACTTATGATTTATGATGCTGAAAACCATTTAGACGCAGGCAAGCTATTTGTGTTTTTTTATGATATTTTATTAATATACATACTCACATAACTTGATATATTTAGAATTATGAATCTACCTTGTGATACACCATCACACCATCAGTATACGTTTAGGCATTTATACATAAGGCGACAGAAGAAGGTCCAAGGTCCTTCGTGTCACTCGTCCCTTATAACATTACACTCGTCACGCGTTCGTTTCATTGATAATTTTTGTCGATCCGTCTACGAAACTCCAGCTAAACGCACTACGAGAACTACCTACTTGAGTCTCCGCCTTAGGTCGCCCTGTGTACGAACGTATTACGTAATATTACGTGGTATTACGTTATCACTCGAGTGATTTGTTTTTAATACACTTGAAGTGCTTCCTAAAACTACTTAAATAAATTATCTAACTAAACGTACTACATACTCGTTTAGTTGATAACATTAGACACTTATTGAAGTTAATTACTATGATTACGAGTACTAGAGTCATAAGTCGATTGAAAGTGCCTTGTTTAAGAAACAATGTGATCGCACCTCAACGGTGGCAGAACGTGGGCAGAACATTGTGGACTCTTCCCATTGTTAGCGGGTTATTGTGACGACTGGCGTACAAAAGTAACGTGCTCCATTGTCAAACAAATTTAATCAATTCAATCTTACGTGCTACAAGAATCTAACACATTCAATGTACTAGCTGCGTCTCGTTTTATCACTATATTTACAGGAACAGTAATAAATACCGCAGTAGTAGCTAATGAATTTTATTTGGAGTCAACTTTGTCAATCAATTTAAAATTTTACACAATTTTATCTAGTATTACTAGCTGAACCCCGCGGTTTCACCCGCGTTTTCCGGAATAAAAAGTAGCCTATGTGTTAATTCAGACCATGAACAACCTTCATTTCAAATTTCATGTAAATCCGTTCAGCCGTTTTTGCGTGAAAGAGCAACAAACATACATAACAAACATTCGTACAAACTTTCGCGTTTATAATATTAATAGAGTCTTTTAATTAAGCTTTAATGTGTTGTTAAAGCTTAACAAATTCAACAGTCCGTGACGTTTTCATATTAAAAAAAACGTTAAAAATAAACATACAACCCCATTTATAACACATATTAGTCAGGACAACCAGTTATCATAATAGCATGTTGTTTAAAATTAGCTATAACATTTACAAGTCGGCGAGGTGCTCGGGAGCACTCGAGATAAAGCACCGCGGCCGCCGGCACGTGAACAGAATGCACTCATGAGGGGCCTACTACGATGATACTACGAGTACAGCCAGTACTAACGAGTGTAAACAGTAGTTGCAACACTTCGCGTCCTAGTTTGCAAATCTTACTTCCTACTAATACTATAAATGTGGAGGTTTGTATGTTTAGATGTTTGTTACCTAATCGCGCACCAACGGCTGAATGGTTTTGGATGAAGATAAGCGAGGTATAAAGGTATGAAAATAGGCTACCCTGGATTTACAATTTTTTTAACGAAAAATATTACGGTAATAGGATAACTAGTGTTGTATGATACCTAACGGCTGTACTCGTAATAGAACGCAACCAGCATTTTATAAATTTCCATTCAAATTAGGAGGATCCTCGAGAGTTACGCGTTCGCAGAGAATAATTTTATTATTGACTCAAGTTAACTCGATTGCGAAGTTAGGTCCAAAGTAGCGCCCAATGTTGTGAAACACGTAGGTCTTTGCACGAGCACTGCATTCCTATAGTGACCTCTCATACTGATGTCACAGGCGACTGAATTGAATGTCGCTATTGTGATCTCTACCTATTGTCAATGTAAAGGGGCACTTATCACCATATTTTTTTTTTTTCTATGTTTATAACACTTGGCAATACATATTTTCTAGCTCTGACCTTAGGGCTAGCTAGTCGGCTTTTTTGTTTTTTTTTTTTACAATAATGGTTTTACAAATAAAAATACTGTTAGGCTTGATGCTCTTTCAGCTGATGCTGACAAGAACAATAAGTATTTCATAATAATTATATGATTGGAATAAATGCGCTGACGTAAACAATACGAGTAAGAGGCATAAATAACTTGCGTGCCTACATACTTGATCGATGCTTGCGTGGCATGTCTGATGAATAGATTGGAGATAAACATAGGTATTAATTGATTGATTAATTCTCAGCAGTATTTAATTAAACAAATGACACTTTTATAAAGGCCAGACTTTAAAAAGTTAAATATCTTTACAACTTTTTTCTTTAAAACAGAATAATAGGTACACTTATCAATTAGCAAATAAGTGAGTGTCGTTGTTAAAAGTGCGCCATGCAAATATTATGTATTGAAATCATTGTCAATGTCGTAGATTAAAACCATTAACTAATCACATTGTAACCTGCGCTTAAGTATGCACCACTTAACGAAGAAATACGGTTTCTTGCGTTATTTTCAGTGTCGAGTGGCTAGCCAAGTGTCAGACTTTTTATGCACACGTCTGATAAGTCCATTATTTTAATGACAAATTGTTGCTCCACCCATTATTTTTTTCGGTACTCCAGTAATTTATATTTTCCTACCTTTATGGCCACCTTGAGTGTTACATAGAAAATTACGTACAATAAAAAACCCCATTACTTAAATAGATAGAAGCAACGAAAGTAGCCGCTCCGCCCCATTCCTTGTACACAAGGTTAAATGATAATAGACCAATTTGGAGCCCCACCGGCTCCTTCCAAATGGACCATCAAAGGAACAGAATGGGAGGTCGATGGAGGGCCACCTCGCCTAATAATGTGTTACTCGATACACGCACTCAGTAGTACTTTACTGGAGTTCTATAAAAAGAAAAGCGTTATGTTCCTAAAGACTTTCAATGGGGTCCGGGAAATGGGTTTCGTGATTGATTTGTTGCCAATTTTACGCCAATTTTAGCCAATCTTTTTCTTCTTATTTAGTGGCGAAAAATTGATGTGAAATATAATAATCCACACCATTACACAATTTTTGTAGTAAAGTAAAAGTAGTTTAAAAAACTTTCTGAAATGTTTGAAGGTCCGGATGTCCGGCCAGATTTAATCATCGTCAGATTAGATATTGAAGTACTGATAGATTTTTTAATCAAATAGGCATGAGAGTTTTCTAGATTCAAATTAATTTTGACTGCAAGTTATATTGGTTGCTATTATAAGAGTAACATTAGTTTTATAAAAATGTCTTTAATTTTAAAATATACTGTAAGATTAAACAAGAAAGTGGTAAATGTACCAGTAAGTTTCTAGAACCCTTACTTGTTTCCAACTTGAAAGTAAAATTACTATGGTTTCCGGAACGTTCCGTATTACAAGTTACTCCGCAAAAGTTCTGTAAGTAACAAGTAAAGCTTAACATATTGTACTCTGGTTTGAATAGTGAAATTTTAATTTAGTTGAAAGTCGGGGTAACTCGTTGACTCGCATGTGTTGAATTTCTACGTAATATTAGATTTAAAATATTTTAATTTCAGTTACAAACAAAGTTTGTATTTCACTCACATCACTCTTCTGGCGCAGCGACCCAAAGTGGGTCTTGACCTCCGACACCAGAGAATGCGATTGATCACAATCTTGCGCTGTCTCTTGCCAGTAGAGTTTGCACATACGTCAATTCAGCGGTATCTGTATGTTAGGTAAAAATTATGAAATGAAAACGAGTAGATATAAGTTCACTGATATCTATATTATCGTCTCATTCATAGTAGTTTTTATTCTAAGCATTGTTGATGAGACCTCTCTGTTGTTGACTCTTGCTGTGTCACCTACCTCGGTCGTACCTGCTAATTAGATATCTACATACCTATATCTTCGACACGTGCCTTGTATCATGTATCTATTAATAAGCAATAGTGTACTCGTAGCTGAACTCATGGTTACGAGTATTTGTGGCAAACACTGAATCCTGTCTTTTTATACGCACGCCTCAAGTTATCAACAAACGATATATTAGGTAGATAAATCCCGTACCTATTCCGTTATTCTTTGTAATAAATTTCTACTTTGCCATTCAAGTTTAATTTCAAAGCAATATAAACTCCGAAACTTAGCTCGGCAGAAATACGGCTGAAGCGGTAGAAATACGCTTATCTTTTAAAATTCCTTCATAGCAAAAACCACTTACGCAAACAGTGAAGTTACGACTCTCTGACAGGGCCGTAGACAGGCTGGGGGTAAAAAAGCTCTGAGTTCTTGTAAACGTGTGAATTAAAGTTGCAATATCTACTTACGTAAATATACTTACTAATTAGAATTAATTTTGCTAAGAACTTTTGTTTAATTTAGTTACCTATGACAACAAGTATATTTCATCTTATGTAAAAACTTCACCCTTTTATCTTATGTAAGAACGTCAAAACTTAAAAAAATATATACGAGTATATGAAAGAGACGAAGAGATGAAAATATGTATATCATCCAAATCAGCTGACACCCGCGCTATCATCGTCGTACTTTTTGGTATCCCTAAGGATACCAAAAACGGGAAACCTTATACGGGTACGTACGGAAACGCTACCAAATTACGGATCCGGTAGCGTTTCGTATAAGGTTTTCAGGATTCCCCCTGAGCGTGTGACCTTGCTACGTCTCTGGTTCGAACATCGGTTTACCGTTCCTTTGTGGCCGGGATTACGAGCCTGCTCATCGTTTCAGGATTTATCACACAACCTCACAAACTGGATGGAGGCGGGCTGAGCGAAACGATACGTAAAAAAATTGTTACGAGAGCTTTCCAATTTCTTTGATGTTCCGTAATTTAAGAGCTCGGTTATGAAAACAAATTATTAATTCAGTGATACACCACTTCTATCGAGAGAATAACCTTGTATAATACTTAAAATACCTACTTACTTTGCTTAAAAAACGTAATTTAATACTCCCACTGAGTCAAATTAAAACTAATTTAATAAACCGTTAGTGAAGTAAAAATTTTGGCAATTTTGCCCTCGAGAGTATTGAACAATTTGGTAAGATATGATAAAAATACTCTCAGTCTGAAATAAACATAATAGAGATTAGATTTCCGACCATAAATTCACATTTCCAAACCTCCCAAACGAATCACGTTTTGCGCAAACAAAGCCCCGGGCTATATCTAGTTTAAATTAAAATATACACGCAACGGTAGCTGGGAATTTATGTTCTTTATCCACAAAATACGCGCTCGTGCTGATAGTGAGTTACGCCCTATTTATCCTGTAAACCTACAATTTAATTATTTTATGATATGGGTCGGCTAAACCGTGTTTTCATAAAGGCTTTATTGTATGTTGAAAGGCTTTGCTGGGTGTAAGTACATACTTTTATGTTAGACGTTGTAAATATTTGTGTTTGGACACGTCGACCGTTACATACATTTATAGATAGATAGATAAACTCTTTATTTTTCACACCATAAATTACTAACAAAAGGATTATAGCACCTAAAACTAGTACGACAACTGGCGGCCTTATCGCTAAGAGCGATCTCTTCCAGGCAAGCTTAGGATGGAGAGGATAGATAAAAAAAATTATAAAAACGGGGTGTGCAATATTGAAGAAAACTCATATAAACCTACATAAAAAGTACATACACACATAATTATGTGCACGTATGTGTGTGTTGTGTATGTATGTACCTACATACATATGCAAAATTATAATATATTATAGTTGTGTACAATTATTTGTGCTGTGGTTTTATTATTTTATTATTTTTCTGTGTATAATTATTTTTGCCTACATAATTAAGTTGCTCACTGAAGTTCAATTGTTATAATTTTTGCTTATTTATTTGTTAGATGTTGGTTGACCAATCACGCAAAAACTGCTGAACTATTTGAATAATATTTGATCTGATCTTGAAAAATGCGGATGAAATCGCGGTACGCACCTAGACTGTATAATAAAAGCTTATTGAAACAATAATACTAAAATTTTATTAATCCAATAAAACATAATTTATAGATATCAATTTAAAATATAATATAAACATTATCATAGATTACAAAAATTCTGCAGCCATTTTATCTCGTTTTTAGTTCAGCGACCAAACGGTCTGGCTGTTAAGAATATTTACTTGGTCGAGTCAAAAAGGTCGCGCTCCGTCTGACTCACGGCGGACTATCAAACCTTTGTAATTTTATTATAATACGGACTCTGCCCGCCACTCCCAGCTATTATAATCACTTATGTATGCTAAAATGTTAAGCTACCCATTAAGCATAAAGCTTTTTATTGTCCTCGCACCTATGCTGCTTGCCTTTTTGGGAGAGTCATATTTGATTGGTGCTAAAATAAATCGATTTGCCTATTGATGTCTTCATTGAATGGGATTATGTTTTTTAGCACTTTAACTTTGCAACAGTTATTAATAAGAAGCTTTTTCAAGTTTTTTTTATAGTTTTTTTAACGTTATTTTTTACGACTCTATAGTTGTACTTGCACGTGTAAAATTACGGGTAATAAATTCGCAAATCCAAAATGAAAAGTTAATACTTTTCAGAAAATTATAACGATTCTATTTGGTAAGTTAAATTAGTTTCGAATGTTTTGTAATTAAGTTTTTTAATTTTATTAGTTTTAGTCTCACATTTAGTCCTGTCATATTTAGCTTAGTTTAGAACCTTTATAGGACAGATATAACATAATCTTGGCTAAAGTTCCAACAAAGTTAAAAGTACGTACATATTCGTACATTGTTTGAGACGTGCCACGCTATCCCGCGATCATTTCCCCAATGTAAATGAGGCATAATTGCCGTTAAAACTGCGTGGATATGGGAACTTCCGAATACGTTCCACAAACCCCATTATAATTAATTCTACCTTCGTATTTGAGCGGTGATTCTATTAATTTGAACGTAGCTGGCTCTATTTACATTTCGACCGCGAACTATCGTAAATTATTTGATAAATCACCTTAATTATTACGTACGCCACAAATAACAGTAATAAAGGCTAGTAAGTTCTCGTTGTGTCTGTTTGTAGAGTCTAGGCGTAATGAGACGTTACGGCGGATGTTACTCAATTACTACTATAAATGTATTAATGTATCATGTAATGCCGACGTTACAATGTTTAAAGGTTTGCATTGCATTGCATTTTATATGATCGGTTTTGTTGTCTGAAGAGATTTCATTTTGTTTTCTTTTTATTTTTAACGTTGTTCCTCGTGTAATAGCACAAGGAACAATCTGACGTTCGTGTTTAGTCTATGCCTTATTGAAAAATGTTATGAGTACGTTCTTAATTAAAGTTAGTACACGATTCGATTAGACCTGGCTACAAAAGTATATGCATTATGCAAGTCACACGCCGGATTAATAAAACCTACGTAATAAAACTCTTATGAAATCCTGAGGCTACCAATGGTAGCTGGGATGATAGATAGATGCACTGCGCGTGTATATTATTGAGAACAAGCCTGCCAAGGCAACCTTTTGCTATGCTACTTGTCGTATTACATGTCTCGTGGCTATTTAGATGCGTCAAACATTGAGATTGAAATCTCCTTCTCTTTGTCATAAGATTCAAAACGTCTTGATTTTAAAGTTTAACCGACAGATGTTATTTTTTAATTTGAGCTTAATCATCTCGCCCACTGTGATAATAATTAAACCTTTTTGACTCCAATGGCGATCCTTTTAGGGGCACCTCTTCATTGCAAACGAGTGTAGGTATCTCATTAATTTCTTTATCTCGTGTTTAGCGATCTTGGGATATAAAATTAGGTTTTTAAAGATAATTTTAATGAAATGTCGCATGGGTGGTTGGGAAGACGCTGCGTTTTATTGTTTCGTTTTTTAGAGTCATTTGGAAAGTTGTCAGGCATCTCTTGGAACCATTACAATTTTATAATAGTTTGATGACAAATTAATTTAAAGTCTACCAATTTACTAGTAGCGTACGTATGCTAATATTTATTAGGAGAACATTTCGCATTTGCATTATTATAACGAGAAAAAGCAAGGTGTGTCCTAATGGATTTAACTAAATTTAAATGCTGATGTTTGCTCCGTAAAATTATCTAATTAAGTACTTAACAAAGTAGTAGTAGGACGAAGTTTCGATAAGTTAAATCATCATTTACAATGTTCCCAAAGCAAACGTACCTTTGCTGATAAAAGATTCGAGGGCTCCAGGCGCGTGTTTGCTCAAGGCGGCCGAAGGGCAAGAGTTAGGACGAGAGTGTGACGACCCCGTCTCGCCGTGTACCTACTGCGTGCCAATTGTTACTCGACTCTAATGGAACGATTGCGAAAGAGTTCTTTGTAAATAAATGCAAACCGATTTGCGACCTGAGAAAGGGTCACCTTTTTGGCCTAACTTAGAAATCGCGTCTACAGTCTACCGCAGAAATAACGATCGCATGCTATACCGTAATTACTCATGATAGAAACTATACATATAGTGTTTTTATTCATAAATTACACTGTGCCATATAGTCGTCGTCTTTACAAAAATCAAATCTTAATTCGTTTTGTAGTCTAATTAAAAGAAACCTTATTCCGGTCCTCGGAGCTCGATCGCGTCGCCGCCATCGGCGAAGGCGTGAATTATCGCTCTTCATTATCTGTAAACTATTTATTTTGCACAAAACTCGGCGGCTTATCCTTTGAATTAAATTAAAACAACCCGGCGCGCCGCATATTTCATACTCGCCGGTGCCATCTTAGCCACCTCCGACGGTCCCATGCCTTGAACACGTATTACTAAAGGAATTTTATGTAAATTGGACGCCTTATTTCACTTTTTGCTGTTTATTTTCACATACCTGTCTCTCTTTCTGGCCTCCGTGCGAATGAAACTAATGAAGCTGGATTCAAACTTGGAATTTTTAATTCGATGCGAGGCGCCAAAATTGATGTGGAGATATGGAGGTGAGGTGAGTCAGACGAGCGATTTATTTTAATGTATTCGGACGGCGCTGTTTTAAACTCGATCATAAATTAGAATATACCTACACAAATATCATCACGTAACTCAGTCAGTAGGTGAAAATAACAACCCAGCTAACATCAAATGCGACGCGTGACAGGAAAAGCTGACCGATTACATCGAGATCGAGATCGGATCGCTCGATTCAGAGAACTGTAATTGTTTTAGTGACGTAGTTACGGAATAGGACCGCGGTCGGGAACTAACACGTATCTACATGTAATAAAGTTGTTAGAGTTGTTATGGAGTTATTCAATGATAGCAGGTGGTTCCGTATGATTATGGGATCACTTAGCTTTCAGATATTGCAAGCCAACTTACCTTCATCATCATCAACCATTTTTAGGTTGACTCTCTATGGAGCGCCTAGTATCAGGCACGTCGATTTCGCGAGAATAATTTATGTTAATTGTGAAAAATTCGACGTGGCTAGCTAGACTATGCCCAACATAACACATGTTTTCTACATTTTCTGGGAAAACTAGACTGACCAAATCGTAAAAAAGTATTCTTGAATCTTTTCAAGAATAGAATTGAATTTTGCACAAACCATTATTTGTATGTGACCATCAGTGAACGTGGAGTCATACATTGGTTAACGAATGACTTCCACAGACGCACGTAACTGTGCTAAGGACGCCGGTCGATGCACCAGCGCCGGCGCAGGCCGAGCTACTATTATGACGCTTGTTAGTTAGAATAAACTGCAAAATGCCTGTTTGATATCTACCTACTGTTCGTTTCGGTAGTTACATATTTGAATCTGTATAAAATTTTATTTCTTTCAACTAATTAAAGACTTAATTCTATTTTTTTTCAATTATTTTTTATTATCTAATCAGATCCTTTAGTCTTGTCACGAAACATTACTTCTACTACTCACTAGCTCTTTTCACTTCTTTTTATGATAATATAATTAAAAATATCCAATCAGCAATTTAGATCCGTCATTTAGAATAGTGAAATTTCTTTAAAAATTGGTGGAATCTACCGAGAATGTCATTATTTATCCATTTAATTGATATGTTTGTTTTTATTAGCCACATCACTTACTTTAGATAACTATCAAAATAAATAAATTAGTCTAAATTTGAAAATATCTGAGTATCTAAATGCATATTATAATTGGGTTTATAATAAAGCCGTTATTATGTTCATTATGAGATTCTGCTTCTTAGTTATAGTTATGGACCAATTTGTCAACACTATTCATTTCTGGTTATGTTTAGTTGTAATATTTCATAATTATTACTTAGTTGACCTCATAGAATCAAAATAAGTTGAGAAATATATAGTAAAAATATAAATATATTATACAAAAAAACACGTATTGTTTAATAAATAATAAATACCTACTATACAACTATACATATGCACAATAATAACTTATTGTGCTTGCAATAAAAAATACAACATAGCACTGTAGCCTACACTTTATTATTTAACTAGCGGCACACAACTCACCTGCCTTCACATAAACATTAACAGCTAGAGCATCGCAAACTTACCTTCCTATAATAACTATAGTAATTTTAATTAGAATATCGCGTTCTGGATAACGATGAATCTTCTAGTTCGATATAACTCTAGTGCCAACTGGAGCGGCCTTGATTGCCAATTAGTAAGCGCGACGAACAAAGAGATGAGCTGTATTGTTAGGGTACTGGCACACATGCTCACTTCTACGCTGAAAGCATGGCATTATTGAGCTGTTGCTGCTTGGTAGCATGTGTGTGTTTTGAATAATAAGCACGTTCATTTCTAGTATGCTTAAAAATGCCTTTCGATTTTGTACACTACCCTATGCGCGGGTCTTACACCCGCGCATACGGTAGTGTACTTTGAGCGCATCTGTCTGAGGGCGTCTCTGTAAAATAAGCATGGTTATTTGGTCAGCGAGGCTTTGGAAAAAAGCATCGATATGTGTTAACCCAAATTTTATTTTCACGTCGATGGAAAAAACTTGCTTATTGACAGCAAATGGAAAAGGTCGTATGAGCTAATTATTGATCATACTCATTTTCAGAATACTTTTTTTGAGCACGTATGTCAGTCCCTTTAGGTATCAATTAGGTTTTGGTGGGAATAACCTGCCAGAAGCACTTGTGTGAGGTTGTTTATACGATTACGACGAATGGTTTTGGGGAAAATTGGGAAATTGATTATTGTCGGATCGTCTACAATTACAGCAGTTTCGGTCTCTTCAGACTATGCTATAAATAGTACAATAGTTATACCTACAGTTGTGCGCTGCTTTTCGCATAAACGATGACGCGAATAGTGTCAAAGTTTACGCGCTAAATGTTCGCAAGCGATATTGTCGTGGAATGAAGTTATAATTACTACCGTAGCAGCACGGGACGGTGTAAGCTGTTATAGAGCTATGGATCAATTAAATATCGTACTCTGAAGAGACCTTTACTGAAATTTCTTGGGAGATTATACAGTTAAAATTAATTTAATTTCGTTTGATTATTCCATCCTCTTTGACTTGGTGTGGAAATTTTGAGATATTAATGTTTACATTGTTTGTACCTATATACGGAAACTTTGGGTGATATCAAATATAAGCAGTAAGCACCTGTTCTAGAAAATTGCAATATATATTTTATTAATATTGTAAATACTTAAGTACTTTCTGTAAGCACTCTGTCGAATGCTACAGACACAAAAGGCGAATCCACCACGCACCGTCTTGAAACAAACAAAAAATAAAAACCAATAAAAACAAACGGTTTTTTATAGCCTAAGGGGAGGATGTAACGCAGTCGTAAAGAATGGAAATGCCACGCCAGGCTTTCATGGCCTGTGAGACAATGTACTTCGCGAAATGTATGTGGGCTGCAGTACAAATATACGTGGGGACTACGGAGTGATGTACGACACGAGGTGCCTGTTGGCAAATGTAAGGAAAACAAGACTGGGGTTATGGAGGCCGGTGTTACTAGGTTAAAGAGCCTATTTCAGCCGAGGAAACGGTGGCGGAGAAAATTGCAGTAGGTATTATTCTAAGAGACTTTCCAGGCAGGTGCTGCTGCACTTACCGACTAATGTTCTTAGACGCAATTTTATAGAAAACAAAGCGTTATTATGATTGCAAAGTGTTTTGTGTTGATTTAGAGTAGTAACCAAGCCTTTTGATGTGATGTCAGAGGCCTTTAGGCGGTCTAAAAACTCAGACACCAGGGCTGTTTGTCAAACTTAATCTTTGCATCATCATCGAATGTGATCAAAACTATAGGCGGAGTATCCGTTTCAATAATACGTGAGTACTTCTGTGATACTTAGAACAAAATAAGCCCAAACATGTTTAGTTCAAACATTATTACACTTCAACCAAACGAAAATAAACCTCAGAAAAATCAAATTGACTTGCGATCAAATAAGATACAGTGTTCATGTGACAAATTAAATAAACCATACAAATAGAGGATGTTATCAATCAATCATAGACCAGTACTACGAACCTTACGTCCCTTGAATATTTATTAGCAGATACGATCCTAACAAGTGTTTGCGTAAATATTGTAATTAGTGGGTAGTGGCACTTACGGCGGAATGTGGCGACACGGTGACGGTGCTACTTTGTACCTATTGGCAATTAGGCCTCCACCGCACTTGCTGCTTTTGCATTAGTAACTGGAAACTTTTCCACAAGTTTAGTGCATTAGCAGACTGTACGACCAACTCTGGTAATGGGACAGGATATGGGAAAATAAGGCTGCGTGCATACAGCCTGGGTTGCTTCTAAGTGTTCTAAGTTGAGCTCGAAAGACGACAAAAAGATTACGCTTCATGTGTCTATAAATAGTTTTTTTTTATTTGTTGTCAATTTTAGTTTTGATCACATACAGTACTGGGTTATAAGTAAAGGGTATGCTAACCCGAAAAGAGCTCATAGTACTTACAATTATAACATGAATAACTTTTATTATAGGGCCAACCCAGAAATTGAAAATAAATCAGCTGTTCCATAGAAAAAATCAACGACACTCTACAAAATTTATGAAACGGCTGTTTTTTGCGGTTCATAACAATGAGTACTGTGAGCCCGTTTTTGGCTTAGCAAACCCTTTTCTTAAAACCCTGTAGAATCGAAAACGAAACGTAACTTCATTTTTTGAGTATACTTATCTATATTTGCTGAAACCTGCTCAAATTTCCTAAAGTCTAGTAATATAATGCTCTATTAAAATGCTGCGTTGTAAAATGTAGCAAAGTCAACTAATTAGTAATACCTACTATCTGCCAAGTCGAGTTAAAATTAATTGCAATCTTATAAGAACTCAAGAATTAATTAAAACATACAGTGGCATCGACTCTGTTGTAATATTTTCAATACTATACTAAATTATATTATATAATATCACCCCATTATTTTTCTTACGTATTCAAATTTTAAGCGAGATTATAGACAAATATTATTTTTGTACTCGAGGTGTTTTGAAAGAATGGAACTACAAAATTGACGTTTTCTATCCTAAAAGAGCTTCTTCCGCTGCCTGTTTGCAGTAAAGCGCGAAAGAAGCAAGATAAAAATAAAATTCAGTTCGCACAAAATCTTGTAACAGTTTTATAACATTTCTCATACAAAACTCACTGTTGTGAAATGTAGCTTCCAAATCCTAAAGAAAAACTGTTCCATAAGTAAAAAGAAAGAAAGAAAGATTTTAAAATAGTTCCCAGACTTCGAACAGAACTTGCGTTCACCTGCCAAACTCACAAATAAAATGATATCTCTATTTATAAATGACGATGGTTCAAAGATGCGCAGTAAATATTGGAAGTAAATACGAAAGCGTGGGTCGGCACTCTAGGTAAATAATAGGCATTTATCGGAACTCTGCGCCTTAACCTTATCTAGAGCAGTGGCAATACTAGCATCTGTCAAATTTATCGAGCTGGGGACAACAATAGAAGTCTTATCTATTTTGTCTAAATTTACATGCACTGTTCAATTCGATATTATGTACTTTGTTTTAATGCATTTCACCGAGCTATAATATTTATAGCCGGGATTCAGCTATGCATAGGAAATGGATTGCCTATGTATTGTGAAAAGATTCTACAGACTCGCATCATACTCAGACCTTAGATTTTTAACCTTTTTAATTTGAGACTTAAGAGGACTATTATTTAGTAAAAGTTGAGTTTTCTAGTCTATGGCTAATAAACTTGAATGTATATGCAGTTAGAATAACATGGTTACTATATAAGCTATCATATATCATAGTCATGTATAAAGTTTACTATTTTATGGCCTTATTGTAAAATTTATCTATTCAATTAGTGTTGCCATGTTTAAGATCCTATAAAGTACAGAATATTATGAGTACAGCCCGCGCGCCGTGCGACATACCGGTTGCACGTATTACCTGCTGTTTATCCGCGTTCTGCTAATAAAACAGTGCACTAAGGTTTTTAAAATACTATGGACGAGGTCCACTCCAGGCCTCCGTCTGTGATTAGCAATATGAGTGAAGACGAGATACGATCAAATTGTACAATTATAGATGAAGATTTACAGTGTAGTGACGACTTGCAGCCTTCCGTAATTATGCCGGGACGCGCGGTAAAACGACTTCGGGAAACGACGGAAAGTGACGAAAGCGGCCGAGTTATTGACGAAGAGGGTTTCACCACAATTACGCGTAAGACAAAACGTATTGCCACAGATAAAGTTATAAAGACGAATGCACTTATTAACGACTCAAACAGGAATGATGTTTGTTTATCTTCATATGAAGTACTACCTAAACAAATAGGTTTAGCACGATTATTTAAGTCGGAAGGCATTACGAATGCGTCGAAAATAAAATATAAGAATGCCTACAAAGTAATAATCAGCTTTGAGAAAAGGGAAGATGCGTTAGAACTAATCAATAATAAAAAAATGATTGAACTGCGATACCGCTGCCATTTTACGACAGAAGTAGACCTGAGTTATGGCGTAGTTAAATATCTGGAGCTGGACATTAGTGATGAAGATCTGATGAAATCATTTAACTCAGAGTACAAAATAGAATCTGTCAGGAGACTGAAACGCCTCTCTGATAAAGGGGAGTGGATTGCGAGTGAGACCGTCAGGTTTGGTTTTAAAAGTTCTACTCTGCCAGAATATATAAACGGGTATGACTGTAGGTTCAAGGTTGAACCCTATACCTTCCCGGTATCTCAGTGCAGTTTCTGTTGGCGGTACGGGCATACTACGCGTACTTGTCCTAATAACAAAACAATTTGTCCAAAATGCGGCGGAAATCACAGTAACTGTGAAACTACTCAGTTTCGATGCGTAAACTGTAAGGGACGTCATATTTCATTCAGCAAGTTATGTCCCCATTTCTTGAAGGAAAAGAAAATCCGTGAAACCATGTCGAAGCATAATGTGACATACAAGATGGCTTTATCAATGTATTTAGATAATAAGTCTTACCAAGCTAAAACAAGAACCTTTACAGTTTACCCTGAAGAAACGCGGCGATCAGAAAATGTAGACATGTCATACAGTGCTGCTCTTCGTCAAACAGCCAAAGTCCCTAGAATACAGAAAGATAGTAGCAGCAGTGAAGTGGAGATCGGGGAAGCTGCTTCCACAGTATTTAAGAAAAATAAACAAAAAGCTAACAAAAAACAAAAAAACGCAAACAGAGATATAGAAAACTGGCAGAATTCTTCCGATATGAGATCACCAGTAGAAGAAAAAGAAGAAGAAGCAGAAAACAGAAGGAAGAATACTAATTATATCACTCGGTTGTTGCATAAAGTGAAGGAAATTGTGACGACGAATAATAGTTTTGAAGAAAAAATCCAAAGTGTGTTGAAAGTAATATTTGATGAAGTAGTCTCGTTTATTGTTAAGAATGTGAGTAATGGTGAGGTGTTCAACAAACTCTTGGGTCTGTTTAAGTATGGATAGTAACAATCATGTAAATTACGCTACGACGGCATCAGGCTCTGGGGGCTCTGTTGCGCAATATCTTCATGTCGCGCAATGGAACTCACAGAGTCTGATGCCTAAACGACATGATTTCGAGCTATTGTTGAATCAAGAGAGGATTGGAATTGCCGTATTGAGTGAAACATGGCTCTGCCAGAATATCATATTGCGAGTAAATAATTATAATATTTATAGGAGTGACAGAGCTGACGGGTACGGAGGTGTAGCCATTTTCGTACATAAATCCATTAAATCACATTTAGTTCCAATACAACACTTGAATAATAATACAGATATACTATGTGTCAAAATATTGAACTGCAAATATTTAGAAAATGTGATAGGTATTTACTGTCCACAAACACCAGCAACTAACCAAAACGATTGGGATTTTATATTTTCACAATTTGGCATCAAAACAATAATAGCAGGAGATTTTAACGGTCACCACACAAACTGGTCGTATAAAAATGACAGTAGGGGTAAACAACTGGTAGACGCCTCTATGGATAATGGGTTTGTGGCACTTAACAGTGGAGAATTTACAAGGGTCAAATTGGTTAGTGGCAGCTTACAGCAATCAGCACCTGATATTACTTTTGTATCTTCCGATTTAGCGACTTACATGAAATGGCAAGTTACTCGTGAAAATTTAGGTAGCGATCATTTAATCATTAAAATATCATTACAGTACCGAGATGCACGGCATTTTGTTATAGGGCGTAATTACAAACTAGCTGATTGGCATAAATATCAAGAAATTATAAAAGAGAGAATAAATTCTGATTTAATTGTCCCGGAAAATAATATTCAGCACTGCTATGATTTACTCATTGAAGAAATTAATTATGCCGCCGGAAAAAGTATTCCAATGATTAAAAATTGTACAGACCCTACACAAATATTTAGACCAAAACCGTATTGGAATCCAGAGATATCTTTAGCAGTGGCAGCTCGTAGGTTAGCCTTAAAAACATTTAGACGCAACCCTACCACGTCAAACTTAAATGAACTAAAATCAAAAACTGCTGCAGCTCAGCAAGTGCATAGGCGATATAAATCAGCACATTGGAAGCAATTATTCACCGGAGTTGATGAAACAGTAAGTGCTTCAGACATGTGGCGTAGAATGCGTTGGGTTAAAGGCTTTAAGAAACAAAACTGCCAGATCTCGAGCGATAAAAAGGATGAATTGTTACGATCTTTAGCGCCTGATTCGGTAGCATCACCACAGCCAGTACTTAATACTAGAAACACATTACTTAACGACGACTTCTCAGTAACTGAATTGTTTCATTGTTTAAAAAAGAAAGATACAGCTCCAGGGGATGATAAAATTACGTACTCCATGATTTATAATCTACCGCTAGAAGCAAAGTTTTACCTGCTTAAAATATACAACGGAATCTATAAAACAGGAACGGTACCGAATCAATGGCGTGAGATTAAAATTGTCCCAGTCCCTAAAACTAGTCCCGACCCGAACATAGCTCCCAAATTTAGACCTATATCTCTTATTTCATGTGTGTGCAAAATATTCCACTTGATGATGTGCAAGCGTTTGGAATGGTACATAGAAAGTAACAACATTTTACCACAGTTTACATCTGGCTTTAGAAAAAATCAATCGTGTCTAGACTCTTTAGCGCGCTTTGTAACACAAATACAGATAGGATTCACCCATCGGACGCCTACTTTGGCAGTTTTTCTAGACATTGAAAATGCCTATAATAACGTTCTTGTTGACCAACTCGTTTTAATACTCGATAAACTGGGAATAGGATACCACATGTGTCAATACTTATGGAACTTTTTGAGCAGACGAACCTTAAAAATAAACCACGATAATGATGGAAATGAAATTAATATCAGATGGACTAGTAGAGGATTAGCTCAAGGAGATCCTTTCTCACCTCTCCTGTTCAACATCCTAACACATAAAATAAGTTCAGACTTAGAAGACGTAAGTATGCTTCAATACGCAGATGATTTCGTAATATACACTCAAAGTAGGGACACAGATTTAAACGAAAGTATTATACAAAGCTCTTTAAATACCATAACTTTTTTTTTGGAAAAATTAGGATTACAGATATCATCATCGAAAACACAGGTATGCCAGTTCAAAAGAGGAAGAAATTGTGGTCAGATTAATCTTGAAATTAATGGCCAAGAAATAGATGCGGTTGATTGCGTTAAATATTTGGGTATGTGGATAGATAAATCTTTGACGTGGAAGACGCATATTAATGAAACTGTACAAAAAGTAGCAAAGACGGTTAATCTTCTAAAAATTTTAGCGGGACCAGCATGGGGGCTTCACCCTAAACACCTAAGACGGCTATATATTTCTTTAGTGCGCAGTAAAATTGATTTCGGGAGCTTTTTGTACGACTCGGCAGCTAAAAGTCATTTGAACAAACTTAAAAAAGTGCAGAATGCAGCGATGCGTGTGATTGGTGGATTCATTAGAACAACTCCCATACATGTTATGGAATGTGAACTATGCATACATCCATTACACCTGCGAAGACAGTATCTTGCAACAAAGTATTGTTTAAAAACACGAAGTTCTTCGCACATCACAGTAAATATACTAAAAGAACTTTCAGATTATATTGAAACAGACTATTGGGCCAGAAAAAAGAAACCTATTTTAGCAGTATTATTTTCTGAAACCAAATTGGAAAAACTAAAAGTCCGGAACCCTCTTAATATGTTCCGGTTTAATACATGGGCGTCAAATATAAAAATTAATTTTATTTCTACTGAAGTGGAAGGTATTAAAGATGCTAAAAGTAGATATGACACAAAAGTACTTAGGGCGAATACACTATGTATGATAAACGTTACATATGCAGGATGGTATAAACTATATACGGATGGGTCGAAAATAGGCGATGGTCTTGGTGCAGCATACTTCGACCCTAAACAAAATTTCAGTTCAGGCTATAAGGTTGTGTCTAAATATAATTCAATTATGGCGGTAGAACTACTCGCAATCTCGGAAGCGTTATCGTATATAATTAGTTTGAATTGTAAGAAAGTGGTAATATTTTCCGACAGCAAAAGTGCATTACAGCATATTGCTCGGTGCACCTCTAGCTCTAGAGGTGCCTCGATAGCGTATGACATTGTACGAAAAATATTATTACTATTACAGAAGAATGTCGATTTAAGATTGCAGTGGATACCGTCTCATATAAGCATCCAAGGTAACGATGAAGCCGATAAATGTGCAAAAGAAGCTATATCTACTGGAGCAGAGATTTACATGATGCCGGAAACCTCAGAAGTTCTATGCAATTACCGGTACAAAATTTTTGAAAAGTGGAAATTGTATTTTGACACAACTTCACAGGAAAAAGGAATCTGGTACCATACCCTGCAGCAAAATCCGCCTAAAATACCTTGGTTCACTAATTGTAAAATGAAGAGACAGTGGATAGTTATGGCTCACAGACTCCGTTCCGGGCATATGCCTCTAAATAAGTTTAAGTTTTTAATGAGATTAGTTGAATCTGACACCTGCGACACATGCGGAAGTGTCGAGGATGTCTATCATATTCTGGCAGAATGTCTGAGGACGCAGTCTACCAGATGTACTATGCTCACTCAATACGGTTGCAATCTTCTCGATGTCGGCGTAATACCAAGTGTCCTGTCCGCACCACTGTGTGATGCGGCTCGCACACTGTACAAATTGTTGTGTGAAGTATTTAAGTAGGTTTTTCTACCTACATGAGAGTGTAAAAATGGAGCTGACATAGTCGCAAAGCGACTCAAGCCCTTATAAATATAGATTTAAAAAAAAAAAAAAAAAAATGAGTACAGCCTTAAATGTATTCTACACGTTAACGTATTTAACAGGTAGATAACTTATCTCATATATTTCTTGTTTAATGTCTGAGTACTGAGCTGGACTGGCCGTAAACACTAATCCATTGAATTAATTGATTTCCTTATAGCGTGTAATCGCAGCAGTTAGGACGTATTTTGCATACAAAATGGCTGGTTCGTCACGGTGTTGTACCGACGTTGTATCTTGAAGATCTAATAATGAATTGAAGTGGAGGAGTATTCTAGAAATTACATAATTATCCTCCATTTTCCATCGAGTGTTGAGTATAGCCTGCTTTTCAGAAAATGCGTGTGTCTTATTAAACTCTAAGCAATTCATTATTGAGATGATTTGTAGCAGATTTTTAGGTTTTCATTGGAAAGTAAGTAAGAAAAAGTAGCTTGAACAAACAAAACGTAGAAAATAAACATGTCCAGGGCTAATATATGAAATACTTTGCTAGTTTAAAAGGAGATTTTTAAAACCAAATAAATATTCTAAATTAAAAACTTTTTACACGGAAAGAAATTTTTTGTCATTAATAACAAAAAATTTGGTAACCAGCTACACAAAAATGGTGACTACATAACTAGTTCTACTAGTAGCCTAACCTCGTTTTGTAAATTTGGATTATGTTATTAATAATGAAAATATTTGTATATATTTGGCTAAACTAATTACATGTATATGACCAAACTATTTGTCAGCTATAGATCAGATACAGCCTATACGTTACCTCACTAGTCTGTTATTAGTAGCTTAACTATTTTGTTATCTCTATGTGTATCTTACCTCACTAAGTGTTATTGGTAGCTAAACTATTTAGTTACTTTCATGTGTATCTTGCCTCACTTAATGTTATTAGTAGCTAAATTGTTTAGTTACTTTCATGTGTATCTTGCCTCACTAAATGTTATTGGTAGCTAAACTATTTAGTTACTTTCATGTGTATCTTGCCTCACTAAATGTTATTGGTAGCTAAACTATTTAGTTACTTTCATGTGTATCTTGCCTCACTAAATGTTATTAGTAGCTAAATTGTTCAGTTACTTCCGTGTGTATCTTACCCCACTGAGTGTTATTGGTAGCTAAACTATTTAGTTACTTCCATGTATGCCAAACCTCACTAAGTGTTGTTGGTAGTTAAACTATTTCCTTATTTCCATGTGTATGTTATCTCACTAAGCTGTTACTAGTAACTAAACTATTTAGTTACCTCCTAATATGTATCGATACTACGATGTTATTAGTAGCTAATCTATTCTGTTATATGCACCTTCATTTAAAAACAAAAACAATACTTTTATTTTTTTTAAACAGTATATTCAAGACAAAAATAAACAAAAGAACCGAAGAAACCGAAGAAACCAAAAATTATTACTTATACATATTTATGTATTACTTACTTATATTTATTGTAATTTTTGGTTTCTTCATTTAAAAGTAATTAAAATTATGTAAATTGCAAAATAATCATTAAAAAAGACGTTATTAATAGATACGTACATTTAGTCTGCGGCATTTAGCCTACAATTTTTTAGGTTACAGGTAGATCAACTATATCTGACCATATAATCATATTAGATATCATATAAATGCAAAAGTTTGTGTGTAAATGTGTAAGTATTAAAGTGTGTTTGTTCCTTCTTCATGTCGGTTGCAACGGCTGAATGGATTTGAATGATTTGGATAGCTTATATGCTGGATTAACACATAAGAAAATAATCCACCGTATAAACTCATTCAGCCGTTGCGACGTAAAGAGGGAACAAATACACTTACACACAAACTTTCGGCATTTATTACATTAAGTAGGATCTATTTTACATATTATGCAGTAAATATTTTATCAATCCTCCACCACACTAATAATTCTGAGCTCGCTGTGTTACATACATTTTACCGTTAAACACAATATTAATGTGATTGGGTATTTAACTAATTAAAGAATTCTGATACATAAATATATCTTTTGTGCATCTTTTAGTTTTTGTACTTCAAAGCAATATAAATTAAAGTCAAAATTAATTGTTAACAACGGTGTACATTCAAAAACGCGGTTGGTGACGCCGCCGCGCCGCCGGTTCATCCATTGTTTTTTGTAGCTTTTTTTAGATACATAAATTGAAAATTGAATTAAACTGACCGTTAGATCGTTATTCCACCACACTGAACACTGACTGATACAATAATATGTATCTCTCACTTGAATAAGAGTTTGTTTGTTGATTGTTCCACGCCCCAGAAGAAACCAAACCAAATAGTAAAATAATATGATTATTGTCCGTCCATCCTATCATGTACAGGCAGGGCAACTAAACAAGTATGAACATTTGTCTCGCCGTCCGCGCGTCCGTCGCCCGAGCTAATCCGAAAGAACAGAACAATAAAAAACGTTGTGTTACACGCAGCAAACTTTTGATATAGTTTTGCGAACAATAGTTAAAAAAACCTGTAATTTACAAACAAAAAATTGTTGAAAGAGCATTGTATAAATTGTATGTAATAACAAAATTTGTGTATCTAATAATAACGTTTGATAAGTATTTAGTTAAATATCAGAAAGACTATTTACAACCAATATTTTAGGTTGTTTGATGTTTGTTACAAGTAAACCAACAGTCCATTTAAGTATTATCTAAATAGTTAGTTTATTTAATACTAAATTCAGTTTTGCAGCTGTAACGAAAGTTAGCTTTTGTTAACAGTACATAGAAATATGTCAATAATTAACTAAACTTTATTTAACAAAACTCGTTTTGTACGTCTTAATTGAAGCAGACAGCTAAATTTAAACAAAATTTGATTACTGGCAGCTTTTTTTCAAATTACATAACTAGTTCAGCTAATTTGTTTTTTCAGTGTAGTAAAAAGTTTTTATGCATATTGATTTATTTCCTTGAATTATGAAAGTCACGTACTGCGAAGTGGCCGGGTCACGTGAATTTCCGAGAATAAACTTATGAATGAGTTTCCACTTTCCACGAAATGTTTATTTTCGCCGCACGAGCTCAATGCATCTCTTTTGATCTTTAAATTGCTATTAATAAAAATTCGGACGAAAATAGACTGTTTATCTTGTTTATAATTTTCACGAACGCTGAACCGGATCTTACCTTTTTGATGTAATATCTGAATAGGTAATTGGGTCGGATTCGTGCGAAATATTATAATTATTTTAGCCAGTAGGTAATTCATCTGTTATCCGCGCGCCAGAGGCGCGAAGAGCTCGGAACATCTGGACGATGTTGGTCCAGAGCAGAAAAAAGTCGGGGGAAACCTTTGCCTAGCAATGGGATAAACTAGTTCGATTGATTCAATATTATTATAATCAATTTACTCCAACATTGTAATAAAAATGTAATTTACAAATCTGCGTTCGCAAAACAAAACTGAGAACTGTCGACCCACTCATAAAGCACTTGTAAACTTGTGTAATCGCAATTTTGCCGTCACATTTGGGTCCCAACCACAAAATAAATAAGATTTACCTACTCCGTCCAAACGCAGTTGCGCGGCTATAATTACCGCAGTCTAACTCTTGTACATAAGTCCGCTGTCACATTAGGGCGTCCGTATGTCAGAGTAACGTCCACGGACACGCAGTCCCGTATGCGAGGCACATTACTCACGCCGCTACCCGCCGTTCGCACGTATTTGTGTGAATACTTTATTACGTGCTAACACTGATTCAAAGGTATGATACTTTATGTGCTCCTTTACGAGATTTTTGAATAGTGAGCCTTTTTTACTATTCCTACTCTGATCTTGGGGGCGATTATTACTTATGTGATACGAATACAACGAGCGAATTAAACTTTCGCTTTGCTTCTTACCAATTTTTGGTTTAGAAAAATCTAAACAAGGTGTTGAAACTTTGCTTTTCTTAATATTGAAGTTTTCTGAAATGTTCTGTATAGTCAGATATTTCTCAATTGTATGTAGGTATATTGTATTTATCATGTATTGTATGTAGGTAGTGGTTTGTTGCTTTTTATGGCTCTTCTCTCGTAGTTGTAGGTACGCACACACAACGTGAATCGTAATTTGCGCACCTGCCTCTGTTTCCACATATTAAACGCTGATATTTATCGCTGCGCCTTTGTCAACTTCACGGGAGACGTACAATGTGAATACGGGCTCTGGAAATAAATACAGCTTCCCAGCTCGGCTTGGCTTGGCTTTAGGTTTTATTACTCCAGCTCGTTTAGTTTTCGAAATTGTTTTTTGTGAATAATGGGCGCTGTTTCGATTATGTTGGCGACACTGCTTTGGTATTTGTGTCGCTGTTTCGATTATGTAGCTTTGGCCGCACTGCTGTATTTATGCCATGGAATGGTTAGAAATATAATCATAAGGGTCATATTACCTAGTAGTAGTTACTTTTGTTTCTTTACACCACGTACCTACCTACTGCAGGTACTTACATAGTAACAAACAAAACATGTAATTATCCAAAGCATCACATACTTCAACTCTAGCATAAGGTAGGTAACTAAATTGAACTAAGAATAAAGTAACAAGATCTATCGTTTTGGTTTTTGCAATTCAACAGTGACAAAACTATATTGCTCACAAAACAATAAAATCCAATTCTATTCTTGACAGCATAAGCTCCGTTCCACAGTGTCACTGTCATTCGCTACAGCTCTCGATTGTCGAGCTCGAAACGACACATATCGAGGTCGAACTGAAAAATAGCTTTTCCACACCGCCAAGTGGTCCGATATAGCCGCAAATTCACACTTGATACGAGAGAATGGCGAAAAATAGCCGTTTCACCGACGCTTTCAGCTCGTGTCAGCACTGCACTCGATCTTTAAACTTTGCTGAGCGATCTTCTTGAAGTAGGTATTAGTTTTCTTTCTGCTTAGTTGAAATTACTTTATCAAAATTAGTTTCTAATTGTTTCACTTTTATTGTTTTTAGTAGATTAAGGAATTGAAGGTTGTACGCAGATGTGAAGGTAGATACGATAATTGCGATAGTTTTTTGTTTTATCGTGAATATAGGTTAGGTACCTATGAGTCTGAGTTTGATCACCAACGCGTCTGTTTAAAGTAAAGTGATACATTTGAATTTTCACAAGTTTTGTCGAAAAGAATTATGTGCTTTTGTCTGTCATAATGACAGTAATAACATTTTAAAGAATAATAAAATCTGGGTAGTGGTTACGTATAATTTCATAAACAAATAAAATAGCCTATTTTTATTACTGTGGGTCTTTTACAGATATTATGTAGATTAGTCCCACAAAGCTTCATTAACACAATAACATCGTAATATTTAATAGTGTTCATTATATTGTAAATTAATGTTATCGTTTATATGCCCGCATCTTCGATTGCGTGGGCCATTTTCGCCCACTATTTTGAGTTTCATATTTCTGGTCCCGGAACCACAATAAGTTTGTAACCTGCCACCTATGACAAAACAGTACCTATTATTTTCGTTTCATTTCTGTTGAAATCGCTGGTTTCTGTATTACAAGCATTAAGATAAATGGTTATTATCACAAATGAATACCTATTTATTTATTGTGGATATAATTATGCATATTTTGTATGAAATGATGTGCACTAATATGAATATGAAAATTGTATATATACCTACATTATAATTCTTGATTCGCATAATCTTCATGAATAATGCAGAATATAGCATTAACACAACCTGTCTATGTCTCGGATTGCGCAAATGCGTGAGCAAAAATGCCTGTGTAGAAAAAATACCTTTGAAATGACGTCAATTTGAAAAATTGTTATGTGTCTGATTTAAAATAACTGAAAGAGTTGTCTTAGTCAACAGACAGTGAAAAAGACGGCCATATCTTTACATAATTTGATCTTGTCCTATATTACGTCAGTTACTTTTTATAAAAGTAAGTTTGTCCAGAAATATCTTTAAACGCACCAAAAATGCACAGTAAAATAATATTATGATTTATCTGTTTAAGAATCTCTTTATTGGGTTAACATTTCTTCATTCTCATTTAATCCTATTTTTTCACAAAAGACCGGCGTCGCCTTTCATTATTGGAAGCCTTTTATTTCACTTCATTAGGAAGACAAAGGGCGTGAATTGTAAAAAGGTACCATCACTGGAAAAAATGCTTTCATACTTAAAAATCACCAAAACAACGAGACGGGACTGCGGGATATTTCAAGTGAAACCAGATTACAGTATCAAAATGTTTTATAGAAATTTTCATATTTTTAATTTCACTGTGTGAATTAAAAAGAAAAAGCATTTTTGGCCATAGAATGCACGAAATGCGTCAATCTTCACAATCTTTACAAGCTGCGCCTCGCGGTTGCACTTACTATTCTACAAGACCTATTAATTTTTGTAGATTAAGAAGTATATAACTACCCTACAAACTTTAGAATTTATGACAAAATTGTAATTAGCTTCTAATGTTAAGTGTAGATACACCCGTTCCTCTCATCTGTACGCACACGTTAATGAAATTCGAAGGAAGTAGGTAAGGTACGCTGTCTTCCGCAAGGCCTTACTTAATTGTAAATCGATTCCCAACATCTGCTACTTCCCCTGTTTAATTAGAAAAACTGTAGTAATTTAACTAATTTAGGTAGCATCTTTAAATTGCTTTCGAAAGGTCAACTAATTATAATCGGTCTTCATTGTTACCCGTATTCTGTTATTGGATAGTAAGTGTATGCTAGTCATGGTCAAATGGGCAATTATTTAGAAATTAAAAGTTTGACGACAAAATTGGTAAAACTAATAAATGGAGAGAATCAAAAATAACAGAGCACATACTGATTACGACATTGGATGACGTCATCAATCGATCATAATTTGTAGAGGTAGTTCTCAAAGGATTATTTAATCTGTTCGGACCTACGTTAATTCTAAATGTAAGCTTTACTTCAAAGGGTTTGTGTATTACACAAACTCAATTATTAATATTGTCAGAACAAACCTAATAAAACCATGTACGGATAGGATATCATTGATCAAAAAATCTTAGATCATACATTAATATGTACTATGTAAAAATAACTGTTGATTAAAGTTAAGTAATTATTATAAGTTATTCTCCAGTAGTCAGTGTCGTGTGCACAATCAATTTAACTAAATCAGAATTGTCCGACGGAGCGGAGGTGTGGTCTAACCGCTAGCTCACCCAGGTTCACCTACTCGACCACTGTCGTGCTGGGCGACGCCTTCTAGTTTAGTTCTTAGCTGATTGCTTCAGAAATTACTAAAGAGTACTGCAAAACTGAGAGGGCAAAGGGCATCGTAGGAACATTTTATCATACAGAAAAATTGTCCTATAGAGAGAAAGACAAAAGTTACTTCTAAAAACTTGTCAAATCTTTTTGCCTAAAAAAGTAGGGTTGTCCTGGTACTGGTAGGTTAGTTCTGAACAATCACGACAAGGAGGTGGTAATTTTAAATGAATTTTAAGGTATGAAATCTCATAAAACACCGAAATATGTTAATACGATTGGACATATTTGTAGAAAAAGCGCGGTTCAGTCACACATACGTGAAATTTACCTACTTTAAACTAAAATGAACATAGTTTATAGGTATAATCCGATTAAAATATCGGTTCTATAGTTTCACAACTCTTTGCGCGTTGTTGCATTATAATAAGCTCATAAGATTTGATACTGAATAGTAAAATACTGTGCTATGACATATTATTTTACGATCCACTTGTCAAGCTATAATGACAGCTGTGTCCATAGTCATAAGGAGATCATTCGCGTGACAGGTTTGAAGTCTGTTTCGAGACACGAAAGGTATTCGCAATATTGGAATGGAAATAGACGCGTCGTTATGAGCGTGTGGTAATGTTTCCTGCTCACAGTTCTTATTTAACTGCCTTGTAATGTATTTACCGTCTTGTTTAGGTAAATTGGTTTCATTCAAATCCGATTCGGATTTACTATTTCACACATTTAGATGTAACGATCACTGTTTTTACTAGTTAGTGATTGCATTGGTTCTAATGATGATATTGTTTTTCTAATTGACCATGACGAAGTAGCAGCAATCTTATACAGGAATCGCAACTCTTCACATCACTTCTGTCTAAAGGACAAGCAATTATCTTGCAAACATTCACATAGTGGTACTTAAGTATGAATGACAATTCGTGGAAAGGGGGACCGAGCCGCCGCCGTCGAGTCTGTGGAAAGAGCAGCAGACCATAAAAACTGGATGACTAACGAGCGGGTAACCTGACACATAATCACAATCAATTTGACTCAATCAGCCGAACACTGCCGAAGACAGCCGCTGCAGTCGGCTCCTTCATTATGCTTATTAACCTCGCTTTTAACAAACATTTGATACGCGCCTGATCATTTCTGCAGATAAAACCCATTAACGCATGTTCGGGCTCTCAGATGACGAAGATTATATCGCGCAAATTAAATCCAATATCTGCCTAATAAACAATCTAAATGCAATAAGTAAATTATCTATCTAGCTACTAACTGGGAGCCGCGTGCGACCAAATGGTTTAAAGTAGGTACCTACGTAGTACCTACTCGTTCAGCAATGTGCTTCAAATTTGATTGGGTGAAAATTGTTCGCGAATGCACTCTCTCGAAATAGGGCAATCCACCCGCAGAGACAATTGAAATAAAACGTCCATCCATTCAGCGTGCTTAATTGTAAAGCGATGTAAGGACGTGGGCCCGCATGCGAAGTTAATTCTTACTACAGCATAGCAAAGCTCGTTTTGGTTTGGTCCAGTTGTGCAGAAGAGTCGCGACTCACAAGTCAAGCGCCTACTTCGTACAAGGTTTTCTTTTTGTTCCCACTGCAAAGTTTTATTTTAAAATCTGCGGCTCTAACGAAGCGGGCTCTTATTACACGCGACACGCGGCGCGGCGGGTGCAGCTGTCGCTGCGCGGCTGCGCCTCGCCCGCCGGTCTGCGCTCGCCGCCGCAATGTCACTCAACTCCATACTAATTTGTTTTCGTAAATTATATCGCAATAATAGCAATTGAATATTAGACATTACGGGCAACCCAATAAATTTTGCGGTCGATTGTGACATGTGTAAAGGAACATAAGTCACTGGAGGCGTTTGCAGCGGCGGGCGTGGCGCTGTGTTCTTATGGCGCATACATTAGCGCGCATTCTCACGACGGAACCCGTTTCCGAGCCGCGCTCGCCGCTCGCCAGCGCCCTTTTGTTGTTCCTATACAAATCCGAGCGCCTTCGTATCGCATCGTCGACCTTTTTGCGCGAAGTCCGCTCTTCAAAAAACTCGCCGCCTTCTCGTATCCAACGAAGCGCCGACGCTGTCCTGTTGCTACGTGAAAATATTTCAAACATAAGATACGTTTTAATATGTCTCTTTTTATAAACAAGGTAGTATTTAAATTATACAAGACTGCTAGTGTTTTATTACTGTAACTCGGCGCATCGACTTTACAATTTATGGGTCCATTGTCAGCGGTAGCGCTACAGAAATAAAGCAAGCTCAGCGGATGAAGTTTCAACGCGAACAGTGCACTAATGAAGTCGCGATCTCACCGCGAGTGTAAAGCGGTGAAGTTTATAACCTAAGTTTGCATGTGCAAACGTTCAGAAATAATTTAATGAGCCGGTGGTAGGGTAACGACTCGCAGCGGGCGCGCTAATTTCGCGCGCGGCGCGGCGTGTCGCGCTCGCGCGGTGCCGGGAGCCGGTGCGCCGACCGACGCGACGCGTGTACGTCGCTTCTAATTTGGGAACGGCCGGAAAGCCCAACGGCACGCCAAACAGTCTGCCCCTGTACTGCGACACCGATGACCGCACACCGTCACTAACCAGACTGTTCGTTTGTTGCAGGTAATTACGCAGCGGATGCGGCGACACCCACCTAAATAGCACGTGCGCCGCGCCGGCCGTGAGTTTGGTTCGAGATAGAACTTTCCACTTTCCAATTTAAACGACAAATCAGTTAAGGATTCAGAAAGCGTTCGCCCTTGGATCCGCATTACGGACGACCTTCAAAGAGCTCCCTTTAATTTGTTCTCAAGAGATCACATAACTGATCTAAAAAGGCTGAATAAATTAAGTGAAAATACGTGTTACCGCCTGGGGATTTAATTAAGAGGCTCAAGTGTCGTAATTAGAGTTTTCGAGACTCAGCGGGCCTCGTCACGTCCCGCGCAGGTGGCGGGACATTGCCGTTTATTGATATGGTTTTGTTGGGCTTTAATTGCGACTTGCGAACAGAGTTTCCCTGTACGGAACGTTTTATACGGAAGCGAAAAGACTTTCAAAAGCTTAATAAGAAACTTTTTACGTATATTGCATAAGATGAACGACCTTTAAAAGTTAGTCAAACGATTGAAAAGTTTTATTCACATGAGTACTCATTTTTTAAAAATATATTTTAATTAGTTATAAGTAAGATTAAACATAACAAAAAAAATAGGAACAAAAAAGCCATTCAATATATTTTCTAATCTTGTCGCATAAATAATGTAGCGCAGCGCCCCGTAGCGCCGTAGCCGTAGCTCCGTAGCACCGTAAGGCACTAGAGCACACTAACATAGCTACGTGCCACTAGCTCGTGTCTACGGTTTTATCCGCATTCTTTGAACAACATTCGCATTTTTTTTTTTTCATTTGCATTTCGCATTTTTTGATTTATTTTGAAAATACATATAATAATTATGAAGTTTTATTTAAATTTTGTGTAAATTTGGAGAGCACGAATAAGTATAAAGAAAAGCTATTGATTTGTTGGCTGATTCTAGAAATTGATTCGGTTCCCGTCCTTTTTCCTTCTTAATAAGAGTGACTAATAATAGAAATAATATTTATTGACGGGGATAAAAGTAGTTGGATGTCTATAGGCGCTAAAGTACAAATAAAGCTGCTACTGGTCAAATATTTGTAAAATTTTGGTGTCGGTTTTTAACTACACTACAGGGCTATCAGGAACGGGTACGTTAAATCTGAATTCAAGAAAAAAAAATCAGCAACTCTATAGAAAAACTTCAATGACAACAAAATGTATGGAACAGCTGAATTTTTTTTGCGAATTCATTTCGGTTGGTCCCATAGTAAAAAGTTGTTCATAATGATGAGTACTACGAGCTCTTTTTGGCTTAGTACATTCTTTCATAATAACCCTCTATAGTATACCATACAGGGTAGAGTAGATGTATGTAGATGTACTGTATGTATAGTATAGTATACAGTACCTGCGTCCAAGCTACGGCAGTACGCCGCATCGATCGACGCTGGCGGGGCAATATTTCATAGCGGCCGTAAGCACGGATTTCAATAATGTATTGTATTCTTTATGAATTTCATTTTTATCTGCAGCACGCAGATGCTGAACAAATAACAACAACACTTTGTAGGAAGGGTTGTATTGAATACAAAACAAATCGTTTGGTTGGAAATTATTGTGAGAATAACCAAACATCGGGTCAAATTTAATCGCACGTCAAAAATATTTTTTCCATTTAAATTTCAATTGCTAAGTAAGGCATGTGTTTTGGTACCGCCCTTAAATTTTAACTATTTACCTGATTTTGCTCTACTTATATATAAATGTACGAGTATGCGCGCTGTCCGTAAAACGGGGTGAATAAAATCTCAGGGGTGAATAGATACAAAACTAAAAATGATTGTCTACAGACTATAATAGCCAAAAATTTCGAAAAAGAACAAAAAAAGGTGAAAGGGGGTGAAGGTTTCAAAACTTTCGGTACTTTTTTCTTTCGAAATATTTGGCTTTAGTCTGTAGAAAAACATTTTTAGTTTTGTGTCTATTCATCCCTGCGATTTTATTCACCCCGTTTTACCCGGTAGGTACACAAAACGCGCAATAAATTATTACCCCATGATATAAACTAGGTTTACACGCATTGATTGCTTCTAAAAGTTAATACAATCAATTTTATAAACATCACAGAACTCCGACTGCATGAAAGCCGTAAATAGAAATGTAAAAGAGCAAGATGGGACTGATCGACCGTGATGATCTAGGTACTCGTAATGACATCCAATCCTTTTGCATTCGGAACCCGACTGTAGTGAGATAGATGACGCGTCAATCGATGCGAGATGGATCGCCTGCAAGTAGGGCACAGCTTGGAGCGGCTCGTGTCTTACTCGATTATGATAAATTGTATCGCACACCCTTCGCTATCCGTTCACGGAAATATGAAACAAGCCGATGTTTATGGCCCGAAATGTAAATGTTTTATCAGATTTTATGGAAAGGGTTTTGTTTTGATGCAAATGGATTTGTTTAGTAGATGCCGTGACTAGCAATTGGGTTACGGTCCGGTCGTAAAAGAGTGTCGAAATTGTAATTTCATAAAAAGAGTAAAGGAGAAATGTCATGTAGACACGTTTAGAAAGAACTGTAGGTGTTTCAGTATTGTACACTTGTATTTTTGAATCTGAGATTTGAATACTGCATTACTTTATTTAATTTTTTATCCTAGCTTGTAACATAAAGTATCATAGAAAGTAGACTTCCACGCTAATTTTATAAGATTAAAATACTTTCCAACCGTTACACGGCATCTACAACTAGTTTACGAAGCTAAGCGCATTAAATAGTCTAATATAGTTTTTATAGCTCATTATCTGCCTATTTTGTGATATTTAACAGCTCCGAATCACAACTAATGCATAAATTATAACTAATGTTGATTTGATATAATGTATTATTACAATAATCTGGATGATATATCCCGCTGCCCACGTGTGTTCCTAATCGCTATAAACTAATATCATTACTTATTACATATTAACATACCTACTTGTTTTCCATTTTGATTTAAGTTCTAAAGGTGTGTCCACACTGAGAAAATAGCCATCAAAATTCCGATGGATTCACCTATGGTACGGAGCATACCTACTGATAATCACCAAAAAGTACGATGATACTGGTGCTGACCGGACTGCATCACGACGGGATTTAGGTCCGCTTAATTTCGATAATGATGATTGTTCGCGTAACAAAAATACTGTTCATAGGTACACGGTACGAGTATACACGTAGTCACGTCATAGTTACACATGAACTATTCTATGCTGTAAAATTGACACGCATAAGTGTCACGGTTACTTAGTCTTGTTAAGATCAAATGTCTTAATGTGGACTCACCTTTACATTATAAGTGATTTCCATTTTAATCGGTTCGTTATTTGCATTAAGTTATTAAATATGAGTATTATTCAAGCTGCTCAATTAATATTTTATTATTTATTTTAATTAAAACAGCGGGAGTGCATTGTTATTCTAAAGCAAATTATTGTAACTATGCTTCTGCGAATTTATTAAAACAAACAGACATTACAAATAGACTAAAATGTTATTAGTCTGGGCAGTCTATTTAGGTTACCCACAAAATGTTAGTCTAATAAAGTTTGAGTGATAGATAGATAGATAGATAGATAGATAAACTCTTTATTGTTCACACCATAAATTACAAACAGAAGGATTAAAGCACCTAAAACTAGTGCAACAACTGGCGGCCTTATCGCTAAGAGCGATCTCTTCCAGGCAACCTTAGGATGGAGAGTGCCTGAGTAAATCTCTGTTAAGTTAGGAGTTAGGTTAGTTTGGAAACCCGTTTATTTTACTGATAGTTTCTGGTACGAATTTAGTTTTTTGACGATATTCATAATGTGGTTTAGTTTGATAATTAATTAGTTGTAACTTATGAGTAACACTCATTATTCCAATTTCCATAGACCATCGGCAAAATCGGTTGAATCGCGATCTCGACCAGAGCAATCCCTTTTGCACAACCGTCAACCGTCAACCGTCAAGCTGAGGTATTGAAGTAGGTTTACATGAGAATGTAAAAAATGGAGCTGACATCAAAGCGAAGCGACTCAAGCCCTTAAAAATATAGATTACTAGCTGACCCTTGCCCACTTCGTTGGGCATAATGTTAATTAAACCCGAAGCCATCGCGCGCCGTCCGGACCGTTTTTTGCTCCGATTCACTTTGCAAAACGGACTACCACGTAAAAGCCTTTTTATTTTTCGGTTTTTTATTTAACCTATGACACTCAGCAATAATGTGGCTTTCTATTGGTGAAAGAATTTTTAAAATCGGTTCAGTAGATCCCGAGATTACCCCTTACAATTTAACAAATATACAAACACACAAACTTTACTTCTTTATAATATTATAGTATAGATTATTAGTATTAGTATAGATAAAAAAAAAATACCGTCAAGCTACTCATTGCAACTTAAAGGTTTCCGTATTAAATTACAATAACTTATTGTGATCTCTGTTACGAGCGTTGAAATGAAACCAACATCTTTATGTACCTATCGCATAAACAACTTCCCTAAAGCTATTTGGTAGGTACTTCAAACCATTAGATTTTAACTGAGTAGCATAAAATCAGAATAAAACTTGTTCGAGACCTCCGACAAATGTCGTTTGATAGTAAAAGCGGCGTAACGACTGCATCGCCCTATATTTTACATAATCCACTGCAAATGGTACGGCAAAGCGCATAATATACTGTTATTCAATATTCAATAGACTTTGCTCGTAAAATATGTCCTCAGATATAAAGGCTTTACTTACTCACAGAATACATACGATTTAACATCCGATTTCCGATATTTTGCACTTTATGAATTTGAAAACCATTTGGCGAAGGAACGTATGGGTGTTAGTCCATAAATTTCACTTTATGTTTCCTAAGCTAAATAATAATATTCGTAAATCTATTTCTGAATGGAGAATGCGCTCGAGAATATGGTCTGGTGGCTTCAAATCCAAACTTGCTATACACATTCAATTTTCATCCGTTTCCCACAAAAAGTATTTGTAAGTACTCAAATAAAATCAATATTTTTACTATAACCGAATATCACACCTTTGTAGATAAGGACAAAATCTTTAAAGAAAAAAACAAAATTACATTAAATTGCAAGAACCCATTTTCTTTACTATTTTATGTACTTACCTAATTAGGTATGTTATTTTGTTCGAATTTTAAATCAGAGTTCTCCCAGTAAGAAAAGAAATAGAACCTTTTTGTAATTCAGTTTCTCTTGTAACATGAGACTAGACGAGACATGAGCTCTTGCCTCTTTGAGATTTAATATAAGAGGTATTACATTTTTCATAATCCTTGCTTTCTACGCTTTTATGTGCACGTTTGGAACTATTTTATGAATTTACATTGTTAGTAGATAACTTTTTGACTAAATATTCTGAGTGAATTAGTAACTGACCATATACCCAGTAGGTGGAAAGCATTACCTACCTACATTTTTTCTTACCGTAATAATTCGTCAAAAAATAGCAAGAATGAATTTTGAGCCGCTTCCGATGCAGTGAAAGACAATTTTCTGCATTCGTGTTAAAACGAATTTACTATCTTTGGTTGCCAGTGACTTTAAAGAAAAAGGTGAAAGATCAGGCCGGGTAGCGTGTCTTATTAGAGGCATATAAGTACATATAAAGCTGTGGGTTGATGATGATGATGATATTTCTGTTTACTTTTTATACACAATTTTTGTTTTATGATAGCGATAAATGTAACGTGAGTATCTTATGTCGAAACACTTTATGTGCGAAAACATTTTGACGTGCGTGTTAAAACATGCTACCAATTTCGGAGAAGCCTTACACGCAACATACGCAGTACGCAATGGCTATAAAATGTGCCTACCAAGCAATCTAGGCATTTAGGTACTTCGCGTTTAATTACGCAATTTTGGAAACTATCATACCTAAGCTGATTCTGGTAAACAAATATTTTTTGTAAACTAAATGGAAATAAACTTGGATTGGAAATGCTTAGGTATTTTTAAAAATGTGGAGGCAAATACGTGAAATAATGAAAAGGAAATCTTTTTCCTGTTTTTTCCTAAACACAAATTTTGAAGCCGAATATTTGAAATAACGGTACGTTGTACATTGTACACTTAATAACCTTTCCACCCCTAAGTGAGGTGGGACTGCAGTAACCTACTGAACACAATGCAAGGCCAGACTGCTTCTGCCCCAACTACCTACACCTTAGTAACGCGATCAAATGCAAATGTTTATCGTCTTTTGTCACGGAACCCTAATTATGTACCGCACATTCATGGAGCAAAACTCGAACGTCAATGTTGCTTGGTTACCTAACTGTAGATCAAGAAAGTTATGAACATTTCTTTAAAAGTCTAAAAAATTGCTGAAAACTTGAGATAAAAAATAAATCTGCACATTCATAAACATGCAATAAAAACCCACATTCCCAGACATTCTACAAAACCATTATTGTAATAGTCTATCCATTTTGATTGCTCTAAGCTATAAGGACGCCGGTTGTAGACTATTTATTATGTCTTACTATCCGTTTCAGAGTTTGTTGTGAACAATGAAAAGTTCATTTATCTAACGGCCAGTCTCAACTCGGCTATCTCCGCCTCAGTAACAAACGGCAAGTGCTAAAAAGTAACTAAGTCAGTTTGGGCCGAGTGCCTAGCCCTGGTGTTAGAGTTTTTAGGCCGCTTGAAGGCCTCTGACATGGCATGGCGGTTGTTGTTAGGGACAAACAGCCGGAACCTACATTTTAACGTGTTATCCGACCCACGGTAGCGCTTTGTTGGAAAGGTACGGCAAGCGATTACGAGTACCATCGTCCTCTCAAAGAGACCTCTCGAATAATTTTCCTTTGCCATCGGCCAGCCGGACTCCAATGCATTTAAAATAGCAGATGGTATTGCTAAGTTATGTCGTATTAGCATATAGACGGGCTGGCCGCAATCCGCATAAATAGTCGATATTTCTGTATCAAATTCGTAGGCAGGGACCATTGTAATAAAGGACATGAGAAATGAGAATTATATGTGCTTAACTTTTACTGGGCGCAGGAGACTGAAATTTACCGCTACGAATATGTTAATTTCGCGTAAAATTAAGGAGAGTTTTTGTTCTAACACTTTTATTTGTCACAGTCATTCTCGGTTCATCGGAATAGGGGGAAAAAAGAGATAGGTAGAGGTCCTAAACTTTATAAGTCCAAGCTTAAAGGATCTTGTAGCCATCCACAATTCTATATACAATATACATAGTAGGTTTCTGTATGTTGAGGCGATTCAAATTGAGATGGGGCTGACCGATATTGCTCGCTTTTCTGAGATTTCATCTGTACTTTTTCTGGCTTGTAAAGGTTGGGCACTTACTCATTAACTTCAATAACTTACTATTCTTCTTTGGCTTGTCCAAGTAGGTAAATTTATGATACACAACTTCTCTTTCTCTGTCATAAGAATGGTTCATTTCGTCGTTCTATTTCTAAGATTATTGGTTGAACTTTATCCGAGAAAAAGTTTAAATGTTTGATAGGTACTGTTTTTTTATAACACGAATTAGTCCGCGATTGATCACCAATTCGCCCGTTGGTAAGCGATTATATGATTAAAAGCAGATTTTTTAGTATATAAAATATAATAAAGCCTCTTGAATATGTAACAGAAACTTGTAGCACGAAATCAGACGGGGCGAAAGCTACAGATTAACATAAAAACGGGCCGAGTTCAACCTACGTTGTAGTACGTGTTTAACACGTCTAAACGTAAACAACGTTCACAGATTTACGGGGAGGTCCCGGATTAGTGTAATACAGATGGATAGGCTCTTTTGTTTAGTAAAGGATATTCATTACCTATTCATCAGGTTCGAATCTCCTGCGAACGAATTGCAGGATTAGTACGGTTACGTGAATGGGTGTTACCATGTTTTATCGTACTGAGAAGTTTTCTATGCCTGTATCAGAAATATATATTACTAGCTGACTCGACAGACGTTGTCCTGTCAAAAGCCATTGCGTAACTATAGCAACCGTAGTATGTTGATGCTAACTTGTCAATTTATAGTAAAAATTATCAGTATATATATAATTTGCAATAAATTAAGATTGCGACTATAATTTGAGATTTAAACTATCCTATCTCTCAAGTTCGATCGAACTGCACATGGTGTGCGAATTTTATTATAATCGGTTAAGTGGTTTAGGAGTCCATTGAGGACAAACATTGTGACACGAGATTTATATATATTAAGATTAACGAAATAAAATCGGTATGTCTTTGTAATAAAGCCTGGAAACTACTTCACCGATAAAAGCAACGATCTTAAATTTTGATAACAATCTGAAGGACAATGAGAAAACGAAACGTACATTTCTATCGAACATTCGCAATGGAAATTCTTCTAGAGGTAGAAACTATCTGTGAATCAACTAAGATTTATGCCAGGGTTGGTTTGAACACTCGTGAATGTTCTTCAAATACGGTTGCAATATTCAAGACCTAAGACGAGCTTTTAGAGCTTTAGAGACTTTACGCTGCAGGAATACATTAAACCCATCGTAGCAACCCAACCAATAACAACCTAAACAAACAATAACAAGCTCAAGGACATAATTAACTACATAATAGGTATACGATAGAAGTTCGGTTTAAATTCCGACCTTATTAGAGAGGTAGATAATTTGATTTCAAAGGCATCCTGTGAAATTGTTTTCGTAAAAACTTTTAAAAGGATCCACATTCAATTTTGTATCTCAAATTTTCAGGGTCAGCCACCTGTGCGGTGTGCGCAGTTGCCGATAAAAGTTTAAATCACATTTCAGAAGTTTAATATCAGTGGTACAGAATTCCTAATGACTTTTAGTTTCGAATGCTAATCAAAATAAAAGCCCTAACTTGTGTTGGTAATGTTTAGCATTAGCTTTGATTAGAGGTAGCGTAGACCCCAGCGGCCTATTTACAGATGTTCTGGGTATATTCGAATATACCAACTTATCTACATTACATGGCTACAGATAACAACTTTTAGAACTTTCGTGTCACTATACCAGTTTACCTATTCATGGAAAAGCAGAACCTACGTCTGTAGTTGTAGGTACGTACCTACTACGTAGTTATCAGATGGGATCGACTAACAAGTTTCAGAATAAAAGTTTCTAAGATTTTCCTTTTACGAGTAGATTTCTAGATCCTTGATATCTGCCTTCGCCTTTTTAATCTAGAGGTAATACAATAAAACGAGCATTTTTCTCAGATCTCGAAAACGGTTCTATCGATTTGGTTTAAACTTGCTATACTTATAAGTAATGTTTTATCTCATAGGGGGAAAAACATTTTTCCGAGTTTTCCCAGCAGAGCTTGGTCGCCTGAAGAAGGGACAAAAGCTTTTTCATCGTATAAAATGAAATTACATCTAAGTAGCTACAAAATAAGTATTATGCAAATCCTTATCTCTCATAACTTTGATGTTTGAATTCCGAATCTTCGCAGCACGCCGGTCTCATCCCACGCCACGCCACGTTGCAGTGTGTCACCGACGCGACGTGATGGTCTATCAACTCAACGGCATAAACTACCGGTGTCTAAAAATAGCATGAGTTTCATTGTAATATTGTACAATGCAACATGGTAACAGACACTGCCTCGCGTGCAGTGCGACTTTAATCGTGATTTAGTGCTTGAGGCCGAGCCAAGGAAGAATGCCATGAGCAAGCATCATTGCTTAGAATTACACTGGGACGTAAAAAACTTGCGTCAGTGGAAACATGAGCCATCTAAAGTCAACAAAACCATCTGATACATACCTACTAAAATATTTTTATTTGTTATCTATTCCAGATTAAATAAATAATTCGAAATAGATAAACCTAATTAAGATTTTATTCTACGCGACTACAACCTTTTGCTGACCTGCTCCGAACATATGAAGTCTCAATGTGCGGCGTTATTTATACAATGTTTATCTACTTTTGCTTCATTTAAAAATCGTAAAAGAATTAATAGCGGATGTAGTAGATGTTCTATTTTATTTAATTGCAGTATTGAGACAATCGCGCCGAATATTCATGAGACGCGAGTCGAGACGCACGGTGGTTGAACCCACGCGCGCATTTCCACAGTATATTCACGTCACCGACACCTACAAATTTAAACTAATACATATCATAAAATGTTCCATAACATGGTGTGTAACATCGACAAATTAGTGATAAATATTTACTCACCGTCCGAGGCTCTTGCGCGTTGGCGTTAAAGATCATTTTTCAATAAATTAAGCAGTAGTTCGTAATTTGTATTTGGTTTAATACGCTTTTATCCGGCACTTATGTATTCATGATTGATTGATCGGCTCCTCCAAAGCTGAGAGTTTGGTGTAGCGGCAGACAACTTTATTGGCGATCCACTTGCCGTAAACTTGAGCTTAGATTTACGATTCGGCTCCGAGTAATTGTACGTCTGTGTAGCTAATTCGTCATTCTAATTCGATCTTTGTTTATCGAAATAACTAACTGCGATGGTTGTTTATCTCAACTGACAGCATGATGTTAACCTGTATTTACTTAAATTATATCTGCTTTAAAAATGTAGTTAGGCATAAATAAACTAAGTACCTACTCATCTATTCTTTAGTTTATCGATCGTATTTTGGGCGAGTAAAAGAACATGCACCAACAGTTTTATTAAAGCACTATTCTCTCATAATCATTCGAGGATAGATACCTATCTCGAACATAGTTTTATTTTGTAAAGTTTTCTATGTAGGCAGCATTTAGTGTGAGCTGACCGTTTGCGGCGATTGCCTCGCATGGGCACCGCACAGTCTGGCGGGCCGGCCTTGCGCCAGCTGCGCCCGACCGCTCCATGCACTAATGGCTCTACACACTACAGCAGACACAGTACCCTCGGTCAGACACTAGTGTTTTTAATGCTTTGATAAAGTAATCTCGAAAGTTCAAGAAGTTTTTATTACCTCAGTTACCGTCGCGCAGCAAATGATTATTAGATGCTCGATAGGCAAACAAGAGACAATAGTAACTGCGAAGCTCGTCATCAATTTGAACGTGAAAGTTGTGTCACTGTTAAAAGCAAGTATACTGACAAAATGGCGAACATTAAATTACTCGTACTTGGTTGCGACTTGCGATTATTGGAGCGCATTATGTGCTTACATTAGGGAGCCTACAATTACGCGGTTTTTTTCTGGCTATTACGTTTAATAACTAATAAGCTAGCCGCGCCGGGCTAGCCTTTGATCTTTGAGCCAGAATATGTTATTAAGAGATAAGAGGTTGTACCTAATTAGGAGCTAAGATTTATGAGGATTGAATTAATTAGGATATTCTACAAGAATGTGGATTATGTTGAGTTTTTCCTCTAAAAAGATTAGGTAGCCATTGAAAGAAAGTTAGAGTCGTTGTGAATATAATTTTGGAGTCCTTACCCTCCAATGTGATCGAGATAAAGATGAGGAAAGATTGCGTCTACCTACTGCAGTTTTAAACTTTGAGGTACTTTCGTGTCCTTGCACCCGTTTCGAAGAAAAAGTCATGGATTCTAAAAGAAGTGACGAATTGGCTAAACGTTTTAAAATAGCGTTCTTTCGGCGAAAAGCCCACTCGTAAAAAGTAGTTGGCAAAAACTCATTTAATTTTGCCACAGAGCGGCTGTCAATTCACGGAACCGCGTTTTTGCAACGTGTTGTAATGAGTGGCCGGCGCGGGCGCAGCGGCGCGGTGTCACACAACAATGCGCGGCAACCAAAACCAGGCCTCCTTAGTTTCTCGGACATAACATATTTTATTTTGAAATTTGTATATTTTGCTCGATAAAATATCTCCTTAATTATTGTAGGATACATTTACCATATTTATAAAATTTATTCACCTCCCATTAAAATTTATTCATTATCTGGCGCAAATATCGCAACATGACTATTTTCTCAGAATTTCAATTCTGTAAATTAGAGGTTGAAACTACGTTTGCAACAACACAATAATACTACGCATCGATTGTTTAGTAAAGTCCTGAACAATTGGCAGTGATGTTATCATAGTCACCCTCAGAGCAGCCTTGAACTTGCCGCGCTGTCGGCCGTCGCTCTTCGCAGCCACAGACATAGTGCCAAATGTAATACAATATTATCTGTACGTATGTGTTGTATAATATATTATATGTACGCGGTTTTGTGTATCGGATGTTCAGCACGGCTAATGAGCTGTTGGATGTTGTTATTTTGACGTGAATAAGTACTGCAAACTGTTTCCATCCGCAAACGAGTGACGCGGATCACGGGACAAAAACATAGACATGTAGGTGTAGGTAATACCCATCGATCTAGTATAATCCGACTTCGGTGGTAATACCTAACTAAGTTTTGTAGACTGTTATTTCTAAAACCAAAAGCAACAACGACAACCCGTTATAATTAAAATTTTACATTAATATAAACGTATGTATTCTACTAAGCCACGTTTGTTCTGCTATTGATTCTTTATTATGTAAATCAAAAACCGAAAATCAAAACCGAACTCCACAAATTCACTTAATGATTTCACTTCAGTAGATAAAAGTTCGATAAATTCGCTGCAAACGAGTAAAACGCACCCTAAATAGACAGTAACGGTTCTGCAATATAAAAGTACCGCGCGAATATAAACATGTCATCTGATAAGCGTAACAGATGGGCAGAATATTGAAACAGTGACTATAAAAGCCCTATAAAGCACCGTCACCCCTTTCGCTGGATTTGAATCGATAGAGCGTTCAACTCAGACACCGAGCTGTCTAGCGTTTTGAATATTTCATACTACGCGTAATGCATGCTAAAGTTATTCTCTTCTTAGAATCATTGTATAAGCTATGCTTTAGGCGTCATCGTCATCATTATCTTCCTGCCGTCTCACGTACAGTCAGCACAGCAAGTTTAGATTTAGTGTTGTAAACTATTTGGTGTAGGTATTTATTATTTCGGTAATATTTTAAAGCTTTAATTTTATATTTCGAAAATCTTTGAAAATTCAAAATATAGGTTTCGACTTTTATCACGATGAAAAGAATATAAAACATTATTTGCAGCATTAAGCACAGTTATTGCTGTCAAAAGATTTTCTATCTCTATTTATGAATCGTAAAAAGCTATTGAGAAGCGATAGGCATTGTACCCCGATGGTACTAAAGTGTGACGGCTATAGCTGGCTCAGGCATCGACATCATTCATAGCACATCTAGTATCAATAACAATACTGGTCCTAAAGCAGTAAATTGTACTCTGGTCTCGTATTGAATAGGTGCATAAATCTCGCAAAGCGCATCACGATCCGACTCAGAATTACTAACGCAACGGAGCCATTCTAGCCATATATCGCTTCGGTACAATATTCCTACATTTGCATGTACGAGGTGCTATTGGTATAATTTGGATTTTATCACGTGCAAGACATTCATGATATTTTTATAAATATAATACCAGGTGAAACAATGTTGAAGTTAAGAAATGGGTAGACTGTCTAAGGTTTGTACCTTAGATTTTGAATTATTTGTTGAATCAGTTTTTGGTTGGGTGGCTTAGGAACGATAGATCTATTAACAACTGTTCTACTAAAAAAAACGAGTTTTCATACTATTTTTTTTCTTTTGTAACAGGTCCAATATGCGGCGGTCACTGCTGCGGCCGAGGGCGGGAAGAGCAGCTAAAGGCCGCCCTGCGACGGACGGCGGAGGTGGTCACCGCTCGGTCCACGCGCCGCACGGCTGACCTGCTGCTGTCTACCAGGCGGACGTTGCAACGTAAGTTTACCAATATTTTAATTTAATGAACTCTAATAACGTTTTCTTAAATCTCAAACGGCCAATGTCAGCAGCGTAAATAATATTGGTATTAAAAAACTTTCCTAGAGCTATAATTATTATCCTAGTAACCTCAAAGCACCCTGTGTTTAAATTTTAAAAGTAGGTGTAGTCCGTTGTTAAAGCTGTCTAAAGTCACCTATGCAATATTTATGGGAAGTGGGTGTGGAGGACGGTTCTCCTTGACATGTGACTTATAAAATCGATCTAGCTTTACTGTGAGCCTAGCGTGGAATTCTGGGGCAAAATACGTAGGGAGTATTCGATTAATAAATCTATGAAACATGGATAACTAAAACAATTCATAATGAACATGAACTGTGTGAGAGAGTGTGAACTATTTGTAATACTGAAATAGTCTCAAAGCGATAGCATCGATCTCGCAGACCCGGTTTATTTATTCTACGTAGGACTAGGTATATTTATATACCTTAGTTTTCTTAGATTAGTATCTGGTTGCGTACCGCGGCGCGGCCCGCCTGCGGTACAGAAACCTTGTTCACAGGCGGATAATTACGCAGGCTCACGCGATGCAGACTCACTCTGCAGTTGTTATTTTAAATCAAATCATTTAAAGTTATCAAAAAACACTAGCTTTTAAAATCAGTTTTCCCTGTTCGTTGGACGGAAACTGATTAGGTACCTAAATATTCTGAAATCTTGATAAAGCATCTTACTTCTGCGCGATTACTTACAACATTAATTATTATTAGTTACACTACTTAATCATCTAATCCTACTTAATTTTATGACGCACACAAAAGATAACATTAGATAAAATAAGCGAACACAAAAAATGGGCGGCAAAACTAGTTGCGGCAAGACATTGGACGTTTAGTTAGCATTTAAATTGAATTGCCACCTACAGTGCGTAAAATAACACACGATCAGGCGATCGTGTGCTATTATGTGGGTACACACACAAACTACACGCTAACCAAAAACTAACAAGATTAATAAAGATATCATCAACAAACACGGACAGAGCCTGGCTGTCGTTTAATTTACAGATTTAATTTCCTATCCAATACCGGTGGATCAATCAAAGCGAGGGGCAGATGTGTCTGATCATAACTGTACGTACAAACAGTGCAGGCCTACCGCAACTGGCAGCCACAGTGCACTTACAACAATAAATAGGCAGGGCTCGGCTAGATCCGACACAATGTTGTTTAACAAACAGTAGGGCTCTCGAGGCGCGACGTGCCGACAAATTGGTCTCTCGGTGTACGAGCGACGCGACGAGCCCGCCGAGTACTGTAAACAGCCTGCCCAATTCGACGAGCCCGATGAAATGTACACACTAACATATAAAAGCTTCAATAAAATTGTACATTGGAAAGGCTAGGGTGAGTAGGCACACTTACCTACACTTACCTTATAGTACTGCGACCTTTAAGATTATAACACTCTGCTAAATCTCCAAACAATGTTCTACGAGAAATTTAAGTATCTAAACCTTAAAATATTTTTGATTGTATTATTTTGCGGTGTTAATGACCTTTGAAAATTAGTAATTATTATTAAAACCAGCGCTAAGTTTTAATAATAATCAGGTCTATCTAGTAGAGTCGAGTCACCACAAAAAAATCTTTTGACGGTGTATTCTGGGTGTGTGTATTATCTTGGACCATACCGTCACAACGTTAGTTGAGTTGTAGTCAAATGTCTACCCTGTCAACCATAAAAAACATCGACATGTGTAAAAATTAAATGATTGTAAGTGTATTGAACAGAAAAAAACAAATCAAACCTTCATGATTTGCATAAATGAAATTGCGCTTCGATGATTTATGACACATAATTCCACGGCGAAATATATTTGCAAGGTTTTGCTAGGCCATATTTGAATTTAAATTAGTTATATTTGCGTTGAGTAATTTTATATTCCATAAAAAGTAATGGCCGTTGCTATTAACTCACTGCTCGGGCTCGTACGACGTCGTTAGCGGAGTATCAAGATGCTTTCATCTGAGAGGTTGTTGCAGGACGCAATATACTGTAAATATCTTGTTGAAAGTACGCTAAAAGTACCTAATCTAGACACGCGGTAGCGTGTCAAGCCAAGTTCAAGTGACAGAACTGGCGAGCAGCACCGTGTGTATATTACACGAACCATTTGGAGGCACTTTTGACCTCGCCATAACTCAAAAACTATTTCACATAAACGTGTCAAATTTGGCTCATATATTAAGACTTGCGAGATACATATGTGTTCCAAATTTCATAAACACATCTCTAACGGTTATTTAGATATTAACGTCTAAAAATCGTAATTTTTATCACTGACCTAACTATAGACTAAAACTATATCCATGTTCCAGATGACCTAGAAAGTTCAAATTTGGCATACAGATAGGTAATTAGGTGAAAACAAAGGAAAAAATCAGAAGCTGGTAAATTTGTATCATTTTATTATAATTTTGGAACACTTAACTTATACTTACGAGGGGCGGCTGAAAAGTTCTGAGCCTAAGGTACTTGTAGGTACTTAAATCACTCGATATTAAATCTCTATACCTGCCTAGTTTTCTTTACAAAAAGTAATGATATCCCGCCAAAAACATGAATGTAAAAAAGGAGAGCCAAGTTCAATACAAAAAGAATGGAGATCTAAATGAGTGCCAAGTTTGATGGTCAGTCCTGAAATTCTTATAACTTAGGATAATATATTGTAGCCTAAGGTTTGACTTGGCTAGTTTTCATATACGAATTACAGGTATATTATAGGCTTCGCAAGTTCTAAACCTGTTACTTGTCGGTTCTTATTTTATTATTTCGAAAATTTGGCCTGCTGATAGAAACTAGCCATCGAACATAATAATTCGTATATGAAAACTAGCCAAGTCAAACCTTAGGCTACAATATATTATCCTAAGTTATAAGAATTTCAGGACTGACCATCAAACTTGGCACTCATTTAGATCTCCATTCTTTTTGTATTGAACTTGGCTCTCCTTTTTTACATTCATGTTTTTGGCGGGATAATTATTACAAGAAAATTTCAGTCTACAAGAACATTATTTTTACAAAACAAAAAACAAAAACCGACTTCAAAAGACCGACTATTGAGATAATCATCTATTTGTCGCGCACGTACTTAATGGAAATTTAAGACATATATGGTTTTCTCATGGATACCAATTTCAGAACTGGACTAAATTGAAATGGGACCAAATGGGAAGCGTCAGCTTTCTAATAAAAAAAGAATCATCAAAATCGATTCACCCAGTCAAAAGTTATGAGGTAACAAACATAAAAAAAAAAATTAAATAAAAAAAAACATACAGACGAATTGATAACCTCCTCCTTTTTTGAAGTCGGTTAAAAATGTCGTATTTCTACCAAAAAAACCCGTGCCTACTTTTAAATAATCTTATGTAGCACAAGTCAAATAAAATAAAGTCTTTGAACAGAAGTATACGTTGCCGACGGAACGGAACCCTCAGTGAGCAAGTTTTATTCTGTATTTAGCCAAAATGATACTTAGGTATGATGTTCCCCCCTATGTGTTTCATTTAGAAAGGGTAGAGCCATGAGTAACATTGTACGTATATAGTTGGAGCAAAATTGTAGCCCCTTGCACGGCAGTAACAAACTACATTACTTAATTATAACGTAAGCCTCTGTTTCCGTTCCTACTGTACTTTATTATTTTGCATTGTATTTTTGTAAGTATTAGTCATTACTCGTAGCTACTATCATTCTACTTTAGGCTAAAAGCAATACTAAAAGTGTCCCCCTGCTTCCGCATCAATGGGAATCATATTCGACCCTTTTTTAGAACCTACCGCAGTGCGTTAGATTAGCGTCCTAATTTTCGTTTCAAATAAAAAAGAAATTACGTGCCTTTTTAGAAACGGTAATGGCCCAAATCAACGGATTTCCGACATGACCTTCCGCAATTCCGATTTCCCTCTTCATCCGACATCAAAGTTTCACACGAGGGCCATTATTTCTATAAACCGGCGGGTGCGTCGACCTCGGGCTGACAGGCCCGGGACAATGGGCCACTTCCAACCCTCAACGAGAGGAAATAATCAGAGTGTGCTCGACATCAAGGGCTGTATTGTCCGCGACTGAGGTGCGTATTTTAGAAAACACAAGCCTTGTGCTACAAGCCTTCCACTGTACTCCGGAACAAAAATACAAATTGTTGCAACGGTTAAGACCATTTAAGACCGGTTTATGATACTAAGGTATCATTGATTGATAAATGGTCGTTCCATAATACTACTAGACTAAATTAAAATGTTTCCCTGAATGTTTTTCTGATTTTTTTATTTTTTTTTAATTCTTTATAGGCTTGCGTTTGACCGCCATCTTGCCTGATGTTAAGCAACGATGCGGTCTACGATAGAGCACGCTTGCCTAGAAGGAACCGATTCACTCGCGACTTGAAGACACCCAAATTATATCTAAATTATTTGTACGTTAACCAAAAAATTATGTAAAATTATGAATCTTAAAAAAAGAAACAAAACATAATAAAACTACCTACTAAGTTCTATATTGTCACTGCACGACTACAAAACTAGTAGAAACTAGAACTAAAGATGTAATTGTAATTCACTAAAGTAAACGAAAATCAAAATTACTTACTATACTTACTGTTAGTTAGTAGGTATTCATTTATTTTGTAAGGTTGAAACACTGGCCCCGAGATCACACAGGCCGTGGCCCTAATTAAAGGACTAATTTCCCTTTGTCCTTTGTGACACACTCTCCGTATATAGCTTTACGGCCCATTAACTAGTATTATTACACAGAAGGCATTGAACTTGAACCCATCAACAATTTTTTGAAATCAAAAACACCTACTTTTTAAAACGTACTTTGATTCCTGGTCTTTTACTTTTTGTGTTATTTGAAATTTGAAGACACTAGACTCAGCTTTTTCTGTTGAAATCTTCACAAGTTGCCAGACTCAAAACTTAAGTTGAATTTATGGTTTCGTAGTCGCGTAGCAACATAAACTTTTAATTTGATTTTTAGATTAGACACCAAGACGTCATTCTGATGGTTTTTCTCCAAACATTTTCTTTTCTCATTTGCGGACTGTCTGTGTTTACATTTTCCTTGTTAAACTGTCTTAAATTACTACTTCATCTTCAAAAGCGTTTTTGTCCTTATTCTAAAATTAAATGCTAAAAGAAATTACTTTCTCGCTATGTTCACCTTTGTAGAATTTGCATAACTAAGTAATTAGTCTACTCCACGCTCCTATTCCCACTTAGCTGGCGAATGGTAGAAAGGAATGTTACTGCAATTTATGAAGCTGAATAGCTTGTGAGCCGGGAGCCGGCTGGAACTGTGGAGTGGAGTTTAATTGCTGAAGGGAAAAATACGGACTTTTTCATATTGGTCATTATTGGTTTCATAATAAAAACCATTTTCTACCTTTCTAACTATAAGAGAAAAGTTAGGACATAATACCGGGTTCTCACTAAGATGCGGAATCCGACTTCGGTGGATGCGGAATAGTTGAGACTTAGAAATACTTAATCATGAAGTTTTATGATAAAAAAAAGTACCCCTTGTCATTTTTATATGAGCTACTTTTTGTCATTGCTATTATTATCACCGCGCGAGTGAAACTGTAATCTAATATCAAAATTACCCGGTTTTTCGTATTATTTACACACAGTTCCGTAAAACGAAATTTCCGAAAATTGTTTAATTTCAACGGTCACCTGTGAGAACACTTTAATCCCTTAATGCTTTCAGGGGAGCATGGAAGCGTAGATGTGTGTAACCCGACACGGTCTATTCGTACAGAACACACACACGTCTATCTGTCACACAGGGGCTCTAATGGCCAGCCTGAAAGGCGACCAAATGGCTGCACCAGGCGGATTATCACTGTACAACCCTTAACAGAACTCGTGTTAAGCCTTTCTTTTTCACGTCGATCTGTAAGGCACATTAGTGTCATGAGTCCGGAGTGCATTTACCACTTTCTATTCCAGCTTATTTTCACATTGCAATAATAGATATGTAGAGATTAATAAGTGTGGAGAAATAAGAATTTTAATTTAAATCGATTGATAAAAAAAAACATTTTTAAGCGGCTGTGTACTGACTATTTTGTTTCTATTAAACGCGTGGGTATTATTGTAGGATTGTGATTGTGATTGTAGGATTAATGAAAAAACTAAGTCCATTATAAGAAGTTCAATTTCTAGCCTAGTCACCATAAGCGTCCACCACTCTGCACGTCTCTGAAATTGCCATTAATCTGTGAAAGTAATGCTGCGTCATGACGAAGCAAAAAGCCAGACTAGGCCTATCAAACTGGGGTATTAGCACTAAAATCTTCTAAAAGCCTATAAATTAGGATCGTTTAATAGGTTTCTTAGTTAATCTAGGCGCTTAAACTGAGAAGACCGTTACACCGTTTATTCCCTTAGGCGGAATTTAACTAAGCTTTGTAACCTCAGCTTCTGTCGAGAAATCTATCTCACTATGTGTCGTATCCAGAGTTCCAGACATACCTAATTTAAGACCTCGGAGGCACCTAGATTAGCTCAGCTCTAGGGCTATACTCGTAGGTGTGAGTGTAATACGGCGGCGGCGGCGGCGCGTCGCGAAGGGCGTCTGGAGGTCCCATACTGCGGCTGAAAGACGAATGACACTTATTATTTATTGAACCACCGAGCCGTGTCGGCGACGCGCGCGAAACGCTGAATGCCAAGGATTTATTCTGAAATACGCCGCCGCGGTCATCAATCCCAGTCACAGCGGGAAATTGAACTTTGATTTTAATAATATTTACGCAATGGATCGCCTGAGTATTTGCTTTGGATTGAATTAACCTCCTCTTATCAGAATTTCGAATCTACTTATTGATGGATTAATATTTAACCAATACCACGGTGCCTTCGGGGAATCAGATTTTCACGATCAATACTCTCAAGGCTCTTCAACAAAGTAGACACAACATTGCACTTTGCATGATAGAAAGCCGACTTGGTATTTTCCTGCCAAGTATTTCCCGGAACACGTTCGAAGTTCCGTGATACCTCACCTTTTTACATTTAAAGTAGATCCGAATGCTCCGCTGCGGCACGCCCGCCGCCGACTGAAAGGCTTTTCGTCAAGTACCCCTACATCAAAGGGGCTTTTCACCCTTCCCTTACATATTAAAACGACACAGTATCCACACACACTCAATTTACATTTACGTGCCCATTATGCGGATTAAATGGTTTTCGTTAACAAAGCTCTATTTAATTAAGGCCTTATCTTCGGTCAACAAAGGAACTCAAAGGTGTATCGGATAAGACGCTTTTGAGGATTTTAAATGAATTTATATCTGTCGAGCACGGAATGTCGTGAGGCGTTGATCCCGTCGCCTCGGAACGGCATTCCGCTCAGATAACGCCAGATACCGGGAGGACAGATGCCGCGACCACTGAGACGAATACCCAGCCGAGGGGATGTTTGCTCACAACTAAGCGTATTTACACAGTTAATATTAACAACTTAATTTATAACACCCAAACTGCTCCGGAACCGTATGTGACGAGCTCGCGGTGAGCTCGTGAGACGTCTTACGCAACGCAAACATCTCATCCCTCGAAAGCGGTAAATTTAGTTTCTAAGGGATATGTGGTAGACTCACCGACGTTGATATATTGCTGGGAATTTACCTATCCCGAATTTATGTCTTGACACTTCCGAACGGAAAAACTTGAATGAGGAAGTCGGCTTATTGAGAAAATTGGATGTATTTTGTTAAATTACATTGTGTGTTTTTGTTCACAGAGCACTTAACGGGGCTGTCACATCAGTCGCAGAACAAAACAGCTGGGTTCTTCACGCAGCTGTACCAGGGGCACGCGACACGAACGCAGGCGCCTCTCGCGACGTTGTACGACGACATCCGAACGGTGCTGCACTCGAGCTCCGACCGGGACCTGCACAACATCGTGATAGGGACCAGCCCTCCGCGGGATATGATCATTGGCGCGAGGAAGTTCTTCCGAGACATCTTCCCGCTCGCGTACCATAACCTGATGAAGCAGGAGGCTAAGCAGTTCACGCCGGAGTACGAGGCGTGTCTGAAGGACGCGTATGACGCTGTTCAGCCGTTTGGAGATGTACCTCAACGAGTAAGTTTACTTTTTTTAAGATAATCAATATTATTTCCGCGAAAAAACTGCGGATTTTGTATTAACAAGAGTAGCACCTGCAAGGAACTTTAACTGACATATAATTGTTTGTTGAACAGCTGGGCGACTCGTTGTCCCGGTCGCTGGAAGCAGCGCGCGTGCTGCTCGAGATGCTGGCGGTGGGCGCGGGCGCCCTGGCCACTACCGAGCGCGTGCTGGCGCGGGCCAGCGACGAGTGCTCCGACAAGCTGCTGCGGGCCGCGGGCTGCGCGCCCTGCGGCGGCCATGACGCGCGGCCCTGCAGGAACTTCTGCCTCAACATCGCTCGAGGGTGAGTTCATTTGTATGTTGGAGACATCGAGCACATGCTGTTCTCAGTGACTTATATCGCTGGTTAAAGTTACTACTTAGGGAACAGCATATACCTTCATATTTAAGGCTGTAAATTATATATGGATTTTACCACAGTAATAAGCCCACCGAGACCCATCTATCAAACTTTGCAAAATAAAGATGATAATAAAACTTAAAGAGTAATTTCTGCAAAGCTTCGCACTTACAGTTGACAAAATGCGAAGCCTTCAAGATTTCATAAGTCATAAGTCAGAAGTCCGGCATAATCCACAATTTACGTTAACCCAGACCATGAGGCCCGGTGCTTCGCTGTTAATTAAGTTTCGTGACTTTCGTGGAAAATTCTAAAACAAGTGGAATCCCAGCGAGTAGTGAAGCCCGACAGCTACAACTCCGCTTTTAATGAACCGAGGATCTAATTAAAATACCTTCTGCGAAACATTTATAATTTCTTCATTTAAGATTTGGGCAGACCTTTCATAATTGCTGGCGCTCGTGCAATTACGGAATTAAATTGCTAAAGGGATCGATTTGAGTAATAGTTATTATGATTTTAATTTTGTGGGTTTCTCATTTCATTAACATCGTTTTGTAAAAGAAAATCCTCTGTTATTCTCTTCCTAAGTTCGCTTTGCTCGTGTGTCTTATTGCAATCATAAAAGTGGTATTTATGTGCAGGTGTATAGGATCGCTGGTATCGCAGCTGGACGGCCCGTGGGCTGGGTACGTGGAGGGCGTGGAGCGGCTGACGCGGGTGGACGCGGACGTGGCGCTGCGGGAGCTGGAGGCAAAGGTGCAGGAGGCCATCATGTACTCCTTCGAGAACAGGGTCGTACTCGAGAACAAGGTGCGTTCATTACCATTTTATCACTTTCAGGCTGATAGGTACCTACTCTGCTGAAGTTCTGCATTCAACCTTAGCATTCGCTAGAGTAACAATAATAGTATTGTACTACGTCTTTGAAGTTTATAAATCATTTTAAGATTCAGTGTGACAACAAAACAGCCTGATTAGAATATAATCTTTATTAAATCTCTGATAAAACCAGATATTAGTTTGCTGCCTTTTCCTTTCCTATGGAATCGGCGTAGTTAACTATATCATAGCTAATGAAAATTTAATTTTACCTACCGCTTTTCAATACCTGGCAATACCCATTCAGCCATAAATATGGCAAGTTCAGGAATAACGGCAATTATAAACCCTCGTTCCAGATCAAGCGGTAAATCCTGGCTAACGTGAACTGTAATTTTCTTCCTCATTTGCGTACTGCGTTCAATTTGTTCATGTTGAACCGAACGAGATAATTTTCTGCACTATAAAATATGACTATGAATTTACGCGACTCACTATAATTTGGTTTGATTTACTGCTGCAATAGGAACAAGCAGAAGTTCTGCATTTGGAACGCAATTTTAGCATGAAATTACTGCTGAGCCACCGAGGTATGAAACGTGGCCCCAGCGGAGTCAGGTGTCTCTCTTGATAACGGGAGATGTGTAGTTCAATTTAACGGGAGTGTTGTTGGAAAATAGTCTGAAAACGCTTCACACCCTTGAGTTTGGCGCAGCGCCACACGTGCTCCGAATACCGTTTAGGGAGACGTTTCAATTATTCCCTTACTTACTGCCGATACCGCATACAGAACATTTTACTCCGCACGTACGAGATGCAATTTGCATGCAGCTATTTTCTCCGCAGTAAAATACGAACAAGAATCCAATCACTATTAGGTTCAAGTGATAGACCATTGGACGATCATAAAGTGTAGAATCTCTTCCTAGATACGTTTACAACATATTACAAGACCATAAAGAGGATCGAGCGAACGTAGGCCGCCCGGGTCAGCCGTGGGCGCGGGTCGGGCCCTCTCGCCGGCCCACTCCTTGCCAACAAAGAAAATTGCTTTCATATTTAGAGATCTCTTATCTGCACACTTAATGACCGCATTTATTAAAATGTAATAATAATACCATAAAGTCTATGAACGTTCGATTAGTTGAGGCTATAAATGTAAATGTCTAAATGGCAAAAAGGTGCGGTGGATCTCCTGGGGTCATAAATATTAGACTTAGCGAAATAACTACCTATGTTTTTATCGACTGTTGACTAACTGGATTGTAATTTATGTTCAAAGTTATCATTCAGTATTTACAATAAAAGAGCTCCTTGATTTTATCAGATAATCAGATTACAAGATTTATAAACTTTTGCGTTGATGAACCAGACTCGCAACAATGAATTCTCAAAATAAAGGATTTCCAAACCATGTCCATAAGCTGATTAACACGGATCATTAGACTAAAACAATAGGTAATCTAATCACGTTTTTGTACCGCCCTTGAACCTGCTTCGACAAAGCAGCTAACACTGAACACACATGGCGCGGCGCGCGGCGCGCGGCAGACGCCGCAGGCACGTCCGCTGACTCAGCCACAGCGCGGTTATGTCATCACGTCTAGCAAGGACGCGGGTTTCGCTCTATGGCGCCGAATAATTGCTCTCTTGTTCCTTATTTAGTTATGCCTATAGGTGTACTCTGAAAACTTCGTTTGCTTGTTTACATATCATTAACATTTAATATTTGTATAACCATATTCATTGTTCAGGTTTGAAACACTTGTGGTACCTACAGAGCACTCGACTATTGTTGAGATGCGTTGTTGGGTGTTCGTTTTATTTTTCAAAGCCAGAATATTAGTACGAGTAAGGGTTCTAGTACTTACACTACAGCTTTTGTATTTTGTTCTCACATGGCTAAGTGTTGTCAGGGACGGATCACCCGACTCTTGAAGTCTCGACAGAAAGTCACGTAACTGTGTCAAGAACCTGCCTAGTTCTCGTAGGTCATTCTCTCCGCAAGTGTGAAGAGAAGAGACGTTTTTACTACAAAGTATATGCGTAGGAAGGTACAGCGTACCTGCTTTACCCACACACAAATTGAAGAGCGTATGAATTCAATAGCCAAATTTTAGGTTTTCTTTTCTTGTACAGACTTATTCTTTAAGCCTTAGAGAAAAAAAAAACAGCTTTTGTGGTTAAACAATACTCGTATTGTCCTAAAACCAAAAATGGAAATCATCCAAATCACGGTTGTGCACAGTTATAAATGCCACACGCGATCACTTATACAAAGACTGACTGGGCAGAAAGTTGCTTAAACTAATCAGACCTGTGACGTCATCCCGGCGCGCATGATTTTATCCCAGTCATTGTCTCTCTCTTATGCAACATCATAAAAATATGAGTGCCCGAGATAATATCGACTACGCCAGAATAGACCCAGCCAGCTAGTCAAGTTACGCCACAAACGTCACTTTCAGAATACTACTTTTGTTCAGCTATCAAGTGGAACTCTCCATGTCACGTAACGATGTCAAGATCTCCAAATGGACTCCTAAAATGATGGTAGGCGGGATGCCTCCCGCGCGAGACTCCGGTGTGCAATTTGGTCGCTTGTGAGCTCTCTGCCTCTAATCATGACCGCAAACGCCTCGCCGCGGGCGATGAGGGTAATGTACTTACGTAGTTTGGCTGGTTTGGGGCCTAGGCGGGCTTTTGGTACACTTAGGATGATCAATGGTGCTACTGCTACCGTTAGTGTTAAAGTTTTGATTTCAGGCCGGGTTTATTTTGCTAAGCCTCTTTAGTAGAGCAGGGTAAAGTTATTTAATATTGTTGGTATTTGAGCACTCGTATATTTTGTATGAAATTAAAAGTTAAAAGAAAAGAGGTATAGAATCTAATATAAGTATGGACATGTTTTAAAATAACTTTAAACCATTCCAGTAAAAGCTTTCGCCGCCTAAGTATAGGTACGTCTCTCTATAATGTTCCTATAATTGAACCAATCTCTACTTTACTAGTGATACTATTTATTAAATGTCGCATTTACTTTATCTTAATTATAAGTACCTTCTTATTATTTTATAGTAAAACAAACTCGTAAAATTTTAATATCTGTGAATGCAGTCGATTCAACGGTAAACTTTTTTATTTTTATGACGGCATTATCAAGTCATTTTAAAAATTACTCGATATAAAATAATGGGTGGTAGAAATTTAGATAAAGTGCAAATCAGTTATTTATACACTATTTGGAATTAATTTTATGACTTCTATCTGAAATCCAGGCCATTGTACTGATGAGAATAACTACTAAGAAATAAAACGTAATCTTTTTATGCCTATGTAAGTAGGTAAGAGGACTGGAGGGCAAAGAAGAGTTTTTTTAGAACAAATAGAATATATACCTAAGGTAGATTAGATGTCATGTTGTAAAAGGAGGTAAATACACTACCTTAAGACCCTAGGATATTTAAACACTGGCGTCTTAATTATAAATGCTGCTTTTACTTAACCATTGTTTAAAATTCTTTATGTTGTTTTATCATGACACATTTCACGTCAGTGAGAAGTTGTTAGAGTATTTCAAACAGCACCTAGTTAAGTGTGAGCAACGTTGATTGATAAGACCTTAGTACCTAATTATGTAATGGTTTTTATATAAATCTACAGACTAGGTACTGACTGAAGGCGGAAGCAAATAAATCAGATAAATGCAGTTTCTATTTATTAAGCTGTGCCTCTCTTGTGACATGATCACGACACATTTAGTAGAGACGTGTATTAACTGTTATCTTATCTACGGCAGAGGGTATAGAAACTACTAGCCCATCTGTGGCGAGAGAGCGCCGGCGCCCGCCTACGCGTCTGGGGTGCTTTCACCTCTGGAAAGCGCGACACACAAGTTAGAGAAAATAGCGAAATTTTAGTACTAAACCAGATTCAAACGGGATAGTAATGTTAATGATAAAAGTCTAGCTTTAGCTATTAATGAAGTTATACTTACCTGGGAATATATTAATCCGTGTTGTCGTTTCAATCGATTCAATTAATTTTAGACGTAAGTACCTAAATGAATACAATTATTTCGAAGTTACTATCTGTTTGTTTTGTTTTGTTTAAATGAGTTTTTATTTTAACGACTCGATCATAATCACTCTAACCTTATTTTTTAACGACTTTATAAGAAACTTAATCAAAACAACACGCTGCATCAATCAAAACCTATTCGATACTCGTAAAATAGATAACCAGCCGATTCATTGTGACAGACGGACAGATAAAAAGATCGTAACGACGCGATTATAAATGGGCCATAAAACGTCACTTACAAAAGAATACGGTCGCCACAACGCAATCAGTTAACCAAGCAGGGAAACCTTAGAAGTTATCAAGTTATCACAGACAGTGGGCAGTAATTACTGCGTTTCTTCACATCCGCTCGTGCCTTGGGTCACGACCTGCGTAGGCGCTGGATACTGTCTCCTAATCTGTGATGACAGACGAAATAATAGCACAAAACACAGCCTCAATTCCAACCAATCAGACGCGACTGTCTGTTGATATATCGCATCTACACTTATTTGTTGAACTTCTAGTTTATGAGCCGGGTGTATCAAACTACTGGTTTTGTTGCGATATAAATCGTGACAAATTGGTTTAAATGAACGGGCTTGCAAAAGTTCGAATAAACTTACGTATGGTTCTGATTTCATAAGGAAAAATATGGAACATGTTTTTATGATTCGAGTTTGATTAAGGTTTTTTATTTAAGCTGTTTTACGCATCTTAGTTTCGTGATGTTCGAATATTAAAATAAAAAAATATATACGAAAAGTAAACTACAAAAAATTTCTTCGTGTCTTTTCCCACGTTCTTCTCTATTCAAGTAGTATAACTTTTTATTTTCACCGTAGTTAGTAATGTTTGTCGTCCCAAGAGGCCGCAATGCCTTTCTTTGAAAGTAAGATAATATAACGAATCAGAGGACGGGAGAACTTTCTGACACCCTTATATTACGTATTTTATATACAGGGTTATAAGAAAAGGATATGCCAAGCCGAAAAGGGTTCATAGTATTCATCATTATGAACAACTTTAACCATGGAACAAACCCTGAAGTCTCGATAAAAAATAGCTGTTGCATAGAAAAAATGTCAATGATTCTCGACAAAATGTATATACGAGTAGGTAACAGCTGATTTCTTTAGCGATTACAGGATTGATTCCATAGTAAAAGTTGTTTATAATGATGAATACTATGAGGCCTTTTAACCCTGTATAGTATACATTATGTACCCATTTCCTCGTACTGACACCGAATTGTCATATGATTTGGAACAAGTCTCCGGCGGGTAAGAGGAAAATTGCCTATATATGTTGCGGAGCCCGGCAGCTGACGGCAGATCCAGCCATACTGAATATGATAGGTACATAATATATGTCAAGAACGATCTCAATTACAAAGCATGGTACGGAAATTGCGTACATTAAACATTTGCTTAATACATATATTGGTTGGTGGAATATGTGTGTTTAATAGAGATTTGTGAGCAATGCCAAGTATTTGATAAATGATTTGATTTGTCTCTGTTTTTGGTCTAATGCTTACTTAAACTATTAGGTATCTTATGACATGATAATATACGTAATAAATAACATTTGAGTGCTACTGTGGGTCGGATCGGATGACACATAAAATTGTAAGCCCGGTTTTTGTCCTATTCCATGTCGGAAGCCTTATAGCGGTCTTAAAAATCTGAAACCTAGCCACTAGGCCTAAACGAACTTACTTGATTGTTGTAGAGAAACTTTTATTTTATATTTTAGCTTCTTTGACCTCTAAATAAATATAAAGTTGTTACACTGCAGGTAATCCCCACTAATATTATAAACGTGAATGTAAGTTTGTTTGTTGCGCTTTAACGCGAAAACTACATAACCGATCATTATAAAACTTTGTACACATATTTTTGGAGGTATTAGAAGTAACAAAGGATACTTTTTATAAAAAAAAATTACGAAAGATAAAAACATTGTTTGTCAAAAAATATGCGAGTGAAGCCGCGGTTAAAAGCTAGTAGGTATTTAAATATACCTACTCGTAATATCTGTGGAACAAAATCATTAGTCACCTTGATTTAAAAGGAGGCAAAGGCAAAAATGGCATGCAACTAGAGCTCCTAGAGATAAAACTATATTGAACAACTTAACAAAAAAATTAAAGAGGGAAATCCAGAGCTTTAATGACGTTACTATGGATACTAAGCTAAGTGAACTAACGAGTGATCGCACAACAGACTACTCGCTATGGAAAATGACCAGAAACTTAAATAAACCAACAAGGAATATTCCACCAATAAAGCAAGGCAATGGGAGCTGGGCCATAAGCAATGAACAAAAAGCGGCTAGGTTCGCAGAACACCTACAGCAAACATTCCAACCAAATGATGGAAGCTCTGCTCATGATGTTCCACTGGCTGAAACGCTTTCTGACCTAGAGATAAGATACGTTACACCTAGAGAAGTTATCAATGAAATCAAACATCTATCCAAAAAGAAGTCCCCTGGCTACGACCTTATTACTGGAGAAGTGCTACAAAACCTTCCCCGTAAGTCCATAGTAAAGCTCACTACTCTCATTAATGCGACGTTCAGACTGAAATACGTACCAGAGATGTGGAAAGTGGCTGAAGTCATTATGATTCCCAAACCTGGAAAATCACCTCACGAAGTGTCATCTTACAGACCAATATCCCTTCTACCCGTAATGTCAAAATTACTTGAAAAACTGTTCCTGAAACGATTAAAACCTATCATAGAATATAAAAATCTAATTCCAGACTATCAATTCGGTTTTAGAGAAAAACATTCGACTATAGACCAGGTACACAGAATCACAAACACTATTGATAAAGCACTAGAAGAAAAGAAAGTCTGTTCTACAATTTTCTTAGACGTAGCACAAGCATTTGATAAAGTCTGGCATGAAGGGCTCATTTACAAGCTAAGAAATATGCTCCCAAAACAGTTTGTGGATCTTTTACAATCTTATCTGACGCAAAGAATGTTTAGAATCAGACAAGACGACAAATATTCAAAATTAAAGCCAATACATGCTGGAGTACCACAGGGAAGCGTCCTTGGTCCAGTCTTGTACTTATTGTACACCTGTGATATTCCAGAGCTAGAAATCAACACTATCGCCACTTTTGCAGATGACACAGCGATTATGGCAACAGGAGTCACTCATGAAGAAGCAGTGGAAAAAGTCCAAAAAGCCATCAACAAAATATCTGGCTGGACAGACAAATGGAGAATTAAACTTAACGAGTCTAAGTCCATTCACATAGACTTCACGAACAAAAAACCCAATTACCACCCGGTGTACATTAATGATCAAGTGATACCATATGAAAACACGGCCAAATATCTTGGCATGACCTTGGACGCTAAGCTTCGCTGGAAAGCACATGTCAAAAAGAAACGTGATGAACTAGATCTTCGCTACAGAAATATGTATTGGTTAATTGGGAGAAAATCCACGCTGTCGGTACATAATAAAGTACTCTTATATAAGCAAGTCCTTATGCCAATATGGACTTATGGTATCCAGCTATGGGGCTGTACCAACCAAAATAACATGCAGATCATACAAAGATTCCAAAATAAGGTGCTCAGAGGTATTGTCAATGCCCCTTGGTACATCAGAAACGAAGACCTTCATCGGGACCTAAAAGTGGACTTCGTCTCAACTGTCATTAAAACGTTTGCCGAAGCTCATGAACATAGACTCCACCACCACGTGAACGTCGAGGCTATCCAGCTCCTCGACAACACAAACATAGTGAGAAGACTAAAAAGGAAAAAACCTTTCGAGTTAGTGTAGTGTTATGACAGTGAAGTGTAGTTTAGTTAAATCTACTAGTAAAGAACACATTAACAAAGTGTCTTCGCCTTAATAGAGACAGTAAGAAATGTGTTAATGGACACAATCTTAGCTATAACTTACTTAGCAATTTATGTTAAACGCAAATTACTCATTAGTCTTTCAGGCTAGATCGTAATTTTAATGATGTACTTATCGATAAAATGCATCATTACAAAAAAAAAAAAAAAAAAAAAAAACCTTGATTTAGATGCGCGTACGGTTGGTAGTAATTACCTATTGTGATCTAACATAAACAAATGACACGATTCTTTGATTAGTTTTTTTGCATGGCAGCAACAATAATGTCAGTTGACGAGCAGTGGTATTGTGGCAACTCGCTTCAACCGGCGGCGGCGGCGGCGGCGGCGGTGAGGTCACTCATCACTCATGCTAGATTTGATAATAGATAGGCACCGCATGTTTGTTCCAATCAACACTATTTTCTACGGCTATTTGCAAACGGTGAACGAACTGTCAATTAGTTAATTGACAGATAAACTTTTTTGTTTGAAACTGAGAAGTCGTTTAAAATTGCGTTTGTGAGCTTCGATTCTAATCTCTACATCTTTATTTACTTTTGCGGCTCTTTTATGATACCACACTTAAGTTTTTTTCTTCTTCTTTTGTAATTGAAAGCATTCATAGAAATTAGACAGGTATCGTCTGTTATTTAGGCAAACAAAATTGCTGTAAACTTTAAAAGACGCTTCAAATATTCTATTGATATTCATCGGAACGGAACAAATGAATAATGTAAATAGAGTCCTATAAATTAGTCACTGGCTGTCTAACACAGGACACTGATCAAAATTCTGTCATGTGACGACCTCGGACCACAGGAAGCGATAGAATAAGTAATATAACAGACGTGCCATCAAATGGCAATACGTATGTATGCGAATATATTATTATATTAGCCGTTCCGGCGATGTTCCGGTAATCCCAAAATCGCTAACCGATGTCGTCATCTATTCACATTCAATCCGGCCGATCGGATGTCCTATTTTTTGCCGGTGGCGATCGGTTCTAACACTCCACTGACACATTTCCCGCCCTGAATATTTAAAATTAAAATCCCCCGGTTTGGATTGCAAACTAGAGTATGCAGATTTAACTGCGGTAAAACATCAATACTACAAATATCTTTATGTTTCATTCATGAGCTGTGTGACAATATTTTTAGAGTTGGACCTTTTCACCATTTATTTTATTCGAGTTGGTATTCTTTCGAATGGGACACTGATTTCAGTGACATAGATCCAAATCGCATTGTTTCACCGCTCTTAAAATAATCCCGCTAAATTGTGTGCGTAAATTACTCGATAAATATATGTTAGTGCGAGAACCACAAGGTCGTTCAATGAGCCAGAGCGAGTGTGCTACAATTATTACAATTGAATAGTGACACAATAGTTTGAATCACCGGTCCCTAGATATGGGAATGTAATAGATTCTCGACACTTCGGGACAAGACTCAGGACCATACACAGAGAGCGATGAACAAAAGAAAATTAATTAATTCGGTTACAAATGAAGATAAGCATATTCGAATTCAATTATGAAATCTATTTTATTGTTTGGACGCGGTTAGTATTATTTTTAGTGCGAATATTATGTCATACTCGTAAGTATGTAATATTGTTGTTTTGGGCTTCTCAAAGCCTATGTAGTTAGGCCTATTATGGCAAGATAGATAATGATAACATACCTACCTGCTTTGTTAGATTCGTGAACGTAATGCTTTGAGTGGAAATACATACCTATGTATTTCTACCTCTACAGATATAGATTTGACGAATTTATCATAAGATCTGAACACAATAGCGACAGACTGTGTTTGTAATTCATTAGGTAGATAACAATATCATTATCTCTAAGATGTGTAATGTATTCTGGTCACTGACCAACTACACAAATTAATTATTGCCACTGCCTTTGAGCAGGGTACCTATGTGACATTATGTAGCTAAAACGAAGTCTTAGATGAAGAATATGTACATACATAAGTATTAAGGCAATAACGTAAAACGTAAAGATGCTAACTGCATAAGAGCATGCCTGTTAATCGAAGCCAGCGGTGCCGGTGCATCATGATGCATCGTGCTTTCTGTCGCTCCACAATTACGAGTTACGACCACCCGCGGCAAAACGCACTTTCGTACTCGACGCAAACGATTTTTTACATTTTGTTTTTTTTTCTGTAACCGAACTTACCGAGAACAATCCGGTTTGCAGCCGCGAACAAAGCTTTAATAAATATTTACTGTATTTACAGCGGTCGGTCTCTTTTTGCTCTATCTTAAGAACTCTGGTATGACTCGCAAGAACAAGTCCGAGTAATTAGCACATAATGTAAAGACTTTATTTATATGTCTGAGATGCACTTTTTGCTGCTTGTTTTTAATTGACACGTCTGGTGTTTTTTGTTGGTGTTAATTTAGATTTGGATTCACAAAACGTAAATAACTTGTGCAACGTCTACGGTATTTTTGTTATTTATCGACATTGGATAGTTATTCGATACGTGTGTGGGTGCGGATATTGCGCCATTCGATTAATATTATATCAGAATGAATATTGGATTACGGACTAACTCCGAACTCGACAGATGTCAGCGTTGTAATAAAAGTTACCCGGACTCTTGCGAATCGCGTTCATATCCTTTGCCGCTTTATGAAAGCAGGAATTATTACCTGTCTACCTATCCGGCGCAGATAACGCTGTTCGGAAACTTCTGTGAGGTATTCCGAGTTCCGACTCAAATATTAATTTCGCTGTAAACGTCATGATTTGGGGTTGTGGGGGCGTGTAATTACTCGTATTCGTCGGAAGTCGGAGAAGCGGAGTTGGCACGTCGGAATCGGCGTCATTATGGATGTGTAATGTGTTATTTTTTGTGGTAATTGCGGAGTAGGAGCATGTTTGCGCCGGCCCGCGGTGACCGCGGCGCTATGCGCGAGTCGCGGCAGTTTATTTGCGTGTGTCGCGCGTCGCTGCGGCCGTTCACACCGCAATGCGCGCGCGCACCTCCGCCCGTCAACTATTACCGCGAAACTACTATTGTTTTAGACCTAACCTTGCGTTCTAATTTCTATGCCCAATCCTCTATAATTTAGAGTACGTAATTACAATATTTTTTCCCTAGATCTTTATTTGAAATAAATATACAGCTAACGACTACTAACAACCTGACTACTCAGTCTGTTGCATTATCACTACCAGCTCGCTCCTGACAAATGGCATGTCTTCATCGAGAACAGCGTTATTTATCATTATCTCAGGAAAGCGCAGATTACATAGTCTCCTGTTTTTGCCATTTATTACGCTGGCTGTTGCATTCCTTGTTAGATTATCTCTTGGCGAAGTCATTGTGGCCAAGATTAATGTCCTAGGCAGTAAGCACCTAGTATAACCACTACACAGTTAACTATCTGGTCGTAATATCCGCAGCTTAATAGCTTTTGGCCAAACGATGTTTAAATAAAACATTATTTAACTACAACAACTTGAGGATAGTGAACTAAGTATTTTATTGCGGTGATTCGAAATAAAATCAAGCTTTCATCTACTTTTTTGCAATTTACGGCAGCTATCAACTGGACTTCTAGTGTGAAGTTAATTGCAACACTTTATATTCTCGTTTATTTTTATTCAAACATACCTAGGTAAACTACCACTCAATTTACAGCCAAAGTCATGGGTTTACGATAGTTTAGTTTGTTCAAATTATTTTATCTTCCAGGCCTACAGTCGTAACTTCAATTCTACTTTAAGAACGATCTAACGATCTAAAAACCCTAAATAGCCACATAGGAAAAGACAAATCATTTAGACTGATAGGTCAATAGGCATGACGACAGTATCAAAAAATCGCCGATTCAATGCTTTCAGGGGACTAGCCAGATTAAAAAAATGTAAAACACATGTTTAGTTTTATTTTTAAAAAACAGATTATTAAGATTTTCAATAAATTGAAACATTAAAATACAGCAATCGGCCATCTTGTCAGAAACAACAATCACAGCGTATGACGTCACGCTTCAGTGAACTCAGGTCATCCGCCGCTCATCACGCATAGATAAGTACAATGACATGTTTACTAGCCGTGACGTCAAATCGACGCCATGACACAAGCAAGCTGTTTTCGGGCACTGTTGAAAAAATATGTGAAAAATGGCTTCAAACTTCGTTAAACTTAAGTTTATTACCGAAATAAAGGCTTTTTTGTAAATAGTAAATGTGTACTCACATTATGGAAGAGGATTTTAAAATCTTTCGTCACGCCTATTCAGATGGACAAATTCTTAAGTTATTTTTTGTTTGAATCAGGTTCGTCGCGAGTGCGGCCCCCCGTCCACCATCGACGTGGCCGACACCGCCGCCAGCACTGGCAGCATCAGGCGGGAAGACCTCCGCGCGCCGCCGCCCGACACCGAGCTCCTCCAGTTCGCAGCCACGCTCGCCTCCACCAAGAAGCTGTTCTCGACCCTCGCGGACAAGGTCTGCGACGAGCCTGACTTCGCGGATGAAGGGAATGAGAGGTGTTGGAACGGGGAGAAGATTGGAGAGTGAGTATAAAAGGTTCTCCAAAGGTTTAGGTCCATAATGAATGAATGAGTGACCATTCTTTGACATTGATGATTTGTTAAGTAAAAAAGGATGTAAGTCCTAAGTGGAATGTTTTCTGGTGCAGCTGCGTTTAGTGCGTTTAGTGTGGACACAAAACGCACTAGATGCTAATACACTAATATAGGCACTTATAATGTAGTCACTAACAAAGGACGATTATAGTTTCTTTACGTAGTTAGGTTAAATTGTGGTAATTCATTGTAACTACCAACAAAATACTGAATTAAATAGTAAACAATTTTCTTGCTCTAAAGCTCTTTAAGTTCGTAGTCAAAATACTGTCTGTTTTATCAATATAACTTTAAAATTGTAACTTGGTAATTCTTAAACGCAGGTACACTAAACAACTGGTAACATCGATATCGCACAGCGAGCAGCGCTACAACCCCGAAATATCTGGTGCGCCGGCGCAGGACTCTAGGGTGGCCTCTATTGCCGACAGGCTGCAGCAGGCTAGAACGGTAAGAACAGTAACTTTCATTGAAAGAAGAAAGAATAGACATCGTTTCAAGATGATGAAGAGAAATTTCCAACTTTATTTTTAGCAGCTACTTGGTCTCCACTTAGAATTCCATTTTATGTCTATGCAAAATCAAACAAGATTAAACAGATAGAAAGAAGATTAAATAGAAGATAGAAGATTAAACAGACATTCAAGAATTGAAATTGAACTTTACATGTTCATCGATGACAGACATTAATACTGACCGACTATACAAAACTGAGCAATCCATCAAATAAAAGATGAGGCAATGCTGACCTACTTTAATAAATGCCTACGAACAACATAATAAATACTCACTCGATAAAGAAGCAACCGTCATGAGCATAATATATTAATTACCAAGGAATTCCCAACAGTAACAAACAGGCATGAGACAGTGCATCGACAGATATGAAGCCAGCATTAATCAATGCACGTCTGATGCCTCAGCTGATCATATCTTCAAAGAGAACGTATCGCCAGTATCAGATACTGTGAGCGTCTGTCAAGGGCCGTTCGCGGCTTTCATGTGCTGATACTATCTAATTTCAGATACAGATATAACTTTGACGCACATATTAAAGTAAAACAACTAAAGACAAATTCGTATACTTCAGCTTTATCAAGTTTTCGTCGTTGGTCTTCCTTTACTAAAAACTTGAACCACATGACACAGGCCCTGTCAGGGTTTGCAATAGTGGGCATAGTAGAGTACGAGTATAATAATTTAATTTATCTATGATATAATAGTACCTAGGCATGCATTCCCACCAAAGCCGCTGTAATAAGAATCTTAAGAAGTAAATAAACCTCATGAATATACCGCACCTACACGATTTTGTCCGGTTTTTCATTACTCTACGAGTATTGTGAAACGATCTTCTAGAAGACAGCCGTCATCGCATCCATCGCTGCAAGTTCAAAGTTCTCGTTCTCAACAGTTGCTTATCAGTCACGTGGGGCCGGGCGACACGCAGGCCGAGGCGTTTATGCAAGGAGACGAGGCGGGCGAGGAAGGCTCCGGCTCCGGACGGAACTACCCAGACGATGACGCCGCGTACGATGCTGAGGGCTCCGGGGAGGAAGGATCAGGAGACGCCGATACAGGTAACTACGAGTACTTATCTATAGAACAGCAGTGTGTCTACAGCTGGGTGTTTGAACTACATATTTAGGTTTCTCCTGGAAACTTGAGGGCGATGTTCTCAGCATATCATTTCGAAACGTTTAGTTATAGCCTTTCGGTTATCGTTTCTTCGACAAACATGTCAGATCCACTGCCATTTCTTTTTTTTAACATTTAGGAAAAAATATTTTGATATTTTGTTAACGTGTTTTCCCTTTCCCTTTTAGCAGTAAGAGGAAAATCATTCGGCAATGATGAGGCTCCATACTCCTCGACGCCAAAGACCGATGGTGCAAGCGACACCAAACCGTTGGTCGTCTTCGTCCTTGCAGCAACAATGATATCGACGATTAGCTGTCTCACTTAGGCAGCATTCATCGACGACATATCGAAAATATCGACGCCTAGAGATGCGATCGACAAAAGACAAGTTAAAAAGTGCGATTGACGAATCTCAAGTCTACTCCGCGCATCGCCACTGAGAAAGCGTAAGAATAACCATATCAGTGTGTGTGACTTTACGAGTGCGAAGCGTATGAGAGTGAGTGCTGAACATTAGTCCTAGAACTTTACAAAAGACACGCGAATTATCGACTTTGATAATTTATCAAAAATGCTTGGCAGCGGCCGGCACTTGTAGCATGTATATTTATCGTAGCTAGTCCCTAATATCAGCCCAACCCCGGCTTAACTCTATTTATATAAACTTTAAAACTTTAGCATTGAAGCATTAAATCAACAATTTAATACAGCATTTAAAGTCTGTAATGTACAGTGCATATCGATGTCGTCTTCATTTTGTAAATAGTTTTTTATAATCTCCGTAGCGTTAGTTCGAACCCATTATTTCAGTTATGAAGTGTTAACAGCATTTAAAAACTCTGAGAAAATGTGAAAAAATTGACTTAATAATAAATATATTTGAAGAATCTTTAATCGTCGTTAAACTAGCTGATTGGCAATAATTTTATTAAGGTAAATGTATAACGATTAGACGCGAGTGATAACGAACTATAAACCTTTAGGATTGGACTGTACAGATTTGTGTAAATACCTAAAATCCTACTGGTCTAGGTGCTTAGCTAGTTAATGTATTTTGTTGCCATATTACACTTACGGATATTATTATTTATAATATTAGTTAAGTCATAATTTAATGTAATTATGTTTTGTGATACATATTAGTGTTAAGTTGTTTATCCGCAAGTTGTATTGCACTATTTATATGGCTTGTTTACGTATTACTTCGCATGCTATACAAATATTCTCTTATACCGAAGGCCTACTTAAACTGCACATATCTTTGATAGAATAAAGTGAATAATAATATAATAGCAAATCCTTGACCGTCATGTTTGAAAGAGCGTTTGGTGAAAGGCCAGTTTAAACGTTTAAATAAATGGGATGTTGGTTGAGATCATAAGAATTCAGTGTTTTGCTCTAAGTACTCAGTCGTTACTAGATAATGGCGCACTTGTAGTTTAAATCGATGTCGTGTTTAGATTTATTCTTAAGATCAACAAAACCTTTACTTCTTTTACACATTTAAGCATATATCATCCATATACCTGTTATAGATCTGTACCCGCATAACCCACAAACAAAACTGTAATTAGCTGTATACAGAGGAAAATGTAATGTAGTTAATAAAACGGTTGTAAATTGCTTAAAATAGAAAAGAATATAAAAGAAAATGTTCTGCGGCCGTCATTTAATGGCGAGCCAAATGTATTATGTATCGTAGTATAACTTATACTGCTGTAATGAATGAAATGTAGTGGATGAGTGAGGACCAGACAAGGAACTTGGGATGTTTTTAATCAACATTAATGAATTAAAAATAAGGAACAATAGCCCTTCACAGACAATAGTTTGAGGAAATTACAAAAAAAAACGAGTAGAAAAAGAAGACAAAAAAGAACCTCATCAAATTATCGAAGGATTCAACTGAAAGTACTCAACGGAAGTGTTCTCAAATTAATCCATTTCAGATGGATTCAACACCAGAGATAATTAAAATAAGACAATTTGGAGACAATACTTTCTTTGACGTTACCTATAACCCTTTTAATGAATACGAAACATCCCTAAACTGTAAATATTGTTGAGAGAGTGTGTTTGGAATGAAGACAATTACTGTTATATCTGAGTATATATATTATAAAAATAAATTCTGTACTATACAAGCAACGTTTTTGATTTTGCATCCTAATAAATGAGAGGGAAAATTCATAGTCAATAAACAGAAGATATTGGGGGTCAAAGCAAATTAACACAACTGAAATGACAGGCTTACAAGGATATTTAGGTACACTCATAAATATAGTCTAGAAAGTAGTAGCTTCTAGGCTGGTCTAAACACCTACAAAGACAAACACAAGCTTCGTCTCTCTTAAGTATAGCCTGTATAGCTGCAGCTCGCAGGAATAAAATAAGACAATTTCAGACGCTTGCTCAACAAGACGAATGACGATTTCAAGATACAAATAATTTGACTACAGACAGACACATTCAGTCCTATTGCACTGTCTGTACCTCATTCCATGGAATAAAATAATACGAACCATCTGGAATGCTACGACGGCAAGGTAAGTAGGTAGCTGGTTGGAGCCAGCGCAGTGCCCATGCATTGTATTCCTGTCATAGTATATTTTATTCATAGGACCATTGTCTGCGAGCGACTGTGTGCGATATAATGATATACTCAAGATACCATTCTGCACTGCTTCAAAATTATGAAAATGTTATGAATGACACTCCCTGCTCCTGCTCCCATTGAAACGATGATGGCATTCTTCGAATACAAATACAAGTACATGCCTGGCTTCATAAACGAAATATTTTGTGGCGTTTACGGCACGAGGCATCCAAATATGATAATGCTGGGAAGTTGCGTAGGCAACTGATGGTAACCTCTTAAAATAACGTGGTCGTGAAGGGGTGAGTAGGTATTGTGTTTTGATTTGTATACATTGAGATCGAGTCAACGACTCTGAAGTTGATAATAAATATACGTGGACTAGATGGAAAGGAAAATAGATAAATAGAGCCTGCTTCTCACACTGGTGTAGGTAACGTTGATACAATAGCTAGCAATTTAGATCTTTACAAACCGAATAAATGATCTACTCGACCGAAGCCCCGTCATTAAGATTGCCAAATGTAAGTGGCATTCAGAGGCATTCAGCGGCTCACCTCTCACAATGAGCCTCTCGAATGGCTTTTCACTTAAGTGATTCTCAATACATCCAGCGGTATCTATTACGGTTTCTTTCAGAGATCGAATCAAGTAACGGATAGAATAAGTCAAGAACGCTATATCAGACGACCATTTCACGGATCATTGGAGGCCGCCAGCGACTTCGCTCAATTTATACAATTGCTTTTGCTTACATGTCTCGGTAGGGCTGTTGAATTTTTCTCGCGACATAGTCAGATATGTTCTCCTGCTATCTCTATATTGAATATGTAAGTAAGTGACGATCACTAAATAAAATAAATTTCACAATATTATGATGTTTGAGAGATTAGATAGAAACTTCAACAAACTAATCGTTTGTGAAATCTGATCTAGCAAATACACACAAGATTCGATAAACATCGAATCTAAGTACTTTTGGCCATTTCAAGATTATAGAAAAATTGGGCGTAACAATAATAGATTTTTTTTATATGCAATTCTGTGGCGAAACGAGCAAGTCACTCGCTTGATGTTAAATGTTACGGTTTGCTCAAAACAGGTCTGCACCACCTACAATTTTGAACTCCTCAAATTGAAGACCTTGCGCGGCACAGCACTGCGGTCGTCACCCGACATATTGTTATACTAGTATTATTAAATCTCATATTTGCCCTGAAATTTCGCTGGAAACATTTCCCTTTAAATCGGAACACAGTAGGTAATATTTGCACTTTACTGATTGGCAGAGAAACGAAATACGTTCGCACAGCAAACATTTTGGTTCCTGTTTGCTTGCTCGCGTCCTCGTATCTCGGCAGCCCTACTGAAGTTCAGCTAAGATTGACTCTATCCTCCGATTAGATCGACTCGCTATTGATCCGCGATGGCTGGATTGTATTGGAGCCATCAATCTAGTTGCGTAACTCTCCACGCTGGCCTGTTTGTACACGCTGCTTGTTTGTCTAAGCACATAGCTTGTGCTGTTGCTAATGATTAATTGATAACAATACACGGTAATAGGATACATACATAATAATTATATAGGTACCTATATACCAGAGCGTGTGTACTCTCATGTGTATATAGATTCATGTAGCTTATTCACGTAGTATTGGTAGAGATTCATATTGCATAGATTAATTGCATTATGTAGTTCATATTACAATAATATTAATATCAAGGTCATAGTTGACATTGTTTGCAGCGGCCACGCACATAGTAAAGTTAGAAGAAATATACATAGATGGATGGATTTGACACGAAAACAAGTAAAAGTTAAAGTATTTATATGACTATAAAGAGAAACAAAAAAAAAAGTAATTAAGAAAAATAATAAGAACGTATCAAAAAGGAACCATCTCCGCATAAACGCTAGGTGCCTAGGGCATTTATCGCCAGTTTCCGGAGCATGGTAGCTTTTTCTGTCTGCGTTAGATTCAGATTCTTTATTTACCATAAAACTCGTTATTCACCTTATAATAATGCTTCGTTACATTAGGTAAGTCAACTAGAGATTAAATTTTTAAGCCGATAGGTCAGCTTTATAATAAGTTCAAAGTTGTTCCATTTATATTTCTACTTTTAGGGTTACGTACGTCATACGTCAGGTATATGTAAGCCTCAGGTCCTTGTAGCGAGACTTCGTTATCTGTCTGTCTGTATTTCACAGCTAATTATTTAAATTTGTGATAGTATCGTACTCATCTCTATGTGTGTAAGTAAATGCATTTCCGTGGCCGTCAATGGAGCTATAAGTTGTAGTAACAATTGCAGCTAGATTATATCTAGGTCTGACAATTACTGAAGATTAAGTGCGACAGAAGCTGCCGCTCGGTTCAATTTGCTCCTGCCCAATGCAATGCTGCAGCGCGGGTCACGGGGTTAACTCGTGTCACCCCGTGGCTCCGGTTCCGGGAACCGTGTGGCGTGACTCGGAACTTTCCTTGGCTGATTTCAACGTGTCGCTATCTTTTACCTAGATCGTGCGAGGGTTAATTTACAGTAAATATAAATGAGGATCACTGACCAAACGTTTATTTATGTACAGGGTTATACGAAAAGGGTATGCTAAGCTGAAAAGGGCTCATAGTACTCATCATTATGAAGAACTTTTACTATGGGACCAACCATACGAACTATATGAATATGACACTAGGTATACTATGGGCTATCGTTAACAAAAAACGGCTGTTCTTTAAAAAAGTTTCGTTGACATTCGACAAAATGTAGCTGTTCCGGGTAGGTCCTAGAGTAAAATTTGATCATAATTATGAGTGATATGAGCCTCTTTCAGCTTAACATACCTATTCCTTGTAACCATGAACCTCGTGAGAGAATTTACCACACCACAGCTGTGGTAGGTATAACTTTAGATATTTCAGATCACGATAGAATTTTAAAATTCGTTTATTAAAAGAATGCAACAATCCGTAAATGCAACTAAGCTACGACCGCATTTAATGCATCCACTACGAAAAATTATTATTTTTACAACATACAAAATTGCACATAGAGGCTGAGTCTTCCATACATTAGCTAAAAGTCACTTATCTACTTTCCAATATCTCGTGTTACCCGTATCCACTAAGAACTTCGAGCGTCTTTCTACAAACAGCCAACTCGGCTGAACACACAGGCTACAATTTGCCCATCAATTACGTATGTAGCGTACAGTCGAGTCGTGCGGTCAGCTGTTTGTCACTTGTCAACAGAAGGTGGATGTGGGGCTGGCTACTGGCTGTTACTGTGGCCATGGTCATGCGGTATCGATTCCGCGGCTGTGAATAAGTAAGTAGGTATAATAGCCCATGAAGCTATGATAGTTGTGTACCTACTGCTATATCCAACTGTGTGAAAGTTTTTGTTCGGGTGTTTTTTTACTTCTTCCCGCTGAAACGGCTCAAGGAATTTGGGTGAAACTTGACATGAAGCTTATATTCTGGATTAACATAGGCTACTTTTTACCCGGAAAATCAACGGTTCTTGTAAGACTACAGGTGAAACCACAGATCGCAATTATGAAATCGAGCTGCTGGTGAAAGAAAACGTTGTGGGGAAAGTCTTAGCAAGAGTTCATAGAGTTTGTCGAAAATTTATTACAATTATGTGTACGGGTACAAACAGCCTTAGAGACACAGTTCCCATTTCAGACGAGTACACCAACATCTTAGCTGTCATTTAGCACCAGAAATGTTCAACCATCTAACGGTTTACCCGTTACAATAAAATATTCCTCTTCATCTGCTATTCGTTGTCGCTAAATACTTCAAATTGCAGTAATTTTTTGCATCCGTTTACTACGTCCTTTAAGCGGTTTCATAAATACACTGGTATGCAGATGCAGCTCGTAGTACGGCGAGGTGTCAAATATCGCGGCCTAGAATGCGACCCGCCTGTATATTGCCGACTGTACAATTGCACAGCTCTGTGTACCCGGGTCGGTTGGTTTACCGAGATATGCCGATGCAATAATGGTATATTGTATTTGTCTTAACCGATCTGCCACTTTGATTGATGGATATTGCTATGCAAACGTATGTGGTAAGTAAATGTATTTACGTCCAGTGTTTGGAAAGAAAATCGAAGACAACCGTAAGCAGCATACTTAGAAGCTTTATTTTAAACCATCGTGAGGCATTATATCGCATCGTGTGGCTACGCCTCAAGAAAAGCACGCGCCTAGCAACTGATACTTTCTGAACTACGTAGGCAGAGACACAACTAAATAGACATTAATGACATTAACGCTGATGTTTATGTCAATTAATGTTACGTGCGGTATGCAGGTAGGTGGACGAAAAATTATGTAAGAACAATTAAGAACACACTTACACATTACTTTGCTACATTGTGCCTAAACGATCGCTGCCTACACTTATTGTTTGTCGTACCATTGGTTCTACAAACAAAACGGCTATCAAATAATGTCCCATTGAAACACAGGCTCTTGGAACCTCGTTAGGCTCAGGCAAGTCCACATATTTATGGCCCGTCTGCACAAATTCCAGAAACAATGTTTTGTCTGGTGTGTTTTCTATTTGCAAATTAAATAAGCGTACTTTAGGGCGCCACAATACTGCAGAGCTGCCGCCGTGAAGGGCTATTTCCAGAGCATCGCGCCCTTTCATTGCTCTTCTAAAATTACCGGCTCAGTTACCACCACCATTTATAAAGCTTTAAAAGCTGTCTGCAATTTACGCCTAAGACTGTGGCATGATAATAAGAACTAAAACAAGACTATGATTTACATAAAAGTGCCTATAAAACTGAATATAATTTTAATTAAAATTTTGATCTCAATGCCGTAAAAGATAGTATAAAGTAAAATACAAGTTACTCTCCAATTCTTCATAGGCATATTAGCTCTAGATCCTAATTAATTTCTACGTACGTAAGTACTGGTTTTTAAACGGTTTTCTTTTATGGATTAGTTAGGTGGTTTTTACAGACTTAATCCTTCTACTTTAGTTAAAAAAATGTTCTAATAAAGGCTGTACGTATCAGTACATATTTGAATATCATACATATCAATTAAGCCTGTCCAAGTGTTCCTACATGGTTTAAGGTGATGCATCAGTGCTAAGAGAATGAATCCTAGTTCAGTCATAGCATTCGCCGCATAACCAATGGATTTCTAATGCTTTTAAAAATTATGGTCTGGCTTTTAAGAAACACGACTTATTTGTTGAAACCGTATCCCCTGAAAAACGATGCCTACAAAAATACTTAAAAATTCAAATTTCAAATTTTAAGTAACGACTCAACCTTAATCATGTCACTGTTGGTAGACCAAGTCAGCCCTCGAAGAGTGGATAGGCCGTATTTCACCACGCTCTGGCCAAATGCGGGTTGGTAGATAAAATTAAGTTACAATTAAAGTAAAATTTAATCAATTATATCTCTAAGAATTTAAAATATATTTGAGCTTCTGATACCAGAGATATTTCAAAGTTCAATTAAATCCGACAGCCATCGCACGAATCCCTCGTAATTGGCAGGGGAAGGACGAATTGATCATGCAAACTCGATCTACGATTCGAAGCGCCTATTTGACTCTATTGGCTTATTTATCACCTACCTACATTCCATCGTTTCAATTTATTCCTCATAAAGATCGTATATGAAGACGCTACCGGCGAATTAGTTGCTCCCACGCGTTTTGTGATTCAATTCGTGAAACCAAATGAGTTTGTAATACAAAATTCGTTTGATATTTTTATTGGACCTATGATTGGATTGATAAAAATTGAATGAGATGATTATTGAATAAAATAAATCTTCTTTTTTAAAGAATGTGTTTGGATTTTAATCAACCTTTAATTATACATCCTACACACATTCTTAACATTTCTTTTATATAGGTGATCGAGAAAAATTAAGATAATGTTAAATTATCTTTGCTGAGTAAATCGTTCACCATTGCAAACTCATTTAATAACATAACGGTCGGCTTGAACAGTTTTAACATTGTTTCAAAGTTTTCGACCAAAGTGGGACCCCTCGTTATTCAAATGAGATTATAGAAGAACCGTTGAAGATTTCGCGTTTACGCAATCTCTTCGAGATGTTAGCTAAATTGAAACAGACGATCGTCAAGCCAATCTCGGTTTCCAACAATCAACAACTTACAACACTGAATAATAAACGCGCGGACACAGATCGTCCAGACTTTATACATTTATATCATGAGATTTCGGATAATTTAAAAATTCCACAGATTGTCTCGCGATAAGCGGCTCCATAAAAGGTTAGCGACACCGATAAAATTCTTAACTGCCTACTGTTTATATTGTTAGTTTAACTACCGTTTATCGGTAGCCGAGTTATTGTTCTTAAAAGTATATAAAACCGTAAATCGCAATTTATAGTCGATCGTCCGAGGCTTGAGCTTTTATGGGTTTGTCGTAGCCTACGGTACCTCTACCCGACATTTACGAAGATTATTATCTAAAGAAAAGCGCATTAAACCGCCTAACATCATAATGCGTAGAAGTATTTTGTTTACTAATCATTATTTCTCTTCAAGTTTGTTGACGTGCACGGTGCACCCACGATTGCAGCTGCAATGCCATTTTTCCGTGAGCTTTTCCGCTTTTTTCTACAGACACTGTTGTGAAGATGTCGAAGGCACCTGGTAGGTCTTTTTATAATGGTTAAAATACCACCCACCGGGGACGCAAACTATTGTCTTGCTAGATTATCTGTCTATTATTTATAATGAGTGAGATGGTGCATTCACGTCAGTTTTACACCTACGCGCGAAAAGAATGGGAGTTTAAAAATGCGCAGCTTTATTTCCTCCGAGACTTTTTATCGGTATTTAATTAGGAAACATAAACAATAATGGTATTGTTTATGTGATTATCTAGAGCCGATTATCTTTTATTGTCACGAGCCGTAGTTTTATTGAAACGTAACACAATCCGATTTAGACAGACCACATACAAAGTGACTCGAAACTTTGTGTAGGGAGATCAATGTTATTGTCTGCTGGCTCGTTTATAGGCCATTTTGAGAGAATAAAAGGGAAATTATATGAAGAACGTCAGTCAGTTTATGTCGCAAGATAGCGCGCAGGAGATTAAAGCAACGTCACGCGCGACAATAAGGAAATAGCACGATGGAACAGAATATAAAACTTCCACATCTTAGGCTTGGTACTGACTTATTGTAGGAGAGTAACGCATCTGAAGCTGTAACAAGTAAGTAGGTAGACTCTTATTGGCCGAGCGCAGCAATGTAGGTACCTACAACCAGCAGGTTGACGAATAATAATAATAATAATTAGTGTCCGACCGAAACTAGTTTTACGACCGAAACCGAAACCGAAAACGAATTTCGGCAACGGTCTCTGTTTCGGCCGAAACCGAAACCGAAACCGAAACTTCCTTACAAGAATCATATTTTGAGGGAAAAATAAAGAAAACTTTATTATAATCATGACTGAAAACAAAACAATAAAGACGTTTATTGTTTTCTCTTAAATTACATAGATAAGCAGTCTTCGACATTTTAATTTATTAATAATCAACATACCTCGTGTGTGCATAAGTTTTGAGACGAAATAAAAGTTGTATAACTTTTAAATAATTAACTTATATTTCTAAAAATTTTCAGTACACATTAAGGTAATAATCAACAATAAAATATAATTGAGATTCAAAATGACCACCTTTATTTTTAATACAGGCCCTTAAACGATTTGGCCAGTCATCAATGGCGGCACGAATATTTTCCAGCGGAATTCGCTTTGCTTCTCGGATAAGGGCTCGCTTCAGTGACTCCAAGTTTGGGTGGGACTTTCGACAGGCCCTGAGCTCTAATTCAAGCCATAAAGAATAATCCAGCGGGTTGAGGTCAGGGCTAGAGGAGGGCCATTCGTTCGCCGCGATGAAGGCCGGCATTGTCCCTCAACCAAGCTTGGGTGGTTTTTGCCTTATGGGATGGCGCTGAGTTTTGCTGGAAAACCCAATCCTTGTTGTGAAATAAAGTATGAGACAGGGGTTTCACAACAGGCTCTAAGATGTCACTTTAGTAATTCTTGGCTTTCACCTTGACGCCTTGTTGACAGAAATGGAGCGGAGTGACACCTTCATATGAAACTCCCCACCATACCATCACACTAGCCGGATGATGCATACGCGAGACATTCCGTGCTGAAGCTGGGACGTCCTTGCTGCTTTAGGCATACACTTTATTGTTTTGTCGGTTAAACTTTTCTTCGACAGTAAAGACTTTCTCGTCGGTGAAGAGTATTTTCCTCGCATCGTGCCTCCTAAGCAGTATTGGACAACGTTCGCGTCGCAATTTACGAAGACGTTCGTTTAAAAAGTGAACTTTCCTACGGCTATACGCCTTTACCTTAAGATCATATTTCAGTATTCTGTAGACTGAAACGCGCGAAATATTAGTCTGCAGAGCGAGTTCCTTCTGAGTGCGACATGGATTTCGGCGAAGTCGCTCTCGGATAATTTTGATGTTCGCAGGCGTCCTCACAGAGCGTGGCGTGGCGTGGCGACCACTCCTTTGGTGATCTTGCAAAGAACTTGTCTCCTTGTATCGTTTGATAGTGTAATACACGAAGTTTTCACCTCACGGAAAATCTCCATTGATTTTTTTCCCGCCTTAAATAACGAAATCATCACGAGAAAATTGAAATAAATTAATTTGAAATTCAAAGAAAACAAAAGTTAACATTCCAAATTCAAAATTGGAAAAATAAATAAATAAGTAGCAGCCAGTAATATTTTATTTAATTTTTTAAGTAGAAAGTTTGTCTCAAAACTTATGAACACACGAGGTACGAGTAACCGAATCACGAATTTGGCTCTGATGGGATTCATTATTTAATTCATTTAACGCGCCGTACACGACCGATCACAGTGCGAAAACTCCCGAATGCACATTCGGTTTCGGTCGTAGTTTCGGCAAGTTTGCCGCCGAAAACGAAACTAAACCGAAACTCGTGTTTTTGCCGAAACTCAACCGAAAACGAAACCGAAACCGAACATTCGGTCGGACACTAATAATAATAATAAACGTTTCACACTCATAGCTCCCCACTAGGAATAAATCCTGTGTCGGGGATGCCATGGAACACACACAAAGAGACAAGGACAACTAACACCCAGACCCAGAACAGATATTTAAATTCATCATTCAAACATCTGCCCGGCCGGGAATTGAACCCGGGACCTCTGGCATATAAGGCGGCTACACTACCGCTGAGCCAAACAGGCCGAGAATGTGTGCTCGTAGTGATATTACGTATTCTAGGAAGCGTATTGACTCCAAGCTTGGCTTAATACGTTTTTATTATTTTCTAAATGCAAGTATCCAAGTGCACAGTACGTTATCAGTAGATACATTACGTTATGTAGTGATAACGTAACCGAGTAGTGATAATTAATAATAATAGAATTAATTGTTTAGGCATTTTGTAATACAATACGGTTCCTTTGATACACAACCATTTTGTTACATGCTCGCCTCTGTGAGCATAGAGCTTTAGATCCCCGACCCCCGCGATCAATCATTTCAGCGTCGGCGGAACGTTGTCTTTTCATTTCTTGTCTTGTGTTAACACTAGTGTTTGCGAAGAACTGAGGCCTCGCGACCCCTAATATATTTTCACAGCCCGTCGACCGATGTTGCTCATGCTCGAACATAAAATTGTATTGGAATAAACTACTTTTCTAATATATCTATGAAGCTCGGGTCATCCGCATCTATCGTTGGACCAACCAAATACAAACATACATTTTAGTGCCAATTTCCAGACAGTGAAACCTTCGCTGCGCTCGGTCAATCAAGCCTCCCTCTCCTAATAGCCCTTTCAGACGTGCAGATCTGGTGCACGCGGCCCGCCGCGATAGAGGATTTTATTTTCCTCTTATTTTCTCTCGCTGTGATTTACGTAAATATCTTTTATACGGCCTATTTTACATACGCTACTTCCGTTTGATTCCCATAGTTATCGTAAAACTAACGTTGCTGTCAATGAACATAATTCAACTAAGTCGATGGTTAATCGGGAAAAAAGGTCAACTGCGAGGTGACACTGCCACCGGTTAACTAACGAACTGTAATCGATACCCAGCTACCGACAGGACGTTAACTCTGCAGTAACTTGAGAGCTTCACACTTAACACTTAAGTAGGTATTTCGAAATCGACCGAGAGATGAATAATTAAAATCTAATCTCGACTGCATCGAATGGAAGACGGATCGTGAGACGGTGACACGTGCGCGCCGTGGGCAGATGTTGCCATCGTGGTACGAGTATTACCATAATGAACCAGGTGGTCGGCTTGACTAAGAGTTCAGAAAGGAAGATTCGTATAGTACTGGCTCATAGTTTAGTTTTAGTTTTATTTTAGTACCAAAAAAGCACATGTCAAATTTACAATTACAAGAAAAATAATACATTCGAAAAATATAAAATAAAATAATTAATAATAAATTCGAACAATAAAATAAGCTTATACTCTAAGCAGAAACTCATCTACTCTATAGAATGATTACTCAACAAGCCATTTTTTTAAACCGTCACCGACCGTCGACCGTTTTTTTCATCTTGAATTACTTCGTTAAGATGAGTGAGACACTTAAAAACAAAAAAATATATTTACGTTCTTAATTCCTTTTTTCCACTGTAACAAATTTGACCTATCAAAAAAACACTGTTTAACACAAACAGAAAACTGTTAAACAAAGAACAATGGCGACGTCCCATACATTGTATGTATTACCCAACCTTTTTGACATTTGCAAGCTACGTTCAATAAGATACTTTTAGCAATGATAACTTATGCTACAAGAATACTTATACAAATACATAGTATTTAATGTACAGAAGTTGGGAGAAAATAATTGACAAAGGTTAAATTGTGTAGGTACTTATCACCTACAATGTTATTATGATTATTACTTAGATAACTACATACCTACTGTAAACGCAGCTGTATTGTGATTGCGTCAGGTATAAATACGAGTATTAGTCTAAAAAATGCGTTTCACTAATAGCTTTACTTACATGATTAATGTTTTTGCAAATGCTATTACAGGCCAAATCACCATGCATATGTCCATCAGGAAGCCTGTGATAGGAATAACACGAGTGTCGGTATGTCGGTTGACTACCGAAAATGACGTGACATTAGTTGACATTACTGACAGATGACTGACAAAATGCAGCGTATTGCGTTTTATTTCACGAACCTGCGATAAGTTGACTAACGGGGTCTTTGGCGGGAACGTGGAAGAGACATGTTACTTCATTTTGTTATTTTACTAAACTTGTGTAATTTTGAGTGTTAATGTTTATTTTAAGTGGGGAAAATAACCATTAAGTGCTTTAGGACGTGCACGAGTGTGGGCAAATCATAAAATGCAGTAAATCGTGTCATTCCGTGTTGCTTCCAAAACTCCTTAGAAAAGCCTCTAGTAAAGTCTCCACTACTTTACTGGGGCACGTACCGTACCTACTCTATCCACTTGACACTGGCTAAATTGTGGCAACCCCGCAGAAGCCATTTTTAAAAATTGAAGTTGAAGTTGAAGTTGACTAACTTGTTATAAAATTGAACTTTTGAGTCCCTACTTCTAAAAACATACGAGACCTATAAAATAATTAGAGAAATATTATCATTTAAAACAATCTTAATAACATTAATGAACGGGGCCTGGTTTTTTTTATTCAACTGGGTCACGCGTCGCCATCCTTCTTTCTCTTGTAAAATAAATCCTTGCGAATAAGTATAGGACTATAATGTTTCTGAACGTTTACGTGTAGTGGAGACGAGATGAATAATGATTTTTGCTGGATTTTCCACAAAAATATGGCAGCACCGTACCGCCTGCCTGTACCACACACTAATGATAAATGACCTTCTTTAACATTGGTGTTAATTGACATTCGAAATTTAAAATTATACACGGACCGTTTAGTGGAGTTCGAATGTCGTAAACATGTCTCGGACCGCCCACGGCACGGCGCATCAATTTGTTTTGGGCTAATCTCTCGTGAAAGCAGCTGATTAATGCGTTTGTTAGGCTAATGAGAATGGTGCGTTAGATACGCGCCTAATAACAATGTTGCCAGACTTTTTTCCAAACTCGAAAAAAACATCCTAATCATGCAATTGCAAAACCCGAAATAAGTTCTGACCCTCTTTCTCTTTGTCAGCTTTTTACGCCTAAGCCGACAAACCGATTTTCGTGAAATTTAGTAGGAAAAGACCATAGAACTAGTGAGAACCATCATGAAAACAGATGGATAGCTTAATCCCGTAACCCGTAAAAGGGTACACTAGTAAAGTGCGGTAAAGACCGGCTTCCTCGAAGACCTCGTTTTATACAAATGTTTAATTTTAGTAAAAACTTTTCAGCTCTGGATACTCCTACATTTAATTAAAAGCTGTGTTACCAGCGGTTAATAATGTTTTATGTGAGTGTTAATTAACCTTCATTGAAAATAGCCAAGCGTTTGAAATTTTCCAATTGGAATGACATACGACGCGTACAAACTCTTGATTTTTGGGTAGAGTTGAGAGTTGACCCATCTTGCAACACCAGCCAATCAATATTTGTGTACTCTCAGGTCGGGTTTCAACAGCATTGTATCATGGATGGCCATGTATGGCTTGAAACTCCCACGTAAGCCGGCATCAAGTTACAATTTTGTTTCCTGGATGGATTAGCTGTTCAATCGCATTATGTTAACTCCTAAGAGTTATTTGCCTTTAAACTGTACAAGCTGTTGCCTTAGTCAGTAGTTGATAATGCTTGGTCAGCGCCTAGATAGCTTACAGGATATTAAGAGTAACTTCAGAATAAAATTTGCCTGCAACGGAACAACGGCGCGGGGTGTTAGCGAGAACAAAACTTAGATACAGTTTGTTGGCGTTTTGTAGGAGCGAATGTGCCAATCAAAAAAAAAAATCAGGAGATTATTTCTTTATGAAATAGTTTCACAATATTATAGTATGTACGCTTAAATATTTTCCTATAAAAAAAAACAACTCAAATTAATTGTCATAAAAACTGAACTGAAAACTTCTCTCCAGATTTTTTTTCGTTTTTGATTTATACGCTTTTTCTACAAAACACCGAGAATTTTCAGGTGACGATTCATAATTCACTTACGAGTTTTAACCAAAATGTGCGCAATGTGTGTACATGCATGCCATAATGTATGTAGGTATGTTATATCATTCACAAAGCTCTTTTTAAATAAATAATAAATAAATCTAAAGAGTTACATACTTTAAAAAGCAGTTGTATTCAAATAAGATGCACAATATATTATCTTTTATAGCTATGCAAATTCGATTATGAACGTTTTACATGAGTAAATCGCCAGTTATTTATGTGTATGGAAATGAATGTATGAATAAAACATTCGTTATGGGATGAAGTTGTCACCAGCTGTCAAATCGGTCAAGAGTCGTACGACCGTAGCATGAGTTGTGACTTGAAGATCACGAAGAATTGTCATTTTTGTTCCATGTTTAACATTTCGGCAGTTGGTACCTCCTCGAAGCATAGCTCGACTAGGTTTTTAAAATCGATCACCGAGGTTAAGTATCGGACGACACGTCAATCTTCGGATGGGTGACCGCGGATGACATTAATGACTAAGCGCTACCGTAATTTTTTGGCCCTTAACAATAAGTACCGAGCCATGTTAGACGCATTCAGACGGCCTAAGAACTTTAACATCAGGGCTAGCCACTCTGCATTTTATTATTTTTATTAGAGTATCTGGTTTCTCGACCTTTCTTAACTCTCGAGGCACGGGAATTCTCAACCAGGATTTCCCGAGTATCTCGAGAAATTCTGAAACTTTATTTTAAATAACACGATGTTGGTTTAAAATTTTTACCTTTCGGTTTTTTTTTCAGGTCAATTAAATGCTACCAACTTATCAATATGTAATACTTAAACCAAAGACATTTTGAAGAGGAAACATCTAAAGACTGAAGACGGACGGAATAAAAACACGTTTATTTATAAAACTTAATTCAGTCTCCAGTCTCATTTGTACTCGTGTCCCTTAAAGACCCAAGTAATAGGTAACAAGGATTTAAACAAGAAAAGTCTGAAGCTAAATTAATTAACAAAATCGGGATTGTTTGTATCTTTCACAAGAACAGTTGAGAAAAACTATGTAAGTAGGTAAGTACTTGGTACATTTGTAAAATTATTGGCGTAACAGAGTTCTTCTATAGGGCTGTTAATAGAGTCTTAAAAGGTTGATAACATATCCTCCAGTGTTACAGGCGACGGTGATCGCTTACCACCGGGCGGCACGTCCGCTTGTTTGCCACTAACGGGATAAAAAGTTTATTTTTCGGAATCAGCATGTAAGACAAGCGAAATGTATCAGAATTCAAAATTGCAACGGAACTATACAATTAGGTTACCAGACGAGTATGTTATACCGTGTAAACCTTAACGAACTAGCACCCTCAAATTATTTCGCGCTCCTGTGGTACGAATACCTAATGTACAGGTATCTGTGGGCCCCAGTTGGCACATCGCCCTTTACCCAAGATGTTCAGTAGAGTCTGTTCACGTTCCACGCACCTCGGACGTGGGCCCACATAAATAACGCTCGGAGGGAGACGCACGGACTTGTGGAGGTGATGACAGTCGGCCTTTAAGAATGTACTGGAAATATGACTAGTTTATAAAAGAGTTTTGTTTACATTTGCGCAAACTTTTTTTAAAGTTTTTTTTAACATTCACTTTAAACGAATGATATATTTTAACGGCGGTGTCCGGATTTTAGGCTATAGTTGTGTCGTACTGCTTTGTCCGCTATACCTACATAAACCATTTATTCTTCCGAGAGAAAAAGTAACCTATTTGTATGAGCTAAGTACCAGTACTTCCATAAACTTCATCCAAATAAATCCGTTGAACTATTTCAGCGTGAAGAAGTAACAAACACGCTCACTAATAAACTTTCTCATTTATGATGTTGGTGTGAATTGTGATTCGAAACGCACCTAATACTTATCTATCTGTGCCATGTTTTGTAAGAAACTAACACTAGCCGCGCCCCGCGGTGTCATCCGCGCTATGATGAAAAAATGGCTATCATGATGATAATATTGATAATGAAGTAGCCTACGTGTATTGTCTCGCCAGTATACTCGTCACGTGTAATCAAACCCATAAGACATTTCGTATTTTCTTATTTTTCAACACAACAGACAATTCTTTTAGAACTCCAGCGTTTTTTGTTTCCATAACTCTATAAAACAAAGTGTGAAACGTTTAGGTAGCATAAAAACGCAATTATTTATATCGATATCGTGAAGTCGTGATTCTTGATGATGAAATCTACACAAAATATGTACAACAGATTGTTTGCCATTTCGTAAAAAACAAGCATTATCCTTCCTCAAATGCCTTGTAGGTTACAAGTTAAATTTTAATTACACGAGACTTAAGAGCAGTAAAATTAATAAGTATAAGTACATAAGTACGAAAATTGTATTTACAGGGGTTTAAGGAAAAGGTATTCTAAGCCAAAAAGAGCTTAGGTACATCACTCATCATCATAAACAACATTTACCAAGGGACCAACACTGAAATTGCGATACAAAAGCAGCTGTTCGATACGTTTTGTCGACAGTCTTTGATAATTTTTCTCGTTTTAAGGATTGGTCCCATAGTAAAAATTGTTCGTAATAATGAGTAGGTACGTTTAGTACGTTGTGATGATTATGTCGTACGTACGTGTGTTTCACAGCTTACCATACTCTTTCTTAATAACCCTGTCACTTCTGTCGAAGTAACATTATATTGCGAAGAACGAGGAAGAGAGAGTCGTAACATGATATTTATTGGTTCATTAAGATAGCACTTGTTTGGATAACTCCCCATTAAGAGCCCATGAAAACAATTATAAAGTTAAACGCTTTGTCATGACACAAATAATGCGCTGTAATTATTACCTACTGTCGCGATGTAATTAAAAAGACTGTATGCGAGGATCGCCGAAAATATGCCCAAGTCATGCTTTCTTTATGAAGATTTTTTTTCTTTATTTTGTTTCGTCTTTGCGATGACAAAACAAAATGTTTTAAACTAAAGTAGGTCTATCAGACGTTTCATAAACACATTTGCTAAATTTACACTAATAGGTAAAAAATGTGAAAGTTTGAAAGGATTTTTATATTTTGTTTGTGTTTGTTTGTTAAACTATAGGTACCTCACGCTGAGAAGGCTCAATGGGTTTGAGAGAAATTTGGAATGGAGTTAACTTGTACCCTAGACTACTTTTTACCCTAAGAAAAATAATTGTACCTACTGATGTCGAAAGCAACCGCGGGACGCATTTAGTAAGATAGGTAAATCATTCAATAAATTAAAAAAACACCAAATTAGGTAAGTCCACTAGAAAATAAATCCAAAAGAACATACACATGACTTCCGCAGAGAAACCTGTCGAAGCTCGTTAAGCCCCAAATCCAAGTAAATCCGCGAAACGCAACAATTTGTCACTAGGACTATTAGATTACATTAGGAGCGGGCTGACCCGATGGGCGGATCCGGGGGCAATCCCATTAGTGGATTCTGAACATTTCAGAGGCCAAGTACGAACTATTATCGAAAAGTAGTTCCTTTTCAGTATGTAATACTTTTTGGAAGAATTTGTACTCACTAGTAATGTTTTTTTCTAATATAAGAGGATTATGGCGTCACACGTCATTATGCATTCGCCCTTTATTCCAATCTGATTGATTGTTGTAAGAATTAATGCTCGACGCGAATTATCATTTACACAAAATGTTGTCTATTCTATTTCGGAATCGAGATTTAGAAGTCACATCATTAATGGCAATTTATCCGTCTGTCTAGCCTAGTACCAAACTTTAATCAATTTTGTGACTAAGTACAGCAAAAACATTGCGCTAAGTGAGCTCTTTGCTAAATGCAAAAATCAAAACATCAACTGACATGCTAATCTAAAATTAACAGCTTTACAATAAATCCGATAAAAACTACCAAGGATTTGCTTGAATAGTATGAATAATCAATTTGCACCTATCGTGATTCAGAGGCGTCAATGAACTCGGAATGAAAAAACTCTGCTAAAAATTTATAATCGTAAAAAACCGTATCGAATGGCAAGTTGGCTGATTGCCGACACAGCCGAAGTGGCCGACACAATAGACATAAGACGATAGACGCCATACCAAATTCAAAAACAAAAAGTTTTTGACAGGATACTAAAAATTACTGGCCATATAAGTATTCTTAATTGATCATTTAAAAATAATATCATGATTGTAAAATTAATGAAATGGGTGCTCATTAGCGGTTCTTTTTTTAAATTGACTATAGAAATTAAATAAATAATAGGATCTTTGTTTCTTGGAAATATTATTCTAACGGGATATATTAAAACAGTTCTTCTATTATGTCTGCGAACGTAAAATCGTTTTCAAATATATTGTGACGGTCATATTTTACGAGTGTCTCGCGTGACTCCGAATTAACATATAAAAGTTTTGGTATAACGGTGACCTATGGGTGGGTCAATATTTTTGTATAATTTTTCTTTAGAGATTATGTTCTCGGGGTCCACTTTAGAGGCGCCATAGACAATAAAAATGTCGATAAATTAGCATAATAGCTTTCACAAATTACGATATAGAGAAACATTCGGCCAGAAGCTCTGTAATTGCTATTCGCTATAGCTCATTTTGTCATATATTTGTGTCAAAATCAAGCATAAATAAATCACTGGGCTCGTGCCGTCTCCCGCACGACGCCACATTTGATATCTATAGACCCATTAATTGTTAAATGTATTTAATTTCTGTTATGAATATTAATAGAATATTAAAATTTGGACACAATTATGCAGTGGGACCGTCGTAACTGATTTATCTATGGTAATAACGATTATATTATTGTATCATTGTACTTACCTACCTACTTTTAAGCAAGGGAATTAAAGAATTTCGCCTGTTCCTTCAGAGTCTTAACGGATTATTTTCCGTTCTTTGACCTTAGGCGAAATGGGTTCAGGGATATTAAGTGAAATAGGTCAACATTCTAGTCTAGCTAGATAAAAAGTTGTAAAAGGATTTTGAGAGATTCTTTTAAAAAACTGCTTCGAACTAAAAATTGTGTAAACCAATTTTCAACTCTGAACTCTGGATCTGGGCTGTGACATGTCGTATCTTAATACTTAACTTGTCAAAATTTTCCCTCAGGTAATAGGTATACCTAATACTATAGGATTGCAAGATAGGACACAGATAGGTATAGTATTATGATACCTTGTAATACCACTTTGGACACGTTATTTATTAGCTTTGAATTCTTTATAAGAATATGTCCTAAGAGAAACCACGACTAAACGTGCTTGCCAGAAATTGAATATTATAATAGAAATAAAAATTATCTACTAAAATGTTTTATAGAAATAAGAAAGACCAGAAAAGATAGCCTTAGTACGAGTTTTGATAGTTTTCGAAACTATTAAACGTTTCGTGACACAGCCACACACAGCAGTGTCATACACAGCGCCCCTGGCGGAAACGTGAAAGAACTATTATAATGTATGGAGCTTTACGAAACGTTTGATCGTTTTCGAAAACTATCAAAACTCTTACTAAAGAACGGTACTGACTCTTTTCATTTATAGGTACACAAAGAGGGGTTTTCAACATGGAGGTAGGGTTTTTATTACGAAGTTAGGTTTAGACAGAGTAAATTGGTCATAAATTTTATCACTTTTGTCTACCTACAGCTAATAGAAATGTATTATGATAATAGGGAGGTATTATAATTTTTACCAAACCTGCTTTCTGATCATTCATTTTACGCAAATCAATTTAAACTTTTTATGATAGGTAATAAAATAATCATACACATCATAATTTTCTCATTTTGTTGCTTTAAATTAGTAATCATCATAGAAAAATTACTGTAAAAAAGAATATCAATTTGCAAGTTGACGAAGAAGAGTAGAAACAGTAGGTTAAGTTCTGTTGCTTAAGATATAATAGTTTCAGAGGAAAATACTAAGTATTTCATTTGCAGCTTATATTTATTATAGTCGGTTAAATTCCAGCTTAAATAGGTTTAATTAATGAAGGGAATAGTAGTCGAATACAGTCGACCAGCTTGTTTGTAGTTACATATACCTATATTATTTAATCTAGAACTGACAGCCACACGAAGAGGTTTGGTTTCTTCATTTGGCTTCTACCAGAGATTATTTTAATCGCACCGTAACGTAGTACTTGCTAGAGAATTGTCATAGGTACCACGTTACCACGCAGTTAATATTGTGTAAGCAACAAGTCTCTGAGAACAATGATATTTCCATGCAAAAACAAATTATACCTATATAGATACACGAGCATATATACAACCTCCAATTGATACGAACCGATGAACCTCTTTATCTCTGATTTCATGAATCAATTAATCCAAATAATTTCTTTGAAGATTCCTCTCTGCGTTGTTCGAACTGACTACTCACGCGGCGCCGTCTGTTGGCGAACACCAATTAAACACTAATTTCCGCAAATCACTCACAAAACACTTTTATGACACCTCTATCCTCCAAGTAAGTAACCATTTACAAGAGACCTATTCCTGCTCCTTATTTCGTTAACTCTCACATTCTTCTTACGTTTGCCAACTATTTGAGACAAAACAAGGAGTGTCAAATAAATAAATTGAAGATTTTATCGTTCACATCCTCACATAGCTTGATACTTTATAAATTTCATTGGAAAGCTCATCAGATGAATCGGAAGCGATACAGTGAGATTAATGTCTAACCTGCCTACTTATTATAATTATAAATTGAAGAGAAGAGATAGGTAATTTAGAAAATAATTAATTTCGTTGGAACATCCTATACGGCAGCGTAAGTAGGCATCTCTTGGGAACTGAGCACCTAACCACCTAAGCAGTTAATTACCTATTCCAAGAGTAAATAAGGCTTTATCAATTTTGATTAGAGTCCATCCATAAATTATAACACACGTAAGGGAGAGGGGGGAAGGGTCGACAAAGTGTGACATTCTGTGACAAGAGGATGGGAGGAGATGATCTAAGTTTAATGATGTCACATTTAAAATCTAAAAATGTAAGTATATTAAAAGCAAACTTTTAAATAAAATTGGTAGATGTCAAATTGCAAAAAATATGTGACGTCACAGTAGGGAGGGTCATACAAATGTGTTACCAGCTGTGACAAAGACGTTGATGTTGACAAATTGGTGTGACGTAAATTATAGATGGCCCCTTAAAAGAACAACTCAAACAGATACCATCACGCATACATATGCAAAATACTGACTAAATAGAGTATGTCAATGAGACAAGGCAGCATATATATTATATATAGCGTGGCCAGTGCGCTTACATGGTCATGGTCACTCCCTTATGTGGGACATCCATTGATAGATCGGCGAGGATCTGACCTTGGTCGTGACTCGTGAATATCGTGATCGGCATTCATCTATGGAACTACAAAGAAAAATTAAATTATATGTCTTTAGTTAATAATGGATGGAGAGAGAGAGGGACCCTTTCTCTCACCCGCTCCGCAGAGAGAAGAGCGGACATGGGGGCGAGTCAGGCCAGAGGGGCCAGTAAGGCTCGCACTCCGTCTCCGCTAGGAGGGCCTGGAGTGGCGGGTGCGGGGACACCCGCTGCTTCGCATTGGGCCCTCCAGGGTGGTCGACGCGTCTGATGTTCCGACGCGTCGCCACGAAGTGGGAGGGGGTGGCCACCCCCTACCCGAGGTGGGTCTGCCTCACGGCGGACATAGGCTGGGCGGGGCTGCGGTGATTTAATGGGCCCGCGGCTCCGTCCATTGCCTGGAGGAACTTCCCAGGGTTTTTAGTGGGTATGCCGCCACTAGGGCGGAGACTCCCACATAACCACCCTGCCCTCCCCGGGGCGGGCGTGGTATCCATAAAGGATTTTCCCTGGGTCACAAAAAAAAAAAAAACCCCGCTGCCGGTGGAACTCTAGGTTTAGGTTTTTATAATGTTTTTAGGTTTTTATATAAAAATATTGTAAAAATTTAAATTTAAGAAAATAAATAAATGTGTGATTAATAATAATAATAAACTAAAGTTATTATTAACTAAAGACATAAAAAAACAAGAAAAAATCTAATGCCAAATCTATATATATAAAAATGAAACCCGTTTTCCTTGGTCACGGCATCACGCGTGAATGGCTGGACCGATTTCACTAATTTTTTTTTGTTGTATTTGTTATTATTAGGAGAAGGTTCTTACGAAAAAAAAATTAAGAAAATCTCTCAGAAATATTGAAAAACCCTAAAAACAGCCCTTTTCTTTTTCCCATACAAACGTTTTCTTACTAAAACGAGCTTTATTGCTATTGTATAAAGTTCATATTGAATTGCAAGCACTCACTGTTGTTTAAGCAATGTAGGTATGTTCCTAACGTCCAAGAGTCAATTTGCACTTTATTACCTCTGTACAAAGTTCAAATTCAATCATATCTATCAAAACAGTGTGCGTTGGAGCACAGATAAAACAAAAAAAGAAAACTAAATCGAATAGTTCAATCATTTGTTTTAAAATTTCGAAGGGTTTGACTCCAAATCACATCAAATTAAAAAAAAGTTGAAACAATAACAAACTGTCAATGTCAGTGTTTTTTTTTCATGGATGAGTTTGCTTTTGTCAACTGATACACGAAACAAATTCGTACCTTTAATTAATTGTAATATATTATAAGTATAAAATTGTAAATAGTGTTTTGTGCAGTGTTTATATTTAATTAGGCAGTACCATAGAGAAGTACTGTATGGCAGTACGAAGTCTGCCGGGTCAGCTAGTAAATTATAAGTACTACTTTGAATTTATATCACACAACAAGTGTGTACACGTGTCAAAATAGGTTTGTAAAATGATATATAAGTATCTACATGTTCTGATAACAGCATAAATATAGGATGTACAATTTACAAAGGATAGGTTCATATTAAATTCCATCAATTTGTGCCAAAGCCTTAAATCTGGAAAATAGATTACCCGAATTTGACTGATTATACATCTAGTTTCAACAAAACCAAAATCCTGGAATTGTAGCCCTATTTATTAATAGACTTAGGCATTAATGTGTATACTTAACTAATAAAATAACTAACATTTACTATTTAACAGCGCCTCGCGGCCCGCTATCCCAAAATGCGAATTTTCGTGGACCACAAAAATTTGCATTTAAATATTAGTGTGATTTTTATCTATACTAATATTATAAAGAAGTAAAGTTTGTGTGTTTGTATATTTGTTAAATTGTAAGGGGTAATCTCGGGATCTACTGAACCGATTTTAAAAATTCTTTCACCAATAGAAAGCCACATTATTGCTGAGTGTCATAGGTTATATAAAAAACCGAAAAACAAAAAGGCTTTTACGTGGTAGTCCGTTTTGCAAAGTGAATCGGAGAAAAAACGGTCCGGACGGCGCGCGATGGCTTCGGGTTAACATTATGCCCAACGAAGTGGGCAAGGGTCAGCTAGTATACCTATAAAAATTAAGGCAATAAAAATAAACATAAGTAGGTATGTAATGTAAGTAAAAAAATGTAGGCATAAAACATGTAAGTGTGGCAATAAGTACAATTCTCGATATCACTAGTCAATTTTTCTGTGGTAAATGCCATTTTACCAACCAATAGATCCGATTTCCACCATTTTGTTACCCCGCAGTGGTAGCGGCGCGCGGTGACCTCTCCCGCACGTGGTCATGGGAACCGCGCCATTATGCGGCACGCTTGGCGGCTTGAAACTTTACTGCTACATACTATTTACTGCCCTGCTACAATCACAACTACAATATAGCAAAATCGATAATATAGTTCGTTTAGGCCGAGTGGCTAGACCTGGCGTCAAAGTTTCTATCTAGGACGCCTTACCTTTGACCTAGCTTAGTGGATCTATAATTTACCGGAGTATTTGTAGGGTTTACAATTTAACGCGTCATCCGAGCCACGGTAACCGCGATAGTGTATTTAATGTGCTTTGGTACATTAAATTTAAATTTAATTTTTACAAAGCTACGGAAATATTGTTTGGTTGTGTTTCTGTAATTTTACATGCGGAAGACGTTGAATTATCCCTTTGAATTCCAACGGGTGGGAAACAAAGTAAAAATGTATTGCATATCTTATAGTACTTATGTAATTTTCACAAGAATATCTAATCAAAATCATAAAATCATGATAGGTTGTGACTTTTCCAACGTCTTATAATCTACCTATAAATAAAATAATACTTGATTTGTATAAATTAATAAAATATAGACATGATTCTTGTGTAACGTGTAAGTAAATATAATACTTTGTAAATATTTTAATGTGAAATGATTCGTCAAAATGCCGCGCTGTTGAATTTTTAAGCTAATGTTTGTTGAAACGCATTTCACACAACTACCCATGACGATGTAATATTTTACGGCTGCGTATTAAGTAACTGTTTGAATCTACCTACGAGTATATACCAGTACTTAGTCACACAAAGCACCTAACCTATCTACACAAGACTTACTTACCTACCTACCTTACCTACACAGTTCTACACCTCTAGTAAGGAAAGTACCGGCTTCTCAGCACAAAAGCTCGTAGAGCGCCAGTCTGCTCTCCAGCGCGTAAATCCTGCACGTTATTAAGGAAACGCAGACATGTCCATGTTTACTACCCGTGAACGGGACGCTCCGTAAACTGCACTACACCGTAAGGCGATAAAATGAAAACCTGGCCCAAAAGAGGTACTTCTCAGTATCTTAAACTGTACTTACGGTAAATTGCAAAACTATATTTAGGTACGTACTCAGGTAGCGAAAAATAAGCATTCAGAATCTGGATGGTTTTTTTGTGTATTTTTTTTTATTACGCGAGTGGCATTTGACGACTGAACTGATAACTAAAAATAATGTACAATTTTTTCTAAATAAAATATTTAGATTTTTTTTTTAAACAAACCATATCATGAAAGTACCCGTAATGCAGTCAGCATCATCATCAAGTGCTACCATCATATTGAGGTTTGAATGGCAGTATAGTGTGCCAGTCTCTAAAACAAACATGAAAGATAGACTCCTCTCAAACATAATTTCCAATTACTAAAATTGTTTCTATGCCATGCACTTCTAAGGCTGCAGTCACGAAGTTGCAATTACCAAACAGACGTGTCCATATCTGCTCGAGTGGGAGACGCTTCCTATAGCTCTGCCTACACTGATGCAGCAGGGAACTCATTTAATTAACAGGGAACTTATTAACTTCATTTTTTTTTTGTAAATTTGATTAGTTTTATTTTCTAGCAATTGCACTGACGAAATGTGCAAATCGCTCCCCTGATGTTAAACGTCACATTTGCCCATAACAGGTCAGGTCTAGGTGTCTTCAAGTCGCGAGTAAATCGGTTTCTTCTAGGCAAGCATGCTCCATCGTAGACGACGTATCGTTGCTTACCATCAGGCAAGATGACGACGGTCAAATGCAAGCCTATTACTGAAAAAAAAAAAAAGCGCCACAAGGAATTTTACAGTTAAAAAAAGAATTAATTAGTTCAAAAATACTTAAATTCGTAAAAAGTTAGTTCTGTGTATTGTAAACAGGATGGTAGAGCAATTTTGGCTCAACTGCTTTCATAACTTTTTTACCTGACTGCCCAAAATGAGGGTAATTTTTGTGTGTTGATTAGGTATGTATGTGTTTTTGTCTGTTGTGTAACTTTGTGTGACATTCTGAAAATCTTGAAAGTCGTGTAATGTGAATGAGGTTTCTTTATTATTATTTTTTTTTTTTTAATCTTTTTTTTTTAGGGACTTTTAGCCACTTATGCGTAGCCATGTCAGCCCCATAGGTGCTCTCTTTTTGTTTTTTAGCTAGAAGTCCGAACACATCGCCTCAAGACTTAAAATAAACAGGTTATTTGCCATTACTGACGTCGGTTCACTCAGAGGTATCTTTAGTAATCGTCTTTATGTTCAGAATATCATTAAGTCACATTTCGCAGTAGGTTTTTTTTAATTTTCTTATCTTCTTAATATATATAAATTACGTGTCACGTTGTTTGTCCGCTATAGACTCCTAAACTACTTAACCGATTTCAATCAAATTTGCACACCGGGTGCAGTTCGATCTAACATAAGACATAGGATAGCTCACATCTCAATAATTTATAGTAAAAAAACATGAAAAATTAGAAAATTTAAAAATACTTAAACCAAATAGCGCTTTGGACAATGTACTTAAACTTTTTTAATGTAACTTTTGACATTTGACATAGAATTGACGCAATGGCTTTTGACAGGACAACGTCTGTCGAGTCAGCTAGTAATAATATGTACTTACTTCTACGTGTAAACCCGAGTAGACAATCTGTTTGCCGACATTTAAGCCAGTTTCTACATATGTAAAATTCATGGCATGCATACCTACCTACAATACACCTACATCCATTCAAAATCTCTAAGATAGCTCTACTGCACATTTTAAAACTAATAAAAAACATTGATAGAGCCGGTTTTCAAAAAACTTTGTTTTAAAAAAACGAACTGATTTAATGAATATTATTTATCCTAGATCAATATCTCTTCTCAAATAGTTAATTAGCGGCTTATAAGATAAATCAGGATTTCCTACTTCTGCCAGCACAACAGTACTAACCTAATATTAGAACATATTTGTACAATATCCATGAACGGGAACCGTGAATGCGCTCTAGGGCTAATACTAATACTAATATTTTTGTAGTGGTAGGGCTCTTTTGCAGAGCCCGCCTGGGGAAGTACCACACCTTTGCCAGTTATTCCACCGCCAAGCAGTAATGTGCAAACATTACTGTGTTCCGGTTGGAAGGGCATTGTTTCCAGTGAAATTACAGGGCAAATGGGAGATTAAACAACTTACGTATCTCAGGGTGACGAGCGCAGTGCTGTGCCGCGCAGGGTCTTGAATTCTGTGAGTTCAAAATTCTGGGAGGCGCAGACCTGTTATGGGCAAACGTGACGTTTAACATCAGGCGAGCGATTTACTCGTCTCGTCACTCAATTACATAAAAAAAAAAAAAAAAAAAAAAAAAAAAAAAATACCCCAGAACTCAGATATATCTAGAGAAAGATGGAGCACTGCGTTAGATTTGGGTGAAGCCAAGAACTTTTATTCTTACAATGACTTTCTACTGCAGAGCTTATGTCATACGCACACAAGCTTTGCAATGCCGTGAGTAAGGGATTAGTTGAAATGTCAATGGGTACGTCTTGTGTACCTATATGTACACAAGACGCACCCATACGTACGCGCAAAAGTAGAAAAATTCTTGGCTTCACCAAAATGTAACGCTACATCTATCGCTCTAGGCTTACCTAAGCCCAAGAATGAATAATAATACACTAATACTTAGGCATTGTACTTACCAGCCACCACCCACACCAAGATCTGATCGGTGATGCACAGGATGAAGCGGATGAGTCCATTGTTTCCTTTCATTAGTGTGGAAATTGAACCCACGCACCCCGATGGAAGTTTCTATAACTTACAATAATAATTTATGATTAACTGACAGCTTTTGTTCTCGTCCTATACGATTTTGTGGCTAAAACTATGATAATAATTGATAATTTGAGGCTTGTGTTATAAATTAATGAAGACAGAATATACCTACCAAAAGCTTTTGAGATCTCAGAAGGTTTAATTTTCAATTTATTAAAAATTATTTAATTTTTTTTTATTTATATTATGTAATTTGACATATAGATAATTAATTATAAAATAAATGTATTACATACATTCGAATACCTAAATCACATTTAAGGTACCAACAACTAAGTCAATGTTCATTATCCAGATTAGAAATGGTTCAAGAAATAAAATCTCACGGAGCATAAATAGGAAGGATTTAGAAATGAAAAATTATTCCAAATTAGATTCGGGGCTGCGGCTAAATCCGTCCGTTGCTCAATCTCAACAAATTAAGTTTAATAAACGTCTCAACGGAGGTGTAAAATGTAATTAATTCGGGTGCTAAGCAGCGCTTAGCTAACGGCTTAATCAGACGGTAAACTACTTTATTGGAGGCAAACTTAGTTCAGCAATCAACGATAATTATCATTGCACATAATTGATTAGTTTGGCCGCTCATTCTTACTTGTCGGCTTAATCATTGCTATAAATAAAAACGGTAAAAATTAAGGATTTATTATGGAAACGAGAATTTCTTAGATTCTAAGAAACATTTGTAGACAGACTCCAGACGGTCTAGAATCTATGTTTTATGTAAATTATTTTTCAAAATACTTGATAAAATATAAACGATATTTTTGTATTAAAGGTAGCAAAAGGTCTCGATACAATTCTCTTATAAAATGACACGAAAATGTACCGCTAAAATCATGCTAACAATCTTGAAAATTGCTTTCTCAATCGGGACTCGAGCGCGCGTGTAATTATTTTGTTGTTTATGTATTTTCCGTTCCAGGCCACTTGGCAACCCACGGCGACTCAATTTATGGAAAACAGGAAAAACATAACTTCAAACTCACAAGTAAGGTTAGGTCTAAGGTTTAACACGGACGACTAAACGAGGTTCCTAATTCTAATTCCCATCTTATCAAATCTATGAGCTTTTGTATGCAGTATATTAGATGCTCACTTAACTAAAGTAATGTGTTTTCTGATTAGTACCGTACATTCCATGAAATAACATTTCACGGGCCATCCACGTGCCACTCTTAATCAGGCTTGTAACAGTAAGATGACACATTCCCTTTGGAGCACTCCTGGAGCACTCATATTATGAGCGAATATACATAGGTACAAGGATATAAGCATATTAAAGCGTCTGGAATTTGCTCTTGTTCGAAATGTTTACTATATTCTCAATTTACACTAATGTCTACGAAATAAAACTTCTTAGTAGGCTCATTACGGAATCGTATAAAAATGAAGTCTCGTTACAAAATAAGCGCCGCCTATTTATACATTGAGGTTAAGTTCGTGACTAACCTGTTGATTCTTTTAGGGCAATAACTGCACACATTGCAATGCAAAAGGACTTGCTTTAAATCGATGCTGAGATTCCCCGGCCGATAAGCGTCTTTGGTCGCCGGACACCGAAACTGGTTTACCAACCAAAAAGCGGCCAAAAAGTGGCCGGCTGTGGTCGTTATACCCATTCATTCAACACTGGCTGAATATTTGCACGCAGACCTTTTTGTGTCGATCGACTGAACTGTAGACATGAATTTGCTGTTTACTTTTAAGTGGTGCTAAAAAGGAGTATATTGAGTTGCGCTGGATGTGTTCCATTCGAAGTTTTATGAGCAATTTGAAGAAATCTTTATTTGGTGTGATTTCTTAGTGCTTGAACACGTTGACTCGCGGGCGCGGGCGCGGGCGCGGTCACGAAATATCAAACATACAGCATACTATGCAAGTGTTCACGTACAAAACGCAGGTGCGGCGAAAGTAGCGGGCCAGCTAGCGATTCGCGCGCGCGGCGCGCGCGGCTATATCAAACGAGTGAGACGTTTGTGTGTGTTCACGTCGAACTAGCGGCGGAGCGCGCGATTCACTCGCGACGCCAAGTAAGTTCAACCAGTTTGAAACGTCAACTCGCGCAAACGCCTGGCGGCCAATGTGAACACGAGTTCGCCACTTCTCCGCGCCCGCGCCCGCGCCCGCGCCCGCGCCCGCGCCCGCGCCCGCGCCCGCGCCCGCGCCCGCGCCCGCGCCTTCCAACGTGGACAAGCACTTATGCTAGTAAACCCCCTATGTTGCAGGAAGCTCTTTTAACAATAGCATGGCCGACGCACAGCAGGACCGATAAAGAAGTTTATTCGTAAAAGACAGGAGATAAAAATTGCACGATTTTTCAATTTGGTTATTGTAAATGTACCTAAAGGTAAAGCTTCGTTTATTGTCAGAAAACATCCGGCGCCAACTCTGTCAAATCTGGTAGGTATGCCTTGAATACTTAACACGAAATCGAGCTCGTAAACTACAAAAATCTGAAATTGAAATGTCACCAAAATTCCTCGTGATCCTTGTTTCGTCCCACGCAAACAGTTATTTTATTCAAATGAGAGTCGGTCGATGAAATAATGGTTGGTACACTCATAATTTTGGCATATTTTAGTGTTTGTAGCACCTATCTCAGGAATTACACTGCTGTTGTCGTAATTAAGCTTAGCTAGAGCAACTTTAGATGATAAAGCTACCTCTTTGGTGTTATTAAGGTAGGCACGAAATTCCTTTACGCCTAGCTTTCGCAATTCATTGTAAAAGTTGGGAAAATAATAGTTTTTTTATCCAACTTAAGTCTACTTTATCGATAAATTCCCTGAATGCTTTACGTAGTAGGTACATTTATTCTGGGATGCTATGTGCATTACAGCTGAAAAACGGAACCTTTCATTCAGTCGCCGTTATGAACGCGCTAATTACCAATTTCCGGACGGAATTCGAGGCCGTTGGGCCCATTTCCGCCCAACCCTCACACCCTTAGATGGAGTTACACCGAATGCATTGACATGTATTTTGCTGACCAGGGACTGTCAAACATATAACTGTTAATTAATACATTGATGCTTTTGTACGATTATGGCGGGGCGTGTTAATATGATGAAAAATAAGGGACTTACTTAGAGGTTTTTGCAGATGCAAAATCTTGGTAGGCAGATAGAGTAGGTACCTATCATAATTGTGAATTAGAGATTGACCATTTTCATTACTAATTAATTTCAATGGGATTTATTTATTTATTCAGTGTCCGAGATGATCAAAACCTGAGAAAATGGTTATCAATATGTTATGTACCTACTAAATAAGTTATACCCATCAAATTCGAGGCCTTTCTTATCAGGATTATTTTAATTTCAATGTTAAATCACTCATAAAAGTTTTATCTTTTAAGAAAGCCATTGCATGATCGTGGCAAAATGCTAATATCGAATTCAACTTCAAAACCGTTACATTTTTATGACTGAATCGGGAACTGAGGTTAATACTTCGAGATAATGGTGGGAGGTGGGTGGCTCGAGGATACTGTACTTTTGATATGGCACGCTACCTTTGGATTAAGGTCGTTGAAAGTTGCGGATTTGTTTTCATGCAGCATTAGGTATTACCTTTTAGTACTTAGGTACATGTCTAATTTGATTACTAATTTTTAGTTGTAGCTTATAATATGTTGAGAAGTAAACTCTATTTTCTGAATTCTTCCAACATTCTAAGTTGTCTGCTGTTGCAAGGCAATCATTCTCATGAGAATTGAGCTCGTCTTTTCACCCTCGTCAAGATCGGTTTTGGCCCAAAGCTCCTCTATTTCTTTAGTTACCTACGCGTTATAGTAGTAAACAGTCCCACTATAACATACGTTTAGTCGCAAAATATCCAATTCGCGAAATTTCCAGTGGTCGCAAGCTGTCCAATTCGCAAAATGTCCAATTAACATTGCAGCGATCAGCCGCTGAAGCTTTTAGGTCACATTAGCGAATAACATTTTAAAACTAATTTGATAACGACATTATTTAGTATTTAATGTCTACGTTGAAAGACTGGTTATATTTATTAGTTTTATCACTAGGCACGATATAAGCCCAATTCAAGTGAAAAATTACGAAAACTAGCCAACTAGCGTTCATATAATTTTTCACCGCAGGCCCACCTGACCTACGAGGTCAGAACGAGTTCCTTTTTTTTTTTTTTTTTTTGTGACCCAGGGAAAATCCTTTATGGATACCACACCCGCCCCGGTTAGGGCATGGTGATTATGTGGGAGTCTCCGCCCTAGTGGCGGCATACCCACTAAAAACCCTGGGAAGTTCCTCCAGGCAATGGACGGAGCCGCGGGCCCATTAAATCACCGCAGCCCCGCCCAGCCTATGTCCGCCGTGAGGCAGACCCACCTCGGGTAGAGGGTGGCCACCCCCTCCCACTTCGTGGCGACGCGTCGGAACATCAGACGCGTCGACCACCCTGGAGGGCCCATTGCGAAGCAGCGGGTGTCCCCGCACCCGCCACTCCAGGCCCTCCTAGCGGAGACGGAGTGCGAGCCTTACTGGCCCCTCTGGCCTGACTCGCCCCCATGTCCGCTCTTCTCTCTGCGGAGCGGGTGAGAGAAAGGGTCCCTCTCTCTCTCTCGCTCTCTCCCTCTCGGGGACTCGACCGCCGCTACCCGAACTGTCCAGGACGCCGGCCGAGTCTACCCCTCTGGAGGGCACAATGTGCCCCCCGTCGTCGTCCGCAGACGACCCCGAGCCCTGCCACGTTCCCTCTCCACGGAGAGGTATACGGGAGGGCTCCTAGGCCCAGACCGCCGCTTCCCGGAATGTCCAGGGCGCCGGCCCGAGCCTCCACCTTTAGGGTTCCTCTTAGTTTCACCGGGCAAGGCGGTCCGGCTACTTATCCCCCCCGCCACGGAAAGGCGGGAACCCAATTCGGAGGGGCAGAACGAGTTCCCTGCGGTAGACTAATGTGTCAAAATAATGATTGCATTTGTTACAATAACGAGCGAGTGTCGATTGGCCCGTGGCGATGCCTCACCTATTTGTTTCTAAACGAAACCTGCCAGTAAATAATCTATCGACTTATAAATAAACACCGTTTCATGTGGGTTTCATTCATGTGGGACTCGGAATGAGATCGCCAGTAAATTTATTTTTTAGTTATTGGTTTTTGACAAAATCAAACGAAAAATATTAGCGGTCTTTGTATGAATAAACGTTTGTATTTTTTTTTTTTGTGTGGCCGTGGTAGCTCAGTGGGAGAACAGCCGCTTTGCATTCTTGAGGTGGTGGGTTCAAACCCCGATTCGTACCAATGAGTTCTTTGGGACTTATGTACAAAACATATACCACTGGTTTTTCGGTGAAGGAAAACATCGTGAGGAAACCTGCATATGTCCGGAGAAGAAATTCAATGGCGTATGTGAATCCACCAACCCACACTTGGCCAGCGTGGTGGAATACGGCCTATTCACCCTTCGAGGGTAGACCTGTATCCCAGCAGTGGGAGGATTTAAGGTTGCATACGAGTATGTATATGATTTTTGACAACCTTGTGAAATAATGGTAATAAACTGAAAAATAGTAAAGAAACTAGCAGAATTAGGTATAATTGGTAGAGCGGTTAACTTTGGTTTTATAGACTATTTGACCGTTTGTACAGTGGTTAAATAGTAATAATATACTTAGCTATGTACTTAGAACAATGAATGTGTTTGGTTTCAAACTATCTATTCCAATAAACCAACGCAACGGAAATTAAGGGCTAAGCAAACTTAATCCCACAAATTAACTACTACTGGATACTTACATATGCATGTATACACAAAATACTCTACGGGGTACGGGATCCGTTTCCACCACTCGCCAGGGTTTGATTAAACTACCATACAAATCTGAACCAATTCCACGCAATGGGTCGACTGATTGCGAATCTGAAACCGAACCGTAACACTCATTACCAGATAAAAAGCTCTACGACACTTTAAAAATGACTCCCAGAATGATTAAATCACGGAGTACGGCAAAAAATGCTGCTTTCTGAATATGACGGCAGATAAATTGCGACAGACACCCTATTTGCGAATGGAAGTGCTCCAATTTTCGAGTTGCAATCTCTACGCCATGGAAGAAGAAAATAGGATGGAAAAACTAATCGCTGCGAGGCGCGCTAACCGGGACAGATGAAGCCAGCTCTTCCAATAATAGCATTGGCGTTAATGGAACCTAGCTTTAAAGATAAATGTCTATTTATAACTGTCTACATTAAGGTACCAATACTACCAATCAATACTTACTGTCTAGTTTTTAAGTTTTTAGTTCCCAGGCTACGTGAAAATTTGGCGCCGAACATCCGAACGAAGTTCTAGAATCGTACTCTTATTTTATTATAATCTTAAACCTATAGTTCATTCCCTTTGCAATCTTCACCTCCTTTATATTTATGTGTGGCAAGTTGATGGCAACATTGAAAATGTTTAAGGACTGCTATAAAACTGAATATTATAGCCCGGCCAAGTGGTGAGTTTGGACCCAACAGTCAATACAGTTTTACGATTCAGCAAAATTGGTTTTCCGCTTATTTTTGGTATAAATTTCAATGTTACTCCTTTCTCTACATGTAACACACTAAAAACAAACCTAGTTTAAAATTACTTAGCAGCGAAATCCAGCCAATTTTAGACTGGGACAAAAAAGCAAAGACAGACAAAATTGACAAAAAAGACGAAACAACACTGTCCAATTCCGCATTTCCGAAATAGACGGAAATGGGGCACCGTAGTCGGAAATCCCAGTGCTGGGGGCGACTAGATCTTGCCATTCGTGTCACCGTCTCTCCTATTCCTATTCGTAACGGATCCTGACAAATTCTGTTACCCATGGACAATACATGCCTACCTAGCTCTACCTTCATTCAATTAGGGAAATAGCGTAGACGGCTAGCTTGGTAAAGTGCTTCGACAGGTTTTGTATGGGCAGGCCTATTCGTCCCATCGTCTGGCTGAGTGGAGTACGTACTCGTTTTATTTTTCTTTTTGAGAAGGCAATGAATATTGAGACAGCCTGCTATATCTTTTACGTTCGTGGTACGATAACTGAGTGTCTATTTTACCACTCCTTTAAGTTTTTTTTATAAACTTAAACCTGTGTACCTTAAATGTATGCAAATAAAACACGTAAGTAAAGAAGCCCACCCCGCTTCTTTAAGGAGTAGATATATACTAGATACCTACTTAATTACCTTATCTTTTAGATTGGTAGGTATCTAAGTATTTCTCAGATTGTGTTTTCACCTATACAGTAAAATCCAAAAACAATCCTACAAGGATTTCCGAAATTTGTCTTTCATCTCGTAAACTCAATCTATTGCAGAGAAACCAAAACCCGCATCTCTTAGTAACCACGTTCGGAAGTGAAGGAAAACTTTCCAGCTCTCACAATTCGTAGGTGCTTCCTCTCCGCCCTTGAGCGTTATTGTTTGCACGCCGGAATTGAAAAACTTCATCCCTTCTCAAAGTTCTTGTATGTATAAACAATCTATGACTACCAACGGGTAGGCTAGGAGTTTTTTCGTATATAAATACTTGTGTAATGTAACGTAATAAATCCTTCTAATATCATAAATGCGAAAGTTTGTGTATGTGTGTCTGAATGTTTGTTACCTGTTGTTGTTTGTTTGTTGCCTGTTATTGTTTGTTAGTTGCCTGTTATTGTTTGTTTGTTACCTGTTATTGCTTGTTTGTTGCCTGTTATGGGCAAACGTGAGTTTAAGATCAGGCGAGCGATTTGCTCGTCTCGTCACTCAATTACATAAAAAAAAAACGTATCTGATGATGTAATCATGGTGAAAAGTATGCCTGTGTTAATCCAAGGCATAAGCTTTGTATCAAAATTAGTTTAATATTTATGGAGATACGTTTTAACATACATTCACAGTCACACACACGTTATTAACCAACTCAATTGGATGCATAAACCGAGTATCGAAGTCTGCTTGGTAATGTCGTCTACAGGTAAATCAAAATCACTCACGTCTCTATCCCAAAGATTAACCCATTTCCGAGGGTGGTTTACATGGTCGTTAAATTGCATCGCGCCTCGGGGCTTAGTGAACCAACTCCCACCGAGGAGGCTTCATTTGAGGGAGTTAACGCAGCTCAGAGATGTCGTTAAAGCCGGTGGTTCTATTTTACCATGTACAATGAAAAATAAACTAGGGAAGTACCTACCTACGTTCGAATATACTGAGTGGCCAGCTCTATTGTTTTATTTTTATGGCTTGGTACTTAAGTAGAGACAATTGACATTTCTTAATTTTGGCTCAGGTGGATAGTCACACAAATTGTGTTTAGTATCTATTAAAAAAAAGCGCAAGTGCCTGTCATGATTTCAACTCACTAAAACTTTGCAAGTGTATTTTGTCCATAGAATTTGAAAATGCTGTACCTACATTTTACCTACCCATAGAGGTACTATGCTATGCAAGATGTGACAAAATTTTGAAAATATTGGATACGAAAATTTTTTTTTACGGAACCCATCAAATTATAAAATTTTCAGTTGAAATTTCTAACAGAAAAATATAAAAGCTTATGGTTTAAACTGCCTTTTAGAAAATTTTAGTCGTTACTAAGATTTTCTAGTCCAATGACCGACTAGAGTTGAACATTTATGATAAAGAAAATCCAATTCCAACACTACAATCTAGTGTAAAATTGCATCAGTGGCTCAGAGCCGCCTGTCCCGCAGGGAAGGCCTCATTTTGCGGGAATTAATGTAACGCTGGAGCACGAAACTGACTGCAGATTAGCGTGATAAACCGTGCCTATTACCGGCTGCTAAGTATACTGCATTAACGCAGAGAAACTTCGCTGTTATTATCACGGTTATGCTGTTCTCATTAGACATTTGGGTAATGATGGAGCGGTCTTATAAAGGTTCTTGAATCTTGACCTAAAGACTACGGAATCGTTTGTATTGTGGATTGCCAAATGACTTGTCATTTCTTGTCTAAAAAATTTAACCTAAGTTTTTTTAGTTCAGAAGCTCAGCTTAGTTCTCTGAGCTTTTAAGATTCCCGAAGTTGAGGAGTGTGTGCATGTGTGAATGTGAAACCCACTTACTTAAGTTTTAGAGGCAGAGGTATAGAAGCACGTCATTTGCAACGATAGGTACATAATATGTAAATATAAATACTTAGGTAGTGCATTATGTATGTTTATGTAAAATGTAATCTATTGTATTTATCCAAGTGGCGCCTGACAATGCCCTAATAGCATCACATCCGCAGTGTCCGATAGAGCTACATTGAAACGTGTACTGCAGCAGTTTACTTACGAGCTCGACACGACAATCCTAACAGTTTAGCAAAACCACCAACCTAGTAAATCCACGAATAGTACCTAGCAAAGACTTATACCTACTTCGGCAAACATAGGTAATTCATTTAAATATTGCGTTCTTTTTCTATCAGGCGATTTAATACTGGTAAATTAATAACAAACCTCCTAAATTTTATTTTAACCTCTTTCAACTTTAACAACTTCCTTAACATTACAACTGAGTTTTAATTAATAGTCCTGAACAACTCGACAAGCCATTAGCGGATATTAATTACTCTCTTTGAACTCTCAGCAAAATTACCCAGTAAGCTTCTAAAATGATAACGATTGGCGGCAAGGGAAAAATTTCGGTTAGGGCTAGCCTAATGGAAATCAATAAGTGAGAATTGAAAGAGCCCAAGGGTTGGGGTGAAGTAATTCAAAGCTAGCAAACAGAATCGCAGTCGGGAAATGAGTAGGAAATTAAATTTCACTAGTCCGCCGAGAACGGCGACACTTGGCACGGTTCAGAAAATAGACGCTGACACCGCGTCCTACTGGCGGATACAAGTTGGAGAAGAAATGTTCAAGTTAATATTTAGATTTTGCTGACAAAACTAATCCGGATAATATTTTTATCGGTACTAGCCTGTAGAGGTAGATGGCATAAATATTATAAATACTTACGACTGCACCACGAACAAGTAATTAATGTAGTTTTACGCAGTTAAACGGTTTTTAGGGCTTGGTCTCTGTCATTGACTTGATGACCCCTTGGATTTCGTACCAGTAAACAATTTTGTTTCGATTTTTATAGTTTTTCTGCTGTTTCCTTGGGTTTTACCTTATTTTCTTTTATCCCAAACAACCCCAGTATCGAGGCGAACAATACAAAAAACTTAATCAGTCGACCCATTCTCGAGTTTTTGCGAGGCTCTTCAAATCTAGGTAGGTCGTACATACCTACCTTCTAAAATTCAGTGCCAGTAATACGCAGTTACTCAGGCTACAAACTCCAAAAGTGTGTATATGTAGTTTATCCAGACCAGACAGAATTTCACAAGTCACCACAATGTGTAGCAAAAGTTGATTGGTGTACGTAACAGGCTATCGTCGGCAAACTACTTATCTAAATTAAATCTTCGTCCTGACGCGGCTGGTTTCTTGCTTCGCTTTACTTCGTTGCTTCGTTGTAACAAGTATACATACACAGACACATATTAGACATAGTATTAAAAGATCTGCATGGTACTGAATTTTGCACAAATAAATTGTCTGCTACAAAATGAGGTCTGTAGGATTGGTAATCAAAATCGAAAAAACCATCTCAACAATATATTTGCGTTTCACATAAATATTCTACATAATTAATAAAAATAATTTGTCTTTAAGTTATAGCACGATACATTATTGTACAGCATTATGTGCATTGCATCACCTGACATAGTTTCCCCTATGTTTTACAATCGCCGCATGTCAGGAGGTACGGCAATTAATTTGCAAGTAAGTCGTATCAGTGAGCTTATCAGATCAATCAAGCGGAGACGATGCCCGTGACGAGCCCGGCGGCGATCGTGACTCCCGCCACGCGAAGCATCACTCGCCCTAATTCCTTCACATCTTTATACTTCTCAATACATATTGGCTTGCTTACTTCTATTTCAACCACAGCTACCGAGTTATTGCCCAGACATCGAGGCTTCTTTTTAATCAGCTCTCCAGTACTTTTATTTAACAACTCCTTCAATTTTATTATATTTGCTGATTCTACTAGTGATTGGTAGTGAATGAGTACAGGATATCCTTTTGTGATAGGAACTTTTACATTGAAAACAACAATTCTGGCTTCAAATCTTGTTGTTACAGGGACCTGCTGGACTGGATCGCTCAATATGTAGCCAACACTCACATTCTGCATGTCTACACCTGACAATGTCACACTTACTTGGTCTCCTGCAAAACCGACATTACTGCTTAAATCATTGATGCTCAAGTTTTTCACTTCGGCCATTTCCTTTGTAGGACACACCAGTACTTTGTCTCCTTTACTAATCATGCCATTCTCGATCCTGCCGGCTACACAGAAACCTGAGCCTGTGCCTTTGTATACATCATTTATAGACATCCGTAAAGGCTTTGAGACCGGTCTCTCTGGCACATTGAACTTGTCAATTACATCTAGAAGACACGGGCCTTTGTACCATTGCAGTAACTCAGGCTCAGTTGGAGTTTTCACCAAATTTTCTCCTGTCAAACCAGAGCATGGCACATAAGTGACATCAGATTCTTTGAATCCAGCCTGTTTCAGGAAAACTTTGAGCTTTTTTGCAATTCCAGTGAATCTCTCTTGAGACCAGTTTGTAGTATCCAGTTTGTTGATTGCTACTGCTAATTGACTTACTCCAAGAGATCTGACTAGGAGGGCATGTTCACGTGTTTGGCCACCAAAATCAAATCCAGACTCAAACTCTCCTCTAGTGGCATCTACCACTAGTAACGCGACATCTGCCTGTCCTGCTCCTGTTATCATATTTGGAATGAAATCTGCATGTCCAGGAGCATCCAACACAATCACTTTCTTAGTCTTTGTTTCAAACTGTGCTCGTCCAACATCCATTGTGATGCCTCGCACTCTCTCTTCTCCGGTTTCATCTAGCACCCAAGCATACATGAAACTTTGCTTCCCTATCTTTTTACTCTCTTGTTCGAACTTGTGTAGTGTCCTCTGGCTCACCTCACCAAGCTCGCAGAGCAGTCGACCCATTAATGTAGATTTACCAGCATCTACATGTCCGATAACAACTATGTACAAGTGGTTCTTGTCTGAACCTCTCTCATTTGTGAACTGTGTGATTGGATCTACTTTACTTTCCTTTGATTTAGAGACAACTCGTTCTTCAGTCTGCTCTCGAATTCTATCTGTACATGGGGACAATTCTCTTGGTGTTTGAGGTCGACTTCCTGACCCTCCATTGTTCTCTACTTTAAAACCTTTTACAACAGCCAATTTTTTGGGCTCAGCTTTGGTAGCAATTACCTTAGGTGCACTATCTGCTGCTATGACTGGAGCCCTGGCGGTTTCAACCACAACCATGGGTGCCGGTTTGGGTAGCTCCAGCTTTGGCTTTTCAGTAACTTTGTTATTCAAAATTTCATCAAGAGCTTTAGCGAAATCGAATTTGTGTTTAAGTACAGACTGTATAAGCAGGTTTTCCGAGACTGTATCACTTAAAACATTCCGTAGCTCGTCCAGACAGGACATGAGCTTTGCCTCGTCGTCTTCGCCAAGGTTAAGACTGCGAAAGTCGACGGACTCGCGCCGCTGCAACGCGGGCTGCGACGAAGACTCTGCCTCTTCTTCGGTCTCCTCCTGGATGTTGTCATGACTTTCCATGAAATGTGACACTTCCTGTTGGTTTTGTGACCGGTCGTACAAAAACTGAGCCGCATCACTTGGAGATAAACAGCTGTCCTCTTCAACAGAGGTTCCGTAAACATCCTCATCACAGTCGTAGTCGTCAGAATAGCTGATTTTTCTGATATTCCGGTGACGAGCCATGGTGGAAACTCTTGATATTTGTTTACTAGATCTTAAAACTTAACATAATTAGAATATTTTTCGGAAAACTACAAGAAAATAAACACGTTTTGTAAAACAATACTTTTTTCTTTTTTTGTTTGCTGGATTCGATGAGACAGTTGCTTGCTTTGACATTGACATCTAATTCTTGCTTGACAGAAGAAATACTTGAGGATACCCGTACATGCGACAGCTATATTCTTGAAATGATGCCAGAATAGAAATGCTTCCCCTAATTAAGGGAAAAAAATTCCATAAATTATTCCTAATCTTTTTTTTTTTTTTTTTAGTTAACCTGTAATGTCCCACTGCTGGGCAAAGGTCTCCCCCAAGTTCTTCCATAACTGCCAGTCTTGGGCCAGCACCGTCCAGTCCTTTTCAAACTTCCCCAGTTCGTCGCGCCATCGCGTCGGAGGGCGGCTTGGGGGTCGACTGTCCGGGGGCACCCATGACTCTGTGGAGACCTTTGCCCATCTGTCCGGGTGCATTTCTAATCTTTATACTTCACAAAAGTAAAACATTGTTATACAGGGCTATAAGGAAAGGATTATACTAAGCCACAAATCGATCATAGTAGGAAAGTAACTACTAGTATACTAATCTACCCCCTTGAAGCACCGCGGACACTGTAGTGTCCGATTTCAAAAAACCCGTAGAAGCACCGCGGACACTGTAGTGTCCGGATTTTTATTTCGCGCCAGACTCAGAAAAAGTCTCTATCCTGCTTTTACTAAGGCAAAAGACTTTTAAATATGAATGCCATCTCGTTCCGCTTGAATGTGTCATTATGCCGTAGTCGAACAACTTTAAACTCGGTGGACATTCGATTAAAAAATAAATAATATTCCGTGAGTCAAAGTCAGTTGTGTTGACTTTGACTGGTCGGCGGTGCATCGACGCTTTTTACGTAAATAAAACGTTAGTTAGGCTGGTGTTCTTGGATAATAAGCTTTAAATTGTTGTTAACAAGGCTGATAACAATATATTTTAAGGTTTAACAGTCTTTTGTGTTTCCAAATCGGCGATAAGTGATGCGCATCTTCGTAGACGGCCGTGTTTTTTATTTCTCAAATTTTATTTTATTTACTGTGATAAATGTTATGATCTATTTAAAATATAGTCAAACGATCATCCTAGAACAGTTGTGTGCAGTTGTTTTTGTGAAAGAACAATTTACGACAAAATGTAAACAATAATTGTGAAGTGGGAACAAAAAAAATCGCGCAAAAATTTTTTTGCGTTGGTTTTTAAATGCCTGATATTAAATACTTTTAAGGTGAGTAATGTGTTCTTATTTTGTGACAAAGTGCAGATTGAGTCTATTATTAAATCTAAATAGTAAAAAACATACATTATCGCTTTACTGTTTTTAGTAAAAATATGTAAACTTCAAAGTCCATGTTTTTTTGTAAAGTAAACGGTTATACGCTGATTTATATCTTTATCAGGCCAACCAATGTTAGTATAACATTCGTCATTCGACGCGTCTGTTCAACAGCTATAAGAATAACAAATACAAGTGGGTCCTTGTTCGAATGTTTATGTCGTAAAAACCATTTAAGTGGTCGGCCGCCCGGCGCGTGCCGTAACATAAACAAACGATGACGCGCCGGTGCTTCTACGGCAAAAAACCCGCGGGAGGGGGTGCCTCAAGCGGGTAACTCCTAATCATATGAACATCTTTTATTAAAAGGCCAATCTTGCGATCGCGAAAATAATGTACTTAATCTTAGTTTTGGGTTAGCAGGAAATTTCAAATAGTCCAATAAATATTTATTGGGTACAATCCTGGGCAAACATAATTCACAACCTGGCAGCATCAAATCGTAGAAGGCTCACGAAGTTACTATTACTGTGTTTTGCCCACTTTGGCACAGTTCAAAGAGTATAATAAGTATAGAGGACAGTTACAGCGACGGGGACAAAAAATGAAATGTCTGTCTCTCTTTTTCAACCGTGTTTGGCACTTGCCATCTTGCTCTTTTTTACAAAGTAGCAATTATGGTTCCATCTGTTTAATCTGAGATAAAAATAGTTTTGCCAGCCCAAAACCTTTTATTTTTTTACACTGCATGGAAAATAAACATTTTTGTGAAAAATTCCATGAAAAATGCTCTTATCGTGATCGTTAAAAAAATTAATCGCTTTGTTGTCATTATAATTTCTAATGTCAATGTCGGTAAATTGTTGAAGTTGTCAATGTCAATTAAAACTTTGCTTGTATCATTGACGCCGATTTGGCTGTATCACATTCCTTTAAACTAAACTAAATTTTGACAGGACAAAACTATCTACACCTCTTTCTATTTTAATAAGTTAGACAAAGATGCCAACAATTTCTAATCCGCCAAGATTAGGTTAGTTTAGAAAGTCATAACATAGAATTATCGTCAATGTTTCATTCGGTGATAAGTTATTTTTTGTAATCATAATTTTATTTTCCTGTAGCTACCTATCGCATGTGAAAAACAGAGATAAAACAGTATACGCCTACATCATAATAAATACGTAGGCTTGCTTTCTCGCGTCTATTTATTAACCATTTTACGTTTTAGACGTGGTACAAACAAACTTGCAGTTTTGATTGAACCTTGACCACAAAACTTTGTCAAGATGAAGAAGAAGGTACGTATTGGGGGATGCAAACATCCATTGTGAAATTAGTATTTACTAAAGATGCCAGTTAGATATATTATAACAAACTATCAGGATATGGAGTATAAGTTGTTGTACTTGTTGTCCTTCTGGCTCTTCAAGTTCATTCACATAACAAAGCTTGAGATTTTCGTAACTGACCACCTTTAATAACGGACGGCACGGTCAGTCTACATATGGGTGACTGTAACATTGCAACTGTGATTTGTGACTGTGATTCAGATGGCAAGTAAAATTTTAGGCCCCAAATGTTTGACATATATCAACAACCCCCTAACCCCGTCACAGGGCTCAGGCGGCCTAAAATCTGAGATTAGAGCTGGCCAGTTTACCCATGTGATCTCACTTTAGTTCATCTCCAATTTTGATTTTATTTTCCTATTGTTTGTAATAGGTTTTGCTGATGGGCAAGAGTGGTTCAGGGAAGACCAGCATGAGGTCTATCATTTTCGCCAACTATATAGCCAGAGACACTCGCAGATTAGGAGCTACAAGTAAGTTTACTTTTGCAACCATTGGAATATCTTTCTGATGATAAACACAGTCCTAACTGTAGAATTTACTTTGATTTTGAACATAACATAACATGTGGTCAATGTTTTTTCATTTGGCATTGTACAAACAGTTCAAATCTGGCATTAAAGTGTGGCAAAGCAATCATTACAGTATCAGCTTGTAAAAAAAATCGAAATCAGTGTAATTTCCATCGACAATACACTTATAACCTTTATGAAGAGCAGTGTGCCATTTTTGCATTTCCTGTTAGTCATATCAATTTATTTAATACTGATGTTATTTTTTCCTTTTGCTTACATACTGCAATAGTTACTCATCAAAACAACATTTTGTACAAAAATCCCCAACAAAGTATGCCTTTTGATAGAGATGAATAATAGTTACGTTATTTAGTTAGTATTGAGCTGATAACAGATTTAAACAGCTGATTTATATGCATCATAATCATTTGAAATACTGCTATATGTGTCACAATATACCTTTACACATTTACTATTATATGAAACACTTCCTAAACAATTTATTAGTTTTACGAACATTTTGAAAAGGCCATATGTAAGACAGGCAACAGTACCGTTACCATACTACAAATTAATCCATCTAATTTCAGTTGACGTAGAGCACTCACATGTCCGTTTCCTCGGCAACCTTGTCTTGAACCTGTGGGACTGCGGCGGGCAGGAAGCGTTCATGGAAAACTACTTCGCTTCACAGAGAGATAACATATTCAGGAATGTGGAAGTGCTCATATACGTGTTTGACGTTGAGAGCAGGGAAATGGAAAAGGATATGCATTACTACCAGTCATGCTTGGAAGCTATATTACAGGTGAGAAACAATATCACTAAACTAGAAACATCGTATCTTAGACAACGTCTGGGATATAAGCCACTTTCACACCAATTTTTATAACTCTTAAGAGCATGTCTTATATTTATACCCAACTGCGATGAAGCCAAAAATGGAGGTTTATTAAAAAAATCATTTATGTATATCTGTCTATATTTTCCCTCGTTATTTGTCGTTAAATTCGTCTGTATTGTGCAATGTGTCATATTAAAATTACTTTTCATTACACTTATAAGAATGCTTGGCATTTTTCTCCATGTGAAACTACATAATAATATTAATAATTTTCAGAACTCCCCGGAAGCGCGAGTATTCTGCCTGGTGCACAAAATGGATCTGGTAGCAGAGGACCAGCGCGAGGACATCTTCAAGGCGCGCGTGGAAGACCTCAAGCGGCTCTCGAAGCCACTCGAGTGCACATGCTTCAGGACCAGCATATGGGACGAAACTTTGTATAAGTGAGTTGGTTTGCTCAGTATCTAGCCCTTGTTTCAGTAATTTAATAAAAAAAATATATTTAAAAATAAAAAACACAAAAACTGAAACATTTGTACATTTTTTCATTAAATTAATTTAAAATAAACTAGCTTCGAATTGAAGAAGACTGTATTGACACCAAATCTAAATACTCGCTTAAATTTCATCATCAGGGGCTAAAATATGTGGTCCCACTAATTTCAAAGTTGCTTACCAATATTGGATTACGGTACCGAAGTATCATCACGCATACTAATTATCCACCCTATTTTCCTAAACATTAGGTCGATTTCCGATGCATGTAGCCATATCCATATTGAAAGCAGACGAACCGGGTTGAAGCATAGCAATGTGTAGCGATGTCAATACATCACTGTAATTTCTTGTGTTTGTGTAAAGAATAGAATGAGAACGACTTTAACACTTGATTTTTTTCAGGGCATGGTCAAGCATAGTTTACAAGTTAATACCTAATGTCAAAGCATTAGAATCGTCTCTGAAACAGTTTGCAGCAATCGTTGATGCAGATGAGGTGAGCAGAACTTTTTGTTACATTTTGTGTATTCTCTAAAATGGTGTGCAAGCATGTATAATCTACCTGCATGTGAGCCACTACAAAATACAAAACGTTATTCTCTTTTTGGCGTCTTGGGAGAACGAGATAGTAATAGTATAAAATTGCGCATGTATGCAATGCTAAAAATCTAAAAATGTGCCTCCCAGTCTTAGCGTATAATGGCCTTGGGAAGTACACACGATTTTGAGATGATGTTGGATTCAGGGCAAAAAAGACCACAGATTAACAAACAGTGGTTTTCAACAAGCCTACAAAATGTTAATCGCCAGGGTTATTTAAACCTCAGGATAATGTAAAATGTCACGAAATATTGAGACTTACCCTTTTTTTTTTTTTTTTGTTTACCCAGTGGAAATCCTTTATGGATACCACGCCCGCCCCGGGGGAGGCAGGGTGGTTATGTGGAAGTCTCCGCCCTAGTGGCGGCATACCCACTAAAACCACTGGGGAATTCATCGTCCGCCTGGTAGGGCAAGGTGGTGTCGCGTTAGCATTGACCACCTTGCACCGGCGACGGGCCCGATTAGGGCCCCCTGCACCCATGGCGGGGTGACCCTGTTCCCCAGGATCACCCCCCAGACAGTGTGGGGTCGTGCAGGCCGGGAGAGTCCCCCGACTCTACCGGCAACCCCACTGCCGAGGAGCAAGGAGACGGGCGAACCGCCCTCTCGCTCCCCAGCCCCGCTCGCTCTCACGTGGTGGGCAGTGTGGTTAGCACCACCCACCCCGCCTTAAGCCCACGTTCCTTTCACACCCGGCCGCAAACCTCACGCGGCGAGGTGCAAAAGGAACCCTCCTCTTTCCCTTGCACTCCCGACCGCGACCCACACGCGGCGAGGAGCACAAGGAAAACCCTCCTGGTGGCACCGCTGTCACCGCCCGAGCGTGGAGCGCCGTTTCCTCCAGCGTCCACCACACTCGTCACCGGTGGCAGCAATGCCACCGTCCAAGTGTGGAGCGCCGCATCCCCCGGCGTCCACCACACTCAGACCCTCCTCCTTTCCTTGCACTCCCGACCGCGACCCACACGCGGCGAGGAGCACAAGGAAAACCCCCCTGGTGGTCCGAGCCATCGCTCAGACCCCGGCTCATCCGCTGTGCCCTCTGGTAATCAGCCCTCTGCTGCCAGAGAGACACGCGGAAGGCCCCACCTCGGGTTCCTCTTCGTTTCACCGGGTTCAGTGCCACGGCTACTTATCCCCCCCGCCACGGAAAGGCTGGGAACCCATTCGGGGGGGATTGAGACTTACCCCTACGTCAACAGTCCCTACGTCACTATTCGAGCGCGCAACCCCTGGGAGTATTTAGCCTATCATATTTTAATTATAATTAATAATTATATTCACCTGAATGTACATTTTATAATATGTAAATGACGATATATGGTTTGATGCTCATTTCTTATTTTTGTGAAAAAAAAAATATTCTGCCTATAAATAAAATTCTTATTCTTATTGAACCTTGCGAAGATGTTTAACATCACGGAATATTGAACCTTACTTCCTCGTTAACAGGTGCTACTATTCGAGCGCGCCACGTTCCTGGTGGTGTCGCACTGCCAGCGCCGGCCGCACCGCGACGCGCACCGCTTCGAGAAGGTCTCCAACATCGTGAAACAGTTCAAGCTGTCCTGCTCCAAACTCGCCGCGCAGTTCCAGAGCATGGAGGTTAGTTGACGTTGAACCCGACATACTACCCACATGTCAATAAGTTGTATAGTTTCGGATAGTAGGTAAATAATACTAAACTAACATTGTTGCCATTCTTATTACGCAGTAAATAAAGCTGCTAGTTTTAAATAATAGACCGGCACTGTGTAGTGTACCGTGTATCCGACAGAGTCAGGGACCCTGTTCTTAGGCGCTCGAGATTATCTCCATCACATTTGTAATGGGAGACAGTGACCGAGATAATACTCACTCGAATTGGGCTCCAGGTTCAATGATCATGTCTACTGTTTGTGATACACATACATAAATAACACATGTGTGTCCCGCAGGTTCGCAACAGCGTGTTCGCAGCCTTCATAGACGGGTTCACGAGCAACACATACGTAATGGTCGAGATGTCGGACCCCAAGATCCCTTCGGAGGCGACGCTCATCAACATCAGGAACGCGAGGAAGCATTTCGAGAAACTGGAAAAGGTCTCCTCTTCAGCGCCCAGCCAGTACCAATGCTAGCTCGAGAGACTTTCCTCGTCGGCTCCGGGCCCGTGGTAACTCGGGTTTTGTAAGCCAATCACAGCCGAGGAAAAGCTAGCTCAGTTTTTTTTTGTGTTGGGACCAGACCAATGAGAACTTATACTTTTGTTAGCTCTAAACCAATGAAAGGTTGAGAAAGTGCGCCATCTTGAATGAATGGTTAATGTAGGAACTCGTAAAGTCACATTTGGTTCTGTGAGCTTAAAAATGTGGTGAGATTCGTATGTTGATAAAGTTTGCTACCAATTAGGAGTGTGAATGGGTAAGTAGTGCGGGTTTAAGTGAAAATTATATTGGACATGTTGAAATTTTAAATTAGTTTCTAGAAAATTCTATAATGAAAGCCATTTATGCATGTAAACATTCAGTGCAGTACACACTCAAGCTTATTAATCAACAGACTATTTTCTTGTATCGATGCTCAACTATGTAAACAAAGATGGCGTTTTTTTGACCAATGACAGCTCTGAATTTCTCCTTTAGTTATTTACCATTGGTTGCCTGTCCGCCATATTTGTTTACAAAGACGTCTAAAAAGAGAAACTGAAGGTTTTATACTACTATTTCCACAACATCATTTTGTAAAAATTCAAAAATACTGTTAATTTAGTTAATATATTTAATATTTTAATTATTGTAATCTATGGGTTATTTAGTGCTAAGCACGCATAACTTGCCAAAGCAAGAGACGGGACTTTTTAGCTGGAATTCGGTCGTTTTAATTCACATACATATTTGCCAATTTACCTTCATGCTAATTGCTAATTAATGTAAAAAAGAAAAAAAATTGGTTTCATCTTTGTCGTCCGCTGTTCAACAGTACAAACTACTCTACCCCTAGCACAAATATAATCAAAAAAATCTTCGTTACCTTCGGTCGAAAATGTGTGAAGAATGAAACAGCGGCGACCCTATGGAGCGTAAACGGTAACTACAATTTTCACACATTTTCTATCAAATACGTAACGATTTTTTTCGGCAGTATTTGTGCTAGAGTATTGATGAATACTTTTTCGAGGGTTTTTTCATTTACTACTTTAACTATGCGACAGCTAAGTAGATAAATAAATGTACCTTCGTTGAATTATAATATAATATTCAATTAAGTTTAAGCTTGATTATGAATGATCAGCATACATTGGGAATGTCAAAACCTCACTTACTGACACAATACCTTAATCTGCAGAAGTTTAATTCGACACCCCTATAAATATGAATGATTTTATATTGTGTAGTGCAGAAATAAGAACACTCTCGATTAAGTCTCCTTTCATCCAAAAAAAACTAAACTGAAATCGGTTCAGTGGTTCGGGCGCTATGATGCCACAGACAGACAGACACACAGACAAACAGACACGTCAAACTTATAACACCCCTCTTTTGCGTCGGGGGTTAAAAAAGGCCTTAGTGACATTTTTCTACTTTGTCATACTGTGCTTTGTATACTACGTGTTAGAGGAGAAAGTACTTTTCGTTGTGATGCTCCGTTTTCTTGTTGCCGCTGTGCCGCACTTTGCTTCGTCATCTGCTTGGAAATAAAAACATATCTACAAATATGCCCGAATAAGTATTCGTATAAGTACATCGCAGTATAGTGTGATGTCTTCTCTAATACGTGAACAAATTATTCTATATTTATGGATCAGCCATCAAAGCTTATTGTAAAATTCAATGTGGAAGTAGGAAAACCTCATTCAGGCCTCATATAATTTTGTGTCTATTTTATATTAGATAGTTTACAAATGGTATACTGATAGATGTTCAGCATTTATCATCGCCTTTTGTTATGTAGGTATGTATTTTTTAGTCTAACGAAGAAGTTTTGGGCATCTCTCTCAGGCGTGCACTGAGGATCTGCTTGCACGTATCGCGCATTGTTTTGGACCGCTAATAGGTACAGTACAGATGTTCCATATGTGAGCCAGGTTTTGTGATTTTTGGCTCAACATCTGAATCAACATCTCAACATCTTTGGCAGCGATGTCAGCTGCGACGATTTTTTTTATAACCGTTAAACTTTGAGTAGTCAGGCATTAATAGCCGCAGCCACAAGCCCGTAGCATTTCCGTCGCCACATTACCTAGCGATACTTTTTAGATAGGAACAAATGTATACAAACTGCACCTGCTACAAATGTGTCCAAGAATTGTGGTGATGCTCGGATAAATCTGGTTTTATCTGGGTTTTGTGTGGTACTCTGATAAATGAAGGCGGTAAATGTGGCTCTCTCAAAAGAGAGGCCTGCTTGTGGCGATGGTCTTAAGATTGGTACTATACACAGGTGGATTAGCACTTAGTGAATCTTCTATTGCTGCAAAAGGATGCTCAACACTTATTGGAACATTGCAACTCTAAATATTTTAATTGTAAGCTATATTATCTGTGATTTACTTGCAAGTCGTACCTATAGACGCCGTAATAAGGACTCCCGGTTTAACACGACTACACATTCTACCGTTAGCAATTTAATCGCATTAGTTAAAGGCGCTGGGCCCACAAGCCCCACAGCGAGCAGCTACAGTACGCAGTGACGCTGAAACTCAGAAGTTCAGATTCCTGCGCAGAACACATACCGAAGAACAAAACAAAATCTTTTCAAAGATTTCCGATAATTCTGAATTGAAAACTTTAGACCGCTCGATGTAGACCTTGAAACACACTGAAATTACTATTGAAATACACTAATAAATAAATATATTTTTTTAAACTTAGGCCCATGTGAGACGTCAGTTAGAAAAATACTTAAGAAAGCAGCGGAAATGTTTTGAGGGATACGCGGGTGAAAATGTTTTTTTTTATTCAACAATCCCTGGCTAGGTTTTATCATTTGACCAATTCGTCACATCACATAACTTCAAGTAAACAGTGTTTAGTATTTTTCACAGTTAAAATGATACTTACATTTTAAAATTCAAAAAACGTGGAAAAATTTGATTTCTATCGTAATCGTGTTAAACCGAGCATGCTGTAGCGGCGTCTAATATTTATTTACTGTAATATAAGTTTTGCCAAAATAATATATTGTAGTTACTGTTTCGAAATAGTATAAGCGCCTTTGAATTACATTAAAGCAACATGTTTGTACAAAAAGTTTATTTATTCATAGATTAAACTTAAACCGAAGGTTTTCATTTACACTACATTACATTTATTTACATTTAGGCTGCTAGAGCTTCAAGCTAAATACAACTGTTCTTACAAAAAAAAAAAAAATTGGCAAAATTTCTCAAATTAAAAAAAAATAAGCATCGGATACAACCGTTTCTTACATCAACTTTGTTTTATTTTCTTCGGTTAAAACAATACATAGTTTAAAATGTTACATATTTATTCTTACTCTATTTTATTCGTGATTTATAACATATCACATAAGTCCTAACTCCATTGTCTTAGAAACATAATTTTGTATACAAACATACTGATTGCACTTGAAAATACGATTTCCAACAAAATTTAGCATTTTTTTGCTCATTATTTATATTATGTACCTACTTATTCATGTTCGGATTTATAAAAATTTCAATGTTTTGTGATACATTAATAATAATTCATGTTTTATACACACATTTTATATTATAATCTTCTAAAATTTTTTTTTTTAAATTACATAGTATCACAAAGACAATAGTAACTACGTATTTTTATTACTTGAAATATACAGCCCCGGATCTAGGGGGGGGCGAGCCGGGGCCCATGCCCCGGGCGTCAAGCTTAGGGGGGCGCCAAATTCATACTTTACAGACGAATAGACAACTCATCATTTACTAAACTTTGACCACGGAATAAATAATAGTACCTACAAGTACAGTCATGACCATATCAACTCGACCGATACCCAGAGCGCGGAGTAAGACGTGCTGTACGAACATTTATTATTCGCGAGGCGCGTAGGGCATAGCCAAAATACGCGCCCGCTCGCCCGCAGGAATCGCAGATCGCGGCAGCACGTGTCTGGTTACCGTGCGTGCGAAAGGAATGATATTCGAAAACTCCCTCGTTGATCTCTCTCCACGACACTGTTTTATTATGAACATGTGTGTTGTTTGTCAGGAAAGAAAATAATGTACTTGTTTTTTATCAAGTTACCGTTTGAATAAAAACTGAAGGCGTCTAGGACATAGACGCCAAAACAAACGCGCTCGCTGCGCTCGCATATTTTTGATTAATTATAATCATTACACACACGCCGTAATTAAATAGCCTGTGTTTAATTTAATAACAACCAAATCAAAATCATTACGCTCGCTACTCGCGTCTTGTTTTTCTATTCGGTAAGTAGATGCTGACTGTTTTGGAATTGACCGAAAAAATCTTCAATCTATAAATTCGTGTTGGTTGAAATCAAAAGTTTTCTACCAACACGAATAGTGGGTAGTTTCCTTTGTACAGCCTGTCCTAAATTTCTGAAAAACGTCTCACTTTTTTGCGCTCGCTGCTCTTGCGTTTTCTTGATGTTTAATTTCCGTTGTGCATAGTTTTCAAATATGATCGATCTGTTCTGAATTGATCAAAAATGCCTAAACATTTCTTATTATGATTATTTTGTGCTTTTAGACTTGCTGCGTACAACATACTAAAGGCTTTTTGTAGTTTCCGCTTTTTAATCGAGCACTGTTTGTAGGCAGAGCAAATTTATGCAAAAAGCATTTTTTATTTATCAATTTTTATATCAAAATACACAAAGCTACCCAAAATGGAGTTAATTGATTTGTCAAATAAAAACGGTTCTATTTGAATAAATAAGCTTAATACAGAAAGAACAGCGATAGATGCATTATTTCCGCTCTGTTTACGCATTTTTGAGTGCAATTTCGTTTGGAAACAGGCTCTCGTAAAATAAATATGCATATGCATATTTTTGAGACCTATTTTTAGCAATTTAGGTTAAATTGCTAAAAATACGTCTCAAAAATTTCCACATCGTTATTATTTAGTGTTTTGTGTGACCTAGCGCGTGAATTTTATTTTCAAAATGACAGACTATAACTCAAAATTTCGCGCTCGCTGCGCTCGCGTATTCTTGATTTCTGATATCTATTGAATACACTCCGTTACGTAATAGCCCGTCCTAAAAACAAAAGATCTTCAAATCTCTGCGCTCGCTTCGTTCGCGCATTACTATTTATTTTATAAAGGCCACAATTATTTTTGAATTGATTGAAAATATTACAAGTTTTGTACTCGACGCGACGCGAGTGTTGTGTAATTTTCGTTGTAAATAGCCTGACGCGTAAAAATCTATCGTAAATTGATCAAAAATATCTCAAATTTTCGCGCTCGCTGCGCTCGCGTATTCATGGTGCTTAGTTTCCGTTATACGTTTAATTCGTAAAAATTCTATGTTTTGAATTAATGAACAATGTCGAAAAATTTCGCGCTCGCTGCGCTCGCGATTGTTTTTCTATTTATTTGTGCTTTTAAACTTGCTGCGTATAACATCCAAATGCCGGTTGATAAAAACTACTACGAGATTTAAACTTACGTAATCAACTGTATTGAGCAACTGTGCTTGATTCACAAAGCTCTCCAAAATTGAATTATTTGGTTCATTGAAAAAAAAACACGGTTTTGTTTGATTATTTTGAACAAGTGCGGCCCGCCACTATTTCAAATTGTCACTATGCGGCCCGCGTCTGCCAAAAGGTTGCCGACCCCTGATATAGATGATAAAGGTAAAAATAAATAAAAGGTGGGGGAGGGGGGGGGGGGCGGCATTTCTCAGTTTTTGCCCCGCCTAAAAAAATTTGTAGATCCGGGGCTGGAAATATATAATTTATGTTTCATAAAGCTTTATGATTTTATTTTATGTTAAATAAGAAATCAAATCTAGGGACTAACGTGCTAATGTTACGACTACTTTAGTTATTTATAAGTAATGTAGGTAGATATTATACAGGGTTATAAGAGTAGGATATGCTAAGCCAAAAAGGTTTCATAGTACTCTTCATTATGCACAACTATTACTACGGCCAACGCTGAAATCGTAAAAAAAATATCATACATTTTGACGAGTGTCTGACATTTTTCTGTGGAACAGCTATTTCTTTCTGTCGATTTCCGGGTTGGTCTCATATTAAAAGTTCTTCATAATGATGTGTACTATAAGCCCTTTCCTTATAACCCTGTATATAGGCTTCAATTATTATCGAATAGGTACACTAGAGAAATAATATTCACTATTGGTTTAATTCAGAATGAATAGGTCAGTTTGTATAATGTTATGTCTATTGTGTCTTATATAGATATTCGTACGGCTATTGTAACACTATAAACTGTGTCCCTAACACGTCCCTACATTCAAACAACGATAGTACCTATCTAAGACTGAGTAGCCCACCCACTCTAGCTTATCTAATATCAACATCCACGAAGAGTTTCGGTGAATTAGAACATTTATATATAATATTATCATGTTTGTGTCGATATAGACAAATAGCAAATCGTTTTTATCTTGTCTACGCAGACTATGATAACGACTACAATGTGACCCTCGGCATGATCGCAAGCAGGATATGGAGGGGGTGGATGCCCCGACAACCATACCTGGAGGGACGCCAAGGCGCTCTGACTGAAGAGGCGCCATAATACATCATTAGTTGGAAAAGGGCGCTAAAAGTTTTTGCCTCGCCTCGAAAATTTAGATCCGGGGCTATGATCTTTGAATTGATTGACATATTCATCAGCAAACATAGTTCCCAATTATGTTTTCTTCGCACGTCCAACGTTCTATTTTAAAATTTAGTTAGCAATAAAATAATTAACGGCGCGTGACGACATCGCGTGCAAAACCATTCACGCCGTCTGCAGCTGACGTAGATACTATAAAACAAATATTAGTACCGATCGCAAAGAAACCCCCGAGCGGCGTCTCGCGAGTTGCGCCACATTTACCTCATCAGTATAAGCCAAAGCACGCCGCGTTAAGCAACTGGTTTCAACAGCAAGCAAATCCAAACTACATTTCCTTCCATTTTCCTCAAAGGTACGTACAAAACTTGTTTCATTTTAAACGGAAAACCGTGAAGTGTGATAAAAGCGTCAGTCATAATTTATCGAGTTTTAGGAACGCACGCCTGCGTAGAGTAGAAACAGCTGTAGGTGAATGTCAAGGATTCTTGTATTCTCGGAAATTAGGCGGAGTTTGTGCATTTAGTTAATTCACCAGATGATTGTGTGACATCACCAGTAGCTGTGACAGTGTTATTATCACGAACAATAGATAAACCAGTTATTTCAGTGGAAACGCCCGACGCGTGTTGCCGTGTTGATAAGTGATATTACATTTCTCGTGTTTCAATTTCGGCGCGCCCTTGACTCCAAGGTGGGTTATCAGTTACGTCATGGTTTTATACACGTTTTCATGGAAAATCATGTTTTAACACCATGTACCAAGTTATATAACTGTTGTTGATGTTTTTAGTTGAAACAATGAGTGGGTACGTGATGTGTGGATAACGTTGTTGCAAAGGTGCGCTGTGTAACGAAGACAATTATTATCATTTAGCACGTCTGCATACCTACTTAAGTTGCTGATTGATAAGAATTTGTTTCTATCAATTTTTAACAAGAGCTCGGGCACGTGGAAATGCTCTGGTGTTTTTACGATACATAAATTCTATATTGTTCACACCAGAAATTATAAACAAGAGCAAATTAACACTTAAAAGTAGTGCAACAACTGGTGGCCTTATCGTTGAGAGCGACCTCTTCCAGGCAACCTTAATAGGTTAGTAAAACGGGGTGAATAAAATCGCAGGGATGAATAGATACAAAACTAAAAATGTTTTCTACAGACTAAAGCCTCTTTCACCTTTCTTTGTTCTTTTTCAAAATTTTTGGCTATTGTCTGTAGAAAATCATTTTTAGTTTTGTATCTATTCACCCCTGAGATTTTATTCACCCCGTTTTACCGTTACCTATAGTTTGGTAGCTACCTAGGTACCTACTCTGCACTAACGTTTAGCTAGATCAGGTAACGCTTGAATCAAATTGCGAGTGGGTTATACAATCCCGAGATTACGTACACACTTCCGGTCATAGAGTCGTTAGGTCAGTACCCAAACGTAACTTCCGGGTTTAGTCATTTTCCGTATAAAACCACATTACTTTTTAATTTCAGAATTAACAATGGCACAAGAAAAACCCATATTCGACTATCATGAGGAATCTCAGTCCGAGAAGCTGGCGCGCAAGTCCAAGGAATCTCCATTCATGATTATTGGTAAGTTGACCTTGAATTTATTGATCGACTAAGTATGGACTATCTTTCTAGAAAGAATCATTCTGTACCAATAGTTCAAGCCGAATGCTGCTATAGTTACCTAGACAAAAAAATAATACTACTTGACTACTAAGTAAGATAAGCTAAGATTGAGCTAAAGCAATTTTTTAGTGCTAAACGTCCGTACGAGTAGGTAGGTACGTGTTTTTTAGTGTTAACGTACCTACTCGTATGGATGTACATGTACATGTAAACAATAATGTAATGAGAAGTTTCTATGTTATCCATGTTTCTTTTTTGTCTGAATAAATAAATAAGTTGAGACAGAGTTAAAATTAGAAGTTGAGGCTTTATAAAATAGAATCCGTAAATCTAGTTTCCTTTTTGTTAGTATTTATAAATGAGCAGTACATTAATCATAAATGTTTGGTACAAGTAGGCATTATATTTTATGATGATGATGATGTATCTACCTACCTACAGAACCAAAATTTCATAAAATCACACCGGCCGGTGCCAAATAAAGAACTACGCCGAATCTGTTTTCGTCGTATTGTATCAATTGATCCCATCAAAACTTCTATGGATTCGTGTGTCTGATTCATATTAATTTCAAAGTCACCTTCACTACCTACGTTTTTAGAAGTAGCTGTTATTTCGCCTACATCTCCTCCTCCTAAAATCGTGTTCCTCATGTCTGAGGGTCGTGACCACCACCTCCAAGTAGCTTCTCTCTGACGATGTTTTGCCAGCTTTTCCTATCCTCAGCAATGTGAAGTGCTTCGTAGACTGAGGTGTCGAGAGTGGTGCGAATCTGATCAGACCAACGTATCGGGCTGCGTCCTCGTGACCTCTTGCCGTCGACTTTCCCTGTCACCATCAACTTCTCCAGGTTGTCGCCTTGCTTTCTAGCAATATGACCGAAATACTCAAGGACACGTTTGAGACAGATGGTTGATAGTCTAGTCGTGACCTTGAGTTGTCTTTGTATCGATGCATTAGTCCGACGTGCTGTCCAAGGTATCCTGAGCATTTTCCTCCAGCACCACATCTCAAAAGCATCGATGCGCCCACGATCCGCCGCTTTCAAAGTCCAGGTCTCAGCCCCATAAAGAAAGATGGAAAAGACTAGAGTACGAACCAGTCTGATTTTGGTCTTCGCCTACATCTACATGGATGTATATTATCCTGCCTAAATATCCATGTAGATTTAATATCAACCGAAAAACCACCGAGTAACCGTAATACCTACCTAGGTAGGTACTTACTTATAGGCAGAAAATATTTTGTTTCTTAAAAAGTCGAGCCACCAACCGGTGCTTTTCTTGCTATATTAAGGCTCACCAAAGCTGTTTTTACCAACTTCTCTTTCTCCCTCCAGGTATCACCGGCTGCATAGGTGCCGTAGCGTACGGCGCGTATGCGTACAAGAAGCGAGGCACGATGAGCACCAGCGTGTTCCTCATGCAGTTCCGAGTGATCGCGCAGGGCGCCGCCGTCGGAGCCATCACCGCCGGCATGGCTTACACCCTCTACAATAACTACGTGAACAAGAAACCAGAAACTCCAGCTATTACCAATGTCGTCACCAAAAGTAGCGAGCACTGAGAACTGTAGTTTTACCTAGGTAGAGATAGTAAAAATAAGCTATTCCTGTTTTTGTGCTTTTTTCATAAGGCGTCGGGAATCGCTGAACAAGAAATCACCACGCTTTACTTGTATTGTTAAATGTTAAATTAGAGATTTTTGTGTGTGTTGGAAATGTAAAGTCTACGTCACGAAAGAGGACCCGCAGACGCGCTGCTGCTTTCGCGAGGCATGCTCTAATTTTAAATTTATTTAAATAATCGAATTGTAGTTCCTAGTTTTGCCGCGTAACTTCTTTCGTCGCAGACTGTTAGCACGAGTGGGCTATGAACCGTTGTTTAAATTTTATTGAGCTATAAACCTGGTGCAATGATGTGTTAATTATGATCGTGTTTCAATCTAATCTCGTTTCGGATGCGGTCTGGTTCCCGCGTAATCTTCGGGTAGAGTGTAAAGTCGAGTAGATAGGTAGATACAAATCCATTTTCAGTACCTAAACGGGATACATGTGATCTTGCGCAACCAACGCAGTTATGTAATGGAAGAGGTAATAAAGCTAACATCCAGAATAACGAAATCATTAAAAAAATAAAAACAAACATCCGACTATAAAATGTGTAGCCAAAAAAAAAACGAAAAATAAACACGAAACGAATACCTTGGCTCACAATTCAAAATCTGTCAATTCATTTACTCGTAGGCTACGAGGAAGTAGTATAGAAACTTTTTTTACCCAAAAACTCCTCTCTTTTTTGGACAGACAGTGGTTAACCACTGAGCATTTGAAAACGACGTCTGACCCATTCCAATAAGCCAGATTATAGGATCTAAATCGAAGGTATCTTTTAAAAATCTGAATGTACTTAGGACCCGAGAAAACTTGTATTTTTTATGCCCTGGGTATTTAATGTCCTAATACATTGCCAGAATAAGAACTTTTCTATTTTCTTGATCCAATGTGTGCGTCTTCAGAGGACTGACTGATATGATGTTATTTATTATCTTGTTAGACAAATGCCTAGCATTTATTTATAATTAAAATAACAATATATTATGATAACACATTTTTTGTTTAATTCAATAAAACCACTGTGATGTATTAGATTGAATTTAATTTAAAACTATTTTCCTCGGAATAAAATTAATATAAATCAAGTGGTGCTTACGTAATTAATAATATTAAGTTATGCTAATGTAAGTACACAAATTGCGTTATAACTAGCGTAGTAACAATTGAACATATTTAATGACGAAATAAAGCAATTATTGGTGCAGTGAAACCATCGAAAACAGCAAAATAGATATCATGCAATAAAATTACGAGATTAAACATTTCACTCTTACAATTTTATGTATTATCTACTAATATCACAAATAATTTGATTACATTACAAATCAGTTATTAACCAAATTGCTGAAGATCTAATACTGATTCCATTTCTTACAAAGGGTAAGACCAGCAAAGTCCGATAAAATAAATTACAACTGTATTTTGTTACGAAAACCCTGTTTAATGGCTTATGGAAAACCTTCTGATGGGAAGAAGAGATCCAAACATGACATGCTGAATGACCGGGAACTTTGCCAGCACTTCCTTCTTGTACATCTTTAAAAGACCTTGGTTTATTTTCGACCAAGAGCCCACAGCACTTATACTCCACAACTGGTTAGAATGTTCAGCAAACGGCCCTTTCTTCACCTCCTTTATATATTTTATGCAGGATAGAAAAATGTACTCATTTGACAATTTGTCTATGATGTCGTCTTCTAAAAATTTAGCAGGTGGGTATACTTTTGGCTGGTCGATGAGCTGAGAGCTACCCCAAATAAATGGCACAAACTGGAAGTCATCCAAACTCCATACTCCATGACTCCCAGCAGGCTCCATCCTGTAAGTTTTCTGCAACCTTCTAGCTATGTTCAGATACTTAAAAAACACCAGAAATACTGTAGCAATATTGTCCTCTTCTCGAAAGTAACCTATTTTATACAGGCAGCAAAGAAACATGATAAATGCCATCTCGTGACCAGTCCCATAATCAATTCTAGTGCCATTACCAAAACTTTCCTCCAAGTATACTTTGATTTCAGGTATGGCAAGGTGCAGTTTCAGATCTAGGGCTTCTTGGAGGAGGATGGTAGAGCTTTGTCTGAGTTTGGAGATCCAGTCCTTGAAGGCCACATTACCAAATCTTTGGGGTTGTTCAATAGGTGGAAACTCATCAGTCATTTTGTCAATAGTATCAAGAAGAGCCATAAGCTTCATGACATTGTCTGAAATTTTGCAATCAACTGAAAGGGGCTTAGCTTTTATAGCTTCGTTCAGGGTGGCTATAAAACCTGTGTATTCCAAATAAGCCTCAGATTTTTCCCAAAGAGCCATATCAGTGATATTTTTGACTGCTTTGACAGGTTCCAAAAAACGGTGGTTCTCAGGCAAATCAAATGACTCTGGCTCTTTGCTATTTCCATCACCAATATTACTATCAGCATTCATCTGAAATTTATTTTTAGTAAAATTTGAGTTAGCTGGTTTAGATGCTAGTAAACAATAAGTCAATTATTGACTTGACATACACAATATTTTATAGCCTAAGTGCAGTGTTTAGAAATCAGTTTCAAAGTAACTAAACATGTAATGTGAGTATTAGAAACTTTGGACTTGGTCTGCAAATCTGAATAAACATAAGTAGTATGAAAATTCTAATATCAGAGGTAGCATCAGTTATCTTATCAGATGGATAAAAAATATCTAATTACTATTAGATAACGAGTTATGGGCGTATGTTCAACGCTTGGCATACATATTGACCTACAATTTAATCAAGAATAAATAAGTAAAACGCGACTCCGCGGGGACGATAAGCTTGCTATTGAAGGTCAGTAATGTCAATCTCGAACACGGCACGCGCCTGACCGCTTACTTGCGTACTTTCTGATGTCAGTGTGAGTAAACACACATCATGGAGAAGATTCTCAGGGGAATAATGAGATACCGGGTTCTAGATCGTGCTAGCATGGTGAAACAATTCCAAGAAGTTCGAGACAATCCAACGGTAAGACTTACCTTTCGATCTTTTGGCAAATCTTCAATAGCACAAATATTTTGTAAACTAGTTTGAGGCTGAAATGAATCAACGTTGCCTAGAATATTTTACTGTAATGTGTTTTGTTGCTGTTTGTCTTTTTGTTAGAAGTTATAACAAAAATAGCAAATTAAATTACAATAACATTAATTTTAGACGGATTATGTACAATAAATAGCTGATGGAACTAAGATGACTTTATTCATTTTATTTAATGTCAACTGCCGTTTGTCGCTATTTATCGTCTGTCATTGTCAATGTCAAATGTCAATTCTATTAATTCTGCTTGCCAGCATTGCCAGCACCGTACATTTTGCCTGATTTCGAGTTTGGATTTAACTTTTAAAGGTTTTATTTTATAATTCTGTATAATAACTCACAAATGTGTGTATATTTGCGTGTACACTTGTGTATGTTTATGTGTGTATTATCTATTAATATATTTATTTACGTCTTAGCCAAAAGCAGTGTTCTACACATGTATGGACAGTCGAATGATTCCAACAAGATTTACAGAAACCAGTGTTGGAGATATGTTCGTAGGTATGTTTATCTTTTATTCATTATAAAATAATAAACAAAATGTAGTATAAACAATTTATATATTTTAAACTACCTATTAACTTTTTTTGCAGTAAGAAATGCAGGTAACGTGATACCTCATTCTCAATATTTTGTTGATGAAATGACCAGTTGTGAACCGGCTGCTCTAGAACTTGGCTGTATCATTAATGATATAAGACATATTATTGTTTGTGGACACAGTGATTGCAAAGCAATGAATCTCTTATATAAACTGAAGAGTGAGAAAGAGTCGAGTGTAGTAAGTATATGCATTTAAAATATACAGTGCAATATTAGTGCTCGCAGAAAATTTAGTGTTTCCGTTATTTTTTCATATTCACGCGCAGAACAAGCAGATGCATGTCACAAAAAAAAACAGACAACGTTGCTTACTCTCTTTCAACTGATTCTCTCGTGCTTACTAGGTACTTAATTTGAGTATAATGTATAGCTATTACTTATAGTTTGGATTGAAGTTTGGAGCATTGTTTTAAAATAATAATCACTGTTTTATTTTAGGAGCAAAGAAGAATATCTCCACTAAAATCTTGGCTTTGCACACATGGACAAACAAGTTTAAATAAATTTCTTGACATGAATAATGACTTTACAAAACCCATGCTGTTCACAGGAGAAACTCCTCAAAGAAAGTTTGTTGCATACATTGATCCAGGCAACAAGTTTTGCATAGAAGATAAATTATCACAGGTCAGATTCAAACGTTTTTTTTTTGTAAACTATTGCACGTTTTAATCATCACAATACATTTGCATTCTGCATACATTATTTAATCAAAATTTGATGTTGTATCTCTGTATGTATGTATGTATGTACCGTACTGACCAAATTATTTGTTTTTTAGGTCAATACTTTACAGCAACTACAAAACGTAGCATCATATGGAATGTTAAAAAAGCGGCTTGAAAAACACGATCTTCATATTCATGCCTTGTGGTTCGACATTTACACTGGTGACATTTATTACTTCAGTAGACGTGCAAAACAGTTTATTATTATAGATGAATCTACTTATGAAGTGATATTAGCTGAAGTTCGTCGATTTTATTCATAGCATTTATTTTAAAAAATGCAACAGTGCTTTATATTTGTTATTTTCTATTTCATATCCGTTAACATGTTGAAATCTGAAAAATAGCATCGATTATGTGCAAGTCACTTATTTACGTGGGACCAAGATTGATAGTTTAAAAGACAATAGGCAGATATTAGTTTATTTCTTGTCAACTTATATCCTTAAAATATGACTTTCTTTCACACAAGAAATGATTTCTATTCTAAAACACTGACTAATGAGCCGTTTTTATTGTTAACAGTTTGTCATCACACAGTTTAGAGATGGTCATTGGTCACACCATCTAGTTCAGCAGATGAAAATCCTTTATCTGCTGAACTAGATGACCGCGCCATCTGTAAACTGCCTATATTAGAAGGAAACGGTATATTAAAAGTAAAATACATATTTGTGATGTTCTATAAATTACAAAAATATAATATTTTATTTGGTTACCGTATAGAACAAATGCCCGCAGACTCGGTCTAGTCTAAATCAGCAGATGCTCGACAGAAGTTCTGGAACTCTGAAGGCCAGTCTTTAATCCGTTTTGAACATCCTCGGATGGAACGTGTGGTGACCAACCTAGTAGATGTCCTGCCCCTGGTATGGTGTAGATAAACCTCTAAGGTGCAGGAACGTTTCAGTCCAATAATGTTGTCAGCGAAGCCGTGGTGTCGCTGATCTAGTCTTTCTAGGACCTTAGGCTATTCGTGTTGATCCTGTAATCAAATACGAGCTCGAAATAGTGACAGGCTATTCCAGGGGTCAAAAGTCGCAAGATCACGCCAATATTTCATGTTTGGTGGTGTACGTTTTTCATGTTATATTTTTTTTTGTCTTCTTTTGGTTGTTTTAATGTGTTTGTTTTGTCAATTTTCCAGCGAATTCCATATAATAAAATTGAGAAGCTACCTAGTTGTCGTTGCCGGAAGATTAAGACTTAAGATAATTATGTACTTATGTTGTATACTAGAAGAATAAGCTTAGTGCGTTTTTAAGTCCGATGTTTAATATTTTATTTATTTTTATATCACATTTTGAAATAACGCTATTTTTGTAAAAGAGCATTGTTTGATAAAAAAAACACAAGTTCATCATAGTTTATTTCGGTGATCAAAGTAATTTAGATATGTTTTGTTAAATTTTCGAGTCCTATTATTTTAATCTAATAATCAATAAATAATCAAGAAACATATCACCTATTATCATTACTATTTTTAAAATATCAGAATAAAATTATTGTTGTCGAATGTTTTAACAAAATCATTTTTTTTTATTGGTGTACCCTGTAGTGCCAGACACTGGGTCATGATCATGAGCTCACAAATATAAAAATATTGACCAGACACTTTAAAATGAAGAGCTAGCTGAAACATTGAAAAGTACTTAGTGTATAAGAAAATAAAAGTGTGTTAAATTTAGTGTCTAATCAAGAGATTTGACGTGTTAAAGACTTTTTTAATAAAATGTATGATTTTGGGGTAAAAAAAATTTTAAAGAGAAAAATTAAAAATCAGGTATGGCAGCCCTGCGCTTAAATTTGAAGATAAAAAAGTTAGTGGTGTAGCTTTAGTAAGTTAGCGTTTTTGTGATGCAACTTTAAATTGAAAATTATATAATTTCCTTACAGGATTTAAGAAGGTAGGTTCTTATATTACCCTTAAATATTAATTACATAATTTTATTTCATGTCCTTCTGATATCACCTTGTAATGTCGTCATGTTAGGAAATTTCCGCAAATAGGTATCCGCATTTTTGAACCTCTAATTTTATTTCATAGGGCGCAGGGCGCTCTATTAAATAGGGCTTGCCCTCCTATATGTATGTATAATATAAACCGTATGGTATCCAAATTTTAAAACTTCCCGTGGTTTTCGGCTACCAACCCGAATATTAGGTGTTTTTGTGTAACTATTTAAAAGTTTGCCCTTGCACTGCAGAATAACCTTACAAAATTAGAAATATTTGAGGGCTAGAGTAGATATTAAAATAAGAAAAATATTTTTTAAATTTTTCAGAATCTGCAATGTCTAAATCAGGCCCAATATATGTGTACAATGAAGAGTCTCAAGCAGACAAACTTGCCAGAAAATCAAAGGACTCCCCGTTTATGATAATAGGTAAGTACAATCTTCTTTTATTAAAAAAAGAATCACTGTTCTCTGTTTGTCTGGCTAAAACTCGTACGGCTGGACTGATTTTGATATTTCTTTTTTTGTTTTGTTCGCTCGAATACAGGGAAGGTTAAAAAACAGCAGGAGAAATCGCCAGGTGCGCTAGTATCTCATAAAAATAATGTAATACATTTGCTGTAACAATGGTGCTATTGTTCGTTTTTCCTATTTTTTTCGGAAAAAGAAGACTATGCTCATCTTCATGATGCATTCTACTTTGACTTCTTCATATATTCCTATTATTTAGTTCGGAATGATAGCCGATAGACAGACTCATACAGTTACTTTTGAGTATACATTCTATTACAATAGTCTCTACAAATGTGGGCGCAAACATGATTATGTACTCAAAATAATAAAATCCTTGCATTTCCAGGTTTACTCGGGTTAGTCGGTGTGTGTGGCTTTGGAGTCTACAAATACAAGTCGAAGGGCAAAATGAGCACCAGTGTGTATCTAATGCAGCTCCGAGTGGCTGCGCAAGGCACTGTCATCTCGGCTCTCACTATAGGACTTGCATACTCTCTAGTTAAAACACATCTACTGAAGGATGACAAGAAAGAATAATATAGTTGAAATTTAGCATCAAATTTATAGGAAATTGATCTGGGAAATATTTTTGTAGTCTTGAAGTTATGTCGGAAGTTATTCAAGTAGTAATTTATTGTATGATTATATAATTTAGTTTATAGTTTTAAAAACTGAAGAATCATAGAAAAAACTAAGGAGAAAACTTATTTTTACACAAACAATTCAATATGTCTACTACAGGCTTAGTGAAGTGAGCTCCAAAAGGCTTTTATGAAATTTAAAAAAAATATTGGAAATAGGATTCGTAATATTTTGCTTGATAGAAAATAATTCTTAAACAAGAGTCTATTTGTGATTTATCAATTTTCAGCTTTTATTTCGTCAATACCTTTAATTTGTACTAAATAGACACCAAGTAATCTGTGCGTAATTTTTATTTGTTACACTAAAGCAAAATACAAATAAATTTAAAATCGTCAAGGCACTTAGTCTTTACTATACTGTAGTAGGTAGTACTACGAAATTACCATCAATGTCTCGACCTGCTCATTTTGGGGCTCATTTCACTTTAACAATCTGACAAAGCAATCTCAAAAATATGTATAAGAAATTATCTCATTTTTACCTGAATGTACTTAAGAATTCCCAGAATGTTAATTAGTATAGGAACTTCTTGTTCTGTGATTTAGCAGGTATTATTTAAAACATGCTGTGTTAACTTATTGAAGTTGTAAATATAATAATAGTGTTTAATTTGCTAAGTATTTATACATAGTTAGCATTATTATACCTAATTAAAATATGTAAATAATAGCTGCAAAAAATGTACAAGGCAAAATTATTATTGTAGTTGTTTCTAAATAATAATCTGCAAATATTCTGTCGACACATGCATGGCATGACCATCTAAACATAAAATAAGCACAATCTGAAAGAGATCTATTTTGTTTATTGATGTCTAAGTTTAAACTTCTAAATTTGTGTATCATGTTATAAATGTATGTAACATCAAATTGTACAGAAGCTGATTGAATAAAATTCAGTAAAGCTTTTATTTATGTTTTTTTATGTGTATGGTCGCAGCAAAATTATTGAGCTATCCACTTGCGCGCGGATGGTTTTGTACCATTAGCCATTTATAGGTGTATTCTAGCCATAGATTCTAGCGTATAAGGCGGGTCCATATCTAGCACGCGCACGAACCGTGCATGCTACACAACTCGAATGGCTCAGTGATGATGACTGATGAGTCACAAAATGACGTGCGCGCGCGTGATCTTCCTAAAATACACGAAGAAATTGTTAACCGCTCCCAAAAATGTCCAAAGGTATGCATACTGTTCCTAAGATGCACGCGAACCATGAGCTGTTCGGCCGCCTGCACGGGTGTAGACCCGTCTTTAGTGTAAACATACGTACGGGGAAAATGAAAAGTAGTTTAGAAACATTTTACCACATTTGATTTATTCAAAATATATAGGAACCAAATATAAACCATAACCAATTTAACTAACCATTACAATAAATACCACTTTAAAATAATAATAAAACTAGGTATAATATAAATTAACAATTTTAAATTAATCACTCTTGGTACAATCCGAAGAACCCTTCTTCATCCGTAAACTAAAATTAGGAATGATCAGATCATCTTTGTCAGATGTGGAATGCTTCATGGAGTTAGAGGTAACTTTGACCGAAGATAGATCGTCGGCGTTGCTGAACAGGCCATTGGACATGTTGGAGCTGGAACTCGAGCGGTAGGTCATGGACCTGTAGAGCTGCACGGGCGTGGAGGTGCGCGCGCGGTTGGGGCCGCTCACCAGGCTGGTGTCGATCGACCGGTTCTCTTCACGGACTATCAGAGAGAAATGCTTCATCTCTTCCGGCATTTTCGTTTCGTACAGTGAAGCGTATTCCTCCGCAGTCTCGTTCTTAGATTTACTATTAAAAGTTATTTTCTTAGCTAGTTTGTTAGTCAGGAACTCTTTTACTGTCATGGCGTTGGTCTTCGAAGTTTGTTGTTCGGCGTTTTTGGAAACGTCAACCGCGTTACGTTGTAGCTGCTTATCGGGAAGACTTAGAATGGAAGATACCGTGTCTGTCACGGGTTCGGGAATGTTTGGATTGAAACTTTTTATTTTAAATTGTGAAAGACTAGAGCTAGAGGTGTTGGAAGAAGAGGACAAAGCTAGCCGTTCTTTTGTCTTTTTCAAGGTAGATGACGCCCATCCCATGCCAAGTTTTTTAAAGGCATTTTCTAAATCTGGATTTGATGAAATGCTCATTGTATCTGATGTTTCGCCGATATTATCTTTAGCTTTAAATGTGCCAGATTTATTAGTTCCTTGTCTCGCTCTGGACAGCGCTAGTACCGATATAGTAGATTCAGAAGAAACGGTGGTTGAATTAGCATTTGACCCAGAATCAAACTTAAATGGCTCGCTAATTATATTTCGTTTTAGCAATTCCGAAATAACGTCAGGTAGACTAGCTTCTGAATGTAAAGAGCTTAGTTCGTCGTTGATATGATCATCTTTTAAAATATCGTCGAGGTTAGAACCTTCATCTAAAGCTCCAGCGTTACATTGCTTAGCATATTCCTGAAGACTGAAGAAAGGTTTTAACATGATTTCATTAAATTGCTCTATGTCTATCATTTGCACTTTAGAGCCAACATTATCAGCCCATGTGACTGGGGGTTTATGTTGTCCGCTGAGTGTGTCATTGTTATCAAGCAAGTCAGGATTGTTTGCGTCTCCCATCTTAAATTCGGCCAGTGGAATATGATAGCTATCGTTTCTAAGTCCATTAGCGTGATTATTGGATGAGTCAGGTGCGTCTGCCTTGGTGTCGTTGCGAGAATACTTGTGTTTTATGCTCATAGGCGAATCGACTTCGACAACAGTTGAGAGTTCATGTGGGACCACGAAGTCTTGTCCATGTTTTAAATGCATACGAGATAGCGCAGGAGGCGGCTTTCCTCTAGGCTTATTAGATTGATCCACATTTTCGGGAACAGGTGAAGCAGAGTTAGATTTTTTTGAAGAACTCGAATTAATACTTGCATCCGAGTTGAGACTTTTGAATGCTGGTTTAGGAATGTTACTAAGGAATGGTACGTAATCGGTTAAGTTATTCTCTTTCAAGGAATCTGATTTAGTAAGATCAGGAACTGGCTCTGACTCTTTGCTAATATCATTTGATGGTTCTTGAGGCAGTGGAACATTATTCCCATTCTTGTCAGATTTATTGTCAGAGTCTGATGTCACATCCGATGAAGAAATATGACTGTACACTAACGTTTTATTTTTTCTAACTTCTTCCAGAACTTTAGCAAGACTCGATAATCTTTTAGTACATTTTTCTGTCAGGTCAGCAATTTTCTCCATATTTTGTAGTTTATCTTCAGCTAATTTCATGTAGTTCATTTCAGTGTCAGCGTTAATACTTGTTTGGGTCGAGATACTCAATGGTACCTCCGAATTGTTTTCATTCAATGAACGTGGATTTCTATCAGAATCATTGGAAGTAGTGGTCATAGCGTGGTTTGACGACCCACTTATGTGAAAAGCTGGTCGAGCCTGTTTTACATTCGTAGCTTTTGATTTATCTTTAGGTAACTTAGGAATGATGAATTTTGTATGAGGTAAGTCTGAATTCCCGCTTCTATCTGTAGTATCGGAGTTTGGTGGCAATCTAGGAGTAGGTGAACTCTTGCTCCGCATTTTGCATCTGCTAGGACTTGACGACAATTGCTTTTTTATACATCCTCCTTTGATAGATGATGAAGAGGTCACAGGCTGCTGTCGGATTGTTTGCGAATCACATGCCAGGTTTCTGGACATTTTCTTTGAAATATTCAATGATTTCACCTTGTGTGCAGTCTTTTTCCGAGGTAGTTTAGAGGTCTTGATGTTTTTAATACTGTGCGCTCTGTAACACATTTGAGTATTCTTACCTTTGATAGGGTCAGTTTTATCAGAATTCTTTCCACTTTCATCTATGATTTTTTGTTTAAGTATATCTCGAATTTTCTCTAAAGACAATTTGTTTTCTACTTTCGATTTACGTTTATCGATGTTGTTAGGAACGTTAACGACCGAGCTAGCGGGCGTGGTGACGTAGCTACATTCCTGATCGACAATTTGAACAGCTTTCAAACTCTCCTTATTCAACTTCAATAATTTGTCGACGTAATTTTTGATGGCTGGATTAAGACCAGTTTTACTTCTTTTGGATGCCATCTGTACTTTGTTTGTTGAAGTGCTGGAATGTACGCGGTTGCCGAGATTTTGCGACGAAGGCTTAGAATGCATAGTATGTCGGGACTTTTTGTGGCTAAGCGAATCATTAACGTCGTGATTATGTTTCCGGCCAGTGAATTTACGATACGTATATTTCGATTGCTTGTCCGAATTTTCAATTACAAGTGCAGGTACAGTTTCACAGTCTTCATCAAAGTCACTGTGATCTAAAACTTCAGAACGAGCAATCCTCTCAGTATTCGGTGGTGTTGACGGCTTCCGTGCAGATCTACATCGGTGTCTCCGTGCGCGAACATGGCTGTTCAGCATTAGTCTTCTAGCGTGCATACATTTCCGGCAATCACAGTCAAGCCCCTCGGTATATTCGTGTTGTGCGGAATTGATTTCATCCACAGCATAATTTCTCGGATCATACACATCAGCATGTGTGATGAAATTCGGTACGATCATTTCTGGAGGGCTCATGTAAGCTGTGGAAGTAGACGAACTCATATGCATCAGCACGGGATGGTGGGTCGGAGAGTTCAGTGTGGTCTGCGTGCAGGCTGTCGTGGCAGGCCGAGGGGCAGGAGCTGGCTGCGAATCGGGAACATTTTGCGCATTCGTATCTTCCACTGCAGCAGATACTCCTTTTACTGAGACTTTGGGTTCATTTGTTTGAACACTGTACATCGGTTGTCGCGAACCTCGGTCGGTAAAATCTTCAGATCGATAGGAATCACGTCCAGTTTCCTGTATCTTGCTTTCTTGCGGCTCTGTTGTATCGGATGCCGCGACGACTGCCTCTCCTTTGTTTCCGTAATCATCGCAAATATCTCTCATAGAAGTCTGAGTTGCACTTACGACGGTCACTACATCAGCAGCCGGAGCTTCGTTTTTTTTGTGTTCAGATTTTGTGTTAGGGAGTTCATTTTCGTCGCCTCTCTTTCTGAGCTGTATGACGACTTCATAGGCGTCGTTGTTGAGGAGCCCTGAAGCCCCAATGTAGAACTTGCCGGCTTCTCGACCGCCGTCGTCCACGAGCTTGATAAAACCGCCCTCAGACGTAGCGCTGCTGGCTTTGTCATTTGCCGCCGTGAGGAATGAAGCGGTGGATGTAGTGATGGACGGTTGGCCGACAGGTAAGCTTTTGTCTTTGTCTTTTGAGCGAACAGTCTTGCAGGAACAATTATTATTGTGTTCTACTACAGGAGGGCTGCACCTGTGTACAAATAAGACAAATATTATTAAAACATGGATTACGACACTGGATAAAAAGACAAATCTAAAGAAACACACCACACTCCAGAATCTGTAACGTATTTTATATTACTATACTTAAATACACCCGAAAAAACATTACCCCTGTTATGAACACTCGAAAAAAAGGGTCCCATTTATACAGGTTTAGTTAATACAGGACAAAAACAAGTACAAATATTCTACCTTGTTTTGACCTCATCATTGTCATTCCACTGTTGAGGAGCAGCTGAAAATAATATAAAAAAGTTAAATCACTGTAAATCACAATAAATAGTAGTAAAAAAGTACAGAACTAGAAGAATAAACTCCGAGATAGATGATATTTAAAAAAAAAAATCTTGCTAAGTATACAGCTATAAAGTTCATTTTAGGATGTAAAACCAAACCTCACACACACAGAATTCTTTATATTCTTTATACTGACAAGGTCTATTACCGCCTATTATTTACCAAGAACTACTTGAAAAAATATCGACATCATTAGCACTTACTATTTATTTATTGAAGTAAAAAATTGTTTAAGAATATCCCTTACCTTTATGTGAAACCTGTTTAGAATGTTTCCTGCCAGCTGCGCAGCATTGTGGAACATTGTTGTCACCTGTCGCTTGGGCTTCCTTGTGAAAGTACATTGATGCGATGTTGTCCCTAGAACAGCAAAATATGTCAAAGGTAATTTATCAAATATAATGCATCGATAAAATCAAAATTAAATGCAACTCAATGATATGAAAAATATTTTCTATTTTACCACTGAAATCAAAATTTACGTATAATGTTGTTTTATACCTATGCTACATGTTTTGTTCAACCAAAAACACTTGGTAGGTTTGTTGAAAATATTCTCTAATTTAGGTGTATGATGAAATTAATTTTACTCTAAAGAGCCCGGCAACAGAGAAAATATTTTTTCAGGAATGAACGACTCGCAAGTTTTGGTAGTTTCATTATGTTATTGCAATTGTGAACATAACAAGAATGATAATGGATGCTATGCGTAGAAATTGCATTTGACGCTGAAAAGTTTTGGCCATCTTGTGCTGAGTGTTGAACAAGTGGTGTTCCGTGTTAAGCATCTGATGCTCAGTGTCGAGTATATGGTGTGCAAAAAATTATATAAAACGATCAAATTTGACAAGCACCATAACTTATTTCTACAGTACAGTGATATTGAGCACAAGTTAATTACCACCAAGGTTTTATTTCTGTTGTGCCTCGCCACAATTCTATGTTAGTTTTGTAGCAACTCATAACATTATAGGTAAGCCTGAAGGAAGGAAAAGTTGGTATTAGATTTTATTAGCGGGAGAGGAAAGGGTATGAAAGAGAAGAAGCAAGTCTCTAGATAAATGTGAAAACTCACCCATTTTCGTTTACGGTTTTGTAGACACCTGAAAGAAAAAGAATGGAAATAAGTTAGGTTTTCAAATATGTATTCAAATCATCGTTAAAAATAATACTATCTGGTAATTCTGACGCGGTTGAGAGTACTAGTATGTATGTTATTGAGGTGATCTATATTATGTTGCTGTCTCTGCGATTATACATTTTGTTAAGAGAGCAATAGTGACAGGTACAATCTCAAGCGCGCCAGGATTTACTCCTTCTTTGCTTTGTCAAATACCTTCTGCAAGTTGTTCAACAGAAACTAAACTCTCAATGTTATCATCACCACTACTTTTTTTTCCACTGCTTGACTTCTGTTCATCAATTTTCGTCTTCTGCTCAATCCGAGTCAGAGATTTAGCGATGTTCTTCATCAACTTTGAAGTCTTTTTCTGCTCATCGACTTTTGTGTCTAAAATCTTGTAGATGATGATTCTCTCTGCATCCGACAATTCTTTGTTATTTGTCTTAGGTTTGTCTTGTTTTACTAATCGGACACTTTTCACTGAACTGCCTGATGAGATGGATTCTGAATCACTGGAGTCTTGACGCTCAAAACTTTCAGAATTATCTTCATATCTCGGTTTGTCTGCAGTTTCTTTTGTGGGAGGCGTGTGTTTATGTCGTGATCTGTATTCGTGGTAGCTGTCCACTTTGCTGAACTTGACTGAGTTGCTCTTCCCTTCCCGAACAGTGGTGGGTATGGTGTGGACGGCAAGATCGTCGTTTTCTGGTATTGGCATCCAGGAATATTGCATGTCGGTACTTTCGAATACGTCACTGTTACCTTTGACTGGAGATTTAGATTTGGATCTTGGTTTGTTCTGTAAAAAAGTTACAATTTAAACCTTTTTCAAATGATGTTGTTACAGTTAAAGCTACACTAACACTTACGAAGTAGCTTTCTATCTCAGTACTTACTTTGCAATTTTGTTTACTACATTCCTTTACAATTTTTCTATATTCTTGTTGAAGTTTTTGCTGGCGCATGTCGTTTTTCATTTGTTGACGTTGCTCATCCATATAGGCAGTTTTCTGAAAATTCATTAAAACATATTCAATACAATTTCAGTTTACGTTTTTACATACTTTTACTTGTTTTCTCAGAAATGTTTTGAAAAACGTTGAATGATCCATGAGCGAAAACTGATTTTTACAAACTTGGGACAGTCTTCGACTATGTCACAGTAGGTAATTACACTGCACTTATCTCACAAAACTGTTATAAATGCATCAATTTAAGTCTATTCTATTGATAAAATCAGGCAAAGATAGTATGCATCATAAGGAAAGACAGTAATCTTTTTATCCCGAGAAATGCGACTCAAATGGAAAACGCGTGGATTAAACTGTATAAGTAGATCTTAGTAAAACTTACTATAGGCCTCTCTCCCTTATCTTTCGGTAGCGCGTTTAGAAACGAAATTGTGTCCCTGTATTCCTTTTCAACATTCTGCTTCGTCACAGCAACTTTGCTTCTAACTTCCTGCACTTTCTTGAGATGATCCTTGTCTTTGTTTTGGCTGGAGGAGCTTTCTTTCATCGCCTGTGAGTAGGCGTCGTCGGTGTCTTGCGAATTTCGGATAACTAGCCTCTCGTCACAAAATGGAATGTCTCTGATATCTCTTGTGGTGTGGTTGTACATTGTCACCACACTTTTCCTTGGGTTTGAGCTGTCTTCAGTACATTTAGTGGACTTAAATTGTTTGTCAGTTCTATCTTCTTTACCTGGAACTGTTTGTTTTAGAATTACAACTACATAGGTCTATAGATTTACAATCTGTAAGCTTAAAAAATATGGAAACTACATTTTATGTTTTAAACTGCTTGATAATACATACACATTACTCTGGCAAAATATACAATGTGTATTATAAATAATTATAATACATATACATGTGAACAATAGGCCCAAGTTAGAAGGCTTTTTAAGACAAATGTAAATTTTCTAAAACTATTGGCATCCTTGTCTAATGGCTTGCAATGATAAAGACAGATTATATTTTTAGTTAGTTTAGATGTCTTAAAATGCCTTCAAACTTGGGCCTATTATCTGTTGGTGATTAGCTCTTTGTATGAAATGAAGACTGCCCACAAATACATAATGGTTTATGAGGTAAAATGTTAAAGATTAAACTTTGACATGATTATAAGCAAAATGTATTGAAAATGTTTTCTAAATCACAGCACCAGATTCAGGTTGATGGCTTAGCAACAGATTTACATCCAGCAATGGGATAGGCTTATGGATGATGACTGATTTTCCAGTGAAAAGCTTTACTATTATTATTTTTTGCTTACAACTTCTTGAAGAAACTTTAGCTCTTCTAAACGGACTAGTTCCTCGCAAGACCGGACTGGGCAGCACATCTGTATGGACAGGTGTTATGCCACCCAAAGATTTATTATGCATACTGCAATAAGCAGATTTTTGAAGACTACTTGATGTTTTGGGCATATTTAAGAATGTAGACTTTAGTCTAAGTGAATTAGAGTGTGTATTTAATTCTCTTATAGCAGTACTTTCTAAAGTTTTGTTGTAGTTATTGTGGAGTGTGACATTGGCAGAACAAAATCCACAGCTATTGTGCTCGGGCTGCCACGAAGGCACCGGCACCATTTCTCTATCATGCACACAACAGGAATTTACAGTGCCTCGGCAGGCATTTACAGTACCTTCTCTACTTGTTCTAGTACGTAGTATGGTCTGCTTCAAGCTTTGTATATCCTCAGTATTTTTATTAGTCCGTGATGTATCAGTCTCTCGTAATCGTAGGTCTCTGTTTTGTAAATACTCCGAGACTAATGTCAATGAAGATTTGACAGGCACTCTTTCCTCTGGGTTGGTCAGGCCACCTCGTAAACTAGACGGCATCTCTTCACTGACAGCAAACAAATCAATTCTTTTGCTCTTGTCAGTTTTGCTGTCAACATTGTTGTTGTTAGACTCCTTCGCATCATCATCTTTAGGCAACAACAGTGTAGGTATGTTGGGCTCCCATTCATTAGCCATTTCGTCAAGATCCCATTGTGTTGCCATATCGCTTCTAGCTACATCACTGTTTTTTATGTTTCCTGCAGCATCAAAGTTGGCAGCACTGGACTTGCTTTGAAGTTCTACAATGTCAGTACTAGCAGGTATTGCCTGGAGTCTGTTTGCAGCCGCTCCAGATTTGTCCCTGCTGATTTCATTAGCCACTTCTCTGAAATCGGACAATGTGACTTTAGAAGTAGAATTATCAACAATGGTGTTATATGTTTATTAAAAAATCTTTATACTCTGACCCACCTACGCTATTTTTAAGTCTGAAATATTTTCTTTTCTACATAAAGAAACAGTTTTTGTTTTAGCCCCTTACCTCGCTTGAAGTTTTCTATCTAGTAACTCTTTCTGTTTATCAAGTATTTGCTGTCTTTTTTTTCTTAATTCAGCAGCTGCCTCTCGTCCTCTCTGCTTGGAGAGGTCTATTTTATCTCCATCAGCGCCTGAAGTTAACAAGTTGGAATGCTTAAATAATATGATATTTAGGAAAATTACTTTAAACAATAAATAAAAAAGAATAAAGAAAATGAAGACAGATTTAAAATTTACTATTGATACCTTATATTCTTCAAACCGCTACGATGAAGATAGCTTTATATTTAGTAAGTTTGCAAACTAAAGCCTTCAGAATTGACGGCAGTGAGCTCATAAACTCTTTGATTTACCTTGTAATCGGACCTCTGAAGCGTTTTTGTGGCTTGAGCCGACATTCTCTAATCCTGCGGCGTAATACTCTTCAAGCTTTTTTACTAGTTGTTCCTGCCGCTGCAAATATTGTTTCTTTTTCTTTGAGTCTAGTTCAATGACCTGTCGCAAATTCTCCACTTTGGCGCGTTGTCTTATCTTTCTAGCGATGTCTTTCGACTGCTCTCTAACCTATAAGTTTACGGACGATTTTATCGTTTATCGGCACTGAATAATTTAGAATCCCAATATATTTATTACATAGTTATTATTCATCAAACCTGTTGAAGTCTTAGCTTGCGCCGGCGTAGAATTTCATTTGTTTTCAAATCATCCACTTCAGAGGTCATAGTGACATGAAAACTGACACCAAAAAGTATGAATTAATTAATAATTATAAATCTTGAGATACCTATAACTATCACACAAGTCCTTTTTATTAATAAAATCAGGTAAAACAATGCAAAAATACAAACAAACAATGAAAGCGATCTAAATTATTCTAAATTCAGTTTCAAAATTCAACGTTCGTTCTATGGTTGAACTTTTGAAAATTGGCAGTGACAGTTGACAGATTTCTTGAGATGACATACTAAATGTGGCCTTTTTGTTGTACATCCAGTGGGCATGCAGTGGGCCAACCTATTGACTTTATACCATATCTTTTTCAGAAAAACTAGAATACAAAATGTAGACTCTTAAGGCGGGTCTACGCTAGACGAACCGAGCACGAGCGAAGCACAAGCGGAGCCGTTCTCGGCTTCGTCGTTCGCGGCGTCAAGTGTGGACGTACAACGAACCTACAACGATCACTGTTCTCGAACGTAGTTTTCCGCAGTGAGTTCGCGGCTCTTTGCGCGGTTCGCGAAGCAAATCCCTTTGTGTTCGTCAAAAAACCGACAACAGGCGGAACGCAGCCGAGCACGAACAAAATGCTCGCAGCGCGCTCGTTCGAGGCTTGTAAGTTGGTCCACACTAGACGAATTGTGTTCGGCTTGTACTTCGCTCGTGCTCGGTTCGTCTAGCGTAGACCCGCCTTTAGAGCCTTATCACACTAGCGGTTCGGAAGCGGATGCCGGGCGGAGCGGACGCGCCGCGAATGCGTCGCGAACACGCCGCGGTTGCGCAGCGAATTCGTTGCGGACGCGTGGCGAATACGTTACGTTTTCGTCGCGTGTTTGTAGCAAATTATCGCTGTACAATACACTCAGTAACAAAATGGATTCCGACGAGGAAAGACTGCTTTTGGCTTTATTACTTCGAAGACGCCGGAGACGAAAACGAAAGCATCAACGAATTTGGGAAGATCCATTAACAGTTAATCGAATGGAGGAGAGCGACTACTTTGTGTTGTTTTGCAAACGAATAAAAAATAATCCAAAACAATTTCGTCCTGCGAATGTCGAACCTACATTTTATGAGATGTTGCATCTGATACAAACTGACATAAGACATAAAGACACACATTTGAGATTATCAGTGTCACCTGAAGAAAGGCTCGTTATTACGTTTGTACGAGACAGTACAAAATGGCGTCCACTTTGCTGTCCACGGCGATCCCGTTGCGCGTCCGCAACGAATTCGCTGCGCAACCGCGGCGTGTTCGCGACGCATTCGCGGCGCGTCCGCCTCGCCCGGCATCCGCTTCCGAACCGCTAGTGTGATAAGGCTCTTATGACCTCCTTTATGACACTTAAGATGCAAAAATAAAATCTATATTAATAATAAATCTAACTTTATTATCGGTCAAGCCTATATCGACACGTTGCGGCGGTTGGATAAAGACACATTCAGGTACCTACACCCAATGAACAATATCCTTGTTCTGGGCAGTCGGCTAAAAAACTGTAAATGCGCCCCGCAGTTTCACCCGTGTTTTCCGGGATAAAAAGTAGCCCATGCGCTTATCCAGACCATGAACGACCTTCATTCCAAATTTCATGTAAATCCGTTCAGCCGTTTCAGCATTCATTTGTAACAAACATACATACCTACTTTCACCTTTATAATATTATGTAAGATTTTCACTGTTTTCACCCAACCCCCAAAAATTATGCCGCCTACATTGGTTTTTTTTTTGTGTAATAATCTAATCTGAGGTGGCCCGCGATCCCGCCCGACCGCATAATGCCTGACACTCCATGTACGAAGAAAAATCTAAAATCGGCGCTAGATCATAATAAGAAGAAAAAAATATATTTGATTATATTACATTTAAGAATATGAACCTACTCTTATTATAGGGAAGTACATACATAAATATACGTACTTACCTACATACATAGAGACATGCTTACACACTTACCTACCCCGAAAATTATTCCCTTTCTTCGGGACTTTAAAATGTCAACATAAAACATAATGCGTAGCGTGTAGATACCTACCTGTTTAACAAGGTTTCGAAAAAAGATAGAAAATAAAACAATAAACAATGGCTTATAATCAGGTACATGATAACAATTTATTACGACGGTTTAGTTAAGTAACACATTTGTAGTGTCTATTAAGAAACCAAATTTCTTTTTATTTTATAATAATAACATAGGTATGTATACATTTTCCAACCTACCACAAAAATATGAAGTTAAGGTAAGTATAAAAAATATGAGTTTTTTAATCCATATTTGAACCGGATTTCACGATCATGAAATCTGAAAGAGTTTAATAGAGTGACTCGTCAAATTATCGTCCGGCTATAAACTGCTATCAAATTATCAATTACTACGCCTATTCAAAGAAACCCTTGCTACTTACTTACTATTTTTATAGCAGCGCGGAATAAATAAAATAGTATTGCTATGGGAATCACATCAATAGCTACCTAGAAGAAACGTGTACTTATTATAAATCATGGTAGGAACGGTGTCCACAACTCTACGGGTTTATAAACGGTGATCAGATTTACAGACATTACCAAGAAATATGTATAATCCAAGTAGGTAAATTATCAAAAAGAAAGGAATTTTTTTACAAAATATTTCCTGCACTTTGGGCCAAAGATATGATAAGCTCGGATACATTGGCATCTGGCCGCTACTTACAGTCAAAAGCCAAAGATTTACCTTAGTAAATTTTGTGATTGTATATCAAATACCATTTACAACACCACCGCTATTGCTAATTACATTATCTTCCCCTCCTATCAGTCCCCCACGGTTATCATTCCCACCGATCACTCCCGAGTTTCCTGAACCATTATTATCACCTCCTCCATTCCCAGTTACTCCACCCATCATACCACCAGAGTTTCCTGAGCTAGTTTCATCACTTCCACTTGAGCCAGTTTCCATAGCATTATTACCTCCTCCCCCAGTACTACTTGTTCCAGTATTATTAATGACGTCATTATTTCCTCCAATCAAGCCTCCAGGATTTCCACCTTCACTGATCCCTCCTGAGTTTCCTCCTGTACTTCCACTGCTGCTACCACCTCCACTTGAACCACCTTCGTTGTTTACTACAGCGTTACCACCTCCAATCAAACCACCAGGATTATCACCTCCACTTGAATCACCTCCGCTCTTTACTACAGAGTTACCACCTCCAATCAAACCACCAGGATTACCACCTCCACTTGAACCACCTTCATTGTTTATAACAGTGTTACCACCTCCAATTAAACCACCAGGGTTTCCACCGCCGCCACCGTTATTGGCAGGTACTCCTCCGCTTCCTTTTCCGCTGAAACCACAGTTCTGGGTGGCCGTATAGATAAGCGCATTGACTAGCTTAACGATAAGTTCCTCGCTGAGCGGGGTAGCAGAAGCAGGGCAGGGTACGGACGGGTCTGGTTTCAGCGACTGAGTGAGCTCCAGCAGTGCCTTCAGACTCTCGATGGTCTCCTTGCAACTGTCATATCGAGGGCCGGGGAAGCATGGTCGAATGCCATTGAAGTATGCTTGCGACATCTGAGGATATCATAATATCTGAACATTAATCAAGAAACTTACAAAAATTGGTTGATCGAAAAAATTATCGTATGAAGATAAAGAAATGTGAAAATGATTGTTTCGTGTTGCAGAAATAGGTACGTAGGTACTACAAAATTCACAAATCCTTTTCTACATCTAAGTACGTCTTAACTACTTACCCCACATTGGAACGTCGTCACCAGCAAAAGCCAGTACACTAGAGCACCCATGTTTATCTGCATAAGTAAAGTAATCATTAGTACCATTTATATAGGTTTCAGTATTGCAACACGCGTATTTGACGCACTCGATTCCTGGTAAACTTTGTTAATCGTTTCGTAAATATTATAAATAATTACGTCTACTAGTTTTCCTATCAAGTTGGAAGTAGGTCACGTAGTGAAACTGTAATATTTTTAATTTAAAAGAATATCTATCAAAAAATTAATCGAACCACATTTATTTTTATCAGAATATTATAAATTTTAAATGTTTGGCACCTGTAATCCTGCTCTATCTTATTGAAGTTAGAAACCAAAAAAAATTGCATAGCATCTAATCTACTGAACTTTCTGAATAGATATTTTTTTCTATTGTGAGGTATTTCCTTATTGTCTTTAGGCTTGCATCGACCGAGGATCGTTTTGTTTCTTTAGCCAAGCTCCAGTTTATCTTGTGACTAGAATATAAATGAAGTAAGTTTAAATTTAATTGCATGCTGCTGAAGAATCCATGACTATTAACTATCTAATAATTAATTATCAGATGTTTTTACCTGACGCTTGGACGCTGGATCAAAGCTGTCACAGAATGGTGGCCGCAGAACTTAACACGATTACCAGAAGACCCACCAGCTCGACATCGCGAATATGGCCGGAAAGCAGCGGACTAGGCTGATGCAACACCAAAACAGCAGCGAGTCGAGAAGACCTTTACACGCAGCTCCGTGGAAACTGGTTGATCATGAATTTGACAGCATTTTAGGGCCGAGTTAGTTCCTACTATTATCTTTGCCAAGCTAATCACCTAACATGGCCAACTAGAATGCCTACTCTAACGTGATGAATTTCTTGTAAAAGCATTGCCACCATTAGCTGTTTAAAAAAAAGTTATAATGGACACCGGTCCAAAGCAATCGAGGCAGATGAACCCGCGCTATAAAGCGAACCTATTTTCTGTTCTTACATTTGGGTAATGTATTCGATGTGCCCGCGGCTTTTTACAGAAATATAGGTGGTTGGAGTATTGTTGCACAAATACAGGCTTTAGTAGCCAAAGAGCAAGGCAAGACTGCATCGTTTTGAGCGGTAGGCTTAAAGAGATAACGGGCAGTAGTTTTTCAGAGTTGGGTTTCCTTCACCCCGGTAGTGTAGCCCGGCTTTGGTACCAGGGCCGACGGCTTAAACAATTTCTTTCCAGGGGTTTTCGGCTTCTTCAAGGTTATACTTAAGCCTACTCAGGCAAAGACACTCGCGAAGTGATCAGCCACCGTCACCCTACAGTCCTACACATCAGAAAAATATAAATCCGCTGATGCATTACAAACTGCGTCATAAAGTTCGGCATAACTTTATTTACCCCGTATCAATTTCTATTAGATTTAGCTTTCGTGCGTAACCGTTCCGTGTCTGTGGCTTTCGACATATCAGATTGATTTGGTTGGTTTACAGATGGACTTTGGAAACTTTCAAGCTTGGTTACGGCCGCGATATCAAAGACAACGATCTCTACGCCCCTCTACCTGATCATCGATCTGATGTCTTAGGTACCTAGTAACATTAGATACTTTGCATCTTTCTTTATAGAATTTATATATTTATTGTAGAGCTGGCCAAATATTTAAAGTAAATTATTATGCCAAATTATATAATTAATTGTTTAAACAATATTTAATAGGTAATGCGATGCAAAAAGCGTGGAATCGAGAAGTTGAAAAAGTTCGTCAACGCGACGACGACTCGAAACCAAGTCTGTGGAGAGTGCTTTTCAAAGTGTTCGGAACAGAGCTGATGTTATACGGCTTGATACTTGCTTCCATGGAGTTTCTTATCAGGTACTGAGTACTCACAACAGTTGCTATTTTCGAAAAAGCCTAAGGGTGCCTCTACACAGCAATCAATTGATGGTCGATCGATTGGTACCATAAAGGCTGGGCTTTCATACGAGTAAATACGAGTATAAATGTCCTATGTCAACTTCTTAGGTACTGATAAAAAGGAGTTACACAATATTTTACATAAAACAGGTTGATTTTGTCTAAGCAAGATGTGGGCATTGAACCAGGATGAGTCACGTCTCACGTAGAACTTAGAAGATAGGTCTATGGTCAGCAGTGGGTGACGACGAGCTGATAATGGTGACGAGTAAGATCGAGTACTTTTTGCAGATTACAGCAGCCTCTCTTCCTTGGTCTACTCTTGCGATACTACTGTCCAATTACAGACGCCAATGATAACAAGTAAATAGCTATTGATTTTATGATAACGGGTGTAACTCACGTGAATAAGTCAGTCCTCTCAGAAGATATCACACGTCACATATTCAACACTTTTTAACCGACTTCAAAAAAGGAGGAGGTTATCAATTCGTCTGTATGTTTTTTTTTTTAATTTTTTTTTATTGTTTTTTTTTTATGTTTGTTACCTCATAACTTTTGACTGAGGACTGAGTGAATCGATTTTGATGATTCTTTTTTTATTAGAAAGCTGACGCTTCCCATTTGGTCCCATTTGGTCCCATTTCAATTTAGTCCAGTTCTGATAATGGTATCCATGAGAAAACCATAAAAGTCTTAAAGGAGAATGGGCACTTTTGTATGGGCGCCGTCCCCGTGTTGTATCAAGTCGTGACATATGTCATTTGAAAGATGATATTATTAGCTTTATTTAATTGTATGACTCAACCTTGAATGACGTGCAGGGAAAAAGATATGATCGTTTTTAGATTTAAAAAAATTGCTGATTTTTTGCTTTCTAAAGCTATTATAAGGAATTTTATTAACATGTATGTCAAAAATTACTCTTATTATTGAATCCAGGGCTATTCATAAAGGGTACGATAAGCCGAAAAGGGCTCATAGTAGGCATTATTTTCATTATGAACAACTTTTACTATGGGACCAACCCGAAATTCGGGAAAAATTCAGCTGTTCCATAGAAAAATGTCAATGACACTCGACAAAATGTATGGAACAAGTAGAAGTCATTTTGGCAATAGTTTGCAAGAAATAAAGAGTATTAAGAGTGCTGTCTGATAAAAGGCATTTTATGTCAGTCGCTATGTATCCAGTAGCTGAATATGCCCTCTCTGAAAATCATAATGAAAAAGCTAGTCGTTTCCATTAACACCTACAAAGCTTTCACCAGGGTTTGGCATAAAAGCCTTATAAGCAAGCTCCCTTTGTTTGGCTTGTTCACTTGGTTTGTTGCATGGATATTGAACTTCCAGCGGGATTATTTGATTCGAGCAGTGGTCATTGGTGGTTCTTTATCTGATTTAAAAGATATCAAGGCCGGTGTTCTCCAGGGGTCGGTGCTCTCCACAACGCTTTTCCTTGTTCACTATAATTATCTGCTAAAGCCTGGTGTTTTTGGGTACGCAGACGACAAACCCGCGTTGCCGTTGCATATCCGACGCGCGGTTCAGCGGATGAAAAATCTAGCCTCCGAGAGAAGCCATGGTCAAGCGCATAAGCTTGTCTCTTGGCAGTTTTCGATTGAGGCGGTACTAACCTGGTTAAGTTTGATGCGCACTATGACATTTTATCGAATAATAAAGCAATACCTACAGTACAAACACGAGTTTTTGCAATCGGTATAGTATAAGATACACGTTCGAAAGTAGTGTTACTGATGGATAGTCTATTATGGATAGTTTTTTTTGAGACTGGGGGAAACCTTATGAAAATAACCGGCTGCGTTGGGGGGCAACCGGGTCAAGGGGGTTTTTGTGGGGTTATACCTACTAAAACTACGAGCTCTGTTACCATCCTCTGTCGGTGGTGATTATGAGCGCTTCCTCATGTTTTCGATAGTCTCTCAGATGTGAGGGGTAAGATCACCAGTAGACCAGTTTCAGCAAAATCCGTACTGCCAGTCACTTACGAGGTCATTAGCTTCTCGGTACGCCAGGAGCTTGTTCCATAGTATGCTGTCTTACAGAGTATGAATATGATCGGGATAGGCATGTAGTCAGATTCAGCACGACTACCCTTCTCAATAAATACAGTTCTCAATAAGATTTCTTAATTTTTTTCTACAACATCAATAATGTCGAAACAAGCCCATTTTATCGGTAGTCACACCGTTAGCAGTATTGTGACGTTTTGAGCCAAATTCATAAAGATTCATGGCTGGCTCTGCAAAGAAGGCCTAATTGACCACTATTTTCAAAGTCAAAAGCATTTAAAAAGTAAAAATCTCTGCATTTAGTCTATGATTGCTCTCTGCTCTATGCCTTTACTCTATATCTGTAACCATTATTTAAAGTTTATCTCGCTCGCTTTTATAGTGTCTTAGTAAAGGGAGAGGTAATTAAAAAAACAAACTAGTTTGACGAAAGGTTCGGGCTTTTAACCCTTCGACAAGACAACTTATAATCTTAATCAGACTTCACTTTCAGGTAAGTTTGCTTAATTTTTCAAATATTGATAATATTAATAAATCGATATTATATTATGGCATTATTCAGACAAAAACTGTCGATAATCAGCAATGTAAGGATTTTGGCATGTGCCAGTACAAAATTAAAATAATTACAACTATAAAAACGTTTACAAATAAACTATTATTATCTAATTGTTAAAAGAGAGTGATAAAATAGTCACAGAAAATGCATACACGATAATAAAATTCAATGAAATAGTTTTTAAAACGAAAAAAAAACAGCACTTTTTAGAATCTAAAAACCGTCATATCTTTTTCCCTGCACGTCACTCGGGGTTGGTATCATATAATTAAATAATGCTATTGTTATGCTCTTTCGAATGACATATGTCATGACTTGATACAACACCGGGGACGAAGTGCCCATCATCCTTTGCATTAAGTACGTGCGCGACAAATAGATGAATAACTCAATAGTCGGTCTTTTGAAGTCGGTTTTTGTTTTTTGTTTTGTACAAATAATGTTCTTGTCACTAATATATAATTCACTTATAACAGAAGCTCACTAATAAAAGCGAAATTTTTTGAGTGAGTGGTCGTGCATATCTTTTTAGTACTTCTTCACGCTGAAATGACTTAACAGATTTGGATAAAATTCGGTATGGAAATAGCTTACACCTTAGATTAATTAATTATGAGCGGAAGCTAGTTATCCATTTCGTTTCAAGCACTTATGGTGATTTTATATAAGTTACATATGTAGTGGGTAAGTTATCAAATTAAATGTTGCATGGCCAAGAAACAATTTTTTTTTCATTGCAGAAACTTGTGCCTTTTAATTTTTTAGAACCAATTCGACGTACATGACCAGACTGTTTGAGTATTACGACACAAGTGGCAGTATCGCGTGGGGGGAAGCAGTTTTCTTCGCATTCGGCATCATTTTCTGCAGCACCATGAACGTGATGGTGCAACATCCATTCATGATGGCTGTCATGCATATGGGCATGAAGATGAGGGTCGGAATCTGCAGCTTGATTTACAGAAAGGTAAGTTCTTGGCCACCTCTACAAATACTCATAATAGGTAAAGACTCAATCTAGAGATTATTTCCAGTATAGAAGGATAGCTTTTATTTTATTTATTTAAAAAATCTACAAATGCTGGATAGATTAGTTCAGAGTTCACTAAGTACCTTTAAAAAGCTTTCTTAATAATATTTTCCGAATAGTTTTAGAGCATTTAGAACAATTGTTTTTCGGTAGTTATTCAATCGTATGCGACGCGTGTCGAAACCCCCTTAACAACTTTTTTTCAGGCTTTAAAAGTAAGCCTCCAAGATATGTCCGAGAACAGCGCTGGTCTTGTGGTCAACTTGATGGCAAACGACGTCAATCGATTCGATACGGGGCCCGTTTTCGCCCATTACCTCTGGATTGGACCTCTTGAGACTGTGGTTCGAATTTAATTAGTTTATTTCACTTGCTACTTTAATAAGCCTGAAATAGTTGTTAAAAGACTTTTGACTATAAGGTATATTTTGTATTGGCGAACGATATTTTACTTAGTAGTTGTTATTTGGTAGTTGTAGTGTTAAAAATATTACGAGTTTATCACAACCTAAATATGTTGCAATATAATGTCAAAAATTAATCTTAACTTTGGTAAACACTTTAGTTGATGACCATTTACCTGTATCGGGAAATGGGCATGCCGGCTGTATACGGATCACTGGTCATCATAGCTGTCATACCATTTCAAAGTAAGTACCTACTTACACACACAGTACATAGTTATAATTATTAAATTACATAGATATATTAAGTTACAGGTACAATATAGTTATAGGGAAAGGGTATGCTAAGACGAAAAGGGCTCATTGTACTCATCATTATGAACAGAATTACAGAACACGTTTTACTATTTCAAAAGAAATCAATAACACTCGACAAAATGTAAGGAACAGCTGATTTTTTTCACGATTTCAGGGTCGGTCCCATAGTAAAAATTGTTCATAATAATGAATTCTATGAGCCCTTTCTTACCATACACGTTCCTTATAGCCCTGTGTGTGACATTTCAGTATATTTGGGCACTCGTACTGCCTACTACAGAAAGTGTACAGCTCTTAAATCAGACGAAAGAGTCAAACTCATGAAGGAGATCGTCATGGGTATGGAAGTCATCAAAATGTACACTTGGGAACAACCGTTTCGCAAGATCATCGCTATTGTACGACGGTAAGCACTTTCTTCTAAATCGAAATAGATGAGTATCTAGGTACTACATATTATAATTATATGGTTACCGACCGAGCATGGGTTCTGCCGAAAAATACGTAGAGCGTATTTGATATGAGAATAAACGAACATGAACAAATGCAGTTTCCATTTACGCCTGACAAGGGCGCTGTCCCATTTTTCACACAATTATCCTTCAAATACTAGCCACGTAGTTTTCGACAGAGTTCACGCTTCATACTTGGATACATTTCGATTGCTCAATGTCTTAAACCATGAACTTTAATTATGAATGAATCCTATTTCTAGGTCAGAGTATTCTCAACCAAAAACTTCTTATCATCACGTTCTCTCATTCATTTCTCTCTAGCCAGGAGATTCACTTCATAAAGATGACGTCATACATTCGCGGCGTGGTCATGTCGTTCATAATGTTCACGTCCCGCTTCGGAATTTTCATCACGGTGCTTCTGTACGTGACTCTCATCAACCGGATCAGTGTTGAGAAAGTGTTTTTTGTGACCTGCTATTACAACATTACTAAGCAGACTATGACCTTGTACTTCCCTCAAGCAGTTGGCCAAGTAAGCATAGTTTGGCTTTCCTGAATTTCATTGATGAGTTCCAAGCGACCAAGTTCGGCAAAATCGGAAAAACGCATTTTACCAGAGATGAAGTTTTTTTGACCTGGAGAAAATTCTAGCTAGATCGATTTTGGATTCTATTAGATTGCATTCTGGTAATTAAAGTATCGTAAGTATGCACTTTATTCTAAAATCTACTCTCTTCTGTTGCTTAGGGAGTGGGAACTCTGGCTTGTTCTTAGTGCAAAGGATGCATAGGACATGTGTATGCTTGAAACAGTTTTTTAAAAATGAAGTCAATTGTATTAAACCAGTGAATTTATTTTTAAAATACCTAACCATTGTTTTTTAAGATTGCAGAAATGAAAGTAGCTGTGCAAAGGATTCGTGATTACTTACTAAGTGAGGAGTGCTGTCTGCCCCCGAGGCAGCGACAAGACCATGGCGATGTTGAGGCCAACACTCCAAAAAAACGAGTCACAATATTAGGTGGGAAACTGAGCTGAACAAGAAATTATTGACTTTTCGCAAAATTGATTAAAGATTTATTTGAACTCATTCCTGAATAAATACAAATCATTTATTCGGGGTTTTAAAAATATAATCATAAATTAAATCTCAAAAGCACTACCTAGCTTATACTGAAAATAAAAAAAAATAGAATCGTAGATACGAGTAAAACGAATATTTATTACAGATGATCCCATAGAACTAAAACCTCAGCGCAAAGTACAGAACAAAAATGATCCCGGAACGTCAAGCAACCCTGAAGAAGATAATAAGTCTCAAGGTACGAGCATTTACATGGCGCAAAAGTTACGGGAACATAACTACTTCTCTAAAGTAAAATCCTAATAAATACCTTTTTTTCTAGCTTCCAAAGAACCAGTTATAATATTTACCAATGCTCACAGCAAATGGATCAAATCTTCGGATAAAGATGACGTGACAAATATCAATTTAACAGTAAGACCTATTTTATGAAAACTGCTATATATATACCGTTTTCATGCCTTGTTTTCTTTTGTATTATTTTTATTTTCAGATTTACAGTTGTAGTTTGACTACTATCATTGGAGCGGTAGGTTCAGGGAAGTCGACTTTACTTGAAATGATCTTGAATGAGCTGCCGTGTTCTACCGGATCTTTGGAGGTTCTTGGGGACGTTAGTTATGCCAGTCAGGATCCTTGGCTTTTTGTTGGTAAATTTACTATTTTTTATATAATATCTACGCTCTAACACGGTGATGTAAAACGCAAAACGGTAATGAATAAGAATAAAAATAAGCTGTCTCTATTCCATATTTCATTCAATCCCGTCTAGCTCTTTCAGCGTGAAGAAGTACTGGTAACAAACGTACAGACAAATTTTCGCATTACAAATATTTGTATGATTTAATTAGTATTGTCTCGCGACTTGTCTATTTCTAAATATTTTGTTCGACAGGATCAGTTCGTCAGAACATTTTGTTCGGTCAGCCGTTCCAAAAGTCCCGTTACATGGAAGTATGTAAAGTTTGCGCGCTGGAGAGGGATATTTCTCTATTTCCACACGGTGACAAGACCATTGTGGGAGAAAGAGGAGTCTCGCTGAGCGGAGGCCAGAGAGCTCGCATCAACTTGGCTCGAGCAGTTTATAAAGAAGTAACCTAATCAAATCAAATTATTCTATATAATAGACAAAATAGATAATCGTGTGGTGTATTAAAAATTATGAATACTTTCGTAAACTTTCAGGCCGATATTTACTTGTTAGATGACCCGTTATCGGCTGTCGATACGCAAGTTTCGAAACATATCTTTGAAAGATGTTTGAAAAGGTGATCAACCCTTATTGACATTATGTACATACCTATATAGCTTGATCTACTTCTATCACCACGATAAAAATAAATTAAGATGTGTTACGCTTTTAGATTCCTGTCAAATAAAACCGTGGTACTGGTGACGCATCAAATACAATTTATCAAGTTTGTCGACCAAGTCGTCATTTTGGACAAAGGGAAAATACTCGCTCAAGGAGCATTTGATGAACTACACGTAACAAAACTTATGAAACCTATTTATAGTAAAGATTGTTCGTAAGAATTTATCAATGACTAGCTGCACTCGGCGGTTTCAACAGCAGTTTTTTTAACTTTTTAACCTTCCCTGAATTTCCACAAATATTTCATGATGAAAATTAGCGAAATCGGTCCAACCATTCTCGAGTTTTAGCCAGACAAACGAACAGCGATTCATTTTTATATTTAAGATAAGTCCTATTTTATCCCAGGATACAGAACTGAAAATAATTCAGCTAATGAAAGAAAAAGTGCGTGAAGTTCACGAAGAAGACACCGTCGGAAGTCTGCAAAGCCCTTCTTTACTTCAACCGAGCACATTGAGCTTACATCGGCGGCACTATTCGCTTGTTTTCGATACTAGTATTGCAGTAAGTTTGCTTACTTTTATACATTTGTACACAATATAACTCAAAGCTCAATGAACTGCAAAGTTTGAAAACAAATAATTATGTATGTATGTTATGCGCAGTGCAGGCACTGTGCGCATAATGCAACCTCTGCATAAGCACAATGCGTACCTTGCGGGCTTGCGGGACACTGCTGCATAGTTATTTTTTAACCGACTTCAAAAAAGGAGGAGGTTATCAATTCGACTGTATGTTTTTTTTTTTAATTTTTTTTTTAATGTTTGTTACCTCATAACTTTTGACTGGGTGAATCGATTTTGATGATTCTTTTTTTATTAGAAAGCTGACGCTTCCCATTTGGTCCCATTTCAATTTAGTCCAGTTCTGATAATGGTATCCATGAGAAAACTATATAAGTCTTAAATTTGCATTAAGTACGTGCGCGACAAATAGATGAATAACACAATAGTCGGTCTTTTGAAGTTGGTTTTTGTTTTTTGTTTTGTAAAAATAATGTTCTTGTATGGGAGGTGATATGTAGATATGTAGCTACTACCTTACATGTAGCTATCGTTTGTAACTTTTATAGCTATTTACTTCTCCCTACTATTTTATTTTCACCATATCCATGGTAAGCTAAGCTAACGATGGCTTGTTGATTTCAGGATCAAAAGCCAGAAGCAGAAATGCAAACTATGGGAAGAGTTCAAGGATCAGTCTACAAAGAATACTTCATGACTTCTGCGACTTGTCCATTCGTCTCTTTGGTGTTGTTTATGTTTATCCTAGCACAGGCATGCGCGAGCGCTTGCGATTTCTGGATCAGTCGTTGGTCTGTTTTTATTACCTAAATCTTCTTAAAACCTCAGTTCAAGTCAGTTTGCCAAGTCACAGGCTCTATCTGTATTGAAATCCGAACCAGCTTCAACTCTTCTAACCATTTATTCATTTTGTAACCACTAAGCGTTTTTCATTTCTTTATTTAACAATAAACTATTATTATTGCTTTTAAAATTACCTTATTGAGTATTTTGTTGTAGGAGTAACGCAGAGGACAGTTTGTCTGGAGACGCGACTCTGGATAACCTAGTGTGGACAGAACAGGGGCTGGACCGTACCGGTTTCGTGATGATATTCGGATTAATTACGATAGCGACTGTTGTCGTCGCTTTGATCAGAGCTTTTATGTTCTTTTCTTTGTGCATGAGGTCTTCTATCAAGTCAGTATCAGATACTAAGAGTTTTTTTTTAAGTGAATGTGGTTACTAACGCGTGGCTTATTAAATTCTGCAGGTTGCATGATAAAATGTTTGAGTACATATCAAGATCGCCAATGAGCTTCTTCCACGCGAATCCTTCAGGAAGAATTCTCAATAGATTTAGTAAAGACATGGGAGCTGTCGACGAGTTACTGCCACAAGCAATGATAGACTGTTTTCAGGTAATAACTACGTTACAGATGATGCAAAGTTATATCCATAGTTTATTATGAAACTGCATGACTAGGTTTAAAAAACGTGTGGAATTGTGCGTGACTTGCCTAATTATTATTATCATTTGTTATTTCATCACAACATTCTAGGCCTATCGGAGTTTGAACCTGTTAACCGCTAACCATTTTATCAAGTAAATTACAACATGGTAAATCTTAAAAAAACAAAACTCAAACTTTAGGATCAAAGCAAAATATTATTTTCCAGATCATGCTAAATCTGACCGGTGTAATAGTTGTGATCCTGATGACCGACATCACTCTACTAATACCAATTGCCGCGGCGATAATTATTTTTTACTTGTTCCGCGTAATTTATATACGGACGACTGGAGCTGTGAAGAGACTGGAGGGAATCAGTTAGTGAGCGATTGTATAATAAGAATATTTTTATCTTTAGCCGTATATTTTTAAGACAAATTAACGTACTGTAAAAAGAGATTGTAACCGATATATCTGACATATCTATATTACCGGAAAAATTAACGGCTACTGTATGATAGCGGAAGAAACCGCGAGGCACAGCTATCTTAAACATAATTTGACTTACCAGCTGTTCCCCAGCTCGCAGCCCAGTATTCGGTCACCTGAACGCGACAGTCCTTGGCCTAGCGACCGTACGCTCCTTCGGGGCGGAGTCTCTCCTCGCCCAGGAGTTCGACATGCACCAAGACCTGCACAGCTCCGCCTGGTACCTCTTCATCAGCTGCAGCCGCGCCTTCGGATACTTCCTCGACCTCATCTGCTTGCTGTTTATAATTTGCGTTACGTTCAGCTGTCTTATGAAAAGCGGTTAGTAAAATATGGCTAACTATTATTATATCACGATCTAAATGACAAAGCCTATAGGACCGACCTCACTTCATTTAGGTACAGTTCACATTTTGTCATCAAAGAATTCCAGGATCGCTTTTTCACTTGCTTTTTTTTTTGCAAAGTTTGTTACATGTTGCCACGCCCGCCACTATACTAATTTACTCTCAAATCCTTTCAAAAGTGACAAACCTAGCTACTTGTCCAGACATCAACGGCAGCAGCGTCGGCTTGGCCATCACCCAGTCGATCTCGCTGACAGGCATCTTCCAGTGGGGCATGCGCCAGTCGGCCGAGATGGAGAACCAGATGACCAGCGTCGAGCGCGTCATGGAGTATACCAACCTACCGCAGGAACCGGCTTTGATAAGCGTAAGTTAGCATCCGCAACACGTTCAGACTTCCAAAGCCACTTTGAATTTGAATTTTTGCCTCCAAGTACCCAGCCAGTTTGTGGCGACGCGGACGTTAAAAATAGTAAAATCTTGCTTTTACACATTTTATCAACTGCATTAAACTTGTAGACCTTGTTGATTTGTAACTTTGTGTCTTTAGGACGACGATAAAAAGCCGCCAAAGGATTGGCCAACACAAGGTGCTATATTCTTTAACAACCTGAGTTTGAAATACCACCCTGACGGTAACTACGTACTGAACAGACTGCAGCTGGATGTTCAACCCCAAGAAAAGGTAACAAGTAATGAACTGATTTAGGAACTAGCGTTGCAACGTGATAGAAAAAGATACTTGGTAACGCCAAAACGATATTAAAATTATATCTATCGGGTGTTTCCCGATAGATTCTGATATAATCTAGGTGACTTCAAGTCGCGAGTGAATCGGTTTCTTCTAGGCAAGCGTGCTCCATCGTAGACCGTATCGTTGCTTACCATCAGGGCGAGTCAAACGCAAGCATAATTTAGCATTGATAAAAAAAAAACGAGTCCTTTAGTCAATAAAGAGGCAACTTGACTGAAGGCGTCTAATGAAGTTCCTACACTGAAAATTATTTTGTCTTACAGATTACCTACACATATTTTCTTATCTTCCAGGTTGGAATAGTCGGCAGAACGGGAGCAGGCAAGTCGTCCGTGATACAAGCCTTGTTCCGACTCGCATACTTGGAAGGATCCATCACGATTGACGGAATCGATATTACCACTATCGGCCTTCACGAGTTGAGAGAGAAGATATCGATTATACCGCAGGTAAAACGTTGCTTATTAAGGCCACATTCCTCAAGAGAGTCCTGAAGAGAACTCGGGAAACCTTTTGGACAAAAAAGCGTCGGCCTCTTAAAGGAGGAAGTGGAAATTAGACTAATTTATTGTACTTCTCGATGTGAAATTAATTGTGTGTTTATAGGAACCAGTGCTATTCAGCGGAACCATGAGAAAAAATTTGGATCCGTTTGACGAATATCCCGACGAATTGCTGCTGAGAGCGTTGAAGAATGTGGAGCTGCAATCTGATCATGAAGGCGTCGGTAAAAATACCTATATTTCTTATTCTATAAAACATTATTATTTAAGTATTATTTTACCCACAAATGTTTTGCTATTTATTTTCTTTTATTTTTGACGACCACTTCATCTACTTGACATAGTTGTCATTTGATTAAACCAAATCATATACAGTTAACATTAATATACGTATATAAAAATAGTTGACTAATAACTCGTTTCATATATTATGGAGGTGCTCTCTACAAGCAAGTCTCAGAAGGCGGCGCCAACTTCAGCGTGGGCGAGCGCCAGCTAGTCTGCTTAGCGCGGGCCATAGTTCACAACGACAAAATACTGGTGCTTGATGAAGCTACGGCGAACGTGGATGCACAGACCGACGCGCTCATACAGACCGCTATAAGAGAGCATTTTAAGCACTGCACTGTATTGACGATAGCGCATCGATTGAACACTGTTATTGATTCGGATAAGGTATTTTTTGACTTTCTAATCTAAGTAATGATAGGTATACGAAAGACAGCTAAAACTGAAAAGCCCAAAGTTGGATGCTGGATGGCTTGGTTTGATATCGCCTGAGTCAAGTACTCACTCAGTCGAATCTTGGGTCTTTAAGCATGGTCATGGGTATCGGCCTATGATTGCATTGTTGTTGACGCAGATAATTTTCGTTTTTGATCAACATAAAAATTCATAATAAATTCGAATAAGCTTCCCGAATGTAGTCAGTTATGCTGCGAATAGTCATTGCATATTGAGCTAGCACAGACAAATGAGACAAATGGCCCAATGAGAACTTATATTGTTACAACCATTTTAATTAATGCATGTTTACTTTTAATAAGAACTTTTATTGTTACAACTCTTTTTATTTCATGCATGTTTACTTTAACCACTGTCTCTAAACAGATCCTAGTGCTAGACGCAGGTCGACTAATGGAGTATGACCACCCTCACATCCTGCTTCAGAACAAGAACGGCTATTTCCGCAGGATGGTGGCCGAGGCTGGGCCGGCGATGGCCGCGGTCTTGCACAAGCAAGCTGCTGAGGTATCTATACTTAGTTATTATGCATGTATTGAAAAATACTTTATTTTTAAATTGTCCACTCATAAAAAGTGATAGAAAAGAGTGCTATTAAATTTTATTGCTATTGTTTTCGATAAAGACGTATATAAGTTTGTATAAGACAAGTTGCTGGCGAGTGTCAGGGTTTTTGATGGCTGTATGTGTATGTCATTAATGTCGTATCGTCGAAAGTTGTCTATAAAACATTTCGTAGCGAAAGAAGTCAAAATCAGTTCAATATTGACGGAGCTATCGTAAAAAATCACCACAATCTGGTATGTAGTTGTTACTAGGCTAATAATGATGACAATCGCAGAAAACATTCAGATAAATTGATGAACAGCTCTTTTCTCTAATTAGTTAAAAGTATTTATATTGATTTTATATATTTTTTAAACTACTAATATCTTTTCTTTCAGTCTTATCAAAGGATGCAGAAAGAAAGCTAATATGAGAAGTGTTGTTTTTGATAACACGTATTTCATTTATTAGTATCACTTAGTTATACTTTAATACCTTTTATTAAACGTTATTGTGTCTTTTAAATATGTTAACAATTTGTAATACGATTTATGTTTACAACAATAAATAATACTTAAAAGCAAATATAAACATTTTCTTTTTTGAAGCCATTTTAGAGTTTAATTTAGACTGTCTCCATATTGCAATTAAGGCTCAGAAGTTGCAACTCCATCCGCTTTTTAAACCCCTCAATAATGGTGTCCATACGCCTACAACAAACAAAAGTAATATCTGAAAGAATATTCATTCAAAAACTGAATTTTAAAAGGATTTATACTTGTGTGCACATAGATATAGATATGCTTTTATGGGTAAAAGAAAGGTACGTACTTTTTCTCTTCTTCACTTTCTAGAGGCGGGATGGCAGCTAACGCTTCCGCAAGATAGTTTCTGTGAACAAAAACTAATGTTAAATCACCTTGATCGTCACGACTTTACTAATTGGTTAAATTAGTTTTTTGTTTGTGGTAGTTAAGAAATGATCCGACAAAATCAAAATTAACATAAGTTCAAAACTAAGGAAGTTTGAAGATCATTCTCAATAACAAATGTGATTTTTGTTATAATTATACACGGGAATACTCACGTAAATATTAAGTCGTCCACTACGACTAGTTTCAGTCACATTCGGTGACCTTCATCAGGTGAGTTTACAGACGTGACGCGCTCGCGGTTGCGTCTTCCCGTGTATAATTGTAACAAAAATGTGTGAAAACCACGTTTGTTTCCATAACAAATGTGATGTTGAAATTTTTATTGCTAGGCGAACTGGTGAGGGACCGAACGTCGCGCTGATTAGTCCACTCACAGTACTAGCGTGTCAGTATGGATTTGCGCAAACTCAATTTGCGCTAACATGCGAAGGGCAGTAGGCAGGCGATGGAACACCGTAGTGCAGTACCGCCGCACACGCGAGCCGCGCCCGCGCCCGCGCCGGTGTCTACATGCACTCACTCCGCCTTGCCGGTGAGGTGGTCGGCGGCGGCGAGGCGCAGCAGCGTGCACTCGAGGCGCGCCCGGAAGGCGGCGCGGCCGGCGCGCGGCGGCGCCCCCCCGCACACGGCGAGCCGCGCCAGCTCCTCGCACACAGTCTCGCAGATGTCGCGCACGTAGCGGGACGACGTCGGCCCGCACACGCTGTCCACCTGGGTAGCGACACGGAGTTATAGCACCAACTTGATTTTTTGGCTAAATACACCAAACGTGTCGAGCCAAAATAACGAAAACAACAAAAAGTATACGACATTGTGGAAGGTCCGAATTCGAGTAACAAAAATATCACATAATAATTTAACATTTTCGTACAAGGTTTGTCACTATTTGCATCTAAGTGATGAAGACAGAGGTGAGTTTGCGACTTAGAATTTCAATGCTGAATTAAGACTCGTTAGGAAGTCATCAACAAGTGAAAAATTAAATCATGCTGATAATTTAGTTTTTATTCTACCAACTATAGACAAAAGAATATCATCAATACAAACCTCAGCATGCACAGCAATCAAGTTGTTAATAATCTCGTAGACATAAGGTCTCGCGTCATCCACCACCTCGTCCGGGTCCAGCTTGTGCCGCCCCATGTACATGCTGGGCTCGATCGTGCCCACTAGTGGGTCACCCTTGTGCTCTAAATATGTCTCTGCTATGGAGGATTCGAGGGAGCTCAGCGCGTCTCGCGTCGCTTGCAGCGCTTGTGTTGGCTTTGGGAAGCCGTAGCTGGAACAATGGGTATTGTTATTAGTAGGTTAGGTACATAACAATATTGAAATAAAACCCGTTCACGAGAATAATGAAGCGCGAAAATTCTTTACAAGAGATCTTTGACAGTGATTAAAGAGACAGATAAAGCGTAAATCGCAAGCTGAAGTGGCAATAGGGTGACCGTTTCTGTAGGAAAAACAACAAGGTTGGGTTCTAGAGTTGAAACCGCTCATCGGCAAACTTAGTAAGGCTGCAGTTGGAGGCGGCAAGTAGTTGTTGGTCGGCTGGAGTTGTTCCCTCACCTCTCGAACGAGGCCGCGATGTTGAGCAGCGTGACGCGGCGCGTGTAGTGCGCGTTGGCGGCCGCGATGAGCAGGCGGCGCTGCCAGCCGCGGCCCTCGCCGCCCGGGGCCTCCACGGACTGCTCCAGCGCCACCGACAGGCTCGAGTTGTTCAACTCCTGGAAAAGACCACCAAAGTTAGTTCCGCATAGCTTGTACACACAGCTGTAATATACGAGTACTTAGAAATACAGACGCCTCGAAAGCTTAATCATCAAAATAAACACCATTTCGGCCTAAACGGTCCGAGGCTAATATTGGAGCAGACTTCACTCCAGCCGCTGGGTGACACTGACTACTCTCATGGCATACCCTAACAGATGTGCACAGACAACGGTACCAGCTTTGCAGTAATCTCTCTAGCAGTCCACCCTAAAAGGTGCTCAGCTCACAGACAACGGCACATACTTTGCAGCACCCCGCTAGCAGTGCACTCACCTGGCCAAAGTGGTCAGCCGAGATCGGCTCCCCGCCCGCACTGTGCCCCGTACCTGGTCGAGGTGGTCAGCCGAGCCCAGCTCCCCGCCCGCACTGTGCCCCGTACCTGGTCGAGGTGGTCAGCCGAGCCCGGCTCCCCGGCCGCACGGTGCACGTACCTGGTCGAGGTGGTCAGCCGAGCCCGGCTCCCCGGCCGCACGGTGCACGTACCTGGTCGAGGTGGTCAGCCGAGCCCGGCTCCCCGGCCGCACGGTGCACGTACCTGGTCGAGGTGGTCGTGCGCCAGGCGGTGCAGCACGGCGCGGAAGGCGAGCAGCGTGTGCTGCGCCTGCTGGCCCAGCAGCGCGGCCGGGGCCGAGCCCGGCGCCAGCAGCGCCGCCTCGCGCCGCCCGCTCCACTGCACGCACTTGTGGATCGCGGACAGGGCTTCGTTCATGTACGTCTCCAGCAGGTTCGGCTGGAACGAGGCACGACTATAGAGTTAGAAGGAAAGGGTAAAAGCCGAACAGGGCTAACATCAATATGACCAATTTTTACTATGAGTACCACTGAAATCGCGAAGAAAATATCGGCTGTTCTAAACTTTTGTCGTGTTTTGGTGGTGGTTTTGGTTGTCATCAATCACATTTTCTGTGGAACCCTGTAGTGCAGCGCCTTGACCCAGCGGTCCACGCGCTGCAGCAGCACCACCGAGCCTTGCTTGAGATACTGAATAGAGAGCTCACCAGGTTGGTGATGGCTCCGTAGTCGGAGAACTGCTCCACCTTCCAGGTCTCCTTCTCGTGCAGCGTCTTGACCCGGCGGTGCGCGCGCTGCAGTAGCACCGTCATGCCGTGCACGCGGTACTCGAATATCACCTTCTCTACTATACTGAGAGGCTGAAATAGAAACGGGTCAAATAGCAGTGTTCTAAATGCAATGCATGACTATAAACCGTCTGTCAAGACGTAAAAAGCCATCGATCAAAAGCATGATTGAATCAATGGCTCTACGTTCCAAGGCTGGACCCCACATGCACTGCCCTGTTGAACCTGAAGTCAGTTTTAGGATATTGCATCAGTATCCCTAACATATTTGTCGCTTGTAAATAGTATTTTGGTGGGAATTTGCCTGCGCCACTCGTGACACCTGCGTGGTATATAATCACCTGCGAGGGTAGATCCAGTTTGAGCAGGTCGGTGTACGCGAGCCGCAGATGCCGCAGGTTGGCCGCCAGCCGCGACCGCAGCGCCTCCGCGCCCGCCGCACCCGCGCCACTCAATAAGCAGGACCGCATGTGGCCAGAGAATAGCTCCACCGCTGCTATTATCATCTCCTATAACAAAATTACAATAGTATTGCAGTATTTCGTAGCGGTACGGCTGTTTCATGCGTCGCTTGGGGATAGAGGAAAAGGTAAATTATTTATCATTCACACCATAAATTACAAGGAAAAGAATAATAAGTGCTTGAAAACTTAAGTCAAATCTGCGAGGGAGCTCGGGTATGAAGTCCCGAGCATCAGCTATTTGTTAAAATTCTTCAATAACAAACGTTCGCACTCGGCTACGTTATGCTGAGACTGCTGAGTTGAGACTGGTTTATGGCAAAAATAGAGTTTTTATTTTTTATTTTGATTTTTTTTTTGCTGCAAATAAATATCAGTCTAATCTATATTGTGTTCGTAGCATCTTCTAGTGCAGTAGTGTCACCTTGAGCTGCGCCTGGCGCTCGGGCGCGGCGGGGTCCCCGGCGAGCTCCCCCGCGAAGTAGCGGCGCGCCAGCGGCCACAGCGCGCTCAGCTCGGAGGACAGCGCGCCGCACGCCGCGCCGCACCACGCGCCGCGGACCACGCTCCACGAGCCCTCGTCCGTGTCCTTCGTCTTGCGTTTACCTGAATCGGTACAATTATGGTAATTAGCCGGGTGCTGAGTGACTAAGTTTTTGGCAAGCAAAATAATTACAGTTAATCATTAACTACTATAATTCTTTTAGCTCGCGAATAAAATCCTTTTGGTCTGAAACATTGTTTCATATAGAATACTTGTCAGTAGGTGTCAAAAATTGCAATTGAAAATAGTCATTTATAGATCTAGGTTATATTTACAAGCCTTTTAAAATAGCAATACCGTTTAATACTCGTAAGTGCGAGCAAGAGCGAAATATCAGAACCGCCACCAAATTTAAATTTGCTGGTATAACAAGGTAATTACCCTTTTCATTGTTCTCCTGTTCCTCCCTCTGCTTGAAATGGTCCTTGACTTTGTTGAGCAAGCTCATGAGGTAGTCCTTGCGGCTCGTGATGGCCGTCCACGCGGCGTCGCCGTCCCAGTTCAGACTTATCAACAATCTGGAATTTGCATGTTCATGTTACTACACTATGGAAATTAACGGCATTTTGAAACATTTTGTTATAAAAAACATACAGGGTTATTCATAAAGGGTATGCTAAGCCGAAGAGGGCTTATAGTACTCATCATTATGAAAAACTTTTACAATGGGACCAAACCAAAATTCGCGAAAAAAAAAATCAGCTGTTCCATACATTTTGTCGAGTGTCATTGACTTTTCTATGGAACAGCTGATTTTTTTTCGCGAATTTCGGGTTGGTCCCATAGTAAAAGTTGTTCATAATGATGAGTACTATGATCCCTTTTCGGCTTAGCATACCCTTTATGAATAACCCTGTATTGTTCATTTCGTTCTGTGTTTTGTTATTTGCGTGTTTCTTGTCAAACTAGTCGTAATAAACGACTTAATTTGACGTGAGTATTCACGTCACGTGTTAATTATAAAAAAGTGTTACTACACTATTTTACTTTCAGTGGATAGAGTTAATGTTGGTCTTAGCTGAGTCTGACTAAGTGTTCGTAACATATCACCGATGTTAAGCGACTGACGACACGGTCAGTCTCCGGGTGATTACAGGTTCAAGACTCAGTGAAACAATTATATTAAAAAGTAACCAGAATTGCATACCTGATGTATTTCGTTTGCTCCTGTACATTAATAGGCATTGTTTTTATTCTACTATACAGTTTCTCTTTCAAGTCTTCTATTTTCTTGTCGATTTCATCGAGAATCTTTTGGAAGAGCTGTAACAAAAAAAGGTTGGACATGAAGGAAAGAAGTTGTGTAAAAGTCGCTGAACAATTTCGCTACTTTATCAAATAATTAATTAAATTACCACAATGGAAAAGTGTGGTATATGTCCAAAAAATGCGTATTATGTGTATTATCTAACAATTTGAAGAAATATAGTGAATTAAGATACCTTCACGTCAGTATTTCCAAACAAATTCTTCACTCGTGTATAATCGTTGACAACCAGGTCGTATTCCTTCTTCTTGATGTTTCTATCAATAGACGCGGGCAGTTGGAACAGGAACTTGTGCCTTGTGAGCAAAGATAGGGCTTCCCGAGTCTTGTCTGCATTCTCTTTGCGGGACAGTATCTCGGAGAACAGCGAGTCGGCTAGGGTGATCGATTCTGGAAGAGATAAACAAAGATAGTGAAGATTCTACCAGTTTTAACCGGCTCGGTGGGGACATGATCGGGTGTTTTTTTTTGAGCGTTTGATTCGATTCAGTCACTTAAGCCGCCATATGCTGCAAAGTTGGTACAATAAAACAACACAATAACACTTTTAAACAGTTAGAAATAAAAAACTGATTTTAAAAGTGATTAAAACTAATTTAGAGGTAAGTTTAAACTGATTTTTTAGGCCTCAAACGGCGCCCCATCGCTACCACTAGGCATGTCTGTGGCCTCATCAAATATTCGTTTTGGAAAAATTGGCACATTGATCTATAAAAGTTTGCTACCCCTGGACTAGGGAATAAGCTTGGCACTATATGGAAGGCTTTAGAATTCTCACCTTCTATAGCAGCTTCAAGGCTAGGCAGGGGTTCTTTGCCATTCTTTCTCTGGTCGTCTTCAAACATATTCTTGAGTAGTACAAGTCTGTCGAGTTGATCCATCACTGCACCAGTGTTCGCTTTCAGAAAACTAAGTTGACCTTCTTTTTGGCCTTCAACCTGTATTGGTATTGAAAAAAAGTTTTAACAAATTTTTCAATATTTTCGGATTTAAATGAAATTATTTCAAATTAAATATATGTGGAAAAAACCCAATTTTAAAATAAGGAAAATGTGATTTGTTTCAATTCTTTAAATCTAATTAAATCTTAAAATCATACAAGAGCAGCTTGCTTGATAGCACATACAATAGTGCACTTCTTGTTAAGAAGATAAGTTTTTTTTTATAATTTTTGCTTATGTTTTTTGCCTATGCTACATTGCCATAATAAATGAGCAAAAATTAAGTTTTTTCGCCTAAAACTCACTTTCCTTTGAAGAAACACCATCCCAGCTTTCAAATCTTCATAGGAAGTGTTGCTATGGTGCTCGAGCAGGTACCAGCCTGGCTGGAAATTATCGTCCGACAGTTTCCCTGATCTGAAACATGGACAAGTCATTGAGAAATTATCTTAGAATCCCATTATAGCAATTATGACTTTAGAATTTCTATAATTTATATTTCTTCCCTTACTTTATTTACATTTTAAAGTATGAATATGACTTGATAAAGGTTTTATATTTTTGGACAAAAATTGACCTAATTCACTGTTTATTCATTTCTGGGGGAAAAATCATGCGGTATCACTTAACTTTTTTATTAAAACTCTTAAACCTACCTATAATTTAAACTTAGTAGTTTTCATCTATTTTATTTTCTTCTAGTTCATTAGACCTAATAAAATAATTACCCATCAGGAAACAACTCGTGCAACTCTTCTTCCGGGAACTTGAGGTCATCTCCTTCTGTGGACAGTCCCAATGGGTCTGGTGGAGTGTATGCAGTCGGAGACATTGGTCGTCGACCCCAGGGCAATGATGGAGGAGCTGCCTCTTCAATCCATACTGCACTCTCTTTCACTGGGCCTATGGTTTCATGATAGCCTGAAAACGAAGGTAATTAAGATAATACCTTAACACAGTTTTGGGACAGACTAATCAGAGGTTTCTGATATTTAACACTTTGGCTGCGGCGCGTAATCACATGCACTAGCCCCAGGCACGGCTAATAGTCAAACGCCTTGTTTTTTACACGCCTGGCATGTGCAGCCGCACTCGTGTCGCGCAAAGGAAAACACAGGGTATGTGTTTCCCGCAGCCAAAGTGTTAAGTTGTATTTCTTAGCTTGTGTTATTGAGTTAGATGCTCCAACTATAATATCCCAATGTGTAGAAACTAAATCAGTTTTAGTAGTATACAAATTTTCTTAGTTTATTACTTTACTGAGTTTGCTGGATACATACCTCTAAACTGTACCGTAGATGTCCCTTCACCTCCGGATCGTGTAGTAACTATGATATCACCTCTTCCTTTACATGGGCCTGATCTAGCCACTATTTTGTTTTTGCTTTTCCATTCTGCAGATAGGAGGCAGTCACAGCCGCATATTTTTAAACCTGAAAGATAAGTATACGCCCATAAAGTTTACTGTAAAAAAATATGAAATGTTATGTTGCAACTGTGCCCTATTAGATTATAACTTACCGTTTAAATCTACAGCACTAGTCCCCAAGAATTCTCCCCGGATCGTAACTCTTGTACCAGGAGGACCTTCTTTAGGAGAAATACCAGTAACCACAGGTGGAGGTCCCATCCTGGCAGTTTTCACTGCTGAGTAAAGTAGAAGTTATGTCGATATGATATTAGTGTCAATAATATTAAAGACAAAATCACAATATATTTTTTTATATGGTTAGGAGAAAAAAACTAATAAAATGATAATTTATTCTGATTTTTTAATTTAACAAAAAATCAACAACATAACAAAACAACGTCAAAATAGAAAATTGACATTGACACGACAGACATATATTACGAACTGTGACAACCGGAAGTAAACAATCTGCAAAAAGTTCTTAGCTTCTTTCCATAGACAAAAATTAATTTAACAAAGCGAAAACACCAAAAAACCGGTAAAAGGGTTTTTTGCTATCCTCTGTGGTAATTTTTGATTATCTGTGACGTAAGTTCACTCGATTTTCTTTATGTCAAAAAAGAAATGTCTTCTTTTCATTTACGTTCATTCAATTTGCCGTCATTTGTTCAGTGGAGTTGAGAATTTCAATTTCGTTTCATTTCTAATTTTTCTTGCATTTATCATGATGTGGGGGGGTTGAATATGTGATATTTTTTGGGCGTACCAACTAAATTGTGAATGTAAACTAACCAGATTCAATGCTACTGAAGTAGTTACAATATAAAAATGGCACATTCTTCATTTAGGTAGTGTTCACATCAGATCAGTAGGTTTATTGAAGAAATTAGCCTCCAATTATCGTATTGTTGTCTATAAAATGTACCTTATCTTTTAGCGCCGTCGACGAATATGGCTTTGAGAGACACGACGACTTCGATTACGAAAGCTATGAGGACTTTATGTCTGTTTACCTAAAGGTTCTAGCGACTAGGGCCCAGAAATGGTCCAACTTAATCGGCGAAGGAAAGTCGGTCAAACGCACCAACACAGTGAAGAGATACGTGCGCAAAGGAATACCCAGTAAGATTTAGTCACTAATATACACCAATGATATATCTCTAACCTGAAATGGCTCAACAGATTTGTATTAATTTAGTATGAGAGCACTAAAGTAACAAATAGGCCACTTTTATCGCTACCGCTATCCAGGTAAAATTATTAGTTCTTTCAGGATATTGAATGGAACACCAAAGCACTGCTAGTTTATTTATAAATATGTATTGTTTTCTACAGGTGTCACATTTATTACAATTTAGGCTGTGGTAGCCTTTGGGTGATAGGTTCTGGGACAGTGAGGGCTAGAATGTTCCCAAAGTTAATGCTTTAACTGCTGCTAATAATCACATGCATTGTGTTTTACGCGCCACGCGTGTGTAGCCGCATTCGCGTTGTACAAAGGAAAACACAAAGTATGTGTTTTCAGCAGTTAAAGTGTTAAACTAAGAAGTAAAATTCGTCATAGCCTATTTACATACATATGATCTTCCAACCTCACACTTAAATAAACACACTCAGGCACTATCATACCATGTTATTGTAATTTACATAAAATATGTCCATAGTAATTTCTCTTGTTGAAGTATATATTCCATTATTCATAACAAGATGATTGTAAAAAAATTATCTATATTAAAGTTCTTTCTGTACCTGTACTATTTACCGAATAGGGAAATGTGTAAAGAAATGGGGAGGCCTTTGTCCAGCAGGGAGACACAATAAGATGAGAAAAAAAACCAAAAGGTTTACAAATACCTTAGAGAAGGTTTCTTCTATCTCTTTTTCTTTATAATAGAGGAATGTAAGGAATAATAATAAACTCTGATAATCCTGTAAAAATTCTAAAACTATGTTTTATTTTAGGCGAACATCGTCCATCAGTATGGATGGCGATATCGGAAGCGGAGAAGATGCGAGATGAAAACACAGACCTCTACCAAAAGATATTAGACTCCCCGTTTGAGAAGGAACTTGTGGATCTCGTGAAAACGGACCTGCCTCGCACTTTCCCTGACAATATTTACTTTACAAAGGAGGCCAACCACCAGACACACCTGTTTAATATACTCATCGCTTATGCACATAGTAACAGGGTTGTCGGCTATTGTCAGGGGTTGAATTACATAGCAGGTATGTTTTTGAAATTTTGTGATTTTTTTCTGGTAAAAGATAATAAGTGGTATTGATTTTGTTGTCTCTACTAAAATAATGTCCTTAATTAAAATTAACTGATATTAAAATTCTTACCATCTTTTACTCAGAAATGAAAATTAAAAGAGATACAACTAAGTTTAGTTTTGATAAATAATAAACACATCAAAAGTTACACTTTTAATTTATATTTTAGCAAATGTAACTTCTTATATGAGCTGTGGTGTTTTCAAAAGCGCTCCCTGCACCCACGCTAGTTTTAGCGTATGTCTTTAAACTTTCGCAATTTGAACACAAAATGTTTTGTGCATGTGTTACCAACTCCCATGAACCTACAAAAGTGTTACTTATCTTGTTCTTATTGCATATTGCTCTTGTGCTTATACCGTAATTCATAAATTATGTGCTTATATTATAATTGATAAGTTTTTTTTTTTTTTTTTTTATTCAAGATTTAAGAGCTTTCTCGTGCACGAGTATGCCGCTCTATAATATAATACAATAAAAATCAAATATAATTAGGTTAGTTACGATTCACTAACTTAAACAACATTCTGGCTGTGTCCGAGAGAGGATCAGCCAGAATGCTGTTGCAGTAACCTACTTGTAGCACCCCATCGTTGGGTAAGGCCGTTCTTCGAATGTGTTCATTCCGAGTACACTCCATGATAATATGGTATAAGTCATCTAAGGTGTTGCAGACTGTGCAATTCGGGGAAGTGGACTTTCCCATTAAATGAGAGAATTTATTACATGGAGTGTGCCCGGAACGAAATCTTAAAGCAACTACTGTATTAAGTCTATCCAAAATATTGTTGTCAAACCATGGGTGTCTCAAAGGGTGAGGCTGGATCGTTCGGTACCAAATACCGCTGGACCTGGATCTTAGATCAAAATATTCACTAAATCTATTAAAACTGTGTTTTTTTAACATGGGGATGTAGTTGGTATAAAAGGGAGGGGAGTTTATACAGATTCCGTCAATTGAAGCTTGTCTTGCCAAAGTATCAGCTTTCTCATTTCCGTCTAAACCTATGTGAGACGGAATCCATTGTAAAACAATAGTCCTATTCTCGTTCTGGAACTGTTTAATTAGTTCCAGAATAGTGTAGGCTATCGGTGTACCTCGAAAGATCGAGGAGCACCGAGCCACGTGTTGTAAAGCGCTTCTCGAATCTGATAAGATTACAACTTCGTTTAGGTCGGTTGAGGCAATAAAAGATAGAGCCTCCGCTATAGCGATGAGTTCAGCCTCCATGATAGATATTTTAGCAAGAATTTTAAAAGACATGCACATTTGGTACTGAGGGTCATAAAAGGCAGCTCCAATGTCGGACTTATCTTTTGAACCATCTGTATAGATGATGTGAAAATTTAAATATTTAGTGTTCAGATAATTGCGACATACTGTTCTTAAATGGAGGGGGTCAAATTGACGTTTCGGTTCACCTATATTGTCTATTTTAAGGATGATAGTTTTTGATAAATCAATATTTGTGACCCAGGTGTCCATAGTGAACATGCCAAACTTTTTGCAGGTATGTAAAGGGAGATGTTTAAAGCTATTGTGTATTTCAGTTAATAGGGGTTTTCTTTTATTTAACCAGTAGCGACATTCAGTTAAAGTGGCTAGCTCATCTATAGGGTCTATTATGGATTTATTAGTCGCAGCCTTGCATCTAAACCAGTACTTTCCAGCTAGGAATCTACGACGTACAAATAAGGGTTGGAGACAGAGCTCATTTTCCATTGCATGAATGGGGGAAGTTCTAATAAAGCCACCAATGATTCGCATGGCTTGATTCTGAACATTGTCCAGTTTGTTTAGAAACATTTTTGAACTATTGTCGTACAGGAAGCTCGCATAATCTATACGACTACGAATGATTGAGATATAAAGTCTGCGAAGGTGTTTTGGGTGTACGCCCCAATCTAAGCCAGCGAGGACCTTAAAAACATTCAAAAACTTTAAAACTTTTTCGCTTGTTTCTGCAATATGCCTGCGCCATCTAAGTGAACGATCCAACCACACGCCCAGATATTTCATACAATCGACACGTTCTAAGCGGGTATTATTTATACGCAAATTCAAGTCTATCGGTCTTCTTTCTTGCCCTTTTCTAAACACTATAACTTTACTTTTTGCAGGGGATATATCAAGGTTTAGATTATTAAACATAAAGTTTATAGAATTTAATGCTACTTGGATTCGCGAAGATGCCTCTTGAATAGAACTTGAAGTTGCGTATAGTACATAGTCGTCCGCGTATTGGGATATACCAACAGTGGATATAGAGTGACATATATGGATTGTTCCTGAGTTGAACAGAGTGGGCGACAGAGGATCACCTTGTGCGAGTCCACGTCCTGTCTGTCTACTTATGTTGTAGTTACTACCTTCGATAAACAATTTCCTATCTTTTAAAAATGCCCAAAGATACTGACACAAAAGAGTCCCACATCCAAGACGATCTAGGGTGATTAAAATACTTGTGACATCAATATTATTATATGCGTTTTCCAAATCTAAAAAACAGCCCACAGTAAATAGATCCTTTGAAAGGCCTACCTGAATTTTGGTGACCAAACAACTAAGATTGTCTAGACATGATCGACCCTTTCTAAAACCTATAGTTTGTTCGGAAAAAAAATCATTATGCTCCAGGAACCACTCCAGCCTGTTATTAATAATAGAGTGGAGAATTTTGCATAGACATGAGATGAGTGATATAGGACGTAGGGACGAAACGGACGATGGGTCCCGCCCCGGTTTAGGTATTGGCACTATCTTGATTTGACGCCACTGACGTGGGATAAAACTATGTTGGAAAAATTGATTGTATAGTGACAATAATATATTTTTAGCTGCGTCGGGCAGATTCTTTACCATAGAAAAAGAGATATCGTCACTTCCCGGCGCCGTATCTTTAGATTTTATACATTTTTCCAGTTCATGTCTAGATATAAGGCTTTCTAATTTCAAGTTGTCTGAATGAAATGATGGTTGAGGCGGAATAGTAAAGTCTGGACACAAGTTGTTAAGAAGAGTGGCTGCCATTGTGCTATCTACATGAGTTTTAGGGGCTTTGTAGCCTTTCAGCCATCTCATGCGACGCCACATGTCGGTTACAGAGACAGATTGATCAATGGAGGTGCAGAAATGGTTCCAAGACTCATTTTTCGCCTTTCTTATTAATCTTTGAGCATTTCTGATCTTTTCCTGTAACATATTTAGATTATTAGGAGTGGGGTTTCGTCTAAAACAAGCTAGTGCAAGCCGTCGTTCTGCTATAGCTTTAGATAAGGTGGGGGACCAGTACGGCTTAGGTTTAAAATTGCTGCTAGGGTTTTGAGATATTTTTAGAATAGGAATGCTATGCTCAGCTGCCTTATTTAAAAGCTCAACAAATAGATCATAACTTTCTTGTAGATTGCTTGCATTGATTTGGAAATTTATACATGATTCTTCTATAATTTTTTTGTAATTTTCCCAGTTGGCCTGTTTGAAATTTCTTTTATTTACATGTGATGAAGTGATGTTAACTATTGATGATAACTTGACTATGAGATGATCACTGCCTAATGATTCATTTGTTACTTTCCAATCGAATTTACAAGCAATATCTGAGGTAACCGCAGAGATATCTGGAGCTGACTTTTGGAGAACACCGCTAACCATTTTCAATCTTGTAGGCGAACCATCATTAAGTGTTACATAGTTATTATCTGCCATAGCCTCATAAATCCTTGAGCCCCTAGAGTCTGTCTTGTATGACCAATTTGAATGATGTGCGTTGAAGTCTCCAATTATTAAAGTTTTATTTGATGTCAAAGAAAATATAAAATCCCAGTCGTCTTGAGATGTGGGGACACTACTAGGACAATAAATAATTGATAAGTGACACACCAATCAAACAAAATCAATCGATTTGCAATAATCTATTTATGCTATTGGATTTAGGTATATTGTATAAAAGTTTGGTATAACTATAAATTCCTATAAGTATAATTAGATCAATCGGTTTTGTTTTAAAGGAAAATACGATAGTTGAACTAAACTTAATAGTTTCGACAGTGTTTTAAACCGGAGGTTCGTAACTAGTTGCAAACAAAATATAATGATATTTTGTACGATACCAGTTGCGTACATAGACTTTTTTGTTTTTGCACGAAACCGTTGTTTGTCTTTTGAACAGCATGAATATAAATTAAACAAACTATGACGGAGTTCTATCTCGAACAGCCTCGATTTTCGAATTGCGGCTGGGATAATGGGATCGGCCGTAAATCACTCATAAAGCAGAGACAAGACAAGCTACACTAATTAATAAATGTCAGGCTGCCTTAGACATTTATTACTTCCACTTAAGATAAAGGCAATAGCCCTTTGTTTACCGGTACTTGATTTTGTTTAATCCTAGATCTTGGAATTTAACATTATTTATTGTTCACCAGGGTTGCTACTTTTGTCCACAAAAAGCGAAGAGACATCATTCTGGCTGCTCAAAGTATTGGTGGAGAAAATCCTGCCGGATTACTATACACGGACGATGGATGGTCTGATCGTTGACATTGAAGTTTTATCAGAACTAGTCAAAACTAAAGTGCCAGATGTGCACCAACACGTGATCAACCTGGGTAAGGACAGAATTCAGCTACAGTTATACAAACAGTATGGAAAATAGTGTTATAGATATTTAGAGGCGATGAATAAACGCTACGGGAATAGAGAAAACAGCTTAAATGTTAAAGCTTTAACTCAATTTTCATTATTCGTTAAATGTCTTGTTTTCTTTTACATTACTTGATACTTAAAAAGTATCATTTCGTATCTAGAATTCAGTTTCCGCGTGATTAAAATATGTCAGTATGGTGTGAAATTTCTCGTGTATCTTTTCCATACTGTTTATACGAGTATGTCTATCATTCTCGATTACAACTATTATCTATACTAATATTATAAAGAAGTAAAGTTTGTGTGTTTGTATATTTGTTAAATTGTAAGGGGTAATCTCGGGATCTACTGAACCGATTTTAAAAATTCTTTCACCAATAGAAAGCCACATTATTGCTGAGTGTCATAGGTTATATAAAAAACCGAAAAATAAAAAGGCTTTTACGTGGTAGTCCGTTTTGCAAAGTGAATCGGAGAAAAAACGGTCCGGACGGCGCGCGATGGCTTCGGGTTTAATTAACATTATGCCCAACGAAGTGGGCAAGGGTCAGCTAGTTATCTATAAAAATAACAAATTCATTGTTTCTCCAAAACCAGAATTGACCAACAACATATCAAGAACTCGTGTGAAGTGATCTAAGCTATCACAAGCGGCGCGCGCTTGAAGGCCACTGTCAATGTTAGATAGTTTCTCATTTGATTGATCTGATATAATAATAATCCCAATTCACTATTTATCAGCCTAAATTCGTCAACTACTAGACCTAGGGCTCTCCTAAAGTACGCCATAGAAGTCTCTCATAAAGTACCCATAAAATGGCATAGAAGTTTGTCTGCAGCTTTCTGTAGCCAACTTCTCCCGCCGCTTTAGGTGAGTTACTCCGCCTAGTCGCAGGGTGTCCTACGCGGCCTACATTTCAGAACTCGTCTACCTTAGCCTACGTTAGCTGGATCTTCGGAAAATTACAGCTTACTACCTCTACTGTACAATTCGCTAATTCATTGAGTTATGTTTGGAATTTTGATTCTTTCTCTAATCACTTCGCTCGCTCGGTGAGTGACCTTGATCGTGTGAACTAGCTTCACCTATTAGCACCATTACGTTAGTGTAAATTTCAATGTTAGTGTTGAAATGCTAATGATCCATAAGTAAAAGAGGAGTAGGAAGTGAGCTGGGCCATTATACTATTGCTCTTACAATTTATCATTATTAGACTGACTCTTAAAGTGAATAAGAATTAGTAACAAAGTGACATGATTCACGCGACTCGGGAGATGCTCCACATTCTAACCGCGTCATCGTGTGAATCACTAAGCCGTTAAGATTTTGATCTTCAAAGGTTCACAATCGCGTAGTAATGAATAGAGCGTATAGAGAAATTGTGCCAGTGGCCCAGAGCATCGCTCCGGTATTTTGAAGCGTTGGGTTGGCACGCTGGCGGGAGAAAAGCACAATGCACTATGTGCAGGACGCCCCAGTACGAGACTTATTGTCCCCATTTAGAATGGAATAGAGCAATAAGCTTAGACATTTCTGGTCTTTGACTACGTGTAGTTCTCGTTTATCTGGATAAGTGGTATAAGATAACGTTTGCTATTTGATAGGCCGTTCAAAATCGTTGTTTTTCCATCGAATTTGGATCCACGTTTGACCATAAATTTGCCTTTAATAGTCGCAGCTACGCTCAAATAAAGAGCAGGCTGATCTAGATCTAAGGGAAATAAATTATGTTCCGTCAAAGCTGGATGAAATTTAGCTTATATTTTGTAACATAGAAAAATGTAAAAAATATATAAACCGGGACTTTTCCGCAGGTCTACCATGGGCTGTGATCACAACCAAGTGGTTCGTGTGCTTATTCGCCGAAGTATTGCCGGTTGAGACGGTGCTGCGGATATGGGACTGCCTTTTCTACGAGGGCTCTAAGATCCTGTTCCGCGTGTGCCTGACGCTCATCAAAGGGAACCGGGCGGAGATCATGGCCTGCAACGACTTTACGACGCTCGCTGAATGCTTCAAGGCTATCGTGAAGAATGCCAGCGCGTTGCATTGCCATGAGTTTATGCAGGTACTGTGAAGTCGTTATCTTTGACCTTTTGTATTCAGATTTCAGTTTGACTCCAATTGGCGGATTTTGATTGCAGTAACAGCAAGCGTTTTTGTATCTTTTCACGGTGTAATTAAACAGAATGGCAAGCTAACGAATTTTTTTCAAGAAATAAAAAGTAGCCTAATATGTTTCAAGTTTATGTATACTTTGGGTTATTATATACTTCCACAGCAATCATTCAAATCCGTTGAGCCGTTTTAATATGAAGCGGTAACTAACATAACTTTGCGTAACTACTTTATCAAATGTCCGCGTGAAACCCCCGATCGTATATCAGATCCGCCTAATTTATTAACCCAAGAATAGGCAGGTCCCGTTTGCTCGGACTTAATTGAACCAATTTTGTCTGACCTAATAAATTGCCGAGGTGACCATGATTCATTCGTTGAAGATAATTCGTGAATCGCCGGGATTCGAGTTACGAATCTTTACTGATCATAGAATTTAGAAGCCTGTTTTTCTCATGCTTTTTCAATTGGCATTTCGAACATTTTTGAAGATTAAATATGATGTTAGTGGAATTTTTAAATTAAAGCAAGTATCATGATTGTATTGCTTATTTGTTGTTTGTTTGCCTATTTTGAGGAAGGATAAGGAAAAACACATTTTATTTTAGTTTCTTCCTTCTATTTCGCCAAAATCTACGTAACGAAATGTTATTTGCACTAATATTATGTTAATTGTTTGCAAGATATATACTTACCTACTGATTTTTACCTTAAAAAATTAATCGTTACTTAGTGAATTACGACAGAGTATTTAGATTTCTGAAACACGTAAACCAACGTTCACCGGAACTTGGAGAAAACGTTTACACTTTTTACCAACTGTTATCAACTCTTCAAAAAGTCGAAAGTTTAAACTCAACACATCAACAATGGCGTTGGCTTTTGTCTCGCCTTTTACTAGCTGGCAGAGCGAGACACGCGATTCAGTTCAACTCTCACGAAGTTTTCTAAGACGTTTAAATAATAAATAATTTATCGCTAAGTCAAGGCTCGTACCATGACCTCTTAAAACCATGATGGTTATATGGTTGTGTCCGACGCTGCGCGGCCATGAACCTTATTGCGCGGCGATACGATTCGCGGTCGCGCAGCGTCGGAAACAACGTAACCATCATGGTTTTAAGAAGCCATGATACGGGCCCAGTTCAGGCGTAGATATATTTTTCGCTTGGTATGAAACGTAATTTATATTCTTGTCGTTTATTTTCAGTCTATCTTCAAAGTACCTGGGACGCTGTCCAACGCGACCATCGTGAAGTTGCGCGCGCGCTTCGCGAAGCAGCGCCGCGAGCAGCAGCAGAAGGAGCCGCTCCGGTGAACGGCGCGTCACCATGGACGTTTTGATCTCACTTGTAAAGACCAAATCAAATCTACTTAAAACTTGTCTCATATTACGGGCCCGGTTAGCCCTTGACATTGAAAAAGATATAGATTTCGTAGGAAATCAGTTTACTGAAAAAATGATGCTGTCCTCGCGTCCGTTTTGGCAGTGGCAAATAATAACATTGAAAACAGCTTTAGATTTCATAGGAAATCAGTTTACTGAAAAATTGCTGCTATCCTCGCGTTCGTTTTGTTTGCAAATAATAACAGTTAAAATGACAAAATCGTTTGCATGTGTACACGTTCGTAAGGCCCCATTTAGACGGCCCGCGCGGTCCCCGCGCGGTTGTGTTCATTCAAAACTAATGTAAACTCTATCTACTAAGCCATAATGTTCATTCTCGCATCGCGCCCCAACCGCGCGGCGACCGCGCGGTCGTATATCAATTGTTCCGCAACGCCCCAACCGCGCGGCCGCCGCGCGGGTCGTATAAACGCGCCCTTAGTCACACATGCGAACGATTGTGAGCAAAAGTAGCGTTTTTTTTCGATCCCAAAAACGGACGCGAGGTATATTTATAAGCTTTTTGTCTAGCTTTTATAGGTAAGCTAGAGAGAAAGATATTTTTGACAGCTGAAATCTGCCACAGAGTAAACGAGTGTACAGCTAAGTTTCCTACGAACTTCCAATGTTTGGTTTTTCATTTGTTTTAGAGACGCGACTTGGTTTGTCACTGGAAATTTTCTGCACACTAAGTGTCTTTTCACACGTACCGGTTGCCGGGTAGCCGGCGCCGGATACCCGGTGTCAAATAAGCTTTCACATGTCCCGGTTGATGCCGGCAGTATCGGCTAGAGAGCCGACAAGAGTACAGTCTCGTTCTATAGTTTCAAAGATAGACCGTGAACAAATAATTGCAATGTGGCTTTTATATCGAAGACGAAAATATCTGCGCCGGAAAGAAAAGTCAAGAAATTATTGGGTTCATCCAATAATTTCAGCGCAAGTTTTGTCCCATAAAACTGGCTTCGCTTCCACCAAAGTTATCAATAGTTCGATGTCTATCTCCATTTTATAGTTTAGAAGAAGGTATGCAGTATAATAGGCTATTTGACACTATTAAAAATATGCTACGAAATGTGGTCATTCTATGTAATAACATAAAAAAACATATTTATCTCTGTTTTATCCAAAAATATTTATAGATTTTTCAAAATAAACAAAATAAATTCAAATTATTTTTTAAAATTCTTCAGCCACAAGAACGCTCTGTGATTGGCTACGCCTCGCGTGACGTCACACGCAAGTAAACATTGTTTAATGCTAAGACACTTTGTGTGATTTTATAATGTACACTTTGGTACAAGTTTGACGTTTGTCAAAGAATAAAGTTTGCTTACTTGCCTGTGACGTCACGCAAATCACATGTCGTCCGCCATTACCGAAACAGCGTTTTTGGCGCGAATATTGTAATTTAAATTTTAACAGTATTTTACGAAAAATACTGCAAATTTCGCAGAAATATACATGTGGTGTATTAATCATATGCCAACGAATAATTTAAAACAGTTTTTCAAAATCAGTCAAATAGCCTATTACGAGCGTCGTCGAGCGTGCGACAGAACTACGCACGCGCGTTCTCTCGCAGGCCGGCGCGTATGAAAGCTAGTTGCGTGTTCCATACACCACTGTCAGTTCGGCCGCCGGGTAACCGATGCCCGGCGACCGGACGCACAGTGGTGGTTCCGGCGCGCACCCGGCAACCGCCTGCCGGATAAATTACGCCGGTACATGTGAAAGCTATGTACCATGCCCATACACTTCACCACCGGGTAACCGGCGCCGGCTCATATTTCAATGTCGAGGTGCAGGTGGCCCCTGCGTAATATGAACCATCCTTTATACTTCTCGCTACAGGTGACAAACGTTTTGACCACGGGTTGTGTTTTGATCTCTTTATTATAAAATAGTTTTGAGATCAGAACTTGTGAGCAATGATTTTTGTATGGAAATTACATATTTGTATAGCAATAAGCTTTTGACTATAAATGTTGTCATCGAAGGATAATGTAAAGCTATCTGATAATCGCGTTGTAAAAATCTGACTATTTTTACTTGCCAGTGTTGCCATCTTTTGCTTTGTTTTCTACTAGTACAATACAATAACTAACACCAAATACCAAATTAAGTTAAAAACTTATAAAATACACAGGAAAAAGGCACTAATGGCGGCTGGTAATGAATTAGAAATATGTGAAAATGTACTTCATTTTGTTGCCGTAAAAAAATCAGTCTTTTCGTTGTAGATGGTCAACATTGAAAGAAGGTACAGAAATAGGACGGTTTTTACAACGCGTTTCGGTTGTCAAAATGATGAGCTGTAGCTTGGCCATTAAGTCATGGTCATTTATTTCACATGTGTAATAATTCATGCCATTTTAGATGAACACGTAAATTGAAGTCAATGAAGTTTGTGTGCATTCAGTTGGGCATAAAGGGTTAGCTCGGGGAACACTTTGCGATAACACGTAGTTCTGAACAGTTCCTAATCTAAGCAAGAATAAGATTAACTCTGAAATCGCAAAAAATAACTAGCTCGATGATTGTCCATGACATTTTAATATAGGACAGTTATTTTTTTTCGCGATTTTACGATTGGTTTTTCGGCCAAGACGAAAAATAAGAAAATATTTATCTATTTACTCTTAGTGTTATGATCTAAAATGAGCTTATAATTGAAGCTGGTATGGCCTAATTAATTAAATGTATTCTATTTAAAATTCAGTAGTAAAATGCCAAATATTCGCTGTAATATTTTTTTGAACATGAACAAAAGTTAACATGACATTCTATAAAGTTTTGATAGTTAGATAAAAATCTGTAATTTTTAAAATCAGTTCTGTTAAATTAAAATACGTACAAATATTGCTAGTCTTTGGAGTATTTTCTACTATCCACGCCACTGAAAAAAAGACAGTAAAGTCGTTTGTAACTTAATTTTTGTAATTGGTCACTTAAAGCAAACCACGCCCAAATTTGGTGAGTGGTTCATATAGTTCCTTGTATTACAAACTACGGGACCTCGCGTTCAAGCTACGCTGCTGGCGCCACGCGTCGCTCACGCCCTGCTCTACGCCTGTCAAGCGTTGCTCACGCCCTGTCACTGGCAGGCGTCCGATTTGTGGAAGTGTCCAAGTTAAAGATGTCGCTAAGGCCTTTTACGGGTGACGACGCGGACGATAGAAAAAAATTGAGCAAGGAAATTTGATTTGGCAGGTGGGACTCGAAGTGACCTCTTATAAAAATTTAGTTATACTTTGTGTTAGCTAATCATGACATATTTTTGAGGTATCACGAACTTTGTTTGGTGGCGGGTAGGCATTTAAACAATGATGAATGAAGACGTTTTATGAGCCGTGATGTAAATGCTGCGCATTTTTAGGGTGGCATGTTTACTCGCATTTGGTCTAAGTTCCACAAGTAAGTTTATTAGAGGGTTTAGAGAGTTATTTTCAACCATATTATTACAACAGCTGTATGGTAACTTTTAAACCTCTTCTAGACCCTTTGTCTACATTAAGCTTGGTGGACAGATGAATCGCAGAGTAACCTGTGTTTTATATTTTTTAAGGTAGTTTTTAAGTTGTACTTTTGTTTTGCGTTGCATATCATTAAAGTATTTTGTTTTAGTACCTAAGTATTATTGTGTTATTTATGATTAGTTTTTTTGTCAATATTTATTGATTTGACTCAGAAAAACTTGATTAATTATGTAAATTTCACTTTATACTCATAATATACTATTATTCCTTTTACTAATTAGATCATGCTGTAATGTTTTTTTTTTGTACTGTGATTTCTTATTAACCTGATTATTATACAGTACCTGTTTTTTTTTTTTATATGTAATACACATATTTTTCTTTGAATGCTAATTTAGCTGCTAATTCCTCATTTTATGGCCATGCACAATATTAACGTACATGTACTAGATTTATTTGTAATGTAGTTGTGTAATTTGCACATGTACAGAAACAACAGACAATAAAATCATATCCATTAAAAGATATCATATTCCATTGTGTCATTTTTCTAATCTCGATGTTTGCTCAATGTAATTTTTTGCTAACTTTGTGATGCTTGCTTCATGATATGGTGGAAATTTAAAGAGTACTAGGGTAGATGCAGCTCTCACACTGAAGTTCCTTTTTGTATTTAGTAGGGTTCAGGCCCTGGCATGGATTCAACATCATGTTGGATATTTAAAGCACAGAACTTTTTTATTGCGATCTCTTTGGATCTGGCGGCCGTGATTGGTCATTGGATTAATGTAGCTTCAGAAAAAAAGTTGTGAGCGATTGTTGGTTATCCCAACTTTATTTGGCTTGGGCCCATGGATCCGTGCCGAAGCCTGTAATGTAAGCTTTTAGTAGGAATATTGGTTCTAGATTTTATGTGGTAAAATGATTAATAAGCAATTTGAAACTACTGACCATAACTATAGATATTTGAATACATTATCCTACTTCGAAACAAAACTGTCACCTCCTCCACCCGCTACTTCTCTAAACAAGAACAAACTTAATGAGAATGACATTGTTCCTTGACTATTTTATCATATCTTGTCTGTTTTCATAAAAAGTAAGACTATCTGTAAACGAGCACACTTCTCGAATTGTAGTATAAAAAAAGCAGCAGGAAGAGGGAAGTGACAGTTGTTTCAAATTGTACTTAACCATAGGTATGACGTAGCAGTTGTTAAAAATTATTCATCATCATCATCTGCCTACCCTTATCCCACCTACGTGGGGTAGGGTCGTTAAAAATTATTACAGAATAATAATAATTTATATAATTAATTATTTATCTGTCTCATCAATACACAGGAATCTAGAATCAATATACCATTTGCCTAACAATTTAATTTATAACAGTAATTATAAGTACATAGTTACATTATTTAGTTCCATAATGGTGATGCAGTTATTTTATATTTATACCATTCTTCATTCATTCTCACTTTCTATCAGTTTCATATAAATTGGTGTGGGAGCAAAATTAATTAGGGAAGTTGAATTTATTACGAATAGCATCATAGATGCGTTTTTGGGAGTTTTTCTATATGACATTTGATATATTTTTGTGAATTACATAATGTAATAGAAAATTTCAGTCTTTTGCCTAACTATACCGTTAAATTAAAGTAGATATTTTGTCTACTTTTAATTTAAATTTCAGACATTTTCTATGGATCATGTCCAAATTTAACTATTGCTAACTATCAGGCTAAATGACTCATAATTTTTAATATAGAAATTCGGTAATTGTAATAAAATTTTGCTGTTTTTGTAAGTTATTATGCTATTCCGAGATTGCCCGGATTCACATAAAATGTATTTAGAATATTTGCCATAACATACTGTTTGGATGTTCAATGTATAACATAATATAGATTATTCAAGTTAAACACTATTTTTATTTATTATCTTTACAAAATAAAAATTGGTTTTATCACATTTTGATGAAATATTCTATTTATCTTTCATTTAGGAATTAAATGACACTACACTATAGTTCTCTATGTACACAAAATTTTATAAATAAGTCTACTCATGATTTGCGGCTTTCTAAGAGGTCCTTGGCTTCGTTGATTTTAGCAGCAATAAGCGGAGAGCCTCCTTTATCTGGATGATTTAACAACATTATTCGTCTATGAGCTTCCCGGATCTGTAAAGAAAAATATAACGTTATGATACTAGGATGGGATTTTATAGCTTTTCGTCAGATGTAATCTACAAATGAAAACAGTGGTAGTATATAGGATAGTTTGTGTGCAAGTGTTATTATTTCCACTCAACTTCTGTTTGGCTGAATGTATTTCAATTAAATTTTGTATGGAGCTAGCTTACACAAGGTACATATCCATTAAATATAATTTGTTGCTTTTGTTGATTACAAAGAAACAGGAAAGAGATTCAGACATTCACTAATGCAAATCATTTAACACAGGTTGCAGCTATGAATGATGTTTAATTGAATGGTGTTTAAATCACTATTTAATAGATGCATCAGAAATCATTGATGCTGAGTTTTAATCTTTATATCAAATAACTTATAGTCATCACAAAATAAGAGGCCCGTTTTGAAATTTGTCATTGCGATGTAACTAGTGATGTTATCATACGACTTGGTATTCGATACTCACGATAAATCAATTCAAGTTTGTATGAGTATTTGATCTATTTCATTATGTATTTGTATGTAAGTTCATTGGATTAAGGTTTCGATTAGAAAATTTAACTTAATCTTTAATATTGTAGGTATTTTGACATGATACAGTGGTACGAAAGGTCAATTTGTCTTTAATTTAATATTTTTAGTTACAATAACATTCACTCAATCACAAACAAATAAGAAAAAGCGAAAGTTAATATAAACCACTCTGTGAATTTATTTGCGTCCATTTATTCGTGATATTCTTTTGTACTTTTAGACACGAATCAGTAAGGCATCATTAACAAAACCTCCCCCGGCTGATCCAGCTGATCAATATTATTATTACTATTAAAATCGAATGAAGCTGGTGAAATTCAGTAATTAATTGATTACAACACTAATATTTGAAAAAAGAAGACAGAATGTAACTGTTTCTGACCATTTCGTTATAATTTGACATTGCATGCTACTATAAAGTATGCGCGAAAAGCGTTTCAAGTTACATTCTAGGGTCTTTCTCAAGTGTCAAAACGGGCCTCTTATTTTGTGTTGGCAGATAATTTATTAGGTAACTGATAGTTGGTAATAAATGTAACATTGGTGTAAACACTGTTGGGTTACTTGTCAGTAAAAAAATATGTTTTTACTACATCTGCATTCTTAACCTCTTCGCTCGGAGTCGGTCAATTTGGTTTGGTTATGTGGAAAGTTTTACATACCTTAGATTTAGTAGCTGTAGGGCTAACTCCCAATATAAGTGAAGCTTCTCGCTTAGTCATTTTGGATTCGAAACCACCTTTATAATAGCTTGAATTTGCTAATGATTCAGCGTCAAACTTAGGGAAGTTTTTTACAGCGTCAGCGAATTTTGAAGATGCATTAGGCATTTGTCTTAGAACGTAGCGTCCGGCAAAACCCACAGCAGCCATACCCAATCCCGCTATTATGATTGAACTAGCCTGTAATGTGGAAAAGTGAATTTGGTGACATTGTTTTATTATAAATACATGAGTAAATCAAGCAAATGTTATGGATTGAATTTGGCCAGAAGAGTCATTTTATTGTAATGAAATATATTTAGAACATTCTATCCGATTCTAGCTGATGTAACCTCAAATACTTTTTCGTTCTTACCATTTTTAAAACCAAACTGTACTAGAAGTTCTTCAAATTCATAGAGTAGTGTAAAATTCAGTGATCGCACATTGTAGTTTTGATAATGTGTTTTTAAATTATGACAATAGTAGAAAAGAGAATCGAAATTCCATCTAAAATTACGAAAAGTTGACTCTTTTTACTCAACTTAAGTAGTGCTGCCAGATAGCACTACACATTTCCCTAATAGGAAGGTGATTTCGAATGTACCTAAGTACACTCGAAATCACATAATAATGAGTTTTTGGAAAAAAAATCCCCCCGCAAAATTGACTTATTACAATGAATTATTTCTAACTATTGCGCTACAACAAACGCCCGTCTTGTATCTTTTCCCTCTGAAAGTCATCAAGTCAGTGTGTTGTTTCTTCCAGAAGCAAATATACCCCTGAATTGCGGAATACCTTCATCTGGCATCACTTTTACTGACATACAAAATACAAATTAACTTAACCAGAATTTGACAACAGCTGACAATTTTTTTTTTCACTTCGGGATTTTTACTTTAAGTAAAATGGAACACGGGATACAAAACGGCCCAAAAAAGTTCACTCCTTCACGCCAAGCTAGCCGAGCCACGCGGCTCTATAGTAAAGGAACGGCCTTTAATTAATGGGCCGCGCATATAAAACCGGTAATTTTCCGATTATTTTTAAAAAGTACTGGCAATATAGTAATGAAGCGACGCAGCCGCTAGCCCAGCCACATTAAAAGTCAGAAAAAAAAAGTGGACCTTTTTGAAGAGGTTCAACATGGCAGGAGATCAGGCGCAATTTTACCAGTTATTAAATACACTATTATCAACAGATAACGACACCAGATCGCAGGCAGAGGTAAGTGTTATATAAATGTATTGTTTTCGTAGTTAATTTTGGTTCACAACCATTAATTTAACCGGTAATTATTACAATAGACATGTTGACGGCCTCGTGTCAAAACGTGGTCATGGGGGAATTTCAATGTAATTTCGGAAACAAAGACGTTAGATTCTACAGCGCACCTATTTTAAGTTCGTATTTATTGATATGTATAACTAATTAATTTTGATGCCCTTCTAATGATGGTGTTTTTGTACCAACTTTTTTATGACACGCCTTGCTTTTTCTGCTTTATTACCGCAAACTAGGCGAACATGCTTAGATACTTAAGGTATTGAGGTCTTACTTGCCGAATCGCCTCTAAATCAGTTTTATTATTTTACCTACAATGTAATATTTACCAGGATTTATGTAGGTACCTACCTAAATGGTTTTTATTCAGGACAAAAATATTTCTCTCTGCAAGAATTTCAAGCAACATTTCCTCGACTCAATCTATGTATGTAGTTGCGTTATGTAGAAATTTATTTTGTTATGTTATTGAGTCCTTGTTTTAAAGTGAAAATTCACTAATTTGACAATAATGTTCATGTTTAGCAGTCAACATTGAATGTAGACCATTTCTCAGATGAAAAAACCCACATGACATGTGCTTCAGGATTCGCAGAATTTGTTTAAATGTCAAGGTCATTTGATTGAGACTTCTCCAACAGACCCTGATCCAAAATCAAGAGTAACAGAGTAAATTAACTAAAATTCAATATTAGGAATGGAATTGAACTCTAAAAAATTAATTTAATCAAAATTCATATATTTAGAACTGTTACTACTACTATTTGGGCAATTAGATTTTGAGAGTTTCAATGGAATCTACTGAGAACTTGGTATCCAGCTATTTTTACATAAATTATACTTATAATTACTGATTGAAAACATGATTGTTTATTAATGCAATACATTAAATACAAAGCTAAGTTTAATATGAATAAATGTTTCCTTAAGTCTCCAATGCATTTCATCAGATTGACTTGACACTTTATATTTGCGAGGCCGAGCCTCTGTTTGTTGCATATAACCTGCAAAATAGAAGGCCGAGCAGTACCACACTAAGTACAGAGACCCAGGCTTCTGCTTCTAACTTATTAAACTAGTAAAGGGTGGTTATCTTCCACTTATATATTTGGACAGTTTAAAACAGTTGAATATTTCCATCCCCTAGGAAGCATACAACAACATTCCTACTGAGGGAAAGGTGTTGCACCTAGTGGGAGCCCTCCAGAATGTGGAACTTGGTGAGGAAGGCCGGCAGACGGCCGCAGTGCTTCTCCGGAGACTGCTCAGCGCCGAGTTCTTTGAGTTCTTCCCGAAGCTGCCGTTCGAGCAGCAGGCGGCGCTCAGAGAACAACTATTGCTCACCATGCAGATGGACCTCAGCCAACAGTTGAGGCGTAAGGTATGTTAAGTATATTATACTACACTTAGTTTTGCTGTATATTGTTCTATTTCCGTATTATAATAAATTGACTGTACCCTCTTGTTACAATTACAACCAAATAGCCCATCCAACTATCAGTTTGCAACTTAGTAGCCAATGCTTATCAGTGTCAAGTTTATCCTTATCTATATTTGCTCAAAACTAAAAATCACACTAAAATTGGGGGATAAATTCAGGGTATTTCAAATTGTAACAGGTTATATTGAATACTCATACATCTGATAAAGCTACGAATGACGTGATAACTGCAGATAACAAGCTAAACGCACAATCTACATATTAAAATAGACTACAAAAACAACAGATATGGTAAAGTGGATTGTATTACAAAGTACCAAAATAATATTTTTATCATGAGAGCGCTATTTTGAATCCAGAGTCCTAAGGCTCGGAACTCTAGTAGAATCCTGATTGCAGTAAGTTAACTTCAGGGTTGAATAAACACTACTTTTCAACTCCATAGAAATCAGACAAACTACTCTGTATGTTGACTATAGAATTGACTGTTTGACATCATTTAATTCAATGGCGGATCCACACCTGCGCACGTGCGTAAACAGTTCGCGTGCGTTTTACAAACTTACATAATATACCAAGTGGTTTTTTGGACAAATTTGCGAGCGGTTAGCGAGTAGTTCACGTGAAAGTTATGATATGTTCTCCCGAACACGAACAGTGTTTGAACAGTTTTAGGGAAAAAAAATGCAGCGTGAAATGGCGCCATTTGAAGCGCGTAGCCTGCACGTTTCGTGCGCGTGCGTTACGCGTCGCGTAGCGTGCAACATTCGTGCGCGTACGTTACACTAGCGCAGGTGTTATCTGATTATTTTGTTTCATTCATTCATTCAAAAGCGTAAAGAAAAAACTGAAGACTGTTCCTCTCCCATTTAAAAATGTAAATCAGTAAGCTTGGAATGAGAACTGAATTTCAGCGCCGAATGCATTGGTGTTTCTTTCACATCTTAGCAAAAGAACTCCTTGCATTATGTATAAGAAACTGAAAACTGCTCAATAGCAAGAGGAAGCTAATAAAACAGTGAAATTAACCTCCATTAACGGATGTAATCTAAACAGCAGCGTCAGGTTGAATTTATCATTCCTCCATTTGTACAACACGTGCCTGTTGTGTTTGATATCCAATTGCTGTATTGTGAGTCAATTGATCGACACTGTGCTGGCCTTCAGCTTCAATATCGTATCAGTTTTATTATTGTCCTCACAATTGGTGTATTTCCATACTTCATTTTTACCAGTAATGGTTTTGCATTCTTTCTGAGATAGTTACGTAAAAGATACTATTATTTATTCTGGGGTTAAAGCAAGAATGGTGAATAGATGGAAAAGTTTAAAAATGCTTGTTTACATTAGACATTTCACAGGCTGTTTGACTATAGCTCATCTTATGTTTAAAAAGGTGTGGTTGAAGATGGTAAACACTGCTAGCCTAGAATCGAAGCTGACTCCTATTATGATACGACGACGACTAACGATTCATAAATCAAATAATATTATATGTAACTCAAACATTTTACAAATACCTAGTACCTATGCAGGCCTCAGTAAATACATAACAGGATACAAGCCCATCAAATGCAGTGTTGGTATTCAATTAAAGAACTTAGTTGAAATGGACAAAGTCATTTGCATTTAATAAGCAGTTTCCTGCCCAAAAGAGTCATATGAATTATCGTTATTGCTAAAACCTCTGACTCACACCATCAGGTTAGTGTACTTGATCTAATTTTAGACTAGATCAGGCAGTGACTCATCGACATTCCGACAGCCGGGTGCCTAACGAAACCTTACGATTTTTAACAACTAGGCGATGTACTCTAAAAGTTGAGTACGAGCGCCACAATCGTTTTTTTTAAACAAAACTGACACCAGGCTAGTGCAAACGTTTAGTTCTCCTATTTAGCCACTTAATAATGTAAGTTGGTAGCGATCTACACGCTCCATCTGTTATGCGTGCGTGGAAATCCCGTAATGCTGATCATAATGTATGTAGGTCGCATCGCATGTGTAACGAATCAGGACATTACATTAATAAATGAGTTTTAGTAAAAGCTGCACAGAAATCGGAATCAGACCTGAAATAATTAACATTTTTTAGACATCAAGACTGGTAACTGTACCAGTTGATACTGGTACAGGTACAGGTACTGATACTGGTCTAGCGCAAACTAATTCCAAAATCATTTTCATTACAAAAAAAAATTTGGAGACTAACATAATCACAATAAAATATAATTCGTAAACTAAACCGATTTAGAGGTACTTTGACAAAGAAATTAAAGAACTTTACAACGTAACAATTTTATTCAATTTATTGTTGAAACAAAATAATTAAAACTAAACCAAAAATCAAAATGAAGAAGATTGAAGCTCGGTAAACTATAAAATCTAGACTAGAATCGCGGGGCACGGCCAGTAGTAACCTGAACGGATGTTTGGTCTAGCTAGATAAATTGCCAGACTGCCCTACTAGCTCTACATCTAGTTCGCCAAAACTGCGAGACTCGTCATATCGTAGTTTAGTGAAGCGTTTGATAATAATCAAATCTTCACTAGACTTCACCAAACACCGGTCGATGTTTTATGACTTTACTAGCATGCGGCAAAGCAACAGTCGCAAGAGGTCCAAAATTCAACCTTAATACAATTGAGCAACAAGCGCCCCGTGGTAATAAACATCAAAACGTGATGTTAGTGGTCTAATCAACATACCTTACAGTTTACTATACAACTTTATTGCTCAAAAGAAACACGATTCTAACACTCAAATAAGAGGTTCGGAATTTAAACTTGCATCTGTCTCACTAAATTAATGTTATCAACGCCAATGAGAATATGTCATCAACGCCCCATTGTCGTCAAAGCAATGGGGAAGTTAGAAATTTAAATTCTCACCTGCCCTATCAATGGAGACGTTTCAAATTTTCGGCAGCTTATTGGGCATAGTATTTATTAGGCTGGTTTCATTTGAAGCTAGAACAAATCCTTTGCAGATTTGCGATGTGGTATCAGAGCTGGCCCGCAACCACGTTGACGACGACGGTGTCAACCAGTGGCCCGAGTTCCTGCAGTTCTTGTTCAACTGCGCGACCTCGCCGGACTCCAACATGAAGGAGGCTGGGATTAGGATGTTTACGTAAGTATATTGCTAAATTATACATTTTTTTATGCTATTGAGTGAAAAGACGAGCAAATCGCTCGCTCGCAAATGTTACATGTCATACAGCCTTCTCTCTCTACTTTGTTGGGTATAGGTCTCTCTCCTGTTATGCCATTTGCCTCGGTCACATGCCAATCGGGTCCAGGTTCAACCCCAATATGATACATGTACCAAAATCTAGTTCTTAGTGAGGGCGATACAGGCTTCATTTCATCTTTGGTTCGTTCATTTCAATTAAAATTAAAAAGACGAGCCCATTATTTCGCATTCGTTTGACAAATTCATTATTATCTGATCTGGGTGTAAGTGTTAGTTGTCCTTATCTTTATGTGTGTTCCACTCATCCCCGACACAGGAAAACCTAGTAGGGAGCTATGAGTGTGAAACGTTAAAAAAACTACATAGACTCATCTCGTTCGGGCGTGACGCTTCAAGCGAAGACTCGACGACTCACTTCATATTTATAGACAGTTTACGAAAGGCACAATGAAATTAATGAATCTACTCGTGGCTTATTACTAAAAACTGCACGGACCAGTAGCGTTATACAAGCAATAAGTATACTGATTTTTTTCTACTTCCACTGAAAAAATAAATCGTGATAATATACAGTTTATTTTCGCACAGAAATTCTTCTAGTCTACTCAAGGACGCCTATAAAGAGATCGAAACTTCCGAGTGTATTTTAGTACAATTAGATCAAAGGTAAACATTAACCTTGTCTTCGCCCAGTTGGAATGCGATTACAAATTTACATGTGCTGGACATGTGAACCATCTGTTAGGGTTTAAATTGATGATTTTACTGGAATATAAGAAAAGAGATTATTATTTTGTACAAATTGTGGCAATAATTTAATTCGTTCTGGGGATAACCCGCGCGCCGGGTCTTCATCCGCGTGTTGAATAAAACATAGTCTATGTTATTTAGGTAGTGTAGCTTTCTAGCAGTAATTAGAAAAAAGGGTTCTTAGTAATCCTAGTATTCAAATCCTATTAAAAAAGTTTATTTCTATGCGATATTAGCATAAACTTATGGATTTTGAACATGTAATTTTAGTACTTTCTTAAATAAATCGTTACATTGGTAGCTTGTACTACATTTTAAGGACAGTCATTTGGCTTAAAATAGCAAAAATCAATACAATGCGTCATAAAGACATTAAATTACGCATCGAGCGTTACACAAGTCTTAGCAACTAAGTAATGATCAAACAAATAGGATCTTACTACAGATAGTAATAATGCCAAGAAAATGCAAAGTAAACGTAAAAATGTACGCTTATTATGGAAGTTAATAAATATCAACCCAGTTTTACGCAACCTAATGCCTCAAAAATGGCTTGGCTTATATGAATACTGAAAATCTTATATAGGCCAAACCAATGAACGATTTAATCATTTTGTTTCAATAGGCATGATTACAGTAACTAAACATCATCAAAATTGTGTGTTTATCTAAAGAAAGCCACATATATTTCTAATTACGTATTATACAGGGTTATTCATAAAGGGTATGCTAAGCCGAAAAGGGCTCATAGTACTCATCATTATGAACAACTTTTACTATGGGACCAACTCTAAATTCGCGAAAAAAAAATCAGCTGTTCCATACATTTTGTCGAGTGTCATTGACATTTTTCTATGGAACAGCCGATTTTTTTTTCGCGAATTTCGCTACCGTGTGTCTAGATCAAAATAAATCATTAAACGACGTTTAATAAATAAAACGACAACATACAAAACAGTCTTAAAATCCGTCATCATGCCTATGAAAATCACATGCATTACCGATCAGTGTTCGTGCTTGTGCACGCTCGCTCTTGCAGTAATGCTAGAAAAACGCGCGGCACCAGCTAGTCGCAGGCCACTGTCTGCGGCTTTCCTAGATACCGTGCTACATTTATTTCGTCGGCTTAGTGCAAGAAGTCATTAACTGCAAAAGTCACCAACTGTTGACACATTTTGGCTATAATTAACACGGGAATACCCAAGTTTTATTGAGTCGGATACTGAGACTATATAGTTTCGATCACATTCGGTGATCTTTTCCAACGAATTACAAGCGTGATGCGCTCGAAGTTACGTCCAGCCTGGCACTGATTTGGCAGTTAATAACTTGCAGTAAGTCGACGATTTGGTCTATTTCCCTTAGGATCTGTACATTTTCTGAACCTATATCTTGGCGATTCTTTGAAGTACTAAAGCAATCAATGTTCCCAACAGATCGGTCCCTGGGATTTTCGGCAACCGTCAGACCGAAAACCTGGACGTGATCAAACGCATGCTGCTCTCAGCTCTGCAGCCCAACGAGCCCGAGGCGCTGCGAGTTCAAGCCGTGAAAGCCGTCGGCGCATTCATAACACTTCACGATAAGGAGCCCGCCATTCAGAAGCATTTCCACGATGTTTTACTACCGATGATGCAGGTCAGTACAAAAGAAAAACTAAACGGTTGAAGTGAGAACTATCTCCTTTTTGAAGACTGTTAAAAATAAGCTAGCGACGAGTAGCTGATTGTAAAATGCTTTTTTTGGAATCAATTTTGAAAAACAGACACTAGTTCTAGCAACTCGTTCTTTTTTATAATTATTTGTTACCTATTATTATTTGCACATCATTTTACGTGCGTATTTTGTACATAAAATGCGTTACTGCCAGAATGTGCAAAAGCAAATAGGGAATTCGCTAACATCATCCTGTCAATAGGATGTAGTTTGATAGTAGCTCCCAAGACAAGCTTCACCTTTATTTAATTTATGGATCAAAATCGAACACAGAGGTGTGATTGGCGCTGCGGACATTGCAAACCAGTTGCAGACTATAAGTTCGGTGACTGACGGACTCTATGCACTTAGACCCCAAAGACTGCTGGCCGAATTAAGTCTTGGGCGTAAAACCTGTTAAGATGAATGTACTATTCGCTAGTACTTTAGTTCTTTTCATAACTCAAATTTATAAGTATTTTATAATTCATGAAAGTCAATGATTTTCATGAATAAGTATAAAACACTTATTTGTTAAAAGTTCATAAATCATCTAAAATAATAGCACGACGATCCATATAAAAACAAGTAACGTTGTTTGCGCAGGTGGTGGTCCAATCTATTGAGAAGTGTGACGACGATTCGTCCCTGAAGGTGCTAATCGAACTGGCCGAGACCGCGCCAAAGTTCCTGCGACTGCAGCTCGAGACAATCTTCCAAGTCTGCGTGAAGGTATGTACATCAGAAATAATAGGCGTCTTCTTCAATGTGATCCATCTTTAACTACACTGTACTCACTTACTATCTGGAAATTTGATGCTCATCCACAGACGATAAAAAAAGCATCATAAAAAAGCCAATAACTAGTTCTAGATTAAAACTTATTTGAGTAGACTTTAGTCTCATTTCGTTGAGATAGAGCTTTGAAGGTCGGATGTCTCAAGGTCTGTGTTTCAAGGCTAATTTAGAGACAAGCTTAATGCTATTATAAAATACCAGCTATGTTTTGCCGTTTTATATGCAGTATAGCACATCTTACAATTCTGTTGGTAATAAAAAGTTCAGCGTTCCGTTTATGATGTTTGATGTAGGACTTTACTATTCCTTTACAACAACCGGCTTAGATAGATTAATAAATAGATAGATAAACTCCTTATTGTTCACTCCAGAAATTACAAGCAGAATTATAATAACGCTTAAAACTAGTACATCCACGGCAACGCTAAGATCGGTCTCTTCTAGGCTTAGCTTAGTTGCCACTGGCATAATCGGTTGCACATTTTTATTTAATAGCATTTACAAGTGATACCTTTTGTTGGCCCAAGCATATCTTACTTATTTTTAAACTATTCTGTCAGGGGGCTGTTTGTTATCAAAATAAAATCTGTGCCTCTTGTGCAAAATGATACAACTCGGAAGTGGTGTCCTTCGAGTTGTATCATTTTGCACCAGAAGGCACAGAAAAAATCGGGCCAAATAGTAACGTAAAGGTAACCGCCAGGTGGTCGGCGACGGCGACGCCGAAGACAACTGGCGTCAACTAGCGCTGGAGACAATGGTGACGCTGTGCGAGACGGCGCCCGCGATGGTGCGCAAGCAGGTGCCCAACGCGATCCGCCACCTCACGCCGCTCGTGCTCGAGATGATGTGCGAGCTGGACGATGAGCTCGAGTGGGCGCTGCAGGACGAGGCGGCCGACGATGACAACGAACAGTTAGTACTCATACAACAATCCTACCAATTTTGTAAACTATGCGTTCACTTCACCCCCATTTTCCGGGATAAAAAAGTAGCTTTATATGTTAATCTAAACTATAAGCTTTGATAAAAAACACCCAAACATATAAACTTAAATTTATAATAATAGTTATCAAAGTTTTGATGTTTGTTGGTTAATCACGCAAGAACGGATTTTGGATGAAGAAGCGACCATCATACCTCCTCCATAGCCTAAAAGAGTACATTTTGAAATTATAGTATAAAATAGTTCAGATTTTGTACCATCCAAAGGTATTTGAAAAACTTCTATGTTTGTGCCAAGAAGTAAGACATGAATTACGGCATGTTGTCATGAAGTCAAATCTGTGATTATCAGAAATGCCGTAAGGTTCTTTACTCTGGCAGCATTGCTATCAATACTGCCGCACAGAACCTTACAATAGTAAAACCAAGATTATTAGCACCCTTATAATCCATCCTGGACTTGGGTGTCAGTCCCTTGGTAACACCTTTTCACCAAAACAATTCACTAAAGTGGAAACAATGCAGGAACAAGCGAGACAAGTTTGGCTAACTTCAACATTCTTACAGGAATTACGTAGCAGCGGAGTCAGCTCTAGACCGCATGTGCTGTGGTCTCGGAGGCAAGATCATGCTGGGTCTGATTGTGGGTCAGGTGCCCGAGATGCTGCAGTCTCCGGACTGGAAGCGGCGCCACGCGGCGCTGATGGCCGTGTCATCGGCCGGCGAGGGATGCCACAAGCAGATGGAACAAATGCTCGACCAAGTCGTGACTGCTGTGCTCAACTACCTTACTGACCCTGTAAGTGGTGTGAATTTGCTCATATAAAATGACTAATTTATGTTGAGTTCTTTATGGTCCTTTATTTTTACTCATCGCTAATTTGACCTAATGTTATGTAATGAAGATAATAGTCTCAACATTGGCTGTATGATAAATATTCTAAACAAATAATTGAAACAAGCATCGTCTCAGTTAAAAAAGTGGTGCAAATGTGCATATGATTTTATTTCTTTGGCATATAATCATCAAGAACTATCAACTATTTAGTCACGAAAACTGAATACTGAAAGTTTCAGAAACTGACTTGAAAACTCATTTGCAATGTTTCTTGTTCCAGCACCCTCGCGTCCGCTACGCAGCTTGCAACGCCGTGGGCCAGATGTCCACCGACTTCGCGCCGATATTCGAGAAGAAGTTCCACGATAAAGTGGTTCCAGGCCTACTTGTGGTGCTGGATGATAACGCGAACCCTCGCGTGCAGGCGCACGCCGCGGCGGCGCTCGTCAACTTCAGCGAGGACTGCCCCAAGCCCATCCTCACTCTGTACCTCGACCCCGTCATGGTTAAACTGGAGGTTATATTGACCACCAAGTTCAAAGAGGTAAGTTTTTTTGATACATGTACTCCCATAGCAGAGAAAAAGCAAACGTGTTTGGTTTAGAATGCACCCTTTTCAAAATGTTTGTTCAAAATGGTCCAAAATGAGCTTTCCCCAAAACGTGCATTTCTCATAAGCACTTCCAAGAATGGGCACTTCTCAAAATGAGCGTGTTGCAAAACATGCATAATATTTTTTTATTTTAATGGTGAACACTAAAAGTGGATCAATTTGATATCCCAATGTTCGTTAGTGGTATACTTTGTTTATTGGGTAAATCACTTCCATAACATTGGGAAACTATACTGTGGCATTTGCTCCCTTTCTTTCTAACATAGTAAGTCAGGGATCTCAGTTCACAAACAATACAACCATAATTAAGTCAGTACTGTAAATAACTTTTTTCTTGTTTATGTTTACAATAAAAAGTATTTCTTTATCATAGTTGGTGGAACGTGGTACCAAGCTTGTGTTGGAGCAGATTGTGACAACGATTGCTTCTGTGGCTGACACGGTGGAGAAAGACTTCACCATATACTATGATAGGCTCATGCCATGCCTGAAGTACATAATTGCTAACGCCAACACTGACGAGTTGAAACTGCTCCGCGGGAAGACCATTGAGTGCGTCAGTCTTATTGGTAAGTATTGCTAATATTCGATTGAATTCAGCAGAATCTCGAATGACAAACTAACTTTGAAGGCATGTAGTGTTCGTGTGTTTGTTTTTCATTTGAAATTCTGTATTATTCTTCAAGGCTCAAATTTCATTGCCTCATTTTTGATTATGAAATTTAAACGTTATATGTTGTCGCTTACGTAAAAGTCCCTAAGTAGTTGGTTCTTTTTTAAACGCCCTCAACATAATTTCGCCAAGCGTAAATTTTAAAGTAATTCAAACGTAATAATTTTACCAAAATTTCACAAAAGTACGTAGTAAGATCTCATAGGCGGTGCGGCTAGTCCTGGAGTCAGTTTTTAAGCCGCGTCAAGGCCTCTGACATGGCTTGGCGGTTGTTGTCATCCGATTTCACAATAAACGATGCTTGCAGGCCTGGCCGTGGGCGAGGAGAAGTTCATAGCGGACGCGTCGGAAGTGATGGACCTGCTGCTGAAGACGCACACGGAGGGCGACCAGCTGCCGGCCGACGACCCGCAGACGTCGTACCTCATCTCCGCCTGGTCGCGCATTTGCAGAATTATGGGTAAGTCAAACATTTCAAAGATATTCTAGAAACACTAAAAAGTCATGTGAACACCAGTTTTTTGTGATTTTTTTTTTTTATTAACAATGAAACGTTTGACCACCTGTTGGTAAGCAATATTGTGGTCGACAATGAAGCACGCAGATTTAGAAGACATTTGTTGAAGCCATAATCTAATGAGCTGCAACCAGTGACTTTCCATCATTATTGTCGATTTTAAAGTCACGTCAAGTGGTACTTTACTTTGCCAACTCTCTATCTCTGCGAACTCTTAGGACGAGCCTGAACTGAATCTTTTGTAATTTGAAACTGGCTTTGTCTCGATTTTAAATGTGGCTTGTGATAATAACTCGTAATCTATTTCTCTCCCAGGCAAGAAGTTTGCCCAGTACCTACCCATGGTGATGGAGCCGGTGATGCGCACAGCCGCCATGAAGCCCGAGGTGGCCTTACTGGACAACGACGACCTCGAGACCATCGAGGGGGACCTCGACTGGCACTTCGTCACGCTCGGCGAGCAGCAGAACTTCGGCATCAAGACTGCCGGTGAGGATCACCTCTAGATGATTTAATATTGTGTTGTAGAAAGAGTGAACGCTAATCACACAAACCGATCGGGTCGGCTCGTCTTGGAAATGATAGAAATCCTAATATAGATCCAATAGAAGCCAGCAATGTTAAAATGAAAGTAAAAAAAATATATTTTCAATTTAACTACCGAGTTATGTAGTATGAAATTTTATGTCTGTTGTGCTTTGAAAGGTATCAATTTCAGAAAAAAACCCTTAACTATCTTGTTTTGAAAAAACCCCAAGTAAAGTACTTAGGTAACGATTTCACCTGTAAGGTTTAATTTTTAGCAGTTTGTATTCCTTAGATTCTGTTAACTAAACCTTACTATAGTATTACGAAATTTTAGCACCCTTATCAACCTTCATGGACATGGGTGTACGCATTTTGTAACAATTTAACTTTAACTAACTTTGGTGTAGATTTTACAGGCTAAGTGAAAGAACCAATCATTATTCTCCAATGCAGTCTTCTAGTCAATGACAGCAATACATTATTTTAGTTTATTTGTCTAAAACTTTTAAAGCGACATCGTTTTTTAAGATTATTCTCATTTCACATAAAAGTAAAAATGCTTCGTTATCTCCCCTAAGGTCTCGAAGACAAAGCCTCCGCTTGCGACATGCTCGTCTGCTACGCTCGCGAGCTGAAGGAAGCCTTCGCCGAGTATGCCGAAGATGTGGTGAAGCTAATGGTGCCGATGCTGAAGTTCTACTTCCACGACAACGTGCGCACGGCCGCCGCTGAATCCCTGCCCTACCTACTCGAGTGCGCTCGTATCCGCGGCCCGCAGTACATTCAGGGCATGTGGGCGTATATACTACCGGAGCTGCTGAAGGCCATCGATTCCGAGCCGGAGCAGGAGGTGCAGGTTGAGCTGCTCAACAGTTTGGCTAAGGTGAGTGTAAAATACGAAATTTGTACTGCATATCTATTTTGTTGTAGAGTAAATCAGGTTTGGCAGTAAAATCAGGCACCTACGCATTATATAGATAGATAAATATGTACTCATCATAGTCAATTGGTTATCTGCCTCAACTGGCTACATGGTCAATATTCAGTTGTTATTGTCCTGAGTAACATTCAACGTTTGCATCTTGAGGCTTGACCTTCGGGACAGGGAACATATTACACAAGAAACTTGGACTTCCCTTATTCTTCGATATGGGGCGAGAAATCACGCAAAAGGTGCATTGTGCGTTCCCGTCTTGCCAGAAGTAATTTGATCTACCCTAGCTCTTCAAAATACCGGAGCGAGGCAAGCTCTGGGCCGCTGGCACAGTTTCCCTGTGGCTTCTCTTATTAATTTATATTTGTGTGCCAGTGCATCGAGCTGCTGGGTGCTGGCTGCCTCACCGACGAAACCATGGCCGAGGTCCTGCGCATCCTCAACAAGCTGCTCACCGAGCACTTCGAGCGCGCCACTGAGCGCAGGCAGAAGCGCGCCGACGAGGACTACGACGAGGTAAATAAATGAAGTCTATGTCAACTGCTATTTTAGTTACAAAAAATAATTTTCGGACCTTGGATTCGTGCATGTGATATTGACATTCCTAACTGCAGTAGCCTATATTTCCTGAAGTTCACCTCTGTTATTTTTTGACGATCTGTTTGGCACTAGCATTTTTGATTGGGTTAATCTTGCATCCGCTGAGTTGCAAGTGTTGGACTACTAATACAATAGTTCCAATATGTCAATGGCGATTATTCCGCCCGCAAGAAATCTCGAATATGCTTTCAATTACATTGTTTCAGCAGAATATGCTTTTAGCTCGAATTTGCATGTCCACGCAACATAGCCATCTAAACAACTATGTATTAATATTTCCCAGGTGGTCGAAGAGCAACTAGCCGACGAGGACAACGAAGACGTGTACGGGCTCTCCCGAGTGGCGGACGTGCTCCACGCGCTCATGTCTGCGTACCGCGAGGCGTTCTACCCGCACCTCGACAACCTGCTGCCGCATCTCGTGCAGCTGCTGGCGCCGGGCCGGCCCTACGCGGACCGCCAGTGGGCCATCTGCATCTTTGACGACGTCATCGAGTTCGGAGGTGAGTCCACCGAAACTGGGAAAGGCTCTATGACTAAGTGACGCTATTCGTCCAGCATCTTATCTGGACTTGACTTGTCTTCGAAATTTTGCTGATTAAAAAGTTTCAGCATTGAAAAGTTCAACAGCCAAAAAGAATCATAATGGATGTGTTTATGGTACATATTATTTATTAGAAAAATGTAAACAGGTCCCGCTTGCGTCAAATACCAAGACATATTCCTCGAGCCGATACTGGGCGCGCTGCAGTCTGGCGAGCCGGAGGTGCGGCAGGCGGCGGCCTACGGCTGCGGAGTCCTGGCCCAGTTCGGAGGCGAGCAGTTCGCGGCGGCGTGCGCGCGCGCGCTGCCTCTCCTCGCGGGCGTTATCGCCGACCCAGAATCACGCTCCGTAGAGAACATCAACGCTACCGAAAACGCTATATCCGCCGTCACCAAGATTATCAAATATAACCACTCGCAGATTAATAGGGATGAAATTATAAGGCATTGGTGAGTCGACTTTTTTTATTGTAGCTTGTTTGAATGTATTCATTTCAGCTGATTATCGCTAACTTATTAGATTATTGTGGTTATGTCGCCTTATTAGAGCCTGGCGGGCCTAAAATTTCGTGCTCAAAAATTACTGCTTCTTTTTGAACTGCGCAGAATAATACAGCATTTTAAAAGTTCACACATTCACTGGTCTCATTTGTTCATTTACTCAAGCTCGCACAATTGAGTGCAAATGTTAATCAGACAATCTTATTTTATTGTATAACAAACATTTTACGAAAATTTGTCGTAGTACGCGCTAGATCGACTGCTGCTATAACACTGACCTATCGCTTCTCAGGCTGACATGGCTCCCAGTGACAGAAGACACAGAAGAAGCTCCCCACGTGTACTCCTTGCTGTGCGAGCTGGTGGAGAGCGGGCACGCGGCGCTGGGCACGGCCGACGCGCCGCAGCGGGTCATAGCCACGCTGGCTGAGGCGTTCCTGAAGGACGCCGTGCCTGACGACAACCCGGTGTTTGCGCAGATGGTCGCGCTTGTCCGACAGATACAGGTAACTATAGATGTACAATGTAAAACTGTACTGTACTTTTTTACGGTTATAACGGTGTTTGATACTATCTAAAAATGATGTGGGTGAATATTTTTAATAAAGTAATAGGTAGATCAACTTTTGTATCTATAATAACTATTTGAAACACTACCAAATACTAAAAAGTTTATATGTATATATAATTATGTAGATATGAAAATTTGCTACATGTAATATGGAGTTGATTGTAATGTCTGCATCTTATAGTGGCAAGTGTCACCTTGCAACACTAGACACAATGTTCATGATTTCTAGGTTTCAAATTTTACAATGAATCTTTTGTACTTGCAGGTTAACGCAGAGCTATTCAATTCATGTCTGATTCACCTGAGCAACGAACACAAGGAGGCGCTGCAGCTTGCCCTGGCCACCTAATGTCCTCGTGACCGACCCACACACATCCCATCACTAACTCTTGCATTGACCGCCTCTATCATACGACTACTTGAATGTTCATTTAACTCTATATGTAATGACGATTAAAAAAAAAATAAAGTTTATTCTTTGTCATTTAGATGAGTCTTTAAAATGTAATGACTGATAATCATACCACATAAATTATAGTAGTAATATATTTATGTATTTATAAAGCTGCCGCTGTTTCTTTTCTTACTAGGATTTTTCTTAGATCTCGTACTTGAATATCTGTTGGGCTAATGGAAATTGCTGTGATATATTTTATAATTTTAAAGTTAATCCGAGCTTGAGCCGTTAGAGTAGCGTCTCTTGTAATTTGATGTCTATTGATTTTCTTTCTTCAATGATGACTTTTATAAAGTAAAAGTGCAATGTGGGTGGTCCAATGTTAAAATTAATGTCAGACATGAAACAGGATATTTCGAGAAGCCTGGTTTCACAAATAATATAGAGATTGCATTGTGGTTTGCCTGCATTTGTAATATTAATCACAATAGGTGTTTCGTCTTATTTATTGACATGCTTGTATCACCACTGCAAAGCAGCTACATTTTTCGTAAGTTATTTTGCTTGTTATTGTGTTTTGATTGGGCCGTCTGCATTCATGTTTTTGTTTGCCATATTGCGGCTCCAATGGGATTTTTGGTGGCTGTTCTCGCGATAGACGAGACCTCATCTGTTTAAGAGATAATTTTATTCATTATAATAATACATATTATAATATACATTTCTTTGTTTAACTAAAATAAAAGTTATTTGACATTTAAGAGTATTTTAATTTATTGGAATAATTTAATTGTTTTACTCCCACCTTATAATTACTACTAGTAGTTCCGCGAACAGTAGACCTCACGAGGGTCGGATGTTTGTTCCGTTGTTACTCGCGTACAGATCTACCTACATATTACTAAGATCTAGTCTAGGTTTAACTGCGGAAAACACACCCTATGTTTTCCTCGACCAAACGCGAGTGCGGCTACACACGCCAGGCGTGTTAAGCCCACTTTCGATACAACGGTGCGGGACAACACAAACGTGTGTTTATTTCAGACGTAACACCAGTGCGGCCAAACGCGCGAGCCGTGATATCTGTTTTTTTTCGTTCTTTCATGTATTTTAACGAGCTAGACAATGCCCTGGTGGTAAGGGACAATGTCTATTCATAACAGACTATACATTGAAACGTAATTATAAATATTTTAAAGATGACAGCCCTAACGTCAGAAGAGGTAAGAGCATGCGATAGAGAGGCAACTTCTAGGTGACGATAGCTGTAGGTATATTGACGCTGAGCGATCTGAATTACAGCACTTATTGCATCGTGACAAGAGTCATATTCCTTCAATTGATTTTACGGAGTGAATCTACTATGTACAGAGACTATCTGTATGTGTACTGTATCTTAGTATTGCCATTGGTGAAAAAAATCGGACCAGTCGTTTTGAAAATTACCCGTTACAAATATACTTAAGTACATGCCTACTGATAGATGATGCACATACATTTTACACCTCTAACAAGAGTACAAAATAGCGAAGCCAAAAATCTTCATGGGAGGAAAAAGATGGATCTGTCATGTTGTCTTGTCAGTGCCGCTGTTGTCAATGCCACTGGTCGTTCGAAATTCGTATCGCCGAGTTGCCAAGGCGTTAATTATTGTACGAAATATGTTACTCTATCCTCTCGTCGTTACTTTTAATTTCTCATACTTTTTAAAAGTCGCATTGTTATTTCCAAATCTAGATAAAAAACAACTATGTTTCGTGACCATTGCTAGGGAAAATTGGCAGTGTTTGGTGTTTTGCAGTGTATAAAAACTTGTATAAAATGATAATGTATTTAAAAAAAAGTGATATTTCTTTCTAACGTCCTATTTTGATAAATGCGGACTGGCAGCACTGAGCGTTTCATTTGTCTTTGAAATCTTTCATTTTTTTTCGTTCATTTCAGGATTCATATTTCAGTCAACTGTAGATCTATATTTATTTTTATCTTTAAACTTTGCACAGCATTTATTTAATTTCTTACAATTAAAATAAATGAACGCTACGCACAAAACGGTGAAACTGTAGACAAGTTTTCTATCTCAATCAAATCATACTGTAGTAAAGTAGCTATTTATTACGTGGTCGGTTTTGAGAGTCTTAATTTTTATGTGTAAAAGAGCAAGTATTTGAAAACATTGAACTCTGCGTGCAGTGAAATTGCAGTGACTTTTGCGTGTTATGAGAGAATGTCCCGAAAGCGCACGCGTGAAGAAGAAATGAGCGGTAAACTTTTGGAAGCCGGCGAGGGGCAGAACGGAAGTGAGACCAGCTTTACCAGCAGCAGCAGTCAACATGATCAACATTCAGGAGTAAGTACCGTATTCAATAGTCTATAAAAACTTTCTTGGTCCACTTACAAGTAGACCTTGTCTACTTGTTTGACCTTATCTAGTTGTTCACCTATCTACTTACCTACATGCCTAATAGTGACCTTGATGTTCTTAATTATCTTGATTCTTTACCACGAGGAAATGACACTGCTAATCAACAGCTCTTATCAAATAAAAACTTATAGTTTAGTTACATTCGGACAAAACAAAAATATTTAAAAGCAATTTTGTCATACCTATTATCCGAAATAACGCGGCAGTTACCATTACCCGCAACAACCTGTTTGAATCCTTAATAACCTGAACTTATGTAAAATTATGCTGGCCATAATACTTTTAATGACCAGGTATGACTAATTTTTTATTCGCTATTAGTATCACTAGCTTTAAAACAGTGAGTAGGAAATTGGATGAGATCATCTAAGAGCTGTTTACAAGTTAAAATAAATTCACCATAACACAGGTAAAACTCGCATAGTAAAGGTTCTATACTTGCTTGATATTTTTCAGTAGATTTAAGAGATCGTCAATTTTAAAAGGTTCTTTACTTGCTCTACATTTTTACATTAGATTTAAGAGATCGTCAATTTAAAGGTAGGTCCTTATTCCACCTAAACCTTACTCTTGAAGAGGGCAGACTCCACCCTTTCGGAGGTACTCATTGTATATTTTTTTCCTATTTTATGAAATGAACCAATGAGCTCTGATGGTTAGCCATGTCTGAATTTGTGGACATTTGCACTAATGAAAACATCAGTCAACCTCGACATTAAATTACTACCACAGAGTTTTATGTAGAGGAGGACAGGAAGTTCCAGTGGTGCTGCATGTCTGATAAAATCTTAACACTTTGGCTGCGGCAAGTAATCACATGCGCTAGCCCCAGGCGCGGCTAATAGTCAAACACCTTGTTTTTAACACGCCTGGCGACTGGCGTGTGCAGCCGCACTCGCGTCGCGCAAAGGAAAACACAGGGTATGTGTTTCCGGCAGCCAAAGTGTTAATGTCCCATTTATAATGATTGTGGCATTGCATGGCTTTCTAAAATAAAGCCGTTGTCTACCCAACACAACATGTATATATTTATTTTACTGCTACCACTACAATAGATGTAAAAATGGAAGCATGTGAAGGTTGTGTATGTCAGCTGTATTACATACATAATGTATTTACTGAGGTATTTATAAATAATACTGCCACAATTTTTAATGTCATTTCATTTTGATATCAGTTTACAAATAATTTGCGAACTAAAACTGACTGACATAATATGACTAACTTTGAATGAGTATCCCAAAAAGTCATAATTATTTTGTATAGAGGCCACAAAATGTTAATCATTGTATGAAACTCTGCTGTATGTATTACAGTTTAGAGCATAAATTTGATTATCCCTCTACATTTGCAAGGGTGTAATCGATCTTAATTTTCAATTTAAACACATGTATGCAATTGACATTGAACAAGTCTGAACTCCAAGCTCACAAGTACCAGCCACTCAACCTTTACTGCTCTCCTAAGCCCAACAGCGGTATCTAAAAAAATCTGTTTTTTCATGCATTTGATAGCTGGAAAAATTATGCATCTGATGCGTGAAAAAACAGAGATCACTTGTTTTTGAGATACCGCTCTTGGTATATGAACTTATACACTTAGCTCATAAGTGCATTGTTTTCCAGGACCCAATCTGGTTTAATCCGACTTCATGGTCATAGTTCTGTAAAGTAGGTAACTGGATTACAAAGTTCATTGCACCAGTAACCTCTCATAGTTCACTGGAAAGCAGGTAAGTCAATAATCTTGTTTGTTTACCTAGCTTTCATTGTAATAAACTTAGAAGTACCAAGTTAGGGGTACTTCTAAGTACGAGTTTCGAGTTTTCTTTACTTGAGTGAGATCTATATTAATTGGTTTAGCATAAAAATTTAATCGGATTTAATCAGATTTAACCGGTTCTTTCTTTAGTTGTACCATATTGTTGCAGTTTATGATCTCACTCATCCAGTAATTTCTTTTCCCTTTTGTTGTTTTTTTTTATAATCAGTATTGATCTGGGCAGGACTAGGTTCAGACTCATGTTCAAGGTTCTCTACTGGGGTAGGTGTGGCAATAAATTTATAATTTATACTTATTTGTATATATGGATCAATAAAGTTGACTAGAAATAGACAACAATTTTTTTATTTCACTTCAAATTCAGACCGAAATAAATACAGATTTCAGATTCAGATATATTTATTGAACAACTGATACATTGTAATTTATAAGCTAGATGTTAGTGCATTAATTGAAATTATCGAGAAAAATTAAAATTGTTAAGATGGCGCGCCGAAAAGAAGACCTATGTTCTGTGGCTGAAAAATGGTAGATGATGATGAAAAATTAACACATTTAATTTTCTAAATATAGAGCGGATTTTGACCTATGCTATAGATATACCTAGTCATGTGTGCAATATTTTAAATGAAAGCCAATTGTCGATAGATGGCCCGGCGCCAACGATTCGGCGTGGCGTGATCACTGACCATGCCACGCATTCAAACGCGCCCACTAGTACTATACTAGAACGCCGGGACACGCTATTGTACTGCCTACACCACATACTAGCTACCTGAATTATATAACTTCACTCTACCTAATGAAAAGGTACTGTGAGATCGATAATTTTAATCGCTAATTGAAATAGTAAACGCCACGCATAGCGTACGTGCTCGCAAAATATAATTGTTAATTGAGTTTTTCAATTTTCAGTTTTAATTGCATCGTGAAATAAACTACTGAACGGCGACAGTTCCGTAATTTGATGCACAGAATTCTGAAGGTTGATAAGACTAAACTGAATTTGAAGGAGTTGAAACGCTTCTAGAGTTCTTTAAACAACGGTTAAACATGATACCAGGTCTGGGTGATGTGATTGATGATGGTAAACAGACCCAGCCTGGCTTGAACTATGTATCTCTAACGTACTTCACAATGAATTGACTGCGAAATCTAAAACTGCACCGCGATTAAAATAAAATGATGTAAAGTCTAAATAAAGAATGAAGTTCAGAGGCATTCGCTTCGTTAAATCGTAAATTATGACATTGCGCAACGCCACGCTCTACATTGGGCCTAGAGCAAACAAACCGAGCCGGCCGTCTGCCGTCATGCCATGACTCCGTGACCACTTGCCGTCGTAAATTGAAATCTCCTTGAACACAGTCCCGATAAGAAATCACATACATATGCAGTTTAGTTAGTCATAAAAACTGTACAACTGCGAAGTTGCGGACAGTTATTTAACTCAATGTGTCATTCATAGCGCACGCGCACACTCCCACTTGTGAATGTGATACTCATCTGAGTAAGGTACTGTTAAATATTCTGCCATTATGTTCCGGTTACGTAGTTATAACGCACAGGGAATCCCAATACCGAAAACTCTAACTAGTTATAATTATATGTTGGCTTTAGTCCACTGTTCAAGATGTAATAGCTTCACATAGGCATATTAGACATAGGAGCCTAGTATAAAAACATATAAAGGTGTGGTTTTGTACACGTATGTCCGGCCCGGACATTAAAAAAGTTTAGTGCGGCAATCAAATGGACTATTGTTAAAATGCTATTGAATTTATTCCAGGCTGTTCTCTCGTTTGATAAGAACCAGTCTGTGGAACGGTTTTTATAAAAGTTATTTACAGATGTTACGTAACCAAAAGTTAGTACGCTTTGATTAATTTACCTGTAGAGTTGCCATTGTCATATTTTCTGAACAAATTTGACAGCCACCCGTACAAAATGTTTAGCTCATTCATCTGGCTACCTTTAGAGATAAGTTTGGTTGTGCTTGACGTTTATCGCTCCGTTAGTCCTTGCAACCTGCTGCAATCTTATCTTTCGATGCCGAACGTGTGTTATGCAAACTGTCACGGTATTTTTAGCTGCCTATCTATCTATACCTATAGCCAGATAGGACTGGCACAGTGTGTCAGTGTTGGCAGCCATTTCTTTTGGCGCCCTATCCCGGTTAGTGGGGCGGTCATTGCCTTCAGTTTACTTTTCTCAACGAGGTAAAGACTTCTTCAGATCTGTGTAAAATATCGCACAATATCTCAACAGCCATTCATCAGTTCTACGATTTTAGTCTCATAACGTGACAATATCGTTCGCATATACTTTGAATCACAGCTCGATTAAAAATTTAAATGCTCTATGCCAGGGCAAACGGACTGGAGAAGCTATACTTATAACTCGAATATGCGATTAAGCCGATATTATAGCTCAGTCTGCAGTAGCCTTTAAGCATTTTCTGGGGAATTTGGTTCGATAGTTGTCTGTACATAACGGTAACGGGATGTGACTAATTGCGTAAAACTTTAGTTTATTTACATATTTAAAGGTTTCCACAGAAATCCTACATAATTATAGCAATTACCTAGTTCTTAATAACCATGAAGGCGGACTGTGGTTTTCGTAAAACTGGACGGTGGACACTTATATATCATACCAAATTAGTAATTACTCGTATGTTGTACAAGACCTACATGCAGTCAGTTTTAATTTGTGATTGTATCGCTTGAAAATCATAAAACAAACAGAAAACAGCAGGTAAATACGGAGAGATGACGAACTACATATAGACCGTGATTTTACCTCATGTCTTGTGATGTGACTCGTTTACTACAAACGATGCACGATTTGTACTTGATCTATTTGGTCAATGTGTCAGATGTCTTCGACTTGTAGATCTCAAGCGCATGCAAAATAGAAGATCGTATAGACGGAGTGACTGGGATTCGTGTCGAGAGGCTTTAGGTCGCCTGAAAGGTCTTTGACGTGGCTTGGCGTTATTGTAGTAGAACAAATAAGCGCCCTACAATTAAGCCTTCATCGTAACCCTAACAGAGCCCTACAATTTCACTTTCATCCGAACCACGGTAGCACTCGGTTTTAAATGCCATGGACGGTCACCATTCCGAAGACTGACCAAGATAACCAAAGACCGACCGATACGCGATGGGTTTGGGCAGGCATTAGGCAGGGTGAATTGTGCAATTCTGGATAATACTGTCCAGTGTCATGTAGATTGATTGTTAATTCAAAGTTGTAACTTGCTCAATTTGGGAAGTGGTAATTCTGTGAAGCGCTCATTATCTTTTTTGAGGAAGTGCTCGGTTTGGTCCGGTGGACATTTTGGGGAGTGCGCGTTCTGAACCTAACCCATCTTATCTGATCTATGATCCTTATCAGAATTTAGAATTAGACTTACAGCGACATTGCAATTTATACTCGCACGCAGATAGTTTTGCCCTATGCACATTACAAAACGCATTCGTCTCAGAATTTTACGCAATTTTAACAGAAACGTTTCAAAAACATTAAGGTCAAGGCAGAGAGCGCTACTACGACCTGCCACAGATATGACATGCAATTATTAAGGTTAACGATTGCAGTTTATCACCAAAGGCATTAATAGAGGAGATCAGTGAACCACGCTAAGTGAGGTTTAAAGAGGCAGCCACAAAACACGTCATCTGAAGATAAGTCGGTGGAGTCAGACAGGTGGCATGTTGACTCAGTTGACTGCTCATTTAAATAAACCTTTGAGATTCGAGGTCACAGCAATCCCGCACTGGGGAGATTCTGGGCCGCTCGAGATTATAACAGTCACTCTCTATGTCTGAACGTTTCTAACGAGAGCGACAGTGACCGAGATGATACGTCACTTGCCAGAATAGGGCCCCTAGTCTCGCTGGCCTGCGTGAACTATTGCGTAGACGGAGACAAACACGCGAGAATCGGATGATATATTGACTTCAGACTCCAGCTGACTGACTGAATCGATGTTTAAAACAACGCAGTGGCGTAGCGTAGTGGGGGCGGCAGGGGCGGCCCGCCCCGGGCGGCACTTTTTAGGGGGCGGCAAAATTTCACAATAAATAATATAAGTAAATTTAATACTTGAACTCAGACCGATTGAAATGAGAACGGAATTTTACATAACTTATTCTGTGACGAATTAATTTACGGTTCCTGAAGAATAGTCCACGTGGGCGAAGCCGTGGGCAGAAGCTAGTACCTAAATAAGAGGGCGGCGAATTGTCATCCGCCCCGGGCGGCCGACACTCACGCGCTACGCCACTGAAACAACGGAACAAATAATTAAGTTTTGTAACTGCCATAAACCTGTTTTATATTTAACTAGCTGCGCCCTGCTGTCTTACCTGCTTTCCTACGGGAACTGTTATTTTTTCCGGGATAAAAAGCCACGTGCCCCGTGCCACAGACCGCGCGTGGTTTATAGGTATCTAGCTACATACCAAATTTCATCCCAATCCGTTCTGCCGATTTTGCGTCAACTATAAATATCCAAAAATACAAACTTTCACATAATATATATTGTTAGTAGGATCACACCCGTATCTGGGTAGCTTCGCACCTTCTGAGCCTTATCATTACATTATTATCTACTACTTGCGCCCCGCGGTTTTACCCGCATTTTCCGGGATAAAAAGTAGCCCGTGTTAATCCAGACCATGAACAACCTTCATTCCAAATTTCATGTAAATCTGTTCAGCGGTTTTTGCGTGAAAGAGCAACAAATATTCTTACAAACTTTCACGTTTATAATATTAGTAGGAATTAGTAGTATAGTAGGATATCATCACATATTTTTGGATATAAATCACTTGTATGTTGGCTCATCCAACCTATGTACATCATCAGCCATGCAGTTCTTGTCGTGATCTCGTTTATTTATTGAAAGAAATTCATTCAAGGAATGTATGCGTCAAGTCAAGAGCGAAAAGCCAATAAACCGCTGTCAATTGGCTTGAACTGTTTATTTTACTTACTATGGATAGTAGCAATGCAAAGCGATGATAGAATACATCCACACTAATTTTGTAAAGAGGAAAGTTGTGTATGTTTGTATATAATGAATAAACTCAATAACTATTAGACCGATTTAAAAAATTCTTTCACCAATATAAAAATACATTATTAGCGAGTATATTTCATACCCGTGCGAAGCCGGGGCAGGTCGCTCTCGCTAGTAAAAATAATTGAACAATACAAACAAAACATTTCAAATTTTGACAAAAACGCCTGAAATAATAGTCATACTAGATGTAACTTTTTTTGAAAATAAAGTTAGACCATCTTTGGCTTTATTTGTTAAAGTGAACGGATATGACTTGCTTTCTAAAACTTAGGTTATCTAACGAATGAATAATAAATAGAACTAAATGACTACATTACAGACTAAATCCGATGCTACTTACTGGAGTTACTGGTACTCGAAGGCAAGGCCCTACCTGATATACCATAAGGCATAAGGCAAGACGGGTAAATAGTTACCTAGTTTTACCTTATGGTAAAACTAGGTCTACTATTCTGCCGTCCTTACGAAAAGTGCAATAACTAGGCTAAAGGTGATTTCGAGAAAAATGCGTTAAATTTTTTATTTTCATTGTGTTTGTATCGCCAACACTATTTATGCTTAGTATTTAAACTAACTTCATCATGGTTACGTAAAAACTGTCTTAAGAAAATAAATAGATCTCGTTCTGCTGATTCTGAATATATTATTATACTTAACTCACTTCGGCTCAAAACTCGAGTTATTGCACTTTTCGTAAGGACAGCAGTATTACAGACTACGGTACAGCCTGAGGGTCTTAAGTAAAATCACTGCATAAAATGCTCTGACAACTTCTCGCTGACGTGAAATGTCACGGGCGAAAACAAGACGGAGGATTTTAAGCAGGGCTCATAAGTAAGACTCTAAATGGACATTTTGGAACTGGCGTAGAGTTTAACAAATTAAAATAGTTTTAAATTCTGAAAAACTTTCTGAAGTTAAAGAAATAATTGTTGAATTGAATTCATCGATAATGACGCGCAGAAATTACAGAAACACGTTGCGTAGTGAAACATTATTTCATATCGGTATTGGATACTATGTATTTTGAAAGGCCTTTATCTTGCAAAACTTAATATAAATAAATAATCGTTGAATTCTATTCAACGATAAATACAGAAATGCGTAGCCTAGTCAAAAATCCTTAAAATTTTACTTCAGTATTGGTAGAGTAATACGCTTGGTGAATTGTACTCGTGGTTTCGTTTTCTTTGCAAATATTAAATAATAAAACAGTTATGTTATGATATGATACAGCTGTATCAAGGTGTATGCTCAAATATTACGTCATAACTGCGTCACGCGCAAGCGAAGAACACTTGAGACAAACAATGAATTAAACATGGATTCAGTGCAAGGATATTAATTAAAAGTAATATCATATGGCATGTTTCCAATAAGGTATCTTGTTATTGTTACTGATATGAAAGGGAAACCCGAAACTGTTTCCTATTTTTTGCGACCCGCGCACGAAATCAACAGAAAAATTAGGTATGCCTTTTGGATAGGTAGTACTTATTTTTAAGCAAGACTCCTTTTATTATTTAAATAAATTAGGTAACAATATAATAATTTATATACTTTGTACTTACCTACTCAATTAGAAGTTGCCATGAGGGAAAGAAATAAAAATAAAATTCCCCATTTAGTTTTCCTCATGCCTCGTGATTGTTACATAATTTAATTATTAAAAGTAAATTAATAATAATATGACTGTATAAAACGTATGAAAACTCATGTGGTTTTGGCACATTTTGTTATAACTGTAGTTGAGAGTATCAGTAATTCAGTATCTTACGTGAGTAGTCCTGTGTACATAATAAAATGTAACGACAACTTTGTATAGTGTTCAAAGGTTATATTTTTATAGGTTTATATACAAATATCAGTTCCGTCAGGTGATTATAGATAAATCTGCATTACTCTAAATCTCATTGCTAAAGCATTGAATTAGTCATCTTCGAACGTGCTCATTATTGTGTTTGTGTATTATTATCACACTATCGAAGTGGTTCGATGTGTCGTCATAATTATTCATTATGTAGATTATAAATATACTTTACATGTTCTATAATAGCCGATGTCTGGGACTTTGTACTCGGTGCGATGTTGTTCGGCTTTCGGTTTCGCAGATTTGGAACCCGGAACCGAGGATCAGTCTTTGACCTCCCTTAAAAAAGTCTACAGTGCTAGTGTAGCTAAGCTATTTACAGTAAATTTTTTATGGGACTATAATGTAGTTACTGAGGTTATCTTGATAAACATACAAACTTTACATCGTTTTTTATCTTTTTAAACGGTTTTATTTAGCTCACCCCGTTTTAATACTCAACGCAACCCTAACCCCAAGGGTCTAGCATTTATCCGTAAGTGTTTTTAACTGGACAAATTTAATGATCATATTTCAAAGAATCAACCGATTCGACGTTTTAGAAACTTTCCTCTTTATGATAATATTTTGTTTTGACAGTGTCATTCTTAACCAGATATATTATTATATGAATCACTCCTAGTAAGGACATCCGTCTTGGAGGTTACGGTAATCGTAATATTGATAAATTCTGTCCGAATGTATGTTATGATTGTGACCTATGGAATGAGCTCATCGTACTCAATGCACGCATACAGTGCAAAGGGGCTAAAGTACACAACGTTTTGCCGACGACGGAGGCGCCTTCGGAGGTACTCGTGGAGCGTCGCGTGTCTGCCGAGCCTCCACGTCGGCGTCGCGCCACCGGCATCGACCGCCCCCCGCGCCCCGGCCCCACAGTCGCCGTCACCCGCCGCCGCAACCAATACATTCCTCACGCCTCGTATCAGCTCCGTTAGTCACAGACTTCAACTCGCGGAGAGAGCACGTTCTATCGCCGAAAGAAAACAACAAGTGCTCGATATCCCTGTACCAGAGACGATCGCGCCGGTCTCAGACAAACGCCCTAAACATTGGCATTGGTCAACGAACTGTCAAGTCGCGGCACCTTTCTCTTCCGACTGCATTCAGTAACATTGTAATTGCAATATGCACAGGACTTAAATTTCATGTTGCTGTCAATTTGAAAGGACCTAAAGTTTCGTGGATAGTTTGTTCGACAATAAACAGTGATGTCAGCGCTAACAGTCACCACGACGCTCACAAATGGGCATTCCAACGGTCACACCAATGGGAAGATGGAGCTTGGATTAAATGGATTTAGGAAAAATGGTTTTACGAAACCAGCAATACTCGACGCGCCAGTGAGTAGTTTTCTTATTGCTTGTTAGTTTTGAGAAATTGACCCTAATCATGCGATTGTGAACTAGGTTATGTTTACTTTGAATTAGAAAACATATGCATGATGAATAAATTAAGCAAACAATATTCAGTCTCGAGCACAAGTGAAAGTGCTCACTTAGGTGGTAGCCCATGTAGGAATCTCCGTTGAGCCATGTTGGTAATGAAAGTTGTATGAGCTTGGCATTTTTAAGGCGCTGCATTTAATATTTTAATTGTGCATTTGGCAACTATAATGAACCAGTAAAAATAATCCCACACACTATTCACGAGAACCGTGGGTACAAAAACGTGATTAACCGTGAGTTATACGGAAACATAACTAGAAGTAAAAGCGGTTTGAACAAGTTTATCTAAAAGGAACTTAGGAAGTGGATAACATGGATAAAGATAAGAAAGCGTTTATGTTTTATAAAGACAGATATCAAACTCATATTTAACCATAATAATAAAACAGGAAATGGGCCAAAAAAGGTAATATAGAAGTCATTTACTCCGCAATATAACCACTTAAATATTTTTTATAAAGAACAGCTAAGACGTAAACAAAATTAATGTTTGTAAAAACGAGGAAACGTGGTGCACAATTATTTTTTCTACGTAAACATAATATAGCTGACCTAAGCTTCAACGTACGGGTTAAATCGCTACGTCATTGGTAGGTGGAGACCTCGGTATTAATGGAACATTTTGGCTTAATATTCAAGCTTCCCCATTAATTTTTAATTACGCAAAAAATGCGGTGTAATGTCTATCGATTACAATAATGTAATGGGGTTATTGACTAGCCTCTAGGCCGTCTCACCGTTATGCGGATACATTGAATATGCGTCCCCAAACTAGATAGCATAGGATCTCATCTGCGTTTGCAAACATACAGTTGGCATTTATGAAAGCATCATCTAAATACAATTGAATTATACATTGCAACTTTAGAAGTCCGTTTTTTTCGCCAATGACAATGAAATTGTTTTCGAGCGGCATTACATTAGTAGCGCCCCTGGACCGCCAATAAAAAGCCAGCGAAAAGGTCTGTTGAGCAATTCGCGTTCGAGAGCATTCTCTTCATGAATTATCATGAACGCTAATTTCAAGTCGTGAACTCAAGGTGAGTGGAAATCATTTGCCTAAACTATAGTGATTTGCATTTATAGTAGCGGATCCAGTAAAACGCGTTATTTCCTTGGGTAGCAGCTAAAGTTCGACTTAGTTCAATTGCCAAGCAAGAAAACTTTCAGTAGTTTACTTTCGCAAAAGAATTCCTGCCGTATTCGAAAGCATTTGCTGCACAAATATGCATGGTCTGGGAAGTTCTTCCTAGCCTAAATCTTCCTTGGTACTTAACTTGCTTGTGTCGTGTGAGACTGTGAGATGACGTCTTGTCTTACCATAACGTGTTCTGTTCCCGTCTGTTTCCGCGGTTAAAAATAGCAGAACGGGTTTACATAAGTGCATCTTCGGAATGTGACTGTCAGGGAGCGGCATATTTAGAAATTCTGGACACAATTTCTGAATATTGGCCTGCTTCGCATACCTCAAAGACTCTCATACATGACCAGTTTAACAGATAAATTGATTTCGATTTCTACAACGCATATCTACAATGTGACTTAGAATTACAGAAAATACGGCATATTTACAACCCCGTATCATTTATTTGTTGGATAGAGTCCTAAGACTCTTAAGTGATTTAACGCAAAATGTTTTCAATTAGATAAGTGCTAACGTCTCTACCTACTAAGTGAATAATGAATTTTAAATTAATTGTGTTTTGCACAGCCAGTATTCAGTCAATGACCTGAGTTTTAAAATAATGCCAATTTAACATAAACTTATTATTCACTTGAATATTTGCAATACTAACATCAAATTGTAATCTATGGTAGAAATTCAGATTTTAGCTGCTTAACTAATGCGATGCGATGGCTCGCTATCCGACGTTCATTCATATTCATTATTTTTCTCTGCAAATTATAATTGCCTTTCATTTGCCTTAATTATTATGCTGATTGACAAGGTCGTTAGCTAATCCTTCCATACTTCTCCCCTGTAATAAATGCAAGCCTCTGAGAAGTCGAACAATCATTTAATAATGTAACAATTAGTAGTATTATTATAGTCTACCTCGTAGGTCGGAAAGGTGTGGCGCTTTCTATGTTACGAGTATAATAATCCATAGGAGACAGTGATTGCTTACCATCAGGCGCGTGTTTGCCTCTTATAACTTAAAGAAGCACATACATTTAAAAAGAATTTAATCGCGTAGAACTTATATTACCCGGAATTAAATAAGTGACTACGAGTATCTTTCGGTTTTGAAATCCCCGACTCCGCCAATATGAACTCATGTTCCTGACTTTCTTAAATTGCTGTAAAACAATCTTCTGTGACTAGTGTCCTCATAAACTAGGGTTTAAATTTAGCTTCAAGGTCAACACAAATTCAATACAGAATTTGTTACTGACCTTACCATTGAAAATATTTACACTAATAGCCTTAAATTAGTGGAACAATGGAAATCTTTGACTTAGGGACTGCCGTGAGCTGTTTTGCCGGATTTGTTCGATTTCAAAGTAGGCATGTTTTTGGTAAAACGAATTTGAAACCACAAACAAAAAAAAAAAAAATACAAAATAAACAATGAGTAGGATGAGGTAACTTCGAAAATGAAGATGAAGTAAACATCGCTCATGTTTTAAACTGCTTACTGTTCTAATGCACTATTCCTTTTTTTTTATGTAATTGAGTGACGAGACGAGCAAATCGCTCGCCTGATGTTAAACGTCACGTTTGCCCATAACATGTCTGCGCCACCCAGAATTTTGAACACGCAGAATTCAAGACCCTGCGTGGCACAGCACTGCGCTTGGCACCCTGAGATATAAGTTGTTTAATCTCCCATTTGCCCTGTAATTTCACTGGAAACAATGCCCTTCCAACAGTAATGTTTGCAAATTACTGCTTGGCGGTGGAATAACTGGCAAAGGTGTGGTACTTCCCCAGGCGGGCTCTGCAAAAGAGCCCTACCACTCCACTACCTATACTCGTAGCTACCGTACTGAAATTATTCCGAGCCAAAGATTCTGTATATTTTGCATCAGTTTGTTTGTTTAACAACCAATGCAAGGGTTTGCGTATTTTTTCCGTTGATGTCCTAATGAGTCTATTTTCAGTTCTAGTTTAATCTATCGTGCCATCTCCGTAAATATAGATGTTGTTGTGAAAGACTACAAACTCATTTCGAGTTCCTGGAAGATTTTTCATCAGGAAACAAAATAATGAATTTCTTGTTACAGTTGGCACCTAATTTGTTTCTTGTAGTAAAAAGTTGGCGTACTTACCCTATTAATTATGAAAATGTTGTACTATTTTCTTGAGAGGAAAATATTATGCTGGCAATTCTGCTTTCAAATGCAAGTTTATTTATTGTATTGACGCAGATGGGGATTACAATTCAGTTTAAATCGCTTGTTAATTTGCCCTTATTTTCTTTCTCATCATCTCGATTTTATTATAAGTTCTTATTTATAGTTCTTCTGGTGTACAGATTAATTAATCTATTTTCAGCGTGATATCTATCACTGTTGTTGACATCTTCCGACTCTTACGTAATAATCATTCGCAATATAATTAACGTGTTTTGTTTTCTGTGCCTATATTTAGTACCATTTAATCTACCTTAGTGGCCACTTTTATTTATACAATTATTTTTTCTTTTCTTTCCTCTCGAAATAGTAAACTTACTTTGTTTACTCTTAATTAGATGAAAAAGCAAAACGTAACATTCATCGTTGAAGAATGTTATGAGATTATTATCTCCGGTACTGTCTTCAGAACTGTCTTCTTTACAAACTACACAATGATGACACATCCTGACAAATCACCGACACAGTTGAGTTGATCCCTTTAGAAATGAAGGTACAGCCTTAGGGTACAGCTATAATGGGCTGTTGCGATTCGTCATGTATGACGATATACCTATTTATAATTGGATTTTCCCAATCGTATGCGTTGCTTACCGGATGTGCATTCACCAGCAAAACATTGGAGCCCCAACTTAGTACGCACTGCCGATTGATTTTCTAGTCTCACATCCACCGTCCACAGAAAAAGTAAAAGGCGTCCGGTGCGCGGTTGGTTAAAGTTCTTCCTGTATTCATTCTCTTATTTAATCTACTTCCACAGCTTAAATCCCACAGATAGTAAATTCTACAGACGGTCCTTTTTAGGTGTACTGCCATCTCCTTAGCCATGGTTCATTTTAATTTGGTTGCCTAATTTAAACGAACTATTTGACATTCTGGAGCGTGGATCTGGGCCGCTGGCACCGTTTATAAGAGCTAAGCTATAAAAGCTAGCCACATTACCCATCAAACTCGGTTCGCACTTCATATTGGAGCGGGAACGCCTCATTCTGATTCCAGTTTTAACGACTGTAAATTAATGCATGATAATTCGGAGTGGTGTGGTAACGCGTGACGTCGCATCACGCCACTTTATTATCAGCCGGCTGAGCGTGAACCTTGACATAGCTCCGTATCACAATCCGGTTTATTATAAAACAACTAAGTAACATATTTCTTTCACGTGCCGTGGTCATTGGTCTCATCTCTGCTGATCTGCTCTAGATGGATTTAGCTGGCCTTGATAGGTAGGTAGGTAGTTAGGATAGTAATTACTTTTTTGTAAGGATTTATTTGTTGCCAGTCTCTTTTATATTAGACACAATTATTTATCTATTGATTACTGTTGCCCACGTAATATACCGTTGGTGTTACGTAGGCCGTTCGCTCGAGGGCTATGATCCCATAATTGTCTTCTTTATCCAGCCCGTGGGTGAACCCTGTTTGAATTTCTAGCTTTGTAGATTGTATGTTAGGGAGTGGGCGTAACCTGAACACGACAATGCAATTGCAATTGATTTACGTATGCTAATGATCATTGTTGGGCAACGCACTTTGTCAAAATAACGATACCCAATGAATAGTCATAACCATTGCTTGAAAATTGTCCCGAAAATGCATAATTAGATTATCATTCTTAAAGACTATGCAATCAATAAATAATGAGTATCTGAAATAATAACAAAGTTTTAGATGTTTATTGGATACAGTAGAAATGTGGACCTTTAGCGTATATTTTAGAAAACGCGGCTTGTTAAATACATCGCCATCACATGATCAGCTTTTAAAGCAACATAAATTTATCCACCTTTACATACATAAATGAGCACATCACGATTTAAAGTTAGACCTTCATCCATCAAAGGAGATCCAACCTCTTATTGAGCAGAATGTTTGTCTTGTTCCAGTCACTATGCATGGCAGCGCCGTTCAGCACAGACCCTATGGCGATAGCGGAGCGCGAGCGCTGCCACTACGGGCGCATCCCGCGGGCGCAGGCGGCCGCCGGCACGGCGGGCCGCAAGGTGCGCGTCTACTCCGACGGCATCTACGACATGTTCCACCAGGGGCATGCTCGGCAGCTGCAGCAGGCCAAGACGGTCTTCCCTAACGTATACCTCATTGTTGGAGGTGAGATATTCTTATATTCCTTAATCAGCCCGTAATCAGGGTGACAGGAGCACCTTAAAACGACAATCTCTCTTGTGAGCCACAAAACATGTTTTGAACATGTTTTGTCAGAAAGAGCCATAGGAGGGCCTCTCTACTGACCCATAGAATATATGGATATTATAAAATTAATTGTTACGTATCAGTTGCATTATTTTTATAATTGCATAGTTACTATTCGTTTCCGGTAGAGCAGCTTCCCGCTTTCTCTATTTTGTGTCAGCATTCTACTTCTTTATATGAAGTTGGTTGCTATGTATTGAACGTTCACTTATTTTTTATGCTCTACTTCTCTTCTTCATTCTTATTTCTTTCTTGACCCTCTCCCACCATCTCTTTTCTCGCCTCATTTATATGATGAATTTGCAAGTTATTATGGGAGGATTGACAATATAATTACAAAGGCTTTATATGGGTTTTCCTTTCATTAGTGTCGAACAATAAAAGTCATTGACGTACGCAGGACAAATTATGTAAATACATACAGTTTGTAATCTCATAATTTGATTGACGATCAACAAAGCAAAACCAGTTTTGCAAAAATACGGTTCTGGCTGCACATAATATGACGAGTTTTGAACTTTTAACGCATCCTGAATGACGTCAAGGAATAAATAAAAAAGTATTGGTTAGTGACCAGCACCTTCACCTTTTGTAGTAGGTATCCAAGTCACACGTCATTCCTTTCAATAAGATTTCATGACTTCCATGAACTTATATTATCTAACCTAATTATTTCTATGAAATTAACGAAGTAACTGTGTTTTTATGTCAATAGCTTGTTGATTAGCTGCGTATCATAATGACGCGGACATCCGGATAAATGTAAATCAAACCAAAGCGGCTTATAATAAAGGTCGGACACCTACGGCAGAGGACGTAGAGAGATTTTTTAGACTGACATTAGGGTAATGTAGTCTCAAAAATCTTTAGGTGCAGACTACACCACACAGATACTACTATCGACATCTATAGAATAAATAAAAGTATTCATAATTTCCGACGTTGACTCGCAAGATTTGTGGCTCTGTATAATCTTCCGTAAGCAAATCTATTGCCGCATCCTGTCTCTGATTTATCGAAAAAATTTCAAACACTTTACAATGTCAATATTTTCAGGCCAAAATAATAATAATAACAAATTAGCTAACGTCCCTCGTAAATAGTACGGTATCAAATCGATCGCCTCATCGGCATTACTCATAATTATTGATAAGCGGCCGGCGTCCGATGCATTCGCTGACGAGGCATCCGATAGCAGCCGTCGCGCCATTGGACGAGACCCTCGTACGATCGCTAAGAATTGCTACACGTGCTTCAAAGATAATAGTCGATAAATTAATTATATCATTATCGCTAATTTGTCGATTCTAGTAATCTTGTACGCCATTGATAAAGGGCCTTGATTCCATGTTTTGATATCTTGTCACGGTTGGAGAACTATTATTTATTCTGTGATCGTAAACATTATCTGCATAGCTTCATTTATCGAAATGCAAGTATTCAAAACAGATGTTGTTTAAACATTTTTTGCAACAGTCATCGCCAACGTTGTAGATTGTTATCGGATCCGCGGATGATAATACAGCCGGTTATTTTTGCATGATATAATAATGAAATAAATAGATATAAATAGGGTAGAGTATATCATAAATCTATATAATATAGAATCTAGTAGTAGGTACCTATATACAGGGCTATTCATAAAGGGTATGCTAAGCAAAAAAGGGCTCATAGTACTCATCATTATGAACAACTTTTACTATGGGACCAACTCGAAATTCGCGAAAAAAAAATCAGCTGTTCCATACAAAAATGTCGATGACACTCAACAAAATGTATGGAACAGCTGATTTTTTGTTTATATTGATGAGTATTATGAGCCCTTTTCGGCTTAGCATACCCTTTATGAACAACCCTGTATAATCTAGCAAGATTTTAGAATGTAGAGCTCCATTTGTAACGAACAAAGGCACAACAAAGGGATCAAAAAGGGTCTGTAGATCCAATTTTACCGCCTTATACATAAATAATGTTCTTAAGTTAATACCCAACGAACCTTCATTATTCAGTTTAGATTTACATTACTTTCTTTTTTACTCACAATCACAACATTATTAGTAGTTTTACTACTATTTATTCTGTGCCATAAGCTCAGTCAGTTTCTATTATATAAATATTGATTTGTCATTTTATGCCTATATGACGAGTATGTACCTTTCTTACACCAACTATTATTTGTTCTGTACTTCAATCAATAACATAATTAGAAAGATATTATACAACTAAACAGCCAAAAAATGCTTGTCTGTGGCCCCGGACAATAGTGCTGACCATTTAGCCTCTACGAGCTTACTGGAGTAGCTAACGCACTCGAAAGATACATAAACAAAAATAAACGTTTGCTATTAAAATAATAGTACTGCTGGACGGATTTTAAAACTGACATCAATCACAATGTGCTGAAGTCGTTTAAACGAGCGAAATATATTATTCAACATCCAAGCGCAGTCTCCGCGTAAACGAGTTTAATTTCGTTGATGGCGTAATTTCATCTTCAGGGCAACGCCTGGAAATGGCTCCAAGATTGTAATAAATCCCTTTACTAAGCAAATTGCCTTTTCAATTGAGCATGAAAACATTTATGTACAAAATGGTTACGGGGTCTTATTAGGACTCCAATCAGTTTTTCTAATGACAAAAACTAATAGTGGTTAATCAGTGAATGTGGAGTGACTAAAAACAGCGTGACCAATTTTGGAGAGGCCTCGTTTTGGTATCCGAAATGTCATAGCCTACATTTTCCTGTCGTGTTGTTTGGTACTTTTTAACCGACTTCAGAAAAGGAGGAGGTTCTCAATTCGACTGTATGTTTTTTTTAATGTTTGTTACCTCATAACTTTTGACTGGGTGGATCGATTTTGATGATTCTTTTTTTATTAGAAAGCTGACGCTTCCCATTTAGTCCAGTTCTGATAATGGTATCCATGAGAAAACCATATACTTAAGTCTTAAATTTGCATTAGGTACGTGCGCGACAAATAGATGAATAACTCAATAGTCGGTCTTTTGAAGTCGGTTTTTGTTTTTGTTTTTTTTTGTAAAAATAATTATTTTATGTTTACACTCTTATGTTTATGCGTTTGTTTCGTTTTGTATCTGATTGTGTTTTGTTTGGTTCCAGTTTGTAGCGACGAGTTGACACACAGCCGCAAGGGGCGAACAGTCATGACTGAGGATGAGAGGTACGAGGCCGTCCGACATTGCAGATACGTCGATGAGGTAACTACTACACTAGTCGCTACCATATTATACTACTACTACTGACTTAAACTACTAGCTGCAATGCAAGTCGCTGTTTCACCCGCCCATTCTGCACTTTTCCGGGATAAAGCCTTTTTTTTCTCAGATAGAGGAAGCTCAATTCAATTTGTTCAAATATGTGCACTTATACATCGTAAGGATTGAAAAGTGAATAGCAGTGGGGTAGTACAGGCTCTAAATAATGTTACCCAGTGTATACTTTACCAAGTTTTATGCCAATTCGTTCAGCTGTTTTGGTGCGATTGAGTAACGAACAACTAGACATCTAAACATACAAATATACGAGGTTTCTTTCTAATGTTCGTAGGTATACCAAGATAGTAGGATTATACTATTAGTAGAGTACTATGCTATGACTGAATAAATCGATGAGGTAACTCCACTACCGTACTATAGAACTATACTATGCCACTACTGACTGACTGACTGACTCTCTACAGTCTCTTCATCCCTCCCCCCGCTTCCACACGATTCCCGCTCGAGTCACGCGTCGTTTCATAATAAAATCCTTCGACTCTTGGCTATTTTGAGATTCGGGAAAATTTCGGGCTACGAAAACATTAAAATTCTAAAAAAGTAACACTTATAAAAAAATATTCTAGTATTTGCTTCTGTATCATTTACAATAATAATATTAGCGTGTAAATAAATATAAAAATAAAACTTATAAACGTTCTGCGTCTAAATCTGCAAGTTTCCGTAGTCCGAAATTTTCCTGACCTTGGCAATGAATGATCGTCACCGACCTACGCGTTGGGAACTGAAATTATTTTATTGGTCTGCGAGTAGGCGATGATTTTTGCATTCATTCAGATTCAGATTTAGTCTATTACAATATTCATATAATATTTTTACAACAACAACCGGGCCCAAGCACAAAACCAGCAGTATGCTGAGTTGGGATCAGTTTTATGACATGTATTATATTATAATATCTTAATATATATAAATTACGTGTCACGTTGTTTGTCCGCTATAGACTCCTAAACTACTTAACCGATTTCAATCAAATTTGCACACCGTGTGCAGTTCGATCTAACTTAACAGATAGGATAGCTCACATCTCAATTTATAGTGTCTACCCGTGCGAAGCCGGGACGGGCCGCTAGTATATATATAAAAATGAGTCCCTATTTCCCTTGGTCACGCCATCACCCGTGAACGGCTGGACCGATTTCACTTTTTTTTTTTGTTGTTTTTGTTATTCTCAGGAGAAGGTTCTTATGAAAGAAAAAATTTAAAAAATGTACATAGGTATATATAACGCGAAAATTAGAAAATTTAAGAATAGGTACTAGCGCTTTGGACAATGTAAACTTTTTTAATGTAACATCTGACATTTAATTGCGTGCTCAAATATCATCAAGACACAAATGTTTAAAAATGAATGTCTACCCGTGCGAAGCCGGGACGGGCCGCTAGTATATTATAGATATATGAGTACTTCCTTTTTAGGGTTTCGTACCCAAAGGGTAAAACGGGATCCTATTACTCCGCTGTCCGACCGTCCGTCTGTCACCAGGCTGTATCTCATGAACCGAGATAGTTAGACAGTTGAAATTTTCACAGATGATGTATTTCTATTGCCGCTATGACAACAAATAACTAAAAATCAATTTAAAAAATATTTAAGGGGGCCCATACAATAAACGTGTTTTTTTGTAGTTTTTATAGATAATGGTGCGCGAGTCCGTTTCGCACACTTGGCCGATTTAGTATTGTTTGAATAATCTATCTGCTATTTTCATAAATAAAGTATTCTGTATTAGAGTGTATAAAATCGAGTTGTATTGTGTCGAAAAATGTTAACCAAATTTTAAAATGCGATGAAATAAAATTTGAATGCATTGCAAATATTTTTCTCATAAATATTAATAAGTTCTAAAGTATTTCTAATTGAACACGCCACTCGTTGAAAACCGGATTAACCGGTTTGAAAAGGTCTTGCCGATAAGATAAGAATAAAAATTCGTTATATTTCGGTGGAATGATGTTTCTCTGGAGTTGCTTATAGGTAGATTATTTTTTATCGTTTGTTACTAATCCTTCACGCTGAAACGGCTGGATAGAATTAGATGAAAGATATAGAGATTTGGAATAGGTACCCTGGGTTAAAACAGGCAGACATATTTAATGTATCTGAATATGTTCACGTCCTCGTCTAATAGATCGCAATGACAAATATGTATAGTCATATTTTAGTTACTTTGACTTTTCATATTTGGCCGGTTTTTTTTTTCAGCTAACCTTTACTGCTGAAAAAAGGTTTTACCCATTTTTTTAACTTTAAAAAATATAGCTAAAACAAGCCATGTTTGTTCTCTGCGCAGGTAGTGTGTGACGCGCCGTGGGAATACGATGAGGAGTTCCTCGAAAAGCACAAGATAGACTTCCTCGCGCACGACGACATTCCCTACACGTCCGAGGACTGCGAGGACACATACGCCATGATCAAAGCCAAAGACATGTTCGTGGCCACTGAGAGAACGGAAGGTCAGTTTTTTAAGCTTTTATTTAACTTGCAATATGTATGTAACTGTTTGTTCGGGTGGAATCCTAAAACTAAATTTTGAACCACTTCCCAATGTCTGATTGAGCTGAAATTTGCTCCGATGAAAATGCAGTAAAGCTGGTTAATTAAAATATTTTTTGAATTAACTTTTTGATCCGATTATTATTATTTAAAAGCAGGTTTTCAAGCGGTGGTTTTTAGACATGTTTTAAAAATCGGTACCGCCGTTTCAACGTTGGGGGTTTTTTTAATTTTTAATTCTAACTATGTATTTATAAATATTTTAATAACGTGGACGTAACAATTTTCCAGGAGTATCAACATCGGACATCGTGGCGCGAATAGTCCGCGACTACGACATCTACGTGCGACGCAACCTGGCGCGCGGCTACTCGGCCAAGGAGCTCAACGTGTCCTTCCTCAACGAGAAGAAGTTCCGTCTGCAGAACAAGATGGACGAGCTCAAGGATAAAAGCAAGAAGGTAAGGCTACTTGTTTTTATACATTTATATTTTTATACAAAAGAGCGGCAAACAGGCAGAGGGTCAGCCTGATGGTAAGCAAAACCGCCGCCTATGAATATCTACAACATTAGTGAAATATTCACAAAGATGGTGCAGACCTGTTATTAGAGCGATTTACTCGTCTCATCACTCAATGGTATAAAAAAGTACCGTCATTTGCCTATGTCGATAAAGTTAAAAAAATTAATAAGAGTAGAAGACAAAATACGGATTAAGAGTTCGTAAACGAAAATCGCGAGACTTGTTCAGCATTGGGACAGTGTAAGCCCGATTTTACTCTAGGAACCCTGTCGAGTATTAACAGGAGCATCGAAAATCGTAACTCAAATTTAAAAATTGTTCGCAGGTAATGACAAACATCGGCGAGAAACGAGTGGACATCCTCACGAAATGGGAAGAGAAGTCCCGCGAGCTGATCGACACGTTCCTCCTGCTGTTCGGGCCGGACGGGCGCCTCTCCAACATGTGGAACGAGTCCAAGGGGCGCCTCATGCAGGCTCTCAGCCAGCCGCCCTCGCCGCGCGCCTCGCCGCCGCCCAGCGAGAACGGGGACCTGGACCACGACCAGAGGTATGTAGCGGGACGTAACAACACTTGAGACTGGGTGCTCCATCGTAGACGGCATCATTGATTAACAGCAGGCCAGATGGCAGTCAAACGCAAGCCATAGTTTAAAAAAAAAAAAGTTTGCTTACCATCAGGTCAGATGGCATTCAAACGCAATCAATTTTAATAGTTGAATAAAAATTTTGTTTTAAATTATTTAATGTTTTAATTTTTTAAAATTTTATTTTAAATTTTTATATAGTTGAATAAAAATCCCGGGCTTGTTTATAAGAAAAGTGAATAGGTATTTTCTGGGCAGGCATCTTCGACTAATCTTGAGATTGCAGTCAAACGCATGCATAGTTTGATGTAAAAAATGTCTAATCACAGAATCCCCCTATAACTCGTGTTTTTTTCATTTATAAGATGAAATCAAAGCGTATTGTCATATCCGTTTTTGGAATATCAATCATCAAACGATGTCACTCTTTGCGCTACGAGAGTTTATCCTCTGCTAGGTATTGGTTTTATTTTTATTTTTCCCTACTTGAATGCGTAACTAATCATGCGTTTTCAGTTGTTCCAGAGAAGGGTCGGCGTCCCCGCCGCCGCCCAAGTCGCGCCGCTTCGAGCCGCTGTGGGACCCACATGCAGGTAACTGGGTAATTACTCACCGCTTGTATTTGCTACCGACTCACCGCGACGCCACAACTATTGCAGTGGACACGCGCACGGTTCTTTTACATTGCACATTTCGTTTTAATTAAAACTGAAATCATCGTATTCAACCTTTAATCTTACCACTGCCGGGATGCAGGTCTACCCTAGAAGGGTGATTAGGTCGTATTCCACCACGCTGGCCAAGTGCGGGTTGGTGGATTCACAATCGGGAATACTGACGGAAAAATGTAGTTATACTACGACTAAATTTACTTTTTTCTTTCGTTACACTTTGCAGTTCCTTTAATATCTCAGTTTCCCTGATGATGAATGATTCATTTTGCACTATTGTCTGTTATAAATGTTGTCCCTTATTTCGGTGTGCCTTACGGCAAAGGCCTCCTCCAACTCTTTCCACTGCTTTCTGTCTGCCACCACTCTCATCCAAAAAATATAATGAAAACTTAAGGGTGAGCCCCTTAACTTTTCACACACACATCACACATAGAAAAATACATTCCCAATAATTTTCTCATAAAATTAATTTATCTTTTCTTCTGCAACACTGCAATGCAACTAAAAACACAACTAAAAATATTACTCTAATAGCTTGCGCACACGAGATACTTTTGTACGAATTCCGCCGGCCAACGCTTCCATAATGACTGGAGTATCGTCATCCTCATAAAAAGAACTCCCGATCGCACTAAAAGTATTTCGTGTGCGCAGACTGTAATACTTACACTAGCACGCAAACTCCATTTAGTTTATCATGTAATTTTGTGTTTAGTGTGTAATCATTAAAAAAAAAATAACTTTAAAAGAATAATGTTGATTCTGTAGTTTTCAAGATTCTATAGATATCACACATAGTAACGGTCTCTACATACTCACCTATTTAGAGTTTGTTTTGCGTAGATTGGGCAATTAGCGGAAAACGTTATAGATAACCCCAGCGTTTGCTTTTTAATATCAGTTCTATTTAAATAATTTTATCTTTACTAAATGAGTGAGCTGTTATGATCTTGTTGTATATGTATGACGTACATAACAGTTTTAATTTTAGCAATGAAGTAAGTTACAGTTACTTTAGTAGAGACACGATCGGTCTCGCTTACTCTTATTCGTATATATTTTTCCGTCCTTTTCTTGTAGTTTATTTTATGCGTCCGAGATAAAAAGTTCGATCGATATACTTTATTCACTTTTTGCTTGCTCTTGCCTGTGACTTTACTCGACTAGTGAACGAAACATAGATAGACAGAGATAGGTTGCACCTTTTTATCAGTGAAACAATTTTCAGAATTGATTTAATAGGACTATCGATTTGTTTATTCTATGCAAACAAAAAAACAATATATTCTATCCCGTACTAAGATATTACGATAGAATATAATACCTATGTACAGCCTACTGAATTGGCTGTACATATTTTGCATCAAAAATAAGACAAATAGGATGTTAAGAGTGCAAAGTACAACTAACGTTTTGTTCTATTTGTCTTCAGATGCATCGGGCTCTAACCGCTCTCGGAAACCGGAAGAGACCTCACAGCGCCAGCTGACCGACGACGGCTCCGACTCCGAGGAAGAGGACTACCAGGACACCAACCAGTTCCTCTAGACCCTCGCCACAAGATATTACGGAAACATTCGTCTCGTATGCTACGTACTAAACTCGAACACACTTTACCGCAACGTCCCAATACTAATTCGGAACCTACCGTACTTCACTCAGTCGCTCGCCGGATGTAGTCACGCTGTTTTATCCTCATAAATATATTAAAGTGTGAGCTACGGAAAAGTTGAGCGTATATTAAAAGAAAAGAAAGAATATTAAAAAAAGAGCAAAGAAAGAAATGAAATAATATATTTTTCTAGCAAGTGATAGAGTGAAGAGTTAATGGGACACCGCAATCAGAGTCTCCTCTAGTACGTAGTTGAATAGCTCAATGGTCTTGCACTCTCTCCCTGTCATGCGGAGCTGTCATTTCACCTGCTTCTCACTGTAAGGCGCCTGCGTGGGGTCACTGATATTCCGGATTATGTTTGGTCTTTGATTTTGCTGGAGCGCCTCAAAGTGTAGAAACCACGGAAAACCATGTGTTGAATGGTTTCCACGATGAAGACACACGCTCATGGGGAAACGCACAAAGGGTTCCAATTCGCTGCTTTGTGTGAATTCATTCATTTGTTACTGATAAAAGTCCGACTTTTTTTCGAATATCGTTTGTAAATAGTATGATAGTCATGCTAGAAAATTGGAGATGACAAACAAATGTGGATTATTTCTACTAAATCTAGATTTCAAGTTTGTACATGCAAGGCGTCAGCGGTGAGAGACAGCTGGTAGTGGCTCGTATCGAGTACCTTCCACGTTGGAACATCGAAGGAGATTGAAACCTCCACGTGAACATCTACATTGATGTGATAAATTATTGTAGAATGTAAATTCACCTTAATTCCTTTGAATGCGTGTTGCGAGTACAATTGCGTGAATGTATTTAATCCTATTAGTTTTAATTATATTTATTTACGTTTTTAAGTTAATTTTATTTGATGTTTGTATGTAAATCGCAGGATGCCTGCGAACCGTTAGCACCGATATCGCTGTGTAATTTAATACATAGGTGCATGAAACTGTTGCATAGATATTATTTGTATAATATTTTTGACAGTCGATTAAAAAGGTGCTTATTATAAAAACTGGTTTTTCTTTTCTTTTTGCTCTTATACTTATTATGATACAATACAAGTTGCGCCGTATAGTTTTACCCGTGATCCTGCAGGAACCGTAATTTTTGAGGATAACAAGTAGCTGGTGTTAATCCAGTGTTTATGTTATTTCTATACCAATCCAATATTAACAAACGTCTAAACAAAGCAAATAGCTATTGTTGGTATTCTGTACCATGATGCAAGAACACATCAGTACCAAGTTATATGTAGAGAAGGGAAATCGAGGGCTTCCATGTACATGACAGTATATTTACCTATTTCTTATTACTCAAATTCTTTATTGACCGTAAAGGTGAATCACAAATATATAGTAAAGCATAACAAAGGCGGTCTTATCGCCAAGAGCGACCTCTTCCAGACATACATGCCTGATTTATGCTAAGTATTCTATACATTAAACAACAGGTTAATTGCTCTACAAGTTTACAGAACTTGTACAGCAATGGTTTGTTTTGATGGAACTTGGATCAATTTTTAACCGACTTCAAAAAAGGAGGAGGTTATCAATTCGTCTATGTTTTTTTTTTATTTGTTACCTCATAACTTTTGACTGGGTGAATCGATTTTGATGATTCTTTTTTTATTAGAAAGCTTGACGCTTCCCATTTGGTCCCATTTCAATTTAGTCCAGTTCTGATAATGGTATCCATGAGAAAACCATATTTATAAGTCTTAAATTTGCATTATGTACGTGCGCGACAAATAGATGACTCAATAGTCGGTCTTGTGAAGTCGGTTTTTGTTTTTTGTTTTGTAAAAATAATGTTCTTGTTATATAAGTACAAGTAAATATCAGTTTTACCAGAAAAATCGATGGTCAATAAAAGTAAAATTATATATTATAGTAGGTAATTAACTTATCAGCCATGTCAAAGTTCAGAAGTAAATGGGAATATACAATGAATAATGTTAAGAGATGTTACATCGGGTTTCCCAGAAATTAACAATAGGGACTTTTATTAGCTGATGTAGTGAATGGTTCAGAAAATTCTGGAACAATTAAATTTAATCCTACTTTATAGAGAATTAAACACATGTTGATTTCAAAATATTTATTCAGTATGCAACAAACAGGGATCTAAAACCGGTATATTAATATTTTTTATAATGAATATAATGTCATTATTTTATTTAAAAAATCAGTCAGATGATATTATAAACAGAATAAAATGCAGCATTGTCAATAAGAATTCAATAATCTCAATGAAAGTTATGAGCTCACCACTCCTTTTATAAAACCTCTAAATAATGCCTCACAAATATGGGTACAAAGAGTTTAAATAACTAAGTCGAAGATGATTTTTCTATTACAATAATTGTATTATGTACATGATTTCTTTTAGAATAAAAATTCAAGTAAAAATCAAGTATATTCCACTTTTGTAGTTAAAAACTGTTGCAACCTCAGTGCTGCACTGATCTTACATTTACATAATGAAGGCTAAATAGAAAAGTTGGGATACATTTGCATTCCAATACCCTATTACTAATTTATTTTACTAAAGAGTTTATTACATTCACTCATAAACACAAGATAGTAGTTATACACTTTTTTTTACAAGTATTTCAATCCATACAAATATTTTAAGACAGAAGATATGAGAATACAAAGTCAATCACTTCACCAAATTACAAAGATTGGTAGGTGAGTACTTATAACTTATATGGCATAATTTCAATAAAACTTAACACTCTGGCTGCGGGAAATACATACCCTGTGTTTTCCGTCGCGCGGCGCGAGTGCGGCTGCACATGCCAGGCGTGTAAAAAACAAGGCGTTTGACTATTAGCCGCGCCTGGGGCTAGCGCATGTGATTACTCGCCGTAGCCAAAGTGTTAAGCTATTAAGTTTTACATGCTGTTTGAGGTTAGAGATTTCACACTATAACTATATAACCATTACGAAATGCCTCACATATCACAGGTAACTTAAGTGTGTTCAGTTGTACTTATTTAACTGTAGTAAGCTAAATCTCAGAGCTCTGTTTTTTCACTATTCGCTACATCTCCTTTGGTGTTTTCATCCAGTTTTTCATACAGGCATGCATCGTCGGTACCTTGTAAGGCATGTTTAGTGCATAAATGTATCTTGAGATCTATCTCTCCCTGATGGTTCCAGTACCAATCCTCTACAGCACTCTCGTTTTCTTCTAAAAGACTCTCACATTGTGTTTTCATTTGGGTGATTTCAGCTGATGGTTTATCCCACAATTCTAGAGGAATACCAAGATCTACTTTCACACCTTTGTCCACGAGTCCATGAAGCGTTTTAAATGTCTGGCTCATGCCTTTGGCAAACCTTGTGCTATCCGTTCTTTCTTTGTGGATATTGTACTCCAATATCTTGTCACAGACACCTTCCAACGATTCAATCAATCTCAATTCAGATTTTTCATACTTGGTTTTCTTTTTAGGTTTTACATCGTCAATAGAATATCCAATTTCGATGACATCGTGTATTTTACCGGTCTCCGCCAGCCTGCCTTGTAACTCCGTGGCGAGTATTTTGCAGACCTCGCATCTATTCGCATATTTCACACCGACATCTTCCTCTGATTTTACTTCAACATCATGACAATAAGCTGCACTAAATATAAAACTTAGGGCTAATAATCGTAATATATTTTGCAAAAAATACATTTTTCAACTTTGTTTCAATACCTAGTAGAATTTCAATTTTCTTTGGTCTTTGGCTAAATAGATTTATTTTTTCGTGACAACTAAAATTACTGACAAGTGACTGACCAATGACCATGGAAGTAGGACATCCAAGTGACTGACAATACGACATGCATGAATGACATTTGGACATTGACAGATCGCTTCTAAGCTATTGTCATAGTTGGTTGTCATAGGGAGTCCCTACATTGTACAGCCAATAATACATTGCCCAATAATGTACGGACCAATTTGCGTGACCAACATTGTCCATCCTGATTTTTCGATGCCATGTACACGAAAAACGGGCTGTCTTTAAGTGCCCGTACTTAACGGGCTGTGCAGATTTTGTATGAGCAGCTAAACAGCAAGGAAAGTACAGTCAATTATTTGTGTACATGAAAAAGACTCGTGGTCCATTATTGGCTGAGAGGTTGTCTGCTCCCATTAATCGATATTACATAGATAAAAAGATAAATAATCGAGATAACAAGGCACATAAAATAGGAAAATTCCAACTCCTTATTATATTAAGGTTTTATCTCTACACGTCTCATAATCTTCAGCATGATACATTACGTGTAAACACATGGCAAACCATAACAAAAACTTGATCAGGTTTATTTCTTGCAGTATATTCCTGACCAGTGTTGCCGTTTTGGCATTTTTAATGCTAAATTTGGAATATTTTTAAGCCTGTTAGCATTAAAAAATGAGCTTTAGCATATTGCATATTTTAGCATTTTCTGAAATTTTTGTATCTTTCGAATTTTAAGTACTATTGATGGCAACTTTTTCATTTGATTGACTTATTGTTCACACCTCTATATGATATTTACTCTGTGCAAAAGATTGATGAACCCATAGACAATATTTTTAAAGAGTCGACTGTGATGCCAATGACAGTCGACTCTTGTGGTTTTGAAGTTGGCCCTTCAACATCACAAGCACAAGCTCACGACGACGACGATGATGATAATGATTCACAAATATTATTTGATTTAACTTCATGATTAATATATATACTTTAAAATTGCACTGCGTTTTTAATTACACTAACTACTTGCAATTAATATCATTTTTTATTCATTTATACAAGACTTGGCATTTGGCATTTTTTTTTTAGCATATTAAAGTGTGATCTAGCATATTTTTAGCATTATCACCGCCAAAATCTAGCATTTTTTCCATTTACAAAACGGCAACACTGTTCCTGACTACATTATTGACTTACTGTGCCGTGTATTATTGGCAGTACACTACATTATGATAGGCATTAGGCACCGTAGGCACGGCACCCCGTCTTTCTTGTTGTCTTGTGTTGAATTTGTTGAAAATAATTGAATAGAAAATTTACCTTATAATGTATTCATTTCCAGTGAAAACTTTGTAGAACTCCGTGTGAAAAATAAAGAGTAGTTACAGTGTGATACAGACGTCTTTAATCCTATGACAATCATATCTAATCGTAAGTAAGACATACATTACTTAGTTGACTTTTATTGTCACAACAGATATACCTACCATACTTCACTTGTTTAAGCTCTCCCACAATGCTTGAGTATCCGGGACCTATGGAATATGATAACAATGACCACACCTGGCGGCGGCGGGCGTCGCCGAAGGCCGAGGGCGGCTGTAACAGGATCCCTAAAAACTCCTCGACAGTGACGGTCGTAGTCCTGGGTCTAGCCGTGCTCAGCTGTCTGCTTGGTTACTGTGTGCTCAGCGAGACCCTGCCGTACGAGTCAAAGACGCTACGACTGGTAGTCATTGTAAGTAACTTACTCTTTCTCTGCTTTTTATTGTTGTTTTGTGGTCAGGACCACCAAGGCCAATTATGCATTGTTATCATTGTTCAAAAAGTTCAACTCGCAGCAAAAATACAGTTGATTATCTTAAACTATCTGCAAATCTTTGAGTTATTCATAAATTAATAAATAATTACACTAAATATTTTTCTTGTGTTTTCGATATCTATGTGAGAATTACTGCAGGACCTACTTTTACTATTGCAGCTATTTCGTCACGGCGCGCGGACTCCTACATCAACCTACAAAAGTGACCCATACAAAAACTACCAGTGGCCAGACGGACTTGGGAGTCTCACTAATGTAAGTCTCTTATATTTATGTTCGAATAACAGCTATTTTGGAAGCATTCAGAAGAAGTGAAATTGAAACACATAGATGCTTTTATTTTTAACCCCACCGATACACAATGTGTCTGTGTGAGTGTGTCTGTATCTGTCTTTGGTATTGTAGGAATCCCGAACGGACAAATCGATTTTGATTTTGTTTTTTTGCTCAATGAAAATCATTTTAGCCGTTTCAACATTGGAGGTTTTTTAATTTAATATTTTTTATCAAGATTATTTAGTGCTTTAGCCTGATGAAATTGTACTACCTAGTTTGTTTGTCTGTTGTTGATAAATCATCATTATATTAGATAGTTATTAGTTACTTTAGTAATTTTATTATAAATATACATAAGGATACATTTAGTATTACAATTCGGAACACTCCTTTAGGATTCTTGAAGCAACTCCTTCACTTCAACCCTTGAATACAGTATTCATTCACAGAAGAATCATTAAAACTAATGCACATTTAATTTTGATAGAGATATCACCAGCCAGTTAAGTAAGTTAAGTAATCTTTATTGAAGTTGGTTAAACATTAAATATGAATAACAAGGTTATCTGTTACGTATGCCGCTGATAATGAAACAGATAATGGCTTCAGACGTAGGCTTTATCTCGTTGACAATGTTCTAGAAAACATTATGATGTAAAAAATAAGCGAATTTAACCATGCCTACGCATTTGTTTGTATACAGGGTTCTAAAAGGGTATTCTAAAGCGAAAAGGGCTTGTGTACTACAAAAAAAAATTAAAATTGGTCTAATCATTCTCGATTTTTAGCCAGACAAACAAAAAGGGATTCATTTTTATATGTAAGAGAAGAAGATTATAGCTACACCCGGTGGTTTCTCCCACTGTTTTTATTTTACTTTACCTTACCTTCCCTGTATTAGAGCAAACAAAATAAAAATGTATCTATAATATATATTGAAACTAGCTGACTCGACAGACGTTGTCCTGTCAAAAGCCATTGCGTCAATTCTATGTCAAATGTCATATTGCGTAACTATAGCAACCGTAGTATGTTGATGCTAACTTGTCAATTTATAGTAAAAATTATCAGTATAATATATAATTTGCAATAAATTAAAATTGCGACTATAATTTGAGATTTAAACTATCCTATCTCTCAAGTTGGATCGAACTGCACATGGTGTGCGAATTTTATTATAATCGGTTAAGTGGTTTAGGAGTCCATTGAGGACAAACATTGTGACACGAGATTTATATAAATTAAGATTGGTCCAGCCATTCTTGAGTTTTAGCCAAACAAATGAACAGCCATTGTTCTTTTTATAAAAGACAATATAGCGCCCGTCCCGGCTTCGCACGGGTAGACATTCATTTTTTAAACATTTTGGGATAAACATAGAGTAAATGTGTCTTGATGATATTTGAGCACACAATTCAATGTCAAATGTTACATTAAAAAAGTTTACATTGTCCAAAGCGCTAAGTACCTATTCTTAAATCATTATTTTTTTTATTTTTTTTTTATTTTTTCTTTCATAAGAACCTTCTCCTGACAATAACAAAAACAACAAAAAAAAAAGTGATATCGGTCCAGCCGTTCACGCTTGATGGCGTGACCAAGGGAAATAGGGAATTATTTTTATATATATACTAGCTGACTCGACAGACGTTGTCCTGTCAAAAGCCATTGCGTAACTATAGCAACCGTAGTATGTTGATGCTAACTTGTCAATTTATAGTAAAAATTATCAGTATATATATAATTTGCAATAAATTAAAATTGCGACTATAATTTGAGATTTAAACTATCCTATCTCTCAAGTTGGATCGAACTGCACATGGTGTGCGAATTTTATTATAATCGGTTAAGTGGTTTAGGAGGCCATTGAGGACAAACATTGTGACACGAGATTTATATATATTAAGATAGATTATTCTGAACAACTTGCTAGGGAAAGAACGATCAGCTGTATCATGCATGTTGTTGAGTGTCATTGACATTTTCTAAATAAGGAAAATCAGGAAGCAGCATAACAAAGTCAACTCTGTCTGGTTAAAGTAAAGTAGTAATTCTCTTTGTGCTGAATTTCGAACCTACAATAAAATGGAAGAGAGTTGATTTTTCCATGATGATTGCTTGCATGTTCGCTTCCGCATAGCATTCTTGGTTGTTGTTTCTCAAGCTGGGTAAAAACTTGCTTAGCTCTGTAACTAGTAATATGTATCTTAAAAGTCAGTGGCAATAAATAGTTCTTTGACTGTGTAAAATATTAAATTGATTAAATTAAAATCAAAATGTGTAAATGCATAATAATGTTCAATTAATTAATTTATTAGTTTTTTTTTTTAATTTTGTATAAGTAAGCTTTATTTAACTTCGATTAATTTAATTCTTAAATAATAAAATTCTTTGCAAACGTGACTTATGTACCTACCTGTAACATTCAATATAATTCAAGGTCAATAAATATTTCTGATTTCTATTCTCAATTCCAGATTGGCAAACAGCAGCTTTACGAGCTCGGCAAGAAGTACCGGAGCTACTACGCAAACTTCATCCCAGAGGAGTACTACGAGAAGGACATCTACGTGCACAGCAGTGACAAGTCTCGCTGCCTGATGAGCGCATACACTTTCTTAGCCGGCTTGTATCCGCCGGCCGAGCGCCAGCTGTGGCACCCCGAGCTGCCGTGGCAGCCGATACCTGTCCACTCCCTGCCTAGGGAGTTGGATGATGTAAGAATATAATCATATAATTAAAAATTAATAGTTCAAAAAAACTAAAAAAAAATTGTTTAGTGTATTGTCATCATCGGTCCTCGATATGTCTACAAAGTTTGAACGAAATCTGGCCATATAAAGTGGGTCAAAATCGTGCCCAAAGGAGTCGGTTACAAACATACAAACAATCATACAAGTGAAGCTAATAAAAAGCGTATAAAATGGAACAATGGAACAAGATCAATAAATCAAGCTAAAATAGACTGAAGGCCAAGCCAAGCTTGACTGCACCATGAATAAATAATAGCACAGGACGGCACTAAGTGCTACCTTGTAGTCAAGTGAAGATGAATTGTTATTTCTACCTCTCTTTGTAATACTCGAAAACCGACTAGTTTTAATCAAAGGATAACGACAGAAGAGGTTCTGAAATCGTCACTCATTGTTTAATTATAAGTAATTTTTTATTTAAATAGTAAAATGTATTGTAATTAATCATAAACCCATGGTTAATATGTTGTTGTATGAATATGTCAAAATGGTTTCAGATTGTGGCGGCAACAAAACCTTGCAAAGCCCACAAAGCGATGTACCAGGAGTTACTAGCTGACGCTAACACCGACCCGAAATTCTTTGAACTATTCGACTACTTGTCTAAGCACACCAATCAGACCATGCGCAGTGTGCTGCCCGTAGACTTTCTGTACAGCACCTTGCTGGCTGAACAAGAAGCTGGCTTAAAACTTCCCGAGTGGACCAAGACTGTGTTTCCAAACAAGATGAAGGTTCCGTTCATGCTCAGCCTGGCTCTGCTATCGTACAATGAAACGCTGCAGAAGTTGCAAATGGGTAAGTGCTTTTCGGTGAAGGAAGACATCGTGAGGAAACCTGCATAATATGTCCGGAGAAGAAATTCAATGGCGTATGTGAATATTGTGAATCCGCCAACCCGCACTTGGCCAGTGTGGTGGAAAACGGCCTAATCACCCTACCAGGGTAGACCTGTATCCCAGCAGTGGGAGGATTAAAGGTTGCATGATATGAAGTGCTACTTAGAGTTGAGAAGCTACGTTGTTGATTTATACTGAAAGATGGTGGTGATTTTAATTGTAATTATTTGTTAAAATTATTACGCCGCCGCCGTTTCTGCTGAGGTCACATGGCTCACAGCGTCGATGCGATAACCAACTGGATAAATCTACAACCTGCGTTATGGCGGGCGTTACTTTTGGTTACTATTATATTTATTATATTATCGTTTCGACCGAAGGATATTATGCCTCTATCGGTCGGTGTCAATAAATGTAGGCTGTTATGCCTGGCCACTTTTTCTTCTATCAACAACTTTCGACCACATCTATTACTCGCTGTTTTACGATGATAATAATAATTAGAGAAACTTTGTTCACACCAGAAATGACAATCAAAAACAATAACGGTATCAAAAACTAGTTCAACTGCGGCCACTGACAGTGACTGCGGCCATATCGCTAACTGTAGCGATCTCTTTCCGACATTTCTCAACTCATCTAATTTCTCATCCACTACTAGGATACCAGGTCTACCTGGAAGGATTAGGCCGTACTCTTACAATAAGAATAGCTGCAGAAGGTAGTCGTGGATATGTTTTCTCGCGGAATAAAAGCAGTAGAAATACAGTCTGTTAGATCTGCAGGCTATGTGGTTACATTTAATTTGTGGTTTTATGGTATGTGGTTACTAGCTGCACCCCGCGGTTTCACCCGCGGTCAATTTTTTTTTATAAAAAGTATCCTATGTTACTTCTGATTCCTCCAAAAATATGTGTACAAAGTTTCATGATGATCGGTTAAGTAGTTTTCGCGTGAAAGCGTAACAAACAAAGTTACATTTACATTTATAATATTAGTAGGGATTGCCTGAAATAAATGGATTATTATTCACATAAATATTTCATGTCTCAGTTCTTAATTTTTTTACAATACAAAATAAGAAACAATAATATAAATTATAAAAAACTTAAAAACTAGGCTGCCGCCGGCAGCGGGGCAGGGCCCAAGCCACCGGTGGTTAGGGCTGCAGAGACAGGAACCTCCGGACGATTCGTGCCGTGTCGAGGACCACTGCCTTCTGCATCTGACCCTTATCATTATTATTTCGCAGGCCCAATGTTCCGAATAATAAAACAGACGCTAGTCGAGTCAGCCACCCGCGTCAACGTGCACCGCTCGCTGCTGGTGTTCTCGGGACACGACGTGACGGTGGTGGGCGCGTGGCGCGCGCTCGGGTTCTCGCGGCTGCTGCACCCGGACTACGGGGCCGGGCTCACGCTGGAGCTGCACGAGGATGTGGAGCAGGAGGCTTTCTTCGTCAAGGTATTTATTTTACAAGCTTTTTGGTCCAATGCTCCGAATAGTCAACAGACACTAGTAGACTCGGCCACGCACGTAAACGTGGACCGGTCGAAGCTGGAGCTGCACGAGGAGGAGGCTTTCGTCAAGGTCTGTATACAGGGTTATACAGTAAGGGTATGCTAAGCTGAAAAAAAACTTATAGTACTCATCATTATTAACAGCTTTTACAATTTGAACTTCTCGATGTTCGATTGAGCTGTATGATATACTGGTGTAACTCTGATGACAACACAATTAGTTGTTGTTAAATTTTTATTTATTCATTCTTTAATATTTATAGTGAAAAAAAAAATTTATTAGTAGTAATTATAGTAATTTATGGTGATTATAATTGTCTCAGAATCAAAATTGAGCTCTTTATATTACTAGTAAAGCAAAAAACTTGCAAAATAAATAAGTTCGTATAAGCCGAACCATGGTGTCGGGAGTTTTAGGCCTCTTACGTGGCCTCTTTCCTTCTGTCTTGCTCTAGCTTATTAAAGCGACGACTCACTGCATCATGCGTAAACAAACCATTTCAAAATAATAACATAAATCGAATGTAATCTCGTTTTGCAGGTTTTCTACCGGAACAACACAAAAGTGGAAGTACCAACGGAACTGAAGCTGCCGTTCTGCGACCAACCTTGTCCGTACCCGGAATTCATTCAATACATCAGTAAGATGATCCCCGAAGACTGGGACGCCGAATGCCAAAATACATGAACAGCTAATACAGAAGTCAGTGATTCGATGCAATGCCAATACATCACAGCCAAATGTTAGCTAAGGGCCAAAGTCAGCGAAATGTATGAGTTCACTATTATACTTTGTTACTACAAGATACTCGTATTAACTGGGCATGAATTCAGCAGACAAATACGTAGCGAGAGTTGGATAAATAAATTAACCAGTAATTTTTGGCTAACTAGAAAAGAGCTAGTAATCTTGAAACGGCTCAATCGATTTTCTTGAATCAAAAGCATAGCTCACTCTCGATCGTCGTCATACAAACAAAAAATAATATTGTTTTGAAATGTCCAAATTGATACCGATAAATTTATTACATTGCCAAGCTTAAAAGAAATAAGTCTCCATTTTACCCAATTTCCTAGTAGTCTAAAGGCCACTACACACAGTGCCGGCGGCCGGTCCGCCGGCAGACCGGCGGGTATTCGAGCCGCCGGGCTTGCTGCACACACGACCCGCCGGCATGGCCGCCGGGTTGTACCGGCGGGTTGCGCGGAGTGCCGCCGGTGCCGCCTTCACAAGCGTTCTACACGACTGTCACAACTGGAATGATGCTATACGGCATGTGCCGGCGGCTTGCATATGCCGGTGGCACTGTGTGTAGTAGCCTTAAGTAGTGTTTAGTGTAATCTAGCCTCATGCCAAATTTCAGACAGCTTTTATAGTTCCTGAGATAATTGCCCGTGACATACAGACAGACGGACACCGAAGTCTCGCCTTAAGGGTTCTTCCATGAAGGAGGTTCAGAACCCTAAAAAGTATAAATCGGTTTAGTCGTCTGTGAGCTACGATGCCACAGACGTAGATACACATTACACACTAACTTGTAACACCCCTCATTTTGCATCGGGGTTTAAAAATGGGACACCGGGCCTTGTCGGGCGTAAATTTAAACTGCACTTAATTTTATACGTAACTGCATTTTATTTGCTGTTTTTATCGAATATTCGCTACGTATTTTACGCTAGAAGTGATGTTCGGTATCCTGATCTTTTGCTCTTAATGTTTAGGTATCTCTTCTTGATGATTGCAACAGTAGCGCTTGTGGTTGTGCGCGTTTGTTTGTGAAAGTATTCTTGTCCCGAGCAGCCGTACTTAATAATTAGTAACTTAGTAAGCGAGAATTAATTAATTCTTGCTTTATTTGAGCAAAACTATTTAGCTAGTTGTTTACAGAAACACGTACGAATATATTTTTAAAACATTTTACAAAGTTTCTAAGTTCAACGCAACGAAAATGCACTTTGTTGTATGTACACCTGAAAAGCTTATATGTTAAAAGAATAGATATTATACTTTTTGTGATCGTCTTGTTAGATATTTAGTAGTTACTAAGATTTTAAAAAGTGGTGTAATATTACTCATAGATCACTTAGATATTGCAATGTTTGATGTTTGTAGGTATTTGTGATTGACAGAAATGAGATTTCATTTTGTGTATAGTTTTGTTAAAGGTTGACAGACAGGCTGATTGCTGCATGGCCGTTCGCGTTTGACCACTAACTCGCCTGTTAGGCCCTGCCGTAAACCTCGCGTGGGTGCACGCCTTGTCTGTTTTAGAAAATAGTATGAAATCCCCGCCGCAACCGTGTGCTGTTTAGCGCTGCTCATACTAATTTTCAAAACAGACACGCGAGGTGTAACGCAGGGCCTTAGTGCGAGGATGAGGTCGTAGAAAAAAAAATCTTGTTATCTGAACTGCTTTAAAAATCTGATGCAATTTTTTAGGCAATGCGGTACATCGTTGCACTCCGATGCTATGGAGGCTGGAGTTCTGTATCTGGTTCATATTTGTTCAAAGAACGCTAGCAATCAGACACTAACTTCGCGTTCGTTTTGAAATCGGTGGCAAAAATAACAGTATAAATGACAAAATCGTTTGCATGTGTACACGTTAGTATGTCACACATGCGAACGATTGCAAGAAAAAGCAGCAAAAGTGACGTTTTTAACTGTTTTCGATCCCAAAACGAACGGGCCTATCGGAAGCGGAACGTCCACGTGTCAACTCATGATTACTCCGCCCCATATGACCGTCACTTCAGTCTGTCAAAGTCGTAGGGCGTTCGCTAACTTGAGCGTGATCACGACGCGTGGTTACGCGCGTGGCTGATTAATTAACAAAATAAAAGAGGATCGCTAACTGACGCGTGCTCCTCACGCGTGTTTTTCGAAAATTAATACTTTGAGGCGTCTAAGCTGCGGGATAGATCCACAGATTAGATAATAGTTACGCATCGTGATCATGCTCACAACAGTGAACGCCCTCAAACGTTTGTGTTCAGAATATTTTCGACATTCTTGGAGATGGAAACCGTGATATTTTTATATTTAATAGTTTTGAGAGTAATGTATGTTAAAGTTTATTCGATGTTGGTATATAGGCAGCTTAATGTAAACTAGAAATTGTTATGAAAATGTAATGTGTAGTTTTTAATAGTGTTTACATGTATGTAGTCAAAAAGAAAGTAACACTTGTGAAGAGTAAAGGAACTAGATATACCTTGTATGTGTACACCAAAACACAACTCATAGTTCTATGTTATAGCAATATTTCGAAATGTGTATCTTAACTCGTGTCCTATAAGTTCTACTATTAGCTGTTATTCTGTGACCACATGCAAGAATAGAACTGAAATTGAATTAATTATGAAAACACTCCACTTGAAATGATCTTACGAATACTTATTTCATAGTTGACACCTAAGTTACTCTACTTGTTGATTTGTACTGTGGTTACTCATTGAAAATACATATTTTATGTGCATTTTGTTTTCTTCAGCCTTGTGAATAGTTAAAAATAAAAGAATAAAAGTAGTATTTCGATAGTGTATAATTTATTTAATTGTTACATTTTAATAATTGACATAAAAATAATATATTATAAAGTATATTATATTGTTGTATAGTTATATGTTTATAGAAAAGTATGTATAACTTATCCCTAAAACTAAACAAGTAAAATGGACGGCACATGGACGAAACAGTAATTTTTTTTTTCTTATGTACTACTGATATAAAAATAATAAAATACATTGGATTGGAATACAGTATTCGGTGGAATATAAACTTGTATAGTCTCTTAACTACTGGAATAATTAAAGCTCAGTCTTGATTAGTTTTATAACAAAATATGGCTGAAAATATAAGTGATGTCTATAATATGATTGTTCTGATTCCCACCCAAATTGTGACATGCTTTTATCTGGAGTAGCCTTAGTGGCAAACCCTAATTTTAGTTGGAAAAATAATTTAATACTAAAGTAGAATAAAAACCTGACGAAAATAAATAAAATGTGAAAATCACATCCTAAGCGTGATGTCACAATTTTCACTGCAATTTTAGTCTAGAACACTTAAAAAATTTGTTGCGTTACTTATATGTCATTAATATTAGTTTTAAATATAATTTGTAAGGCACATTGTTTATGAAATTTCGTATTAAGGTAGAAAATTGTGCATAATGCTGAATACATTTTGAGGTCAATTCTACCGTCGTTCAGACGCGTTCTACACATATGTAAATCTTATGTTGTTCCAAAAACCTGTCGCGCCTACACCTATTACAACTATGGCGTAAGCATTCCAGTTGCATCTTACTACTAACTTTCTCTTTTGCTTTCTCTGTTACAACATAAAACTAAAAATATCTCCCAAACTACTCTAACAGAGTTAATGGTAGCTGCCCAGTTTAGATGCTGTTGCTATCTCGGCCCTTATTTATTGACCTAAATTAAAATCCAACTGTTAATTGCCACAGCAAGTCAGGACGTTCTTCTCTCTGTACGCTCTAAGCGCAGTGTACACAATGACGGCTATCCATAGAGCAACTGCGATCCACGAGGTAGCAACTGCCATTTGCAATGCCACTCCAGTATTGATGAAGTCACCACGACGGCTGTTGGGGGAATCCTTTTGTATGTAGTCCATAAAATCAAAGATGGCCTGGCAGCCCAGTCGGAAGTGAATGGCGCTGGCTTGGTCCCCCGCCGCATGCAGCTCCTACAATATGAATTAGAACAATGGATACTCATGGGACTATCAATAAATTATTATGCTTAATGCACTCGACCACACCGAGAATAAAATACTAGAAGAAAAACAAAACTCAAATATGAAATGTCAGGCTATGGCATTTTCGACATAAGACAAATCCCAAAATTAGTTGAGCCATTTAGGTGGTCTCATAAGAACACATACTTATATTGGAAAACTTTACCTTACTTTTGGATCAGGTTTTTCATGACTGTTAACTAAACCTTAAAATTATAAAGAAATAAGGAGGAATTTATTACCCGGACTAGATATCCCCTGTATTGTGTGCAAGTCTTGAAGTATCCGCTGGTGATGATAGCTGCATGCACTATGTTGTAGATGCAGAACAGAGTTGCAATAAAGGAAGACGGGATCCAGCAGTAAATCACTCCGTCATTCTGTTTCGACATTCGAGTTCTGGTGGTCACCACTATTGATTCACCTTCACTGAAAATAAATTTTAATCATGATTACTAAATCTCCGTTCTTTATAATTAGGTAGCCTGACGATGTTATAAATGAACATAGGGATAGCAACTACCTAATTCATAAAAATTTGGTAATACACACCTTGAGTCTTCCTTAGAATTTGGAGATGGGATGCTAGGTTGTCTTTTTATTCGAATCGGTGTTGAAATCAGTCAGATTTTTTTTCTCAATATAGATATGGAGGCTAAGAGTGAGTCTACATTATTGTTAGACCTATCTCCTTTTCTGCTTCACCTATTATTGTATAGGATTATACAATAATAACGCTAATAAACTATTGAATCTGATGGAATGTTAAACTTATTGTGTACAGGGTGTATGTGATACCAGTATCCTTATGAGAGCTACACTGAGTAAATAATACTGTCCAGGGGAGTAAATAGCAAGGTTGATGCTAATTGTGATGACATGGATAATGCTAGCTCTGCTTTATGCAATCGAGGAGCAGCATATATTTATTAATATTTAAAAAATATAGTGTTGTGCTGCGATAGTATTTACTTACATTTCTTCCATAGCTGTAGTCTTCTCATCCTCATATTTGCCGATATTATTGATACAAACTCTGTACATGTGGAACAGCGTCATTATGATTGCATACGCCAGTATGGGCAATGGTGCGAAAACAGCATACAAGCAGTAGGAGTTATGACCTCCATTGAAGTACTGGAAGGTACTGATTCCAAAGAATATGCATCCGCAGTTGGTGTTGTCAAAGTAGCCGCCAGGACACACATTTAGTGTTGTTTTCCAATGGTTGTATGCTACACCAATGCACACCACCGAAACGCCCAGGAGTAATGATATCAGACCGTAGCTCCAACATAGCCGCTTCTCTGTTTGGTTTTGATTCATTTTCTTTCTATTTCCAGGTTCCTGATAAGAAAAAGGTTTATCATTTTGTGATTCAATAACTATTTGGTTCAATATCACATTTCAAGTCGAGACTTACTATTTTTGAGAAAACGAAATACGCAGTTTAGTGTTCTATTGACGGACAACTTGTAGAATAAACTCGAGAACAAATCAAAGTTATATTATAATAGCGAAGCGAATAAAAATAGCGCAGCGATAAAAACACTAAACGAGATACAAAGCGGGAGAAACCTGAGAAACTAAATACAATAATGTATGACCACGATTTTCATAAACATGGTTGCCAGGTCTATTTTTTTTTTTTTTCCCAAATGTAGCGAAAAAAAAATCCCCCAAGTCAATTTATTTGATTTCAATACCCATACATAGACAAAAACAACAAACATTGAAACATTTACACTTAGGGTACCTACGCACTGACCGGTTTGCCGCAACGCGCCTACCCGTCCGGCTAGCCGCAGGACACGGTTGTAATTGCGGCCCGCCGGATTGCGGCTAGCCGCAGTAGCAACCGGACAATGCGCATGAAAACGCGCGGTTTCTCGAATGATCGGCCCATTCACAAGATGGACGTTGAAGATTTAGTATTCCATATTGCCGGCCTATTCTGTGTTTCAATTATAAACTTTTCTGTATCGAAATTCATAGCCTTCGATTTTAGCGCGTCACACACGTACGTCATCAGTATCGGGCGGCCAACCGCAAACTAACCGCGTAGTGTGTATAGCAACCGTCCGGCTGGCCGCCCGTTGAGCCGCAGTGCTGTGAGCGACCGCAACGGTTGAGCGGCAGCCGCATGACAGTGCGCATAAAAACTAATTTTTCATACATATTTTTGACTGCGGCTAACCGGACGGCTGACCGCATTCCGGCTAGCCGCATAGTGCGTACCTACCCTTACCTATAACAAAATCATCTAACTCGGGGCTGCTAGCAAAAGTAGTAAATTTTTGACGTGACAACGTCTAATAAATCGATGAACGCCGAGTGCACGCACAAAAAAGTGTCCTGTTAGGGTACCTACGCACTGACCGGTTTGCCGCAACGCGGCTACCCGTCCGGCTAGCCGCAGGACACGGTTGTAATTGCGGCCCGCCGGATTGCGGCTAGCCGCAGTAGCAACCGGACAGTGCGCATGAAAACGCGCGGTTTCTCGAATGAGCCATTTCAGTCAATTCTTCCCAAGCTTTTTGGCGTAAGTTTTTGTCAGAGTATTCCGTAGATTTAGTATTCCATATTGCCGGCCTATTCTGTATTTCAATTATAAACTTTTCTGTATCGAAATTCATAGCCTTCGATTTTAGCGCGTCACACACGTACGTCATCAGTGTCGGGCGGCCAACCGCAAACTAACCGCGTAGTGTGTATAGCAACCGTCCGGCTGGCCGCCCGTTGAGCCGCAGTGCTGCGAGCGACCGCAACGGTTGAGCGGCAGCCGCATGACAGTGCGCATAAAAACTAATTTTTCATACATATTTTTGACTGCGGCTAACCGGACGGCTGACCGCATTCCGGCTAGCCGCATAGTGCGTACCTACCCTTACGCTCATTGTGACGTCACGATCGGAGCGAAAACAGCAATCATTTCATCAATGTTTTGTGACGTTGTCACGTTAGACTATCGTCCGCAAACCGACTTTACAGACAACCAATTTTTTTTGTGTAAAGCAAAGTAAAGTAAAGTAAAGTAAAAATTTATTGCATCTAACTGTGTACAATAATGGTGGATTATATTAGTGTAGTCTCAATCTCAACAGCCTATCCTAGCGGACATACAATGTGGTATTTGTGTGACATTTTTGCCCTCGTAGAGCAATTGTAAAATCAAATTAATATTGTATGACCTACGTTGAAACCATTTAAGAATTAATTTCAGCGAAGAAGATCAATTTTTCATGGATTAACACAAGCAATATCATTAAAAATCCATTTTTTTGTGAAATCGTCTGAATTTGCCTTTTTAAAATAATTGTTATGGCAACTCTTTTATTGATTTTTTAGTCAGTGTCAGTCAGTGTCAGTGGTGTTGTGAAAATAGGTGCGGCCAAGTAAACTTTATTTCATTTTAAATTTAACTCTAAAAATGAAGTTTAACAGCACTACAAAAATTTTTGGAGAAAACATTGTACTAATACCCTATGAAAGCCATCATGTAACACAGTAAGTTATTAACAAGTCATTTGTTAAATCTAAAGACTAGAAAAGCGCTATAATCTTTTGAATCGATTTTCTGGAAATAATTTCATAAAATCGGAACTTATTCGAGGTCCCACCTATTCGGGGTTCTAGAATGATCTTAGCTTCATGGCTAAGATCGAGTCACCTTTCAAACAAAAAAAAAACTAAATCAAAATCGGATCAGCCGTTCGGGAGCTACGATGCCACAGACAGACGTGTTTATAACTTTTTGCAACGAGGGTAAACATTTTACTAAGTTTTAAAAGTATAGGTACCTACTTCGTTTTAATTACAAAGCATAATTTACTGATATTTTCTAAAATGTATTTATACACGACCTGATTTCTATTTCATATCACTTGTGTCAAACTTTGACCCTATTTATTTTACGGAAAAATAATAAAATTAAGTGAAATGGATGAATAGGGAGAGTGATTACTTTCTCTGGGTATTTACATAATCATAGGGGCTGGCCCCACAATTTTATCCTGAATTCTGAGCTAAGAGTTTTGGGAAGGCATTTCAGAGATCCATTAAAGTTTAACCCAGGGGTGGCAAACCTTTATGAATTAATGTGTAAATTTTTATTAAAGAAATGTTTAATGAGACTATACAGACATGCCATTACATAATTTTGCTAGTGATAATTGAGTGGTGGTGTGCCTAAAATATTTTGTTGCATGCCATTGGTTTGCCATTCCCGGTCTAATCACTATTCTGTGTGTAAAAAGCCAAACAAAGCCAAAAGTCTGCTTCGGGACCTTAAAATAAGTTTGTAGTGCACTATCCTAATTATAATGTACATTTATTTCAGATATCATGAATGGATGAAGTCAGAGGAGTTACAAAAGCTTACAGGTTCAAAACCACTGACTTTGGAGGAAGAATATGAAATGCAGAAATCTTGGAGAGAAGATGAAGACAGTAAATATTAATATAGATCATGAATACCGAATACCTACATATTACTACACAGGGTTATGAGGAAAGGGTATGGTAAGCCAAAAAAGGCAGAAAGTACTAATGGAAATGTGAATAAGTTACACTATGGGATCAACCATAAAAAATCATAAATTCTGGGTGCTGCAGACCTGTTTTCGGGCAAATGTGACGTTTAACATCAGGCGAGGGATATGCTCTTCTCGTCACCCATATACAGGGTTATTTATAAAGGGTATGCTAAGCCGACTAGGGCTCATAGTACTCATCATTATGAACAACTTTTACAATGGGACATGGGACCAACCCGGAATTCACGAAAAAAAAATCAGCTGTTCCATACATTTTGCCGAGTGTCTGACATTTTTCTATGGAACAGCTGTTTTTTTTTTCGCGAATTTCGGGTTGGTCCCTTAGCAAAAGTTGTTCATAATGATGAGTACTATGAGTCCTTTTCGGCTTAGCATACCCTTTATGAATAACCCTGTATATAACAGCTTAAAAAAACGCGGAAATCCAGAAAAAAAAATTTGCTGTGCTTTAGAAAAGTATCAATGACACTCAACAAAATGTATGGAACAACTATTATTTTTTCTCTATTTTGGATTTAGCCCCATGATAAAGTTTTTCATAATTATTAATACTGTGACTGTGAGCCCTATTTGGCTTAGCATACCCATTTCGCTATAGCCTTATATTTGTGTCTCATTAGGAATTGATTTATTTACCTTATAAACACATACCCCGCTTTAGAAATGCAGTGGCTTGATCAAGTAACTGTCAGATTGAATGGAAAGTATAGGCCAAGTAGGCACAGAGTTTTTAGGACGCTTTTTAACATGGTTTTATTAGTTTCACCTATATGTATGTATGTAACCGACTCTTTTGAGCTCGATTTTGCCCTACTTTGAACGATCAGATTTAATTCAAACTTTGCACACCTGTTAAAGACCGATGACAATGCATGTTTTTTAGTTTTTAAACTATTTTGTTATTATTTTAAATTAATTTACCTATTACAGTATAGAGGTAGTAGGCCCAAGTTTGAAGGCATTTTAAGACAGATCTAAACTAACTAAAAATATATCTGTCTTTATCATTGCAAGCCATTAGACAAGGATGCAAATAGTTTTAGAAAATTTAGATCTGTCTTAAAAGCCTTCAAACTTGGGCCTAGTATCTACTATTACAGTACTTGCTGATATATCCTGGTGGTAAAAAAAAAATTGTCTTCATATTATTATGATCTAAGAAAAATTAACCATTTGTTTTTTTTCAGAGTGCACATTTATTATAGTAGAGAGGCAGAAGTATGAAACTTGTGAAAATGAAACAGGTAAGTCGGAAATCAAACATAGTTTGCAGTGAGAAGCCTTAGCAACATGTTTTTCATTGTCTCGCTCCAAAAAAAATCTTGACATGTTGCATACACCAAGACAATGCAGTGATCTGTTCCGTGCTCAGGTTAAAGGCTAACACAGATGGATAAACAAACATACTTGCACTTATAATAAACTATTTTCTGAAATATAAAATATATTCTATCTCGAATATCTTTGTAATCACTGCCTCTATGCAAAATTACTTCAAGATTGGTATAGCCGTTTTGTTTCACTGACTAGCTGCAGAATAAATAATAGTAGTATTTAAAAAAATCATTTGGCCTAACACTACTTGATATATATAATTATGATTTTTCCAGAGGCGATGATCGGAGACACAAACCTTTTCATAACAGATAAAGAATCTGGTGTCGGAGAAATTGCAATAATGATTGGAGAGGAGTGGGCGCGAGGCAAGAGGCTAGGCTGGGAGGCTGTAAAACTCATGCTGCTATACGGGATACAGCATCTTAATCTGACAGTTTTCGAAGCCAAAATATCTTTAGAAAATGAAATAAGCATCAATATGTTCAGGAAGCTCGGATTTGTAGTCAAATCTAAAAGCAATGCGTTTCAGGAAATAACTTTGAAGAAAACTGTTTCGCACGATTGGATGGAGTGGTTGCAGCACAATTTTCCATATACTGTAGAGAACCATTAAACAATCGTTTCTTTTGCATTGTCTTTGCTGTGCTGGTCCCATCCAAACCAGTTCGTGCAAACAGATGAAACAGTACCCACCTAAAACGCGCAAGAAAACCGAGCGCAAAAAATCAACTTCATTTAGCTATTTTGTAGACCAAATTGTATTATTAGATGCTTAAAAAATAGACGTAGGCTCATATTAAGGTTGCCTGGAAGAGATCGCTCTTAGCGATAAGGCAGCCAGTTGTCGCACGTCGCACTAGTTTTAAGTGTTATAATCCTTTTATTAGTAATTTATGGTGTGAACAATAAAGAGCTTATCCATCTAACTATAGGGTTATTCATAAAGGGTATGCTAAGCCGAAAAGGGCTCATAGTACCAACCCAATCAATGACACTCGACAAAATCTATGGAACAGCTGATTTTTTTTCGCAAATTTCGGGTTGGTCCCATAGTAAAAGTTGTTCATAATGATGAGTACTATGAGACTTTTTCGACTTAGCGTACCCTTTATGAATAACCCTGTATATTACCGTCATCTCGCCTCATGGTAAGAATGATACGGTCTACGATAGAGCACGCGTGACTACAAGAAAATTGAATGGACCTATGTAAATGGTCTTGTTAACACAAAATGTAAGGAGTTGCACAATGCAAGCCAGTGTCATGCTACGAAACACTCATTTCTGCTCAATAATGCAGATGCGAGTAAGCATTTTACCTACTCATGCAATTATTTATAGATATTTTTTGCACATCTCTGTATTATCGATCACAAAGCAAAACAATGTATTGTGGTGTAGTCAGTAGTACTTAGATGTAAGGTGTATAGGGTTATTCATTAAGGCCTAGTAAGCTAAGCCGAAAAGGGCTCACAGTACTCGTCATTATGAACAACTTTTACTACAGGACCAACCCGACCGACCCAAAAAAATTTGCTGTTCCATAGAAAAATGTCAATGACACTTGACAAAATTTTTGACAGTTGATTTTTTTTCACGAACTCCGGGTTGGTCCCATAGTAAAAGTTGTTCATAATGACTATGAGCCCTTTTCGGCCTAGCATACCCTTTATGAATAACCCTGTATAAGCAATGTTTATTCACAATAAAGGTAGTCTTAATTCAGCATTCATGTGTTTCATTCCAACTGCAACGTAAGCCTTCTCAACAAATGGTGATAACAATGAGGTAACGTAGTCGTATTATTTAAAGCTAATTAGCTCCTCACAGTGGAGTCTTAAGCCACGTATTCACTGAGCAACAATTGTTTATAAACTCTGTTTCAGAAACGAAATCTACGTGTTTCTGAAACATATCACTTTGTTTCTGTAAACACTACGTTAACATACGAGAAACACTTAGTGTTTACAGAAACAAAATGTTATGTTTCTGAAACAAAGTTTATAAACAATTGTTGCTCAGTGAATACGTGGCTTTAGTGATTCAGTTGAAATAGTTCGACTAACTTTTCTGCAGATGTGACCAAATGAGGGAACTAAACGTTTAAAAAGAAAATGCGATTGTTGCTCCCTCACAGCTCTACAGGTAAATTGGTATTTGAAGTATTATTGGCTAGGGTCGAAAAAGGTAACATGCGAGACAGGCATTTTCGCACTCTTCCCTTCTTCTTCTACTTGCTTTGTAGCACTACCGATTCCCACACTTACAATACACCACAAAAAGGAAATCACAAATATAGTAAAATGCATATTATATGCGGTCATATCGTTAAGAACGACCTCTACCAGACAACCTTTGGATAACTTCCATAAGCAAAGAAAATAAAACCAGTTGATTAACCATGCAGATGTTTCGTGGAACCCTTCGTAAAACCCTTATATACTTATGTATACGTATAACACACTACGCCGCATCTGCGCCGCCGGGTGCAAGACGCGCTATTTTATTGCGCTTGCAATGAGGCGACTCGATATTCGTAAAATATTAGTATGATAGGTACAAGCTGTTTACTGGTTTGTCAGGCTCCCACCTCGCGAGCTCATCACCTGGCAACCAACGCAGTTCCCGTCTATTCTGTTCATACGTCATGTCGCTTGTTCCAGCGAATGCGTGCTGGTGTCTCCGTCCGCCAAGTGGCCAAGTCCCGACGTGTCCCTGCAGGCCGTGCGACTCGACTACGACCCCTTCACTACGGACCACCCCTTAGCAAAAAAATCTAACGTGGGCTTTTATTTTTACTAGCTGCTTTCCGGGTATCCAAAAAAAAAACAACCATCAACTACCTATCCTACAAAGTAACCTGTCTTGATCCAGGCTCGTAGCTACTTTTACATACGAGCTAATACGTCAAATTTACTGAAAAAAATAACGTGCGAAAAACAGCTGTAACCGCATCATAACATCGTTCGCATAACCGTTAATAAAATTGTAACTAAGTATATAGGTAATCTATATAATCTGTCCCAAACAAAAACATCTCAAATTCTTTGCGCTCGTTTTGTTCTCTGTGTTCGTTTTGCTCTGTGTACCTGCCTGCATACTTACTAATATTAGGTAAAAGTAATTAAGTATCTTTAAATATGTATGTATGTGTGTATGTAAATATGTCTTTTAAATATGTATCGCTACTAAGATCTTGGTCGAGTGAGTATGATATTTGTTTATGCCTATTTCATAAACCTATTACAGAGCTATATTAACAATCACAAAAAAACAAATGGTGATAACAATGTCGCAGCTATCGTAGCCGAGCCGTATCATGAACAGCTTAGCGATTAAAGAATCAGTTGAAATAGCTCGACTAACTTTATCGGTAGTTGTGACTAAATGAAGAAACTAAACATTAAAAAAAAAATTGCGATTGTAGCTCCCCCACTAAGCTATACAGGTAAATTGGTGGCTCGGTAGTTAGTACTTTAGTCAGTGTCTTGATGTCAGTCGTTATCGAGGCTATACCGAGTAGGCATACCAATTTACTACTTCATTGCCGGCTGCACTCGCGATTCCAAGCACGTCTCCGCTGACGCGCCTATGGCAGTGAAAATACAATAAGTAGTGTTAAATGATCACTGTAACTAAGACAGAGTATACGTAGAATTAGTGCACAATAATAAGTTCGAAATGCCATTCTTCAGCGGCCGGTGCCATAGCACCGCCAGGTTGACCGGGAAGACTGCCATCATCACAGGATGCAACACTGGTATAGGAAAAGAAACGGCACAGGATTTTTATGAACGAGGTAAGTCTGGTGGTAATAGAGGTACCTAACTAAGTACCTATATAAGTTAATTATTCTAAAATACTAACTTTTTCTATATTTATTATTATAATAAGGGAAAGTTTGTATGTATGTTTGTAGAGGGTAATATCCCACACTAGGTACCTACTGGTTCCATTTTAAAAATTATTTACCGACGGAAAGCTACACTATATCCCTGAGGCTATATTTTATGGGCTCAAACCTGTGAGACCGAAGGCCGGGTAGGCCCAGGAACTAAGTTTCGAACATTAACTAACTAAACATAGACGGGATTGCTTGTGATCGGGTATGTATGGGGCAAGTTATGCTACCTCCATACTAAATTTAATTAGAATATCCGGGACAGGGTATAGTGAAAACGATCACATAAATTAATAAAAAAATAATACAGGAGCAAGAGTGATAATGGCGTGTCGAAGTGTGGAGAAAGCTGAAGCTGCGAAGGCCGACATTGAAAAGAAATGTGAAAAAATCCACGTCAGCGAGAAAGGAACTTTGGTTGTGGAGAAATGCGACCTGTCTTCTTTGCAGTCGGTTCGAGAGTTCGCCAAGAAGATCCTCGACACTGAAGCACAGGTGATTTAGATTTGACAAAAACAAAAGCTATGTTACTTCCATCTTCTTTTGAGTAGTTGTAGATCCTATGGAAAACTAAATGTAGTGCGCGGGAGGAGTTACAATACTTTACGCGTGTATCTTATTTTTTTCATTGTTGGGCCCACCAGTTACAACCCTAATAGGTACCAACATTTTTCATACTAGAAAACTAGAGTAGGTTAGGTACCTGCGCGCGGTCAGCATTCGCACTTGTCGCTCTCTCTACTGGCTATAAAGGAATAGACGTGATTCACTGTCGCCACGAACATAGTCTCCAAAATGTACCTATGATTTGTCGGTGTGACAAAGAGAGTAAACCTTCACCTGCAGGTGAACATCCTGGTGAACAACGCGGGCGTGATGATGTGTCCGTACTCGGAGACGGCGGACGGGTTCGAGATGCAGTTCGGCACCAACCACCTCGGCCACTTCCTGCTCACGCTGATGCTCATCCCGCGCATCAAAGAGAGCACACCCGCTAGGATAGTCACCGTCTCTTCTTTGGCGCATTCGAGTTAGTAACTTTATTAATCTCTTTCTACACAGGCACCTAGAACATATTTTTTAAGATAAGATTCTATCGCTCCTTACGGCTGCCCAATGATGATTAATCGAATTTACTTATCTATGCAGCTGGCCAATCCAATCTGTATGTGCTGTGTTATTTATTTTTAATATAAATACAATTTGTATGTATGTATAGTAAATACCTTACCTTACCTTAAACCAGGAGCAACATGTTCGACACGGTGGGCCCGTCCGCGTGTCCCTCTGACTAGCAGAGGGCACAGCGTGATGGCTTGGACGGTGGCATTGCTGCCACCAGAGGGGTTTTCCTTGTGCTCCTCGCCGCATATGGGTTGCGGTCGGGAGTGCAAGGAAAGGAGGAGGGTGGACGCTGGAAGCGTGTGCCGCATGGGGCCAACCAGCGGCATACGCTTTCGGCCTACATAGGCCGGGATCTCTCGTTGCCGAGCGTGGTGAAAGCCGTGCTCGGTGGCGAGAGATCGTGGCAGGTCGGGGTCTCCTTCTGCGAAGAGGTGATGACGCAGAAGGAGGCCGCGGAGCGGGTCAGAGAGGACGACGCCCGATCTGACCCGCTCCGGCGCAGACGAGGGAGCGAGGAGGCGGTTCGCCCGTATCCTCGCTCCTCTGCAGTGGGGTTGCCGGGAGAGTCGGGGGACTCTCCCGGCCTGCACGACCCCACACTGACTGTCTGGGGGGTGATCCTGGGGAACAGGGTCACCCCTCCATATACGCGGGGGGCCCTAATCGGGCCCATCGCCGGGGCGAGGTGGCGATTGCTAACGCGACCCCACCTTGCCCCATCTCAGGCGGATGCCGAACACCCCAGTGGTTTTAGTGGGTATGCCGCCGCAGGGCGGAGACTCCCACATAACCACCCTGCCTCCCCCGGGGCGGGCGTGGTATCCATAAAGGATTTCCACTGGGTAAACAAAAAACAAAAAAAAAAAAAAAAAAAGGAGCAACATGTTCGCATTTTAATTTTAAATATAATTTTAGGAAGCATTCTGTACCTGGATGATTACAATTTCAAGAAGACGTCTTATAAAGCTACCGATGCGTACTGTCAGAGCAAATTTGCCAATGTACTGTTTTCCAGAGAACTGGCCAAGAGACTGAAGGTAAAACTCTTTTCTTTAATATAATATTATTCTTTAATATAATATGTTGGCTCATCAATCAATGATCATAATACCACTATGGAGCGGTTTCTTGTAACCGGGTTGATTGCAGGAATCTGTGTCTGCCTGAAATCTGAGAATTGTGCTCTGCGGTTTCACCCGCACGTTGATGAAAAACTGATAAAAAGTAGCTTATGTGTTAATCCAGACTCCGGATCGAACCAGGACAAGATTTGCCTGCGCGCGTACAAGAAGAGAGGCCTATAGGTACTCAACAATGGGAAGTAACGGGCTGTTGATGATAAGCCAAATTTCCAATTTCCAAATTTCATTAAATTCCGTCCAGTCGTTTCAGTGTGAAAAAGTAACAACATACAAACTTTCGCATTTGTAATATTAGTGTTATTTTCTGTTGGTACCGTAGGAGCACAACATAGAAGGCGTGAACACATACTGCCTGCACCCGGGTGTGATCGACACAGAGCTGGTCCGGCACGTTGATAAAACATTTTTCCGCGGCGCGCGCGCGATGTTCGGGTTTTTTGGGAAGCCATTTGTGAAAACCCCTAAAATGGGTGCGCAGACGCAGATCTACTGCGCAGTGGACGAGAAATGCGCTAACGAGACCGGACTCTACTACAGGTATGTAACACATTTCTATGACCAGCCAGGGTGGGGAGAGTATTTTAATTGGTTTGAGGCAGCAGTGCCATTCATACGGACTCCCAAACACAAAGGGGTTAAAACCATTGATATGTGCATGCAAAAATTCAATTACAACTAACCGTATAATAATAATATATGAACACCGGGACGAAGCTATTTATTGGTCTCAAAATGTATTCCTGCAACCTACGTCTAGAATAGACGATCCAATTGACGAATTTATACAGGGTTATTCATAAAGGGTATGCTAAGCTGAAAAGGGCTCATAGTACTCACCATTATGAACAACTTTTACTATGGGACCAACTCGAAATTCGCGAAAACAAAAATCAGCTGTTCCATACATTTTGTTGAGTGTCATTGACATTTTTCTATGGAACAGCTGATTTAAGTTGTTCATAATGATGAGTACTATGAGCCTTTTTCGGTTTAGCATACCCTTTATGAATAACCCTATATACGCTACTTTTATAGCGTAATATTTTCGTGAGAGAGGAAAAGGTACAAAATGAACTGGTTTAAATAATTTCCGCCCTCTAGCATCTGTCTTGCGTATTCCTAAACACCCGCTACAAACACGATCCCCGTCTGTACTATCAGTTGCTTGTTCCAGCGACTGCGTGGTGGTGTCTCCGTCCGCCAAGTCCCTGGACGCGGCGCTGGCAGCGCGCCTGTGGGACGTGTCCCTGCAGGCCGTGCGACTCGACTACGACCCCTTCACTACGGAACACCCCTTACCAAAATAAATATTATCTTTTCAAAACGTTGGCTTTTATTTTTAAGTAGCTACCATTCGCTATCCTGCAGGAATTGTTATTTTTTCCGGGATAAAAAAACGGCGCTGGCCCAAGACCGCAGTAACTGGAAAAAATTGGGGGAGACCTTTGCCCAGCAGTGGGACAGCATAGGTTAATTAAAAAAAATAGGGAAAGCATCCGTTGCATCAATATGAGTTATAAACCCAATTTTTTTCACGTCGATGATTATAAGGAATGAATGACGTTCTTAGCGCTTAGTACAAAAGTACGATACTGAGGATGTAATTACATCGCAGCAGTGTTTTTAGGGTTACGTACCAAAGGGTAAAACGGAATCCTATTACTAAGACTCCGCTGTCCGTCCGTCTTGTCTGTCTGTCTGTCACCAGGCTGTATCACATGAACCGTGATAGTTAGAGTTGAAATTTTCACAGATGATGTATTTCTGTTGCCGCTATAACAACAAATACTAAAAACCGAATAAAATAAATATTTAAGGGGGCTCCTATGCAACAGACATTTTTTTTTGCCGTTTTTATAGGTTAGTACGGAACCCTTCGTGCGCGAGTCCGACTCGAACTTGGCCGGTTTTTTGTATGCTTCTGATGGCAACCGATAGGTCACGACACTGACGATCCCCCGACCTTCAACAATGAGGAATATCAAATATATCCGAGTAGGAAATTTTACAAAACCTATTACTGTCGTAGTATGACTTGTAGGGTTTCCAGAACCGGTACTGTTTCTAAGAACCGGGATTTCGGTACTTTTATTCCAAAGAACCGGGAAATCCCGGGAAATCCCGGTTCTTTCGGATTTTTTGGTATTTGCTATTTTTTGTTTTTTTCAATGGCGCAAAAGTGAATCTTACACGCAGTAGTCATTTGTTTTATACTTGTCTGAGTGTCTGAAGTGATGTGTGACTCTCAGCGGACTCTTGGAGTCTGAGCTTCAGCGAGTAATAGCCGCAGCCTATATCCTCCTTATTCTTCGCCTGTGTATATATTCTACCTGGATGATATACCCAGATATATAATATCCAAGATGTTGTTCTCTATGATCAATGCATACTTGTTACATATTTACAAATTACTTATTCTCGATGCTCGGTCGATTATTCTGTAGTGGTTTGTTATGGGACCCATACTTTTCCACTATTTCGTAGATTTGATCCTTAAGGCTGAAGCTATCGCCTCCTGCTGTATGTGCAGGTGTAGCAGAAACCTAAAATTATTTCGCTAATGATGTTTTCTTCCTAAGTGGAAGTTCAGTTGGAAGGACATTGTTTACAGTGAAATTTCAGGGCAAAAGGAGATTAAACATCTTATATCTCAGGGTGACGAGCGCAGTACTGTGACGCGTAGGGTTTTGCATTCTAATTCTTTTTGCATTCTTTCTGCAGCCCTGTTATGGGCAAACGTGACGTTTAACATCAGGCAAGCGATTTGCTCGTCTCGTCACTCAATAACATAAAAAACCCATTAGATCATTAGCGTACGCTACAGTGAATACACCTTCTTTGTTAACGAGTTCTGCGAGTTGATCTACCACCATAACCCAAATCAATGGTGACATAGCTCCTCTGATTCCAAGTAGTGGTGATATGACCTGCACCGGCATCCCGCTTGGGGTGTTTTGTGTACTGCCTTCCAACTGTCAGCTTACCCAAACCAGCCGAGCTCCCTAAACTAGCAGAGCACGGCTTGGGATCGCTGATATACCTCTTCTACTCGTACTTGTGTTGCGCCACGTAGCTCCTTCTTGCGGGCAGCTTTTTGTAGCTCAATACCCTAATGCCCTGTCTCAATTCTGACAGTTCTGTTAGCGAGCATTGCCGTAACCCAACAGACAACTTGACAAGCTACAGAATGACAATAAAGTCTGCGGACGCCCATTCCTCTTTGGCAGGTTGGTGTGGAGTGTGTAGTTTCCATCCATTACTGTCATCTAATTGATTTTTTAGAAAGTGTGACTGCAACCACTCAAATTATAATAATGTAATGATATACGTTTTTTAAGCTTTCACAACTAATAAAACCTTCACAGACATTATGTGAAAGCTGATAAGTTGCTAACTAACTAAAACTAGCTTTTATTTGTGATATTCTATTATTTTTATGCCTATTTATGTTATTTTCTGTAAATAAAGTACTTAACGGTTAGTTTTAGTTAATAAAACGCAGTAATTTCCGTGTTAGATTCTCTTTTGCGCCTTCAGAAAATAAGAAATAGCTGGTACCGAAAATCCCGAAAGAACCGGGAAAAGATTTAAAAATCCCGGTTCTTTTTTGACCCCAAAATAACCGGGAAATCCCGGTTGGAAACCCTAATGACTTGCTAGTAAACTAGTCAAGCTGTTTGTTCCCAAGGTTTTTTCTATAACTACGCAAAGGTATTTAAATACAAATTAATAATTATTCTATAATAACAATACAAGACAATAGAAATGTGCAAGAATATTGTAGAACGTTTTAATATGGAGTAATTATGTTTACAGGGGATTCAGAAAGGGTATGCTAAGCCGAAAAAGGCTCATAGTACTCATCATGATGAACAAGTTTTACTATGGGCTGTGCTATGGGACAAACTCGAAATTCGCGAAAAATATATCCCCTATGTTTAATCTTCTATTTGCCCTGAAATTTCGCTGGAAACATGCCCTTCAACACAGCTCACAACACACTTGCCGGAACACAGTTATATTTGCGAATTACTGCTTCACGGTTGAATAACTGGCTAAGGTGTGGTACTTCCCCAGGTATACTCTGCAAAAGAGACCTATGCAATAGAGCCCTTTTTTTTTTTTTTTTTTTTTTTTTTTTTTTTTGGGTGGTGGGAAATCATCAAATGACCCCTCCCACTCTTTGGGCAGAGCGGAAGGGAGTGTCAGACTTCTACTGACCAAAAACCACCCATGTTCCTTCTACGCCCTTGTGACGCCGAGGCCGCGGTAACTTCTACCCGCAGCCCCGACGGGCATGGGCCCTTTCGGGCCCCTTCCATGTTGCTGACATCTCTTTGAGGCGCGCGTGGAACACGAACGCGCCGTCGACACGGCCTGTGTCCTCATAAGACGGACGGACAGCGAGCTAGCCCAATAGCTCACCGTCCACAGGCCCGCGTCTACGGTGGCCGGAGGTCGTCACGTGACCCCCGACGCCCGGAGCGCCTCCCACGGCGGCGGCTGGGACGAGAGGTTCTCTCCCTCTCACGTTCCGCCACCTCCTTCGCTAATGCAATAGAGCCCTACCAATATCTTTGAATGATTACGACGATACTTGCACCATTATCTATTCTGCGATGATGGTATCAAAATGGAGTGATAACAATGTCGCACTTATCGTAGACACTAGACAAGCCGATTCAAAATCAGTGGGCCTAGCACAACTTTGACGTAAAAATACATAGCGAGTATTCGATAGAAAAGTGTACGCCATTTACACCCGTCAGGAGCACACTTGACAGTCGTAAATGGCGTACACTTTTCCATCGAAAACTCGCTACGTATTTTTACGTCAAAGTTGTGCTAGCCAAACAGTACTATTATTTATTCTGTCATTAGATACATTACGAATTTACGACCACTTTACCTACACGTGGCTAAATTAAAGAACTAAAATACGAGATGAGTATGGCAGCCAGTTTAATGAAAATACTTTAGTGGCTCCGCTAGTCCACTCTACAATTAAGTTGGCAGTACAGCGATCGATACTTGTTTTAATGTCAGTGGCACGGCACCCGAGCCGGATAGACCTACCTACTTGCGTACCGTTAAAATAAGCTCTTGGTTTCATTGTTGGTTATACTCGCGATCCTAACGTGTGTCATGCCTGTGCGCACAACAAAACTAGCCCACAATCAAAGCATAAAACAGTGAAAACCCAGTTAGTTGTTTATAGAAAATTTCAAAAGGAAGTGCAAAATGAAACTGTTCAGCGGCCGGTGCCTTAGCACCGCCAAGTTAATCGGAAAAACTGCTATCATTACTGGATGTAACACTGGCATAGGAAAAGAAACTGCACTGGACTTTTATAAACGAGGCAAGTATTCAAGTTTTGTCGAAAATTAAATTAAAATGTTAAAAAAAATACTAAGTTTTTAATGCAATAATGAATTAGTGTTTTAGCAATCTGCAACTAACATAGGTAAATAGTTGTTTTTAGGTTAAGTACCAATCATATACATAAAGTAGAAAAAACGTTATTGATCTACTATAATGAGGAAGGAAAATACATACACTTCAAACAGTAACTTACTGACTAGAAAAACCCGTTGAGTGCTTCAAGGTTATGCAAAATAGCTAAATACTCTAGTTGATTTGCGCCTGTTAAAATATGATGAGCAAAGTCACTTACTTGCGCCTTTAGCGTAGCGCCCATCTCGTTGCTGGAGTAATAAATACTTAGTACCTGGTTAGTTACCTACTGTCGCATGTCGTATCGTATCTATACAAAAGAAATGCAAAATGCGAAAAAAAAACAGCTGTTCTATACATTTTGTCGAATGTCATTGACATTTTTGTATGGAACGGCAAATTTTTTTCGCGGATTCCGGGTAGGTCCATAGTAAAGTAGTTCATAATGATGAATACTATGTAAGGTAAAAGTACCCGTCACCGGACGTGCCCTACCACCGGAAACGTCATATTTTAAGCTATAAGTCAAAAACTTACGGTTGAAAGTAAGTTGCGATTTTTTTCTCCGATAGCTACATATCCTCCCCTTCCTTTACGTGACCTAGCCGACCATTTTGGGAATCAGTGGGACCGTGATAATCGATCGAGTCGGTCGATCGTAGTTTTGTATAGAACTCCTTACGAAAATCGTTAAGGAATCGCGTGTATTTCTTAAGGTTTTTATGGCGTTTAAGCATAGCTTAGTGTTCGAAAATAGGGTTTTACGGTATCGTTACTCAATTAGTTATTGTGTTCCGATTAAATAAGTGAATTTGGTTCAGTGGTATTTACAGAATTTGAGTAAAATACAAATCCGGTGGTGGGTTCAAGCATATTTTGACTGGAAGGTTTCACCGAAAAGTGTCCGGAATCAGGAAAAACGTATGTTTTTTTAATAAATTTTGTACTGATTGATGAAGAATTATTTCAATAAATTTCTTTGCAATTTAAATAACTAGAAGTGTCAAGAACTTAGTGAGCAATCACCGAACATTAATATACTAGCCAATTTTTTTCAAACTGTTATTGAAATTTAACATTTTAACAAGTTTTTGGCATCAAAATAAGCTTTTTGGCAAGGCTATTTTGAAAATGCCATAATAGTTATATTACATCAATAATATAATAATATCGAAAGCCACATGTATTCATGGTTTTGTAATAGTTCTAATTACCAGTAACGAAGTCAGATTTGTAGTTACATTGTAATAATTACAATTTAAAGACTATTTTCAAAATCTGTTCGGGTGATACGTTCCACTAAATTTGACTGTTCAATTTACCGAACGGGTGTCCGGTAAATGGTACCCATGGGCTCTATTACCGGATTTTTTATTATCTCAGCTATTTCATAATGCGGTGATCATTGAAATAATACTCCTTACGGAATTGACTACTAGGTCGATATTCAAACGTATTCTCTAAAATGATTTTTTGTAAAGCCCAGCGCTTCTAAAAGTTAAAACAAAAAATGTATAATATAATGTGTGTGTGTGTGTGTGTAATGTATGTGAGTATGCTTATGTGTGTATATGTGTATGTGCGTGTGTGTATGTACAATTATGTATAATGTATCTACATTATTTTAAGATTAGTGTGGAACCGTTTTTTTATTTTTTTATCGGATATTATACAGGGTTATTCATAAAGGGTTTTCAAATTCATAAAAGTACATTTTGTCGAGTGTCATTGACATTTTTTACGGAACAGCTGATTTTTTTTTTCGCGAATTTTAGGTTGTTCCCATAGTAAAAGTTGTTCATAATGATGAGTGTTATGAGTCCTTTTCGGCTTAGCATACCCTTTATGAATAACCCTGTACATTCGAGCTTTTTGATTATACACAGTGTATTTGATGAATTCTGAGGACGTTGACATATCAGTATGCACATTTGAAGGTTTTTTTAAACTCAATTGGTGGTTTTCATTTTGTTTTTTGTAGAAGAGAGATATAACCGATTCAAAATTAACAAATAAAAGTATAAAAAGTGCTTTAAAGACTGTTTAACAATTTTATCATCAAACCATATCTTACCTGCCTCAAAACAAGTGTGATAGGATTGATTAAATAAATATTTTAGATTAATGTTTTATAATACAGGATGACTGGTTAGACACTTTAGATATTCTACGTTATCATAGTACTCATCATCATCAACATCATGAACAACTTTTACTATGGGGCCAACCCAGAATTCACCAAAAAAAAAAACAGCTATTCCATAGAAAAATGTCAATGACACTCGACAATATTGTATTTAACAGCTAATTATTTTCGCGAATTCCGGGTTGGTCCCATAGTAAACAATTTTCATAATGATGAGTACATTAAAACCCAAGAATATCTAAAGTATCTAACCAGTCACCCTGTATAAATACTAATTTGAGTTAATGAAATACAAATACATGGATGACAAAAAAAAATGATATTTGAGTTTAATGTATACCTACTTATCGTGTTATTTTAAAACTTTTATAGTATTCCGTCAATATTTGAAGTTAAAAAGCTAGTGAAGTTAGGTTGTTAATATAAAGTACTCTTCAGTAAGACCAACGAAAGTTTGAGCACCACTCAACACCACAACTCCATACATTTTCTTTCCTAGTCCGGTAATACGGCATGCCGATCCGGTAGTAGGTGCAAATCACGTTTCTTAGTCCGGTGAACGGTACAAATGAGACTAAACAGACCTAAAAACTTTAAAAATATTTTAAATACATTTCTAACGAGTAATTAATTTCCAAAATTATTTTAAATGAAGACTAGTTTATCCAAGTTACCGCTAAACTATTAATTATAATCGTGCAAAAATCCCAGACCTTATTTTAAATAGAAACGTACATGCAGGTCTTAAGCGTTCGTTGAACGGTACATTTACCTTATGTGCCCTTTTCGGCTTAGCATATCCTTTCCTTAAAACCCTGTATATTCAAGGTGCCGTGTACTTTCCAATTTCGTGTACAGAAATTCTATTATACTTTGAAGAAAATACAATATTACAAAGCCACTTTTGCAGGAGCAAAAGTGATAATGGCGTGTCGAAGCTTGGAGAGAGCCGAAGCAGCGAAGGTCGACATAGAGAAGCAATGCGAAAACCTTCCCGTCAGCGATAAGGGAAACTTGGTTCTGGAGAAATGTGACCTGTCTTCTTTGCAGTCGGTTCGGGATTTCGCCAAGAAGATCCTCGACACGGAACCACAGGTAATCCAGAGCAATACGAGTTCAAAAACTATATCGACAGGTGAAGGTCAATTAGACGCTGACCTTCATTTTGTAGTGTCAAGTTTTGACGGAGCAAAGTTGTGTAAATATTAGACGATGAATTGTCCCCTTAAGTAGATGCTAATCAAATGTTATGGATGCTCCAGGAATTCGTCCACGAGCAGGACTTGAACCTGCAATGTTTCTGATAAGCAGCGATCTCGTTAATTACCTATTATGTATCTATCTATTAACTACGAGTATCTCACTCGCACTTTCGAAAAATACAAAAATACTGACGTAGATTCTTTAATATGACGTACCTACTACGTACCATGGTCTGTATTCTTGTACTATGCCATAACTTATTTGCCATGCCGTGCATCCCCTGCAGGTGAACATCCTCGTGAACAACGCGGGCGTGATGATGTGTCCGTACTCGGAGACGGCGGACGGGTTCGAGATGCAGTTCGGCACCAACCACCTCGGCCACTTCCTGCTCACGCTGATGCTCATCCCGCGCATCAAAGAGAGCACCCCCGCTAGGATAGTCACCGTCTCTTCTAGGGCACATTTAAGTTAGTATTCAAAACAAATCCCTGATCCAAGTCAGATTTCCTGCCATTTCTTCCTCTTCGAGTCTTTGTCACTCTCATGTCATTTCATCTCACGATGTCTGTCGTCGACTTCTACTTAGGTAACTGTGATTGTGAATTTGTGAACTACCAGTATTTACCCGTAGGGGAGGGAAGCTCAAAACGGGTATACCTCCCAAATCGGGTAAGCGCTTGGAATTTCGCGCTTATGGCTTTAATTTAAATCTGTGGATACAAAAATACGGCGCGGGTGTCGACCAATCACAGGCAGTCTGCTCTCAACAACGTCTAAAGCGGTTGCAAGATAATTTGGAATCAAACATTTTTGCTGTTTTTGCTAACATTTTCAGCTGTTTTTGATTACTGATTAGTCGATTTTGGCTGAGTGAAGGTTCTTGTTAGTTTGGTAATAATATCTAGTTGTATTTGGACTGTCGTATCAAAACAGTGATTTGTTGCTGGTTGTTTTGGTTTCAAGGTCATGAATTAACAAAACGAGAGTGGAACTTTGGTCAAAACGGGTAGGGGTAAAACGGGTAACCGTTTCCTTAAGAAAAACCGAAGAAAAAAAAAATATGTCAAATTGAAATTAAAACATATACAGATCCACCAGTAGATGGCCAAAGATCAAGTGCGATAACTGTGGGAGCTGAGCACACGAAGCTTGCACTTCCTAGGAGGTTAAAGTGCATATTACTGTGACATGTGTCAGGAGTGATTTTTGTTAAGGTTTAATAGCCTTTTTTGTTTTCTCTTATACCCGAATCAACAAAACGAAACGGGTATACAACCATAACTGCCACTAATTAGCTAAGAAGATTGATTGATCTCACTATTTTAATTACTACCCGTTTTGCCCAAAAGACCTAACCCGCTTTAGGCACCCCCCAGGGCAAAACGGGTTTTTGGAGTGTTTTAGTTTTTTGATATTTTTTTTTGTAATAAAGAGTTTATTATATGTTTGAGACTGATTAATTGATGTTTAGTTAGTAATGAATAGATGTAACTATAATAAAAGACCAGCATATACTAAAAACATGTTTTTTTTTGCGTCCAACCTTAGCTTACCCGTTTTGAGCTGACCTCCCCTATGTTGTCTTACATTTTTCGGAATGAAGTCATGTCGATTCCCAAATTCTGGCACTATCTTTTAGGCTGTTGCGCACATCACTGTGAACTAGGTACTTTTTATGACAAAATATTATGTATTTGCAGTAAGCAGTTAGCTACATGTGTAAATTTTTATTTCAGAGAGCATCCTTCACGTTGATGATTACAATTTCAAGAAGGTACCCTATAAAGCTAGCGACGCGTACTGTCAGAGCAAGTTTGCCAACATACTGTTTACCAGAGAACTGGCCAAGAAACTCAAGGTAAAACTCAAGGCTGAACGCCCAAATTTTGGCTTGATTTAACGTTTGAAAATGCATGTTACAAATCAATTTGTATCTTTTTACCCGTGTCCGTAGGAGAACAACATAGAAGGCGTGAATACATACTGTCTGCACCCGGGTGTGATCAAAACGGAGCTGGGCCGGCACATGGACGAGACTCTGTTCCGCGGCGCGCGTGCACTCATCGGCTTCTTCATTGGGCCTTTCACGAAGAGCATAGAACTGGGTGCACAGACGCAGATCTACTGCGCCCTAGACGAGAAATGCGCTGACGAGACTGGACTCTACTACAGGTTTGTTACGAATGAATTCATTCACGTCCTCTGCTCTTTTACTGTTGTTTGTGGTGTTATCCTTCACAAACAGGCAGTAGGTATGCCTTATTATTCGAATGAGTTTTTTTTTGTTTCTAATTTTCAATGTTGGGTAGGTAGTGTGAAAGCTTGATTAATTTATTAAAAAGCCAGGAAGTCCTGGAACTAGGTGACCGAGCGCTAGTTTATTGTGTAGTAAACTAGAAATGCGCCAAGATATATTATCTGCTACCGAACTACTACCACAGGAGCGATATTGCAAGCGGTTAATGGCCAACACTGTTAACTACACAGTCATCGTTATGTTAGATCAGTGCTAGTCATGCCGGAACTCTTTCTTCACATCAATCAGAATATTTCAGTTTTTTGGGTTAATTCTTGCGACTGAATTATGAACCACTTCCCGATGTCCGACTGAGCTGTTTGGTATACTTGTGTAACTCCGATGACAATGCAATTGTTGAAAAAAGATTGTTAAAAAAATAATTCTTGTTACGTTTTACATGCGTTTGCAACCGGTCAACTTTTTTAATCACATAAAGAGCCATTTATAAATGAGGCTCCTCCCCCATCTGTACTGCTCTCACGCTTGTTCCAGCGACTGCGAAGTGGTGTCCCCGTCCGCCAAGTCTCTGGACGCGGAACTGGCGGCGCGCCTGTGGGACGACTCTCTGAAGGCTGTGAAACTCGACTACAACCCTTTCACCGCCTCGCATCCCATGCAAAAATAAATATTATACTCATTTTATATGCGACCTTTTATTCTTTCTTTTTTCTCGTAGGTATACATACACACACACAACCTCCCAAACATTCGCATTTATAATAGATTGAAGATAAACTCTTTTACGCCAGAAATTACAAACAATCCTGGGCCCGTACCATGACCTCTTAAAACCATGATGGTTACGTTTCGTTTCCAACGCTGCGTGACCGCGAATCGTATCACCGCGCAATAAGGTTCGTGGTCGCGCAGCGTCGGAAACAAAACGTAACTATCATGGTTTTAAGAGGTCATAGTACGAGCCCTGTATCCTGTAACACTCCTGTAGGATGAATAATAACGCTTAAAACTAGTGCAACGACTGGCGGCCATATCGCTAAGAGAGATCTCTTCAGGGTATTATTGTGATTATGAGGAGCAGTTCTACAAGTATTGTCGTTCACAATTCAACATTAACCTCATTAATATTTATTAAACAGTGGAACTTTGGAAGACAATTAAGGAACACGTTCTCAATTCGAGTAAACAAAACTTGGAAATTTTCCATCAATATTGATTATTTCCGTGCCATACTCGTCCAGCAAGAAGCTATATGTTCCAATTGTGCCCATTGCTAGGCACTTGTAGTACTTTAATGAAGCAGATCGTTGCCCCGGTTGACCGGGTTGTGAAAGGCAGGGGATTAGATGCGGCCAGTTAAGTACTCGATCGACATTGATCAGTCAAGCAAGCATTGTTTGATTGTTTTGTCATTTCATTGTTCGTTGCTTCCCATCAGGCAAGATGGCGGTCAAACACAAGCCTAATTTTGAATAAATTAAAAATTAATAGTTAAAAAAACTAAAAAACACGCTTTGTTTAGTGTATTGTCATCGGTCCTCGATATATCTACAAAGTTTGAAAGAAATCTGACCGTTTAAAGTGGGTCAAAAACGCGCTCAAAGGAGTCGGTTACAAACGTACATAATAAAAGCGTGTTAAAAAAAGCAAAAAGAATTTATACCAAATCGAAGTGACTAAGTGTGTGACTTTATAAACCCCGAGTCCCGACGTAGAAAGAGGTGTTATAAGTTTCCCGTGTGAATACGTCTGTATGTGGTATCGTAGCTCCTAAACGGCTGAACCTATTTTGATCAGGATTTTTTAATTTTATAAGTAATTATTAGTAATTATTGTGTTTTGAACTTTTGGCTCTTTAATCTCTTTTATTTAGTTCTATTTTTTATAAGGATAGGCAAGCTACTTGCAGCGCGGTAGCACATACCTATCTATATATATCGTATACATATATGAAGGCCTTAGTCACAGGATACATTCCGTAGGTACTGAAATGTATACTCCAACACGAAGGTCACAGAAATGTATGACATAAGATGAAGGCCACACGTCTACTGAAATACATATATAATAGTGGTTTTATAGCTATCTGGCTCATAAATATAGCAGGTCTTTAGGTGAACGTATGTATATTTGAAGTGCGCGAGTGTCTTTGCCCGACTGCGCAAATATATAGGGTTATTCATAAAGGGTATGCTAAGCCGAAAAGGGCTCATAGTACTCATCATTATGAACAACTTTTGTTATGGGACCAACCCGAAATTCGCGAAAAAAAATCAGCTGTTCCATAGAAAAATGTCAATGACACTCGACAAAATGTATGGAATAGCTGATTTTTTTTCGCGTATCTCGAGTTGGTCCCATAGTAAAAGTTGTTCATAATGATGAGTACTATGAGCCCTTTTCGGCTTAGCATACCCTTTATGAATAACCCTGTAGAGCAATATTCTTCGGCTGCATGTGTCTACGATTAAGTTCTACATGTTTGTCTGGTACTATGTGGCCTCCTTCCGCCTAAACGGCTTGACAGTTTGGATTGCGAGGCGTTGCGCGTTGTCCCTAAATTCTGTTCTTATATAGTTTTGGAATGTCATACGTTACATTTTTCAGTTGGATGATTTTTTTTTTAATTGTAATTAGTCGTATGGACTTAATTTAGTTAATATCGGAAACAAGCTTAAATTAACCGCACAACAAAAATTTGCAGACCTAGTTTTCTCAAGCATTGCATTTTATTTGCTAACGATAACGTTACGCCGACAGTAGTCGAGGTCAAGGTGTCGACACTATTATATATTCTGTGATCAAGGCCGGTCGAAGCCCAAACATGCGGCATACTCATGTGATGACCTCATCGGCGATGGATGCCCCACAAAATTATACAGGGTTATAAGGATTGGGTATGCTAAGCCGAAAAGGGCTCCTAGCATAGTATTCATCACGATATTGTACATTCTGTCGAGTATATTTGATACTTTTTTATGGAACAGCTGATTTTCTTTTTCGCAATTCAGAGTTGGTCCCGTAGTAAAAGCCCGAGTTTTTTTTGGCTTTCCATATAACTCTGAACAGCAGTATTCTGTGGTATTACACACATAATAACACATAACACAAGAGTATAGCATTTTCCTTTTACTTTAGACTGCTTTATTCGTCTCCCAGACTTTTACTACTACTTTTAATTATCCTGAATCGCAGGTAAAGGTTTTTTGCTCGCCCTGCCGTTATGAAACATAATAGGATTACGACATAAGCTCTCGGTTTTGTTGACATCGGATCCATTTAGTCAGGTTTCTCGACGCGGTCCGGTCCACACAACTTTGTTGCGAAACCAGAATAAAAATCGCCAAAATTAAGAAACGCTTGAAACTTGCGAATAAAATAAACATATTGTTCCGATTTTTCTTGAGCGTTGTTTGATAATAATTAGAAGGTTTAGGACGGTTAAGGTGAAGGCGGACGGTGTTGAGAAGCATGGATTACATAAGTGGATGGTGTACAAGCAAGAGAAGGCTGGAAGGATGCACCGCGATAGTTACCGGCTGTAACACCGGCATTGGGAAGGAGACTGCCCTGGATTTTTTCACAAGAGGTGAGAACAACCTGGCTCTACTAAACAGAACACAACTTTGCAGTATTTCGATTTTTAACAGTTTATCGTTTGCTAGTCCTAATTTATGTCAAGCGCGTACAATGACACAAATGTCGCAAGAATCTGTCGGTAACCTTGGTGTAATTTCAGCTTACTATTCAGTAGGTATAAAAAAAGTTGCCCTTAAAACCGGCTTGCATGCAAGCTGCAGTATTACAGATGCACTGACTTTATGTCGAGCCCTGACTTTTGGGTAATACCGATAGCGAACATACATTTCCTCGGCAGACAATCAGATAGGGCTGATATCGTTGACCCATCGTCAACGAATTGACCTATCACGAATTGTGGATGCGCTTGGACTCAGACAGGGAACAATAGCACTAGGGAGAGGAGGTTTATACTGAGTACTGGAATAATATAGGATGTGATGACAACGATGAATTGTATTCCAGGTGCGACAGTTATAATGGCGTGTAGAAACCTTGAAAGAGCAGAAACGGCTAAAACGGAAATAGAGAAAAGAACTGAAACCCTAAAAGACAAGGGTACCCTACTAATAGAGCAACTGGACTTGTGTAGCTTTAAATCTGTCAAGGAGTTTGCTGCTAGGATACTGGCAAGCGAGGAAAAAGTGGACATCCTCGTCAACAATGCAGGAGTAATGATGTGTCCACAAGGGAAAACTGAAGATGGATTCGAAACTCACATCGGGTCTAACCATTTCGGACACGCCTTGCTGACGTTCCTGCTGATACCGGTCATAGCCAAAAGTGCACCGTCAAGGATTATCAATGTGTCTTCTTATTTGCATGAACGTAAGAACTCCACTTTAGAATCTTAATCATGGTTTAAGGCTGGTTTTAGTCTTACGCCGACGGCACGCGCACCGTCAGCGCTGATGGCCGAGATATATGAACTTCTAGGAACCGTTTATAAATCACGCGTAGCTATCAGCGCGCACGGTGGTCGGCAAACTACGCGCTGAGTTATGAGCGCTGACGGTGCGCGTGCCGTCGGCGTAAGACTAAAACCAGCCTTATATAGTTGTTTTTAGCTAAAATAATGTACTAAATGACGTGACACTTTTTGTTATAATTTACAGGCTTTGACCTTCAATTAGATGACATCAATTTCGAGATGTCACATGACCCATACGCAGCCTACTGCAGAAGCAAGGCCGCCAATGTGTTGTTTACAAAGGCGCTCGCTCGAAAACTAAAGGTGTGTTAGTAAGAAGTGTCTACAGTTTTTTTGCTTTATTTTTGCAATTAATCATAATCATAATCATTTTATTGGCAATATTCATTACAAGTCATTACATATTAGAAATGGGACATAACACTAAACTAACACACTGCTTTGAATAACACCGTATCTAAAGTGTGTGCTGTGTGTGGTACTAATGTGACCTTTTCCTTATTACAATAATAGAAAATAAAAAATGGTCAAAAACAAGAACATTAGAGATCAGTAAAGGTTGTCTACAGCCGGCATCATCAACCGGGGTCGGTATCTAACTAGAGGAAGAACTTTTTATTTTACATTTCCCTTTATTATTGTTCGTGTATTTTTGCCGCAATAAACTAATATATGGATATATCGTCTATTTTCAGGAACACAACATTCCCGGTGTAACGACATACAGCGTGCACCCTGGTGTGATCCGCACGGATATAAGCCGGCATTTCGACAAGACTGTTTGGTTTGGTGCCTCGTGGGCCTTCAACAACATCCTTGGGTGGTTCCTTAAGTCACCCGTCTGTGGAGCACAGACCACCATCTACTGCGCAGTCGATGAGAAGTGCTCAGAGGAAACTGGCCTTTATTACAGGTTACTATGAAATACAATAATATGTTGACATAATTACAAGGTTTTTAGAAACCTTATACGGAACGGAAACCGAAGCGAAACCGGACAGTTATTTGGCTCGCTGAATGACATAGTAAAGGCAACAGGAAGACTGTGGATGAGATTGGCACAAGAGCGGAAAATATTGCACGCTGACGTGGAGAATTAATTATGCTCAGCAGTGGGTAGATACTGGCTGATGATGATATGAAAAAAGTTCATGCAAATACTAATTTGTGTTTGCGTGATAATAAAAATGTAAAAGAAGGTCATGAAGAGCAAAAGTAAGATTTTGAATGTTAATTAAATTGTTTTGTTCCAGTGACTGCGCACCGAAGCTGCCATCGAAGCAATGCCAAGATGACGAGGTGGCTGACAAGTTTTGGGCTCTAACTGTGGAATTATTGAATTACGACCCGTTCACAGAGGACAAACTTATTAAATTATTAAGCAAATAAATGCTCCAAGAGGTAGAAGTGGCAGGTGGCGGAAACGAGTCCTTAAGACATACGTCACACTTACGGACTCGCGTAGACTACGCCTTAATACGTGCAATGTGTCATTTATATAAATCGGTTTACATACAATTTCCCCCAATTTACATGAACTTGCATGCAAAGCATGCCGTTCATGACTCGCTTCTTTAGTAGCTATAGCATACCTAGATCAGACAAGCTAAAATAAGTTTCAAATATAAACATGGACTCAAATTACTTATTGTTTTATTAAGTTGACATGGAATTGGAAATATTTTTTTGTAAAATTACCTATATAGGGTTATTCATAAAGGGTATGCTAAGCCGAAAAGGGCTCATAGTACTCATCATTATGAACAACTTTTGTTATGGGACCAACCCGAAATTCGCGAAAAAAAAATCAGCTGTTCCATAGAAAAATGTCAATGACACTCGACAAAATGTAGGAACAGCTGATTTTTTTTTTCGCTAATTTCGAGTTGGTCCCATAGTAAAAGTTGTTCATAATAATGAGTACTATGAGCCCTTTTCGGCTTAGCATACCCTTTATGAATAACCCTGTATATGAAAGCCAAGCTAACGGGTCGCCTGATGGTAAGTGATCACCATCATAATATATGATAACTTAAAAATGAGTTTCCATGCAGTGATATCTTGACTTGAAATCTTCTTTTCAAATTCAGTAAATTAAGGGGCACTTACTTGCTGCTATCTCATGTAAGAGTCTTAAGTGTGGCGTGATGTTTTTGTTTATGCCTTGTCAGAGATAGCTCCAACCCTCATTATGTTCTTCGAAATGCTGGTATTGGCCGGTTTCTCGCAGAAGAACAGGTGCGGCACGGCGCAGTCCCCGATGGCCAGCAGTCCGTTGCGTCTCATGCCGCCGCAGCGCACCGTGGATGTCATGTTGAACGCGTTTATTTTCTCTGTGTTAGAACAGCTCACTTCCCACTCCTTGTAACCGACATCTTCAATTCGGTCACCTAGGAAAGTAGCGTGGTATTAGAAATTAGATTTCCATATCAATTAGATCTATGTATCCGTGACGCCTGCGATGTTCATAAAATAGTGATCGCTCACCATCGCGACCCGTTTACACGGCATAAAAATGGTTGAGCATCGCGTTCAGGTAGTCGACCTCGGACTGGTTGTTCAGTAAAAAGTATAAGATGTGTTCCATACGTACCATGAATAGTCCTATAGTGGTATCTCTTGAAATGGTCACTGTATCCCAGGAAGGCGAGGTCTGCGACGGGCATTCTCCGCGGCTGGTGCAGCGCCTGCTTGAACATCAACTTCAGATGGTCGGCCTCCGACTGATTGTTCAGAATCGCGAGGTGGCCGCCCGCGGACAGGCAGCTCGCGTGCGCTTGAGACCACGTTTGGGGCTCTACGCTCATAAAGTAGCACGTGTTGTTGGGGCCGAGCTTCCAGGCTGCACGGAATTTCAAATAATTACCTATATTCGCAAAAACATCGTGCAACTAACCGCTACAGAAGTGCATAGCATGCAAAACATAGCACTGTAAGCTTAATTATGTTTGTTTCAGTCTTACATTGAATCTTTACTTGCTCTCTCTACTGTATAAAGAAAGAGAGAACGCGAGGCCATTCTAAGATTGAAGCAATAACGTTGAAAAGGGTGACTAACTCAAGTGCGAACCGCCAAAGCACGCTTTTCATATGCATTCAGTTCCACCCATCGCTTTTGAGTATCGAATCTATCAGTTTGCCTTTAGCTTTACCTGAATCAAACGAGTTGCACTCGGATGTGAACTGAATATCCTTCCCCTTGATCTTGCAAATGAAGGGAAGTGTTTTATCGCAAGGGTGGACGAACAAGCGGCCCGTCCGTCGCATCGCCACGCAGCGCCCGTGCTTGTACATCGGCTCTCGGTACTCCCATAGCAGATTTTGAATCGAATCCATGCATCCAGTACCTTAAAAAGTCATGGAAAAGTTATTTTAGGACTGTTTCTACCTAACTTGAAACTTCGTTACGGAACGGACCTGACGGATCTGATTTACAAAATAATAAAAATGTAATAGAAACCACAAAAAGAAAATACTTACGAGTAAATACATGAAAACATTTGAAATAAACAAAAAACCCTTAGTTAAGTATAATACTTTTTAGGTGACCCGGAAGCCTCTGACATGGATTCGAATGTTGTTAAAAAGAAACTGTAAACACCAACCTCTTATAGTAACAAACGACCTCTCCGAGTACAGGTCATGTATTCCCACGAAGATGCCCTCAAATTTGTTCAGTATCATCGTAACGAGCAGCACGACGGCGTCGGCCTCGTCCAGCGAGTCCAGCACCAGCAGCTCGGAGCGTTCGGCCTCGCATCGGACGCGGGCCTCCGCCCAGGTGGTGGCGGTCCGGTGGAGCTTGTAGAACGTGTCGAAAGCCTTCTCGTATTGATAGTCGAAGCGGTACTTTGGTCGTTCCGCCTCTGATAATAATCAAGGAAGAGTCAGTGGTACACTGATGCGAGTCGGGAGAAAATATGGCAGTAACACGAGTGTGAGACAAATTGATTAGTTTTTAACCCTCGATGCAAAAATATGGGTGTTATAAGTTTAACTGTGTGTTTGTTTGCGACATTGTAGCTCCCAAACGACTGAACCGATTTTGATTATTATTTTTTTGGTTAAAAGGTGACTGGATCTAGTTATAAAACGACTGAAAACTGTTAAGCCGTTTGAAGGTTTATTAGCTCTTTTATAGTAGCTTTTTTGTTTCAATTTTCAATACTTGTAATTCCCAAAATAACAATTTTTTTATTTCTTAATATGTACTTGCTTGTGTTTGTTTTTTCAGGTGAAGACAAAGCAATAACATATAAAAGGAATTAAAAAGAGATAGGTACATACTTACTCGTAACTCCTAAGAATTGTTTTAAAACTTACCTAATAACAAAAAATTATTAAACAAGACTGTATAAAGCAAAACAATTGATAACATCTCATCGTTATGGCACAAGCGAGGTAATACTCGTTCACAGCATTTGCTCATTTACCGTTTTGCTTTATCAACATTCAAACATTACAGTCAACACCGGAAAATTGGTTTCATTATTATAACCACAGTATCAGTCTGAGCAGAGTATACGAGTAATAGGAAAGTCAGGAACTAATGAGTTGGATAGGTATTTGGTTTGTTCCCCTCCGAATTGGGTTCCCGCCTTTCCGTGGCGGGGGGGATAAGTAGCCGGGCCGCCTTGCCCGGTGAAACTAAGAGGAACCCTAAAGGTGGAGGCTCGGGCCGGCGCCCTGGACATTCCGGGAAGCGGCGGTCTGGGCCTAGGAGCCCTCCCGTATACCTCTCCGTGGAGAGGGAACGTGGTAGGGCTCGGGGTCGTCTGCGGACGACGACGGGGGGCACATTGTGCCCTCCAGAGGGGTAGACTCGGCCGGCGTCCTGGACAGTCCGGGTAGCGGCGGTCGAGTCCCCGAGAGGGAGAGAGCGGGAGAGAGAGAGGGACCCTTTCTCTCACCCGCTCCGCAGAGAGGAGAGCGGACACGGGGGCGAGTCAGGCCAGAGGGGCCAGTAAGGCTCGCACTCCGTCTCCGCTAGGAGGGCCTGGAGTGGCGGGTGCGGGGACACCCGCTGCTTCGCATTGGGCCCTCCAGGGTGGTTTTTAGTGGGTATGCCGCCACTAGGGCGGAGACTCCCACATAACCACCCTGCCCTCCCCGGGGCGGGCGTGGTATCCATAAAGGATTTTCCCTGGGTCACAAAAAAAAAAAAAAAAGGTATTTGGTTTGTTACGTTAGTAAGTCGGTGTTCTATGCATAAATTGACGAATTAAGCACAAACTGAAACTTTGTATTAAGTATAAGCGATTATAGGCGGTTCGACCGGATTATCGGTTGGCAACTGTATTAAATGACAAAAAGCTTGATAGAAATATTTATCTAATAATTTTTTTGTCAGGCAAAGACAAATGAAAACTGAATTTTCATTCCCTGTCCGATTTCAGATTAATGCGATTACGACTGGACTTCTAATAAGAGAAATGGTAGGGTGTAGGCGCATCTTCGTGGAATGAACAAACTAAGTAGGTATAACGATAAACTATGTAAGAGTACGCGCGAGTTTGCTCATTTGGTGACGACCGCAAATCAATTGGACGTTACATAAAATCATCTGTTGCAGATATTGCTAGGCCAAAAAAGACGATGACGATGATGAGTGGTTGCGAACACTTTCGTATAATTCTGCGTTTTCCGAAGGAACTATACCTTGGACTTTTAATTATTTATTCTGTGAACTGAGACTTATAGCAGTTCAGTTAGGCTGATAGGTCCATATCACCATTATCGCTGTCAAGCGTGTGAAATTCGTAATAATGAATGATACAAAAGTTAGCATCATTGATAAGTATTTTATTTTCTTTGTAACTATTGTGCAGATTTCAGTATCAATACCTACTTTATAAATTATCATTTATAACTAATAACTGGACTGGGGTACAGAGCTATTTCTGGAATTAGCGTTTTTAATTGCTGTTTATGACGATTTTTCTAATCATGGGTGTTCTACATTTGGTTGTTCCTTATTAGGTTACTTACAATTCCCTATCTGTGTAAGTCAAAAAATAAAAATTATCACATTAAAAACTTTTAATAAGTATTTATAAGTACCACGTTTTATTGTATTGTTGTCTGAAGAGCTATTAAAGTTTCAACTTTCAAACCTCTACGCTTCACACGAATTTATCACGAAGTTTATTAGTTGAACCCTGCAGTGCAATTCACGTAATCGTCGCCGTTCCTAAATTGTGACGTTGGTGATGCCTAAGGGCGTGTCCACATCTCCACGTTGACGACGCGACGTCGCGTCGTCGCGTCGTGACATGGAGATGTGGACAGGCCCTAACCGCTTTTCTCCGCTGTCAACGAACGAACGAAACGACGGTGACGTCACACTGGCATAGCTGAGCCGTTTGTCGTTTGGGGAAATAGCGATTTTGGTCCGTCTCAAAATTGAAATTACAGCGGAAAAAGCCGGTATGCATTATCGACGTTCCGGTTTAGGAACGGCGACGGTTAACTGAATCGATACCCAATTAAGTTACATGTTATATCTTTACTTATTTATTGTGAAGTGTTTATATGCTGTGTTGATACCTAATAACTTACTTAAAATAAATTAATGTTCTCGTCTCGATTTTGGATAGTATATCTTGATTTTGGTATTAAATTTATCCCACTTAGTTATATCACATTTGTAATACTATAAAAATGACAATTTGCAAACAAAACAATATTTTGCAACAACAATATTTACACATAAATGCTTTAAATCGTAAAACATTTTGCCTACTTAAAGTAAAAAATAAATAGAAACTTGGATTGCAACTCATTATTATACAGGAATACAATTTGCAACCATAAATAATTATATTTATTTACCATGAATAATATACTTAACTTCAGTATGAGTATGTACAATAAAATACATTGTGGTAACAATATACATATAACAATATATAACAATAACAAACAATAACAACTTATATGCTATAGGCTCTTATGGAATACATAGACCCTTCAGACTTCATAATTCGTTAAATATCATTTGTCAATAGAATAAAAACGTATTTGTTGCAAAGTGTATTCCGTTACAATATTAACACGCTCAACATAACATGAAATAAATAACAAATTGATACAACATGCTATTTGGGCCATTTGTACAAAACCAGTGATTTTGCTTTACATCAACATTCAATCACAATATGATTAAATCCTATTGGATTATTTTTATTAGATGTCTGAATGAAAATAAGGTGGGTTTTTCATATACTCTATACACGTTCGCGTGAGTGCGGGCGTGCTTCATTAACACATTGCGATTGAACTTGACGAGTTACGAAATCAACCATAGTTACACATGTAACACTTTCCTAAACATTTCATATGACGTATTAATTATACCCCAACTAAGAAACGCTCTAGATATATTTAGGAACGCTCCGTGGTAGAAATTAGCAAAGTTTGATCCTCTCTTCAGTAGGACATACCTAAACTCGTAAGCGATGGTTCTGTGGGGGCCGCCAAGCTCACACTGCATCGCGATTTTTACAACATTCAGGGGATAAAATAGTGTACTAAGAAAAGCACCAATGCTAGCTCCAGCCAAAAAGTTCTGTAGTCCTTCATACATGATCATTTCTTGGGTCGGTAGCCTATCCCGGATCTCATCTTTCAGAATGAAAAATATGGCATTTGACGGCCCATTTCTGAGAAGTATTGGAGTCAGTCCTCTGTAGAACTCTATGATGCCGAAGTGCTTAGCGATGTGCTGAACCGAGTGTGCGGTATTCCGGAACTTATTATGATACTTTGGATGGATTAGTAACGTTTGTAGTCTCTCGAACGGCATTAGTGTCGCTTCTACCGAGCCAGCGACTACACCAGCTATCGTTTTCGCGAGGTAAGGGTTTACTTCGTGGTCCAAAAGAGGCCTCAAAGCGTGGTCGTAGACTCCGAACATAAGAGACATGGAAAGTGTCTTTTGCACCAACGGAGGCAGCATCCCACGGTACAAATATGTTAGGCCTTCTTTATGTAGTTGGTTTAATGCGAATGTTGCTTCCACTCCATGCATCATCTGAAAGTTCATAAAAGATAAATTAACCATGGTTCAACAATTTTTTGTGGTTCTTTCTGTTTCATATCTCAGTCTGTTTCAAATGTTGGGGCATGGAGCACAATTGAGCCACTTCAACAACGGACAGGGACTTTCAGTGCCCTCATCTAGGTCTACTAATGTACTGGTCTCAAGGCACTAGGTATAGAGGTAGTTTTGACATGGTATTTGGACAGTATTTTGCATTTTCCCTAGCTCTATCCATATTGGTTAGCTTAGTCAAGTACTGAAGTAGTCTCAAGTTACTAGCATAGGTAGCTGTTCCACTGTAATTTTTCATCAGGTGTAGGCTATAGACTTGTCGTAAAGTTTTCATTACATGATGTAAGGCGCGCCTTTTAAAGATCATAAAGTGAAACGAGTGTAAAAAAGATAAGAAAATAATTAATGATCTGATTTCAGTTTGATAAAATCTGATAACACTCGTTTTATTTTTAAGTGTTTGCATTCATTTACTAAGGTAAGGTGAAATAGGAACATATCAAATCAAACCTATTTAAGTAATGCAATCTATTTAAATTTCTACTCAACTGCCCGAAGGAGGGCAAAATTTTTTAGGTGTTAAGTATGTTTGTCTAAATACAGAAAAAGTTTATTTACGACAATAGCAATAGATAGGTGTCTGCTACTATGCCATCTGTGTGTATCAATGTTTCTCAAATAAATAAATAAATGTTTCTCACTCATAGCTCTAAGATACCCTGTGTTGCAGATGCCATGGAACACAGAAAACACAGAAAGACAATGATAAGGTCTTGGGGTTCTTCTTAGTGATTTATTTTACCTGTCTAAATATGAGCTTGTTAAGTGGATAGCTGATGAGGATATTACAGAACGCAGCGCCTCCACCGCACACAAACTCCCTCCAATTGAGCAGCCTCCCCGGGGGTAGGGAGGGCAGGGTCATGTTGCTTTCGTTGAGACACCCCCCGTCTAGCAGCTGCCTGTCCGACATCTTGGTGTGGAGCTACATGCCATGACATCACTTTGACCTCATACTTCTAAGCCTGTTGAGAAGATCTGTATTAAGAACATTCATCATTATTTTTGCGCTTCCTGTGCAAAATGATACAACCCGAAGGACACTACTTCTGAGTTGTATCATTTTGCACAGGAGGCACAGATTTATTAAACGTTTGTTTGTACAATATCATCATTTGTTTAAATGGGAAATCCATTGATTAGTTTTAATTAGGCGTTAATTAAACTAATTGTTCGTTTGTTTATTTAATTGATTTATTGAAGATATATGCATTTGAAAGTATTCTTTCACTATGGGACTACTACAATATTGTTTTGTTGTGTACAATTTATATTCTAGTCACATCTAATAGAATTAAGACTTAAGTAAAGAGAATTTAACATAAAATTATTCTTTTACGTTATTTGTACAGTGAAGAGAGGAGAATACATACTAGTTATTTGTAATAAATCCTCTTTTAGGTTTATCCATAGAAGCAGGTAAACAGTTTGCCAAAAATTAGTCACATTGACCAGTTAACAGTGAATCATTAATGTTTATTACATAGTACCTCATGATAGACTCAATGTGATGAAAATTAAAGTTATAGTTTCAGGTTTTAGTAGTAGTATAATTTACATCAAAAATTTTAGAATAAAATAATAATTAGGATTAGCTACATCTTCAAATTTATGTATGTTGACATTCAGATCAGCTGGTAGATTAATTTACAAGAAATTGACTATAATGGACAATAATGATAGTTTTTCATATTAATCTCATACCTAACTAAACAAACACTATTGGTGTAACATGAGAATGTGTGTTAGTAGCTTACCTTCGAAATTATGTAAATTATTACGTGTTAGTAAGAACAATAATTAAAATCAAAGCAGTTTTGGCAACATCATAGGTTAGTATGTATCAACAGGAAACTTAACATAAAGGTATCATTATCAAGGACTAAATTTTACCACGGCATTGTTGTTATCAATTCCTCATTGAGACTAGAATCAAAGCGTATAATTAATAAATTAAAATTATAAACACTCGCTTCAACTAGCAGGTGCCAATAAAAGTTAAAATTTTTCGAAAATCGATCTGACTGTGACAGTCATTTATATTTTTACAATGACATTGACATCTAAATACATCTTTTTTTAAATGGAAATAGTTAGGTATCTCGCCCCCACCTGCACGACATCGCATCGCACCGCTTCACACACGCCCTCCCGACGCCAAACGTACGCGCCCGCTCCCACGAGAAATTATGCCACGTAGTGAAGATGACGCCAGATGTACAGAAACAATCATACGAGGCGCATAAGAGCATCCGCTAGAGCGGACCGTGGCCAGGACGTGACCACGGGGCAGACGCCCCATGAGCTGAAGCCAGGGCAATGGGCTTGTACGCCTGAGGCCGCAACCTACCACCCCACATAAAAAAAAAGAGGTGGAAGACTCAAAAAAAAAAAAGTTATCTCTGAGGTTGTCAGTGTCACCATCAAGCTGTCAAAATAGTTTTAAAAGTCAAACTTGTTGAGTTTCCCAATCCCCAATGCAATCCCAACTTCCCAACAAACAATTTCAAAATCCCAATTCTCCCATCTCTGGGCTTTTTTTTGTATTTTCACAAAATAGATCACATAGATCAAGCTTAGCAAATAACTTTGTATAACGAAATTTGCGTTTATAATTACAATGGCAGCAGTGCTAAAAAAACGAGCTTTAGCCGAATACAATAAGTCTTTTCAGGCAAGTATTTTCACAACAAAATACATATAACCCCTTACGATTCTCAATTGTAATCAACCGTTCTACTTATTACTTCTCCAATATAATTTGCAGGATAATCCTCCTTCAAAGAAGCTGCATTTGGCAAAAAAACCTCTCATCGGTAGTTCAGCGGCAGCGTTTGTTGGCTTACTGGAGAAATGCAAATCTAGTGACGAGGCATCCCAGCTTTTATTGCGCGTCTCGGACTGCCTCCAGTTCCAAGAGTCTGACGTTGAAGAGGCCATTAAAAAGCTCTCGGAACACTTCCAATCTGAAGAAGAATCTGTAGTGAGAGTCAAGATACTGTGGCTATTCTGTGACATTGGATTGGAGTGTCCGGGAGCCAACCTCAGCAATTTAGTTGATGAAACAATACATTTAATAAAAAATGAGAGCTCGCACAAAGTAAGTGACATGCTTAATATCTTAATTCAATCTTCAAAAAATACTTAACAGCCTTATTGAAAATATTTCGATCTAGAATTTGACAAAACTGATTATTCCGCAGGTCATAGCCCAGGGCGTAACAACACTCTTAAAACTCGGCAGCAAGCTAACTGAAGACAAGATTCTGATTATGAGATTAGTAAATGTTGCAAAAGATAACCTGAAGGACACAAGCCACCAAGTGAAGTGCCGATGCCTGCAGCTCATCAGTGAGCTGTACCCTATATATCCAGATGTAGACAGGACGCTGGAAATGGTAGCTGAGGCTGATGCCATAGTAAAGCTACTTGCAGACTATTCAAATGCAGAGGTATAATCATCTGGTCTTTAATTTTACTTTTCGCAATATGTATCCTCGACTGGAGTTTAACCATAATAACCCGCAATGATTTACCGATTTTTATGTTTGCTCTAATGGAGTATATTCTTAAAATTCAAAATTAATCAACCACAACAATAAAAGCCCATAATGCCACATATTTTAATGCCAATTTTTACTCCTTTTCTTATGTTGTTATCATCCTTTTTGTTTTTAGGATGCAAGAGTGAGATGTGAAGCATTCCAAGCTTTGCTTACTCTACACGAAAGAGGCCAGAATTTGAGCGCCAATCTGTATGACCTGGTGTGTGTAGCCCTGACTGATGATTATGAGATTGTCAGGGAAGTTGCCCTGAAACTGGTTTGGGTCCTCGGGAACAAATACCCAGAAAAGTAAGCATGAACTACTACTAATAATGCACTCATAGGGGTTATCTTGCACCTCAATGCATATATCTTTAAAAGTTTATTTATACCAAGATATTTTTCATTAACCCAGCCCCTTTTTAGATGCTTAAAACCTCTGTAACAAAGTTTGTTGTGTGAAAAATAATGATGAAATTTAATTTTCCTTTTTAAAAAAGAAATATCTGGGCTTTCTTGCTGTACAAACATTTATATTCATAATAGTGAGAAAACATTGCAGAGGTCCATTGCTGATCGACTTATTTTGTGATAATGAACCTGTGACATTTGAAATAAATTATTTTCAATTGCAACCAAAATGGCTGATCAGAGCCAGAGCGTAGCCAACACTGCACTAATCTCAGTCCCCAACAAAGTTTCATACGAGTTGTCAATGAATTCATGCTTATCCTTTGCAGTTCAGTGACCCTACAAGATGGTGAGACCACAATCCGACTAGTAGACGATGCATTCTCCCGCATCTGCTCGGCGGTGAATGACCTCTGCATGGAGGTGCGCGCGATGGCCTGCACGCTGCTCGGGGACACGCGCGCCGTCTCCGACCGCTTCCTGCTGCAGACTCTTGATAAACAGCTCATGAGCAACATGAAGGTAACTAGAGACATCTGCTGAATGATGACGGATGATTCGCTGTTCGCGCCAATAGCATTGCGGGTGATGTTCAAGTATTCGCCTGAATGATTCACGATAAGACGAATTGACGTATCGCACCAGTGCATTAATGCGGCCTTAGTAGGGCTACTAACATAATTATGTATACATACATGGCTGGCCAAAGAGTATCAAGCTGTTACAGTAATTTAGTTGACTGAGTTTGATAGATCTTCGGATATTTCGCTGTTCATGCACAGTCAATGTTTTTAGTTTTTTTTTTTTTGTTACTTTTTAAGGATTGCCAAAAGAGCACATATGTAGTAATATTACATCTAATTTTTTTCATGTTTGTTTAGAAAAAACGTACAGCGCACGAGCGCTCGTCGGAGCTGGTCCGCAGCGGCGCGTGGGCCAGCGGGCGGCGCTGGGCGGACGACGCGCCCGGCGCGCTCGTGTCGCACGACACGGTGCAGCTGCTGCCGGGCGGCGCCGCCGGGGCCTTCGTGCACGGCCTGGAGGACGAGCTCTGCGGTAACTATACTCTGTACTGTATGGGTAAACCACAGCGACTAGTCGATTTCTACATTGGTGACGTGAATTACTGTAGCTCGATACGTTGGTCCCACTTCCGTTAAAGGTATAATACTATTCCGATCCGAGCTGCTACATGCAACTGCTTCCTGCTAGTGTAGCAGTCACGGCACATGCTTAGCACGAGTCACAGTGCACACATACACAAGTTGTCACAAACAGTAAGAAGCTTCCTAGGATGCCCATTTAAAAATTAGTCAAAATGCACAGGATTTGTCTGTTTAAAGTCTATGGCCAAGTTCTTGAATCAAACTATTACACACGAGAGAGAGCATGATTTGACCTCTTATCTGCTTACTATTACTAGGTACTCAAGGTAGTAAAATATCCTGCAAACATACAAATTATCACAAACAGTAAACAACTTCTACCATCTGGCTATTATTATCAAACCCATTTACAAAGACCTCTTCTCTCTCCAGAGGTGCGCACAGCCGCCGTGGACGCAGTATGCCAGCTCTCGCTAGGCAACCCTTCATTCGCGACCACTTCCCTCGACTTCCTGGTGGATATGTTCAACGATGAGATCGAGGACGTGCGCCTGCGAGCCATCGACAGCCTCACCAAGATCTCGCACCACATCGTGCTGAGGGAAGACCAGCTGGAAACCATACTCGGGGCTTTGGAGGTTCGACCACTATCATACTATCCTACTAATGTTTTAAATGATAAGGGTAGAACCAGATACTTTGATCGAAGTGACATATTTTTTCAAATGACATTTTTGGTACCTACATAATGTGTGTCAACCTTGCCGCTGACCACCGGTGGCCTGTTTCTGTGGAGCCTTAGAATCTTATAATGTTTTTAACTCCTCTCAGGATTACTCGATGGACGTGAGAGAAGGGCTGCACAGGATGCTCGGCGCGTGCACAGTGGCCTCCAAGAATTGTCTCGAAATGTGTATCGATAAAATACTTGAGAATCTCAAGAGATATCCACAGGTAAGTCCTGGAAAGGGTTTTTCACTATTTTTTTAGCTTGGCATTCAATGCACTAGATTATTTCTTTTACTTGTGTATTTTTCAGAATTCTCCGACTCAGGTCGAAGTATAGGTAGTATAGCTTATTGTAACATTAATCATTTCACTAGGAAAGATGACAAGCCAACAGTGAAATCGTGGTTTGTGGGTGTGGTCAACAAAACAACGGTTGATAATCAACTGAATGCAGCGGCTAATGCCGCTTATGACCACGCTTCCTATCCAAAGCAAACTATGCCAACTAATCCTCATTGTGAACTAGTCTCTACCACCAACAACAAACGGTTGATATTCTGCTTTGCGCAGCAGCTAGTGCCGCCTCTCACCACTTTTTTTGTGTATCCATCCATTTAAAAGTAATCTCTGCGCCCCAGGACAAACGGTCGACATTCCGTTGCGTGCAGCGGCTCGGCAGCTCGCACGCCACGCTAGTTCTGCCGCTGACCACGCGGCTGCTCGCGGTGCATCCCTTCTTCGACATGCCCGAGCCAGACGTCGAAGATCCGGCCTGTATCCTTTTTGATAAACATTGTGTTACAGAAAGTATAAAACTTAACTTATTTCAGGCTCCTCTACGGTATTTTGTTTTGCATTCATTTATCAGCAAAAAGTAAAAAAAAATGGTTAATTTTCAATTTTTATGAAGACGTAATCTTGTATAAGTTACCTCGCAAATGTTTGCTTAATTATAACTTGTAAAAAGTTGGAGATGTCTGTCCATATCCCGTTTCTATATTTCTACTTAGCCCTGGCAGCCAAAAGAGCCTATGTTTTACTACTAGTTATTGTATTTGTCTCAAGAAACGTTTTCTTTTGTTCGAAACACCACCCCAAAAAGCCCCTTAACCCGCTACTCAGACATGTGCGTCCTGATCCTGATCCTGAACGCGGCGCAGCACTGCACCACCATGCTGCCGCTGCTGGAGGAGCACACCATCAAGCACTACACCTACCTGCGGGACACCATGCCGCACCTGGTGCCGCACCTGCCCATCGGTGAGTAGCCTGGCTGGACAGCACAGCTTCATTTGGACTCAAAACTTTGGAGGCCTACATTGACTTAAAGTTAATTTAAACTTGTCTTATAACTTTCTACATTGACAAAAAATAACATAGTTCGTGCTCGCTTTGCTTGCGCGTTTTCTTACGAACAAGTATAAAACATTTCGTAGATAATAATTGATTTAAATCCATCCAAAACCACCGAACAAGTGCAAAGCATTGCGTACTAAAACTCCGTCCTTACTATTCCATTGTTCAGGTGAATCGAATCTGTTCGGCGAGAAGACTGAAGCGGGGATGGACGACAGCGCCGTACGGCGGTTCTTCGAGACCGTTCTACAACACATCGACAATACCACGCTGTCCACCGGCGTGCGGCTCAAGATGCTGGCTTCAGCGGAAGAGCAGCTCAACAAGTCAGTGCATCTGTTTCCAGTCCCATCAGAACTAGTTTCGTTTCTGGACAGAATATCGAGTTTCTAGCTTGCCATTCTAGCATGAAAAACTGGGCTTTTTTTAGGTGACGAGACAAGCTAATCGCTCGCCTGATGTTAAACGTCACGTTGGCCCATAACGGGACTGTGCTACCCAGAATTTTGAACTCATAGAATTCAAGACCCTGTGCGGCACAGCACTGCTCTCGTCACCCTAAGATTTAAGATGCTTAATCTCCTATTTGCCCTGAAATTTGACTGGAAACATTGCCCTTCCAAGCGGAACACAGTATTGTGGCATAGGCTCGTGTATCCCAGCTCTAACAGCGGAGCACAGTAACGCGGCACAGGCTCGTGTACCCCTGCTGTAAGAGTGGTTCCCCGCAGGCTGGCGGAGACGGAGCCCTGCGTGGCGGGCGGCGCGCAGTTCACGGCGTGGTTCGCGCGCCTCGTGCTGGCGCTGCAGGGCGCGCTGACCGCCGCCGCCGGCCCGCCTGCGCACGCGCACGCGACTCTCGCCACACTCTGCCTCAGGTATAACTCAATGCAAACTTTGTAGCGACTGTGAACTTGCCTCAGGTATAGTCAATTGTTTATAGTAATTGCAGCGCACTTTAACCTATAACTGCAGCGCAGTTTAACTTGTACTTGCAGCGCACTTAAACTCGTACTTGCAACACACTTTAACCCGTACTTACAGCACACTTTACCCGTACCTTAAACAGAGGGCCCGCGGCCGGCCGCGCTGGCTGCCGTGGCGGCGCAAGTCCTTGTTCAAATTGAATTTTGTTTTACACACAATATTTAGTTAAAACTTTCTTATTCAGGCTCCAGCACCAGTTCAGCGGCGTGACGGAACAAGAGATGGCGTGCGTCTGGCAAGTCGCGCTGCGCGTGTGTGCGCTGCGACTGTACGCGGTCACCGTGGGGAGCGCGGCTCCAACAGGGGGGGTGGGGGTGGCGGGGGCGACGGGAGCGGGGACGGGGAACAGTGGACCCGCGGCGGCGCTGTCGGCCGTGGCAGCGCTCACGCACCACGCGGAGCTGTTGGATCGGCTGCTGGCTTCTGCGGGTGAGTTCATTAGCTTTATTACTTAACTCTCGCTCTACCCGGCTATGTATGGTGGTGGGGTTAGCCTTTTTCACTTTTCTTCTCCACTTCGCTCTATCCTCGATATCGTCTTCGGAAACGTTGCACTCGCTCATGTCATCATCATGACATGTCTCACTACAAGTTCCCATATTGTCTTAGACCTGCCTCTGGGGACCGGGGATTAAAAGTTGCAGTGTCGTTGTACTCGTAAATGTTTTCTCTTGTGTCCAGGCGTGGAGCCCGACCCGTTCACGATCGCGGTGTTCCGCGCGCTGTCGCTGACGGCGGACAGCAAGCCGGCCGCGCTCGCCCGCCAGCTCATGCCGCTGCTGCAGGCCGCGCCCCTGCCCGTGGTGCCCGCGCCCAGCATCAAGGTGGGGGGAGCTTAGTCTTATTGCGTTGACGTTACCGTCTCACAGTCGCGTCGCTCGGTTTGTAACGTCCGTGGTGTGTCCCCCAGATCCGCATGTGCACGGCGCGCATCATCGAGCCGGCCATGGACAACGACTCGGTGCTGCGGTTCAGCGCGGGGCTGGTGACCGCAGTCCCGCTGGAGGCGGAGGTGTCGGGCGCGCGCGCCGGCGCCGCGCTGCGCGTGCGCGTGGCGTACCCCGACCGCCGCGTGCACGCGCTGGCGCCGCCGCGCGAGCACCTGCGCCCCCTCGACCACGCCACTATCAGTATGTAGCGAGCAGCGAGACGAGACACCGGCGGCCTGATTCAGCTATCCGAACATCGAATGTATTCGACGATTATCTTCGAAAAGTCTTCCGCCTTCGGAAAGATCTAATCTTTCAAAGATTTGACATATTCTTTCTGAATCAGCCTGCAGATGTCTAGATAATTTGCAATTCTACAGGGCTATACATAAGCCGCAAAGGGTACTTTTCCTATGGGACCAACCTGATATTCGCGAAAAAAAATCAGCTGTTCCATAGAAAAATGTCAATGACACTCGAAAAAATGTATAGAAAAGCTGATTATTCATTAGCGAATTCCGGGTTTGTGCCTTACCGTAGTAGAAGTTGTTTATAAAGATGAGTATGAGCCCTTTTCGGCTTAGCATACCATTTCTGTACAATCAAAATGATATAGAAAAGCAGAAAAATGTAAAGGAATGACATATCTAATCTATCTATAGATTCTATATTCTATGACAGAAATGTCAATCCCATACATTTTCCTGCTTTTCTAAACCGTTTCGATTGTGGGATTGCAACTTGGCTAAGGGGCAGATAACCCTCGAAAGGTGAATAGGCCGTATTTCTCCACACTGGCCTTAAGAAGGAATCGGCGACAACAAATAATTACAAAATTCGACCCGTCACATCTTAAAATAATCTTATCGAAAAATATCATTATCAACACTTTTTTTTGCGTTCTTAACATTTACATATTTTCTATTGCAGCCGAAGATGACGGCACGCAGAACCTGCGTCTCCTCACCAAAGTTCTAATCTCGCACGGAGTATGGACGGAGCCTTGCGGCGTGGATATTTCCATCTGCCTCGCGGTCGAAGAAGGCAGCGGCCGTGAGCCGCCGGCGCTCGTGGAGCTGTGCCGCCCCGTGAGGGTCACCGTCGCACCGAAACCGATCAAACGAGGCATATAACCATTACCCGAGCTCAAAGTAGTACCAGCGACTTTGGGCAAATCGACGTTGCTGTAAAGAAGCGATGTTACAGTGCTGTGAACTCTTTTAGTGATAATGCATACCGTCGGCTTACTGCAAGAAATGCCAGGTTGGACGCAACTTTGAGCGCATCACGCTTGTAATCATTCCTAATAAAAAAGATCACCGAATGTGATCGAAACTAGTCGCAGTATTCTACTCAATGAAACTTGAGTAGTCCCGTGTTGATTATAGCCAAAGTGTTAAAATCTCGTTAGTTTTTACAGCAACACAGTGACTGTTTTAAGTTAATGACTTCTTGCACTAAGCCGACGATAGAAGAGATTACTTTCATTACTCAGTGCATACATAGCGAGCTATGGTGTGAAAACTGTATGTTTATTGACTTGTCTATTTCAACATTGCTCTGTTGATCACAACCAATGTTTGCAATAAATATTATTATTCAAAGAAAACAAAGCCCAACTGCAAATGTGGCCTTAGAAGAATACAATTTTATTGAGACCTTATAATCCAAAATTGGTCAAGTAGTTTTGGTAGTTAAGCACATAGGACCCATCAAACATGCATGCAGCCGGATAACATTACTTTGTGAAATGTTAACCTTACCTTGTTGTGCTGTCAGGTAAAAATCAGATTGCTGATAATTTGTAAATAGTCATAATGATAAATTCAGTTAATGGTATTTAGTTTTAAGACATGAAATACAATGCAAGACTTCGGAAATATTTATGTATTTGTATATATTATTTACATTTCCACAATGTATTTTATCTTGTACCTAACAATATGTTTTTCATCGCAAATTAAAGGAAGCACCAAAAAATATATGAAACTTAAAACTAAAAATCTTTTAATATATTATTTAATAATACAAATCATCTATCTTAAGTCTATTGACTCACTTTAAATGTAATTTTGTTTAGACACATTCAGAATAGTACCTATATTTAAAGTAAACTTAGAAAACTAACAGATAAAAAGTTTATAAAGTAATATGAATGCAAAACAAAGATAAATATGCAAATTTCTTCCAATAAAATATAACAGAGCCTATTCCAGCATTAGGGAGTTACTCGGTACAGTTTTAAAGGTTTAGAAGAATATTGAACACAACATTAGCTAAGCTCAGTAATTACTTCACTAAGGGCGCGTTCCCACTTTGTCGTGACGACAGATAATCGTGTAGATTTAAGTGTCGTGGCTGATATGTTTAAATGGAGGTGTTCACATATAGAATGACACGATTTACTGTCGTCTACGACATTTTTTGCAGTGGCGACAGACTGATTATCATGACAGTGGGAACGGCTAGCACGACAGTCGTAAAACGATAAAAAATCGTTACGACTAAATCGTGACGGTTAATTTCTTGCATCATCTTCCTTCTTTTCAAAAACTAACACATTATTATAATTTCGTCTTCGTCCAATAAACTCAGAAGCATAAACGCACTAAGTACTGATCTCCAAAGAGAATGTAGAGTAGACTAGATTTGTAGCCTGCATGATGTGTAAATGATAAAGCCACTGCCGTGAAACGATAAAATGTCGCGATCCAATGGGAACAGCTAGAGATGACAGTCGTTCAACGATAAATTAATTGTTACGACATAGTAGGTACGCACCCTTCTAAGAACTCTTCTACTCTTAAATAAAGAATGAATGATGAATATAATTAATATTTGGCATTTAAAGATTTTTTTCTAATTTTCTGCAACAGGCTGTTCTTTGTCAATGGCCAGAAGTTCAGAGCGAGCTATACAGTGATGTATTAGTTGCTTGATTCCAGGCATCCAGTTGCCGACTGAGCTAACATAGTTCACCATGAGTGCTCGGTGGATATTATCGGCTTTACTAGGAATATCATCTCTGAGAGCTGCAAATAGATGTTCAACATTAGTCATTATTTTGAGTTTTAAAAATTTATAAACCTTTCTAAAAGAAATAAAAATAGAGAGAAGCAACACTTACCACGTGCCAATTCCAGCATTTGCAAATGTATCCTTTTATTCAATTTGCCACTAAGCCACATTTCTTCCATTATACCTATTCTTCTTTTGATAAAATTTGCCTTAGGTCCCAACTCACTGCTACTTTCCAGAGATTGCAATAGAATCTCTTTTACTTCCCTTAATGTATTTTCACCATCTATGCTAACTTCAACATCTTGACTTTTCGTGGATTGTATAGGTATGGAAGGTGGCATGAAAGGTATAAGAGGGGCAGAAGACATCGGTGGCAAGCTCATCGGTGCCGCCGGTGTCGGGCTTGATGTGGCATTTGATATTGGAAATGCCACTCTCTTGTTCAGGAAGTTACGTGGTCTGCCTGGTGTGGGCTGCTGAGGGTTGTAAGAAAACTTCGGAGGATCATTCCAGCCAGGGTCGTAAGTAGCTGAAATAAATGTAATTTAACTTTTAAGTGATACAAGATACGTAAACATATGGAACCAATAGGGAACAATGTTTATTTACCTTTGGCTCTGTCAGGAGTACTGTTTGTGCTATCCATATTTTTTACGAAAGCGTAAAAAGGTATCGTGGGAATACTATACTATAGGAATATTAATAGGACGTCTCACGCACAATGTATGCGATAGAAAATAAAATCGCAAATAATTGCAAAAAGTGAGCTCGAATCAAACGTCAAATTAAAACGAATGACATTGTCAAATTGCGATTCATCATCATAAAGCTGCCCACTAGTGCCCTCAGTAGATCCCAAAAATCAGGCTAGGTACTAAATACATAATTATGAAAAGTTAGGGTAATAAAGCCAAAGCCAAGCTTGCCCGTAAATTAAATAAAAAAATATGTAACTGTCATTTCTTCTTAATTGGCCATAGATTTGGCAGCCGAAGCTGACAGTGACGTGAAAGATCTAGTTCTAATTTGAACCAGGCTGCCAGACTGGGGGTTTTCTCGCGATTTTGGGGAAATTAAATTTTAGCCTGGGGAATTTTGGGGTTTTTATTTTCAAGGAGTTTTTTCATACCCCATTTACACTCGCGCTTCGTCCCGCGCCTCGTGGCTCGCCGCGTTATTCGTGCGAGGCTCGTGTTGATCGATGGTAAATGAGTTGCCTGTTTACACTCGTCACTCACTCGCGTGCCGAGTTCAGTCGTCTTTGAGCTAGCAACAATGGAGGACGTCGAAGTCTTAGCAGCAACAAGTTTGTGCACACTGGGCTTATACTGCTACGTCACTAATTTAAATACTAAATATTAATTAATAATAATTAATTAATAATGAATTTAAATATTATTAATTCTTGTGGCATTTATGTTTAGGGTCCCAATAGTCCCAAATTATTCGTTCTTTTTGCCGGTCACGTACCGAGTACGTGTCAGGTTGATTGCCTCAGGACGCTGATCACTCAGTACGGCATTGACTTTCCTAGGGTTTATTGAAAACGACGTCCGTGGTGCGTGTTTAGCGTGTATTGGTATAGCAGTATGATGCTTTAGTTACGCACACATGTATGATTTACCGAGACGGGGCGCTAGGTGTGAGTGGAACAAGCGATCGAGTGGCGCGCTCCGCCAGTGCTACCGCACCGCTATCTCGAGAGCTCATGTTCGACTTTTTATTTTTTTCATAAACCCCCTTTTTTGTATTACATTTTTAAATAAAAAAAAAACCAATTTACATATGTTTTTTATTTTTATCCTAAAAATAAACAAATCAATAGTGTAAATAAAAAAAGAATTATAGATCCATCATTGATAGTTCTCATTTTATACATGTTGCAATATCGGCGAAAATCGCCGGCGAACCAGGGAAGGCGCGTTTTAAAACCTTCGGCTGTCAAAGTGTTAAATTTTTGCGTATTTGTTAAAACTAAACACAACCTGCGCGGCACGATGTAGAAGCCAGAATGAAGCGGGAGGGCGAATGCAGGGTTGCCACCTTGGATTTTTTTAAAGCGCCAGAGTAAAAGTAAAATACCGCCAGATTTAAGAAATTTGGATTGAAAAAAAAACACCAGATTCCGCTAAATTATTGCATTTAAATCTCAGAAAAGAAACCCAAGTTTAAATAAAAAACAAACTAATATATGTAGGTATAATTATGAGATGCATAAAAATAGTAGTATCCGGCGGTCGTTCTTTTTAGGTAAACAGATTTACGTATAAGGCGTTTTTATTTTTAAAAAAAAGTTCGTGATATTTTCACAGGTGGTGTGGAAGCACTTAAATCCGACCTGTCAAATCGATTTTGGTATGGTTATACATTGTTTCCCCAGTCTTAGGGGAAAAAATATGACCATCTAAATAAAAAGACTTTGTACACAAACTTTTATGGTAAAATTGACGTATTATCAATGTTTGTTTTCAAAAAAAATATATGTGTATAATTATTATTATGATTCGTATTTATTGCCCACTGATCTTAAAATTTGGAAATCTGGTAAGTAGTTAATTGCCATACATTTTATTGAAAATAATTAATATAAACTGGTAAACCATGTTTTGTATTTCAATTAGGTCAATTTGACATTGACATTTCGATTCAGATTAATCCAGGCTCTCTATCATAATTTTTGGAACTACTTTTTCTTCTTTTTTTAAAAACGCCTCATTGCAAAAATTTGTTTATTATTACCAGAGTGCAATAATGAGTTTTCACTAAGTTACAATTTACCAAACGTAAATATTATATTTGGTATAACTTGTCAACATTTTTAGTATTTTATATGCCACACGAACCAAATTCGGGACATAGAATGACAGATAAAAAGAAAACGATAACTTATGACAGTGCCTAGGGATTCCCCGGTCATAGAGTAGGAAGAAAATTATGAAATTCCGGAATGGTAGGGTATTTCCCTCTCAAAAATGTGTCACCAAATCTGCCGTCCACTATCTATAATGCCGTTAAGCCTCAAAACCAAGTTTGGAGATATCAGCAAAAAACGCGGGAGATGTTTAAAATGAATGCTACTTTATAACGATAAACTTTATACGAGACTTCCTGACATAGAAATACATGTTTTTTATAGTACTTTCTAATAAATGTACTTTAAAATGAATACACCTGTTTATTTAAATGTAAAATACATTTTTTGCTTTATAGCCGTGCTTTAAATTTTGATAAAAGTGAAAACCAAACGCTAAAATGCAGTTAAGTTCACCGTAACGGCATTTTAGCTTAGTGTTTTTAGGTAACTGACTATTGAAATTTATGTTTCATAAAATTAACTTAAATTACTTAACTAAAATGCCGTTAATGTATTTTAGCCACATTCTTAACAAGCATTAAGGATAACTTATGTAAAAAAAAATATTTAAGCTGTTAATTACATTCAAATACTTATCTTTAAAGCAGTTAAACATAAAACATCTGGGACATAGCCACTATTTAGTTAAGCATTTACTACTATTAATTGAGAATACCATTTCAAAATAAGTTAACTTGAAAAATAAAACTACAACTATCAAACTTAAAAGATATGTTTATTAATGAATTTTGCTATTCTAGTTAAAAAGAATGTATTATAAACATACCCATAATATTCGGTTTCTGCTATATATTATAGAATAAATAAACAATAATAAATTAATTAATTAATAAACCTTACAAATAATTTGGGGATTGGTTTAGTAATATTCTAACTCTTATCAGACTTTTTAAAATATGGCTTTGAGATCCTTATCAAGTAAGTTTACAAAACAAAATTATACACACAGTAAATCGCTCTTACATTACCTACAATTATAAAATGTTCAAGCGCTTCTTGTTTTCCTCGAGGTCTACCGCCTGCGTCCACACGCTTGAGGCATACATGATGATGGGTTCCACCACTGCGACGCAGATGGTTCTCGTGATCGCGTTCTTTAGACACCAGGTCACTTTCGCCGCACGTGCAATCTGTTTGGAGATATCCGCCACCTTTTTACACTGGGCTTTCATGTGTGCTTTAAAATTGAGCCTACGGTTGATCAATAGGCCAAGCAGCTTGACTTCTTCGACGAGATTAAGCTGGATGCCAGACATGACCAGGTTTGGGGGTTCGTACTTCAACTTTTTGGTGAAGAGCATCGCATTAGTCTTCTGCGCTGCAAAGTTGAGCTTGTTACGTTTTCCCCATTTCACGATCATGTCCAACGATGATGTTTGACTGTGAACCTGTGAACACGAGAACAACGTCATCCGCGAAGGCTTGACAATATACTCCCTCTGCTTCCAGCAGTCGCAGCAGCGAGTTTAGGATTACGTTCCAGAAGGTGGGTCCGCCGATAGATCCTTGAACACACCCTTTGGTAGTTTCGCTCTCGTGTGCTGCTCCTGCATAGTTGACTTTGACTTTTCGGTCATTGAGGTATGAGTTTACCATCTCGAAGAGGTTTTTTGGGCACCTCTTCTTCGCTAGATTGTCTTTTAGGGCGGGCCAACATGCATTGTCGAATGCGCCCTCTATATCCAGGGAGACTAGGAGTACGATGTTTTTGCTGTTTACTCCTTTTTTGATGTGCTCTACCAAGTCATAGAGGGCGTGTTCGGTTCCTCGTTGGGGCATGAAACCGTACTGTTTCTGACTGATGGTCGGGAGGAGATGCCATTGGAATCGGAGACCTATAGGACGGTATGACTTCGGATGTGTGTAATCTGTTTTACCGGGTTTGCGTAGGATAATCACGTACGCCGCTTTCTACTGCTTGGGGAAGTACCTCAGCAACAAGCATTAGTTTGCTATCGCTAAGAAGATTTCCCGTTCGCTTCGGATGGCTGCAGCGCAGATGTCAACGGTGAGCCCGTCGGTTCCGGGGGCTTTTTTCGGGTTTGATAAAGTAATGAGTAAAATCATGAAGTAAAACGACAATAGCAAATATCAATAACACACTGGCGAAGATCTTAAATAAATTACTGCGTTGAAACCACTGTATATCTTGCAGAATAAAAGGATAGACTCGTCATTACAAAGTAACACTAAAACCAGACATCTTTTTTGACGATTAACGCGGGAGTCACAAGCCTACCACTAACTAGATAATGATTATCAGATCTAGTTCTTTGTTCTAAGGTGATAATATTAGTGTAACAAAAAAAAAATAAAGCGCGGGGTGATGGCAGATAACGGCGTTTTAATTAAGGAATGCTGCTTAACGTTTTTTAAGTTGAGGAAAAATATAAAAAAATATACATTTTAATTTTCGAATTTCTTTTGACGACTTGCAAGTGTAGTAAATTGTATAATGGAATAAGGTAAATCCTTATCTAAAAAACGGTTAAGCGACCTTAACGTCTTTTATTCGAAGGTTTTTCTTGTAACTGTGTTTTAGTTAAGGAATTTTTCAATAAATTAAAACACACACCTCAACTTAAAAGTAATTACAAAACACAAACACAATAAACGGCTTTATAGGTAAGCAATTATTTGATATTTTAATACATATTTATGTCGTTATGGGATTATAGCGGCTAGTTAGTTAAATAATGTTATATGACGACTTTATAGGCGTGTAATGTTGAAAAGAAATGTCATGTAGCGGCGTTTGTGCTATTCTTATCTTAGGACCTATGACAGATAGGAACACGTTTGTTAGACAGGTAGATAGAGAATTTTAAACTCTATCCTATCATGTTTAAAAGTAAAAATCGACCCCCTGTGGCTTAACGGCTTTATAGTTAGTGGACGGCAGAAATTCTGTATTGAAAAAGCGCTAAAAACCACTAAAAAAAAAAAAATCGCTAAATGATGAAAATATACCACTAGAAGCCTTGAAAAAGCGCCAGTTCTGGTGGAAAAACCACCAAGGTGGCAGCACTGGGCGAATGTAAACATCCACTCGCGTGCGACGCGAGGTCCTTTGACTCGTGCCCCAAAAACCGCTCCGGACGCGAGCGCCGCGAGTGACGAGGCGAATGACGCGGCGAGCCACGAGCGTCTGTTCACACTCGCACCTCGCCCCGCGCTTCGTCCTTCGCCTCGCGACTCGTACGCGAGTGTAAATGGGGTATCAAATACTTATACAATACTCTGGACGTAGTTTTGTCAATCTATTACTAAATAAACAGTATCTATGTTATATAATATCGGGATTTATGGCAAAAATTGCTTTAGTTGCATTACTTACCCGACTTTATTGATAACAAATACTTATGTTTTAAAATGAAAATTATAAAATATCTGAAAAATGTCGTAGATGTTTTGAAAAAAAAAATATTGATGCGCATCAAAACACCTAACATGCTTGCTCGCTACAATAACTCCTCCCCTCCTGCGTAAGAAAATCAGCATGTTTACTTTGTTTTTAAGTCACGTTTTATTCAAAGCTGTTTTGAGAGTTTTTGACGTGACAACGTTTAGTAAATCGATGAACGCCGGGTGCACGCACGAAAAAGTGTCCCGTTACGCTTACTATGACGTTACGATCGGAGCGAGAACAGTACTTACCAATGCAATGCAATCATTTCATCAAAGTTTTATTATGACGCTGTCACGTGAAACTATCGTCCGTAGACCGTAAACCGACTTTGCAGACAACCAATATTTTTTTAATTAACAACAGTGTAATTAAAAAAAGGCTGAGTCTATTAATACGGGTACTGTACCGAACAATTTATGATTATTATTACGGTTACCATAAAAAAAACCTAACAACCTAACCGGACACGATTAGTACAATTTTTTGGAAATAACATCAATTTTCTTCAAACTAATTGCAAACTTTAAAAACTAGTAGCGTCATCAAAATTTCAGATTGAATTTTTATATTATTTTATTCGTTTTATTCGCGTCGCGCTGCATTCTTGTATTCCTATTTTTAGCTTGTTATCATAATAATAATATATCATCCAATTCATTCTTAATTAAAAAAAAATTGAATTACTGTACGAATAAATATAATTTACTCGTCCAGTACCAGTACAAATAGTCACTTCTTTAAAAAAAACATATTTGGGGGAAAAATTGAAAATCAGATCTGGCAGCCGTGAATTTGAGTTTTAGTTTGGATAAGTCTTCTTTGAGAAAAATACTGAAAGTCTTTGTGGGCTGAGAATAAATATTAAAATGGAATACCTGAACAGTTTTCGCAGTTTTTCGATTCTATTACAAATAATAAGTTTAATTAGTCTCGGGGTACATTTTTCGGATGGTATGTAAACTTGTATTAGATTATTCGAGTGAACCGCTCTAACCATTACGTGGCCTTTGATAGGGAGGATCAAACTGAAATATCTTGATAATTCTGAATTAAAACCTCTGTACAGCGTGTGTTATTAATATGGTAATTTATTTTTGCAGCTTCGAGAGCCGATTTCGTGACTTGCGGCACTATTTTGAAACTGATAAATACGGATCTGCGTCTGAGGTTGCATTCGCATGATGTTAAGTACGGGTCAGGATCGGGCCAGCAGTCTGTTACGGCGGTCGACGTTACCGACGATAATAACAGCCATTGGCTCGTCAGGGCAGCTATGAGCGAGACATGTAAAAGAGGGTAAGTCACTTAACACTGACTGCCCAAAACACATACCTTGTGTTTTCCTTTGTGCGACGCGAGTGTGGCTGTACACACCAGGCGCGTAAACAGTGCATTTGACTATTAGCCGCACCTAAGGCAAGCGCATGTGATTATCAACCGCAGTCAAAGTGTTAATAATACTTGATTTCTTTCCAAACTTCTCGGCACACTCACTAAACTATTCTGATTTGAAATAATTTTATTTTGCAGTGTTCCCATCAAATGTGGTACCAAAGTACGCCTACAGCATGTATCAACAAAGAAGAACCTCCACTCCCATTACTTCTCATCTCCATTGTCGAGCAACCAGGAAGTGTCATGCTATGGAGATGACTCTGGAGAGGGTGACAGTGGTGATAACTGGATTGTTGTGTGCAATAATGACTTTTGGAGAAGAGACTCACCAGTCAAGTTCCAGCATGTAGATACAGGAGTGTAAGTATTTGAAATGAACAAAAAGTATAATTTTAGTCCTATCAAGCTAGTTCAGAGAGCAACATTATATTCAATTTAAAAGTGAATGCATTTATATCAGTGCAATTTTTGAGTTGTATTGGTCTGAAACTTTATTAACACTTTGGCTGCGGGAAACACATACCTTGCGTTTTCCTTTGTGACTTGAGTGTGGCTGCACACGCCAGGCATGCAACGCAACGTTTGACTATTAGCTGCGACTGGGGCAAGCGCATGTGATTATTAGTCGCAGTTAAAGTGTTTAAAGTATGATATCTTAATTAGAATGCTGAAGATTCTAGAATAAATATGGTTTCTATTTCATTTTCAGGTACCTAGCGGGTTCAGGTCGCACTTTTGGCCGCCCCATCAATGGCCAAGGTGAAATAGTCGGCGTTTCCTCCCAGTATGGTTCCTACACTGACTGGCAGGCTAAAGAGGGCCTCTTTGTGCATCCTAGTGATCCTCTCCCACACCTGCATGCAATACATTCTGAACTATAATAAGAATCAGAATAGTAGTGATGAACTGTTGATGCAGTAGCATGGAACCGTAGCAGAGAACCTACTATAGTCCTACCGTTTATCTTAGTCCTCGGTTGCGCGGTACAGAAGCGCGGAGGTATGACGGCGCAGGGGACTGAGAGCGCAGGCGCGCACTACCGCGCAGGCGAGGACAGATAAACGGTTTGGCTATAATCTAAATCAAATTAAATTTTTTCTGCATAGAGCATGCAAGTGACAAAATTTAGTCAGGGAAGCAACATTTCATCTATTTATACTAGAACTCTGCTATATAGTTTCGCTGCGGACATATGAGTAGTTTTTGTAATTAAAGTGAGAGACAAGCTGTGAGAGGCATGTCAATATTATATCTTTATAAGTAAGTTACTGGAGTTATTTTTAATCAATAGAGTACCTAAAAGATACTTTACAGAATAGCTGCATTCCAAAGCAAATGTTGATGGCCAGAAATCCTTTTTACTCATTGACATTAAAGGTTTCATATTGATATCTTGTGTGATAGTGGCATTGGAATAAACTAAATAAGTAATTATAAAACATTGTTGTTTTACTAATTTATTGTCAGGTAATTAAGGTTTTATAACAAAATGGAGCCGCAAAAAACTCCTCTAGTTTGTGTGGTGCTTCTACAATGTCAAATTAGCTACAATAATTATATTCAGAGCCCCATGTCATGTTACAACAATAAAACAGTCTGCTAGTCTTCTCTTAATATTCTCAACTCTCCAGAAACTTGACAGTACAAATATTTTGCTGAAATGTCAAATTCGAAAGAATAAGCAAGTGAAAATGAAACGTAAGACAAAAGTAAAACAATTATTCACAAAATATTTGTACTCTAATTTTCTTTCTTGCTCTATTTGAAAATGAAAATTTGAAGAGAGTAGGCAGACTGCAGACTAATTTCATAAACTGGGCCCATCTAGTAGTAGAATGTGGTTTGTAAATAAGTAACAATTTTTAGTGCAACAAATACAAAACTAAATTAATGTCAATCTACAAAACTAAGAGAACAATACATTTTTACGAAATTGGCCAAGTACACGCACCCGTACTTCAGTCATGGTGCGATGTACCCACAACCCTATCTAACAGTAAACACTAAAAAACTAAAATTTTATCTAATAAGTTTTAAAACAGTTGAAGAATAGCTTTGCAAATTTAAGAGCCCTGTGGTATAATAGGGTGCTAACGGCCTTTCTGAAGTAAATGATTATTTATTATACGTCTAAGAAAATGGCAAACACGCCTTATGCGGACAATCAAATTTGTTTTCTATAAGGCATACAAAATAAACGACATTTCTAAAGTTCAAGTCAAAAGCATACATAGTAGATAATATTAGAAATGCTAAGGCACCTCGGATGTACAAGCTAATGCCGTGTTGTGATACTAAAATAATAATACGAACAAAACATTGGTGGAAAACGAAGCTAAGTTTTCATACAAAAATATAGTAATTGATTTAAGTTTTTTATACGAGTTAATCACCTTTAAAAGCTCATTTTGAAATGGTTTCGTATACGCTTGAAACCAATGCAAACAACAATAGTGAAAAAATTCCCAGAGCATAACATCTGTCGAAAAATACAAAGTACATATTCGATAGAAAATGTATGAAAAATAGGACAGCGCCCCTATCGGGTGCAAATGGAAACTTTATTTTAGCAAATTATGCTAGGCCTATAGTGGTACACATTTGGCTTGCGCGCCTTGCGTGTCTCAGCAAAACAATGCGTGTTAATGTGTAATATTATAGTCATAAGCCTAACCTGTAATAGCCTGTGCAGACGATACTCTTTAGTCCACAAGTGTAAACATGGTTAGAAGAAAGGAGTACGCTAAACCGAAAAGGCCCCCCCTCCCCCCCCGCTCCTTATAACCCGGTATAACGAATGAGAGTTGAGTGTACAAATCGTACAAGAGTCACAGACTCCACACACACATCTCATTCGTGTAATCGTCTGAGCATAAAGCGTACAGACTAGTCGACGCATCTTGCTTGGCATGTTAGTTTCGCGGACCCGTTTTTGCAAAGCCCAGTTCCACCAATATCTGCGGTAATCAGTCCGACTGGCACGCCGAATTAATTACTTATTTAGCGGGCAAAGTCAGCAGACTAATGCCGCGTCTGCGCTGGCTAGACCGAGAGTCAATTTCTAGAGATTACTCATCTAAACTAAAGCGAGATTTTCACGGCGAGACAGATGAACAAATAATTTCTGCATCGCGCGTCAAACCAAGCGTTTTAAATACTATACAAGTTACAGCGCCACATCTAGTGGCGTTAACACATCTTATTCGTTAATATGCTATTGATTTTCTCTAAGGCGTAGGTGAGGTTCTCGTAGAGTTTCTTGTCGCAGCCCTCTTCCTCGATGGTGGCGAACCGGAATGTTCTGAAGTTCTTTTCTACATCGATATATGTGACGGCCTGCATCAGTGGGCACAGGATTATCTTTGTGTGGTCTTGGAAGTTTATCTGCAAACAAATAGTTGAAACAGTGAGCTCGAGTTGGTGATAAATTATGATAATATCGTAGCATGTGGTCAGGTAGTCGCCTAAGTAGATATAACATGATTCAAACTTAATAGTGGCTGTGAAGTGTGGTTTACCGAGCGTTAGTAACTATTTTCGAACTCTCGCGTATACCTAACAATTGATACTGCGAAAACCTAGCGCCTAACTTCACAGCCACCATTAAATTTGAATCGAGTCGATAAACAATAGTCCAAGTTGATAAACAATAGTTCAAATTGTTAAACAATAGTTAATCCTACCTGTAGAGTTCCGTTGGTCAAACACATGATGACCGCCAGCGAGGTTCTGAACCACTGGTGCAAGTACGGCAACCGCGACAGCCCGTCGCTCTCTCGTACTGACACCGATGCACCTGAACCAAAAACCAGATATCAGACCTAGTTTTTTGCATCTTAAAATATTTACAAGCAAAATAATAGCGCTCTCATGGATTAGATGTCTGGGTGGTGCAGACTTGTTATGGGCAAACGTGACGTTTAACATAAGGCGAGCGATTTACTCGTCTCGTCCGTACTCGTCACTCAATAACATTGAAAAAAAAACGTAAAATTGTAAGCGCAAGTTGTAAATTCCATAACAACATTTTAGGGTACGTTTGCATAGTTAATCTGAATTTAGTAGTTTATCTGGATTATAAAAAATAAATAAATATATAATTAATATAATAAATAATTTGTATGAAATCTGACCAGCTTTCATGAGGTGCTCAGTCATGTATCTGCGGAAGTATGTGAGAAGCTTCATCTTCTTGTCAAGCTCGTTGGGGTACTCCAGCATGGTCACATACTGCTCCTGGCCCTGCCGGGTGATGTAGTGCACGTTCCTGCACAAAGACTCGTGTTAGTACTGCTACTTAATTAGGGGCATTTAGGGGTAAATGGACATAGAGAAGACAAGATTATTTTTTGTAAATTAATCTCTTTTGGCTGAATTAAGTGTTTTTGTAGGAATATGCAGCAACTGGCTTTTTGTCTAACAAAATATATATTTCTTAAATAAGCGTAGTGGTAACGCATGATTTCGAGATGTTGATTAAAATGAAGTACTACAGTTGTGACTAATTTACGCATTTAAACAATACTTAGGAGATTGTAGAGCAATCATTTCATGAGGACCATAAGTTGTCTCAGTCACACAGACTAGGCAACGCTTCATGCTTGGCAACACTTGTTTGAGATTGGTTTGTTGATATAAAGTTTCAGTCCGGCATTAAAAAGGCAGCCACTGCAAGTTTGAGCCCAGCATCGAAACAGGGTAGCCGCCCCTTTCACACGTCGGCGTCGGTACTCACATCCCATTAGCCAGCATGATGAGCTTGGTGGTGTCGTTGAACATGACGCCGACGCTCTCGTCGCACAGCTGGTACCCGAAGCCGTACTTGTCGGAGTAGTCCACCCACTTGCCGACCCACACCAGCGGCTGCGCGCTCGGGTCGCTCATCTCGTCCGTCAGGCACTCGGATCTGCGCTTCACCTGCGAAACGAGACACAGTCAATGTTAAATCTTTATTGACACCACAAAAATCAGAAACACTGTAAAACACACGAGAAAGGCACTAAAGGCTGTCTAATCGCTAAGAGAGATTTCTTCCAAACAACCATTGGATGAGAGATACAAATCATGTAAAAATTCAATAGCCAACTGGAGGCAAATGTGTAAATCCGCTACTGATGAAAGGGCAGGCTAATTATGTTAAATTGATCGTAATCGGCATCGTGATAGCAATCGCATAGTATACCCGGTCACACCAACCTATTTGCACCATGAGTACTCCTGTACGCACTCAATCACTTTTACAATCAGAATGACGAACAAACAACCTATAATAAGGGTGCTGTTAAAAAAATATAAATATGAAAACTCTATCAAGTGGATATCTCAAAACGTTCACGGCAGGGTTCCCTATCTACCAGCACTGTATCATATCATTACAGCACGTTACCTCTGTGGAGAGCAGGTTGACGAGCTGGTCGCGCAGCGCGAGCAGGTTCTGCCGCTGCGAGGTGGCCGGCTCCGCGGCGCGCGGCGCTCCGCCCTCGCGCCGCACCGGGGACTCCACCACCACCACCACTGCAACACACATATTAGTACAATCTTTTACTCGACACCTGAGGGTCTACAGAAACCTCTTACAGTTTGGGATCCTACTAATCCGACCAATCTACCGATCATTACTAGAATATACCAATACAAGAACCTTACGTATAAATTTAATGTGCTTAGCAGTTGCTTAGTTTAGCCAATGTAATTTAACTTGTGCACAATACATAATGTAGTGTGCAGTAATAATCAATGTAATTAAACTTACAGCCAATTATCTCAGGAACTACAAAATTTGACATGAAGTAATAATGTTAACCACTACAATTTTTGGAAAAAATCATGGTGGTTTGTGTTGTCTTAGATGCGATATTAGGGTTGTATGTAAGTATGATCTTACCGTTGTTCTGGACCTCGTTGAAGGGCTGTCTCGGCAGCGCGACGCCCTCCAGCTGATCAGTTCGCGGCGCCGTGGTGAGGCACGAGACGGGCAGCGCGGCCGGCAAGATGCCGGATGTGAAGAACTCGTGCTGGAGGAGTTTGTCGACGGACGGCCGCCGGGCGGGGTTAGCTTGCAGCTGTAGTACGATCATGGAGGCCGCTGGCTTGCGGAGCGATGACGGGATCCTGTGTACGAGCGAGTGGTGACAAGTGGTGCCAGCGCTAGCTTTTACATACAAGCTTGACTGATACTTGAATAATTAGCCCAGCGTAAGGAGCGAGGATGGGAAGAGAGCACTCGATAATTTGCACTCTATTGCGATGTCTTATTTGATTGAAGTTGCTGTGCCACACTTGTCACTAGCTAGACGCTGACTATGTGATCACGTGTTGTATTATTCGATACATATGGCATGTCTAGAAAATTTAATAGTCATAATAAAAAAATTGCTAATGCGGAATTAATTCCGAATGATTGCATTTTTTCAGAAAAAATTAAGTATGTCTAATTGTTTTGCTATATATAATCTGGGTTATTATTTATTTTGCAATTAAGTAATTTAGTTTTGCGGTAGGTAGAAATAGAAACCTTATCAGTGCAGGAAAATTAGTTTCATTACTCTTATATAAATTAATTAAAGTTACTAAACAGGAAAATGAATTATGAATTATTACTATAATTTTTTAAACATAAAACCGTTAAGGTGAATGAGACTGGATGGTAGAACATCACACTGATCGTTATGTTTACAGAAGCGACATTGTAGCGTTGACAGTGCGTAGCGTTCAGACGGACAGGTGAACCATGCCGTCACCACAGATTGCTTGCACCGTCGACCACCGCGTAAAAATACACATAGCATTTATTTTTTCAAGTTTCTTTTGCTATCGACACTTGAATAATCCACTAGGGCAGCCTCTCAGAGAGCGCAGAGGGAGGAAGGTTTGAAATCGTTGCGCGGTGCAGTACCGCAATGTTGCAAGTTGCTTCACCAGCGCAGAACCTAAGCGGTGCCGTTCTGTGTAATTATAGGCATGTCGCGACGCCGCACCCGAGTCAATGCGTCTGGAATTTGTATCGTAAACAAAACGCGCTACTGCTCTGGCATGCATCTCCTCAATATAGGCGTACGTGTGTGCGGCGCCGGGCAGCCTATTATCATGAATATTGTTGTACTTAGATACGGCGCCGCTGCGCTGCTGCCACAACCACTGACCTTCAAAATAGCTAAACAAAGTTGTCTAATGTCTAGCTCTGGATGTGCTCAAGCGTCGTGACAATGCTGTGTATTTGCACGTGGCGGACGGGGACGGTAGAAGCGGTGTAACCACCTGTATCGCAGGTTGACGGTATTATCGTCGGCGAGCGCCCGCGCGTACCGACTACCCACCGCGAGCCACGGGCCCCCCAAACAAACGCGCATGGCTAGGTACACCCCGTTGCTACGACAAAT